>CM037864.1:52820756-54170756 GCA_021292105.1 Anadara kagoshimensis
TACCCCTCTGTTCTGTACCGAGTTGGTAGCTCATCTACCCTCTGTTCTGTACCGAGTTTGGTAGTTCATCTTACCCCTCTGTTCTGTACCGAGTTGGTAGTCTCTTATCCTCTGTTCTGTACCGAGTTGGTAGTTCTCTTACCCTCTGTTCTGTACCGAGTTGGTAACTCGTCTTACCCCTCTGTTCTGTACCGAGTTGGTAGTTCATCTACCCTCTGTTCTGTACCGAGTTGATAGTTCATCTTACCCCTCTGTTCTGTACCGAGTTGGTAGTTCATCTTACCCCTCTGTTCTGTACCGAGTTGGTAGCTTCATCTTACCCTCTGTTCTGTACCGAGTTGGTAGTTCATCTTACCCTCTGTTCTGTACCGAGTTGGTAGCTCATCTTATCCCTCTGTTCTGTACCGAGTTGGTAGCTCATCTTACCCTCTGTTATGTACCGAGTTGGTAACTCGTCTTACCCTCTGTTCTGTACCGAGTTGGTAGCTCATCTTACCTCTGTGTTCTGTACCGAGTTGATAACTCATCTTACCCCTCTGTTCTGTACCGAGTTGGTAGTTCATCTTACCCTCTGTTTCTGTACCGAGTTGGTAGTCATCTTACCCTCTGTTCTGTTACCGAGTTGAGTACTCATCTTACCCTCTGTTCTGTACCGGTTGGTAGTCATCTTACCCTCTGTTCTGTTACCGAGTTGATAACTGTCTTACCCCTCTGTTCTGTACCGAGTTGGTAGTTCATCTTATCTTGTTCTGTACCGAGTTGGGTTCATCTTACCCTCTGTTCTGTACCGAGTTGGTAGTTCATCTTACCCCTCTGTTCTGTACCGAGTTGGAGTTCATCTTACCCCTCTGTTCTGTACCGAGTTGGTAGTTCATCTTACCCCTCTGTTCTGTACCGAGTTGGTAGTTCATCTTACCCCTCTGTTCTGTACCGAGTTGAGCTCATCTTATCCCTCTGTTCTGTACCGAGTTGGTAGTTCATCTTACCCTCTGTTCTGTACCGAGTTGATAGCTCATCTTACCCTCTGTTCTGTACCGAGTTGGTAGTTCATCTTACCCTCTGTTCTGTACGAGTTGATAGCTCATCTTACCCTCTGTTCTGTACCGAGTTGGTAGTTCATCTTACCCCTCTGTTCTGTACCGAGTTGATAGTTCATCTTACCCCTCTGTTCTGTACCGAGTTGGTAGTTCATCTACCCCTCTGTTCTGTACCGAGTTGGTAGTTCATCTTACCCCTCTGTTCTGTACCGAGTTGGTATCATCTTACCCCTCTGTTCTGTACCAAGTTGGTAGTTCATCTTACCCCTGTTCTGTACCGAGTTGACAGCTCATCTTACCCCTCTGTTCTGTACCGAGTTGGTAGTTCATCTTACCCTCTGTTCTGTACCGAGTTGATAGCTCATCTTACCCCTCTGTTCTGTACCGAGTTGATAGTTCATCTTACCCCTCTGTTCTGTACCGAGTTGGTAGCTCATCTGACCCCTCTGTTCTGTACCGAGTTGGTAGTTCATCTTACCCCTCTGTTCTGTACCGAGTTGTAGTTCATCTTACCCCTCTGTTCTGTACCAGTTGGTAGTTTTATCTCACCCCTCTGTTCTGTACCGAGTTGGTAGTTCATCTTACCCTCTGTTCTGTACCGAGTTGGTAGTTCATCCTACCCCTCTGTTCTGTACCAGTTGGTAGTTCATCTTACCCCTCTGTCTGTACCGAGTTGGTAGCTCATCTTACCCCTCTGTTCTGTACCGAAGTTGGTAGTTCATCTTACCCCTCTGTTCTGTACCGAGTTGGTAGTTCATCTTACCCTCTGTTCTGTACCGAGTTGGTAGTTCATCTTACCCCTCTGTTCTGTACCGAGTTTAGTCATCTTATCCCTCTGTTCTGTACCGAGTTGGTAGTCATCTTATCCCTCTGTTCTGTACCGAGTTGGTAGCTCATCTTACCTCTGTTCTGTACCGAGTTTGATAGCTCATCTTACCCTCTGTTCTGTACCGAGTTGGTAGCTCATCTTACCTCTGTTCTGTACCGAGTTGATAGCTCATCTTACCCCTCTGTTCTGTACCGAGTTGGTAGTTCATCTTACCCCTCTGTTCTGTACCGAGTTGGTAGTCATCTTATCCCTCTGTTCTGTACCGAGTTGATAACTCATCTTACCCCTCTGTTCTGTACCGAGTTGGTAGCTCATCTTACCCTCTCTGTTCTGTACCGAGTTGGTAGTCATCTTACCCTCTGTTCTGTACCGAGTTGATAGCTCTTACCCCTCTGTTCTGTACCGAGTTGGTAGCTCATCTTACCCCTCTGTTCTGTACCGAGTTGGTAGTACATCTTATCCTCTTTCTGTACCGAGTTGATAACTCGTCTTACCCTCTGTTCTGTACCGAGTTGGTAGTTCATCTTACCCCTGTTCTGTACCGAGTTGGTAGTTCATCTTACCCCTCTGTTTCTGTACCGAGTTTGGTAGTTCATCTTACCCTCTGTTCTGTACCGAGTTGGTAGCTCATCTTACCCTCTGTTCTGTACCGAGTTGGTAGTTCATCTTACCCTCTGTTCGTACCGAGTTGGTAGCTCATCTTATCCCTCTGTTCTGTACCGAGTTGGTAGCTCATCTTACCCCTGTTATGTACCGAGTTGGTAACTCGTCTTACCCCTCTGTTCTGTACCGAGTTGGTAGCTCATCTTACCTCTCTGTTCTGTACCGAGTTGATAACTCATCTTACCCCTCTGTTCTGTACCGAGTTGGTAGCTCATCTTACCCCTCTGTTCTGTACCGAGTTGGTAGTTCATCTTATCCCTCTGTTCTGTACCGAGTTGATAACTCGTCTTACCCCTCTGTTCTGTACCGAGTTGGTAGTTCATCTTACCCCTCTGTTCTGTACCGAGTTGAGTCATCTTATCCCTCTGTTCTGTACCGAGTTGGTAGTTCATCTTACCCTCTGTTCTGTACCGAGTTGGTAGTTCATCTTACCCCTCTGTTCTGTACCGAGTTGGTAGTTCATCTTACCCTCTGTTCTGTACCGAGTTGGTAGTTCATCTTACCCCTCTGTTCTGTACCGAGTTGGTAGTTCATCTTACCCCTCTGTTCTGTACCGAGTTGGTAGTTCATCTTACCCCTCTGTTCTGTACCGAGTTGATAGTTATCTTACCCCTCTGTTCTGTACCGAGTTGGTAGTTCATCTTACCCTCTGTTCTGTACCGATTGTAGTTCATCTTACCCCTCTGTTCTGTACCGAGTTGACAGCTTATCTTACCCTCTGTTCTGTACCGAGTTGATAGCTCATCTTACCCTTCTGTTCTGTACCGAGTTGGTACTCATCTTACCCTCTGTTCTGTACCGAGTTGGTAGTCATCTTACCCCTCTGTTCTGTACCGAGTTGGTAGTTCATCTTTACCCTTCTGTTCTGTACCGAGTTGGTAGTTCATCTTACCCTCTGTTCTGTACCGAGTTGGTAGTTCATCTTACCCCTCTGTTCTGTACCGAGTTGGTAGCTCATCTTACCCTCTGTTCTGTACCGAGTTGGTAGTCATCTTACCCCTCTGTTCTGTACCGAGTTGACAGCTCATCTTACCCCTCTGTTCTGTACCGAGTTGGTAGTCATCTTACCCCTCTGTTCTGTACCGAGTTGGTAGTTCATTTACCCCTCTGTTCTGTACCGAGTTGGTACTCATCTTACCCCTCTGTTCTGTACCGAGTTGAGCTCATCTACCCCTCTGTTCTGTACCGAGTTGGTAGTTCATCTTACCCCTCTGTTCTGTACCGAGTTGAGCTCATCTTACCCCTCTGTTCTGTACCGAGTTGGTATCATCTTACCTCTGTTCTGTACCGAGTTGGTAGTTCATTTTACCCCTCTGTTCTGTACCGAGTTGGTAGTTCATCTTACCCCTCTGTTCTGTACCGAGTTGAGCTTCATCTTACCCCTCTGTTCTGTACCGAGCTGGTAGTTCATTTACCCTCTGTTCTGTACCGAGTTGGTAGTTCATTTACCCCTCTGTTCTGTACCGAGTTGGTAGCTCATCTTACCCCTCTGTTCTGTACCGAGTTGGTAGTTCATCTACCCCTCTGTTCTGTACCGAGTTGGTAGTTCATCTTAACCCCTCTGTTCTGTACCGAGTTGTCTCATCTTATCCCTCTGTTCTGTACCGAGTTGGTAGTTATCATCCTACCCCTCTGTTCTGTACCGAGTTGGTAGTCATCTTACCCCTCTGTTCTGTACCGAGTTGGTTGTTCATCTTACCCTCTGTTCTGTACCGAGTTGGTAGTTCATCTTACCCCTCTGTTCTGTACCGAGTTGGTATTCATCTTACCCCTCTGTTCTGTACCGAGTTGGTAGTTCATCTACCCCTCTGTTCTGTACCAGTTGGTAGTTCATCTTACCCTCTGTTCTGTACCGAGTTGGTAGTTCATCTTACCCCTCTGTTCTGTACCGAGTTGGTAGTTCATCTTACCCCTCTGTTCTGTACCGATTTGGTAGTTCATCTTATCCTCTGTTCTGTACCGAGTTGGTAGCTCATCTTATCCCCTCTGTTCTGTACCGAGTTGGTAGCTCATCTTACCCCTCTGTTCTGTACCGAGTTGATAACTCGTCTTACCCCTCTGTTCTGTACCGAGTTGGTAGCTCATCTTACCTCTCTGTTCTGTACCGAGTTGATAACTCATCTTACCCTCTGTTCTGTACCGAGTTGGTAGTTCATCTTACCCCTCTGTTCTGTACCGAGTTGTAGTTCATCTTATCCCTCTGTTCTGTACCGAGTTGATAACTCTCTTACCCCTCTGTTCTGTACCGAGTTGGTAGTCATCTTACCTCTGTTCTGTACCGAGTTGGTAGTTCATCTTACCCCTCTGTTCTGTACCGAGTTGAAGCTCATCTTACCCCTCTGTTCTGTACCGAGTTGGTAGCTCATCTTACCCCTCTGTTCTGTACCGAGTTGGTAGTTCATCTTATCCCTCTGTTCTGTACCGAGTTGATAACTCGTCTTACCCCTCTGTTCTGTACCGAGTTGGTAGTTCATCTTACCCCTCTGTTCTGTACCGAGTTGGTAGTTCATCTTACCCCTCTGTTCTGTACCGAGTTGGTAGTTCATCTTACCCCTCTGTTCTGTACCGAGTTGTAGTCTCATCTTATCCTCTGTTCTGTACCGAGTTGGTAGTTCATCTTACACCTCTGTTCTGTACCGAGTTGGTAGCTCATCTTATCCCTCTGTTCTGTACCGAGTTGGTAGCTCATCTTACCCCTCTGTTATGTACCGAGTTGATAACTCGTCTTACCCCTCTGTTCTGTACCGAGTTGGTAGCTCATCTTACCTCTGTGTTCTGTACAGAGTTGATAACTCATCTTACCCCTCTGTTCTGTACCGAGTTGGTAGTTCATCTTACCCCTCTGTTCTGTACCGAGTTGGTAGTTCATCTTATCCCTCTGTTCTTTACCGAGTTGATAACTCGTCTTACCCTCTGTTCTGTACCGAGTTGGTAGCTCATCTTACCTCTCTGTTCTGTACCGAGTTGGTAGCTCATCTTACCCCTCTGTTCTGTACCGAGTTGGTAGTTCATCTTATCCCTCTGTTCTGTACCGAGTTGGAGGTTCATCTTACCCCTCTGTTCTGTACCGAGTTGGTAGCTCATCTTACCCCTCTGTTCTGTACCGAGTTGATAACTCGTCTTACCCCTCTGTTCTGTACCGAGTTGGTAGTTCATCTGACCCCTCTGTTCTGTACCGAGTTGATAGCTCATCTTATCCCTCTGTTCTGTACCGAGTTGGTAGTTCATCTTACCCCTCTGTTCTGTACCGAGTTGGTAGTTCATCTTACCCCTCTGTTCTGTACCGAGTTGGTATTTCATCTTACCCCTCTGTTCTGTACCAAGTTGGAAGTTCATCTTACCCCTCTGTTCTGTACCGAGTTGGTAGCTCATCTTACCCCTCTGTTCTGTACCGAGTTGGTAGTTCATCTTATCCCTCTGTTCTGTACCGAGTTGACAGCTCATCTTACCCCTCTGTTCTGTACCGAGTTGGTAGTTCATCTTACCCCTCTGTTCTGTACCGAGTTGATAGCTCATCTTACCCCTCTGTTCTGTACCGAGTTGATAGTTCATCTTACCCCTCTGTTCTGTACCGAGTTGGTAGTTCATCTATCCCTCTGTTCTGTACCGAGTTGGTAGTTCATCTTACCCCTCTGTTCTGTACCGAGTTGGTAGTTCATCTTACCCCTCTGTTCTGTACCAAGTTGGTAGTTTATCTCACCCCTCTGTTCTGTACCGAGTTGGTAGTTCATCTTACCCCTCTGTTCTGTACCGAGTTGGTAGTTCATCCTACCCCTCTGTTCTGTACCAAGTTGGTAGTTCATCTTACCCCTCTGTTCTGTACCGAGTTGGTAGCTCATCTTACCCCTCTGTTCTGTACCGAGTTGGTAGTTCATCTTACCCCTCTGTTCTGTACCGAGTTGGTAGTTCATCTTACCCCTCTGTTCTGTACCGAGTTGGTAGTTCATCTTACCCCTCTGTTCTGTACCGAGTTGGTAGCTCATCTTATCCCTCTGTTCTGTACCGAGTTGGTAGCTCATCTTATCCCTCTGTTCTGTACCGAGTTGGTAGCTCATCTTACCCCTCTGTTCTGTACCGAGTTGATAACTCGTCTTACCCCTCTGTTCTGTACCGAGTTGGTAGCTCATCTTACCTGTCTGTTTCGTACCGAGTTGATAACTCATCTTACCCCTCTGTTCTGTACCGAGTTGGTAGTTCATCTTACCCCTCTGTTCTGTACCGAGTTGGTAGTTCATCTTATCCCTCTGTTCTGTACCGAGTTGATAACTCGTCTTACCCCTCTGTTCTGTACCGAGTTGGTAGCTCATCTTACCTCTCTGTTCTGTACCGAGTTGGTAGTTCATCTTACCCCTCTGTTCTGTACCGAGTTGATAGCTCATCTTACCCCTCTGTTCTGTACCGAGTTGGTAGCTCATCTTACCCCTCTGTTCTGTACCGAGTTGGTAGTACATCTTATCCCTCTGTTCTGTACCGAGTTGATAACTCGTCTTACCCCTCTGTTCTGTACCGAGTTGGTAGTTCATCTTACCCCTCTGTTCTGTACCGAGTTGGTAGTTCATCTTACCCCTCTGTTCTGTACCGAGTTGGTAGTTCATCTTACCCCTCTGTTCTGTACCGAGTTGGTAGCTCATCTTATCCCTCTGTTCTGTACCGAGTTGGTAGTTCATCTTACACCTCTGTTCTGTACCGAGTTGGTAGCTCATCTTATCCCTCTGTTCTGTACCGAGTTGGTAGCTCATCTTACCCCTCTGTTATGTACCGAGTTGATAACTCGTCTTACCCCTCTGTTCTGTACCGAGTTGGTAGCTCATCTTACCTCTCTGTTCTGTACAGAGTTGATAACTCATCTTACCCCTCTGTTCTGTACCGAGTTGGTAGCTCATCTTACCCCTCTGTTCTGTACCGAGTTGGTAGTTCATCTTATCCCTCTGTTCTGTACCGAGTTGATAACTCGTCTTACCCCTCTGTTCTGTACCGAGTTGGTAGCTCATCTTACCTCTCTGTTCTGTACCGAGTTGGTAGCTCATCTTACCCCTCTGTTCTGTACCGAGTTGGTAGTTCATCTTATCCCTCTGTTCTGTACCGAGTTGGTAGTTCATCTTACCCCTATGTTCTGTACCGAGTTGGTAGTTCATCTTACCCCTCTGTTCTGTACCGAGTTGGTAGTTCATCTTATCCCTCTGTTCTGTACCGAGTTGGTAGTTCATCTTACCCTGTTCTGTACCGAGTTGACAGCTCATCGTATCCCTCTGTTCTGTACCGAGTTGGTAGTTCATCTTACCCCTCTGTTCTGTACCGAGTTGATAGCTCATCTTACCCCTCTGTTCTGTACCGAGTTGGTAGTTCATCTTACCCCTCTGTTCTGTACCGAGTTGATAGCTCATCTTACCCCTCTGTTCTGTACCGAGTTGGTAGTTCATCTTACCCCTCTGTTCTGTACCGAGTTGGTAGTTCATCTTACCCCTCTGTTCTGTACCGAGTTGGTAGTTCATCTTACCCCTGTTCTGTACCAAGTTGGTAGTTCCTCTTACCCCTCTGTTCTGTACCGAGTTGGTAGCTCATCTTACCCCTCTGTTCTGTACCGAGTTGGTAGTTCATCTTATCCCTCTGTTCTGTACCGAGTTGACAGCTCATCTTACCCCTCTGTTCTGTACCGAGTTGATAACTCATCTTACCCCTCTGTTCTGTACCGAGTTGGTAGTTCATCTTACCCCTCTGTTCTGTACCGAGTTGGTAGTTCATCTTACCCCTCTGTTCTGTATGCTTATTTAAGAAAATCTAACCGGAGACACAGTTTTTAAACTTTCGAGGTTACGTAAGAATTGAAAACAGTTGTGGCTGAGGTATTTTATGTCAATGTTACTTCCGATACTAACTAAAAGTCACAAAATATTTCTGTTGCTCCGTAAAAGTACACACACTAGTTTCGGGACTCGCCACTGTACCGCGTGATCAATTTCCCTTAACGTTTATAGTGCGGGAATTTTTGGAAAACTTTTATTGAATCACGTCGTTTTACGGGAAAACATGAAGTGATAGGATATCGTATCCAATGGAAATAGTAATTGTTTTCGCAAACTTCAAGGGGTATTACGTGGTACTGAAGGGAACCCCATTGTAATATTGTCTCTTCAGCTCTCTGTCACTTTCGCATCGTGAAGACATTACTAATCTGCATTGACCAATCAGATCGCGCGTTTCATTTGGATGGTGAAATTTACAGTTCTATCTTTTGAAAGCACATGGTTATGTTTCTTTACATTAACGAGTCGCGTTATTAATGGTGTTTTTACGCGTATAACATATTATTTTACTTATTTCATTTTTATCAATATCATGTGAAGACATGTGTACTAAATGCAGTGAAGATTTCCCATGTTTTTTCTCGCTAATACCTAAATTTAATTGTTTTCTCAAACTGGATAACTGGGACTTGCCTGTTCTCTTAAAATGCCTTCAAGTTTTGTCCCATATTTTGTAGATCGTAGATTTACAATTCTTAATTCTTAAACCAGTTATAATATATAAAGTTCAACACAAGAGTTCTTGTCCGCAAGGCCATTCTTGTATTCATCCCGACCACACTGTAAATTTTGTCATCTGGTCATAGGGTTTAATTTTTTATCTACATTTTGCATGAACACACACACACACACACACACACACACCGACACACACACACACACACACACACACACACACTATATATATATTAAAATAATTTTTCCAAAATTACTGGAATAATATTTCCAGGATGGATACTAGTTCAGAAAAAGATAAGAGGGATAAAAAATATAAAAATATACAGAGAAGATCGCGGCTACTCCATTTGGAAGTCTACTACATTTGGAACTCCCAAAAAGTCAAAAAATTAAAATGGGGGTTTAGTGGGCTGATTAGTCGGACTAAGCCGCGAATGACTACGATAATGCTGATGAGGCTTTAAATAATAATTCAACCACTTATCCGTTTATTGACAGGTGTACATAGTGGTAGAAGTGAAGATGAAATCAGGCTTTTATCAAGACGGAAGAGAAATGTACGGATTTTTATTTATATTATAAATTTGAAAATATATATTTTCACCGACTAAGCAACGCAATTCAAAATGGTAAAAAAGTATTACAGCTACAGTATATTATGAATACTGCGGTAGCTCAGTTGGTAGAGTGCTCGCTCCGTTAGTGGGAGGTCGTGGGTTCGATCCCTGACCGGGTCTGACCCAAGACTTGAAAGTGGGTAGTGACTGTTCTTTCGCCAAGCACTCGGCATTACGAAATGAAAGTCACGGTTCTTTCGGATGGGAACTTAAAATAAACGAGGTCCCGTGTCACGGTGGGCTTGGCACGCTAAACAACCCTGCTGTATAATGCATCAGCGCAACGCACAGGCAAAATTTCTGCACCTTCGCCTATAGCTGGCGTCTCGATATAAGTGAAATATTTTTGACTGGGACGTTAAACACCATTACTCAACTCACTCTATATATTATGAAAACAACAGTTTCCAGTTTTCAAGTATTCCGATTATTTATTTATTTATTTATTTATTTATTTATTTATTTATTTATTTATTTATTTATTTATTTATTTATTGTAGACTTGTGCTCAAAAGTTCAGTGTCATTAGCGGTCATACAGCGTGTTTATCTGCATCTGCAAATGCGCAGGAATCTGGTATGTATGGGTACTGTCATATTGTCATTTGGAATTTTCTGAATGAAATATTTAAAAAATCATGATCTGACAAACAAATCAGCAAGCAAAGGTGCACAGTTTGTGCCTATTGGTGTACCCATTGCTTGTCGGATTTATTTTTATGAATACTAGTATTTGATCTATCGAATTTTAATAATTTTAGGTGTAAGCGCTGCAGAACAGACACTTATACTAAACTCACATAACAACTTCAGATCCGGCGTTAGTCCAACATCAACAGACATGATCAAAATGGTATTGTATTTTATCACCTAACTTTTAAATGTGATATCCTAAATTTAAACGTTTAGAACTACATTATATAGGCCTACTACGTAATGGGTATTAATACGCCAGGGCAATGAGAATTGACGTTCAACCCAAGAATTTATAGCTTAAGTCTTTTTTTTTTACCTTTGCGCGTGTTTGTGGCAACTGGTAGACTGGCATAATTGGCCAATAAAAAATCATCCCAGGTGTGAGGGAACATAGGATACTAAAAATAACAGTGGTGAGGCAGTAGTTTTGGTACCTCATTTGATAGAACAGTCAACTACAAACTGATTCACACACAAGTTAGAATAGAGACCGGAGCAGTTCAAAATATAACGTACTTACTGTAGGTCCTAGAATGAAAATATTTCTAATAAGACACTTCATTTTTTATTCATATAGTTTTTTGGGTTTTTTAATCTGGAAGACATTTGTTTTAGCCCTTTGAGTGTCACGGTATTTTTCGACAAACCACATTAATAAAATAATAAATATATATAATTGTACATTAGTACTTTTTTCTGTAGACCTGGGATGATGAAGTTGCGTCTATTGCTCAGAAGTGGGCTGATAACTGTGTGACGTCACATGATTCGAATTATCACAGGTTTATACCAGGTATGTCATTACCGGAGAACCACTGCGGTAGCTCAGTTGGTAGAGTGCTTGCTCCGTTAGTGGGAGGTCGTGGGTTCGAACCCCGGCCGGGTCTGACCCAAGACTTGAAAGTGGGTAGTGACTGTTCTTTCGCCAAGCACTAGGCATTATGAAATGAAAGTCAAGGTTCTTTCGGATGGGAACTTAAAATAAAAGAGGTCTCGTGTCACGGTAGGCTTGGCACGCTAAACAACCCTGCTGTATAATGCCATCAGCGCAACGCACAGGCAAAATTTCTGCACTTTCGCCTATAGCTGGCGACGTCTCGATATAAATGAAATATTTTTGACTGGGACGTTAAACACCATTACTCAACTCATTACCGGAGACATGACACCGTCATATGGCGTCACATCTGAAGTTATAACATCATATGATCAAAATTATAACAGGTTTACACACGCAATTATACATGCTCAGAACATGTTTATACTGTATACGTCATCATTAAGGGTTTAACGTCATTTTGTAAGAAAGTCGTTTCCTAATGGGGTTCGCCGCCGTACCACGTGATCAATACCTCTTAACGTTTGTGCGGAACATTTTGGAAAACGTCAACGTTACAAATTCCCGGAATAACGTCGTTTTTACGGGAAAGCGTCATGTTGTGCGATTCCATGTCCATTGGAAACAAGCGTTTCACGGACACGTTAGAAGGTATCACGTGGTAGAGCGGCGAACCCCATTGCCTCCAAAATAAGTAAAACTCGGAGTTTTGTTGCATGTTATGTGCGTCCATACCTGTGTACTAAATATTAAATGGTTTTACTTATTAAAATGAATAATGATACCACAAAATACTGAATAAATTGTGAAATGTCACCTCTTAGTTCTACAAAACAAGCTTTCTAAATATGGAATGGTGCCACGCCAAAGTCTACCCTTAACAAACTAGCAACTTATTAAATTCACATGTTTATTGTTCTTCAGGGCGGTTGCAATCAGGACAAAATTTATACATGAACTACGGTGCGACTAAAGTGACATGGGATCAAGCAGTAACCGCATGGCATAGTGAAGTATCGTTGTTTACGTTTGGAGGAAGCAATACCTTAAATCAAGTCGGCCATTATACACAAGTATGTTTATATATATGGATTTTCAATGTTTTGGTCTGTTATTATATTGTGACATGTTGTTGTGTTGTGGCGTTCTGTGTTTTGCCGTGCTGTTGTGTTGTGGCATTCTATAGTGCTGTTATATTGTGGTGTGGTGTGCTGTTGTATTGTGGTATGCTGCTGTGTTGTAGCCTGTTGTTGTGTTATTGCCTGCTATTGTGTTGTTGCGTACTTAAGGGATAACTGTCTTGTAATTTTCGATTTGCAGACGTATATCGGTGGTTATATTGTCGCAAATTAGTTTTATTGGCGACGCGTCAGCGGAACCAATAAAACTAATTTGCGACAATATAACCACCGATATACGTCTGCAAATCGAAAATTACAAGGTGGTTATCCCTATTCTAATTCAAAACATATTTTAAGGGACAAGGCAAGCATTTTCTGAAAATGATACTATAAATACCTCGGGGGATTTTCCAAATCCATTTGAACTGGTTGAGACAGATCACACGAAACATTTCCCGCATTAATTGGATTTCTCTGACTTTTAAATCTGATTCTATGAAAAAGTAAAGTGCCTTCCGGATGAGACGCGATCACTTACAGACACTACATTGATGACGTCATAATCATTTTACGCAAGAACGTCAACAACATTTGATGACGTCATTTTCCGAAGACACGGATGGTGGCATGATTTGATGCAAATATTTGTTTACAAATCGAGTTTTTGCATGTGAGTAAAAAAATCCTACACCACTAACAATGTAATGTTTTCAATGACAGGAAAATATTCATTCTCGTTTGATATATCTCTGTCATATGTCTTACCCTGTGTAAGTTTCTATTAATCCATCAAGATGGTTCGGTTCCGATTGCGCACGTGCAAGTACCCGAAAAATTTGAAGCAGTATATTGTGCTTTTACTGTCGGAATTTGCGACAGTATATCGACGATTTTACTGTCGCAAATTTTTGACGTCAGCCAATGAAAATGGGCATTACATACAGAATGAATTAGAATGTTGTGTTGAGACGTACTGTTGTGTTATTGCTTGCTATTGTGTTATGGCGTGCTGTTGTGTTGCGGAATGCTATTATTTTGTGGCCTCCTTTTGTGTTGTGGCTTTCTGTTGTGTTATTGCCTGCTATTATGTTGTGGTGTACTGTTGTGTTGAGGCGTACTGTTGTGTTATTGTCTGTTATTATGTTGTAGCGTACTGTTGTGTTATTGTCTGCTATTGTGTTGTGGCGTACTGCTGTGTTGAGGCGCACTGTTGTGTTATTGTCTGCTATTGTGTTGTGGCGTACTGTTGTGTTTAGGCTACTGTTGTGTTATTATAAGTTATACAGGGCTTTGGCAGGTTACACGGTCCCATGTACCCCGTCAAAGATTGATGTACCCTGAGCCGCAGTCTGCTATTGTGTTGTGGTGTACTGTTGTGTTGAGGCGTACTGTTATGTTCTTGCCTGCTATTGTGTTGTGGCGTACTGTTGTGTTTAGGCGTACTGTTGTGTTATTGTCTGCTATTGTGTTGTGGGGTACTGTTGTGTTATTTTCTGCTATTGTGTTGTAATATACTGTTGTGTTGAGGCGTACTGTTGTGTTGAGGCGTACTGTTGTGTTGTGGCGTACTGTTGTGTTTAGGCGTACTGTTGTGTTATTGTCTGCTATTGTGTTGTGGCGAACTGTTGTGTTGTGACGTACTGTTGTGTTATTGTCTGCTAATGTATTGTGGTGTACTCTTATGTTGAGGCGTACTGTTGTGTTATTTTCTGCTATTGCGTTGTAATGTACTGTTGTGTTGTGGCGTGGCGTACTGTTGTGTTGTGGCGTACTGTTGTGTTGTGGCGTGTTGTTGTGTTGTCTGCTATTATGTTGTGGCGTACTGTTGTGTTGAGGCGTACTGTTGTGTTATTGCCTGCTTTTGTTGTAATGCACTGTTGTGTTGTGGCGTGTTGTTGTGTTATTGCCTGCTATTGTGTTGTGGCTTGCTGTTGTGTTATGGCGTGTTGTCAGTTATTGCCTGCTATTGTGTTGTGGCGTACTTTTGTATTGAGGCGTACTGTTGTGTTGTTGCCTGCTATTGTGTTCTAATGTACTGTTGTGTTGTGGCTTGTTGTTGTGTTATTGTCTGCTATTTTGTTGCGGCGTACTGCTGTGTTATGACGTGGTGTTGTGTTATTGCCTGTTATTGTGTTGTAGTGTACTGATGTGGCGTGTTGTTTTGTTATTGCCTGCTATTGTGTTGTGGCGTACTGTTGTGTTGAGGCGTATTGTTGTGTTATTGCCTGCTATTGTGTTGTAATGTACTGTTGTGTTGTGGTGTGCTGTTGTGTTGTGGCGTGTTGTTGTGTTGTGGCTTGCTGTTGTGTTATTGTCTGTTTTTTGTGTTGTGGTGTACTGTTGTGTTGTGGTGTACTGTTGTGTTGTGATGTACTGTTGTGTTGTGGCGTGCTGTTGTATTATTGTCTGTTATTGTGTTGTGGTGTACTGTTGTGTTTTGGTTTAGATTGAAGTGTTAAACACATTATTAACATTTTTTCAAAACGTTCCTTACATAATAAAGAAAATAAGGTTTTTCAATTGTCATAACACTGATTTTGAGTCTAAAATAATTTAATATTTTTATTGGAAACATTTCCACAAGCCGTTTTGTGCTGTGGTTTCAAAGGACTATTAGTTATTTAGGTGCATGACGTCATAAAGCGGGAAAATTAAGTTATTGATCAATACACTAAGTTTAACTAATACAGAGCTCATTTTAGACAATAACTGGGTATTGTAAATATAAATGTATGCATTTGCTTCATAATTAAAAATAATAAATTATTATTAATTATTTCTATAATATGCACAAAGTGGAAACAGTGTTGTTGTAATTTCACGAATATTTCATAGGAAAAAAACACCCATTTTGGGGGGATTTTAGTTCATCTCAAACGTTCATTGGGTTTTCACTGACATTTTGCTAATTATAACATACCTGATACAAGTTTTGGGGTGTATATTATTACTTTGGTATTTTTATTATTAAATAAATATAAATTTGTAATATATACATTTCAGGTTGTCTGGGCTAAATCCTCAAAGATTGGATGTGGATATGCTAATTGTGGCACTGTGCACTATTATGTTTGTAACTATTCACCACCGTAAGTTTACCATGCATGTCCTGTGTATGACGAGTCAATAATCCGTAAACTGTCGTGGGTGTGACGAGTTATACAATATACTGTCCAAGTCAATGTCGCATTACTTTTAAGATATTTGTGCTTCCATGCGAGACCGGCAAATTTTGCTTTTCATTATATTAGCAAATTAAAGATCAAGTTTCAAATAAATTGAAAAATTTTAATATCACGAGCTGTGGATAATCATATTACTGTGCCACTTCGAATTCCCTCGAAAAACATTTTATTGATATTTTGACTTAATATATCATCTATACATTAGTTCTGTCCACCACTTTTTAAAATTTTATCATTAATTACACATACATTTAAAAAGGTATATGTCAAATGTTTAGAGATAAATTAGTAAAAAAAAATCTAAAAAAAAGGTGTATGACAGATCCATCATTTGCTGAATAAAGACGTGTTTGCATTTCCGGCCAACATCAAGTCCAGTTTCCTGTCGGGTATTTTTATCTATGGCTGTTGACCTCGTAGACTATAATCTGCTACACTTTTCTTTCCTATTTGTAGGGGTAATTCGGATATAAATAATCCATACACAAGCGGATCATCGTGTTCTCAGTGTTCCAGTAACTGTAACAATAACTTATGTGGTAATAGCATTATATATATATATACACACCAAAAGTGATCTACCAGGATACACAATGGTGTCAAATCTTTTATGTTCCCGCCGATTTTTTTTTAAATCAAGTTTTTCAATCAATTAACTTTTTAATTTTTTTTATTTAAATCATGAGTTGATACCAATGATGTTTGGCACAGACGCTGATGATGCATTTATCACAATTATTTATCAACATTATTCACAATTGTGCACTTTTGATGTACAGGTACTTATATTACGCTAAAAATTAAATAAAAACAATACTTTTTTATTAGAAGGCGGGAGTAGATTGGACTCTCTCTCTCTCTCTCTCTCTCTCTCTCTCTCTCTCTCTCTCTCTCTCTCTCAGCTTGCTATTGTTCTCCTTGGCGTTGGCGTCGGCGGTTGATGTACCTTTATATTTTAGTCTGAAAACGGCGACCACGCTGTATTTCTGGTAAGGGGTTTACCAAATTTTCTGTTGTGTTTAGTGGTAGCCAGTGTTTTCTACATAGATCTAGATTTGCCCGCTTTATTTTCATTTTGTTTGCGACTGGCAGTTGCTTTACCGGCTTCCTTTCTATTTCAGCTTCTGCCACGGGAAACGGGTTACCTGAATATAAGCTATTCTTGATTATTATTTGTTTATATTCCAGATTGTGGAGGATTAGTGTGTTTGAATGGAGGAACTCTGAACGTAAACACGTGTACCTGTTCTTGTCCTAACTATCCACATTATGTCGGTAACGACTGTTCACGTATGTACTTTTTATCATAAAAACAAAGACAAATGAATGTCCAAACTATAACACAAAAGCGAAGTGAAAACAAACATACCAATCCATATTCAAACCACAACCCAAAAGCAAAGTAAAAACAAACATACCAATCCATATTCAAACCACAACACAAAAGCGAAGTCAAAACAAACATACCAATCCATATCCAAACCACAACCCAAAAGCAAAGTAAAAACAACATACCAATCCATATCCAAACCACAACCCAAAAGCAAAGTAAAAACAAACATACCAATCCATATCCAAACCACAACCCAAAAGCGAAGTCAAAACAAACATACCAATCCATATCCAAACCACAACCCAAAAGCAAAGTAAAAACAAACATACCAATCCATATCCAAACCACAACCCAAAAGCGAAGTCAAAACAAACATACCAATCCATATCCAAACCACAACCCAAAAGCAAAGTAAAAACAAACATACCAATCCATATCCAAACCACAACCCAAAAGCAAAGTAAAAACAAACATACCAATCCATATCCAAACCACAACCCAAAAGCGAAGTCAAAACAAACATACCAATCCATATCCAAACCACAACCCAAAAGCAAAGTAAAAACAAACATACCAATCCATATCCAAACCACAACCCAAAAGCGAAGTCAAAACAAACATACCAATCCATATCCAAACCACAACCCAAAAGCAAAGTAAAAACAAACATACCAATCCATATCCAAACCACAACCCAAAAGCAAAGTAAAACAAACATACCAATCCATATCCAAACCACAACCCAAAAGCAAAGTAAAAACAAACATACCAATCCATATCCAAACCACAACCCAAAAGCGAAGTCAAAACAAAATACCAATCCATATCCAAACCACAACCCAAAAGCAAAGTAAAAACAAACATACCAATCCATATCCAAACCACAACCCAAAAGCGAAGTCAAAACAAACATACCAATCCATATCCAAACCACAACCCAAAAGCAAAGTAAAAACAAACATACCAATCCATATCCAAACCACAACCCAAAAGCAAAGTAAAAACAAACATACCAATCCATATCCAAACCACAACCCAAAAGCGAAGTCAAAACAAACATACCAATCCATATCCAAACCACAACCCAAAAGCAAAGTAAAAACAAACATACCAATCCATATCCAAACCACAACCCAAAAGCGAAGTCAAAACAAACATACCAATCCATATCCAAACCACAACCCAAAACCAAAGTAAAAACAAACATACCAATCCATATCCAAACCACAACCCAAAGCAAAGTAAAAACAAACATACCAATCCATATCCAAACCACAACCCAAAAGCAAAGTAAAAACAAACATACCAATCCATATCCAAACCACAACCCAAAAGCGAAGTCAAAACAAACATACCAATCCATATCCAAACCAAACCAAACCCAAAAGCAAAGTAAAAACAAACATACCAATCCATATCCAAACCACAACCCAAAAGCGAAGTCAAAACAAACATACCAATCCATATCCAAACCACAACCCAAAAGCAAGTAAAAACAAACATACCAATCCATATCCAAACCACAACCCAAAAGCAAAGTAAAAACAAACATACCAATCCATATCCAAACCACAACCCAAAAGCAAAGTAAAAACAAACATACCGATCCATATCCAAACCACAACCCAAAAGCGAAGTCAAAACAAACATACCAATCCATATCCAAACCACAACCCAAAAGCAAAGTAAAAACAAACATACCAATCCATATCCAAACCACAACCCAAAAGCGAAGTCAAAACAAACATACCAATCCATATCCAAACCACAACCCAAAAGCAAAGTAAAAACAAACATACCAATCCATATCCAAACCACAACCCAAAAGCAAAGTAAAAACAAACATACCAATCCATATCCAAACCACAACCCAAAAGCGAAGTCAAAACAAACATACCAATCCATATCCAAACCACAACCCAAAAGCAAAGTAAAAACAAACATACCAATCCATATCCAAACCACAACCCAAAAGCGAAGTCAAAACAAACATACCAATCCATATCCAAACCACAACCCAGAAGCAAAGTAAAAACAAACATACCAATCCATATCCAAACCACAACCCAAAAGCGAAGTCAAAACAAACATACCAATCCATATCCAAACCACAACCCAAAAGCAAAGTAAAAACAAAATACCAATCCATATCCAAACCACAACCCAAAAGCGAAGAAAAAACAAACATACCAATCCATATCCAAACCACAACGTAAAAGCGAAGTAAAAACAAACATACCAATACATATTCAAACCACAACCCAAAAGCGAAGTAAAAACAAACATACCAATCCATGTCCAAACCACAACCCAAAAGCGAAGTAAAAAACAAACATACCAATCCATATCCAAACCACAACCCAAAAGCGAAGTTAAAACAAACATACCAATCCATATTCAAACCACAACCCAAAAGCGAAGTAAAAACAAACATACCAATCCATATTCAAACCACAACCCAAAAGCGAATTCAAAACTTTAAAGCTGGCAAATAAGGTTAAACACGTGAACTTACACAAGAGAAGAGAGGCCGGGTGCTCCGGAAGGGTAAGCGCCTCCTGTTTATCTAGCTTCACCCAAAATGATTGTGATCAAAAATTGGAATGAAAGGAACATGGAACTATGGGACGTCAAATATATCTTAGGTAACTGATAAAATAATCAGCAACTTGGTTATATTTCAAAAGATCAAATGACAAAGTCAAATATTTCTTTTTTCATCGAGATGTAACCAGCTCTTAATTGAAATTTAAAAAATTCAGTCAATGATGTAAATCTTTCGTGTAACTAATTGCTTGAAACGTGAAATCGAAATGCAAACACTCGTACGGAACCATTATATACATGTATTAAGAATGTTCCAAACAGTACTTCCAGATTATCGGACAATGTGATGCGGAACTCCCGGAAGTACAACAGTTATGGTGAACACGTTGTCGGAAGTAATCTTTTATTCACTATTTGTAGAACTATTTGGTAGCCACGCTTCTTGTAATCTAAACCGACTACAGACTGACCAATCAAATTAATGTATTTGTCCAGATCTGCACATTTTTAGTGCGCATTCATGACATTTAGGCACTTTTTTATCCTTAAGTGTTTGATTTTGGTACAATTTTTATATAAAAAGTCAGAATTTTTAGTACTTTTAATTTTAAAAAAAAATGGCGGAAAATCTGTCTAATTTGACCTTTCATGTTATCCGTCCGTTTATTCGTTTTTATGGTACAAATCCGTCAAAAACGGATAAATCCGTCGAATTGGTCAGCCTGCGACTATAACGAAACTAATTTGTCCAGATTGTTTTACAAAAACATGACAGAGCTAGTGAATATACATGTCACAGATAATGATTTATTTATAATAATGTGTTTATGTTCTGTTCAGTATATATGCAGTCAAACCTGTCTATAAAGGCCACCTAAGGTATCCAGTAAAATACCCAGTATTGGCAGGTGGTCCTTATATATACAGGTTCAATTAGCACGAATAAAAAGCCATTGTGATAAGATGTTACTGGCTTTTAAAAGCCTTTATATACATTGTGTTCAGTCAAAACTTAATGAAAGCTACATATTATTTTATTCCATGAATGGTTTAATTGTGGTGTAATGCCCTATATCGGCAGTTAACGTTGTTATAGTCAATGATTTGATATTCACCCTACTTATATACCTAATCCGCTTTTTGTCTGCGAGTTAAAAATCAACTGACATTTGAAATGTAATAATATGTTTCTAATTAAGATAAAACATAATAACAACTTCATACGATTGTAAGTAAATATATATAAAAATGTATGTTTGCTTAAGACTGATAAAATATGAAAAAGTACAAGTTCTTTAACAAAACATTTTAGACTGTTTACCTGTATTGATCCAGCCATTAGCTCGAGATCAGCCATATCAGCATATTGACCGAAGGCGTCTTTGTCCGTCCAAGGACGACCGAATAATTAGGTCAAACATTGAGACAACAATGACAGGGAAAACTAGAATACTTAAAGTAACAAACATAAAATCATATAACTTTATGAAAAAACATTATGTACTGGGTCAGCAGTCACAATATAAAGTAGTTTATAATTAGATCAGTGAAACTCAGTCAAACACGTGACAAGGTAGCGGCCACTAATGATAAAGTAGGCCAAAGGACTGACTTAAATATCACAGAAATGGTCAAATACATCACGATAGGACTGACTTAAATATCACAGAAATGGTCAAATACATCACGATAGGACTTACTTAAATATCACAGAAATGGTCAAATACATCACGATAGGACTGACTTAAATATCACAGAAATGGTCAAATACATCACGATAGGACTTACTTAAATATCACAGAAATGGTCAAATACATCACGATAGGACTTACTTAAATATCACAGAAATGGTCAAATACATCACGATAGGACTTACTTAAATATCACAGAAATGGCCAAATACATCACGATAGGACTTACTTAAATATCACAGAAATGGTCAAATACATCACGATAGGACTGACTTAAATATCACAGAAATGGTCAAATACATCACGATAGGACTTACTTAAATATCACAGAAATGGTCAAATACATCACGATAGGACTTACTTAAATATCACAGAAATGGTCAAATACATCACGATAGGACTTACTTAAATATCACAGAAATGGTCAAATACATCACGATAGGACTTACTTAAATATCACAGAAATGGCCAAATACATCACGATAGGACTTACTTAAATATCACAGTAATGGCCAAATACATCACAATAGGACTTGCTTAAATATCACAGAAATGGCCAAATACATCACGATAGGACTTACTTAAATATCACAGAAATGGTCAAATACATCACGATAGGACTGACTTAAATATCACAGAAATGGCCAAATACATCACGATAGGACTTACTTAAATATCACAGAAATGGCCAAATACATCACGATAGGACTTACTTAAATATCACAGAAATGGCCAAATACATCACGATAGGACTTACTTAAATATCACAGAAATGGCCAAATACATCACGATAGGACTTACTTAAATATCACAGAAATGGTCAAATACATCACGATAGGACTTACTTAAATATCACAGAAATGGCCAAATACATCACGATAGGGCTTACTTAAATATCACAGAAATGGCCAAATACATCACGATAGGACTTACTTAAATATCACAGAAATTGTCAAATACATCACGATAGAACTTACTTAAATATCACAGAAATGGTCAAATACATCACGATAGGACGTACTTAAATATCACAGAAATGGCCAAATACATCACGATAGGACGTACTTAAATATCACAGAAATGACCAAATACATCACGATAGGACTTACTTAAATATCACAGAAATGGCCAAATACATCACGATATGACGGACTTAAATATCACAGAAATGGTCAAATACATCACGATAGGACTTACTTAAATATCACAGAAATGGCCAAATACATCACGATAGGACTTACATCAATATCACAGAAATGGTCAAATACATCACGATAGGACTTACTTAAATATCACAGAAATGGTCAAATACATCACGATACGACTGACTTAAATATCACAGAAATGGTCAAATACATCACGATAGGACTTACTTAAATATCACAGAAATGGCCAAATACATCACAATAGGACTTACATCAATATCACAGAAATGGCCAAATACATCACGATAGGACTTTACTTAAATATCACAGAAATGGTCAAATACATCACGATAGGACTTACATCAATATCACAGAAATGGCCAAATACATCACGATAGGACTTACATCAATATCACAGAAATGGCCAAAAATACACGATAGGACTGACTTAAATATCACAGAAATGGTCAAATACATCACGATAGGACTGACTTAAATATCACAGAAATGGTCAAATACATCACGATAGGACGTACTTAAATATCACAGAAATGGCCAAATACATCACGATAGGACTTACTTTAATATCACAGAAATGGTCAAATACATCACGATAGGACTTACTTAAATATCACAGAAATGGTTTCTTGTTTGATAATAACAGCCTTTAAATATGGCCCAATTGGACTGTGGTCCACAAACATGCAATGTGTGTCCCTGTAGGTATTGGACTGTAGTCCACAGACATGCAATGCGTGTCCCTGTAAGTATTGGACTGTAGTCCACAGACATGCTATGCGTGCCCCTGTAGGTATTTGACTGTGGTCCAAACACAATTAATGTTTGTCCCTGTAGGCATTGGACTGTGGTCCACAGACATGCTATGCGTGACCCTGTAGGTATTTGACTGTGGTCCAAACACAATTAATGTTTGTCCCTGTAGGCATTGGACTATTGTCCAGAGACATGTAATGTTTGTCCCTATAGATATTGGCTTCAACTCACTACATTATTTATTTTCCTCATACATTTGTCTTTTGTAGTGAATTGCAGTCTATTACAACAGAACGCCCTATGCGGAACAAGTGTCTACGTCGCATCTAACTGTCCGGTGTATTCCAATGTACCATTTGACTGTCCACAGACATGCAACGTGTGCCCCTGTAAGTATTGGACTGTGGTCCACAGACATGCAATGCGTGTCCCTGTAAGTATTGGACTGTGGTCCACAAACATGCAATGTGTGTCCCTGTAAGTATTGGACTGTGGTCCACAGACATGCAATGTGTGTCCCTGTAAGTATTGGACTGTGGTCCACAAACATGCAATGTGTGTCCCTGTAAGTATTGGACTGTGGTCCACAGACATGCAATGTGTGTCCCTGTAAGTATTGGACTGTGGTCCACAGACATGCAATGTGTGTCCCTGTAAGTATTGGACTGTGGTCCACAAACATGCAATGTGTGTCACTGTAAGTATTGGACTGTGGTCCACAGACATGCAATGCGTGTCCCTGTAAGTATTGGACTGTGGTCCACAAACATGCAATGTGTGTCCCTGTAAGTATTGGACTGTGGTCCACAAACATGCAATGTGTGTCCCTGTAAGTATTGGACTGTGGTCCACAGACATGCAACGTGTGCCCCTGTAAGTATTGGACTGTAGTCCACAGACATGCAATGCGTGTCCCTGTAAGTATTGGACTGTGGTCCACAAACATGCAATGTGTGTCCCTGTAAGTATTGGACTGTGGTCCACAGACATGCAATGTGTGTCCCTGTAAGTATTGGACTGTGGTCCACAAACATGCAATGTGTGTCCCTGTAAGTATTGGACTGTGGTCCACAGACATGCAATGTGTGTCCCTGTAAGTATTGGACTGTGGTCCACAGACATGCAATGTGTGTCCCTGTAAGTATTGGACTGTGGTCCACAGACATGCAATGTGTGTCCCTGTAAGTATTGGACTGTGGTCCACAGACATGCAATGCGTGTCCCTGTAAGTATTTGACTGTGGTCCACAAACATGCAATGTGTGTCCCTGTAAGTATTGGACTGTGGTCCACAGACATGCAACGTGTGCCCCTGTAAGTATTGGACTGTAGTCCACAAACATGCAATGTGTGTCCCTGTAAGCATTGGACTGTGGTCCACAGACATGTAATACTTGTCCCTGTAAGTATTGGACTGTGGTCCACAGACATGTAATGTGTGTCCCTGTAAGTATTGGATTGTGGTCCACAGACATGTAATCATCACGGTGTGTCTCTGTACCGTACGTATTGGACTGTGGCCCACATACATGCAGTGTGTGCCCTGTAAGTATTGGACTGTGGTCCACAGACATGCAATGTGTGTCTCTGTAAGTATTGGACTGTGGCCCACAGACAGGCATTGTGTGTGTCTGTACGTATTGGACTGTGGCCCACAGACAGGCAACGTGTGTCTCTGTACGTATTGGACTTTGGCCCACAGACAGGTGATGTGTGTCCCTGTTAGTGTTGTACTGTGGTCCACATAATGTAATGTTTGTCCCTGTAGGTGATGGACTGTGGTCCACATATACGTATTGTTGGCCCCTGTATATATTTGACTATCGTCAAAATTATAAACGTGTTTATATTTGTAAGAGACCACTGCGATAGCTCAGTTGTAAGAGTGCTTGCTCCATAGGTAGAAGATCGTGGATCGGACTCTGACCGGATCTGACCCAAGACTTGAAAGTTGGTAGTCAAGCACTGGGCATTATGAAATGAAAGCCACGGTTCTTTCGGATGAAAACTTATAATAAACGAGGTCCCGTGTCACGGTAGGCTTAGAACGATAAAGAACCCTGCTGTATAATGCCATTAGTGGAACGTACATGCAAAACTTCTACACCTTCTCCTATAACTGATGACGTCTCGGTATAAGTGAAATATTCTTGACTGGGACGTTAAAAACCATTACTCCGAACTCTGCTCTATATTTGTAAGATCATCTCACGGAATTTCTTTTTCCTTTAAACCACGGCAAAATCACAATGACAGACCTGTTAACTTTTTGTTAGCAATACTATAGTCCGACTAAACAGACCACTAAACCCCCATTTTAATTTTTGACTTGTTGGAGGTTTCCAACAAGTCAAAAAAAATTAAAATGGGGGTTTAGTGGTCTGATTAGTCGAACTAGCAATACTAGTAACTAAAATATCACGACTATTTTAAAAGTTCTAATCTTATTTTATCCAGACGGCGGAATAGGTTTTAATGAACAATCGTCAACAACAGCAGCGACGGATACCACAACAACCACAACAGAAGCTGCTTACGGAAATAAGGGGACTATATTAGTGCCTAGTATTGGTATTGTGACATTTGTGATATGTATAATGAAATTTATTTAAATAACAAACTGTTAGTCGATAAAAAATAGATGTTTGTAATATGTGCGTCTTATATCAAACTATTTTGAAAAAATTAATTAAAAACTGAAGAAAAAATTATTTAAGGTAGTTCCATACCATGGTGACATCGTCGTTTTGTGCCTGCGGTCGAAATATCTGATTTGACGTCTTTTTTATCTTTGACGTCATGAATGTGTGGTCTTCGGTGCCGGGAACGCCGTTATGCTATCATTGAGAAGAATAATTTTCTGTATTCACAAAAAAGAATTCACAATAACAATGTATATTGTACAGAACGGAAATTAGGTAGATTTACACTGTTGAGAGTACTATTCTAAATCTAAATAATTGAAAGATTTGAGTACATTGTTTAAATTTTGAAGACGGTATTTTAAATGCTGTTTTATGTTTGTTTTTTTTCCGGTGATTTTGAATACAATAGTAGGACACAAACTGACGATTCTTCAATAAACGTACTGTATGATAATTTCTCTCGGTGTCAAATTTTAGCAGTTTGGCTATGCTCTTGCATTTGAGTTTCATTCAGCGGCCTAGAATCAAGAACGCTTCATCAATGTATACGAATACCCTTTCCACTTTAACTGATCGATCTGTGTTGGGTAACGGTTGCTATGGGTTTCTATGGGTGACAGACCATATGATATTTAAATTGATTTTGTTTTGCACAACCAAATAGCTCACAATCGATGTTTTTGTTTATTTGTTAATACCAAACGTAAAACATTGAGTTCATATTAGTATCCTAGGACATTATTGGTAACTTCTTACGTAAGGAATGAGGCCTTTTTCTTGTTTCAGGATTTTGATGCAATTTTATGAAAAAAGTAGCTTGACGACCCCCTATTTTTTGTTTCCGAAAATCAAACTTATATATTCATGTGCAATATATGTGAAAATCAGGGGCCGTTATCGACTTAGTTTTTAAAAAAATCTATAAATTAACGAAAGGGTGTTACTTTTAGTTTTCCGGAAATTTAATGCTCTCTCTTGATAAGTGGCGCTGTAAAAAATATCACGTGACCGAAAGTAAAATTCCATTGGTCCAAATAATCTTCATGACATAATGGTTAATTTAAATGCAAAAGACTTTTGGTTTCTAAGAATGACAAAAAATTATTAAATCTTGTTTGTTGATAACAGTAGTTTTTGACGTGAAAATGGCCACCAGGTGGCGCTTCAGAATTTCTAAAGCAAGTCCAAAGCCTACCCTGAAATTTTGGCATGTTGAATGGTTTATGCCCATGTACAACATATCAAAATTTCAACATATGTTTTCAAGTGATTTGTAAGGTATGGAACTACCTTAAACATTGTTTATCCTGATGTATTGTCAAATTGTTACCAATTTAGTTTAAACAAGGATTCGATTGGAACCCTAACCTTTTGGATCGCAACTACACACTGAGTAACATATTTTTGTATATTTTGTCTTAAATATAATTTTATTTTAAAATAATGTTAAAGATAGTTAAGCAGTCTGAATGCACTTACTTGCTCTTATATATGAAATATTTTACAGTTTATATGAATAATGCTGTTGGAAATGAAGTGTGTGTGTGTGTGTGTGTGTGTGTGTGTGTGTGTGTGATGAAAAAAATACGACTTGCATATAACTGGTATGCGTGAACATTGTTTAAATATGTGAAATAAAGATTTATGTCATATTTTAATAAAACTATTGTTTTATTTTTTAACATTTCTTTTTACATTTGGTATGAACACTACTTGTATAATTTAAGTGTATATTGGTCATCCATCTTCACAATTGTACAACGTGATACCACATAACGTTTGTGTAAAACTATCGTTTTCATTGTATGTACAAACCCTACAATTAGACGTTTTCTCATAATCAAAAACATACTAATCCATGTCTGAATCACAATCAAGAATCAAAGTAAAAACTTTGAACTGACAAATTAGGTTAAACACGTGAGCTAGCACCTCCTGTTTAGCTAGCTACACCCGCCACGTGTGTAATCAAAATTGAGTGAAAGGAACGTGGAACTATAGAACGTCGAATGTTTTAGGGCAATCCTGGACACAGAGACATAACACTTTCAACAATTAAAGGATGTTATTTCGGAAAATGGCGATGCATTGCTATTTTTATACTGGATAAACTCATGATGGACAAAAAGTACATATGTTTATAATCTGGCATTTGATCGATATAAACTGAGACAAATCTTTTAACATATGCAAGTTTTAGAAATCCACACAATAACATGAGTAAGAAGTCAATAACTTTATATTATATATACTGTTTTCTATAAAAAAAATATCCATTACCATACAAACTAATGAAAACATAGTGATATAAAGAAACTTTATACCGTTATTGTACTAATACTACGAGTTTTTTCATTACAATTGGTACATATACATGAAAATCATGCGTATTTTCGGAATAGTGACGTCAGCTTTGATAATAACGATAACGTCACCATAAACACTGTACTGATCAATGTTTCTAACGGGGTTTTTTTTTCATGATGACGGTATGAAGAATCTCTGTCTTATTCACGTCAAAGTTTTATTTGAGATTAATAGAATCTTGCACCGTTAACAGGGTAAGACAGAGATATCTCAAACGAGGATGAATATTTTCTTGTCCAGAACGAGCTTTGGCGAGGTCTGGACATTGAAAATATTCATCCGACTTTGAGATATCTCTGTCTTACCCTGTTACTGGTGTAGGATTCTTTTTCTCACACATTTGCAACATAAAATTACATAAAATGTTAAGTTTTCATGTCACCATCCGTGCCTGCTGAAAAAGACGTAATCAATTTTTGTTGACGTTCTCACGTAAAATGATTGTGACGTCATCAATTAAGCATGTGTAAGTGATTGTGACGTTGAGAAATTGTTGGTTGACTTCGGAACTTTTCTCAGCTTATTTTAAAAGTCCTTTCAACGATAAATCTAGAGCAGGTATAACTACGCGGGAAATTCGGCGTGTAGCCTGTCTCAACCCTAGGGTGAGACTAATAGAATCTATCATGAGTATCCATGTAGGAAAGGGAAATCTCACCCGAAGGGTTGAATATTTCAGTCGGAGACGAGGCTTGCCGAGATTCTGACAGAAATGTTCAACCCCGAGGGTGAGATTTCCCTATCCTACATGGATAAACTCATGATCGATTCTTTTTCTTCCATTTTGATGACATTTTTCGGCTTGAAGTATCAGTCACATCGACATCGACGCCATCTTTGTAAATCTAACTTTGTTATTTAACGTTGTACATAAAAATAAATAGAATGTACCTGATTTTGGTGTATACAAAATGTATAAACTAGAAAACAAAGCCATTCATTTTTATCTCCCAAAATAAACATTTGAAACGCAGTGAAAATATCTAAATTTTGGAGACTCGGGTGTCATTTTCCCGCAAGACGACGTCATGTCTCCACAATATGACGTCATTCAATTGTCCTTTGATTGTGATGTCACTGAAAGCCGCACGAGGAGGTGAAGATAGGCACGTGGATGTGAAGATAGAAATTTCTACCATCGTTTATTCACTGCAAGCGGAAATCTCTATCTCCAACATAGGAAGATGGAAGAAAAGGAAATCCCACATGGGTAAAAACGTAGGATTACCATGTCACAGGTGTCAGAATTTGTTTTATCTGGCGTCGTCATAATACGATTATTTGGCGTCACTTTAAGATGTTCCAATCTTGGATGTCACTTTGAAACGTCGTATTATTTGACGTCTCTGAGAAATATGTCGGTTTACGTCACTAAGATGTATCGTGTTATTTGACGTCAGAGACATTTTATGTAATTAGACGTCAAAGAGATTTTCTATTATTTTCCGTCACAGTAATATTTTATTATTTTACATCACATTAATATTTTATTATGTTACATAACAGTAATATTTTATTATTTTACATCACAGTAATATTTTATTATTTTACATCACAGTAATATTTTATTATTTTACGTCAGAGAGATGTTCTGTTGTTTTACGTCATAGAGTTTCTATTATTTGACTTCACTGTGAGGTGTTCTTTTATTCTACGTAACTATGAAGTGTTCTTTTATTTGACGTCATTATATGTTCCAATGTTTGACGTCACTTTGAAATGTTGTACTTTTTGAAGTCACAGAGAGATGTACATTTTTTGACGTCATAGAGAGATGTTCTATTTTTGACATCACAGAGAGATGTTCTATTATTTGACGCCACTATGAGGTGTTTTATTATTTGACGCCACTATAAAAGGTTTTAGCATTTAACGCCACTATTTAAGGTTCTAACATTTAACGCCACTATGAGAAGTCTATTTTTTGACGCCACTATGATATGTTCTATTTGTTGACGTCACAGAGAGATGATTTATTTGACGTCACAGAGACATGATCACAAACAGATGTTCTAATATTCAACGCCACTATGGAATTTACTATTTTTTTAACGCCACCATGAAATGTTCTATTATTCAACACCACTATGAGGTGTTCTATTATTCAACACCACTATGAAATGTTCTATTATTTAACGCCACTATGAGGTGTTCTATTATTCAACACCACTATGAAATGTTCTATTATTTAACACCACTATGAGGTGTTCTATTATTCAACACCACTATGAAATGTTCTATTATTTAACGCCACTATGAGGTGTTCTATTATTTAACACCACTATGAGGTGTTCTATTATTTAACACCACTATGAGGTGTTCTATTATTCAACACCACTATGAAATGTTCTATTATTTAACGCCACTATGAGGTGTTCTATTATTCAACACCACTATGAGGTGTTCTATTATTCAACACCACTATGAAATGTTCTATTATTTAACGCCACTATGAGGTGTTCTATTATTTAACACCACTATGAAATGTTCTATTATTTAACACCACTATGAGGTGTTCTATTATTCAACACCACTATGAAATGTTCTATTATTTAACACCACTATGAGGTGTTCTATTATTTAACACCACTATGAGGTGTTCTATTATTTAACGCCACTATGAAATGTTCTATTATTCAACACCACTATGAGGTGTTCTATTATTTAACACCACTATGAAATGTTCTATTATTCAACACCACTATGAGGTGTTCTATTATTCAACACCACTATGAAATGTTCTATTATTTAACGCCACTATGAGGTGTTCTATTATTCAACACCACTATGAGGTGTTCTATTATTTAACACCACTATGAAATGTTCTGTTATTCAACACCACTATGAGGTGTTCTATTATTTAACACCACTATGAGGTGTTCTATTATTTAACACCACTATGAAATGTTCTGTTATTCAACACCACTATGAGGTGTTCTATTATTTAACACCACTATGAGGTGTTCTATTATTTAACACCACTATGAAATGTTCTGTTATTCAACACCACTATGAAATGTTCTATTATTCAACACCACTATGAAATGTTCTATTATTTAACGCCACTATGAGGTGTTCTATTATTCAACACCACTATGAGGTGTTCTATTATTTAACACCACTATGAGGTGTTCTATTATTTAACACCACTATGAAATGTTCTGTTATTCAACACCACTATGAGGTGTTCTATTATTTAACACCACTATGAGGTGTTCTATTATTTAACACCACTATGAGGTGTTCTATTATTCAACACCACTATGAAATGTTCTATTATTTAACACCACTATGAGGTGTTCTATTATTTAATACCACTATGAGGTGTTCTATTATTTAACACCACTATGAGGTGTTCTATTATTCAACACCACTATGAGTTGTTCTATTATTTGAAGCCATTATGAGATGTTACTTAATTTGGAGCCACTAATTTATCTGTTTTTAAGACTATCATCTGTTATTAATTGATAAAAGTTAATTCATTCCATGTTTGGTATATGTTTTTATTGATTTACTATTTGATAAGAAAAAATAAAGAAATAAACACGTAATTTATCAAATCTGTATGGTGAAATCAAGTTCCGTCCAAAGCAGCACAAAATCTCTGGTGCTAGTTTCACTAAGCTTCGTAAGTTACGTAAAACATTTTAGACTTACGAATTTTGTAAATTCAAACTTGAGGTACGACGTTTCGGAAACGGAGATTTAAGTTTACAATGAAAATGTTAACTTATAAAGCTTAGTAAAACCCACGCCTGGTCAGTAATATTTAATCATACAAAGTCAATTTGTACATATTTGATACTTATTAAAGATACCGTATGGGATGGTTATACTGACTATTTCCACATTACTTACATTTTAAGGAATTTTATTACATTTTATTTATTTATACCATTATAACCACTCTCACCCACTTCTATTATTTGAACAAGTACTTATTTATACTTTTATTTCCATTTTAAGTCATTACATATTTAATCTAAGACTTTTTTTCGACATACGTTGTGCTCAACTTCCATTTGATATAAAGTTTCAATATTTCGTAGTATTTTTCGGGATTTTATCCAAATGGAAGAGGATGGAGTTCTTTGTGAAAACTTTTCTAATTATGTGTTTGTGTCCAGTTATAATTTTACCAGGTATTGTATGCTTTAATATAATTTAAACGGTGATATTGAAATTAATCGATAATAATTACATGTGTATCTTTATCCCCGGCCTTTCGAGGGAAGGGGTACGATTTCACGAAACTTGGAGTAAAGCATCAACAAGGATAGGGATGTGTATATCGTTAACCCGAGCAGGCATGGGCCGAATTACATTGCAATGTAATGCATTACATTACAACTACTTTGACAAAAGTAGCATTATATTACAGTTACAATTACATGTATTTTGGAAAGTAATGCATTACATTACAATTACTTTACCAAAGTAATGCATTATATTACACATTACATTTCATAAATTTTATATGAAAAAGAATTCAAACATATAAATGCGAGATGTTTCCGATTCAGAATTTGAAATTGAAATTATGGGTTCTTTTTCTATAAAGTTCTAATGTTTTGATTTTCAACTGTTGAAAACAGGATTATATAGTCAATAAGTGCATGTATAGATGCATTGCTTTGGGTCATTCAACTGATATTTCTGCTGTTTACCAGTAGGTTTTACAAAATTTGTCAAAGTTGATTGTTCATCTATGTCAGGCTTTTTATTATCCAAATATACATTTCTGTTTTTACTCTAAAAATTAAGAAGAAAAAAACAACAGAGATGCTGAAAGGAATTTTTTCATGTATATGTTTTTATTTTTTATTTGTTTCATTGACTGAATGTTTCTTTAATGGCATACTTACCATTAAATCAAAACAGTAAAAGGACTAACACAAACTAATTAGTGGTATTGTCGGGTGTAAATTATAAACAATACTTAACAACTAACTTCTTTAATCATTAAAGATAGCTTACCTTAATAGCATATAAAAGGATTTAAAAAAAACCAATTTCTGGTAAAAATAAAATTGTTTTCATCACAGGTTATCAGTTGAAGCAAAATTACAAATTATTGTAGTTACTGAAACTTATTTTTGGATAGGTTGCAAATTTTGATGTGATCTTTAGACTTCCCGATATAACTAAAAACAGCATTTGCATTTTGCTTTAAAATGTATTTTTATCCTTTACATTTGTTGGAAATTCAAAAAGATCTGAAGTAAACTAACTTTATAGCATTTTATATAGTTTTAGTATTAAGGTTGAATGAAATAAATCATTAGTTTGACAACAGTTCAAAGTAATAACTTTTCTAGACATCAATTTTCATATTTTATATTAGGGATAAAAGTAGCCTGTAGGTACTTACTAGCCCTAAATTGTAATGGTAATAATATCTAACATTTAATACAGAGAAGTAATGCTATGTAATGCCATGTAATGCTTAAATTACATGCATTTTTGTCTATGTAATGCATTACATTACAATTACATGTAATGCAAAAATTAGGGCATTAAACATTACATGCATTACTTGGGAAAAATGTAATGCATTACAGAGCATTACAATTGCAAATTAGCATTACCACATGCCTGAACCCGAGTTGATTTGCTCATTTTCCTGGGAGTTATGGCCTTTTGACTGAAAACATAAAACAGTAAAATTTTCTAAAACGCATGACTAGAGCCAAAATCTGACTTGATATTTAACTTCTCTATAGTACCGCGTTTTGCGTTAAATTTTGACAAATTTGAAAAAATGCCTAGATAATCTAATGTCGAGACAAAATATAGTTTAGCGTAATTCTTCAAAACTGTCAATCACTATTTTACGAAACTTAGGACGAAGCACTCACATTGAATCGAGATGTACGCATATCATTAACCCGAGTTGGTTTGCTCATTTTCCTGGGAGTTATGGACCTTAACTGAAAACTCTTAATCGGTTAAATTTCCCCAAATGCACGTCTGGGGCATAAATCCTCTTCTCGATAGTCTTCAACTAACAATTTGTTCGTTTTGTAAAATTTGCATGAAACTTGAATGGGTTACATTTTTGAAAAAAATTGAAACATGTCCCCACAATGAACGTCTTGTCCAAAGTAAATATCCAAAACTATGAAGCACTATTTCAATTTCACGAAACCTGGTGTAAAGCATCAGCAAACTTGACAGGAGATGGCATATCATTAAACTGAGTTACTTAGTTCATTTTTCTGGGTGTTATGACTCTTTGACTGAAAATCTAAAATGGTCACATTTTCTAAAATACATGGCTGAGACCGAATTCTGACGAGATGTCAGTCTTAAACTTGCAATTCATTTTGTGAAATTTGGTTGGAAAATGGGCTATGCTTTTTTTTGCGTTACATTTTGCAAAATACTGAAAATGTCTTCAAATTGTTATGTCCAGACACTTCTTGTCTGGAGTATTTTCCAAATCTGTGTAGCACTATTTTACGAAACTTGATGCAAAGCATCAGAATTGACAGATGTGTATATCATTAACCCGAGTTGGTAAGCTCATTTTCCTAGACGTTTTTGTTCTTTAAACATTAGTGCAAATCGCAATAATTGTCACTACATCAGGTTCTTTCCACATTTAGAATATTTTGAATTAGTTATCTCCATATTTGGGCATCATGTATGCAATGTGTCTCTTCAATTTTTTTAGTATAATAATAGGTGTTTTCACTAACGGTATTAATATTAGTTCCAAGGAGTCATAACATCGCGGTATTCAAATTATTTCAAGAGGGCATAACATCACGGTATTAAAATTAGTTGTTTTAAAACTTTAAAGGGGTCATAACATCGAGGTATTGAAATCAGTTGTTTTAAAACTTTCAAGGGGTCATAACATCGCGGTATTAAAATTAGTTGTTTTAAAACTTTCAAGGGGTCATAACATCGCGGTATTAAAATTAGTTGTTTTAAAACTTTCAAGGGATCATAACATCGCGGTATTAAAATTAGTTGTTTTAAAACTTTCAAGGAGCCATAACATCGCGGTATTCAAATAACTTGTTTTAAAACTTTTAAGGGATCATAACATCGCGGTATTAAAATTAGTTGTTTTAAAACTTTCAAGGGATCATAACATCGCGGTATTAAAATTAGTTGTTTTAAAACTTTCAAGGAGCCATAACATCGCGGTATTCAAATAAGTTGTTTTAAAACTTTTAAGGGATCATAACATCGCGGTATTCAAATAAGTTGTTTTAAAACTTTTAAGGGGTCATAACATCGCGGTGTTCAAATAAGTTGTTTTAAAACTTTTAAGGGGTCATAACATCGCGGTATTCAAATAAGTTGTTTTAAAACTTTTAAGGGGTCATAACATCGCGGTATTCAAATAAGTTGTTTTAAAACTTTTAAGGGGTCATAACATCGCGGTATTCAAATAAGTTGTTTTAAAACTTTTAAGGGATCATAACATCGCGGTATTCAAATAAGTTGTTTTAAAACTTTTAAGGGGTCATAACATCGCGGTATTCAAATAAGTTGTTTTAAAACTTTTAAGGGGTCATAACATCGCGGTATTCAAATAAGTTGTTTTAAAACTTTTAAGGGGTCATAACATCGCGGTATTCAAATTAGTTGTTTTAAAACTTTCAAGGGGTCATAACATCGCGGTATTAAAATTAGTTGTTTTAAAACTTTTAAGGGGTCATAACATCGCGGTATTAAAATTAGTTGTTTTAAAACTTTCAAGGTGTCATAACATCGCGGTATTAAAATTAGTTGGCTCAAAACTTTCAATGGATCATAACATCGCGGTATTAAAATTAGTTGTTTTAAAACTTTTAAGGGGTCATAACATCGCGGTATTAAAATTAGTTGTTTTAAAACTTTCAAAGGGGTCATAAAATCGCGGTATTGAAATAAGTTGTTTTAAAACTTTTAAGGGGTTATAAAATCGCGGTATTAAAATCAGTTGTTTTAAAACTTTCAACGGGTCATAACATCGCGGTAATAAAATCAGTTGTTTCAAGGGATTATAAATCGCGGTATGAAAATCAGTTGTTTTAAAACTTTTAAGTGGTCATAAAATCGCGGTACTAAAATTAATTGTTTTAAAACTTTCAAGGATTCATAACATCGTGATATTAAAATCAGTTGTTTTAAAATTCAAGAGGTCATAACATCGCGGTATTCAAATTTGTTGAATTTAAACTTTCAAGCATTCATAACATCGCGGTATTCAAACAAGTTGTTTTAAAACATTCAAGAGGTCATAACATCGCGGTAATCAAATTAGTTGTTTTAAAACTTTTAAGGGGTCATAACATCGAGGTATTGAAATCAGTTGTTTTAAAACTTTTAAGGGTCATAACATCGCAGTATTCAAATTAGTTGTTTTAAAACTTTCAAGGGGTCATAACATCGCAGTATTCAAATTAGTTGTTTTAAAACTTTCAAGGGGTCATAACATCGCAGTATTCAAATTAGTTGTTTTAAAACTTTCAAGGGGTCATAACATCGCAGTATTCAAATCAGTTGTTTTAAAACTTTCAAGGGGTCATAACATCGCAGTATTCAAATTAGTTGTTTTAAAACTTTTAAGGGGTCATAACATCGCAGTATTCAAATTAGTTGTTTTAAAACTTTCAAGGGGTCATAACATCGCAGTATTCAAATTAGTTGTTTTAAAACTTTCAAGGGGTCATAACATCGCAGTATTCAAATTAGTTGTTTTAAAACTTTTAAGGGGTCATAACATCGCAGTATTCAAATTAGTTGTTTTAAAACTTTCAAGGGGTCATAACATCGCAGTATTCAAATCAGTTGTTTTAAAACTTTCAAGGGGTCATAACATCGCAGTATTCAAATTAGTTGTTTTAAAACTTTCAAGGGGTCATAACATCGCGGTATTCAAATTAGTTGTTTTAAAACTTTCAAGGTGTCATAACATCGCGGTATTTAAATTAGTTGTTTTAAAACTTTCAAGGTGTCATAACATCGCGGTATTTAAATTAGTTGTTTTAAAACTTTCAAGGGGTCATAACATCGCAGTATTCAAATTAGTTGTTTTAAAACTTTCAAGGGGTCATAACATCGCGGTATTCAAATTAGTTGTTTTAAAACTTTCAAGGGGTCATAACATCGCGGTATTCAAATTAGTTGTTTTAAAACTTTCAAGGGGTCATAACATCGCGGTATTCAAATTAGTTGTTTTAAAACTTTTAAGGGGTCATTACATCGCGGTATTTAAATTAGTTGTTTTAAAACTTTCAAGAGGTCATAACATCGCGGTATTCAAATTAGTTGTTTTAAAACTTTCAAGGGGTCATAACATCGCGGTATTCAAATTAATGGTTTTAAAACTTTCAAGGGGTCATAACATCGCGGTATTCAAATTAGTTGTTTTAAAACTTTTAAGGGGTCATAACATCGCGGTATTTAAATTAGTTGTTTTAAAACTTTCAAGGGGTCATAACATCGCGGTATTCAAATTAGTTGTTTTAAAACTTTCAAGGTGTCATAACATCGCGGTATTTAAATTAGTTGTTTTAAAACATTCAAGAGGTCATAACATCGCGGTATTCAAATTAGTTGTTTTAAAACTTTAAAGGGGTCATAACATCGCGGTATTCAAATCAGTTGTTTTAAAACTTTCAAGGGGTCATAACATCGCAGTATTCAAATTAGTTTTTAAAACTTTTAAGGGGTCATAACATCGCAGTATTCAAATTAGTTGTTTTAAAACTTTCAAGGGGTCATAACATCGCGGTATTCAAATTAGTTGTTTTAAAACTTTTAAGGGGTCATAACATCGCAGTATTCAAATTAGTTGTTTTAAAACTTTCAAGGGGTCATAACATCGCGGTATTCAAATTAGTTGTTTTAAAACTTTCAAGGGGTCATAACATCGCGGTATTCAAATTAGTTGTTTTAAAACTTTCAAGGGGTCATAACATCGCGGTATTCAAATTAGTTGTTTTAAAACTTTCAAGGGGTCATAACATCGCGGTATTCAAATTAGTTGTTTTAAAACTTTTAAGGGGTCATAACATCGCAGTATTCAAATTAGTTGTTTTAAAACTTTCAAGGGGTCATAACATCGCAGTATTCAAATTAGTTGTTTTAAAACTTTCAAGGGGTCATAACATCGCGGTATTCAAATTAGTTGTTTTAAAACTTTCAAGGGGTCATAACATCGCGGTATTCAAATTAGTTGTTTTAAAACTTTCAAGGTGTCATAACATCGCGGTATTTAAATTAGTTGTTTTAAAACATTCAAGAGGTCATAACATCGCGGTATTAAAATAAGTTGTTTTAAAACTTTCAAGGGGTCATAACATCGCAGTATTCAAATTAGTTGTTTTAAAACTTTCAAGGGGTCATAACATCGCGGTATTCAAATTAGTTGTTTTAAAACTTTCAAGGGGTTATAACATCGCAGTATTCAAATTAGTTGTTTTAAAACTTTCAAGGGATCATAACATCGCAGTATTCAAATTAGTTGTTTTAAAACTTTCAAGGGGTCATAACATCGCGGTATTCAAATTAGTTGTTTTAAAACTTTCAAGGGGTCATAACATCGCGGTATTCAAATTAGTTGTTTTAAAACTTTCAAGGGGTCATAACATCGCGGTATTCAAATTAGTTGTTTTAAAACTTTCAAGGGGTCATAACATCGCAGTATTCAAATTAGTTGTTTTAAAACTTTCAAGGGGTCATAACATCGCGGTATTCAAATTAGTTGTTTTAAAACTTTCAAGGGGTCATAACATCGCGGTATTCAAATTAGTTGTTTTAAAACTTTCAAGGGGTCATAACATCGCGGTATTCAAATTAGTTGTTTTAAAACTTTCAAGGGGTCATAACATCGCAGTATTCAAATTAGTTGTTTTAAAACTTTCAAGGGGTCATAACATCGCAGTATTCAAATTAGTTGTTTTAAAACTTTCAAGGGGTCATAACATCGCGGTATTCAAATTAGTTGTTTTAAAACTTTTAAGGGGTCATAACATCGCAGTATTCAAATTAGTTGTTTTAAAACTTTCAAGGGGTCATAACATCGCGGTATTCAAATTAGTTGTTTTAAAACTTTCAAGGGGTCATAACATCGAGGTATTCAAATTAGTAGTGGTTTTAAAACTTTCAAGGGGTCATAGCATCGCGGTATTCAAATTAGTTGAATTTAAACTTTCAAGCATTCATAACATCGCGGTATTCAAACAAGTTGTTTTAAAACATTCAAGAGGTCATAACATCGCGGTAATCAAATTAGTTGTTTTAAAACTTTAAAGGGGTCATAACATCGAGGTATTGAAATCAGTTTTTTTAAAACTTTCAAGGGGTCATAACATCGCAGTATTCAAATTAGTTGTTTTAAAACTTTCAAGGTGTCATAACATCGCGGTATTAAAATTAGTTGGTTCAAAACTTTCAATGGATCATAACATCGCGGTATTAAAATTAGTTGTTTTAAAACTTTCAAGGTGTCATAACATCGCGGTATTAAAATTAGTTGGCTCAAAACTTTCAATGGATCATAACATCGCGGTATTAAAATTAGTTGTTTTAAAACTTTTAAGGGGTCATAACATCGCGGTATTAAAATTAGTTGTTTTAAAACTTTCAAAGGGGTCATAAAATCGCGGTATTGAAATAAGTTGTTTTAAAACTTTTAAGGGGTTATAAAATCGCGGTATTAAAATCAGTTGTTTTAAAACTTTCAACGGGTCATAACATCGCGGTAATAAAATCAGTTGTTTCAAGGGATTATAAAATCGCGGTATGAAAATCAGTTGTTTTAAAACTTTTAAGTGGTCATAAAATCGCGGTACTAAAATTAATTGTTTTAAAACTTTCAAGGATTCATAACATCGTGATATTAAAATCAGTTGTTTTAAAACATTCAAGAGGTCATAACATCGCGGTATTCAAATTAGTTGAATTTAAACTTTCAAGCATTCATAACATCGCGGTATTCAAACAAGTTGTTTTAAAACATTCAAGAGGTCATAACATCGCGGTAATCAAATTAGTTGTTTTAAAACTTTAAAGGGGTCATAACATCGAGGTATTGAAATCAGTTGTTTTAAAACTTTCAAGGGGTCATAACATCGCAGTATTCAAATTAGTTGTTTTAAAACTTTCAAGGTGTCATAACATCGCGGTATTCAAATTAGTTGTTTTAAAACTTTCAAGGGGTCATAACATCGCGGTATTAAAACCAGTTGTTTTAAAACTTTCAAGGGTCATAACATCGAGGTATTCAAATTAGTAGTGGTTTTAAAACTTTCAAGGGGTTATAACATCGCAGTATTAAAACCAGTTGTTTTAAAACTTTGAAGGAATCATAACATCGCGGTATTCAAACCAGTTGTTTTAAAACTTTGAAGAAATCATAACATCGCGGTATTCAAATTAGTTGTTTTAAAACTTTCAAGGGGTCATAACATCGCGGTATTCAAATTAATGGTTTTAAAACTTTCAAGGGGTCATAACATCGCGGTATTCAAATTAATGGTTTTAAAACTTTCAAGGGGTCATAACATCGCGGTATTCAAATTAATGGTTTTAAAACTTTCAAGGGGTCATAACATCGCGGTATTCAAATTAATGGTTTTAAAACTTTCAAGGGGTCATAACATCGCGGTATTCAAATTAGTGGTTTTAAAACTTTCAAGGGGTCATAACATCGCGGTATTCAAATTAATGGTTTTAAAACTTTCAAGGGTCAAAACATCGCAGTATAAAAATCAGTCGCGGTTTTAAAAATTTTAAGGAGTCACAACATCGCGGTATTAAAATTAGTGATTTTAACAACATCGTTTAACCAGTTTCAAGAGACTTTAACATCGCGCGGTATTGAATTTCCATATCCGACTTAATACACTGAAGATTAAGTGCTCAGTTCTGGTAATTCAGTAGTTTTTCCCGGAGAACATAAAGCAAGGTTCATGTATTTAGAGAAAGCTTTGACAAAGAAGGTGGTCGGTAAAGCGACACACATGGAAGTTCCATTTAAATCCTCCGCCAAAATTTTTACTTGAATGTGACCTTTACAGAAATCTCGGCCGCGGTTTATACTTTTTAAAGAAGCTATTTTTATCTTCATAATTTTAACAATCATGGTAGGTGGATTTGTGTGTGGTGTTTTTATAGAATTTTGTAGAGAAGGAATACTTTATTGTTGAATAATATTCTTAATAATCAAATACATCTATTTGTGTGTTCTTAAAAATCAATTTATTTATTGTTTTTATGTGTTTCATAAGCCATTGGTAGCTGGGTATTAATATTTTATGTATTTTTATGAATTTATGTTAAATGTTTTAATTTAAATTAATTGTACATTTATATAGACAAGTGACACAAAAATAAAATATTTTAGTAGTAGTAGTAGTATCGGTAAAGTAGGTTTTTCAAAAATCTTATATAAACTACAATTTAACAAGGGTACATGGTCATGTTCATAGACTGTACACCGATCTTTAAGGTCGTGCCAAATTAATTTGTAGTTGTAAAATTTCAAATAAAAAAAATTCAGTTTGGAATGTCCTAACATTTCTGTAAAGTTTTGGTCCAGTTTTCGTGATTGTACAGTAATTATTTTATTTTATTTTATTTAAGCCAAAACTACCTGCTTAATTAAATTGGGCCAAAATTATCCCTAAAGGTACCTCTTAAAATCAATAAGTGTCAATCTTTATATGTCCATTTCATCTATTGTCCAGTAATCATCATGTTGGGTTATTTGTACTTTTATCTAAAAGTTCAAGGGTCATTTAAGTAGGAAAATTCAAGTAAAAACCATTTGGTTGAAAAGCGTGAAAGGGGTATAGTTATGAAATTACCTACACAAGCGTGCAGATTTATAAATAAAAATTAGTACGAATTGATAATTTAAGAGTTGTTAAATATTTGTTGCATTTTTTAAGGGAAATTGTGGAAAAATAAACGTGTTGGGGAAAATAGTTTACACCTTGTATAACGAATTAATTCTAAAAAATGAAAAGATATTAATATAGTCAACGTCATAGAGCAGTTCAAAGGGAGCAGAGTTTGTTAAAGAAATACGAGGTTTTTGAAAACTCGACAATTTACGGTTGAGGTTTTCTATGATTTGTTTTCCTTTTAAAAATGTGTGTACCAGGCGTGATAGTTACTATTCTAAGGCTACCAACGATCCAAGGGAAGATTATAAAAGCTAAGTTTGTATATTACTTGATTATTATTGAGGCATATTCGACTTTATATAGTTCAACATTGTTGAAACCAAACAATATTCACCTCAATTCATATAGAACAGTATTGTGTGACCGTGCACTTTTAGTGACTTGTTGTATTTTGGATAATTAGTGGTCTTAGAATATAAATATCACGCCTGGTACACGCATTTTTAAGGGAAAATAAATCGTAGATAACATCAACCGTAAATTGTCGAGTTTTCAAAAACCTCGTATTTCTTTAACAAACGCTGGCACCTTTGCACTGCTCTATGATGTTGACTATCTTAATATCTTTTCTTTTTTGAAATTCAATTCGTTATACAAGGTGTAAACTATTTTCCCCAACACGTGTATTTGTGTACTATTATGATAAAACCATGCAACAAATATTCTTAAATTTTTTAAATTATCAATTCCTGCTGTATTTTTATTTATAAATCTTCACGCTTGTGTTTATAATTTCATAATTATACCTCTCTTTCACGCTTTTCAACTAAATGGTTTTCACTTGATTTTTATCTACTTAGATGACCCTTAACTTGTCCATGTGAAGTTCAGTTTTCATGTTGTCAATAAAATAGTAGTTGGAAAATTCAAGTGAAAACCGTTTGGTTGAAATGCGTGGAAAAAGGGATATAATTAAGAAATTACCTACACAAGAGTGAAGATTTATAAATAAAAATAAAGTAGGAATAATTTAAGAATTTATAAAATATGTGTTGCATTTTTTAAAGAAAATTGTGCAAAAATACACGTGTTGGGAAAAACAGCTTACACCTTGTATAACGAATTAATTTTAAAAAATGAAAAGATATTGATATAGTCAACGTCATAGAGCAGTGTAAAGAGGACAGAGTTTGTTAAGGAAATACGAGGTTTTGAAAACCGGTGTTGTTTTTTTTTATGATTTGTTTTGCTTTGTTCATATTCTAAGGCTGCCAACGATCCGATGAAGGATTATAAAAGCCAAGTTTGTATATTACTTGATTATTGTTGAGGCATATTCGGCTGTATATAGTTCAACATTGTTCAAACCAAACAATATTCACCTCAATTCAAATAGAACAGTATTGTGTGACCGTGCACTTTTAGTGACTTGTTGTATCTTGGATTATAAGTGGCCTTAGAATATAAATACCAGACCTGGTACACGCATTTTTAAAAGGAAAATAAATCGTAGATAACCTCAACCTTAAATTGTCGAATTTTCAAAAAACCTCGTATTTCTTTAACAGACTATGGCCCTTTTGCACTGTTCTATAACGTTGACTATCTTAATATCTTTTCATTTTTTAAAATTAATTCGTTATACAAGGTGTAAGCTGTTTTCCCCAACACGTGTATTTTTGCACAATTTTCTTTAAAAAATGCAACAAATATTTTATAAACTCTTGAATTATCAATTCCTACCTACTTTATTTTTATTGATAAATCTTCACACTTGTGTAGGTAATTTCATAATTATACCCTTCTTTCGTGCTTTTCAACCAAATGGTTTTCACTTGAATTTTCCTACTTATATTACCCTTAAGTGTGTGAGTGCATGAATTTTTGATGGATGAATGATTTTAAAGGTATAACAGAAGGTGTGAAAGTTTAACTTGGAGGGAGTATGGTATGATCAAAAAGAATGACAGAGGTGCTGAGAATTTTTCATGAGCATCTGAACGTTAGGGATGACGACGTACGTAATGTTAGGGGTGACGACGTTCGTAAAGTTAGGGGTGACTACGTACGTAAAGTTAGGGGTGACTACGTACGTAATGTTAGGGGTGACTATGTACGTAACGTTAGGGGTGACGACGTACCTTAAGTTAGGAGTGACGACGTACGTAACGTTAGGGGTGACGACGTACGTAAAGTTAGGGATGACGACGTACGTAAAGTTGGGGGTGACGACGTACGTAACGTTAGGGGTGACGACGCAAGTAACGTTATGCATGACGACGTTCGTAAAGTTTGGGGTGACGACGTACGTAAAGTTAGGGGTGATGACGTACGTAAAGTTAGGGATGACGACGTACGTTAAGTTAGGGATGACGACGTACGTAATGTTAGGGGTGACAACGTTCGCAAAGTTAGGGGTGACTACGTACGTAAAGTTAGGGGTGACTACGTACGTAAAGTTAGGGGTGACGACGAACGTAAAGTTAGGGGTGACGACGTACGTAAAGTTAGGGATGACGACGTACGTAAAGTTAGGGGGTGACGACGTACGTAACGTTAGGGGTGACGACGCAAGTAACGTTAGGCATGACGACGTTCGTAAAGTTAGGGATGACGGCGTACGTAACGTTAGGGGTTACGACGTACGTAAAGTTAGAAGTGACGAAGTACGTAACGTTAGGGGTGACGACGTACGTTAAGTTAGGGGTGACGACGTACGTAACGTTAGGGGTGACGACGTACCTTAAGTTAGGGGTGACTACGTACGTAACGTTAGGGGTGACGACGTACGTTAAGTTAGGAGTGACGACGTACGTAACGTTAGGGGTGACGACGTACGTTAAGTCAGGGGTGACGACGTACGTAACGTTAGGGATGACGACGAACGTAAAGTTAGGGGTGACGACGTACGTTAAGTTAGGGATGACGACGTACGTAAAGTTAGGGTTGACGACGTACGTAAATCCTACCAGTGTTTGTTGTTTCGTCGGCAAATTCCACCACTTTGACTGGCACTGTGATATCAGTACCCTGGTTGGTTTACTATTTATTATATTTAGTGGGAATTTGCCAAAATAGCATATTTTGATTTCTTGTGCTATGTTTGTTTTATAAATAAATAGATAAATAAATAAATAAATAAACTTGGTATGGCGCAATATGGAAGGAAATAAATTACATGTATTTTTCTGATATTTCCCAAGATTCACAATTGTTAACCATTGTTAACATGGGTTTCATTTTTGACTGAAAAAATAATTTTCTCCAATTTTGTAGGTTTGGAATGTCGAAGTATTAACAACAGGGTGATATCACGATCAATGGCGTCTCAAAAAAATCTGAATTGGAAGACCAAGTAAGTGTATTAATGTATCGAATAAGTCTTTATTGTTTACTTTTTATATACGACTATTTCTGTTTCCATAACGCCATGTTATCTGGTATCTTCTCTGAAATGTTGATCATTTTCGCTGGTCGTATGTCGTTGATTTTTTCGGCCACTCAGATTTTCCCCTACAACCCAAGAACTGACCGTTTCGAGACACGTGGGACGTTAAACACCATTTCTCCGTCCCCATTCCACTAATGTCCATACCAATGTCTACCTTCATCTTCGTAACCAAACTGTACTTTTCTATTTGACAAATCGACATGAATAAATATTCTTAGAAGTTAGTACATTCTATCACTTTCTATTATCTTTCTGTCTTATCTAGACATGAGATATTGTTATCGTGTTTTAATTCACAGAGGGTATCTGGAAAGCTCCTGGATCAACGTGAAAATGACAACATACTTGGACAGATCTTGTTACAGGCAAACAGTATTCTTGATGGTAACTATAGAAACCGAATATAAAAACAAATAGCCCTGTCCAGTCAAAATAGGATACACCTCAAACAAAAAATCGAAATAATTATATCATCATGAAAATACATAACTAAATGCTACATAATTCTAATAAGCGACCACAAATTTTTGACTAATAGTCTCTCTTTTGTCCTGTAAAACAGGCTGAAGTTTCAGCCAAAATTTTTAACGTTTTGTCCTTTTTGAACAAGGGATTTTTATTAAACGATTTTGTAAGTTAAGGTACACGAGAAACAGATCTTCTGGCTTGTACTTGTTACTGGTATTGTTTAATTTACACAAGACAGCTGATTCATGTGATTTGGTCTTTAGTTTTCAGATCAAAGGAAACGAAACCGGTTCAACGCGACAAAGAGACAGCTAAGAACAATAACGAGAAAAATCAACGCAAAAACGAAACGCTCCAGCGGAAGACACCAGTTCAGCGCAACATGGAAACACTCCAGCGCAAAAAGGAGAAACCTCAGGGCAATGATCCTATTCAGCGCAATCAGAAGCAAGTTAAGCGCAACAATGAGCAACTTCAGTTCAACAAGGAGCAAAATCAGCGGAATAGAAAAACAATTAGGCGCTATAAAAGATCGGTAATCAATATTATTATGTTAGGATTACTGTTAAGGTTTTAAATTCCGGTCACTTTTATCAACTTATATCGAGTCGTCACCGGTTATGAGATAAGTTGTTCTTTTATTTACTTTACCGACGCGTATGGACGTACGATGGTGGTTCTTATTCTCCGAGATTACAAGGAAAATTGAAGTCCGTTCTTAAGCTATAACCACGTCTTACGAAACTACAATAAAATCTTTGCCAACTAAAACCAAGAACTGGGAAATTAAAACAAAGTCACTTACTAGCAAATATAATCTCCCATGTTAACCGGTTTCGACTTTGAAACACCCTTTGATGATGTTCTTGTATTGTGCTTCAGCTACCAATAATATGATTGTCATTATTGTGTTGCTTTAATTCAGCTTAACGAATCAAATTTCATGTCTTATAGGTAACAACAACTACACCCTGGGGGACAACAACCACCCCTTGGGGAACTACAACCACACCCTGGGGAACAACAACCACACCTTGGGGGACAAGAACCACCCCTTGGGGAACTACAACCACACCCTGGGGAACAACAACTACCCCTTGGGGAACAACAACTACACCCTGGGGAACGACATCTACCCCTTGGGGAACTACAACTACACCCTGGGGAACGACAACTACCCCTTGGGGAACTACAACCACACCCTGGGGAACAACAACCACCCCTTGGGGAACTACAACCACGCCTGGGGAACTACAACTACACCCTGGGGAACAAGAACCACACCCTGGGGAACTACAACCACTCCCTGGGGAACGACAACTACACCCTGGGGGACAAGAACCACCCCTTGGGGAACTACAACCACACCCTGGGGAACTACTACTACACCCTGGGGAACAACAACTACCCCTTGGGGAACAACAACTACACCCTTGGGAACGACAACTACCCCTTGGGGAACTACAACCACACCCTGGGGAACTACAACCACGCCCTGGGGAACTACAACTACACCCTGGGGAACGACAACTACCCCTTGGGGAACTACAACCACACCCTGGGGAACAACAACCACCCCTTGGGGAACTACAACCACGCCCTGGGGAACTACAACTACACCCTGGGAACAAGAACCACACCCTGGGGAACTACAACCACTCCCTGGGGAACGACAACTACACCCTGGGGAACAACAACCACCCTTGGGGAACTACAACTACACCTTGGGGAATTACAAGTACACCCTGGGAACAACAACCACTCCCTGGGGAACTACAACCACACCTTGGGGAACTACAACTACACCTTGGGGAACTACAACCACATCCTGGGGAACAACAACTACCCCTTGGGGAACTACAACCACTCCCTGGGGAACTACAACCACACCCTTGGGAACGACAACTACCCCTTGGGGAACTACAACCACACCCTGGGGAACAACAACCACCCCTTTGGGAACTACAACCACGCCCTGGGGAACTACAACTACACCCTGGGGAACAACAACCACTCCCTGGGGAACTACAACCACACCCTGGGGAACGACAACTACACCCTGGGGAACAACCACCACCCCTTGGGCAACTACGCCTGCTCCTACAACAACCCCTGGGGCAACAACAACAACCCCTTGGGGAACTATAACCACACCTTGGGCAACTACGCCTGCTCCTACAACAACTCCTGGGGCAACTACAACAACCCCTTGGGGGACTACAACCACACCTTGGGCAACTACGCCTGCTCCTACAACAACTCCTGGGGCAGCTACAACAACGTCTGTACCTTCAACCTCAGGGGCAACTACTGCAACGTCTGTACCTACAACAACCCCCGGGGCAACTACAACACCATATGTTCCTACTACAACTGTGAACACTACAACTGAAGAAACGACTACTGCTTCTGGTAACACGACCTCAAACGAGGAGGGTGGCTTATTTGGATTATCTAAAACTGGTAAGTTGATTTATGTCTTTGAGTCTAATAGTAACACGACGAAGGTACAAAGGTACGTGGGGTCATGAAAGTGGTAAAAAAACCTTCGAATTGTTTACTAATACACCATTCGAAGGTTTTTTTTCTTAAGGGGTGTATCTTGTAATTTTTCGATTATTTCCAGTACCAAGATAAGATTAAGTAAATGTAAACTAAATACAAAATAAAAGACATACCACTTTCATGACCCCCAGGTACCCGTGGACGTCAAAAGCGGAAGTAATGTACAATGTCAATTTCTGCTCAAAATCTTATTTAAAAATGTCTGCATACTCCGTAAAATTGTCAATTTCACTTCAAACTGAAAAAAACTATGTTCAACAACACCACCTTTAAACAGAGGTCACTTCCTAATAAAATAATGTAACAAGAGGCCCATGGGCCTTAACGCTCACCTGTGATCTTTGAACCCATGAGCTTAATTCAAATATCAAAATGATAATTCGGCCAATATTCTAATATACATCCCTTTACAAAAAGTTTATAGTTTTTGAGATAAATAATCATCTCAGTACTTGTTTGTATCTGTGATCTTGACATTTGAACCCATGCTCTTCATTCATATATCAAAATGACCACTGTGCCAGTACCAACAATATTCTAATATACATGCCAATACAAAAAGTTAATAGTTTTTAAGATAATTAACCATTTAGGTATTCATTCGCATCTGTGACCTTGACCTTTGAACCCATGACCTTCATTCATATATCAAAATGATTATTAGAATAATACCTAAATATTCTAATATACATGCCTATACAAAAGGTTTATAGTTTTTGAGATAAATAATTATTTCAGACCTTGTTTACATCTGTGACCTTGACCTTTGAACCCATAACCTTCATTCATATATCAAAATGGTTGTTAGGCTAATACCTACAATATTCTTAAATACATGCATATACAAAAAGTGAACAGTTTTCAAGATAATTAACCATTCAGGTATACATTCACATCTGTGTTCTTGATCTTTGAGCCCATGACCTTCATTCATATATCAAAATGATCGTTAGGATAATACCTAAAATATTCTAATATACATGCCTATACAAAAAGTCTATAGTTTTTGAGATAAATAATCATTTCATTACTTGTTTACATCTGTGACCTTGACCTTTGAACTCATGACCTTTATTCATATATCAAAATGATCGTTAGGATAATACCTAAAATATTCTAATATACATGCCTATACAAAAAGTCTATAGTTTTAGAGATAAATAATCATTTCAGTACTTGTTTACATCTGTGACCTTGACCTTTGAACTCATGACCTTTATTTATATATCAAAATGACCATTGGGCCATTACCTACAATATTCTAATATACATGCCTATACAAAAAGTTCATAGTTTTGCAGATAATTAACTATTTTGGTAAACTTGTACATCTGTGACCTTGACCTTTAAACCCATTAACTTAATCAATATATCAAAATGATCGTCATGTCAATACCTACAATTAACCAAAAATCCTACATCATTATCACCAGAAATGTTTAAAAATAGTGTAACGCGACCGGGGGTATCACTCGCCGCCTACTCTTGCTTTAAACTAAACGCGCCTCACGTCGCCGATTATTCTCTTTATTTGGTAGCTGTGCGCGCCGCCGGAATGCCCGTATTATAAGACACACCTGCGGTAACGGCGCTGTGGACGTAGTCTAATTACAAGGTAAACGCCGCCGGGCTGATCTGGGTCCGACCAAACCCTGCGGAAACGGCGCTGTGGACGTAGACTCTTAATAAAACCGAAGTACAACAGCAGGGCGCACCCGTGCTCGTAGTATTTATATTATAAATAACTAATAAACATTGTATGCCTGCCTGGCATATGATTTAGTTGATTGGATATGTACACTTCACTTGACTGGACAGGATGGAAAGTACACCAATAATTCTCACATCCACTGTGCTACTTGACCAATTGACCACAGAACACGTGTCAGAGTAGACCGCACTCCTCACATGTACCTAGCACAATTACTAAAACCTCCACAGCGTGAGATTTTCCCTGGTGTATTTCACCAACAGCCCGAAGCCTTTTCTAGGACCTGGTGCACGCCACTAGCCAGTACCAAAACCAATGTACCTGGCCAACTCCTCTGATCAGTTATCTGGGTTCAACTGGACTGCTGTGTGTATTACCACTTCGCTCTCCTTTACGCACGGCACTTGGAAATCCACCAAGCCCTGCGCAGCGTACGGTCAACGCACGCCCCCGCACGGTCAACGCATGGACCGCGCACGACCACGACGCACGCACCGCGCACGGTCAACGCATGCACCGCGCACGACCAGCGCACGGTCACGACGCACGGTCAACCCACAGCCGATTTTACCGCAATTCACAAAGTGAATTACCACGGCCAATACCAGTGGTTTGTACTCTTCTCCGTCTGGACCACACAGAGAAGCTACTGTCCACAGTCTCCTGTCGGTCTGTCAGGTAATCTAGGTTATTCACCCTTACCTAAAGCCAATATCTTCTTATTCAGTAAGATACTGCTGGCACTTAACACAAACATCATACATGTATGATTACAACTTAGATCTTTTCGAAGAATTGAAGGTTGTTGTCGGCGATTTCATTAGCCATATTTCATCCGGTCAGTTCATCCAGCCATTTCTTCTGTCCATCCTCTCTACACTATCCTGTCCAAATATCCTATCCTGCCCAGTCAGTGGAATCATCTTAAATTAAGGTCAATCACAGTAATATACAGCTATATACACTATACAAGTATTACATCAGTCTTCTAATCGGCAATCATACTGAGTAATGTAATTCATTGGTAAAACAGTTAATTGTTAACATATAAACTAGTCCTAGGAGGTCCTTCGCTACACCAGCATTTTTTATCAAAGGTCAAAAACTGGGACATGACCTTGACCTTTGACCTTGACATCAATCGGAAGAAAATCGCAAGACAAGATCATACAATTATCTTCAGCCATTATGAAGTTATAACAATAAATGTCTCATTTTAAAAATTACATAATTTTACGCAAAAAACGCGTAACCTATTTTTCGTCCAATTTTCATGAAAAACACAATTTTAGTGTATCTAGGTATCCTGAATCCAAATATTCAATCAAAATTTGCCTGCACCTTTTGGTTTCAGAGAAGAAGATTTTTTTGTCTTTTGGCTATTTATAGTAACGGCAGCCATATTGTTGGGCGTGGTCAAACCCCGAACACAATTTTGAAAGCCTGTTACCCAGGCATAATAATCACTAAGTTTCATCAAATTTGGCTCAGTAGTTTTGGAGGAGAAGATTATAATGTAAAGTTTACGCACGACGCACGACAGACGACGGACGACGGACGAAAGGCTCAGGTGAGCTAAAAATTGTAAAGTTTTGTAATATGTGACTACAATTTATGGAAAACGGTTTTAGTAATGCTTAAACTCTGTTCGAGTTCAATGGTTACTTTATTGGTGAATCGTGTTCGTTTCAGCAACAATTGCTACATTAAGTGCCGTTGGTGGAACTGTAACAGTCATGGGCGCAGCTTTAGTAGGCGGTATTATAGCTACAAAGGTTGCAGCTGCAAAAGCGGTATGTGTCATTATCATAACTACCACCATTGCACCACAATCATCATCATTATCACAAACCATCACCAATATCATCGCCACCATGGTGCATTCTTGTAAATCGTAGTGAATTCTTGACATGTATTCGTGCGATTGCAGCCGAATCCAGACGAATCTCACGAATATCCGTAACTCTATGGTAACTGAATCGCACAGCGTCACGAATTGGATCTGAAAATTGGCAAGAGTCTACGAATCATTACGCATCCAAAAATGTACCAATTCGTGGGATTCTTGGTCTGTGTGGAATAGTGGCATCAGAGACGAAAACAAAACCAGGGATACCAGGGAAAAATGATTTCATAGTATCGGGTATCAGTAATAGGGATTTGGAACCTGGTACTGTTTATCAATAAATTAAAACAGGTTTATTTTCTGGCACCTGTAAATTTCTTTGATTCTGCACTACTATTACACAAATACTACAGTATGCATTCGGTATATTATATATCAATTTTTAACAAGAATATGAAATAAGCTGGTGTAGTTTCACCTTACATTTTTTCTATTTAATTATAGTTTGAACCTTAAACTACCACCATAGGGGGTGTTCGAGTGCAACGTTTGTGCTTTGACTATGCAACAGCAACGTTTGTACGTTGGCGTATACGACAGCAACGTTTGTACGTTGACGTATTCGACAGCAACGTTTGTACGTTGACGTATTCGACAGCAACGTTTGTACGTTGACGTATTCGACAGCAACGTTTGTACGTTGACGTATTCGACAGCAACGTTTGTACGTTGACGTATTCGACAGCAACGTTTGTACGTTGACGTATTCGACAGCAACGTTTGTACGTTGACGTATTCGACAGCAACGTTTGTACGTTGACGTATTCGACAGCAACGTTTGTACGTTGACGTATTCGACAGCAACGTTTGTACGTTGACGTATTCGACAGCAACGTTTGTACGTTGACGTATTCGACAGCAACGTTTGTACGTTGACGTATTCGACAGCAACGTTTGTACGTTGACGTATGCGATAGCAACGTATGCACTTTGACGTATGCGATAGCAACGTTTGCACTTTGACGTATTCTACAGCAACGTTTGTACTTTTACATATTCTACAGCAACGTTTGTACTTTGACGTATTCGACAGCAACGTTTGTACTTTGACGTATTTGACAGCGATGTTAGTACTTTGGCATATTCTACAGCACTTTGACGTATTCGATACCAGCGTTTGTACTTTGACGTATTTGACAGCGAAGTTTGTACTTTGACGTATGCGATAGCAACGTTTGCACTGTGACGTATTCGACAGCAACGTTTGTACTTTAACGTATGCGATAGCAACGTTTGCACTTTGACGTATTCTACAATAACGTTTGTACTTTGACGTATGCGATAGCAACGTTTGCACTTTGACGTATTCTACAGCAACGTTTGTACTTTGACGTATTCGAAAGCAACGTTTGCACTTTGACGTATTCGACACCAAACGTTTGTACTTTGACGTTTTCGACGACAACGTTTGTACTTTGACATATTCTACAGCAACGTTTGTAATTTTACGTATGCGACAGCAACGTCTGTACTTTGACGTATTCGACAGCAACGTTTCTACACCGATGTATTCGACAGCAACGTTTATACTTTGACGTATTCGACAGCAACGTTTGTAATTTGACGTATTCGACAGCAACGTTTGTACTTTGACGTATTCGACAGCAACGTTTGTACTTTGACGTATGCGATAGCAACGTTTGTACTTTGACGTATTCGACGCAACGTTTGTACTTTGACGTATTCTACAGCAACGATTGTACTTTGACGTATGCGACAGCAACGTTTGTACTTTGACGTATTTGACAGCGATGTTAGTACTTTGGCATATTCTACAGCAACGTTTGTACTTTGACGTATTCTACAATGACGTTTGTACTTTGACGTATGCAATAGCAACGTTTGCACTTTGACGTATTCTACAGCAACGTTTGTACTTTGACGTATTCGATAGCAACGTTTGCACTTTGACGTATTCAACAGCAACGTTTGTACTTTGACGTATTCGATACCAGCGTTTTTACTTTGACGTATTCTACAGCAACGTTTGTACTTTGACGTATTTGACAGCGACGTTTGTACTTTGACGTATTCGACAGCAACGTTTGTACTTTGACGTATTTGACAGCAACGTTTGTATTTTAACGTATTCGACAGCAACGTTTATACTTTGACGTATTCTACAGCAACGTTTGTACGTTGACGTATTTGACAGCGACGTTTGTACTTTGACATATTCTACAGCAACGTTTGTACTTTGACGTATTCGATAGCAACGTTTGTACTTTGACGTATTCGACAGCAACGTTTGTATTTTGACGTATCCGACAGCAACGTTTGTACACTGATGTATTCGACAGCAACGTTTGTACTTTGGCATATTCTACAGCAACGTTTGTACTTTGACGTATTCGATAGCAACGTTTGTACTTTGACGCATTTGACAGCGACGTTTGTACTTTGACGTATGTGATAGCAACGTTTGTACTTTGACGTATTCGACAGCAACGTTTGTACTTTGACGTTTTCGACAGCAACGTTTTACTTTGGCGTATTCGACAGCAACGTTTCTACACCGTTGTATTCGACGGCAACGTTTGTACTTTGACGTATTCGACAGCAACGTTTGTACTTTGACGTATGCGACAGCAACGTTTGTACTTTGACGTATTTGACAGCACCGTTTATACTTTGACGTATTCTACAGCAACGTTTGTACTTTGACGTATGCGATAGCAACGTTTGCACTTTGACGTATTCTACAGCAACGTTTGTACTTTGACATATTCTACAGCAACGTTTGTACTTTGGCATATTCTACAGCAACGTTTGTACTTTGACGTATTCGATAGCAACGTTTGTACTTTGACGCATTTGACAGCGACGTTTGTACTTTGACGTATGTGATAGCAACGTTTGTACTTTGACGTATTCGACAGCAACGTTTGTACTTTGATGTATTCGACAGCAACGTTTGTACTTTGACGTATTCTACAGCAACGTTTGTACTTTGACGTATGCGACAGCAACGTTTGTACTTTGACGTATTTGACAGCACCGTTTATACTTTGACGTATTCTACAGCAACGTTTGTACTTTGACGTATTCGATAGCAACGTTTGTACTTTGACGCATTTGACAGCGACGTTTGTACTTTGACGTATGTGATAGCAACGTTTGTACTTTGACGTATTCGACAGCAACGTTTGTACTATGACGTATTCGACAGCAACGTTTGCACTTTGGCGTATTCGACAGCAACGTTTCTACACCGTTGTATTCGACGGCAACGTTTGTACTTTGACGTATTCGACAGCAACGTTTGTACTTTGACGTATGCGACAGCAACGTTTGTACTTTGACGTATTTGACAGCACCGTTTATACTTTGACGTATTCTACAGCAACGTTTGTACTTTGACGTATGCGATAGCAACGTTTGCACTTTGACGTATTCTACAGCAACGTTTGTACTTTGACATATTCTACAGCAACGTTTGTACTTTGACGTATTCGACAGCAACGTTTGTACTTTGACGTATTTGACAGCGATGTTAGTACTTTGGCATATTCTACAGCAACGTTTGTACTTTGACGTATTCGATACCAGCGTTTGTACTTTGACGTATTTGACAGCGAAGTTTGTACTTTGACGTATGCGATAGCAACGTTTGCACTGTGACGTATTCGACAGCAACGTTTGTACTTTAACGTATGCGATAGCAACGTTTGAACTTTGACGTATTCTACAATAACGTTTGTACTTTGACGTATGCGATAGCAACGTTTGCACTTTGACGTATTCTACAGCAACGTTTGTACTTTGACGTATGCGACAGCAACGTTTGTACTTTGACGTATTCGATAGCAACGTTTGTACTTTGACGCATTTGACAGCAACGTTTGTACTTTGACGTATTCGACAGCAACGTTTGTACTTTGGCATATTCTACAGCAACGTTTGTACTTTGACGTATTCGATAGCAACGTTTGTACTTTGACGCATTTGACAGCGACGTTTGTACTTTGACGTATGTGATAGCAACGTTTGTACTTTGACGTATTCGACAGCAACGTTTGTACTTTGACGTATTCGACAGCAACGTTTGCACTTTGGCGTATTCGACAGCAACGTTTCTACACCGTTGTATTCGACGGCAACGTTTGTACTTTGACGTATTCGACAGCAACGTTTGTACTTTGACGTATGCGACAGCAACGTTTGTACTTTGACGTATTTGACAGCACCGTTTATACTTTGACGTATTCTACAGCAACGTTTGTACTTTGACGTATGCGATAGCAACGTTTGCACTTTGACGTATTCTACAGCAACGTTTGTACTTTGACATATTCTACAGCAACGTTTGTACTTTGGCATATTCTACAGCAACGTTTGTACTTTGACGTATTCGATAGCAACGTTTGTACTTTGACGCATTTGACAGCGACGTTTGTACTTTGACGTATGTGATAGCAACGTTTGTACTTTGACGTATTCGACAGCAACGTTTGTACTTTGATGTATTAGACAGCAACGTTTGTACTTTGACGTATGCGATAGCAACGTTTGTACTTTGACGTATTCGACAGCAACGTTTGTACTTTGACGTATTCTACAGCAACGTTTGTACTTTGACGTATGCGACAGCAACGTTTGTACTTTGACGTATTTGACAGCACCGTTTATACTTTGACGTATTCTACAGCAACGTTTGTACTTTGACGTATGCGATAGCAACGTTTGCACTTTGACGTATTCTACAGCAACGTTTGTACTTTGACATATTCTACAGCAACGTTTGTACTTTGACGTATTCTACAGCAACGTTTGTACTTTGACGTATGCGACAGCAACGTTTGTACTTTGACGTATTTGACAGCACCGTTTATACTTTGACGTATTCTACAGCAACGTTTGTACTTTGACGTATTCGATAGCAACGTTTGTACTTTGACGCATTTGACAGCGACGTTTGTACTTTGACGTATGTGATAGCAACGTTTGTACTTTGACGTATTCGACAGCAACGTTTGTACTTTGACGTATTCTACAGCAACGTTTGTACTTTGACGTATGCGACAGCAACGTTTGTACTTTGACGTATTCGACAGCACCGTTTATACTTTGACGTATTCTACAGCAACGTTTGTACTTTGACGTATTCGATAGCAACGTTTGTACTTTGACGCATTTGACAGCGACGTTTGTACTTTGACGTATGTGATAGCAACGTTTGTACTTTGACGTATTCGACAGCAACGTTTGTACTTTGACGTATTCGACAGCAACGTTTGCACTTTGGCGTATTCGACAGCAACGTTTGTACTTTGACGTATTCGATAGCAACGTTTGTACTTTGACGCATTTGACAGCGACGTTTGTACTTTGACGTATGTGATAGCAACGTTTGTACTTTTACGTATTCGACAGCAACGTTTGTACTTTTACGTATTCGACAGCAACGTTTGCACTTTGGCGTATTCGACAGCAACGTTTCTACACCGTTGTATTCGACGGCAACGTTTGTACTTTGACGTATTCGACAGCAACGTTTGTACTTTGACGTATGCGACAGCAACTTTGTACTTTGACGTATTTGACAGCACCGTTTATACTTTGACGTATTCTACAGCAACGTTTGTACTTTAACGTATGCGATAGCAACGTTTGCACTTTGACGTATCTACAGCAACGTTTGTACTTTGACATATTCTACAGCAACGTTTGTACTTTGGCATATTCTACAGCAACGTTTGTACTTTGACGTATTCGATAGCAACGTTTGTACTTTGACATTTGACAGCACGTTTGTACTTTGACGTATGTGATAGCAACGTTGTACTTTGACGTATTCGACAGCAACGTTTGTACTTTGATGTATTAGACAGCAACGTTTGTACTTTGACGTATGCGATAGCAACGTTTGTACTTTGACGTATTCGACAAGCAACGTTTGTACTTTGACGTATTCTACAGCAACGTTTGTACTTTGAGTATGCGACAGCAACGTTGTACTTTGACGTATTTGACAGCACGTTTATACTTTGACGTATTCTACAGCAACGTTTGTACTTTGACGTATTCGATAGCAACGTTTGTACTTTGACGCATTTGACAGCGACGTTTGTTACTTTGACGTATGTGATAGCAACGTTTGTACTTTGACGTATTCGACAGCAACGTTTGTACTTTGACGTATTCGACAGCAACGTTTGCACTTTGGCGTATTTGACAGCAACGTTTCTACACCGTTGTATTCGACGGCAACGTTTGTACTTTGACGTATTCGACAGAACGTTTGTACTTTGACGTATGCGACAGCAACGTTTGTACTTTGACGTATTTGACAGCACGTTATACTTTGACGTATTCTACAGCAACGTTTGTACTTTGACGTATGCGATAGCAACGTTTGCACTTTGACGTATTCTACAGCAACGTTTTGTACTTTGACATATTCTACAGCACGTTTGTATTTTGACGTATTCGACAGCAACGTTTGTACTTTGACGTATTTGACAGCGATGTTAGTACTTTGGCATATTCTACAGCAACGTTTGTACTTTGACGTATTCGATACCAGCGTTTGTACTTTGACGTATTTGACAGCGAAGTTTGTACTTTGACGTATGCGATAGCAACGTTTGCACTGTGACGTATTCGACAGCAATGTTTGTACTTTAACGTATGCGATAGCAACGTTTGCACTTTGACGTATTCTACAATAACGTTTGTACTTTGACGTATGCGATAGCAACGTTTGCACTTTGACGTATTCTACAGCAACGTTTGTACTTTGATGTATTCGATAGCAACGTTTGCACTTTGACGTATTCGACACACAAACGTTTTACTTTGACGTTTTCGACGGCAACGTTTGTACTTTGACATATTCTACAGCAACGTTTGTAATTTTACGTATGCGACAGCAACGTTTGTACTTTGACGTATTCGACAGCAACGTTTCTACACGATGTATTCGACAGCAACGTTTATACTTTGACGTATTCGACAGCAACGTTTGTAATTTGACGTATTCGACAGCAACGTTTGTACTTTGACGTATTCGACAGCAACGTTTGTACTTTGACGTATGCGATAGCAACGTTTGTACTTTGACGTATTCGACGCAACGTTTGTACTTTGACGTATTCTACAGCAACGATTGTACTTTGACGTATGCGATAGCAACGTTTGTACTTTGACGTATTCTACAGCAACGATTGTACTTTGACGTATGCGACAGCGATGTTAGTACTTTGGCATATTCTACAGCAACGTTTGTACTTTGACGTATTCTACAATAACGTTTGTACTTTGACGTATGCGATAGCAACGTTTGCACTTTGACGTATTTTACAGCAACGTTTGTACTTTGACGTATTCGATAGCAACGTTTGCACTTTGACGTATTCAACAGCAACGTTTGTACTTTGACGTATTCGATACCAGCGTTTTTACTTTGACGTATTCTACAGCAACGTTTGTACTTTGACGTATTTGACAGCGACGTTTGTACTTTGACGTATTCGACAGCAACGTTTGTACTTTGACGTATTTGACAGCAACGTTTGTATTTTGACGTATTCGACAGCAACGTTTATACTTTGACGTATTCTACAGCAACGTTTGTACGTTGACGTATTTGACAGCGACGTTTGTACTTTGACATGTTCTACAGCAACGTTTGTACTTTGACGTATTCGATAGCAACGTTTGTACTTTGACGTATTCGACAGCAACGTTTGTACTTTGACGTATCCGACAGCAACGTGTGTACACTGATGTATTCGACAGCAACGTTTGTACTTTGGCATATTCTACAGCAACGTTTGTACTTTGACGTATTCGATAGCAACGTTTGTACTTTGACGCATTTGACAGCGACGTTTGTACTTTGACGTATGTGATAGCAACGTTTGTACTTTGACGTATTCGACAGCAACGTTTGTACTTTGACGTATTCGACAGCAACGTTTGCACTTTGGCGTATTCGACAGCAACGTTTCTACACCGTTGTATTCGACGGCAACGTTTGTACTTTGACGTATTCGACAGCAACGTTTGTACTTTGACGTATGCTACAGCAACGTTTGTACTTTGACGTATTTGACAGCACCGTTTATACTTTGACGTATTCTACAGCAACGTTTGTACTTTGACGTATGCGATAGCAACGTTTGCACTTTGACGTATTCTACAGCAACGTTTGTACTTTGACATATTCTACAGCAACGTTTGTACTTTGGCATATTTTACAGCAACGTTTGTACTTTGACGTATTCGATAGCAACGTTTGTACTTTGACGCATTTGACAGCGACGTTTGTACTTTGACGTATGTGATAGCAACGTTTGTACTTGACGTATTCGACAGCAACGTTTGTACTTTGATGATAGACAGCAACGTTTGTACTTTGACGTATGCGATAGCAACGTTTGTACTTTGACGTATTCGACAGCAACGTTTGTACTTTGACGTATTCTACAGCAACGTTTGTACTTTGACGTATGCGACAGCAACGTTTGTACTTTGACGTATTCGACAGCACCGTTTGTACTTTGACGTATTCTACAGCAACGTTGTACTTTGACGTATTCGATAGCAACGTTTGTACTTTGACGCATTTGACAGCGACGTTTGTTACTTTGACGTAGTGATAGCAACGTTTGTACTTTGACGTATTCGACAGCAACGTTTGTACTTTGACGTATTCGACAGCATCGTTTGCACTTTGGGTATTCGACAGCAACGTTTCTACACCGTGTATTCGCGGCAACGTTTGTACTTTGGGACGTATCGACAGCAACGTTTGTACTTTGAGTATGCGAAGCAACGTTTGTACTTTGACGTATTTGACAGCACCGTTTATACTTTGAGTATTCTACAGCAACGTTTGTACTTTGACGATGCGATAGGACGTTTGCACTTTGACGTATAACAGCAACGTTTGTACTTTGACATATTCTACAGCAACGTTTGTACTTGACGTATCGACAGGCAACGTTTGTACTTTGACGTATTTGACAGCGATGTTAGTACTTTGGCATATTCTACAGCAACGTTTGTACTTTGACGTATTCGATACAGCGTTTGTACTTTGACGTATTTGACAGCGACGTTTGTACTTTGACGTATGCGATAGCAACGTTTGCACTGTGACGTATTCGACAGCAACGTTTGTACTTTAATGTATGCGATAGCAACGTTTGCACTTTGACGTATTCTACAATAACGTATGTACTTTGACGTATGCGATAGCAACGTTTGCACTTTGACGTATTCTACAGCAACGTTTGTACTTTGACGTATTCGATAGCAACGCTTGCACTTTGACGTATTCTACAGCAACGTTTGTACTTTGACGTATTCGATAGCAACGTTTGCACTTTAACGTATTCTACGACAACGTTTGTACTTTGACGTATTCGACAGCAACGTTTGTACTTTGACGTATTCGATAGCAACGATTGTACTTTGACGTATTTGACAGCGACGTTTGTACTTTGACGTATGTGATAGCAACGTTTGTACTTTGACGTATTCTACAGCAACGTTTGTACTTTGACGTATTCGATAGCAACGATTGTACTTTGACGTATTTGACAGCGACGTTTGTACTTTGACGTATGTGATAGCAACGTTTGTACTTTGACGTATTCTACAGCAACGTTTGTACTTTGACGTATGCGATAGCAACGTTTGTACTTTGACGTATTCTACAGCAACTTTGTACTTTGACGTATGCGATAGCAACGTTTGTACTTTGACGTATTTGACAGCGACGTTTGTACTTTGACGTATGCCATAGCAACGTTTGTACTTTGACGTATTTTACAGCAACGTTTGTACTTTGACGTATGCGATAGCAACGTTTGTACTTTGACGTATGCGATAGCAACGTTTGCACTTTGACGTATTCGACAGCAACGTTTGTACACTGATGTATTCGACAGCAACGCTTGTACATTGACGTATTCTACAGCAACGTTTGTACTTTGACGTATTCGATAGCAACGTTTGCACTTTGACGTATTCGACAGCAACGTTTGTGCGTTGACGCATTCGACAGCAAGGTTTGCACTTTGACGTATTCGACAGCAACGTTTGTACTTTGACGTATGCGACAGCAATGTTTGTACTTTGACGTTTGCGACAGCAACGTTTGTATTCGACCTACTTTGGGATCAAATTGCGAAAAATGATCTTCAAAAACCGAGTCAAAGATTCCATACAAAACATACACAACCATACCACTGAAAATTGGCGTATTTAATGTTTCAAAATATTTTACAGTTTTATAAATTCATTTCTCTCAATTACAATTTTAATTTTCTACACAGGCGACGGTAGCCACAACTGCAGCTGTAGGTGCGGCAGCGAGTGGGGCGGCAACAGGGGCAGCACAAGTGGCACCTGGTGCTGCATCCTTGGCTTGGATTTAGCAGGACATGCATTTCGAAGGAACACGATATATACGCAAAACCACATATTAATCACATCCCATGCCAAACTAAATGAAAAACTTTCTTTGGCTTAATCTGTCAATCAGCTCACAATCAACTGTTTTATATTGAATTTTTATCTGATTCGAAAAGTCTGATACCTGACTGGAAAAGCTGATAAAGAAGTAAAAAAAACAACAGAAAACTCTTCGTTTAAACATCATTGGTTAACATTTTACTAATACCATCGTAAACATTGGGGAAAATAACATAACCAATGAATGACGTTATATTATTGTTGTCGAAAAAGGGAATTCCCCTAAAAGTAGTTCCGGCTACTATGGTGATACGGAATATCGTATTGCACATGTGAGATACAGACCTTTGTATCACATGGCAAGAAAATGTAATGTATCGCTATAGTAAGATTCAATGGGCATGTGATAAAAGATACAAACTGTTAGGATTTTGGCCACACGAGGAAATATAGTACTGTTATGTAAACATTAGGTATGCTTACAAAATTAATGTGTAAGTGACGTCCATGAATCCATGGATTGATAACCCCTGAGTGATTGGCAGTTTTACTGCACGTTTGTTAACAATTTAATGACAAATTTCGAAGAAAAACTTTGAAATGTAATACATACTGCAAATATAACCACTGTTCCTTTGTATTTGGTATTTTTGGATTGTGGCACAATTTTACAAGAATTTACTTTTTTTCTAGTGGCATCGTTTTCTTTGTTAAATGTGGCCACTATCTCTTAAAAATAGGTTTTAGTAATGGTGAATATGGTTTGGTGCCAACGATTTAGCTACTCCACCCTAAGACAAGAGGAGTATTGAAGTTTTATGTCTACAAGCGTTACTGCTCCTGTGACAAGTAAGTATGTGATTGATGGAGATTAAGGTCTACAGTTACACGTCTACAAGCGTTACTGCTCCTGTGACAAGTAATTCTGTGATTGATGGAGGTTAAGGTCTACAGTTACACGTCTACAAGCGTTACTGCTCCTGTGACAAGTAAGTATGTGATTGATGGAGGTTAAGGTCTACAGTTACACGTCTATAAGCGTTACTGCTCCTGTGACAAGTAATTCTGTGATTGATGGAGGTTAAGGTCTACAGTTACACGTCTATAAGCGTTACTGCTCCTTTGACAAGTAATTCTGTGATTGATGGAGGTTAAGGTCTACAGTTACACGTCTACAAGCGTTACTGCTCCTGTGACAAGTAATTATGTGATTGATGGAGGTTAAGGTCTACAGTTACACGTCTACAAGCGTTACTGTTCCTGTGACAAGTAATTCTGTGATTGATGGAGGTTAAGGTCTACAGTTACACGTCTATAAGCGTTACTGCTCCTGTGACAAGTAATTATGTGATTGATGGAGATTAAGGTCTACAGTTACACGTCTACAAGCGTTACTGCTCCTGTGACAAGTAATTCTGTGATTGATGGAGATTAAGGTCTACAGTTACACGTCTACAAGCGTTACTGCTCCTGTGACAAGTAATTCTGTGATTGATGGAGATTAATGTCTACAGTTACACGTCTACAAGCGTTACTGTTCCTGTGACAAGTAAGTATGTGATTGATGGAGATTAAGGTCTACAGTTACACGTCTATAAGCGTTACTGCTCCTGTGACAAGTAATTCTGTGATTGATGGAGATTAAGGTCTACAGTTACACGTCTACAAGCGTTACTGCTCCTGTGACAAGTAATTCTGTGATTGATGGAGATTAAGGTCTACAGTTACACGTCTACAAGCGTTACTGTTCCTGTGACGAGTAATTCTGTGATTGATGGAGATTAAGGTCTACAGTTACACGTCTATAAGCGTTACTGCTCCTGTGACAAGTAATTCTGTGATTGATGGAGATTAAGGTCTACAGTTACACGTCTATAAGCGTTACTGCTCCTGTGACAAGTAAGTATGTGATTGATGGAGGTTAAGGTCTACAGTTACACGTCTATAAGCGTTACTGCTCCTGTGACAAGTAATTCTGTGATTGATGGAGATTAAGGTCTACAGTTACACGTCTACAAGCGTTACTGCTCCTGTGACAAGTAATTCTGTGATTGATGGAGGTTAAGGTCTACAGTTACACGTCTATAAGCGTTACTGCTCCTGTGACAAGTAATTATGTGATTGATGGAGGTTAAGGTCTACAGTTAAACGTCTACAAGCGTTACTGCTCCTGTGACAAGTAAGTATGTGATTGATGGAGGTTAAGGTCTACAGTTACACGTCTATAAGCGTTACTGCTCCTGTGACAAGTAATTCTGTGATTGATGGAGATTAAGGTCTACAGTTACACGTCTATAAGCGTTACTGCTCCTGTGACAAGTAAGTATGTGATTGATGGAGGTTAAGGTCTACAGTTACACGTCTATAAGCGTTACTGCTCCTGTGACAAGTAATTCTGTGATTGATGGAGGTTAAGGTCTACAGTTACACGTCTATAAGCGTTACTGCTTCTTTGACAAGTAATTCTGTGATTGATGGAGGTTAAGGTCTACAGTTACACGTCTATAAGCGTTACTGTTCCTGTGACAAGTAAGTATGTGATTGATGGAGATTAAGGTCTACAGTTACACGTCTATAAGCGTTACTGCTCCTGTGACAAGTAATTCTGTGATTGATGGAGATTAAGGTCTACAGTTACACGTCTATAAGCGTTACTGTTCCTGTGACGAGTAATTCTGTGATTGATGGAGATTAAGGTCTACAGTTACACGTCTACAAGCGTTACTGTTCCTGTGACAAGTAAGTATGTGATTGATGGAGATTAAGGTCTACAGTTACACGTCTATAAGCGTTACTGCTCCTGTGACAAGTAATTCTGTGATTGATGGAGATTAAGGTCTACAGTTACACGTCTATAAGCGTTACTGCTCCTGTGACAAGTAAGTATGTGATTGATGGAGATTAAGGTCTACAGTTACACGTCTATAAGCGTTACTGTTCCTGTGACAAGTAAGTGTGTGATTGATGGAGATTAAGGTCTACAGTTACACGTCTATAAGCGTTACTGTTCCTGTGACAAGTAATTCTGTGATTGATGGAGATTAAGGTCTACAGTTACACGTCTATAAGCGTTACTGCTCCTGTGACAAGTAATTCTGTGATTGATGGAGATTAAGGTCTACAGTTACACGTCTATAAGCGTTACTGCTCCTGTGACAAGTAAGTATGTGATTGATGGAGATTAAGGTCTACAGTTACACGTCTACAAGCGTTACTGCTCCTGTGACAAGTAAGTATGTGATTGATGGAGGTTAAGGTCTACAGTTTCACGTCTACAAGCGTTACTGCTCTTGTGACAAGTAATTCTGTGATTGATGGAGATTAAGGTCTACAGTTACACGTCTATAAGCGTTACTGCTCCTGTGACAAGTAAGTATGTGATTGATGGAGGTTAAGGTCTACAGTTACACGTCTACAAGCGTTACTGCTCCTGTGACAAGTAGATCTGTGATTGATGGAGATTAAGGTCTACAGTTACACGTCTATAAGCGTTACTGCTCCTGTGACAAGTAAGTATGTGATTGATGGAGGTTAAGGTCTACAGTTACACGTCTATAAGCGTTACTGCTCCTGTGACAAGTAATTCTGTGATGATGGAGATTAAGGTCTACAGTTACACGTCTACAAGCGTTACTGCTCCTGTGACAAGTAATTCTGTGATTGATGGAGGTTAAGGTCTACAGTTACACGTCTATAAGCGTTACTGCTCCTGTGACAAGTAATTCTGTGATTGATGGAGATTAAGGTCTACAGTTACACGTCTACAAGCGTTACTGTTCCTGTGACGAGTAATTCTGTGATTGATGGAGATTAAGGTCTACAGTTACACGTCTACAAGCGTTACTGCTCCTGTGACAAGTAATTCTGTGATTGATGGAGATTAAGGTCTACAGTTACACGTCTACAAGCGTTACTGCTGCTGTGACAAGTAATTCTGTGATTGATGGAGGTTAAGGTCTACAGTTACACGTCTACAAGCGTTACTGCTCCTGTGACAAGTAATTATGTGATTGATGGAGGTTAAGGTCTACAGTTACACGTCTACAAGCGTTACTGCTCCTGTGACAAGTAATTATGTGATTGATGGAGCTTAAGGTCTACAGTTACACGTCTACAAGCGTGACTGCTCCTGTGACAAGTAACTCTGTGATTGATGGAGATTAAGGTCTACAGTTACACGTCTACAAGCGTTAATGCTCCTGTGACAAGTAATTCTGTGATTGATGGAGATTAAGGTCTACAGTTACACGTCTATAAGCGTTACTGCTCCTGTGACAAGTAATTCTGTGATTGATGGAGATTAAGGTCTACAGTTACACGTCTATAAGCGTTACTGCTCCTTTGACAAGTAATTATGTGATTGATGGAGATTAAGGTCTACAGTTACACGTCTATAAGCGTTACTGCTCCTGTGACAAGTAATTCTGTGATTGATGGAGATTAAGGTCTACAGTTACACGTCTATAAGCGTTACTGCTCCTTTGACAAATAATTCTGTGATTGATAGAGCTTAAGGTCTACAGTTACACGTCTACAAGCGTTACTGCTCCTGTGACAAGTAATTCTGTGATTGATGGAGATTAAGGTCTACAGTTACACGTCTACAAGCGTTACTGCTACTGTGACAAGTAATTCTGTGATTGATGGAGATTAAGGTCTACAGTTACACGTCTATAAGCGTTACTGCTCCTGTGACAAGTAATTCTGTGATTGATGGAGATTAAGGTCTACAGTTACACGTCTATAAGCGTTGCTGCTCCTGTGACAAGTAATTCTGTGATTGATGGAGATTAAGGTCTACAGTTACACGTCTATAAGCGTTACTGCTCCTGTGACAAGTAATTCTGTGATTGATGGAGATTAAGGTCTACAGTTACACGTCTATAAGCGTTACTGCTCCTTTGACAAATAATTCTGTGATTGATGGAGCTTAAGGTCTACAGTTACACGTCTACAAGCGTTACTGCTCCTTTGACAAGTAATTCTGTGATTGATGGAGATTAAGGTCTATATGTAGCCTGTCTGTCGATTAACGTGTAGACCGAAGAACAAATTCTTGTCTACCTTGTACTAGCACGCACTTGGGCCTACTTTAATATGCTAGCTCTCATAGCGAGTACGCTGCAGATAAGCTTACCACTCCCTCAGTCACGTTATCCTGCACCGGGTAAACCAGTCGATACTCCGTCTTCTTAACTCCCAGCGCCAAGCGAGGAGCAACATCTCAAATTTGACCCGACCGGGTTCGAACCCACGATCTCTCGCTATCGAGGTGGACATTCTCATGTGACCACTGAGTCATCTAGGCGGTTCAAGTGACAAGTCAGTGTGTGTGTGTGTGTGTGTGTGTGTGCGCGCCAAGTTTTGTACAAAAGTGTACTTTGCACTGGATCAAGAATCACATAATTTGGATTTTCGATAACGACCAAGTATCCGGAAAACATTGCAACATATCACGTGGTACAAAGATGAAGCTCATAAATAAATTTCTATATAATTTGTAACAATTATTTAATTTAATTTAACAAGTAACAGAAGTGTATATTCAGGTTCTCTTAATTATGTTCATATTTGCCTCATCATTTTATAAAAGACGTGGATTGATGTTTTTACGTGCGTCAAGGCAATGATAGTATCTTTGACAAACGACCATATCAGAATGCGACTAGGCCGAGAAACTCATTTAAGCTGTCTTTGTGTCCGTCTTATTCTCAGGCAGATATATGGCCAAAGTACTGATTATTTTACATAAACAAAACCTCTAATAACAACACATCATAAATTAGAAACCGGAAGGCCATAATCATAGTCCGGGTTCCCTGCCCATAAACTCTGGAAGAAGTGAACATGGTACGATGGGTCAAACATAGTCGCTTTAACACATGGTAGCTGCATCATTCTGTCAACCCATGCAGACAGATGGGGCATATCGTCTTTCTGGAAATGCGTATCAGGGGCGGTAACTCTCATCACCTCCATACGTTCAAACCATGGCCATATCATAAAATCCACGTTGTTTGGTGTAGATCCTAAAAAACAAAAAGATTCCTCAATTACTTGACTGACCACCAAGGTACATATAGTGCTGATATGCCGGGAAATGCTGTTATACGGAATAAAGATTCCTCATTGAGAGCTAGTTTACATTCCAAATTTAAAAATAATAATATCCTAACCCCGACTTGTTATATTTACCTCTTATTACGTTTGTTGTATAGGTGTAAATGTTTATATTTGCCATAACTTAATATCAGTTAGTTTGAGCAAAATAATCTTACTATTATTATTATTTTTATTATCATTATTATTAATATTATTATTATTATTATTATTAACCACGTGCACACAAGTCAGTTACAATCATGTAAATAAAGACACACACAGATACATGGTACTTCAGTATCTATATTGTTAAGTTGTTCAATGACTACATACCTCCGAAATAGTCTCCCCGTTCTGACAACTCTCTGTCATACCGAGCCATTATCTTCTTAAATATTTTCACAGTCCTGTCATATGTTCCATTAGCACGTGCTTTTGGTAACTCATAAAACATACCCGTTACCTAAAATGTGAAATAAAACATTTTCACATGACAATGATGACACACGTAGTCACATGAAATTGATGGTACATGTAACCACATGACAATGATGGTATACGTAATCACAAATGAATGACGACACACGTAGTCACATAACAATTATGGCACACGTAATCACATGACAATGATGGCACACGTAGTCACATGACAATGATGGCAAACGTAATCGCATGACAATGATGACATGTAATCACATGAAAATGATGTCACACGCAGTCACATGACACGTTATCACATGAAAATGATGGAACACTTAATCAAAGACAAAGATTACACATGTAGTCACATGGCAATAACGGCACATATAGTCACATGACAATGACGGTACGCGTAATCACATGGCAACGAAGGCAAACGTATTTAAATGACAATGATGGATGGCACACGTAGTCACATGACAAGTAATCGCATAATAACATGATAAGTAATAAAATTACGCACACGACACAAAAACACGGTACCACGTGACATACGTATTTTTTATTTTGACAATACTTGAGCTAGAAGACTTATCACATAATGAAACAGACAAAAGACATTTATAGCTGATATGTACTTGGCAATAATCAATGTGTGAAAAATAAAAAGCGAAACAAATGACAAAGAAAACAAGAAAAACTTTACACAAGCACGTGGTTTAATTACTTAATTGTGTCCAGGGATGTGGTTATAGTACCGCTGGAGAGCCCATATCATTTCACTTATGACAATATTATATTAAGAGAGAGAGAGAGAGAGAGAGATTTTATACCTTTCCGAATGATTCTATTAACATGTTATCTTTAGTACGCTGTATAACATCAGACGGTATAATTCTAGGGTTTGGGTACATCTCGTCTAGGTACTCGTTACATACTTTAGACTCGTAGACAATCATACCATCCTTCTCTAGAATCGGTACTAAACCGTTAGGATTCTTCTTCCAAAACCAATCAGGTTTGTTGTTCAATTTTACATTTACCATGTCGTATCTGAAAAACAAAATTGTGATTCGGACATGGATTAGTATGTTTGTTTTTGATATAATTAGTTCTGAAGTAATATCAATGGGCGTCATCATACATGTGCGCCATATCTATTTACCACCTTCATTTAAAGTAGTTAGACCTAATACAACAAAACAATAAATAGGTCCTTCTAAACTCCGCTAACATTTTAATTTTGACTAAAAGGGCCTTAAAATGACGTAAATTAAGCAACTTTGAACACTTTTGAAAAAAAATAAAATTTTATAAATGAAGTTGGGGGAGAGTGTAAAGAAAGTTCTACCAAGCAGTCAATACCGAGATTAACATTGGCAAAAATATCTGAAAACCCTCATCATATAAGACATTTTTTCGGGAACTAAAATGCATGGTTACTCCTCATTCAAACAATTTGATTCGGTAACTTGTTTCGAACAAAATCAAGTTTGACTTACAAGGCTACAGATTGGATAGTTCCTTCTTGTACATGTATATAAATGCATTATATGTGTTGGGTCTGCAGGCGGTTAGTTCTAGCATTTTGACTATTGTATCGATCAAAAACAAACATACCGGTTCATGTCCAACAGCCTTTTAAAATAACAGCAAAGGAGCTTGTTTCAGTACAATTTAAAATATGTCCTAGATATTATGAAACGGGTTGCTTTAACTTGTTAAGACAGACTTACGGTATTTTCTTGTACTCAAGGACAAGTCTTGTTCTTTGTGCAAAGGGACAAAATCTCATGTTGTAGAACCGCATCAGGCCAGGCTTTAACGGCGGGCATACTGAACCTATAAAACAAAACCGTTAAACCATGGGTATACAGTATAGACTTGTCGAAAGCTAACGAATCAAGTGTAAAATCGGCAGCTCATGTCGACCACTTGTAAGGTATATATCGCCAACTTTTCGCCAGAGCTACTATCTACCTGGCCCCGATTTCTCGAAAAAAACTTAAGTCAAATCTCAGACTTTAGTCTGAGATTTTACTTAAATTTGAGAAAACTCAAATATTTTGATTTCTCGAAAAAAACTAAGTTAATTTTTTGTCTCAAGTTGAGTAAAAACTTAAGATACCTCCCTAGCAGACTTAAGTCTAAAAAAAGCTCAAACATGGCCGTCAATAACAGGAGGCAGCGTCGTCGTCGTCGTCATAGACAAAGAATTGCTCACAACAGACTTTTAGATCGGGAAAATCCTCTGGAAATAATGCCAGAGTCGGAAATTTATAAACGTTTTCGCTTCCGACCTACATCTATTCTACATATCACGGGTCTTCTGAATAATTTTTTGGCAAGAGATACGCGGAGAAGTTGTGCTCTTACCCCACTTCTTCAAGTTTTATCAACTCTGAGGTTTTTGGCTACTGGCACTTTCTTTTCCATGGTAGCCGATACTTTTAAGTCCATTTCTCCATCCTCTGTCTGTAGAGCGGTGAAAAATGTCTGTCATGGGCTTTGTCTAATTTCAAGAGAGATAATAAAGATGCCAACTGGAAACAGAGCCGAAGAAGTAAAGACAGAATTTTTCAATATAGCAGGTAAATCTGTCATAATATCTGACATGTACCATCCTCATCATAATGCCTAAATGTAAACATTGACTGTATAAAAAGTGTAGTCCGATAGGTATCGGCCATCAGTGCACTTTTAATTTCTGGTTCGATTGAAAATGTACAACTTGAAGAAATATTACATAGATTCTAATATTAATTACAACCCTCGTGTAAAAATACAAATACATTGTCACAGTTTATGCTATATCTACACACAGATGACACTTTATTTTCAGTTGGGATTAGGCAAAAAATGAATCAGAAATGATGAGTTAAATACGTCTCTGAATGAATGCATTGATCACGATCCGATGGTTGGGTGCTGGATAAAATTCCTCATAAAGTTGGTTATTAAAACAAATGCTCTAGTAGCAAATAGTATAAAGTAAATATAAAGTAAAGTATGAATCATTTTCATTGTTATGAAATTTATCTAGAACGGTTTCTAATAATTATGTGACATGGAAAGAAATTGGCTACACTTTTTAATCGCTGACTAAAATAAAAAAAAAATCTGTACGAGGTGCCCCACGGGATTTTTATTTATAAATATTTAATATATTCATGATACTCCATATGACTAGATTGCTTTAATAATTTAAAAGCTAGAAATAAAAAAAAAGAGAGAGAGAGACAGAGAGAGTTTCAATTAAAAAAATCCATAGATCTTAGTCTATTTGCCTTTTTTAATTTCTTGTTAAAGTATATAATTTAATTTATTTTAGTATCTATTTTTTTTTTTTTATTCTTCATTTTGACATTTATTTTTTACAGTTATTATTAAATTTGGTATCAGTTTAAAAAATCAAAGGTTTATTATTTCTCCACTATTTAAAATATTAATTCATTCTAATAATTTATAAAACTGTTAAAGAAGATGACAAACTCATTTTCAAATATATATGCACTATAGTTGTGCATGTTGATTACTTATCATACTATCAATCTCGATCAACTAGGTTTTCCCAATGTACTTGGATGTATAGATGGCACTTTCATACGAATTATGGCCCCTACAGAAAATGAACCAGATTTCATAAATAGAAAAGGATTCCATTCTCTTAATGTACAGGTACCAACTGTCTATTCATTATTTGTATATAAATTCATTTCTGCATTCATGACATTGTAAATTTCTTATGCATATTAAATATTTTTCTCATTGCAATCTTTATATTCACTTATTTTAGGGTCTCATAATAAGGTAATCATAATATAATTAATTGTGTCTAAAACACTGAGACAGGGATATGTATTGGACAGGTCAGGCGCGTAGCTGCCTTAAGGCAAAAAGGCTACTGCCTACATAAAATTTTCCTGGTAATGTATATAAAAATTTATATAATACCAGATATACACATAAATCCTGAAGCCGTACGTTGTTGTTATTAAAATTATAAATAAACTAACAAGAAATCCGCTAGTCGGTGTTTTTATATGATTTTGTCGAAAACTGGTCCAAAATTATAGGGTCATATTTATGTACTGATCGACTATTTAAAGCCTGTTTACTTAAGCCAAGTGCTTAAGCACTTAAGTACGGTCGGCTATTTAGTTAAGCGTTCTTATGAATCCGATCGGAAGCTAAAGTTTTAGACGCGGGGAAGTTTAAATGTAAAATGGAGAAGAGAAAGAAAAAAGAAAAACTAACCATAGACAGGTTTTTCAAAACAACTAGTGAAAACCTGGATACAAGCAACAATGAGACCGAGGATTATGAAGCCGAGACAGAAGTCGAGATGAAAGCACCTGCCAGTACCACACCTTCTAAACCCAACCAGCCCCCATATCCAGACATTGCTGCCATAAAATATACGGAAATATCAGAGACAGAAAAAATTTCGTTAATAAAAGATCAGTGGAAAGAAAGCCACCTATTTGATTTCCCCGCTAGGTATATTCCTCTATATTGTTTAACGCCAACTCAAGAATATTTTACTCTTACGGGGGGACCTGTTATAGGTGGTGGAGAACCACCGACCGTTGGTACAGGGGTAGGGAAACAGGTAAACCTTTCTCAGATAAGGCGTGGCCCGGATTTGAACTCGCGACCTCAGTGCTGAGACACGATGTGATTACTGGCACTCCCATATGTATACTGTTGGTCATATTCACACCACACACACACACACACACACACGCGCGCGCGCGCGCGCGTAGACTAGGAGCCGCTGTGGCCGAGTGGTTAAGGCATACGCCTTCAAACCCGTACTAGAGTCCGGTCGTACTGGTTGGCTTGACGTCATTATAATGCAACCGAGTGCCATGCAGTGTGGAACTGCGACCTCGAGTGTCAGTGAACTAGCATTATAAAAGTCGCCCAGTGTGCAAAAGGAAGATCACGCACACTTGCGCACCACATGAACTTGAGAAAGATTAATCCTTGGGGGTTATAAAATAGTTGATCGTCGAGAATAGCTGAAAATTGTATGATGCGACATCAAACAGCATTCACCCTATCAACTAATCACGCGTACAAGAGAGAGAGAGAGAGAGAGAAGAGAGAGAGAGAGAGTAATATAGGCCTTTAGGCGAAACTTTTAATTGAAAGCAGTTTTCTACAACTAGAAAATTAGTTTTAGTGCAAATATGAAACTACTATGTAGAAAATGATAAAAAATTTAATTTTATTGTGTTTATTTTTTATGATATTTGAAATATAAAACGGTAGCCAGGTATTTTGAAACGCCCTTAATTAATAAATTCCATAATGAAAAATAAACCCTTTTGAATATTATTGTGCCGAATATGCAGATATTTCGGAAATATATTCCTCACTAGCGACACTAGAGGCCAAAATGTTCATAGGAAAACTAAACAAAATTATGATTGAGCGAATAAAACCTAAAGTACCTGCATGGGTCATACATAAGACTTTAAACTTTGAGATAATGCTTCCTCGCCTGGCGCTCGCATTAAGAAGACAGAGTATCGACTGGTTCACTCGGTGTCAGTATAATGTGACTGGGGGAGTGGTGCGCTTGTCTACGGCTTACTGACTCGGAGTGCTAGCACTTTAAAGTCGCCCTGAAAGCGCGCTAGTACAAGGCAGACCATAAAACACACTCGCATATGAAATTCGTTAGAGATTAATGAAACTTGTTCTCGTCGCGAATAGCTGAAAAAAATGGCTGATGCGACATTAAACAACATTACACCACCACGCCACCACTGGATTAATGATACCCTAAGTACTTTTCTTTAATTCCTTCTCAGAATATAGTATGCTGAATTACTAGAATGAATGACGAATGGCTGATTGAATCAATCGATCAATTTCCTCGATTTGGAAATCAACCAACTTGGATATACGCACGCACACGTGCACACACGCACGTAGACTCACATACACAGTAAGACAAACAACAGTTTATTTTATTTTTATTTTCAGTGTATTTGGTGGTCAGAAGAGGAAGCTGTCACATCAGTGGTTAAGAGAGAACCATTGGCTTCGTTACTCGCCTTCGCTTGATGCGCTTTATTGTGTTTACTGTTGCCTTTTTGGAAACAGAGACTCCCGTGAAAAGACCTTCATCCACCCAGTTAGAGACTGGAAAAACTTGTCGGCTCTTATAAAACGGCATACTGCCAAAGGGGGTCAGCATGATGGATGTGTCGATGCCGGTGAATCCTATCTGTTGATTCAAGAACAGAAAAAACCCTCAATACGATCTTCAGTTTCTTCACAGCATGAGCAGGACGTGGCTAGAAATAGACACAGTTTAAGAAAGATTATTGAAGTTATTATTTTATGCGGCAGACAAAATTCCTATCCGTGGGCACACCGAGGAGAAGAGTAATTTCATGGCAATTCTGCAGTCTTTTGCAAAAGACGACCCACTTTTATCTCAACATCTGGCAATTCATGACAAGAAGGCTACTTACACATCTCCTGATATTCAAAACGAAATAATAAAATTGTGTGGAGATCATGTCAGGGACACAATAGTCCAGTCTTGCAACAATTCTCCTTGCTTTGCCGTAATTGCGGATGAAGCCACAGATGTTTCTACCAGGGAACAAGTTTCTTTATGCATTCGTTTTCTTGACAGCAAAGATGGCATTTTGTATGTTAGGGAAGAATTTATAGGCTTCATTCATACAGTCAGTCTAAAAAGTGAGGCTTTAGCACAAGTTATACTAAATGCACTTCAAGATAATGGACTAGATATAACTAAGATCAGAGCCCAGTGTTATGACGGAGCCGCCAATATGGCAGGTAAAAGGAGTGGCGTGCAAGCACGAATTCGACAGATTGTACCTCTTGCATATTATGTGCACTGTAAAGCACATTGTTTGAATCTTGCCTTGGTACACAGTAGTAAGGAGGCTTGTGTGCGCACAATGATGTCGACAGTGCAAGATATTGCTTTTGCCTTTGAGTACTCATCAAAAAGACTGAAGCATTCTCGGACGAATTACAGTCAGACGATAATACGAAAGATCAAATGGAGAACCGAACAAAGCTTCGAACGCTATGCGAGACTCGTTGGTCGAGTAGAGCGGATGCCCTTTACACGTTTAAAACTGCCTTTCCAGTTATAGTACACGCACTTGAGGCACTACAGGATGACGGTGATGACAAAGCTGGTCAGTTTTTAGCAGCTATATTGAGGTTTGATTTCATAATCACTCTTGTGGTTTCTGAGCACGTACTCAGTGGCACAGTAGCTCTAACTAAGTTCCTTCAAAAGCCCGAATGCGATCTGTTGGAAGCTGTAAAAGAAGCTAAAGTAGTGATTCAGCGGTTACGAGATGAACGCAACGATCCACTTGTCTGGGATGAATTGTATACACGTGCCATAGATATAGCCGCGACGTTCAACATACAGCCAGACGTCCCACGACGCATAGGGAGACAACAGCACAGAGCCAATTATGCAGTTCAGAACCCAAAGGATTACTGGCGAGTTGCCGTCTTTTATGTATTTGTTGACCATCTGACACAGGAAATCGACACACGTTTACTACAGAACGAAGAACGTTATAATGCAGAGTATCTTCTTCCAGTAAAAACACGTTTCTTAACACCAGACATGGCTCTCCGAATCTACAATACGTACAAAGAGGACCTTTCTTCCGATGTGGATTCCTTTAAAGACGAAATTTCTAGATGGACTGTAAAGTGGAGGGATTCAGATGCCAAACCAAGCAAGTTATTGGATACTATCAACCACACAAGTTGCAATTTGTATCCTTGCATTTACAAAATATTTAGCATATTATTAGCAATGCCAGCTTCCTCTGCAACTGCCGAACGTTCCTTCAGTGCGATGCGACGAATCAAAAACTTTCTAAGAGCAACAATGGCTGATGAACGACTGTCTGGATTGGCAATGATGCATGTCCATAGAGAAATACCAATTGACACGGATGTTATTATTAACACATTTGCAACCCAAAAAGATAGGGTTCTTGATTTCATTTAAGAGGCGTTTCCATAAGTGTTTTCAGTCAATTTTCGTTGAATTCAGTCAACGGACGAAGAAAGTGTTGCTTTATAAAATTGATTTCTCCCTTCTTTTTAGCTTGATAGTTTATTAAACAGTTTTGTTTGGCAATTTAAGACTCTTTTCTTTTTGTCTTAATATTTAAGCGTTGGAATTGATATAAATTCTATACCAAACTTTATTCATATATTGATAGTCAGAAGCCCCAAAATGCAGGAAATTGAGTCGATTTTACAAAAATTTTCCGGGGGGGCATGCCCCCGGACCCCCCTAGAAGATCGCGGCTTCGCCGCTCAAAATTAGCCTACACATTCATTTTTTATCAGCTACGCCCCTGCAGGTAATCATAATATAATTTATTGTGTCTAAAACACTGAGACAGGGATATGTATTGGACAGGTAATTATAATATATTTATTAATTGTATAATAATAATAATTATAATAATAATAATCATGAATAATAATAATAATTGCTCACAGACCATTACAATATTTGATTATGGCAAAATGAACAGAATATATATATATGACTGCATCCTAAATTCATGATGTACAGGTGATTCCTTTTTTATATATAATTGCATATGCAAATAAAGATTATCAGGATTAATAATCCTTTGTTGAACCTCGGGGTCATGAATGGGAATATTATGATATAAATATAGTAACTTACCGGAAGTACAAGCATCTTCCGTTCTCGGGCTAACTGTAAACAGTGTGTGTAGTGTAGAAGAGGGATGGAATTAAACACATTGAAATGAGCATAAATATTTTAAGGTATATCTATATGTATTTTGAAGAATTGAATAGTTTGAAATATTCCCTTCAAGCGTGATGAGCCAAGCGTGATTTACATGACTTTATACCATTACCCCAGTGTAATATGAATGGAGATTTGTTTCTTAACCCTTTCACCGCTAGAAGGACATATGTGTCCCTGTTGGCAGCACGCTAGAAGGACATATATGTCCTTTTTAATACATTTTATGTAATCAATATTGTCCGCGATATTTCAAAATACACACATAAAACGTTGTGTATCAGTGTTTAGAAAACCAAATTAAAATAACTTTGAATATGCAAATTGACGTCAACGTCAAATTTGATGACGTCATAATCATTTTATGACGTCATATTGACGCCGGCATATTCATGACTCGACGCCATGGATTCGGACAATGAAGTTGAAATCTTTGAAGAGGAGGCCGATTTGTCATCGTCAGAAAATGAAAGTGGTGGGGTTTTGGAAATGAGGCCCGTTTGGACGGTTGTCCCAGATGCGGACAACTTCCAGTTTCCGCAAGATTTGCATGAGTTTAATCAAAGAATGGGCATTCGAATTCCTCTACCTAAAACATCTAAACCAATCGAGTATTTCAATGTATTAAGTACCTCTCTCTTTGAAATACTTGCATATGAGACCAATAGGTATGCTTCACAGGTAATTAACACAGAAGAAGCACCCCCTTTCGCTAGAGAAAGAAATTGGAAGGATGTGACAGTGGATGAAATGTCCGCCTTTATTGGCCTTTATCTAGCAATGGGGATGGTAAAAAAGCCAACGATAGAGTCGTATTGGTCTCAAGGTGACCGCTTATGGCTATATGAAACCCCGTCATTTTCAAAAGTCATGATTAGGGATCGTTTCGAACTAATTCTGCAATTTTTACATGCAAATGACAATGCAAAATGTATACCAAGGGGCCAACCTGGACACGACCCAGCCCATAAGGTTAGACCGATACTGGACCTTCTTAATGTAAATTTCAAAACTGCATATAACCCCGGGAGAGATCTCACTGTGGATGAGAGCATGGTTGGTTTTAAGGGGAGGAACTATACAGTTCAATATATGCCAGGCAAGAAAGCCCATAGATGGGGTGCCAAGCTGTGGATTTTAGCAGAGGCAGACACTGGGTACACTCTCCATATTGATTTATATGCTGGTTAGTATCATTGTCTCAGTGTTAATGAATTAAATGAAAAATTGCTGAAGACTTTTTTCATATTTAAATAATCTGACAAATTCGGGTGCTCTGGATTGCTCCTTTTTATTGCTAATTTGAGAGGACTACACGCGAGTGAAGTGATTTAGGAGCATTCAGCATACTATACGTACATATTCATATACTTTGTATGAAGTATACAATACTTAGTATAAAGTATACAATGTATGCTATTGTTTCAAAATTTAAGCTTTCTATACAATGTATACAATTTAAAAAGGGAGGGATACGGATCAAAATTAGTAGCAATAACTTTTCACCATTTTTATTTAAAGTGCTCATTTTCTTGAATTTTAATACTTATAAATACTTTATATTTATTACATCAAATTCTTAGCGTACTTCCCTGTTGTTTCTTTTTAATTTTTATGTAGAAATGTAAATAAAGACATTTTATTACTAGTATATAATTATTTGACCGCCGTAGTGTGCTAATGTGGGATAAGATATCTTAACGTTTAATAAAAATAATGGGAGATAGAATGGTACAAATTAGCTTTTTATGATGTTACTAGTATATAAGATTGAACATGCGTGTATGTATCTGCAGGGAAAAGGAATACAACTCAAACCCGTAGTGAACATGGGCTGGGTTTCGATGTAGTGGCCAAATTATCGGAACACTATCTTGGAAGATACCACCACATAACGGTAGATAACGGATTTACAAGTCCAGCTCTGGCCAAATATATGTTTGAAAACGATACATACATGACTGGAACGGTGAGAGAAACTAGAAAAGGAATGCCAAAGTCATTTCGACAAAAAATAAAGAAGGGAGATAAACTTGTCAGGCAGTCGGGCCCAGTCATGGCATTAAAGTATGGGGACAGAAAAAATGTTTGTCTTCTATCAACAATGATCACACCCATGTATGTTATTTACTATACAATATATTTGATTTAGATTTAGACATTTATAGCTGAACAATATGTCCTTGAATTTTGTACAATTTCTAAACGATTTCTATTTCTAAGTCTGCTGTCATTCAGAACACGAGCAAACAAAAAATACAAACAAGACGTAAGCAGAATATAAATAACCAAATGAAATAAAATTTAATAATAAAATTAAGCAATTCACACCATAAGGAAAAGAAACCGTGTTATTGCAATTCATGAATGTATTTCCAAAGACGGTTACGAGAACAGACACTTTACACTGGTACCGAAATGTGTTTTCGAAAATATACCGGATACTCGATTAAAATTTAAAAACAACAAGGAGCATGCGGCAACTGATAATATATTAAAAGAATATCAGCTTATTATTATTATGAAAACTTCTGTTGTTCGGCGTTTTCATTGTCACTTAATTAACTAGAAATATTTTTTAGCATGGAAAATCATGAAAATAGCAGAGGCATCGTTTCTGATATTCCAAGGACAGTGTATATGTATGGCACGCCAATTGATGCAAAAATCAGCTAACCCTAGGATAGCTCAGCTATCTATAGGATAGCTGGCTGCTATCCTATAGATACCAGACCGTAACTCTCGATACCTGCAGGTATTGTGAGTTAAATCAGCTATCTATGGGATAGCTGTCTGCTATCCCATAGATAGCAGGTGCGAACCCATAGGTACCTGAAAAATAACCCCCTATATCTCCTGGTATTTTGAGATGCAAAGAAGTATTACATTAAAAGCTGAGGTTTTAATGAATTAATAACTTCAAACCCATTTTTGCAACAGCAAACCCTAGGATAGCTCAGCTATCTATAGGATCGCAGGCCTGGAAACCCCCAGATAGCTGAATAACTAGCCATAGCTGAATTGACCAATCAGCGCGTTTGTAACAAATTTTCTTGTTTACATCAGAGACATATGTGGGTACCTAGAAAATAAGCCCAGGGAACAAAATAAGCCCAGGGACGTTTCTCGTGCCCAGGAGTATTCTATACATGCTATAAGGTTGAAATTTTGCAATATTACTTATGATATGCTATTTATACTTTTGTAAAAAAATCATTAAAATTGATTGAGTTTAAATGGAGAAATTTCACTTTTCGTTTTTGATATCGGCAGCGACTCCATGCTTGTACAGTCTATGCATATTTCTTCCGCCCAGGAGTTTACAATGCATGGTAGAAGTCCTTGATTTTGAAATACTGATAAACATGTGTTATTTATAATCTTGTTAAAAAATGCATGAGATTGGTGAAAGAAAAATGGAATAATTTGACTTTGAATTTCCGACACCGTGAGACCGCTAGGCTTTATCATCAAAGAGAAATAACTCTTGTAGAACTTGGATCTCTTAGTGTGTGTGTGTGTGTGTGTGTGTGTGTGTGTGTGTGTGTGTGTGTGATACAACAAAAACACACTATCTATAAATGAATATTATTATGTATAGATATAATCGTAAAACTATTTTTTGAAGAAATTCATACATCATCATAATAACCATTTTAATGATTTACTTATTCCATTACCCCGTAGAAGTAATGTATGACAATTTGTAACTTGCATCACATTACTGTCGTTGAAGGACAAGTGTGAACGAGACATATTATGATTTATTACTGCCGGGTGTAAAGTTGATTCAACAACTTATGCAATCCCATTGCCTTTCTATTGACCAATGTTGAAATGCACCTCTCGTCGACAACAAATTTTAGTCCCAGAATCCTATCATTTCATTATTTGTAATTGTACTTATTGAATAAAATGTTGTTTAAGGGTCATCTAAGTAGGAAAATTCAAGTGAAAACCATTTGGTTGAAAAGCGTGAAAGAGGGGTATAATTATGAAATTACCTACACAAGTGTGAAGATTTATAAATAAAAATAAAATAGGAATTGATAATTTAAGAGTTTATAAAATATTTATTGCATTTTTTAAAGAAAATTGTGCAAAAATACACGTGTTGGGGGAAAAAGCTTACATCTTGTATAACGAATTTATTTTAAAAAATGAAAAGCTATAAGTATAGTCAACGTCATAGAGCAGTGCAAAGGGGCCAGAGTTTGTTAAAGATATACGAGGTTTTTGAAAACTCGACAATTTACGGTTGAGGTTATCTACGATTTATTTTCCTTTTAAAAATGCGTGTACCAGGCGTGATATTTATATTCTAAGGCCACTAATAATCCAAAATAAAACAAGTCACTAAAAGTGCACGGTCACACAATACTGTTCTATTTGAATTGAGGTGAATATTGTTTTGTTTTAACAATAGTTAACTATATAAAGCCGAATATGCCTCAACAATAATCAAGTAATATACAAGCTTAGCTTTTATAATCTTCCCTTGGATCGTTGGTAGCCTTAGAATATGAACTACCACGCCTGGTACACGCATTTTTGAAAGGCAAACAAATCATCTGTGCCAGTTAAAAACTCTTGATTCGTATTAATCGTGAACAAGTGAACACGGTGGAAAGGAATTGACTAATGAACAAATGGTCCGGGTAATATTTAGCGGCTTGCTGCATTGTAATATCAAAAGTATTAAGGACGAAAGTATACATTTCGTTTATTTCTCCGTGAAGTCTATTTACCTACTAATATTTCATAATTTAAACTCATGAACCAAAGTGACAATTTTTCAAAAGTTGATTTCCTAAATTACACTGAAGATATGAGAAGATATGAAAAGATTCCGTCGCCACGTGCCATTTCCCGCCATTTTCTGTTATCAGGATTGTTGTATTTATTGTGTGAATATTCATCGCAATATTTCTAGAGTTTGTCAGACAACAATTGTACTCACAAAAGACATAGGTCCGCTCGAAACGATTTTTTCACAGACCGCAAATTTTTTAGGAGTACGTTAAGTAATTAATATTTAATAATGCCCCTCCATCTTTTTATGGTGTAAAGTCGACATTTTCGATCCTCTAATCTGAGGAGAGAGAGAGAGAAAAAAAATTCTCCACCGTTAGATGACGGCATTTTCCGAACAATACTGTAAATATGCGGACGAAATTTCAATGTAATAGAACAATTTTCTTAGAGAATTTAACACACTAACCCGATACTGGATTCTATGAGTGACGGTTTATAAGATATTTATTACAAAGATGAAACAATCATCTCGTACATTTCTTATGACAACCATCATCATTTATTGAATCTCTCCATAAAATATATTCACACTAATGTATGAAAATAAAACGGGCAAATACTCCCCTATTTATAACATGTACAGTAATGCATGTCTTATAACATGTACAGTAATGCATGTCGACTACACAACTTTTAATTTATAATTTATTTATTTATTAATACAGATATGTAGGTATGTCATGATTGGACATATTTTCTCCATAATAAGAATCAAATACCAAAACAAATATATACTATGCATAAAGTTCCTAACACTTTTACGGGATATATTAATAATCCGATTAACCGAAGATGTAAATTAATCCGTTAATTAGGAGTATGAATCAGTACTGATTGATCAGGCTTTATCTCTGTCACAGTATATTGAGGTCGTCTGTTATACCCGGCGGGTGTTTATTCACGGCACGTGTTCACCTTGTAACAGACTTGTCTGGCTTACCTGAGACAAAGAATTTGATAACAGCAAATTGTTTTACACACGATTTTATTTTAATTTCAAAGAAGAAGCCAAACAAAACAAGAACAATAATTTCAGTGTTAACATTAAAATGTGTTTTACATACCAACTGTCCTTCGTCGGGAAACTCCATAGTATTAGTATTAACCAAAACATTACTGACAAACCAAAAATTCACAAAAAGTCCTTTAAAACAGTTATTAGACATTACTTCGTTAAAACTCAGAAAAACCTTCGATTATGAAAATTTATTATTTCCTTTTTTTGTTTTATAGACTAGTTACATTTTGTAAATGAAGAGAAAAATTAGTATTTTTCACTTGTAAAGTAAATATACCGTATTCATCGTTATTATTTTTTAAATCTCATCTCTGTACGTCAGGAATCTTTTATTAAATTATTTACGTCACCTTGCATAACAAATGCAATTCAAAAACCAAAATTAGAAAGACAATAGATAACATTCCCCCACGTTAATAATTGAGTATTCTATGATAGTGAGTTATCTCCCTTCACTCACCGACGCATACTGTAAGGTGAAAAAATCAATGATAAAATACTTCGTCATTCTGGTTTAGATCGATACAATTTTTAAACATGATAAAATATGATATGATCTATAATAAATATGTGAATTTCACATCTATGTAATGCCTTATAACTTCCTGGGCGCGGGAAACTTCCCTGGGCTTTCCCTGGGCTTATTTTGTTCCCTGGGCTTATTTTCTAGGGACCGGACATATGTCGCTGTTTACATAGAAGAACAAATTTTGTTATTAATCTGTTAATAGAGTAAAAACCAGTCAATCGAAGTTAAAACTGACTTTGATAGATTTATATTTTAAGTGTCTGTAGAGAAATAATTTTAAATATGGACAACTAAGGAGCTAAGACGACTATCATACGGTACAAGGCATCTTTCGGCGAGCTCAAAAGACAAAACCGTGAAAATGGAAAACGGATCGAAAATGGCAAGAAATAAGGAGCTAATACTTGAGAAATAGTTTGATAACTTTCCGATTTTAACATTTCATAAATAACTTAAGAACATACACCTGTTTGAACAAGAAAACTGCGTTTTAAGACAACTCCCCCCCCCTCCGTTTTGTCAGATTGTAACACGCAGTCATACTATCATGCGACGCGTTTCTCACTTAGTCACACAAGTGTGTTTTATGTACGGTGTTAAAATTTTGGAAAAATAATTATTGTACACGTATTTACATTATGTGTGATTTTCATTTTGTTTAATAAAATACTTTTTGTGAAATCGATCAACATAGTTTTTATTACAGTTTACACATACTGACCTATCAAGTCAAGTTGAAGTCTTGTTGATGAACAAATTAATGACAAATCGACGTTCATGTATTGCGTTTACACATTTAACCGGTTTAGAATAAAATTCATAAACAATTGGATATTAAGTAATTAACAAAAAATGCAGTGGCCAAATCAAAACTTGAACCAGAGATCTCCCCAGTAGTAGCCAGTACTAAAGGGGGGGGGGGGGGGGGCTCCACTGATTGAGCTAATTGGTCATATATCAAGTCTGGCCCGCTACATTCCTCCCTTCCTTTATTTTGATTTGATTCCCTTGAATTAAAACCACCAGGTTCCACCCTGGGACCATCTGCTTGGTGACAGCTCTGCCACTTGCCTTGGTTGGACATGTCCCCAAATGTAACAGGAAAGTTGAGTTGAGTAATGGTGTTGAACGTCCCAGTCAAGAATATTTCACTTATATCGAGATGTCGCCAGCTAAAGACCAAGGTGCAGAAATTTTGCCTGTGCGTTGCACTGTTGGCATTATACAGCAGGGTTCTTTAGCGTGCAAAGCCCACCATGACATGGGACCTTGTTTATTTTAAGTTCCCATCCAAAAGAACCACAACTTTCATTTCGTAATGCCAAGTGCTTGGCGGAAGAACAGTCACTACCCACTTTCAAGTCTTGGGTCAGACTAGGCCGGGGACTGAACCCAAGACCTCCCACTTATGTGACGAGCACTCTACCAACTGAGCTACCACAGTGGTTAAACAGGAAAGTGAAAAATGCAGCGCAAACCTGGACCTTCCCAATACTAGCATGATACTCTACCCACTAAGATACCCCACCACCTACCAAGCCTGGTTGCGACATACATGATTAAGGTGCATACTAAATTGCATCGGCCAAATTTACTAGCAGGGCATTCTGCTGGCTCAATCTACAATGTCACACTTTGAGCCAGCCTGGTCTGCCACAGCCACCCACCCCCCCTGCTGTTTTTGTTTACAATTTATTTACTTTGAATTTAACCCACCAGGTTCCATACAGACCTTTCCAATACTAGTGGGATGCTCTACCGACGAGCTACATGACCACCCTTAGAGTATGGTCCACCACTAAAGATGAATTGGAAATCAAGTTGGCCAATGATGCCTATGGGATAAAATTCCCAATCCTGTTGGCTGAGAATGCTTAAGACATATCTGTCAAAACTCCGCTCATTGGCACCACTGGTATCTCATAATTTTACAATTTAAATCCTAAACTGAAAAATCTTACTTTTTGAATTATTCAAAACGACCGAGTGTTTCAATATACATGTAAAAAAAAGTTGACATGAATACTCACTACACTTATTTACAGTCCAGTTATATCTTGCCCAAATTCAATTGTTTTCTCTGACCCCCTCTTTGTCCTGCATTATCTTAGGGGGATCTCGGTGACTAATTCTAAAACATCATATTATCAACCACAGTGACTCTCCTGCCCAAGTTCAAATCCTTCCTAATGTTAAAAGTGTGTCAGTTTGCTTGCCAATATTTGTGGTTTTCTCTGGGTACTCCATTTTCCTCACTAAGAAATGACGGCCTCAGCAAATGAATTGGTGACAAAATCTTGGCAGGCGAAACATCATAGATATTACTCCACTACACCACCTTAGAATTGATAAATAAAAGCTTGACCTGGGTGCAAGTTGTTATTGCTCCACATAACCATCCCAAAACTGATTGCCTCAATATAAATTGGTAATCTTGACTGGGGTGTAAAACAAGATTACTCCACTCTACTACCTCAAAACTGACCGCATCCATATGAGTGAAAGAATATTTATTTTGGCATTAAACACCATTACGCCACACAAACCATCCTAGAACAGACCGTCTCGATATAAGTGAAAGAAATTTTACTTGGTCATTAAACACCATTACTTTACTCCACAATCCCAAAACTGACTTCAACTATATAAATGAAAACATCTTGACCTTAAATTGTTTACTGCATAGTAAAATACCATTACTCCACTCTACCATAGTCATACTGTCAACAACAGAGATTTTTCTTGCCACCCTTCAGATAAAATTGCAAAAAAATTCAATCAACAAAAAACCAATGCAATAAAGATTGATTTCTTATTATTTGAAGACATACAGCATGGTATAACTGTATGCCTTAATGTGGTTATTATGAAGATATATAGTATACATAATTACTGAGAAATTCATATTATGAAAAACCATTAATACTTCCAATTGGAATTTTTCCCATAACAATATATTTACATTGGCAAGGGGGTTATTTAAATTAATGAATTACCAAATAATTTATACTTTGCCAGCCCCTCAATTAAAGAAATAGGGACCTCAATCTGACAGGTGTCAGTGTCTTAAAAATATCCTAGCTATCCAAGTGCTATGTTATATGTACAGTCTCCTTAGGGATTGTGTATTTTGTGATATATAGCTCAGAAGAAAGTTGAATTCATATGAAAATGGTACAGAAATCTGGTAATATTTGCAATAATGCCTCAAAATTAGTAAAATTCAGGATGGTACAAAATATTTATGCTTATAATGTAAGAATTTAGTTATACAAAATTTGTACTAGTGCACACTATGCAACCTTAATGTGCTAATTTACTTGTGTGCATTGTTACAAATAAACATCACAGACCACTATACTACCATTATACTGGCACAACACCAAACATTTAAGTCAGATGACAAGGAAAGACACTACATTTTAGTTAATAAGGGTCAAGTCCACAGTGGAGAGACACCTTGAGGTTTGGAAGGATATTCTGTTCAAGTATAGTACTGCCATTCATCTCTGATGCTGACAATAAAAAAACATGAACATTATGCCTACATGTAATATATACATCAGTGATAACGACCAAGTCAGAAATCACCGATATCTGCCTGTACACATATCATACCAGATGCAAGTGATGCAGATTTAGTCCACACTATGTCACCACTGTACCCCATTATGTGGCACCATACCTAAAGGAAGATGTCAGATACACACTTTGTCACAATTGTACTATATTATGTGGTACTATATCTAAAGAAAGATGTCTGTTGTCGGATACACACTTTGTCACCACTGTACCCTATTTTGTGGCACCATATCTAAAGAAGATGTCAGATACACACTTTGTCACAATATTGTACCCCATTATGTGGTACATACATAAAGGAAGATGTCCAATACACAGTGTCACACTATACCCTATTTTATGGCGGCACAATGCCTAAAAAATGTCAGATACACATTTTCACAACTGTATCCCATTATGTGGTACCATACTAAAGGAAGATGTCAGATCACACTTTGTCACCACTATACTCAATTATGTGGCACCATACCTAAAAAGATGTCAGATGCACTTTGTAACCACTCTACCCCATTATGTGGCACCATACCTAAGGAAAGATGTCAGATACACACTTTGTAACCACTGTACCCCATTATGTGGCACCATACCTAAAGGAAGATGTCAGATACACACTTTGTAACCACTGTACCCATTATGTGGCACCATACCTAAAGGAAGATGTCAGATACACACTTTGTCACCACTATACCCTCATAATGTGGTACCATACCTAAAGGAAGATGTCAGATACACACTTTGTCACCACTATACTCAATATGTGGCACCTACTAAAAGATGTCAGATACACACTTTGTAACCACTGTACCCATTATGTGGCACCATACCTAAAAAGATGTCAGATACACACTTTGTCACCACTTACCCCATTATGTGGCACCATACCTAAAGGAAGATGTCAGATACACACTTTGTACCACTGTACCCCATTATGTGGCACCATACTAAAGGAAGATGTCAGATACACACTTTGTCACCTGTACCCCATATGTGGTACATACCTAAGGAAGATGTCAGATACACACTTTGTCACCACTTTACCCCATATGTGGCACCATACCTAAAGGAAGATGTCAGATACACACTTTGTAACCACTGTACCCCATATGTGGCACCATACCTAAGGAAATGTCAGATACACACTTTGTAACCACTTTACCCCATTATGTGGCACCATACCTAAAGGAAGATGTCAGATACACACTTTGTAACCACATACCCCATTATGTGGCACCATACCTAAAGGAAGATGTCAGATACACACTTTGTCACCACTATACCATAATATGTGGCACCATACCTAAAAGATGTCAGACACACACTTTGTAACCACTGTACCATTATGTGGCACCATACCTAAAGGAAGATGTCAGATACACACTTTGTAACCACTTACCCCATTATGTGGCACCATACCTAAAGGAAGATGTCAGATACACACTTTGTCACCACTTACTCAATAATATGGCACCATACATAAAAGATGTCAGATACACACTTTGTCACCACTGTACCCATTATGTGGCACCAACCTAAAGGAAGATGTCAGATACACACTTTGTAACCTCTGTACCCCATTATGTGGCACCATACCTAAAGGAAGATGTCAGATACACACTTTGTCACCACTATACTCAATAATGTGGTACTATACCTAAGATGTCAGATACAAACTTTGTAACCACTGTACCCCATTATGTGGCACCATACCTAAAGGAAGATGTCAGATACACACTTTGTAACCACTTTACCCCATTATGTGGCACCATACCTAAGGGAAGATGTCAGATACACACTTTGTAACCTCTGTACCCCATTATGTGGCACCATACCTAAAGGAAGATGTCAGATACACACTTTGTCACCACTACACTCAATAATGTGGTACTATACCTAAGGGAAGATGTCAGATACACACTTTGTCACCACTGTACCCCATTATGTGGCACCATACCTAAAGGAAGATGTCAGATACACACTTTGTAACCTCTGTACCCCATTATGTGGCACCATACCTAAAGGAAGATGTCAGATACACACTTTGTAACCACTTTACCCCATTATGTGGCACCATACCTAAGGGAAGATGTCAGATACACACTTTGTAACCTCTGTACCCCATTATGTGGCACCATACCTAAAGGAAGATGTCAGATACACACTTTGTAACCACTGTACCCCATTATGTGGCACCATACCTAAAGGAAGATGTCAGATACACACTTTGTCACCACTATACTCAATAATATGGTACAATACCCAAGATGTCAGATACACATTTTGTCACCACTTTACCCCATTATGTGGCACAATACCTAAAGGAAGATGTCAGATATACACTTTGTAACCAGTTTACCCCATTATGTAGCACCATACCTAAAGGAAGATGTCAAATACACACTTTGTCACCACTGTACCCCATTATGTGGCACCATACCTAAAGGAAGATGTCAGATACTCACTTTGTAACCACTTTACCCCATTATGTGGCACCATACCTAAAGGAAGATGTCAGATACACACTTTGTAACCACTGTACCCCATTATGTGGCACCATACCTAAAGGAAGATGTCAGATACACACTTTGTAACCACTGTACCCCATTATGTGGAACCATACCTAAAGGAAGATGTCAGATACACACTTTGTCACTACTGTACCCATTATGTGGCACCATACCTAAAGGGAGATGTCAGATACACACTTTGTCACTACTGTACCCATTATGTGGCACCATACCTAAAGGAAGATGTCAGATACACACTGTGTCACCACTATACTCAATAATATGGTACCATACATGAAAGATGTCAGACACACACTTTGTCACCAATGTACCCCATTATGTGGCACCATACCTAAAGGAAGATGTCAGATACACACTTTGTAACCTCTGTACCCCATTATGTGGCACCATACCTAAAGGAAGATGTCAGATACACACTTTGTCACCACTATACTCAATAATGTGGTACTATACCTAAGATGTCAGATACAAACTTTGTAACCACTGTACCCCATTATGTGGCACCATACCTAAGGGAAGATGTCAGATACACACTTTGTAACCTCTGTACCCCATTATGTGGCACCATACCTAAAGGAAGATGTCAGATACACACTTTGTCACCACTACACTCAATAATGTGGTACTATACCTAAGGGAAGATGTCAGATACACACTTTGTCACCACTGTACCCCATTATGTGGCACCATACCTAAAGGAAGATGTCAGATACACACTTTGTAACCTCTGTACCCCATTATGTGGCACCATACCTAAAGGAAGATGTCAGATACACACTTTGTAACCACTTTACCCCATTATGTGGCACCATAACTAAGGGAAGATGTCAGATACACACTTTGTAACCTCTGTACCCCATTATGTGGCACCATACCTAAAGGAAGATGTCAGATACACACTTTGTAACCACTGTACCCCATTATGTGGCACCATACCTAAAGGTAGATGGCAGATATACACTTTGTCACCAGTGCACTGTAGTATGTGGCAACATACCTATAGGTAGATGTCAGATACACACTATGTTGCCAGTGTACTGTAGTATGTGGCACCATACCTAAAGTTACATGACAGATACACACTATGACACCTTTGTTACTGTAGTATGTGGCACCATACCTAAAGGTACATGACAGATACACTGGCACTGTTGTACTGTAGTGTGTAGCACCATACCTAAAGGTACATGACAGATACACTGGCACCGTTGTACTGTAGTATGTGGCACCATACCTAAAGTTACATGACAGATACACACTATGACACCTTTGTACTGTAGTGTGTGGCACCATACCTAAAGGTACATGACAGATACACTGGCACTGTTGTACTGTAGTGTGTAGCACCATACCTTAAGGTACATGACAGATACACTGGCACCGTTGTACTGTAGTGTGTGGCACCATACCTAAAGGTACATGACAGATACACTGGCACCGTTGTACTATAGTGTGTGGCACTATTCCTAAAGGTAGATGACAGATACACACTGTTTCCACTGTTATGTAGTGTGTGGCCCATACCTGAAGGTACATGACAAATACACACTATGTCTCCACTGTACTGTAGTATATGGCACTGTAACAGATACTAGCATGATAGAAACCTTGGCAAGAGTAAAATGCAATTCAGTCTCTACAGAGTGAGGTGTAATACTCTAAACCTATATGGAGTTACTAGAGTGATCAAGCATGTAATATTTATTACACAACTCGAGTCGACTTAGGGGGGCAGACATGGAAGAGTGGTACTATCACTGGCTTTCGGTGTCAAAAGGTTTTCGGTTTGAACCTCATTCATAGCACTTGATGGGAATTGGTTCAATTTTCATAATAGATGATCGAAACTACTAATAAGAAATAATTGTTTTTGCAACACATTGGAAATGAACATTTGTTCATTATTATGTACAAATTATGGACTTTCAGATGTCAAATTTAGTTTTGTTTTGAACTGGCATTTTCAGCTTAATTAATCTAACTTGAAGTTTGTGCCATGTGTACATAACTTGGAAAAAATTAAAACATAACCATACCCTGCATCTAGTCTTAGATCCAGGAGACAAGCCACTGATAACCTTCCACTGGGAAGAGCAGCAGCCATATCCCTGTGTTATTTCTTGTTTTCTGTCTATATATTCTTCCCATTAAAAAGGGAACCGATCATCAATCGTTCAATAATTTAATCAAGCACTTAAAATCTACGGTAGGCAAATTCGATCAATAGTCGATTAAATCCATCATTGGCACATCATTACTCACTCTGGACTTGGAAATTTTCCGAGATGATTTTCACATCCTGTCCTTACTACTAAGAGTTGTAAAAAGCTCAGTACTAAAGTAGTCTTTCGAATGAGACTTAAAATCAAGGTCTCTTGTCTCCGTGCAAGCTAAAGACACCATTGTAGCGTTTGAAAAAGAGTTGACAGGCCACATGTGGTCGCTTTAGGGGACACTTACAGTTACAGGGATTGAAACAGACTGAGCAAGATAAGATAAGTGATGGAGTTTTACATCCCAGTAAAGATTCTTTCACTTATATCAATGTAGCCAGTTGAGGCATGGCATAAGAAACTAGAGTCCCTAAAGAAAACCATCTGTACTTTCAGCATGGGAACTTGACAAACTTTCTCATGCTAAGATCTGTCCTGAGTCATGTTGAACTCGAAATACTGCTTCAACAAAGTGGGAAGTGCTGGGGGAAAAGTGGGACAAGTTTGTATTTAAAAGTCAAATGATTTGGTTTATTAGTGGGACGATTTGGTAACTTGACAAACTTTCTCATGCTAAGATCTGTCCTGAGTCATGTTGTACTCGGAATACTGCTTCTCATGCTAAGATCTGTCCCGAGTCATGTTGAACTCGAAATACTGCTTTAACAAAGTGGGAAGTGCTGGGGAAAAAACTGGGACAATTTTGTATTTAAAAGAAATGATTTGGTTTTATTAGTGGGACGATTTGGTAACACCGAATTGGTGTAAAAACCGAGACCAAAAATGTTGGAGGATTGGGACCAGTGGTATCAATACAACTTGTATCCAAGACAACTTGCACTCAGGTCAACTCGTATCCATACCAAGACAACTCATACCAATACTAAGATAACTCGTACGCAAGACATCTCGTACCCAAAGACAATTTGTACCCAACCTGAGACAACTCATACCCAAGAAAACAATGAAAGGAAATAAACTGATAAAACTTCTTTTTAATCACATAATATTTAAATCATTTTTTATCTTTTAATGGATGTTATTTAACTATTTCAAAGTTATTAGTCATGACTAGAAAACCCCCTTCCCCACCCATTTCTTTCATCAATCAAGAATACTTACTCATGTTACTGCTAATATTTTTCACACAAGTTTGTCAACTGAATTCCTGTAGGACAACTGTAAACTTTGATATTTGTGTGTTTAAATGTTAAAATTAATACTTATAGATCCAATACTAAGTTTTGAACTAAAAAAATAATAAAACTTAATTTTCTTAAATTGTTTTTCTGGGTACAAGTTGTCTTGATGTAAAAAAAATGCATAGGTATAAGATTATTATTGTCTTGGGTTGGGTACGAGTTGTCTTGGGTAAGAGGAACTTCCACTAATATTTTAATTTTGACTGAAAAAGCCTAAAACTGACAGAATCGAGCCATTTTGAATATTTCTGTGAACATCAGCCAAAAAATAAATTTTCACCAGTGGAGGATACAAAGGAAGTCTTAACCATATCAGATATCAAAGCAGGCATGTGTGATTTTATTATTTTATTGATAAAAACTGTAGTGCCTGTGCCCGATGCCCTAAGAGGGGGGGGGGGGGGGGCAGAGACATCGAGCGAGGCTCAAAGTAAACAATCAAACTTTAGTATTGCGTTTTGATCATGTATACTCAGTTGAAAATAGTTCAAATTACCAAATTTTATTATATTCCAATCGAATATTCTTTGTAAATTCGCCAAGGTGCGATGTCAACCAACACACAGCCACCACTCGCATGGCTCGAAAACATCGAAAATAATTTGCCTGAATCGTGCTACTAGGCTGTCCAGTCGTTCAAACCTTTACACGAGTGGTGGATAAATTATTTTATCAACCCATAATAATGTTTCTGATACGTGACATTAGTTGAAATTTCTTCAAATATCCAAATTCCCCAGTGTAACTTGTTTGATTTCCGATATATGTCTGCTTCACTGTTGACAAACGCAGCACGATGCAAGGACGATTCTGATTGGCTATCGGCTATCTAAGGAATAACAGAAAGTTAGAACTCCCTATAGCTGGTGCAAAATAGGGTTTGAAGTTTGTAATTCATACAAACCTCAGCTTTCAATGAAATACTATTTTCTATCTCAGAATATCAGGAGGTATTGGGGGTTTTAATTCAGGTATCTATGGGATAACAGCAGGTATCTATGGGATAGCTGCCAGCTATCTATAGGATAGCAGACAGCTATCCCATAGATAGCTGATTTATAACCCACAATACCTGCAGGTATCGAGAGTTACGGTCTGGTATCTATAGGATAGCAGCCAGCTATCCTATAGATAGCTGAGCTATCCTAGGGTTAGCTGATTTTTGCATCAATTGGCGTGCCATATATATGTACAACAAATTAATGGGTGGGGTTGATATAGCAGATCAGCAGATACAGACTTACGATCCAGATGTGAAGTCACTCAAATTATGGAAGAAGATTCTTATTAACCTTATTCTCAGGATTGTAGGTCTGTTTAACACGAAATATACATATTGATAATACACAGATTCAATCATATTATGATATATAATTAAAAGTTAAACATCTTTACCATCCTTGATTTATTTAACTGTTTCTTTCATACTCAATTTTGATACACACGTGACAGATGTAGCTAAACAATTGGTGTTTACCCTTCCAGAGCACAATGTCTTACCTCCCGGATGGAAATTCATGTGTTTGACTTGATGTCCAAATTTTCAAAGTTTTTTGTTTTTTACTTTGCTTTTGGGGTTGTGATTTGAACATGAACTAATATTGTTAGTGTTTTTAGTATTATTTCCAACGAACAAACAAAACAGATTTGTTTTAATGAACGGGGTCACCAGGGGCGGATCCAGGATTTTTGAAAGGTGGGGTTGAAAACTATCCAGGATTTTTTAAAGGGGGGGATGAGAACTATACAGGATTTTTTGAAAGTGGGGATGAGAATTATATCAATGCTAGCTGCGAGCACCGAAGGCGCGAGCTTCCAGAGACGATGGGTCTAGGGCAGAGCCCCGATGGGGGCCAAGAAAATAATATTGATCAGTCAATATCTCACTCTCTCTCTCTCTTTAAATTTTTCAAAGGGGGGGGGGTTGCAACCCCCGCAAACCCTCCCCTAAATCCGCCACTGGTCACCGAGGGTTTTGTTTTTCGCTATTTGCTGGTCCATTACTCTGTGTATCTACAGTATCTGGTATGTACACGCTGTTTTCGACATACATGTATTAGAATTAGTACAGGACCACTAAGCGTATTTATCGCATCAAAGTTAATGTGGCTACTGAACATATCATATGTAATAATTAATAAAATTTTGAAGAATAAAATAAAATCACATATTTTCCGAGTTTGAAAGCCTATGTTTATTTTCAGTTAATAGCTACATCCTTTATGTACAAAATATGGGACATAGAAAAAAGATGACTAGACAAAGTTTCACAATGGCACTTTACGAACAGCTGATCGGTGATTATTGTTATGAAAGGAAAAGAAGTGGTAGACCCCGGGTATCACAGGTACCAGTACCATCAAGATTTACAGAGCGCCACTTCATTTATTTTATTCCAGGTATGGATTTATTTTGATCACAGACCAACAAAAGAATGAAATATTAAAAGAACAATGTTTAACTTGTTAACTTTTTTCGCTAGCTATCAATTTCCTTATACTTTCATTTATGTATACATGCACTGTATTTTTATGTTTTCAGATGGAAAAAGGAAAATATGCAGAGTTTGCGATTCTAAAGTACGGACATGGTGCCCGGGCACACTTTGTGAAGTGGGACTATGTGTTGGGGATTGTTTTGAAAAGTTCCATACGAAGATGGTGAATGAGCCGTGAATGCAGCATGAGTAGTGATGTCGGTCATAATATTAGGACTAATATATATAAACTTTGTATCATATTTATTTCAGTTTGTAAAATATAGTGATATTTCTGAAATTTGTTTAATCCTTTTGTCATTAAAAGGAATCTTAGTAGTAACTTTTTAAATTTCTTTGATACACATAAGAAAGTGTATAAAGATACATGTATCACCCCCCGGCTTTAGAGTAGTCATCTCCAATGGAAATGAAACCAATTAATACAGAATACTGTATTTAAAACGTTTGGGAATTCTTTTCGGCACTTTTCGGATAAAAGTTTAATTTGTAAGACACGCAAAGTGAATAAAATAAATGTGTGTTTATATCTTTCATTACATTTAATCGTTAGATATAATATGGTGATACACAATTTTAATGTATTTCATTATATTGAATGAAAAAAGGTATATGACAATATTACAATTGAACAATAAACATTACATCTTCATAAAATCATCTAAAAATCAATGAAAACTCTATAAAAATCTGTCAAGGGAATCTGTTTTAATATTAGTTTAAATACATGGTAGAATTGTATTATTTTCGCGCACCTCATTCCTACGTCAAACTTAACATTAAGTGATGACGTCGGAAAACTTCGCGTACCGCATGACGTTATCATTTGAAACTTCGCGGCGAAAGGGTTAAAATACGTACGAATTAACAATATCCGCAATCTCCTCCCATGCCATTTCCTTTAGTTTGTTATTTTTTTTCCCAGAGCTTGCAAACCCCTTAAATTTAGAAAATAAACGGTCTTCTCTTTGATTTACGGCTTCTACCAGTAACATCTTTTCTTTTTCCGTCCAATTCGGTTTTCTCTGCGTTTTTTCCATACCGGCGACTGTGTTATTAATAATATACTAGCAGACGAAAACGTTGTTTCCTTTCAAGTAGGGCCACTTATATCAATGCAAAGTTTAACTCAGCTAAGATTTTACTCAGCTACCATCGAGAAATGCGATTTGAGAAAAAACTCAGCTGAGTTTTTTCCGAGAAGTTGATATGAAACTTAAGTTTTGACTTAAGTTTTTTTCGAGAAATCGGGGCCTGGACACTAGGATATTTTATGTCGGTCACTCAGCAGCTGATATTCACTACTTTTCGTTAACTCATTGTTAAACTTTCGACTGGCCTGTACTGAAGATGTATATGACAGTTACAATGTGATACATATCTATTCATTCCCGCAGTCCGACTTATCAGCCCTTTGAACTCCTATCATTAGCCTATTTTGTCGTTTAACCCTCTCGCTGCCACGGAACAGTTGAAATTACGTCAGCGCTGTGCCAAGGTTAAAACGTCATCATGATTGCGTCATCAAAAATGACGACGTTCAGAGAAAAGGAGAACCTGTTTTCATTCACCTGATTTCATACGTCGTAAAACATTCATTCCAAGGTTATTATTTGTCCGATTTTGATGAAATTTTCAATATTTTACGCATCATTATTCGCAGATTTTTCTCATTAAGTTCATATCTTAAAAAAGTATAATTCCAGCATAAAACCAAGTTGAACATAGAGTTGAATTTCTATTAGGCAAGTAGATATATCCCAATTTTTTTTTGACCTCGTTAAATTTATTTTTAACAAAATTGTATAATGATAATAACCAGGTGATTTAAATGAGATGCTTAATAATGTTCATGCAACATGAATGTTAAAATACTATCGAACCCTCAAATTTTGAGCTAACAGTTTTAATTTAAAATTCACTATAAAAAATTAAGTTGGCCATGATGCAATATTGAAATGCGCATTATACAAGGAGCATTACCGACACTTGGCCGCCCGATGAAAGTCAAGAATACCAGTGAAATAAAATCTGCACATGATGGGCAGTATTTAATTATTGTGTATGCTATTAGTGTAGGAGAGTTAGTGAATGGATCCTCCTGTAAAAGAAATAAATAATCAAACAAAACATTCTGTGCGCTACCGTCAGTTAATTAAAGAGAATTTTAAAGATGGATTGGAAAAAATGATAAAATAAACGCCAAAATGACATCTAATAGTTTCTTTAATACAAAGAGGTTATGCAATGGTTTTGATATGAAATATTTCTTAAGTGTTTATAGAACAGGTACACAGATAAATTTTTATGGATGTTTATTTATTTACATTCAAGATTCAAGTTTGTTTAATTTGATATCAAGTTCAAACAGCTGTTGAAGAAAACACCAAGCAGCAGTCGTGAAACGACGATAGTGACACTCAGGGCCGTTCGTACAAACCATTTTAGCACATTTCTCTTGAATTAATTTCCTTCAATTTTCTATTCGGTATATGTTCTAGATTAACTGATAATGTTGAGTATAACGTGATATTTCTAAAATTATTGAAGTCTATAAAAGATGCAGAAATTTAGAAATGTACAGTGCACTTAAGTTATAGGATATTTAGCAAGGTTTCTTTATCGTCAGCGACTTTCCCGAAAGTATCCGATTAACTATTTACAGAGGTCATGTATACACGTTTTATGTTTTATGTTATTGAATATGAAAGCCGTGATTAATTATTTTCAAGTAAAGTAACCGGTAATGAAAAGTACTCGATTGCAAACTTGAGTGACAATAGTCATGCCTCAACATACATGATATTTGGGGAACATTTTCTGACCCTTAGATGTCTACATATATATAACTTTTATTCACACTGCCGCTTACCGTTGGGGACTGCAACAGAAATAGATGCTAAAAGCATCCTGATTGCGAAATATAGCTAGCACAAATCGGATAAAAACATAACTCATTGTTAGTTATGGCTACAGCGTAGATCCATAAGGAGGAAGCATAATCCGTAAAAATGCATTTTTTGGATGATGATGCACAGGAAAACTAACAAGGGGCTTTTTCTATAGCGCAGCGGATCCTTCCCTGATTTCTAACGAGTTCCTTTTTTCATTTTGATAGCATGCCCATATACAATACAGGCCTGTCGAAAGTTTAACACTAAGAAAACGAATTAGTGCCAATCTGTAGTTTATCTCGGTTCATTTTTAGCGATAATTTTCGCCAACTTCTCTTTATCTCTCGACCACTGTTATGGTCACTAAGCTATCCATATCTCTGCCACTTAGCAGCCAAACTTAGACTACTTTATATTAACTCATTGTTAAACTATTGACAGTTATGCACCGTATAATATGTATTCATCAGTGTAACACGTAGTATACAATAATGTGTGCATGTATTCTTCAAATTTTTGTGTGTACTATATTCCGTATTTTATATTTGACCGTTCATATGGGAAAAAAAGGCATTCAGATGAAAAATATTTGGAAAGTAACAAAAGGTTATATGAAATAGCAATAAAAGCGAATTAACCCCAATAGTTGTGGAAAAAATGCAAAAACACACAAAGTCATGTTTTTGTAACATACTATATTTATTGCATTCAAAATCTGTTTTCTGTATGACAATTGGGATGTTATAAGGGTCCTTTTCGCTTATGATCCAGGAACGCAGTTGTATATTGTAATCAGGTTGACCTTGTTTTTTTGTGTAAATGCTGCATAAAATAAATGAAATATATTGCCACCTACATTATATCCAGAAACAACTACATTCTTTTATTGCAGACGTGAATTAAGCGATACATTACTGATATACAATTTTAATGTTAGTTAGACATGGATTAGTATGTTTGTTTTTGATTAATATATTTATGTACTCGTAGGTTTTTTTTTCATCAAATACATTCCAAACATACTATTAACCATTTCATATGACCTTCTAAAAGCTTTCTTTACCGTCTACAGGTACCCTGGGAATGGATTTTAAGCATTTTATATGTATATGTGATACGCTATATTTTTTATAAAATGCTTAAAATCCATAACCCGGGTACCTGTAATCATATGAAGAGACAAATTACTTTTCACAATCAATCCAAATATTCAGTCGGGTACATTTGCACAGTGTGTGACAAAGCCTTTAAGAGGCGTTCTAATTATATAATTTGACAGACCACATGTTGTTTCATAATCAAATCTAAAAGTCGATTAAATGATTCGTAAAAATAAGTTTGAAATATTATATGCGAGGACTTCAAATTATAAGGGGGTGGTTAAAGTATAGGTGACTGTAATACGTATACCTCGTGATACCACAGTACCCAATAATGAATTTTCTTTTAATGTTTTAGAACTAACTTTGTGTATGACGTACAGAGTTCAAATATAAAACTGTATATTTGAACAAAGTCAGTGATACACGTCTGCGGTGAAACAGTGTATACAATTGTAAATAGTAAATAAAATTGATAATCGTATACAAAGTTATCTTTTCTCAACATATTGTTTGCTATGCATTTATGAAAATTAGAAAACGCTCAACTCATTTGGAGATCTGAAAAGTACTACATCGAAAAAATATTTGAGAAAAAATCATATTACGTACTGACATAAACTTGTATCATTATTATTATTATCAGTAACATTTAATTTTTTTTGATTTCAAGCATATTTCATCTCATGTCGAGTGGCTGTTCATCGATTTTCATTTTTCCGAAAAGATAACCATTTAACACTTATTTGCTCTTCTATATATGACCCAATGCATTTGTAAGAAAATAAGTTTTTAATAGATCAGTGTTTTTCGCGTTGCCGAAGGTTTAATTACTTGTTAATTTGTCCTGAAAATAATTATTAATTTAATTATTTTATCAAATGAGATCGATCCGTTAGTTTTAAGGAAAATATAACAGCACGCATGGCTGTTCAGTCACTGGTCATGGCATTTACGACTGCATTTTCTACAGTAGCAATGATGTACGACAGCAGCATTTGATTACGTCATAATTACGCTACATTTACGTCATAATTTTTGTGATGACGCCATGCAACCGTTATGTCAGTTAATTACCATCTTACTTTGTTATTATGAAAATAAGATATAAAGTGGATTAATAAGAAATAGAGTTTAAAGTATTGTGGTTGGAATCTTAGAAAAAAGGACATATATGTCCTCTTGGCAGCGGGCTGGGGGAGGACATATATGGTATCGTGGCAGCCAGAGGGTTAAAACGAAACGTTTTTGAATTACAAATAACGGAGTAACACTTTCGATATTTCTTCCAAAAGACAGACGCTGTGATAATGGTGATGCGACCTGGTTAGATCCGTCCTTATCTACAAGGGGCGATATTTAATTAATAAAAGACAAGGTACCAAGTAATAACCGAACTTCGAAAATAGGCAAGGGCATGATCGACGGACGTTTTCAAGTCGTCGTTTTTCAGCTATAAAATACTTCTGGTATTAGGTACTGTTACAACTGTCTCTCGTGATTATTACTCTATTCGGGGTTGTCGTCCCTGGAGCGCCAAGTTGGCTCCCTACTGATTGATAAATTGAAAAACAGGTCGGTCCTCCACCAAATTTGAAAACAAACTACGGAATTGCCGAAGTATTACCTTTAGAGATATGAGACATAAAATAAAAAACAACATTTAGACAAATCACGTGTGACAGCTATAGCTAGCCATACAGGATCGAGGAGCTTACCCTTTCGAAGCACTCGACCTCACATCACTGGTGGAAGTTCGCGTGTTTTACTTAATTTTACAGTTCCGATGATTTTACTTTGCTTGAATATGGGCTCATCATCAACGTCATCATTTATTTATTTCCTCTATATTAGAGATACAATGTATGAAAAAAGCAACATAATTTTAACAGATAAACATATGTACACTATATATTACACATAATAACACAAGTTCACCATATATATATATAATATATATATATATATATATATATATATATATATATATATATATATATATATATATATATATATATCAGAAGTCCAGTATTGATGGACTTTTACTATTGGGGTGGAATGTTTGATTTTACCTTGCTTGAATATGGACTGGAATGTTTGATTTTACCTTGCTTTCAGATTAGGGTTGGACATGGACTTGGTGTATGCTTTTACTTTGCTTTGAGATTGAGGTTGGGCATAGACTGGTATGTTTGTTTTTTATTTATGGTGCTTCCTTCATGAAAATATACTGAGCGTTAGTTGAAAGTATACCCAAGTCGGACAACTAAAGTCTGTTTTTTTTCCCCAAAGTTTTCCCAATTCTACTAATCATTTCCCTGCAAGTGTTCTTAAACCGACGAGATGTGGTGATAGTAAAAATATGCAGTACATGAGGTGTCGTTTTAATATTTATTTAGTATTTAGCGGATCGCTAATACGAATCAGTGATGGGCCTATCAATTTTTGATTTCATTAATTCGAATTAGTGATATCAGTATAGTCCAACTATATTAGGTGTTATCATTAAAAATAATTCCATTTTATATCACTAAATGATATAGTGATATTACTAATTAAGTTTGACTTAGTGATACCAATAAATGCAATTAGTGGCATAGTCCGACTAATCAGCCCACTAAACCCCCATTTTAATTTTTTTTTTTACTTTTTAGAGGTTTGTGGTCTGACAGCTTCCATTATTGAATTCTTGAAATTTCTGGCGAAAACAGCAGAAACGAAAAAACGCGTCGATAGCTCACAGTATTTCCTTACCTCGCTCTTGCTGATAACATGGAACACTTCTTAAAACATTACTCCAAAAAGTAAAAAAAAATTAAAATGGGGGTTTAGTGGGCTGATTAGTCGGACTATTAGTGGCATCACTAATTCTTTGATGAAGAAATGAAATTGATGTAGCCGTTTAAATTAACGATATGTACTAAATCGATCTTTATATCAATAATTCAGTTTGGTTTAATATGATATAAAAAATCGAATAAGTGATATAACAAAATCCAGTTAGTGATATCACAAAAGACTGAATAGATAGTAAAAAGATACCTCAAAGTAGGATTTATTAAATAAAGTTTATATGCATGTGACGCAATGTTAGACATCGATTAGCAGCGACGCGTAGTCAAATTGTTTGCTAAAAATAATATTAACAAACAAGCGGGCCATGAGGCGCTCACCTGAGAATAAATTGAATTCTACACATTTTCAAATAATGTCATGAATAGAGGGTTAACAGTGTTCATTATTAGTTTATATGAACTTGACCTAGCTTTTGTCCTGAACATTGTTTTTGACAAATTATATGAAGACTGAAAAAAATATGGATTCTAAAGTGTTAGCAACGTTTTCTATAATTTGACCTAGTGACCTACTTATTGATCCAACATGGCCCATATATGAACTTGACCTTGCTTTAGTCATGAACATCGTTCTGGACAAACTATATGAAGATTGAACAAAAACTATGAACTCTAGAGTGTTAACAAAGTTTTTCTATGACTTGACCTAGTGACCTATGTTTTGACCCAGCATGACCCATATATGAACTTGACCTTGCTTTGGTCATGAACATCGTTCTCGACAAATTATATGAAGATTGGACAAAAAATATGGACTATAGAGTGTTAACAAGGTTTTTCTATGACTTGACCTAGTGACCTACTTATTGACCCGACATGACCCGTATACGAACTAGCCCTTGCTTTGGTCATGAACATCATTCTGGACATATTATATGAAGATTGGACAAAAACTATGGACTCTAAAGTGTTAACAAGGCTTTTCTATGACTTGACCTAGTAACCTATTTATTGACCCAACATTACCCATATACGACTTGACTTAGCTTTTGACCTGAACATTATTCTGGACAAGTTTGATGAAGATATAACAACAATTGTAGCCTCTAAAGTGTTAACAAGCAAAAGTTGACGCAAATTGGACGACGGACAAAGACTGGTCACAATAGCTCACTTGAGCACTTTGTGCTCAGGTGAGGCTCTGAGGTAAAAATTTGATGACCACAAAAGTGGTTCTGGTTCCCAAACAGGTCGAGGGAAACAAAAAAGAAGGGAGGAATGTGGCATTGGGCTCGATAATTGGTCGAATAGCTAGTATTGGGAAGGTCCATGGTTCGAAGCCAGGTTTGGCCGACCTGCATTTTCCCTTTCCCGTTTTAAACTTTTAAAGCATTTGGCAACTGACTGTTAACTTGCTCAGTTTGGTAACATTTCAATTATATTTTAAATCTGAAAGAAACCCAGGACATTCACCAGGTTAGTCTGGACTAGCTCACTATGTCCGACTTATATGTATACGTTCTAGTTACTGACCTTTCTTCAGTGCTATTTCCGACATGTCTCTGATTTCCGAGGTAAAGTTTGAACACTGACGCGATACAATGTGTTTAAATCTGTTTAGATTCCTCATCTACGAATCCGATCATCTGTTTGTTAGTAAAAAACACAAACAAACTTATATACTGTTATCTTGAACCGTAATATTATGTACCCTGACCCGCGGAGAATTCTACATTTTGTTTGTGTTCACACTACTTTTTGAACTCGAGGTTACAGGTCATCTTGTCTAACAGTCTGTTTAAAAAGTAGTGTAGGTCTATATCGCACACAGACATTTATAATATCGGCTTAAAAAATACCGATAGCTATGACAATGTAATCAGTCGTGATATGATCGCAGCAATGAACTCAACATAGGAATAGTGCGTGGACATTCTTCTTCTTCATTGGATCTCCAGCCTGGTTGAGCCCACCCTACCAGAGACATTATATGTCTCTGACCCTACTAAGTAAAGTATAGTGTTATACTGGTTATGTACAGTTTTCCGCATAATTTACTAAGTCATACGCCAGTGGCGGATTTAAGGGGGGGGGGTTGTTGCGGGGGTTGCAACCCCCCTTTGAAAAAATAAAAAGAGAGAGAGAGCTATTGACTGATGTGACCCCATCCCATATGTTAATGTAACAATCTATTTCTGTATATATGTGTTGTTCCGGATCGCGTTTACTAGACCCCACGTCTCTGGTAGCTCGCGCCTTTTGGCGCTCACGCCTAGCATTGATATACTAGTAATTCTCACCCCCCCCCCCCCACCTTTAAAAAAATCCTGGATCCGCCCCTGTACGCGATTCTTGTTCTAATTTTGTTTTAAAGTTTAGTCGCGTAAAATAATTTCCGCCCGAGAAACAAACACGAATAGCTATATAGGCTCTTATCGTGTTAGCTAGGAAGGACCCGTTTTTGGTCCTTTTTCAGATACGTATATATGTTGGTCATTTTTGATATGAAGTTTGTTAAGTACATCTTATTCAACTGCAACTTTATGTAAACCAGTCTACCATTTTACTAAAGTTCTGTATACAGTAATGTCATTAGATACTTTTGAATGCATTAGGTCTATGTTATAAAAAATTCAAAATAGCACTTGGCGGTAAAATAGACTTTATGATTGAAAGGTTGGATCTTTCTGTATACTATATGTTTAGTGATGTAGATAGATAAAGGTTAGTAGAGTAAGGTAGACATCTAAGAAATGCCATTTTTTTGTATATAATAAGTGAATAATTCATGTAATTTCCCATTTACTTCACTTACAACACTATTCACTGGTGGTACATAGAATATATACATCAATACATATTAAGATTTTTATTAAATTTTTTATTTACAAAAATATAACATTTTATAACAATAAACAAAAGGCTGTAAATGGGCCTTGGATGCGTTGAGTGTGTTTAAATGTACAATGAAATTTGGAATTCTTTTAATTACAATACTGGATGTTAAACTACTTTGTACAATCATACTACAATGTGACTTAACACTCAAAAGAATTTTTTTGTATTACAAATAAGAAACTTGACATAACTCCCTGGCTGTTTAGTTCACGATCTGTTGGCAAAGTGTACAACTATTATAGTATATTTTAAAATTAGGAGAAATGTAATGAATAAAGCGTGAGCCGGCGTGATCAAGACATATATACATTATTTTTAATTCCGTGTTCTGACATCAGATCGTGAACATCCTATATATTGGTTGTTGTAGGAGTCCATCGATGTCATTAAGATTGCCGACTCAGCGAAAATAACCCTTCCTATGTAAACACCAAATCCGTAACATATTCATCACGTTAACAGTTTTCGACATAAACAAATATGAAATCTGAATCTAATACGTAATACTGCCCCACTGTCCAGATGTGAGGTTATCTTCACATCGATTGTAATAAGTAATACATGTAGAGTTAATGGCAAATAAATGGCATGAAGAGTCCGAGAAGTATCACAGATTTAACCATTACTGTTCAATAAGATTGTCGCTTAATGAAATCAAACATCTTGTATGTACATTAAGTCATTATAATACTTGGCTTAATAAATCTTCTCACGAACCATTAAGGTAATTATAATATACACTGCAGTATTGTTATATAATACACATCTGTTCACAAAAGTCATCTTGGCAAAATATTCCATACTTTGACGGATTTTATTCTCGTTAAAAAAATCCATTGCCTTTCAGACAAACAAATATGGTGGATTTTATCCTATAAAACTTTGTCAAATGCCCTGATTTCAGTCACATAGTTATTTCAGGACGGTTTCTTAACTCTGGATGACAGAAAATATCAACACTCCAGCTAACGTTATCAACATGATCACTATAAATATCATCAGAATACATATACAACAGTTTCTGTTTCTATAGCAACAACCTTCCTGGAGACTTTTCAGTGGCACAGTCTGAAAAATAAAAGTAGAAAGATCTTTATGATATGACAAATTGAGAAGTTATTAGACATTAGAAATACTTCTAGTGGTTGGCTTATTCGGAAATCTCGACATTCCTCCATCCAAAGAATTCTGATTCAAGTATGATTGCAACCATCAATATTAAAGATATGAATACCTTCATTTACTTTAACGTGAGGGCTGTCACGTTTGTGTTTCAGTCCCTACTTAGATTTGTTTGTCTTTGTTTGAAATAGAACAAAAGTTTAATAATAACAAAAATCAACATGTTCTTGCAGTCAATACAACCTAAGTCAAAACCAACAGGCGAACTGAACAAGAAGCAGACAATACAAAAGGAACACATATTGGAACTACTGATCATAAAACTCCCGACTTTGTACAGGCAATAGATAAAATGTCAAACAATACCCAATTATGTGGTTATAGTTATTTTGAAGAATTCAAGCTTTTAACATTGATGGCATCATCATCATCATCATCATCATCATCATCACTTTACATCATCATCATCATCATCATTATCACTTTAACATCAAGTCATCACTTACCGTTGGCATATATACAGGAGCATAGCTGCTGTAGTCCTGTGGCGTCAGGAGAGAGGTTTGGAACTTGCTGACTACTTGATTCTCTGACGATAACTCCGGCATGTATACAGCCACGCTGTCCGATTTCTTTATTCCATTTCCATAGTTTTTCTGGCTTCCTATGATGATGTTTTTCGTATACATCTGTAATTAAAGAAAAATCTCTTTCTATGAAAAAGGGCTACTTGGTAGTCGTACATAAATAACGAACAACATGACACAATACACAGACCGGCGAACTGATAAACAGCTGATTATAAAGATCCATGATATCTCGGCTATTATAATTATTTTCCCCTAGCCAATGTATATAAAATAAGCAATGATTGGAGCAATAAGAAAAGAACGACAAGATAAACATATATCTCGATTTCGTACGGGCATTGTACATAATAACAATTTCATGTCCAGTAGTGGGGTTAAAGTACTTTAGGAGAGAGAGAGAGATATTTAACAATCTTTTTTCAATCAAATATAGGAGTAATTATTTCATCATAAATGATAAATATGGAGACATGTGTAATAAAAATTCGTGGTATAACCCCTATTTCTGTTTCGGTAATATAAGTCTCTCACGTCGTACTTAAAAATCTAAAAAAATCAAAACAAAGGAATTCGATTCAATCTGTATTCACTGTTATGTCCGAACTATTCAAAAGAACTTTAAAATTTGATAACCAAATAATAATATAATACTAATAAAATCTCCTATAATTAATTAATTTAATTAGATTACAATATATAATTTATTAATCATAATTCCTACCTTATTGAAGAAAACTGAATTTTATATTTTTCACTTTGTTTCTCTTTGTGTTCTTTGTCTGATATAAATGTAATACGAAGATAGGGGTATTCCTTGTTGTAAAATTTAATTCTATTTTTAAACACATTTCATCGAGTGCAAAGGATGAAAGGTCAGTGGGCGTTTTATGTAAAAGAGGGGTACAAGTTTAAGAGCAATGGTGGGGTCACACTTATAAATGATCATGGTGGCATATTGTTTGTCGTTTGATGTTTACTTCTGCTTTGAATGTTTAAAATCAGCAGTCTTCATTTTATACAATGGTGTCTTTTTCTCAACCATTTCGATTCCAAATCTTTTATTTTTATAAATTTATTTGCTTTTTTATTAATATGTGTCCCTTAGTTTGCCCCTTAAATATTTTAGTGTATTAAATATTTCCGCTTTTGTGACACGGATCATGTACATAAGTTAAATGACGACATTTACGTCATGATATAGGAGTGCGTACTTCTGTAGGAAGTTTATTCAACTTTCCATATACAGTATAAAATCCTTTTTTACTATTGGTTAATGTTTATGAAGCTATATTTAGACTTGAGGATTTACATTATCTCATAAGAAGTTAAACTGAAAGCAAAAAAAACTGTATAAATTGAAAGGACAAAAACCTGCAAAAACTGAAAGCAAAAAAAAAAACTGTATAAACTTAGAGCAAAAAAAACCTGAAACAAATTTGAAAGCAAAACTGTATCAAAAACCCGCTGAATGCCAGGTCAACTGAAAAGTTAAAACATTTTCATTATAATTTTCTCTATTTCCCCATTTCTACAAAGTTCTAATGTGAAGTCGTTGTAAAACATTAAATGACGCCAGATAAGATACCGGTATTCAACAGTAAATAATTAAACAAACTTAAAACAAACACATACAAACTAGACATTAAAATAAACCAAAACACAAACAAATCTTGAGAGGAAAGATTTTTCAAACTCACCTTGTGTTTAAATGAGTCCAAATGAACAATTTATGTACAATTATTTTGGTAAATATTTCCTCTTAGAATTCTACTTTAGGTATATCATAAGCGTATAAGTATATATACCTTCGCGTCGCCAAAACGTTCAACTACTATCAATGACTGGGAATGCCCCTGAATGGTCTTTTTAAATAATGTCCAGGTCCTGTTATTACAGAAATCACACCTGGTCAGTGTTTGATAAGCCAATTGTCACTTTAAAGGTGGCGACACTGAGCATTATATGGTCACTTCAAAGTGATGTCATTTAATATTTAAAAAGTGGATCGTTAATTAACTCAATAACGGGACCCCTTTTGTTGTTCTAACGATCAAAAAGTTGACTTATAAGGTCTAAAGTTCACTGATGTTTGGACGGCTTTCTTTGTGATAAAGAACAACTAAAGAAGTTACTCCAAGCGGTGATCACCTTAATTAACGGGTTAAAGGTATTCTGACAGGTGGCCTTAAGGTGTCATTTTAGATTTCTCACACAAACTCCAGGGACAATAAGGCCTTCCGGATATAAAGTTTCAATAAAATATCCTTCGGCAGTTTGTTATCTGATGTTGTTACAAGTTTCCAAAAAACATCCTTAAGGAATAAATCTCTCTCTCTCTCTCTCTCTCTCTCTCTCTCTCTCTCTCTGGATTACAATGACTGCTTAAATACCAAATCAACTGTAAACGAGTAAGTGTAAAAAGTCAGTAAGATACTGATATAAATAAGTAATATATAAAGAATACATATAGCAACTGTAGACCTTGTGAAACTACCAAACATCCTGGAAACCTTGTCATGTGTTTTTATCATTATCATTATTATTAAATATGTTTTAATATTTTTAAAAACCATCATTTATGTTTTTTCAAGAAAATAGAGTAATTATACTGAAAAACTTGGGTTGCTCGAACTATGAAGAATTGATATAAATCGCCGGAATATTCGCCAAATTTCAGTTTAAACCTTTGAAAGTACTTTAAACAGTTAACTGTTTCTAATTATATTAACGGCGGTTAAAAATGTACATTATAGTTCCAAGGAATGTCCTGCATCGCTGTTGCTAAGTACTGTCATTTGCTGATTTTGAATTTTTATTAAAATAATACATTCAAAATCAGCACATGACAGCGCTATTACATTATCGTGGTTATTTTAACAGCAAAATGCCCTAAATGCTCGAATCAAATGTTCAAACATTACCGCTTACCCGTCATGTGCTGTTTTTATTTTTATTAAAATAATGCATTCAAATACAGCACATGACAAACCTATCAGTTGTGCGCTATAGCTATACGATTGTTATGAGCAAATTATTGACAATTATTCCGTTTACCGTATTTAAAATAAGCGACATCAAGTTGTTTAGTTCATTTTAAAGCATAAATAACACAATAGAAATTGGGAGAATTCCGTTAAAAAAGATATTTATTTTAAAGAGGTACAATTCTGTAGCAGACAGCATTTCAATCGAATTGGCGACTCCGTGAAAGACACGTTCCGGCCAGAGGTTGTAAAGAAGAAGCATGGCAATACACATGTTTTCCGAACGAAATGATTATTAATATTCTTCAGATATAAATAAATATTATAAGGAAGTAGCTGTTCTCCATGCTGGAAAATAACCAGTGTCTGTGTAATCCACGAGAAAGACATGAAAGCCGAAGTATAGACCAACAATAAGCAAATGTTACTGAACAAGGGGCCCAATAGACATTGTCACAAGTGTGAAGCAATTTATTTCAAATGTAACCCGAGTTTGGGTACATCTTGCTTTAGGGATAATAAACCGTTTCAATAGTAACTGATAGTGGTGACATCGATCTTTGATCATATGACCCTAAATCTTTGACAATTGTGAATTGGGCCTTTGAACTCATCACCTTCATTGATTGTTACATCTAATAATACATGTCTATAAAAATTATTGTTTACCAGACTATTAACCATTTCGCTATATTCTTATGCATCCTTTGACCTTGATCTTTGAACCCATGATCTCCATCAACAAAATGTTGGAGTTTTTTAAAACAACATATTTTTTGTGTTTAGCAATATAATTTTTCAGCAAACAATCGGTATACCGATGTGTACAAACCATTGCTTGCTGATTTGTTTCTTTATTTTCATGAAGCAGAATTTATGCAGAACCTTGTTAAATCTAGAGAGAAGACTTGTCAAATCATTCAACTCAACATACAGATATATAGATGACGTTCTGTCTCTCAACAATCGGCCTAATTTTGCAGACTGTGAGAATGTCATCTATCCTAGTGAGCTTAAATTCAAAAGATACGACCGATTCCTCAAGCTCCGCTTCATATTTAGACTTATGTACCTGAATTATGACGCCCACGAAAGGCTACATGACAAACATGGCGACTTCAAATTATCTGTTGTCAACTTTTCTTTTCTATGCAGCAATATACCTTTTCTCCTGCCTATGCTATATTTGTTTCCCAATTAATACGCTATGGTAGAGCCTGTTCCCACTATAGGATCTTTATAGAAAGAAGCAAACTGCTTACAAATAAACTGTTAAAAAGTTTTTATGGCCGTCACCACAGAATTGTTAAAAAGTTTGATGTCTCTGTGTCCAGGACTGTCCTGGCTATTTGCCGCTCCACAGTTCCATGTTCCTTTCTCTCAATTTTGATTACACATGTAGCGGATGTAGCTGCTAACACAGGAGATATTTACCCTTCCGGAGCACCCGGCCTCACTTCCCAGGTGGAAGTTCAGGTTTATAACTTGTCAGTTTCCATGTTTTTAACTTTGCTTCTAGATTGTGATTCGGACATGAATTAATGTTTTTGTTTTTGAAATGATCGTTATATACAATATTTACAACATTCTAATATGCATGTCAAAATAAAAAAAACGTATTCTTTTCCAGTTATATTCATTAATATACTAATTTATTTAATTTCCCTCAAAACACCCATTTTTGGTCCCACAGCTACCATTTGTGCAAATTTAAACCTAGGTGTCATGAGGATGTTATGGCGTATCTCTCGTTTCTTGTATGTTCATGGAAGATTTTGGCCCGTTTCTGGTATTCGACCCAAATGGACCATAAGTTGTTCATTTGTGCTCATTTGTGCTAATCTGAAATCCCTCCTCCAATGAGTGGTAATAAACAAGTTTCAACAAATTTGCCACAGTAGTTTCAGAGGAGATTATTACAAATTAAAATGAACCACAGAAGATGCATGGAAGATGATGGACAGTAAATCATAGCAATAGCTCATATGAGCGTTCAGCTCAGGCTAGCTAATTAAATGGTCTAATGTTATACTGTCTGCAATAGTAATACAACAAAGGTCAACGGTCAATTAATAGAATTGTTTATTGTATAAAATTATAAAGAAGCACAACCATTAACATAATAAAATTATATGTAGTAAACAAAAATATAAATAAACATCTCTAACAAGCAACAATTCAGCATAATTATGTACGACTAGTAAATATACATGTATATGTAAATATATTTGACAAATTTAAACTTCTTATATATATATATATATATATATATATATATATATATATATATATATATATATATATATATATAGTATGGAGGATCTTGCCAGAGTGATGACACAGGGTTAATATTATAGAATTGATCATACACATTGTATGAGTAATTTTCACATGGTAAGTGGTATATAAAAATTATGCAGTTAAGGTTATAATCCACCAGTAGTATGAGATTCTTTTTACACACCATCAATGAGATTCATATCAAGCTGTAAAGGAAGGGATTACATTGTATTATCTAGGGTTGAGACAGGCTACATGCTACCCCTGAATAATCAGCTGTTTTTGTGACTCTAGAAGCTCTTAATGGATTTTTAAAAGGAATACTGTGTGAGAAAAAAATCAATAGCTACTGGTCTTGCTGGTGTGTGCTACGAGGCTTGCCTAGTTCTGGACCAAATTTATAAGACCAAGGGCTGAGATTTCCCTACCTCATATGACCAGTAGTGATAGATTCTATTAATCTCTACCATTTTGATACCATACAGAAATCTTAAGCTTGTAATGTATATTCAGAAAATGTATAAACATATAGCTGGTCAGGCTGGTGTATGCTTCATGTTAGTTTGTAATTGACATTTCGCCGACCACGCCTCAATGTTCCAACACTGGACGCCATTATGGTACCAAAGCAGCGTCAAGACAACTTATGACGTACTACTGTCAGAGACGTCATTAAACGACACAATTCAGGCTGATTTTTTTATTCTTTTTGCATCTAATTCAAGCATGCCAGGTCTTTGTTGGAACATTGTGGCCGGCGATCCGTCATCTGGTATAAGTTTGTATGGCTACTGTTGATAATTCATGTGTATGGTTACTAAATCAAACGTAATTATGTAACTATACAATAATGAATTTCTATATACAGGCAAACATCATTGACCTGAGACATTATTTACATAATCTGTGTAAAATGAGTTGCCAAAAATTTCCCAGAAATAACATCCACTTTCTCTATAACAATTTAATTTAATGTTGGATGTCAAATAATTATTTTTTATTTTTTTTTATTCAGCATGAGCTTAGGACCTTCCATACCAATAGACAATAAAAGTTGATGTACACACTTATGTCCAGATGTTTTATCATGCCATAATCTCAGCAAACTATAGCAATTTGAGCTAAAATCATATAGTTTGTGTCAATTAACATATTATGACATCATTTATGAACAATGCATTATAAAACAATACTTCATTATTATGTTTACCAATTACATTGATATCTAGCATTATGTCACATTTCCATTTATAACCTTTCATTTCTCTTATATTTTATAATACTGTCCAAACCAAACCCCTTTATTATGCCAAAATATGAACAAACAAATGACAGGGATCTATACAAGGGCAACACTATCTTCCTGTTGTAACCCCATCAATTGAATTGTAAGCAAAAGTTTCGAAAAAATTGTTTTTTACAGAAATGTTCAAATTTCAAAATGGCTTGATTCCTTCATTTTTGGACTTTTTCAATAAAAATTGATATTTTAGTGGAGGTTACAAATGGAAGTCCTTCTTATAAAAGTTTAACTGTCTATTCTGCATAGTAGTATATGTATTTTTATATCATATCTAACATTTATATACATGTATTTAATTTAGGCAAATGTTATTTATTGCCACATATTCTTTATGCCTGTATAACTCTACACACCTTAACACACATAGACTGGATCAGATTTAATAGTCGAATTTAGAATTAAATCCAAATCTTATTGATATTATTAGAAAAAGTTAATGTCTAAATGATGGATGATTGATCTTGGATCATGTTGAACTGCAAAAACAATCCAACTGTATGGTGAAAACAAAATGGTGGATCTAAAAACATATTTATGTTTTTGATGAAACTGTATTATTTGATCCAAATATGACAAATCTTTTATTCATACTTTATTTATCATTAAATTTATGTATTTATAGCCATTTATAAAGTTATATAGCCCATATACATGTATATTATAAAATATGTGGTAATAACACATTTGTAATTGCCATTACGGGGCAATAACCACTTACTGTATACATAGCAATATTCACTGGTTTAAATTCGCGGTTTTGGTATGGAGAGCAATTTAGCTCGTATAAATTTCCGCAGTCACATAGGTGGTGTAAGCATTTGACAAGGATATAAATTTTCACGACGATTTATATTCGCGGTTGATCAGCATGCGCGAAAATAGCGAACATTAATACACAGCAAATATTTCTACATAAACAGTAGTTTATTTATGAATTAATTTTAAGACTCTGATGACACATATTGTTTTGTAGATCGTGTAACTTTTACTTGTTTCATCACTAAATGTTCCTCTGTATATTGATAATCTTTCTCTGTAAGTTTACTCTGAAGACACAAATACCAAGTGAATATGGTCGCTAGAAGCCATCTATCTAAACTCATATAGGGATGTACCCACAATATAATAAGAAAACTGACTGTCCCTGGATGAGATAGATGGTCAAGTAATGTCTGTAACTGTTTGGACATGTACATACTGGGCGGACCGTACCCTCTCACAGCATTATAAATCTGAAATAAATAATAACAGATGTTTAACAATGATAACACTGAACAAAATGTCTTACCATACGCAGTTAACTATACAACAATTCAATAATGTACAACAATATTATTAGAAATAAAGAAAACTGGAAATAAAAAAGAAATTTGAAAATAAATTTTCCCTTTTCTTAATCAATCTAATACATTCGCAAGCTCTGAAGTATTCGTGTCATTTTCATTTGGATATTTGAAAAGTGTGGGACAAATAATTTACTTTCCGGTCATTTAAAAGAGTAGTGCACTAAAAGCTTTAACAGGAAGCAGTCAAAGTCGGATTCTGATAGCAGAAATTTTGATTGCCAAATTGGTGACTTATAGCATAAAAATAGTCACAATATCAGAATTTAAATTGCCATGGCATCTATTTAGGTACATCTTTGAGCTCTTATGCACTCAACCATGAATTAACTATTATTCTATTTCCTTTGGAATTATTAACTGGTTATACAATTCATTTATTTGGACAACCATAATTCAATTATAAGTAGAACTGCAGATTACAATGTTAAAGCAGAGTCTAACTAATTTAGTATGACATAAAATATTCACTGTTTTCATACTTAAACTACAACACAAGGTTATGCTCTTAATCAATGAACCCCAGCCTGATCCATCTCTTTTTATAGATTCAACTACCTTTAATGGAAACCACAAGACTCCACCCTGGGACCAACCTGTTGTTTGGCCACTTCCTATGGTAGAATGAGCCCCCAAATGTTACAGAACAGTGGCTAAACCAGGACTCAAACCCCCAGACCTTCCCAATACCTGCAGGATGTTTTAGTAACTGAGCTCCTAAACCACCTATCAAGCACAGTCTGTCAGTAAAGTAAAATACTTTGGGATTAAATATGTATGGCTAAGCACAACTCATGTAATAGTATATTTTGCTAAAATAATTTTTAATTAAGAATTTTCAAAAACGTGTCTAGGACTCCAAAAATTTAAAGTTATTAGTAACCAAATTTGTGAAAATGCATGTATAGTCATTAGGTTTTTCTTCCCCCAAAACTTTTACTAACATTTGTTAGTTATTGAAAGAATGTCTCAAAAATTAGTGGCCAATGGGGATTTTGGATATCAAAAATGGAAACATAGTGTATTAATCTGGAATGTTATTAACAGACACAGGAAGTAATCATTAAAAACAAACATATCAATCCATGTCCAAACCACAATCCCAAAGCAAAGTACCTGGTAAAAACCTTAAAACTGGCACATTAGGTTAAACTAATCTACTTCCACCTGGGAAGTGAGGTCAGATGCTTTGGAAGAGTAAGCAACTCCTGTTAGCTAGTTAACCCCACCAAGTGTAATCTAAATTGGGAATGAAAAGAACATGGAACCATGGGATTTTATATATATATCCAGGTTAATTTTGGATACAGAGATATCATACTTATCAACAATATATTGTGACACTGTAAACATACCTGTTTGATTCCAATCAAATACAATGGTTCCATAAACACATTCTCCAGGAAGAGTAGACACCATGCAAAGATGTGTAACAGATGGAAGAACAACCATATCGTTGGTGAATCACTTGTATCATAAGACCAGATTATAAGATTATTGATGGACTGCCACATGTACATAAGACACTGAAAACAGAATGATAAAATATATACTGGTAACTCAATAATACATACTTGGTTACTTTATAAATACAGTCCACCCTGCCTTAAAAGCCACCTCTATATAAAAGTCACCTGCTTGTAAAGGCCAGTAGAATTGTATCCCAAGTGTTCTTTATTCATATTATTTGAGCCTGTATATAAAGGCCACCTGCCCATAAAGACCACTTTTGCTGGTTCCCTCGGGTGGCCTTTATACACAGGTTTGACTGTAACTTTCAATTTGTCACAATTCACAGTTTATCAGAATTGTCACTTTATACCCCATAAACCACACCAAATTGAAAGTTATTTCTTATACTTACAATATTAATCATTCGACATTTCTGCTTAGAGTTTACTTTTGTATTTGAAAAATGTCAATCATTTCAGTATAATAAAATACTATTTTTCATTTCTCATCCTCTGGTTTTGTCAGTGAATGGAACAGTGCCATTCATCCATTCAGCACATTTTGAAATCTGCTGGTTCAAAAACTGTCCAGAAGGAGATTAATTCTGTTGCACAGAAGGGGGCTCAGTGGACAAGTAATCAAAGGTATTTGTTTACAGATCATAGGGCCTCTCACCACCTTGGGTCAAATCCCACTTGGGACAAATCCTAGTGTCAAAAAGTTTATCAGTTGGCTTATAGAAGGTCAGTGGTTTTCTCTGGCCACTTTGCTTTCCTCCATTATCCCTGAACTGACAGTCTCAATATATGTAAAAAATTTGCCTGGGTCATAAAACTTCAATGAAATTCATTACTCCAACTTTGCAAATTACACAAAATATTTACTGATCCAATGGACCAAAAGCTGCAAAATTTGACTGGTCTAGGGAGAAAATCTAGTGTCCTTGGATCAGATGGATTTTAAAACCTAGAAAGGATAAATCATTACTGAATACCTGTAATGAAACACTGGTCATAAGGATATAAATACATCTTTGTCCAGCTCCAAATATAGCAGCAGTATTCTTCTTAAACTTTTTACTAGCCATACACGAGTGTTGAACCATGAAGATCACCAACAGACACAGATCAACAACAATTAATGTCAAAACTGGAACATCTGTGAAATATAATGAAAGTTTGATTAAACCCAATTAAACATTTTGTGAAGACTATTTACTACACTGTTTCCAATCCTGGTAGCCAAAATTGCATACCAATGTACATGTACAAATAGTACCATCCAGAGAAAATTATAAAGAAGCATCACAGAAGCAGAACTGCTTACAATGATGTAAATCAACGTAAGAAACATCAGAATGACCAATATATATGTACCAATACCTACAATATAGTAATATATATGACTATACAAAATGTTTATAGTTTTCTAGTGATATATTGACAAATACACTAATTTTAGTAATTTTCCTCTCAAGTCTCTTCGCATTTACCTATTTTTGGCAATGCAGCTATGATTTGTGAAAATCTGATACTAGGTGCCAATTTGTGTAAATTAAACCTACCAGTAGGTGTCCAAAGAATATTATACATGAAATATCTAAGCTATACCTCTTGCATATCTTCAAAGGAGAAGATTTTCAAGGATTCACTATTTCCCCCTATCGTGTGCATATGAAGACATAACCCCTCCAATTTTTCAGATCTAAGTCATTCACCTAGACATCATTACTGCTAAATATAATCCAATTTGGCTCAATAGTTTTTGAGGAGATGATAAAAATGTTTACACAAGACAGGACATCATATGACACACAATGGACGAAAGTATATACTAAGCAATAGCTCGGGCGAGCTTTTGGCTCAGGTGAGTTAATAACTTTAAAATAGGCACATGATGCATAAAGCAGTGAAATATAGGAAAAAGTCACCATTTTTTTTTAATTCCAATCCTAAATATGGCTTTTAAAATTCATTCAACAAAAGTTCAAATTAACAACAATGTATCACAACTCTACAAATATCAGAGGTTTCACCAGACCTAAAACACTGGATTTCTTAAACATTAAAGTTTGTAATGTTTCTTATCAGTTTCATGTGTACAAGACACATTTCCAAACTTGTTCCTTCATCTTTTTTGATAGACCACATTACTTCTGTTGTAAACGTTCTTTTTATATAAATTTGCAGCTTGAGAACGAAGGCCCATGTATTATTCTACAATATATCATGGGTAGATCTTGATTAATCCCTAAATAAACACCTAATCCTTCTCAAATATAATTTCATTTAAACTATAAAAACTATGATAACTAGTTCATTATATATATGGGCTGAAAATAAAAAATGTAATTATTAGTGTACTAAAATTTGGAGGGAATTATCCTCGACCGTCCGTGATTCGAGACTCTAATAGAAAACGAACTAAATTTGCTAACGCAACAAGAATTTGAGAGCTGAAAAATAGACAACTGATTATTCTGGATAGTTTCACAGTAAATACCTCAATTTTGTCTTTAATGCATGAAATCGTCACTGCAGAGACGATACTCGCATATAATAACTGAAAACAAAAATGGCCTCGAATCTTAGGACGCTCTCGATTTTAGGACGGTCGACGATACAAAAAAGGGCACGAAAATTATTTATCTCAGCAGACGATCTGGAGCCCACTACAGACGAATCTTGAATACATTTAAACAAAACACGTTTATTTTCTTGTGAAACATAAGTATATTTTACCAGTTATAACAATGGTGTTGATATTGATGTTTTGTTTTATCATAAGGACAATAATTCTTGTCATTTTTCCCTTAGCTGCATGAACTTAGACTGTTAGCAGGGCAATGTAGCTTACCTTTTTCGCTTGTGCGAATGTTTTGTTTTATGTATGTCTGCGTGGAAAGGAAGAATACCAATTTAAAAATTGTGTCAAACAATGCAACGGATGAGAAAATAGTCAAAACCCCTAACAGAAATGCGGCTATGGCCATATTGGCAAATGTCAACAGAAATCCGCTTATGCCATTAACAAAGCCCAAAACGTTCCACACAATGATTATTGTAGGATACGATTTTTTAAATAAATTATAATAATTATTATTATTTATATCATGTCTTGAATACAATTGTATGTAAAGTTCTATATTAATGTTTTTCTAATTATTTTAAATTAATATTAATTATTTTCATTGGTGCAAGGAACAGGAAAAACAGGGGAAGGTAACTCTAATGAAACTTTGACCTCACGACAGCTGCATTGGGAATAAGTATATAAAGAATCATGACGCACAGGCATCTCCCCAAAACCCTACGAAAAATAATTGCCACAAAACTTAGTCAAAAGTTCCGTGATGTTGCTGTCATCACAGAAGTTCCTATGCCAGTACCCGGCGAAGGAGAAGTTCTAATTAAAAATAGGTAAGTTTTGCAAAGTGAAAGTAGCAACTACTAGTAGGTCACATGGTTATTGCATTGTCGAAATATCCGATCAATATGACACTATATACAACCACAAAAAAGTCCATAACTGTATAATTCAGCTACTGTTATACTTTGGTTAACAATGATTTCTCACACCTGTGAGCAGGAAATCTAGCTATTTTACCTGTTCCCTGTTCCGCCCTGGTTGAGACAGATCACAAATTATCTCGCACATTAATTGGATCTTTCTGACTTTTAAGTCCGATTCTATGAAAAAATAACAGGCATTCCGGATGAGACATTTCTTGCGCACACTTAATTAATGACGTCATAATCAATTTTACGCGAGAATGTCAACAAAAATCGATGATGTACACCAAATTTGATCTACACAATGATCTGTTGTTGATTGGCATTTCTGGTTATCCCAACATGACCTGTTCTTGACTGTCATTTCTGGTTATCTCCAACATGACCTGTTCTTGACTGTCATTTCTAGTTGTCTCTACCATGAGCTGTTCTTGACTGTCATTTCTAGTTGTCTCCACCATGACCTGTCCTTGACTGTCATTTCTAGTTGTCTCCACCATGACCTGTTCTTGACTGTCATTTCTAGTTGTCTCTACCATGAGCTGTTTTTGACTGTCATTTCTGGTTATCTCCACCATGAGCTGTTCTTGACTGTCATTTCTAGTTGTCTCCACCATGACCTGTTCTTGACTGTCATTTCTGGTTATCTCCAACATGACCTGTCCTTGACTGTCATTTCTAGTTGTCTCCACCATGACCTGTCCTTGACTGTCATTTCTAGTTGTCTCTACCATGAGCTGTTTTTGACTGTCATTTCTGGTTATCTCCAACATGACCTGTTCTTGACTGTCATTTCTAGTTGTCTCCAACATGACCTGTTCTTGACTGTCATTTCTAGTTGTCTCCACCATGACCTGTCCTTGACTGTCATTTCTAGTTGTCTCTACCATGAGCTGTTTTTGACTGTCATTTCTGGTTATCTCCAACATGACCTGTCCTTGACTGTCATTTCTAGTTGTCTCCACCATGACCTGTTCTTGACTGTCATTTCTGGTTATCTCCAACATGACCTGTCCTTGACTGTCATTTCTAGTTGTCTCCACCATGCACCATAGTTTTGTGAAAAACAGATTTCAACCAACTGACCCAACCTTTCCTTTAATCCCTTCATGAAAGGGAAAGAATAGGACAGTTATTTTAAAGAATATTTGTGTAAAGTATATCTTTTAAAATTTTAAGGTGTCATCAGTATTTTATACAGATTAAGTTTAATAGGTTAAAATAAAGTGAAATATACATCTTAGGCTAAAATATTTCTATAAAGGAATGTCATTTTGAATTACCATATGCATTCAGTGCAGATAATATTTTGAATATGATATGTTACAGATATGCTGGTATAAATGCTTCAGATATAAACTATTCTGCAGGGAGATATGATGTCTCGGTGAAGCCACCAATAGACTGCGGATTTGAGGTAATTATATAAACATTATCTAGTGTTAGTACATATTTACACAAGTTTTGTTTGGTGTCTTTAATGGTTGTAAGACAAAACACCATATTTTTGGAGGATATAAGTTTGTTCCTGGCAGCATCTAAGATCCTTCAATTGGTAGTTACTTTTCAGTGTAGAATTTATTAGTTTCCCCATTGGAATAAATCCATGTATGAATATGGTAATTTAGAACAGTTTCATCGAATTAGCAATTCTGCTGATATAACTGTGTAGAAAGTCACAGATCAGTAGACGAAGGTCTGTTGTTTTGGTGGGGTAGCAAACCACCCTGACTGTATAGTGTTATAAGCACATTGTAAATCATATTTGCAATTTTCACCAGTAGATGGAAATGTCTGAATATAAATGAAATAATCATGAATGTGACATAAAATTCAAATTCAGTTTATTAATTAGTCCTACATCCTGTTTCTTAGATATACTAGTATTACTTCATCAGTTCAGTTACAATCTTACAAATCAGACAAGTCTCAGACAAAAATTAACTGGAGTTAAACAAGTTAAACAAAAATAGTTTGTGTTTAGCTCACCTGACCAAAATTCATCTCTTAAAGATATTTAAATGCATTGTAAATTTAGTTTTGTTAAGTACCGCATTGTGTCTTCACTGTTTAATTAAAGAAGAAATAAATTAGCTCCCTTTAGTCCAGGGAAAGGTCTTGCCTTTTTTGGAATAGGGTCTTAGAAGGAAATTCAACAAAATCGATATACCCGTTACTTGTTGACATTTGGAATTGATCTTTTTATTAGACCCAATGAATGGCCAGAAAAAAACTTGTGATTACAATGCATGGTGTCTAATTGGCAACACAGTTGTTTTTAAAATTAAATCACCCATTACATTTTGTATTTACCATCTGAACATTTCAATGAGTCTCTTGTTTTTTATTTTGTTTTAAACAGGGTTTGGGAGAAGTTGTTAGTGTTGGATCAAATACCTCATTACAAGTTGGACAGCCTGTTATGTATAGTCAGTTTGGGGCATTCAGTGATTATAAGGTAAAGTAATGATAACTAGAATACATTTTGTGTGATATCTGTCTGAAGTACAACACTGTCAGATTTTACAATACAGTACTACAGCAATATAGCACTGCAGTACTTGCATGTGGTAGTCATGACATTAACAGGGTTTTACCAGACACACATTTGCACATCCTATACACACATTTGTGCCCTTTGGAATCTCCAAAATTAGGTTTGTGTGTCCACTTAGATTCATGAAAATCATTCATAAGTCATCATGGTTTCATAGATATTTATCTAGCCCCTTTTGATTTCAGCTTATCATTTATAATCTTTGTTATTGTTAGTGATAAAACCATATGATTGAACATGATAATTACCACATAATACTGTTAATTATGTCGGCCCAAACAAGCCCATATCTGCAGTCCTTTAGGCTGACAGTGAGTCTTGTAAGATATTCAGCATTAAGATACATGTAGTTAGATAATATGTTTCTTGAATTTGTTCAAGAACCCTCATTGCACATTGCCCTGAGTGGCAAGCACACTGCAAAGGTAAAAAATTCTGCCACTTCACCTATAGCTAGTGATGTCTCTATATAAGTGAAACATTTTTGACTTGAACTTAAAACCCCATTTAATCAATCAATCAATCGATCGATCACATAAGGGAAATATTCTATTTCCATCCTGTTCATGTGATTGCACTTGTCCAATCAATTGTCAGTATTTATGAATGAGGTGTAAAAATGCTACAGTACATTTGTACTACAGAATGTGAAAACTTTCAGGTTTTTTAGCTCACCTGAGCCAAAGGCTCAGATGAGCTAATGCAATCTATCACCGTCCGTCGTCCGTCGTGCGTCGTGTGTAAACTTTACATTTTAATCTTCTCCTCCAAAACTACTGGGCCATATTTGATGAAACTTGGTGATTATCATGCCTGGGTAACAGCCTTTCAAAATTGTGTTCGGGGTTTGGCCACGCCCAACAAGATGGCCACTGTTACTATAAATAGCAAAAAGACAAAAAAATCTTCTTCTCTGAAACCAAAAGGTGCAGGCAAATTTTAATTAAATATTTGGATTCAGCATACCTGGCAACATTAAAATTGTGTTTTTCATGAAAATTAGACGAAAAATAGGCTACGCGTTTTTTGCGTAAAATTACGTAATTTTTAAAATGATACATTTATTGTTATAACTTCATAATGGCTGAAGATAATTATATGAAGTTTTCACTGTTGATCTTGTCTTGCAATTTTCTTCCAATTGATGTCAAGGTCGAAGGTCAAGGTCATGTCCCAGTTTTTGACATTTGATAAAAAATGCTATTTTTTTAACATTTCTTGTGATAATGGTGCAGGATTTTCAGTTATTTGTAGGTATTGACATGACGATCATTTTGATACATAGATCAGGGTTATGGGTTCAAAGGTCAAGGTCACAGATGTCCAAGAATACCAAAATAGTTAATTATCTGCAAAACTATGAATTTTTTGTATAGGCATGTATATCAGAATATTGTAGGTGATGGCACAATGGTCATTTTGATATATAAATAAAGGTCATGGGTTCAAAGGTCAAGGTCACAGATGTAAACAAGTACTAAAATGGTTAATTATCTCAAAAACTATAAACTTTTTGTATAGTCATGTATATTGGAATATTGTAAGTATTGGCCTAACGGTCATTTTGATATATGAATGAAATTCATAGGTTCAAAGGTCAAGGTCATAGACGCGAACAAATGCTTAAATGGTTAATTATCTCAAAAACTATAAACTTTTTGTATAGGCATGTATATTGGAATATTGTAGGTATTGGCCTAATGATCATTTTGATATATGAATGAAGGTCATAGGTTAAAAGGTCAAGGTCATAGACGCGAACGAATACTTAAAATTGTTAATTATCTCAAAAACTATAAACTTTTTGTAAGGCATGTATATTGGAATATTGTAGGTATTTGCACAACAATCATTTTGATATATGAATGAAGGTCATAGGTTCAAAGGTCAAGGTCATAGATGCAAACTAATACTTGAATGGTTAATTATCTCAGAAATTATAAACTTCAAATGAATACTTAAATGGTTAATTATCTCAAAAACTATAAACTTTTTGTATAGGCATGTATATTGGAATATTGTAGGCATTTGAACAACAATCATTTTGATATATGAATGAAGGTCATAGGTTCAAAGGTCAAGGTCATAGATGCAAATGAATACTTACATGGTTAATTATCTCAAAAACTATAAACTTTTTGTATAGGCATGTATATTGGAATATTGTAGGTATTGGCCTAATGCACATTTTAATATACAGATGTTTTAGCTATTTATAAATAATATATTCTAGCTAGACTTTAAATATGTTATATATAGCATACTTATATCATAATTATTAGAATTAATTTGCAAAAATACTTGCATATTATTGGCCCTTACTGCTGAAAATTTTGATATTCTCTTTTATTAATGTCATTGACCATTGAACCTCTGCATAAGATATGTACTCTTACTCAGGTGAGCATTAAGGCCCATGGGCCTCTTGTTAAGTTTTACAACTTTGTTTTGCTTAGGTTGTGTCAGAAAGAAGAATCACAAAAATACCCAAGATTTTGCCACAGTTTCTTCCGTTTCAAGTCAGTGGAGCAACAGCGGCCATTGCTCTGGATAAGGTAGTATTACACCCTAGTTATTGTCTTCTTTATATCATACCCAGTGGCGGATCCAGCGGGGGGGCACAGGGGGCCCGTGCCCCCCCCCAGTTGCCCCGACTTTTCCCCTCTCTCCCTCACAGCTGATTGTCAATCAACCAGCGTAATGACCAGTTAATTAGCGGTACTGATAAATTAATTCGTGTACACGGGTAGGAAATTGCAATCAGGTGATGATTTACCAGTTCGCTGAAGCATGAAAGAATCCAGGTAGTCTTAGGTGATAATGTTATTTACCTGATCACTGAGGCGTGAAAGAATCCAGGTAGTATTTATAAGTAGATAACGTTAATTAGTAATACTAATTAAGAGTGATTCCATTAATCATACGTGAATTCATCTAATTTACCTTTTTAAACCAAGGGACATGACCGAGAGAGAGAGAGAGAGAGATAGAGAGGGGGGGGGGAAACTAATTTTTAGCACACAAGATTATATTTTTTGTATATTTTTATAGCGCGATGTTCTATTTCTATATAAAAATACAAATTTTTGTACATTTTCATTTTTAATTGGTTTTAATGGGGAAAAAATCTATCTCATTTCACTTTTTATTCTAATCATCCGATTATCGGCTTTACGGAACAAATCAGTCTGAAATAATCAGTGGTTTTTTTTCTTTTTTTCTCTAGTGACAAGATTCTTGTGTGTTGCACCTTTAATGCACATTATACAATGGTGAAACTGACTTTACTAGTCATTTTAAAACTAATACGAAATGTAATATAATAAAATTAACTTGAAAGTTCAGATGGATGTCACACAGTTAATTTTAAACAAGTGTGGAAAAGGGGTTATGTCAGTAGGAGACCTACCCCTTCGGTATATGTAGCAGGTCAGTTGGTAGAGTGCTTGCTCTGTAAGTCAAGGAGGTCGAGGGTTTGGTTTCTGGTCAGGTCTGACCCAAGAATTCGCTCGGAATTAAAGAAATGAATGCGGGTCTTTCGGACAAACATTAAAAACCGAGGCCCCTTGTCACGGTAGGCGTGGTACGATAAAATACCCTCACAGAATAATGCCATCACCGCAAAACACAGGTAAATATTTCTGCACCTAAACCTATAGCCGGTGATGTCTCGATATAAGTGAAATATTGTTGACTTAGAAGTTAAACCCCATTAATCAATGATCAATCAAACTTAGGACCGGGATTCAAACAGAAAGACTTTCCTCTAATGAGCTTGATTTATCAACTCAACTGGATCACCCAGACCACGGACCAAATGTTATCCCTCCGATGGATCGACCTATCGATCTACAACTTCCAAAGGTCGAACGAACTCCTTTAATATAACGCAAAAAGAGTCGGTCTGGATCTGCGGTGCACAACTACACCTCGGCAGATTAATATTAAAAGACCGACAATACAAGTTACCGACGGTGACAAATTTCGACAGTACAGTTGATAGACATATATCGATAAAGATATTATGAACTCATCGACACTCATATATAGCTACCTGCGTCAATATTACAATTTTTGAAAAAAGTTAGACTGGTTTAGATCTACTTTGAATGCGAGGTGAAAAGACGCTCGACAGTGTTCAAGATGCAGGAAATTGCACCATTTGTACTGAAAAAAGCGAAATTTTTCTGGGGGAGCATGCCAGACCCCCCTAGAAGGTCGCGCCTTTCGCGCGTACTTGTGCCCCCCCATTCACCAAGACTCTGGATCCGCCCCTGCATACCATTACGGCAGTTCAGTTGGTAGAGTTCACACTCCGTATGTTAGAGGTCATGGGTTGGAACCCTGGCTTGGATCTGACCAAGACTTGAAAATAGATAGTGACTGTTCTTTCACCAAGCACTCGCCATATAGAAATTAAAGTCACAGAGTCCTTCAGAAGGACCTTAATGTTGATGCCCTGTGTCACTGCAGGCATGTCACGTTAAAGAACGCTCACTTTATATTGTTCTTAGTGCACTGCACAGTTAAATATTTTTGCCACCTATGGCTGGTGTTGTCTTGATATTAGTGAAATATTTTTGACTGGGATGTAAAACCCCATTCAATCAATCAATCTTTACATCAAAAGCATTGTCCACAATAAAAATTTGATCAAGTCTTATCTGGGGCATGCACATAAAGATGTTATGATCATATTTTCAAAAATGTGACAAAAATCAGGTAAAGAAATAGTTTTAGAATAGTATTAGAATCTATGTTTGGTCAGGCTTTGTTTGCCCATACTGGTCTAAAGCATGTACTTACCAATCACAGCACCTCTCATTGTTTAGGTACCAATCCCTCTTAGGGCAGATCCTAGTGTGTGAAAGTTTTTTGGTGGTTTTCTCTAGACATTCCAGTTTTGTATGATTCCTAAATTGATTTTCATGCGTGAATGTTTTTTTGTATTTTTCCTCTTGTATCGGGGTTAAAGACCAAAGTCATAATTTTATACTGTAAATGTACTTATTTTCATGCAATCAAATTTTAGCGCAAATGCTGAGTTGCCACTTATTTGCTCAATTATAAATTAGTGCACTCACCAGCTCTCGGGAAGTCCTGAAAAGGTTTTAGGACAGGGGTTTCAGGTTTTACCATTGTGGACTGTCGACATAATGTTAAAGTTGACGATCTATTGTTTAAATATCACCATATTAATTATATTGTTCAGAATGACATGTGGTTGTGCATTCGAGTAGCTCACCTTGATCATAATTAGAAGTAAGCTTATGTCATACCACTGGTCGGTTTTTACTACCTAGATGTGTAGGTGAGCAACATTTCTGACATTTTGCTCAGATCTCTACTTACATATTGTATGTGATCTGGAGTTATCTTCTTTATTTGTATGCCCATTTGTGGGTCCCATGATTGGTTAATAAATTATTTATTAAAATATCATTACCTATAAATGACTTATTGCTATGTTAATGTATACATTTTTAAATAATCATCTTTTATTCTGAATACACATACACAAATACACAAATTATTCTGTTTTTGTTTTTCATTCAGCTTGGTGATCTCAAACCTGGTGAAAAGGTACTTGTAACAGGTAATTTAATTTTGTTTGTTTTAATTCAATTTTAACACAACAGCAGTCCTTCTTAGATCTAGTTGAACTATTTTGCAGTGAGACCTTATATATGACCTTATAATACGGATTATCTCCCATAACCAAAGGCATATTTTAAAGTATTTCACTGTGTTGTGGAGCCTCTTGTTAGGAGTTAGAACTTTTGAGCAGTGACTTCGTGTAAAAAAGAATGATCACTTGTGAGGAACTAACTATTAAGAGTTGTTCTCTCTTGTAAGTAGTGACTTCTTGAAAATAGCGACTTCTTGCAAGGAGTGATCTCTTGCAAGGAACTAGCTCTTGTGACAAATGACCTTGTGAGAGTAGTGACTTTATGAGGAGTTACCTCTTGAGAGTAGTGACCTCTTGTTACAAATGACCTCTTGAAAGTTGTCTCCTTGTGTAAAGAATGACCTCTTATGAGGAGTTAACCAGTGAGCGTAGTGACCTCTTGTGATAAATCACCTCATAAAAGTAGTGACCTTGTGTGAAGAATAACCTCTTATGAGGAGTTACCTTTTGAAAGTAGTGACTTTGAGTGAAGATTGACCTCTTGTTTGGAGTGACCTGTTGAGATTAGTGACTGTGTGTGAAGAATGACCTCTTGTAAGAGTAGTGACCATGTGTGAAGAATCGCCTCTTGAGAGGAGTTAACTCTTGTGAGTAGTAACCTGCGCGGCGCCACCAGCAAGAACAAACCATCAGAATTAAGGATACCATGTAGTTTTATCACCAAAAAGTAGCACCATAATAACGAATAAAAAGAACTTGGTCATCATTTAAGATATCTTTATAACTTTTTTAAAAAGTTGGTTTTGTTTGTAATTTTGTCCCTTTACATCTCAAGTTTTATAGATTATTTATTTTACTTCATTATCTGTTTAACCACTGTGGTAGCTCAATTGGTAGAGTGATCGCTCTGTAAGTAGGGGTTTGTGGGTTCTAACCCCAACCTGGTCTGACCTATGACTTAAAAGTGGATAGTGACAGTTCTTTTGCAAGCACTCGGCATTACGGTTGTTTTGGAGAGAAACTTAAAATAAACCAGGTCTCATGTCATGATAGGCTTGGCCTGATAAAGAACCCTGCTGTATAATGCCATCAGTGCAACACACAGGCAAAATTTCTGCACCTTTGCTTACATAGCTGGGTATGTCTCCATATAAGTGATATATTCTTGACTGGGACGTTTAACACCATTACTCAACTTAACTTATTATTTTTGTTTGTTTTCACAGCTGCAGCAGGTGGAACAGGACAATTTGCTGTAAGTAAAAAGAAGTAATACTTTCAGAAATTCAGATGTAATACTCTATACTGTGAAAACTTTTACACTGAAACCTTACCTATCATAATCAAAAACAAACATACTTATCCATGTCCAATTCATAATCAAGAAGCAAAGTAAAAACTTTGGAACTGACAAGTTAGACATGAGAAGTGAGGTCGGGTGCTCCAGAAGGGTAAGCATCTCCTGTTTCACTAGCTATGCCCGCCATATGTGTAATCAAAATGGTGTGAAAAGAACATGGAACTAGGGGATGTCAAATACATCCAGGGCAATCCTTGACACGAAACTTATCAACAATACTATGATGACAGCCATAAAACTTTTTTAGGACCTTGATAAGTCTAGGCATGCCTTATCACGCCTGCAGCCTGTTTTGTTGTACAAAATCCCTGTAGTGGGAACAAGCTCTACCATAGAATATTCATTGGGAAACAATTACACCATAAGCAGTAGAAGCAGGTATATTGCTGGTTAGAAAAAGAAAGTTGACAATAAAGTCATCACGTTTGTCATTAAGTTTCAAATGTAGCCTTTCTTGGATGTCTTAATTGAGGTATAAGTCTAAATATGAAGCAGAACTTGAAGAATCAGTCGTATCTATTTAAAACTCCAACATTTTGTTAATGGTATTTTCAGTTTATTTTTGTTTGGAATCCACTTAACAAAATAACCAGAATCCCTGTTCAGCACTAAATATTTGTATCTTGATTTACCGTTTTTGTAAAAGAATGACTTTGTTAATTTTGATTTTCTACCAGAATAAATGAAATGAAATTTGTAAAATAGAATTGGAACTTCAATTTAGAATATTAAAATGATCATATTTCATCATACAGCCTTCTGAATGAAGATAGATATATACATTGTATAAGTTAATTTATTTTCATTTGTTCCATGCTATTAACATTGTTTCCATCCAGAAATGTCTTTCATGGTTATAGTAACTTGGGATGCCTCATATGTTATGACAAGTGACATGATATACACACTGCGTCTGCCATCAATAAATTACATGTTTTATACAGGTTTAAAAGGTCATACCATTACAAACTGAAAATTTTTACAGAATTAAGTTGTTAAAAAACTAAAGTAGTGTTTTTATCTTGAAAAATAAATTCCCAAAAATTTCTATATAAAATATTTCTAAGACTACTGTTTTCAAGAAAAGTATTTTTGATGGATACATTTAGTTAATCAAGTTAAGATATCATTTTAAATATTGCAAAAAACCTCAATATTTCAATTTTGTGTGTGAAATTTGACATGATGATTATAATTTAAACCTATGGCAGAATCGATTTGTATACTTATTTATAGATGGTAGAGTAGAACATAATTAATACATTTATAGATGGTAGAGTAGAACATAATTAATACATTGTGATATTACTGAATACACGATTCTGTGAGCTTTCTGACTACCACCTGTAACAAAAATGAGTACGGTACCAATATTATCATTTCACAACAAATAAAAAGTGGGTTTTTAGCTCACCTGAGCCAAAGGCTCAGATGAGCTATTGCAATCTATCACCGTCCGTCGTCCGTCGTGTGTAAACTTTACATTTTAATCTTCTCCTCCAAAACTACTGGGCCATATTTGATGAAACTTAGTGATTATCATGCCTGGGTAGCAGCCTTTCAAAATTGTGTTCGGGGTTTGGCCACGCCCAACAAGATGGCCGCTGTTACTAAAAATAGCAAAAAGACAAAAAAATCTTCTTCTCTGAAACCAAAAGGTGCAGGCAATTTTTGATTGGATATTTGGATTCAGCATACCTGGGAACATTAAAATTGTGTTTTTCATGAAAATTAGACGAAAAATAGGTTACGCGTTTTTTGCGTAAAATTACGTAATTTTTAAAATGAGACATTTATTGTTATAACTTCATAACGGCTGAAGATAATTGTATGGAGTTTTCACTGTTGATCTTGTCTTTCAATTTTCTTCCAATTGATGTCAAGGTCGAAGGTCAAGGTCATGTCCCAGTTTTTGACCTTTGATAAAAAATGCTATTTTTTTAACATTTCTCGTGAAAATGGCGTAGGATTTTCAGTTATTTGTAGGTATTAACATGAGGATCATTTTGATACCTAAATAAGGGTCATGGGTTCAAAGGCCAAGGTCACAGATGTCCAAGAATACCAAAATAGTTAATTATCTCAAAAACTATAAACTTTTTGTATAGGCATGTATATTGGAATATTGTCGGTATTGGCCTAACGATAATTTTGATATATAGATAAAGGTCATAGGTTCAAAGGTCAAGGTCATAGACGCGAACGGATACTTAAATGGTTAATTATCTCAAAAACTATAAACTTTTTGTATAGGCATGTATATTGGAATATTGTAGGTATTGGCCTAACGATAATTTTGATATATAGATAAAGGTCATAGGTTCAAAGGTCAAGGTCATAGACGCGAACGGATACTTAAATGGTTAATTATCTCAAAAACTATAAACTTTTTGTATAGGCATGTATATTGGAATATTGTAGGTATTGGCCTAACGATCATTTTGATATATGAATGAAGGTCATAGGTTCAAAGGTCAAGGTCATAGCTGCAAACGAATATTTAAAAGGTTAATTATCTCAAAAACTATAAACTTTTTGTATAGGCATGTATATTAGAATATTGTAGGCATTTGCACAACAATCATTTTGATATATGAATGAAATTCATAGGTTCAAAGGTCAAGGTCATAGATGCAAACTAATACTTAAATGGTTAATTATGTCAGAAACTATAAACTTTTTGTATAGGCATGTATATTAGAATATTGTAGGTATTGGCCTATCGATCATTTTGATATATAGATAAAGGTCATAGGTTTAAAGGTCAAGGTCATAGATGCAAATGAATACTTAAAAGGTTAATTATCTCAAAAACTATAAACTTTTTGTATAGTCATGTATATTGGAATAAGGTACGTATTGGCCTAACGATCATTTTGATATATGAATGAAGGTCATAGGTTCAAAGGTCAAGGTCATAGACGCGAACGAATTCTTAAATGGTTAATTATCTCAAAAACTAAAAAACTTTTTGTATAGCATGTACATTGGAATATTGTAGGCATTTGCACAACAATCATTTTGATTTATGAATGAAGGTCATAGGTTTAAAGGTCAAGGTCATAGATGCAAACGAATACTTAAATGGTTAATTATCTCAAAAACTATAAACTCTTTGTATAGGCATGTATATTGGAATACTGTAGGTATTGGCCTAATGCACATTTTAATATACAGATGTTTTAGCTGTTTATAAATAATATATTGTAGCTAGACTTTAAATATGTTATATATAGCATACTTATATAATAATTATTATAATTAATTTGCAAAAATACTTGCATATTATTGGCCCTTACTGCTGAAAATTTTGATATTCTCTTTTATTAATGTCATTGACCATTGAACCTCTGCATAAGATATGTACTCTTCTTCAGGTGAGCGTTAAGGCCCATGGGCCTCTTTTTTTTATTTTATCATTTCAGGTTCAGTGGGCCAAGCGAGCTGGATGTCATGTGATAGGTACATGCTCAACAGATGAAAAAGTAGAATTTTTAAGGGTAAAAGATTATGTTATTATTTTTTTGTTGTATTAAGTTTTTAACCCACCTGAACCAAAGGTTTAGATAGTTGGTCTGGTAATACATTCTAGAGTAAATATGCTAAATCATAATTTGTAATGTTGTACTTAACTGATCTTAACACACCCCTAAAGGTTTGTGTAGGACATTTTGGAAAATGTTTATAATACAAATTCCTGGAATGACATTGTTTTTATGGGTAATCTTGAACTGATAAGATTCCATATAAAATGGAAATAATTGTTCTACACAAACATTGGGGTTATCACCTGGAATAGTGACAAACCCCACTGTGCTTTATCTGGCAGGGTTAGAAATTAAGCCTGCATTTGTGTTAAATTCTGCCTAAATTTTAAAAAATGTGACTTAAAAAGTCTACCTCAGGTGATTAATGAGGTTCGCCGCTGTACCACATGATACCTTCTAATGTGTCTGCGAAATGCTTGTTTCCAATGGACATGGAATCGCACAATATGACGTTTTCCCGTAAAAACGACGTTATTCCGGAAAATTGTGACTTTGACGTTTTCCAAAATGCTCCGCTCAAACGTTAAGAGGTATTGACCACATAGTACAGCGGCGAACCCCATTTAGTGACAAGTCATTCTTTAGTGTGATAATAAAAATTTCAATTTAATATTGGATTCATTGGTGTTGGCATTGGTCCACGTCATCTCCACATAATAGAGAACATCAGGAAAACTACAAACGAACGTAACTCGACGAAAGGGAGCGGTCATTATTTGTACACCTTATATCTGTAGCGGGACTGAGCTAGCCGTGGTATTGTTGTGTTGTATATACATGTAGTAGATATAATAGAGGGATTTACTGCCAGACTTTCTGGTCCGGATCTTTTAGCCTTGTGGTAGAATGCTCGCTTTTCACCCGGGAGGGCCGGGTTCGATCCTCAGCCAGGGCACTCGGTGAGGAAGTGGTTTTTTTTTCTGGTGTTTCCTTCCTCCTGTTACATTGGCGCCCAACAAAAAACCCACGGAGGGGTTGTGTGTGATATTTCCAAGGTGGGAAATCTCAAGATAACAGGGGAGGAATGTAGCGGGACTGAGCTAGCCGTGGTATTGTTGTGTTGTATATACATGTAGTAGATATAATAGAGGGATTTACTGCCAGACTTTCTGGTCCGGATCTTTTAGCCTTGTGGTAGAACGCTCGCTTTTCACCCGGGAGGGTCGGGTTCGATCCTCAGCCGGGGCACTCGGTGAGGAAGTGGTTTTTTTCTGGTGTTTCCTTCCTCCTGTTATATATCACCTGAGGTCATTATCAGATTAAGATCTGTTCGACAGGTTTAACCTGGACGTATCACCTGTAATTTTTATTGCTAGGCAGATCTTTCGTTGCAGCATACCGTAAATTCGCATGTACCAGTGCTAAGCAAGCAATACCTTTTACTTCAAATCATTGAATTAAGTAAATTAAATAAATACATTCATCAGGGAAGAGGCGTTCGTTATGATAGGATCCCAGGTCATTTTGCAAGGTCAAAATACTTTATACCGTGATCATATAGGTGACGTTTTTTTCAAACTAAATTTCCCACAATAACCAAATTTTTTTCTGAAATTATCAATCATAAAACTTGACGGTGCACTTTTCAAATGACAAACAGAATAGTTGTAGTGTGCTGGTTTTGAAAGTCTCGTTTTATATAGAAATTCAAAATTAGCAAATGACACGTCTTTAAATACAATATAAGCAGTTTGATTTCTGAGGAAAAAAATAGAATACAGATCCAATGGTAAAATTGGCACCTTAATTCCTTAATAGCTTGAAAATCAACAAAATTATTCTAATTAAAAAATTGTTTGATTTAAATGAAGAAAAACCTTTGTTAATAAATAATTGAAAAACTGGAAACTACGATATCAGTGCGTTGCTATGTATGCAAATGAAAGTTCCCATTTTTCGCATACGCACAACTTGAAAACTTATAGTCTTCTGGGTATTATCAAGTCAATTTCTTAAAAGTAAAATGAATTCAGAAGTTATATATGTGCTTCACAAAATGGAGTTTTACATCTAAATAATGTATCGAGGCATCTGCAATTTAATATGAAGCAAAAATACACAAATTGAAACGCACACTTCTATTTCCGTGTGCTGATTTTGGAATTTTTATAATTTGACTCATTTGAGGACTTACTTACATGACAACGTGTGACATCATTCTGAAGATTACTAACCAGTTTGCATAAATGAGTCGAGTAATGGTGTTTAACGTCCTAGCTATAGGCTAAGGGGCAGAAATTTTGCCTGTGCGTTGCGCTGATGGCATTCTAAACGGGGTTCTTTATAGATCGTACCACGCCTACCGTGACACAGGATCTAGTTTATTTCTTTTCCGAAAGAACCACCATGACTCATTTCATGATACCAAGTGCTTGTCAAAAGAACTGTCACTTCCCACTTTCAAGACTTGGGTCAGACCCTATTGGGGTTCCAACCCACGACCTCCTACATACAGAGCGAGCACTCTACCACTGACCTACCATAGCGGTCGTGTGCCTAAATGGACTGTAATTTTAAAATAACACTTGGAAAATGGCAACCGTTCTACTACCTTTATTTGGTTTTAAAACCGAAACTTCTTTATTTTAATCTAATATATCATTTTGTTTTTCAATTAAATAATAGAGGAAAAATATGTTTTAGAGTTGTCTATTCAGTAGTAGTCAACTTCTTTTATTAATTGATGATTTGCAGGTCACACACAATATCGGCGATTTTCCGTAATCCATTTATAATAAATATCTTTATAAACTTGTCAATGTCAATTTGACAGGAAACATTTCAATGGTTAACACATCGCTTCAATGCTCATTGTATGTAAAGAATGAATTGAAATGAGTGTCTAGAGAAGATGTCAATCAAATATATAAGAATACTGGGGAACACTTTAGAGAATTTACAATATTAACATATTCACGTATATGTTTACATTACAAATTCAGTGTTTTTGTTAGTTGTGCAAGAAAAAGTTTAAAATCTCATTAAAAAATTAAAAATTGAAAATCAAAATTAAGTGTAAAACTTTTTATGATTCTACATATACATGTACCAAAAATATCATCATCATCATTACAGCAATCGTCATCATCATGATCATTAAATTATGATGATGATGGTGATGATGATGATGATGATGATGATGATGATGTCCTTATTTCTGCGTTTATCCTCGTCACCTACACAACTATCATCATCATCGTCATCATCATCATCATCATCATCATCATCATCATCATCATCATCATCATCTCAAAATAATGTCTTTAACATTTCTGCATTCATCATCGTCACCTTCATAACCACCACCATCATCATTTTCATCACCTTAGCGCCTTCATCACTGTCACTACCACCATCCATCATTATAGCTGTCGTCATCATCATCATTTAATGTCTTTTTTTAAATTTTGAATGTTACTATATTCATCTCCGTCATCATCACCACCACCAAAACCATCAGAATTATTGATATCCTCAAATGACAAATAGATCGAACTAAATAAACCCGATTGTTACCCCAATCGGGATTAAGATTCACCATGCTTCACTGCACTTTGTTCACGAACGAACCATTGTTTCTTACGTTCGTTTGACGAAGGAACCATTGTTAGATACGTTCGTACACGAACAAACCATTGTTTGATTCGTCGGGTTTACCAACGAACCATTGTTAGATACGTTCGTACACGAACAAACCATTGTTTGATTCGTCGGGTTTACCAACGAACCATTGTTAGATACGTGGAGTTACGTTTGTTTGACGAAAGCAAAAACATGCAATAACTTTCAAATATCCGTTATTTTAACATGCTGTGCGTATTTTATAAAATAAATGATATATTTCATTACATATTCGTGATATAAAGTCAAAGTAGGTTTTAACAACATGTTTTTAAAGACATTAAAAATAATAAAATAATGAAGTCTCCCTAAACAGGCCTTTCGTTGAGTTACCTTCATTCGTTAAGTTTCTGATGTTCTCTAGTCAGAGTAACATAATCATTCAAAACAGGAATTTAAATAACAAACACAAAATGTATCATGTATTTTGTTTAATAGTTTGAACATAATCACCTGATACAATTGCAAAATGTTTCATTGCTATAATAGTTATGATAAAAAATTGCCCAGGTTCCAGTTGATTTAGCACCTAAGATTTAAAGGCCTTTGTAGTTTTTAGCACCCACCTCAAAAGTTAGTCGTGACCCCTGTCTGACACTGTGGTAGACTTCATTCAACTAACTTTACTAAGAACAATTGATTACATTATTGGTAACATAACAAGTTACAGACAAAACAGTAGATATAGGATCTTATTACACCCCTGCTTCCAAGAAGAGGGGATTTACTTGCTTACCTCTGTTTGTATGTTGGAAACAAAAATTTTGGTAATAGTTTTCTCATCAACTACTCAACACAGCCACTTAAAATTTTGTATGCGAGTTCTATATGAACTCCCATGCCACAAGTTACCATTTCAAGTCTGCCAGGCATCTCTTTCCTGTTTAATGACTTGATAATGATACACTTCACATAAAAGGAGGTTTAATTTTATAGTAGTGAATACTGGACTATTTGAACTGTTTGTTGGTTTTTATACCCCTGTAAAGTTTATAAGGATAAATAAGAATCACCCTGTCCATTAGTGTCATCCATTCCAAAATCATGTCTGATCACTAATTCAGACAGGTATGGATGGAATTTGATCAAACATAGTATTAGAATTCTTCCAAAGCAAACATAATTTTTGCACATAATCTTAAAACTCGATTTAAGGTAATTTTTGCACATAATCTTAAAACTCGATTTAAGGTAACATATATAGCCTGTATATTCATATTTTTCCTTATTTCCTTTAATTTGATTTGAAGAAGACATTGGCAGAAGTACCAGTATATATGATAGGATACACCATCTTTAGTACTAAATGTCCTTTAGTCTCTCGGTTTTTCGTAAAATTCTCGAACGAAAACCGAAACTTTTTATTGTAAAAGTAAAATCGTACATTTATTATAAAATTCATGCCGTAATTAATTTTTGATATTTCTATCCTTCAACTTTTCACAGTTTTGCCCCATACTCCGTAAATTTTGGTCAATTTTGAGCAACGGCTATGTTGTCTAAGTCTTACATTTCGGTCGGAACCATTTGGGCAGGGAAATACTAAGCTAATTTGCATAAGAAATACTTATCGACAATATGTTGATACGCAACACTATAGGTAAAGGTCTGTTCATGATTGTCCCTTTCCTTAAAAACAGATATTCATCATTGTCCCTTTCTGGGTTTGATGTGCTGTTCAAACAAACAATTATAGTCTGTTCCAATTTTACCTGTAAGAATTTTACCTGGTGGACTTAATGGAAAAAGTTATAATTTATTCAAATGTTACTTTTTACTTGAAACAAATTAAATAAAAATTAAATTACATTTATTTTAATTTTTAATTTGAAATTTTGGTCTGTGTACGTATCATTTTATTTCTCATTCTTAAATGTTATTAATTCATTTACTAAAAACAAATAAAATAAGATAAACAAAAATTCCACAAAATTAGATATAAACTTTTTTGAGAAGAAAATACTGATTTCAAATTTTGCATCAAATTAACCAATAAGAACATGAAGAATAACAGGAATTCCATGGAGTTAGATTTATCGCCTGGTAAACATTTTTCGAAGAAAATACTTTTTTTTCAAATTTTCATTAATTCAACTAAGACTTACGTCATAGCCTTTCCACTCCATATAAATGTTAAATTCCAACTACATTTACAACTTAAATACAGTAAAAATTTAAATAAGTGAAAAAAACATCTGCATTTTTTTTATCAGAAATTTCAAGCTTATCCTAAGATTGAATTAAATGATAAGCAGATATTGCATTATTGCAAACTCATCACATAACATGTATGCCAATTTCATAGAGGTTTAAAGGAGATTTTATTATTAATTTTTTTTTAAGTTGTACTTATTCCTCTAAAATTTCAAAACAAAATGTAAAATATTTTCAAAAAACTGATAATATATATAGAATAAAGTTCTCTCTAAAAACTGTTTTTTAAGCTTCTTTTTACCCCAAAAATGTAAAATATTCTTTAAAACCTGTAATATATGTTGAAGTTCCATATTGGTAGAAACTATATTTAAAATTTCAAGAAATAACATTGAAAAATTTGTCTGTTAGAATATTTTCTCAAAATTCACAGTAGTTCTCTAAAAATGCAATGTATTGGTTTTTTTTTTACATTTTGATTTTCATTTTATTTATTTATTTATTTATATGTGTTGTTTTATTTGATTTTTCAAAATGCTTTATTTGATTTTTTTAAAATGTTTTTATTTTGGCTTTATATTTTATATTATTTATTTATTTATTTAGATACATGTATTTGTGATTTTGTTTAATTTATGAATGAATTTTAAAAATAAAACGCTGATAATGTAAGATATATTTTTAATTTTTCTTTTACTTGTTTTCTGGAATAAACTATACCCCAAGCTTAACTTAAGTCCTATTGTTCCCTATTTCGGTTGAATTCATGATTGTCCCTCTTTTTTTAACAAAATTTTTACCTGGATTTTCAAAAAAGGGACAATCATGAATAAACCAGGTAAACAACATTGACCTGTCCATTTGACCTTTCATTAGGAATATTCATATAGAAGAGTCCATTATATACATAGGTAGTTGTAGGATTCAATACTTTGTATACAAGATAAGTGATTAGTGTTCTCACTATGTATACAAAATAAATCAGTGAAATTTCTATATATAAATGCAGTCGCCCATAAAAAAATATTTAAATCAAAGGTCAAGCAGACAGGTCAAAGTTGTTTGCCTATACACATGATTGACAAGGACGGATATTGTTTTCATAAGTTTGTTTATAAAATTATTCAAAATTGTTTAAAATCAATAGTTATCAATATACATATGGTGTTATAATGCTGCACGTACAAGTATGTCATGTACTAAAAATTTGTTTTGTTTACAAGATTTTTGTACAAAATAGCATTCTTGCCACAATTTACGTGCAAATTATTATTTGAGACGTTCTCTCTCTCTCTCTCTCTCTCTCTCTCTCTCTCTCTCGTTGTACCATAATTCTTACTGAAATTCATTTAAGAACGGTCGTACTTAACCTTGACAAACTTAAAACAATTCACGTGCAAATCATTATTTGAGACAATGTTCTCTCTCTCTCTCTCTCTCTCTCTCTCTCTCGTTGTACTTTTATTCTTAAATTGTAAATTATGGTAACTAATTAAACTTATAAATCATGTGTACGGATAATTAAAAAGACTGCAAGAACTTTGTCAAATCTACTTGGTGGTTGGCAAGAACTACCATATTCATGATCAGGTGAACACGTGTTGTAAAAGTCGGTCAACTTTGACTTTAGCAATTTGGTAATCGGATTATAATTAGAGGCGTATGTTAACAAATATTTCTGATTGTTGTAGCAGAAAATATGAATTAAAAAATAACGATAAATCAACAACTGTGTAAATTTTTAGAGACATTAACTTTAAAAAAAGTTTCAGGAAAACTGGTTGTGATATTAATATACACGTGGTTGGGGGTGACTATCTTCGCAGAATCGAAGAAGATTGTGTAAATGACCCGTAACAAAAACTGATTAGCATATGAAAAACCCTCTCACTTCTGTTTTTGGTATGGCCGCAAAGGTTAAGAAAATGGCACTAAAATAATTTACATAGCGATATCGAAGATGATATTAAAAAGTTATAATATGAAGTAAAGAGAGTAGATTAGACACCGGTTACAACAGGCCAAATTACGGCATAGGCTTGTTTTCACAATGCAAAAAGCTATGATTTTTATTCACACGTTAACCCCATGAATAGGGACAAAAACCAAGAGACTGATTGGTTGTAAACAGACTTTAGTAGTATCAAACTACATTGTGATATGGTCAATATCTCTTTAAAATATATACCACTATGCTAGCTCAGTTGGTAGAGTGCTGGAAGGTTGTGGGTTCAATTCCCAGGTGGAATAGTGACTGTTCTTTCGCCAAACACTCTGCATCTAGAAATGAAGGTCAGGGAGTCCTTTGGAAGAGATCTTAAAAACGATACCCTGTATCATGGCAGGCCTGGCTGGTGACATTTCGATATAAGTGAATTATTCTTGACTTGAATTTAAAACCCTAGTCAATCAATCAATCAATTAATTGTTCTAAAGATACTTAATAATTAACAATTCAAAGCAAGTGTAACAGGAAAGAGAAAAAATGTAGGGTTGGACTGGGGATTGTATATCTGTTATCTTCGGCATTATAAGCCGCTAAAGTGAGTGTTCTACCCATTAAGCTACCTAGACTGGTACATTATTCTCCTGTAATTGTTTAATTTCCCACAGTCCCACATTGGAAATCTTGCCCAAATTCACTTGGATGGACTTTATATGACCACAACATTGTCAGTCCACCACTTCTGAGGGCCACACTGACCACCAAACTGTAAAAAAAAGGGGTTGGACTGGGAATTGAACCTGAGACCCAAGACTAAAGGGGGTGCACTACCAACTGAGGTACCCAGACCGCTACACAAATAAAAATTTCATCATTATTAATTAACAGATGATAAAAATGTTTATAACAGAATTTTATTTTTATCACAATATTCAGTAACAATCAAAAACCTAAATTTTTGGCAATTTTATTACAAAATGTATTATGAATATTATGTTGTTAGAGTGACTATGAACTTGTAAATGAAGAATAAGTAACTTTCCAAATGGATATTTAATAATCTAACAATGATTACATGTAAATTGCTGTAAAATAAAATGCCTAGCATAAATATAAGTGGTCTTAAACGTATGTCCAACTGTATAGTTTATCATCATGTGTTCAAATGTTTACTAATCTGGATGGAAATACAGTCAAGTATGCTTAAAAGGTCACCAATGTTTTTAAAGACCAGTAAAATATTATCTTAATAGCTGTTTATTCATGTTATTTGAACCTGTATATTGAGGTCACCTGCTCATAAAGGCCACTTTGGTGCTTTCTATAGACAGGTTTGATTGTAGTTTTAATTAAAAATGGGGTCAGATAGTACTGATCATGGTTATATATAGTGATAAATCATAGTAGGGTTTAACAACTTATTTACTTAGCAGGGGCGTAGCTGATAAAAAATGAATGTGTAGGCTAATTTTGAGCGGCGAAGCCGCGATCTTCTAGGGGGGTCCGGGGGCATGCCCCCCCCGGAAAATTTTTGTAAAATCGACTCAATTTCCTGCATTTTGGGGCTTCTGACTATCAATATATGAATAAAGTTTGGTATAGAATTTATATCAATTCCAACGCTTAAATATTAAGACAAAAAGAAAAGAGTCTTAAATTGCCAAACAAAACTGTTTTAATAAACTATCAAGCTAAAAAGAAGGGAGAAATCAATTTATAAAGCAACACTTTCTTCGTCCGTTGACTGAATTCAACGAAAATTGACTGAAAACACTTATGGAAACGCCTCTTAAATGAAATCAAGAACCCAATCATAATTTTGTTTAGTTTTCCTATGAACATTTTGGCCTCTAGTGTCGCTAGTGAGGAATATATTTCCGAAATATCTGCATATTCGGCACAATAATATTCAAAAGGGTTTATTTTTCATTATGGAATTTATTAATTAAGGGCGTTTCAAAATACCTGGCTACCGTTTTATATTTCAAATATCATAAAAAATAAACACAATAAAATTAAATTTTTATCATTTTCTACATAGTAGTTTCATATTTGCACTAAAACTAATTTTCTAGTTGTAGAAAACTGCTTTCAATTAAAAGTTTCGCCTAAAGGCCTATATACTCTCTCTCTCTCTCTCTCTCTCTCTCTCTCTCTCTTGTACGCGTGATTAGTTGATAGGGTGAATGCTGTTTGATGTCGCATCATACAATTTTCAGCTATTCTCGACGATCAACTATTTTATAACCCCCAAGGATTAATCTTTCTCAAGTTCATGTGGTGCGCAAGTGTGCGTGATCTTCCTTTTGCACACTGGGCGACTTTTATAATGCTAGTTCACTGACACTCGAGGTCGCAGTTCCACACTGCATGGCACTCGGTTGCATTATAATGACGTCAAGCCAACCAGTACGACCGGACTCTAGTACGGGTTTGAAGGCGTATGCCTTAACCACTCGGCCACAGCGGCTCCTAGTCTACGCGCGCGCGCGCGCGCGCGTGTGTGTGTGTGTGTGGTTGTGTGTGTGTGTGAATATGACCAACAGTATACATATGGGAGTGCCAGTAATCACATCGTGTCTCAGCACTGAGGTCGCGAGTTCAAATCCGGGCCACGCCTTATCTGAGAAAGGTTTACCTGTTTCCCTACCCCTGTACCAACGGTCGGTGGTTCTCCACCACCTATAACAGGTCCCCCCGTAAGAGTAAAATATTCTTGAGTTGGCGTTAAACAATATAGAGGAATATACCTAGCGGGGAAATCAAATAGGTGGCTTTCTTTCCACTGATCTTTTATTAACGAAATTTTTTCTGTCTCTGATATTTCCGTATATTTTATGGCAGCAATGTCTGGATATGGGGGCTGGTTGGGTTTAGAAGGTGTGGTACTGGCAGGTGCTTTCATCTCGACTTCTGTCTCGGCTTCATAATCCTCGGTCTCATTGTTGCTTGTATCCAGGTTTTCACTAGTTGTTTTGAAAAACCTGTCTATGGTTAGAGTTCTTCTCCATTTTACATTTAAACTTCCCCGCGTCTAAAACTATTAGCTCGATCGGATTCATAAGAACGCTTAACTAAATAGCCGACCGTACTTAAGTGCTTAAGCACTTGGCTTAAGTAAACAGGCTTTAAATAGTCGATCAGTACATAAATATGACCCTATAATTTTGGACCAGTTTTCGACAAAATCATATAAAAACACCGACTAGCGGATTTCTTGTTAGTTTATTTATAATTTTAATAACAACAACGTACGGCTTCAGGATTTATGTGTATATCTGGTATTATATAAATTTTATATACATTACCAGGAAAATTTTATGTAGGCAGTAGCCTTTTTGCCTTAAGGCAGCTACGCGCCTGCTTAGCCTAAACATACCACATGACTGTATAGTCTGACATAGCTGACTTATGTGTGTCTATTAATAGTAACGGTTTTTCCACTTATTATTTTTTTCCTTTTGTAACTTGAGTTATGGAGTCTCTTAATGTTAGGTTATGGAATGCTCTAAGGGAAAGAGTTGGTACTGAAGAAGAGATATTTACCAAACGACGGGTGTATCACTTAAATGACATATATTCCAAAGCTTTGTATCACAAAACTAACCTTATACCAGTTTTAAGTGGAAGTAAAGTAGAGGGTTTAAACCTTCAAGGCAGTGACATTGACTGCATGTATATACGCAAAGATATATCCATTTTACCATCAAATAGTGTAAATGATGACAGTTGTGATGCTGTCATGGAAACAGATAACATAAAACCAGGATTTGTGAGACTCTTTTGTAAAAATGGAATAAAAAATAAAAGGGATATTGCCTCAGCATTGACAGAAACAAGTCATGGTTTGTATCTGTCCAGTTTATTATTTCGTGATAATATTGTATCAAGAGTAAAAGTAAGCAGACCTAATGCCATTGCCCATGGACCATGTGCATCATATGTGGATGAAGCAAACTTGGAATGTGACATACTAGAATGTTTGTCTAGTAAAGAATGGCCGAACATAACATCTGAATGGATTCATCGACAAAGACCAAACAACTGGCCATCACACACATTGATCAAAGACATTATTAATGGTGGATGTCTAATGGTTCCGATTGGAGATCCCAATTCTGAGCATAATTTCATGGAATGGAGAATTTCATTTTCAGATCCAGAGAAAAAGTTAATCTACTCCATGAATCAAACTCAATTTCTCTGCTATGCATTACTTAAACTTTACCTGAAACATGTGATTAATTCAAATAATGAAGTTAAAGATTTACTGTGCTCATACTTCTTGAAGACAAGCTTGTTTTACTGTATGGAAGAAGAACAAATCTCTTGGACAAAAGAGAACCTGTTTGACTGTTTCTTGGTGTGTTTGAGGAGGTTAATCTACTGGGTGAGGGGTGGATACTGTCCAAACTTTTTCATCAAAGAGAACAATATGTTCCAAGGAAAGGTTTGTGGAGAGAAACAAAGAATATTACTTATTTATCTCACTGAGCTTTATCATGATGGAGTTACCAGGTTACGAGCAATACCGTGTTTAGCCAGCTTTTTTGAAGGCACCATACAGTCACTAATACCATCAGAACTGGGGTGTGATATGAGTTTATTTTCATCTGCATTACCTGTATGTTCTACCATAACATTTGCTAATAGGAATTGTTTTATGACAAGGGATATTATAGCAAAAGTACAAGACCAATTAAAATCAGATGTTGACAGGGCAATCCTAACCCTCATTTTGAATGCTACAATGATGGTTTGTGTGCCATGGTTATATAGACAGACACTAAACCACAGATCAAACAAAACATGTTACAAGGAGACACAAAAACTAAAATGTTACATCATACAGAACTGTATGAACCAGGATGAATGCACTGCAAAGTTACTTCTGGCTACCCTCTGTTATCTGAATGGTGATTATAAAGAAGTGGTGACAATTATAGAGGAAGTATTGAGAGTTTATGGCAGATTCATGACCATGATATGTAACAAGCCTGTTTACATTGATAATATATGTGGTAAAGGACTAACTATACATCAAAAAGTAAAATTGGGTTTATTTTGCGATCTGTTCTTTTGCCATCCTCACTGTGGATTTTATCCTCCAGAAGTCGAGCCAGAACTTATACGCCATGCAGAAGAGGGTGATATACACATTCCAACTGTAATATACACCAATCTTCTCTTGTTTTTATCACATCATCACTTGAGATGCAAACAGAATGTGAATTATTCTCTGAGTGAACTTCATATAGCAGTACAAAGTAAACTATATAAAAGCTGTTATAAACCTCTTGCAATGTCCCTTTTACATAAATGTTTACAACTTGCTGAAACACATCAACAAAATTATGTATAGCAGAACTAACTTTGAATACCAAAATGTTAACAACAATGAAACTGGTCGCTCTAAGAAAAGAGCATGGGACTTTAGTTTTGAATTCCTTGGTGATATTGTAAAGGAAATATCACATTTAAATAGACGTCAAAGAAAAATAGTTTGGACCAATTATAATAACTGAATTACTTAGAAGTACATGGGTATTACTGTGTACATGTATTGGGGAATGTTTACATTTGATTTATTCTTCACCTAAACTGGCGAGAGTAACAAGAGACAAAAAATACCTTTCCAGAATATTTTATTTTGATATAGTTCAACTGTACTGACCATCATCACCAGATGGGTAAAAATAAAAGTGTCTGAATATACATGTGTATATAAAAATGACAAATCTCCCAATAATGAACTATCGCAAAATGTTTCCAATTTACACCATTCTTATTGAATATACATGTGTATATAAAAATGACAAATCTCCCAAGAATGAACTGTCGCAAAATGTTTCCAATTTACATCATTCTTATTTTTTTCCCCTTGGTCATCAGTAATGAACCTGATTTTAAAAACTAACAAAGCTAATGAACTATAAAATCAATTCTTATATAAATACATGTACAGTACAGACCTGTCAAAAGTTTGATACGCTAACAAATCAGTGCTGAATAGGCAACTTATTTCTGCCCTCATTAGCTTGGCTGGTTTTTTTCAGCAGCTGTTGTTTATCTGTCTACAGTGGTTCAGCCACTGACGATCCATGTGACTGCCGCTTGATAACACTCCTTTTCATTACCTCAGTGTTAAAGTTTCATCAGGACTGTACTGTATTTACATTTACATGTACTGTTTTTACTTAAAATTACTGTTAAATAAAAAACATCTGTATAATTATGTGATGGATGTAAAGAATAAAATGGGATCCAGAGAAAAAATATGGATTCTAAGTGTGAGAAAATTTGTCATTTCATTTGCCAAAGATTGATCATTCATCTAAGAGATTCTAGTTTCCTCTAATTTTCTAGCACTGAACACCTCAAAAGGTGAAATAATCTTTTCTGGTCATAAAAATACCAATCCAACTTACCAATGAACTAAATTTAGCAACCATCTTTTGCATCAGTGCCAGCCTCATGTACTGGTATTTTAGAATTACAACAAAGGTATGTTGGATACATTATGATATGTAAAATGTTGATGGAAAGTCACATGTATTTGATTTAGACATTTTCATATCATTTTAGCACTTCCGGTGGTCTGCTAGTTTGAAAATGCCGTGGTTTTGGTCAAACAAATCCCAATTAAAGGCATAATTAAACCCTAGATCATAACATAACACATGAATAGATGTATCTATACACTTGGTTGCATGGGGTTGAGTTGAGTTGAGTTGAGTAATGGTGTTTAAAGTTCCAGTCAAGATTATTTGACTTATATTGAGACTTTGCCAGCTATAGGCGAAGATGCAGAAATTATCCCTGTGCTTGCTCTTTTGGAATTATACAGCATGGTTCTTTATCGTCCAAAGCTTACTGTGACATGGGACCTTGTTTATGTTAAGTTCCCATCCGAAAGAAACGTGACTTTCATTTCGTAATGCCAAGTGCTTGGCAAAAGAACAGCCACTACCCACTTTCAAGTCTAGGCTCAGACCCTGTCCCTCTACCAAGGGAACTACGACGGTGGTACTTGGTTGCCCGGGATATAGCGAGAAAGTTTTTTGAATTCAACATTAGATAAAAGTTGGGTGTCTCAGAAAGCTGACAATAAATATCTTCAATTAACTTGATTTATGATGGATGAGTTCATTTTTGTATAGGGATCGCATGTATTAATTGTGTCTACATAAAGTAAACACTAATCAAGTGCCATGTGTATGTATTATGATTAGTTACAAATCCTAATGTTACTTGTCTATTGCGTGGACCCTTCTATATGAATATTCTTAATGAAAGTTAAAGCGGACAGGTCAATGTTGTTTACTGATCATCTACATGATTGGGTAATATAGGTAAACAACATTGACCTGTCCACTTGACTTTTTATTAGGAATGTTCATATAGGATGATCCACCCAATGAAAGTGATAGTGTTATGATTCAAGCTTAAGATAATACGTACACAATGCACATGACTACTCTTTGAAGTGAGTGTCACTCATGATGTAGTAGATGGAATGAACACCCAACATCCCTACTCATAAATGAATTGTTCCATGATAAATATTTGAATTAAGCGGACAGGTCAATGTTGTTTACCTATAACGGCATGTAACTTTATGTATACATTCATGCTTTCTTACCCTTTATTTGTTGCAAGCACTCTAGTATTAAAATAGATTCGCTTTAAAGTTAGCTGTCAGATTGTGAATTACCTATAGTAATCTTTATTAAAGAGGTTTTTGAAATATTTTTATTACAGAAAATAGGATGTGATAGACCCATAAACTATAAAAAAGAAAGTTTAAAAGAAGTTCTGAAATCTGAATACAAGGTTAGTTAAGAATTTATATCCAGATATCTGTAGATCTTGGTGTTAGGTGGCTATAACACACATTTTGTGTTTGCTTTAATCCTTATTCATGCAATTATTATCAATACTATTTATAGATTTTAATACTTACTTTTTACTTACTGCCCAATACGCCCTCTGGTGTGTGGGACAGCAATAGATTTTAATAGAAAAGGGAAAAATGCAGCAGCCATACATGGACTCAAACCCTAGACTTTCCAAATACTAGCTCTACCAACTGAACTACCCAGCCACCCATTGAGCCTTCTCCACCATATTCCTCAATTCCTTTTTATTGTGAATCGAATCTTCCAGGTTCCATCCTTGGACCAACCTGTTGGTTGGCTATTTCCCAGGGTCAGATGAGCCCAAAATGTAATAGAAAAGGGAAAAGATGCAGCAGCAGGATGCTCTACAGTTTGAGCTACTTGGTCTACCATAGAGCCAAGTCTGCCACAGTTGGATTGTTACATAATTTCAATTGTATAAATGAAATAGGTAACATTTTACCATCATTCAAAATTTCTCTCTGTATATTTACATCACACTTTAACTTTGAAAACTCCAACAATTCAGATAACTTTATTGTTACAAGTAAAGATCTGTGCGCCTGGAGTTTTTGAAGTTATAATGTAGTATTTATATTTTTGAATTACTAGGGTGGTATAGATGTGGTTTACGAATCTGTTGGTGGCGACACTTTTGAAGTTTGTTTTAACAGGTAAGATCAATGAAAATGAAGGAATCATCAGGCCAATCAATACTTACATATCAAGTAACATGAGAGTAAAACTGTATACCACTACTTGGTGGCCAAGTGGTCTAAAGTACATGCCTAGGGATCACAGTGCCTCTCGTTATCAACTGGTAGGTTCAGATACCTCTCGGGACAGCTACTAGTGTGAGAGAGTCATTTTGCTTGCCAAAAATTAGGTGGTTTTCTCTAGACACTCTGGTTTCCTCCACTGTCCCAAACTAATGGCCTTGATATAATTGATAAAATCTTAACTGGAGCATAAAACTCCATTACTCAGTTGCAAAAAGTAAACAAGGTTAGCAGCTTGGTGGACTTTTCACTAATTGAAAACCTGTTGGAACTCAAACTCATTATCCTTGAATCACACGTCTTTGACGTTAATCTCTCCGCCATATACCTTTTTACCTAGTGAAAGCAGGTCTATTAGTAACTTGACTTAGCCACTTGACTTCATCTGTTTGTCTGTTGGTTATTTACTTGTCCATTTGTCTGTTCATCACAGTTAGGGTACCTATTTTGTAAACCTGTAAGTCCCACTGTAATAAACCTAAAGTTAGTTAAAGTTAAAGTCTGTCCTAAGCCATTAGGCCCATCAGGCCGGAGCTTATCCCGGTTTTGGTGGCGTTAAGCGACTGAGAGTACAAGACTCTCCCCTGAAATGGGACGCCGGTCCATCGCAGGGTTAACCCCCAGCATTTTGCTGGTACTCACTCTTTTTTTAGCTGAGTGAACTGGAACAACATGAAAATTAAGTGTCTTGCTCAAGGACACAACACATCGCCTGGTCCAGGGATCGAACCCACGATCTTCGAATCATGAGTCCAATGCCTTAACCACTAGGCCACGCGCTTCCTAAAGGTTTTACATTTAATGACTTGTTAGTCCGAATGAACAAGAACATTTGTGCCTCTTTCTATGTAGTAATATTTTAACCGTTGTGTTTCAATGTGATTTATCAATCGTGCTAAATAATAATGTAGATGTTCTTAATTTCAAGGGTTCAAATATTTGCGCATTTATAATTTCCGACCTTGTCACAGGGTGTAATATTTCGCAGATTTATGGAACAGACTATAAGATCAAGAATATACATTATTTTACAATTGGTACAAATTTTCAAGGTTTTGCAATTTTCGACCTTGTCACAGGGTGTTATTTTTCGCAGATTATGGAACTGACTATAAGAAAGAGAATACATTGTATACATTATTTATGCATGGTACAAATTTTTGCAGAAAGTACATGTATTTGACTATGAAATAAGTTAAAATTAATACACCACCAATAAAACCACACTTACAGTATTTTTATATTTTAATTCTTACATTTTAGTTTAGCCACCAAAGGTAGATTAATAGTAATTGGTTTTATTGAAGGATATGAGAGTGATCTTGGATTTAAACCCTCAAGGTTTGCAGCCACTCTCCCTGTCAGGGTAAGTCACCACACACACACACACACACACACACACACACACACACACACACACACACACACACACACACAAGTAAGTCACCACACACACACACACACACACACACAGAGTAAGTCACCACACACACACACACACACACACACACACAGAGTAAGTCACCACACACACCACACACACACACACACACACACACACACACACACAGAGAGAGTAAGTCACCACACACACACACACACACACAGTAAGTCACCACACACACACACACACACACACACACATACACACACACACACAGTAAGTCACCACACACACACACACACACAGTAAGTCACCACACACACACACATGGTAAGTCACCACACACACACACACACACACACAGGGGCATCTGTCATGTTGGATAGAAAAATAAGTAGTTCATTAGATAAAATTTTTAAAAACTGTTAGTCCTCTGTCCTAAATTGAGCTATTTGGAAATAATTCAAGGACTGTATGGCCCTCTTGTTAATAACACTTTTTGATTTTGTATCTGCTAAATTTTTTTTTTTCTGCTGAACAAGAAATGTTAGTAATGGTTGAGTTTACACAAATCATCAGGGTCAAGTCTCAACCGTGAAAATAAGTACATGTACAAAAATAAGTTAAAAGTTAATCTACATGTTAAAAAATACAAATGGGCTAACCTACAACCTTATCTCTTTCCAAAGTAAGTGCATGTACAAGCAAACATGTTTCTGAATGTTAAACCGCCAATGTTTCTACCTGGAAATATTTCTACAGTATACGGTAAAGGGGGATTTTTCAAGTACCAGTAGGTAAAATTTTCGCTTATTTCGCACTAAAGAAATTACCCTGAAAATTTTATTAATGCGAAAATCTCATATAAAATATACACCCACTTGTATTGGTTACATGAAAATTACACCCACCTTAAATGCCATATTTCAGAAATCGCAAAATTTTCAGCCTCGAAAATAACCCCCTTTACAGTATGTTTTCCAATTTTGTACTCATAAATTTTATCATAGATAGCCTATAGCACTGACTTAGTTTTGTTATCTTGTAGCTGCTGAACAAGTCTGCTAGTATCAAAGGATTTTTCCTGGAACATTTTAGAAAAGATTGGCCACAATATGCATCAAAAATGTCCGACATGTATAATGCAGGGGAGATTCAGAGTTTTATTGATTTAGGAGAAAATACACCTAATGGTCCATTTGTTGGATTAGAGAAGGTCACCGATGCAGTGGAGGTATGGTATACAATATAATTCAGAGGCAAAGGGTACATTGATATTTGACAGGGTATATTGGACCAAGTAACCTGACAAAATGCTTTATAACATTTTTGTCAGTGATATTTCTTTGATCTTTTAACTTCAATTCTCTTTGACTTGTATAAAAACATGTGTACGTTGTCGCCACATTTGTTTACTGTAACTAGACTTTGGTGGTGTATGAGTTACTTCCTTTTTACTGCTAAATGTAGTCTGTGTTTATGTATCCCGGTAGATTTCTAAACATAGTTCTATGTACCCTGGCAAGTTAACCAATGGCTATGTGGAAAATTTCTTTGAAGGGTGACAAATGTTCACATGTAACCTCAATTCATCATTAGTTTTTTCAGTTAAATCTTGGTGTTATAAAGGCATTTGATGATATATTGAGGGAGGCATATAATGAAAAACAGAAAAGAAACAGATTTGGTAAATTCAAAATTTTGTGGCAATAAGTTAAGCGGCAATAAGATAGGCAGCAAAGTTATTACATGGTATTATAACAAAGTTATACTTTATTGGTTTATATGTATATGTACTTCTGTATGACTACTGTGGGTTCAAATCCCAGCCTCGTCTTATCCCTTGTTCCTCAAATAAGAGTCGTCTACACCACTGTCATAGCTTAGTTGATAGAGTGTTTGCTCCATAAGTGGGAGGTCATGGGTTTGAACCCAAACCAGGTCTGACCCAAGACCTGAAAGTGGGTAGTGACTGTTCTTTTGCCAAGCACTATGCATTACAAATGAAAGTCCCAGATGGGAATTTAAAATAAATGAGGTCCCTTGTTATGGTAGATGTGGTACAGTAAAGTACCCTGCTGTATAAAGCCATAAGTGCATGCAATGGCAAAATTTCTGTACATTTGCCTTCAACTGGAGACGTCTCGATATAAGTAAAATATTCTTGACTGGAACGTTAAACACCACTATGCACTCTGTATGACTACTGATTGTCGATGGGGCCTCTGTCTAAAGAGTCTAAACTTATGGATTACATTATCTCTCACAGTTTACATTTTAGACAGACCCTCATGGGGCAAAGCCCAATATAAGGAAGTTTATCATTTCACATTGCTGAAGGTCAGGAATTTTCTCTGGATGGTACAGTTTTCTTTATTCCAGTACTTATTATCTGGGTATGAGCAATATAATCCTGACAGAAACTTTGAATACTATGAATATGAAAGAAGAATAGTTTCCTTTCTTTTGGATACAGATTCCAAAATGTTTAAACCTAAGTTTAATCACTGAAACATCAATAATTTAATCAGATAACTTGAGTTGTAAATTCTTGCTGTTAAATTCTTCTTCGAACCCTGGCTGGATCTAACCAATACTTAGTTAGTGACTGTTCTTTCACCAAGCACTCAGCATTTAGATATGAAAGTCACAGGGTCTTTCAGAAGAGACCATAAAAATTGATGCCACATGTCATAGCAGGTGTGGCACTTTAAAGAACCCTCCCTGCACATTGCCATTAGTACACTACAAAGTTAAAAAAAATTCTGCCATTTCATCTATAGTTGGTGATGTCTCAATATAAATGAAATATTATTATGTAAAACCCCATTCAATCAATCAATCCTGCCGTTAAATCTATAAACCCAATAAATTATTTTCTTCTCTTATTGTGTTTGTAGTCTTCTTTCCTGGTCAAACTACCTGCACAATTATGTGAATACATGTATTCAGCTACTGTAAACATATTAATTTTCGGGGTGTACTAATTTTGGCTTATTTCGTGGTTGTTCGGTTGTATGAAAATTAATCCTGATTGAAAATTATATTATGCTTATTGTGTTTATGTGTTATAGTGCATGTTTAAAAAATGTGAAAATTTAATTACACAGATATGTTTAAATTTCATATACCGTTACCTTGAAAATGAATACACAAGAAATTAAACAGTTTACAGTATTTTTTTTTTACATTTTCAGCATTTATATACAAAGAAGAGTGTTGGCAAGATTATGGTTGATCTTTGTAGTGCAGAGAATAGTAAATTATGATACCTAAATAGTGAATTAGGAAGTTTATTGTAAATGACAATCATATAACCATGTCAGTGGTCTACAGTAAAACCAAAAATAGTTTTGGGTGAACATTTTCATTTTAGCTCACCTGGCCCAAATCCATGTGCTATAACTTGATTTTACAGAAAATAAAAAGGAATGTTTAGTTAAAAATGCCATTCAAAGTGGGGTCAAGGTAATGACCAGCTTTTTTACCATTGTGCTCTTGCTTCTATTTTATCTGATTTTAAATGCAGATGTATTATGATTTGTTGTACTGTTTTTCCACATTTTGACTACTAATTTAGCTATTTTGGTGATATTATGCATTGTGGATATTGTATGATGCCATCTAAAAGATACAATAAGTGTTTATCCAAGGTTATGGGATACCTGAGTCAATAACAAGGTTTAACTCCTGCGCCTACTGATTTATTGTCTTAACGTATTTCCTAAAAAAAAACCATGTAATGTGTACTGTTGCTTAGTGACCATACAGAAAAAATGAAAATATTTGTAACTCAGGGATATTTTTGGTTATACATGTACAATGCTATAGAAGTGTATTATTCCAGAAAACTATATGTTAATTACGGTGCTACAATTACAGCAGAACCTGTCTATAGGCCACCTCTATATATATAAGGGCCATCTGTCTATAAAGATCACTTATAATGGTTCCCTTGGGTTACCTTTTTAGACAGGCTTGACTGTATATGTAGGTTGATTACTTAGTTTTGTGTTAATGATGGTGCTAAAATTAAGTGAATTAATAAATTTGTGATTCTTAGTATATAATGTACTAGACATAATTATTGTTTGATCCAAGACATAATTCTGAATATATCCATGTACAACAATGTATTCCAGAGGTGTGTGTGTGTGGTGGGGTGGAGGATGGGAGGTGGATTGGTGTGTGTGTGTGTGTGCTATTACAGTGCTATTGATCAGTGATTTATTGTGGGTGTGTTATTACAGTGCTATTGATCAGTGATTTATCGTGTGTGTGTGTGTGTGTGTTATTACAGTGCTATTGATCAGTGATTTATCGTGTGTGTGTGTGTGTGTTATTACAGTGCTATTGATCAGTGATTTATTGTGGGTGTGTATGTGTGTGTGTTATTACAGTGCTATTGATCAGTGATTTATCGTGTGTGTGTGTGTGTTATTACAGTGCTATTGATCAGTGATTTATGTATGTGTGTGTGTTATTAGTGCTATTGATCAGTGATTTATCGTGTGTGTGTGTGTGTGTGTTATTACAGTGCTATTGATCAGTGATTTATCGTGTGTGTGTGTGTATGTGTTATTACAGTGCTATTGATCAGTGATTTATCGTGTGTGTGTGTTATTACAGTGCTATTGATCAGTGATTTTTCGTGTGTGTGTGTGTTATTACAGTGCTATTGATCAGTGATTTATCGTGTGTGTGTGTGTGTGTGTGTTATTAGTGCTATTGATCAGTGATTTATCTTGTGTGTGTGTGTTATTAGTGCTATTGATCAGTGATTTATCGTGTGTGTGTGTGTGTTATTAGTGCTATTGATCAGTGATTTATCGTGTGTGTGTTATTACAGTGCTATTGATCAGTGATTTATCGTGTGTGTGTGTGTGTGTGTTATTACAGTGCTATTGATCAGTGATTTATCGTGTGTGTGTGTGTGTTTTATTACAGTGCTATTGATCTGTGATTTACCATGTTTATATGATTTGATGTGTGTATAATTGGAAGGGTGGGGGTGAAGATGTGGATGGATTGATGCATGAATGAGATCTTTAATTGTAGTCATTACAATACTACTGACCAGTACATTGTACCATAAAATGTCATTGTTTTTAATTTAAGCCAAAGCATAATTAGAGGTTAACTTATAAAATAAAAGATTACTGTACTACATTGTTTATCTTGTGTTTTAATGTCAACAAACAGAAAATAAGAATATAGTGCATCAAGTTTGACCTGGCTGTTTGACCTTTGATTTGAATACATGTACTAGATTTGTGTAATAGACTGTGTGATTTAGGTAAGACAGCAGGTTTCATTACCATAATGGTGGATGAAACTGGAGTGTCCGGAGAAACAAACTGACAAAAATTTCTTGGTTCTTTCCCCAAGCGAGATTTGATCCTACACTGATCTATAAGCCTCTGTCACTAAGAACCCCCTCATAACTAAAGACACATTTGTAAAGTACCTTGCCTTGTATTTATAGTCTAAAATGGTTGAGTTCAGAGCTCTGTATGTATGAGGTTGTGGGTTCAAAACCCTTGCCGGATCTGACGAATACTAAAAAATTTGTAGCGACTGTTCCTTTCCCAAGCACTCAGCATTTTAGAAATAAAAGTTCAGTTCCTTCTGAAGATACCTGAAAAGGTTAAATTGATTCCCTGTGTCACAGAAGGCATGGCACACTAAAGAACCCTCCCTGTACATTCCCCCCCCCCCCCCCCCCCCCCCCCCGAGTGAACCACAAATGTAATAATTTCTGCCACTTCACCTAGTTGATGACATTCAGGTAAGAGTGAAATATTCTTGACTGGGATGTAAAACTGCTTTCAATCAATTGATCTTGTGAAATACAATGTAATCCTAACATTGGAATCTATTGTAGCAATCTAGATTATCATAATCAAGGACACATTTGTGTGGTAACTTGCCCTGTGTTTCTAGTAAAACTAGAACCAACTATTGAGTCGAATATCCTTTGCAGAAATAAAATTCGACCTTTGACCTACACACCTTAATGTGGTGCAAGACGTGCGAGGCACCACATAATGCAAGATGTGCAAGAGAACCTGATCCAGGAGTGCAGGATGTTCCAGGGAACTTAGAGTGCAAGATGCACACAGAATCAGAGTTTGAAAGATGACCCAAAGACATAAGATACTCGAGGAACCCAAGACTGCAAGATACCTGAGGACCGGGCAGTGCCAGGTAACCTTGTAGACAAGATGTCAGTTCATTGTAAGTTTTTGACTGTATAAATCCATTCAGATATTGGCTGGATTGGAGTTTAATATGGGTTTAGATATCTCTTTCAAAGACATACCAAACAATTTGTCTAGGATTCACACTTGAGACCGATGATTCACAAGTCTATGCCTTTAACCACTGGAGCAAGCATCTCCAAAGTGTTTGCAACAAAAGGGGTTAAAGAAATCACAACAAACATAAGATTGATTTATTATTGTCCATTTATGCTTAAATTGATTAAAATTACATAAACAAGAAAAAACAAAACAAAAATCAATCTCTAAAAAATAAATATCAGCCTTACAACAAAATAGCACTTAACAAATGACACAGTTATCTCCCTTACAACTTACATAATTATCTCCCTTAAAAATGACATAGTAGTCTCCCCTTCCAACCAACATAATTATCTTCCTTGCATTACAATGAGCACATACTTATCTCCCTTTCAACATATAGTTACTTTCCTTACACAACTGAAGTGTTATATTATATAAATCATCAACACATGGCAAGTTTTAATTTGTCATACAATACTACATTTATTTTCAGTGCATAAAGTTTTGCCAGGTGCCAGTTTTACTAACAATCTAAGAATGTTAAAATATGAAATTTAAAACAATCACAGTCAAACCTGTCTATAAAGGCTACCGAAGGGAACAAGTAAACAATTGGGATACAATTTTATTGGCCTTTATAAGCAGGTGGTCTTTATATAGAGGTGGCCTTTCATGCAGGTTGGACTGTATATCTATTTAATTTGCTGACAAACTACTGCAGAACAGAGAGGGATTTTTGGGATCTTATGAAATATAGCTACATTAATAAAGTACAGAAAACCAAAAACAAACAAAAAATTAGGCATGTGCTCAGTGTCCAAAATAGAATCTTACAACTAACGCTTGTTTATTTGGCAGTAAGTACATGTATATGACTGTATGGTAAAATAGAATTAATTGAAAATTGAAATTGCCTCCAAAAAATTGGTAACTAGATATGTCAATTTAAATGTAAGCATATACCAGTACATGTATTGATTGTTATTGCTATGTTGTCATATTTGTAATTCAATGATTTTATCTGCTAATCTTTCCCTTTCCTTTGTGGCATTTAAACATTCAAATCTTTTAAAGGAGTACCAGTATTAGGTGGGGCTGTAATGATATATCTTCAGGCGATATATCACTATAAATTTTTGTATGACATGGTTTATGATACACCCAAGTATGTATCACAATACACCAATCTGTAAGTTTATCCCAACTGTTTTCTGTTCATGATACAGCATGTCCAAAAATTATAATTCAGAGGCATTCATTGACACTTAAATAACAGATGTGTGATTATTTTCATAATAACTTCATTTAGATGTTTGATTTATAAAAGATTTTGTTTTTTCTTATTTATCTTATATAATATAATTTTTGAAGTATTTTTGTTTCCTAGAAGAGTCATATATCATGATGGGTATCATATTGTGGATCAACTATCACAATACATGGACAAGTAGATTGTAAGGTGAGTGTATTGTTAAAGCCCTAATATAAGGAGTATTCAACATGCATCAGATTTCACCCTGTAAACAATACAAATTAAATATTTCCCCATGTAAAATCCAGTCATACTCCTTCGTGTTGTCAAATGATTATGTTATACCAAAATTAATTTTCAGAATTGAAACACAGTTTTGTGTGTACACTAGTTTTTTATTATATAGTACAGTGTCAATGTAGTCTCTTCAATTTTTATTAAGTCTTCCACATAAAATCTTGATTTATCTCACATCAAAGAAAAAATTGTCTACTTGCAATCCTTGACTTATAACATGATTTAGTTTATGACTATTTTAGTCCCAGACCTATGACATGAATTAGTTCATGTATTATTTTTAGTCCTTGACTTGTGACATGAATTATTTTATGTTTATTCTAAGTCCCAGACCTATGACATGAATTAGTTCATGACTATTTTAGTCCTTGACATACAACATGATATAGTTCATGTATTATTTTAAGTCCTTGACTTGTGACATGAATTATTTTATGTATATTCTAAGTCCCAAACCTATGACACAAATTAGTTCATGACTATTTTAGTCCTTGATGTATGACATAAATATTCATTAAGTTTATTCACATCACTCAAAAATGTTTTCAATCATTTCAATATTCATGAATATAATATCATTTCACATTAGATGGCATAAAAAATATAATGAACAACAAAACAAAAAACAACTAGAACTGTCTCCTGAGAGCCAAGTACCCCCGCCCCATCATTTAATGTTTTCCCACGACCTTGACCTTTCCAATATGGCCTTGGTTTAAGGTCATGACACACCTTTGGACCATGCAAATTATTCATGTGAAGTTTCATGACAGTCGTCTAAAGCAGATATGGGCTGGACATGATTTTACACAGATGGACAGACAGACATGTTGATTCGTATATATAAAAATGTTTTATGACCATTTAAGATGTAAGGAGCAACAATACATATGGCATTACATGTATATGAAAACAACATGGACCCAACTGTTCAAAGCTTGATTAGTTTGTTTAATCAACCGATTACTCAAAATCAATTTCAACATTTCTGAATATTCTTGCTGAAAAGATTTTAGTTTAAACTTAATTGATGTACAATGTTTTTTAAACATTAAACACTATGTTAATCATTGATTAAACTAATCAAGCATTGAGCAAATGGATCTTGAGGTAAGAAATTTGTTAAAGTTCATGAACTTTTTTCACATAAATGGTAACTTATTTTCATAAAAACCTGAACTTAATGACTTCACATAAAATTGTACTTATTTTCACATAAATTTTAACTAATTTTCACATATTTTAACTTATCTTTACATATATTTTAACTTATTTTCACATAAAGATAAACTAATTCACATAAAATGTGTGAAAATAAAACATGTAACATTAATGTGATATACATTTGAATGAATGCATTGCCTATAATGAATTCTGAACATAATTATTTATTTCATAATACAAAATAAACATTTACATAATTGCTAAATATAAGCAAACAACATTGACCTGTCCCCTTGACCTATAATTTACATATTTATAATGGACCAGCACATTTATGTATAGGTGACACAGGTGTTCATATCATCTACATCATGAAAGTGTGCACAGTTTATGTAATGCCTACAAGTCCTTACACTATCTAGGTACAGGTGTATTAGGTGGATCATCGTATATGAATATTCTTAATGAAAGGTCAAACAGACAGGTCAATATTGTTTGCCTATAGATCTCAAAATATCAAATAAAGGTATTTAAAGTTACATAAATATCACAAATACTTGCCAGGTAATACACACATATATATATAATTCATGAAAAATTCAATGTTATACCATGTATAACGCTCACTAATATTAAAGCAAGATACAAGCTAAGGTGGTCATGTTTAAAATGCTAGATTTAAAATTATATAAATATCTCAAAATTTATGGCAAAATGTGTATCATGTACAGGTATCAATTTAACAATTTACAAGTGACCATTTTACATGGATTGGAGTGGAACAATAAAGTTTTATGCCCCAGTAGTCAGATTCTTTCACTTAATCATTTGTGGTCATTTCTGGGATGGTGGAGAAAAAAGGAGTGCAAAGAAAAAACTGACAATTTTCATCAAGCAAACTGGCAATATTAGTCACACTAGGATGTGTACCAAGCAGGATTCAAACTTAGCCAGTAAGAGGTGCTGTGATATGTAAGCCTAGGGTTTAAATAACTTGGTCACTGAGGCCAGATTACATGGAGTAGTATATATGTATACTCAATATATATTTATAATTAATGTACAATAGGGCTTTATGGCTCACCTGTCACACATCTGATCTTATCAATCCAAATGATTATCCAATACAATTTAATAGCAGTTATATGAAGCTGCTTATGACAATTAGATAAATTGTTTTAAATTTAATAAAACAGTTTATAGTCACACACACATGATTTAACACACACAATTAAGCCTATATATGCCTCATCTAAGCTTACAAAATAATACTGACATGCTATGTCACATAATAAGTGTGGCCTCATGAACACATATATACCCTATGACAGTATATAAGCACACACACACACACACACACACACACACACACACACACACACACACACTTTAAGTTTACAAGGTCATGTTGGCCTGATGACTACATAAGATTACATTTGTATTTGATTTCAACAAAAAGTAAATAAATTTGAAGGTTTGGCACAGATAAAAACATTCATACACTCAAGGACATTTAAGTCAGTTTTATTACAAACATTGTGTGTGATTTGTTAAAACAGATGTAATAAATTTATTAGGTTTGAAAAAAAGTTTTCAAATTAGAATTTGGCTCCTATACTACTTGCTGTCTTGATACGAATTCAAGTCAAATGGTAAAATTTGAACAGAGCCTTTTTGCAGAAAGGGGATGAAATTGACAGGGGTGATTTTATTGTTGAGCAATTTAACCCGATACCCTTAAATACACATTAATACATATATAAAGGGAATAAGAAGAAACCAATATAACTGATAAATCATGCACTTGCTACTTGGTAACTGCCAACTTAACCAAGAACACCATACACAACTATCACACTTATTTTAAGACTAGTCCATAGAAAATATCATTTCTCACAAAATCATTTTCATGTTCTCACTTTCTTCTTAACAAAATGCACGAAATTCCTTAACATTATACACATGTAATTTTTTTTTTACTAAAATATATAATTTATATATATACATGTATATATGTACACACGTGTGTGTGTGTATGTACACACGTGTGTGTGTGTGTGTGTGTGAAAAATAAAAATTTTAACCTATAGAGTTTGTGTGTGTGTGAAAATAAAAATTTTAACCTAAACTCTACAAATTATCCTTACCTAATAAAATAGATTAAAATTGTTTTTCAACATGACTTTAGTCTAACATCTTATCATAGATCAATACTAGTAATAATATAATTTAGTAGGGAGTTTAAGTTTTGAATGAGGATACAACAGTATTCCCAATTAATGACATGACAACAAATACTGTATATGTATACAGAGTAATTGTTTCAATTTTTAATTTCTAAGTGTAGTTTTATTCAGGATGTACTAATTTTCCGAGAAAATTTATACAACACACAAAATAATATATATTCTTGATGTTATAGTCAGTTTCATTAATCTGAGAATATTACATCCGGTGAAAAGGTTGAAAATTACAAAACCATGAAAATTTGAAACTGTGAATTTAATTATATTTACAGTACTTGATACTGTTGTTACCTGTTATTAATTGGCACTTTTTAAGTTACAATGATTAATTTTGTACCCAAAATTATAAATGTGAGCTAATCACATCATCAACTTATATGACAGGACTTACAAATACTTTCACATTTATTTTATCAAGGCCAATAAAATAAACATTATAAAAACACAAAAATATATTTTTCTGGTTCTTTTGATTCATTTTTATTACAACCTCAACAAAAAAAAGTGAAATGCAAAATATACTAGTATAAATACTTTGAATTTTCAGATTTTAAAACTGAAAATTAAACCCTGTTTTAATTCCATTGAAAATATAAAATATCTTATCTTTTTCATTTAGGAAAATTTACCAGTTTCATGATAGCAAAAATTTTCTATGTCCATAGTCAGACACCTCCACAACAATACTTATAGAGAGAAATTTCTCTGTGAAAATGTATTCGAAACTTTGTAAATGACCATAATACTTCATAATTCTGACCCTGATTACACATGATACAGATTGATTTTGAGCCAAAAACCCATGACGAAATTAATCACTAACCTAAAAGGCTCAATCAAAAGTGACGGAACATTGTCTGATCTCTTGAATAAATGATGCAATATTACTTAAAATATACCTGGTATGTGTGCTAACTGTAAAATCAAAGCAATGTGCACAGAGCCTAACTTTATATGCAATACATATAGATAGTGTATTATAGGTTTAAATGATGGGCATGACTAAGAAACCACAGTCACTTACTTAAATCAATCAAAAGTGAGGGAATATTGTTTGATCTCTTGACTAAATGATGCGATACTACTTATAATATACCTGGTATGTGTGCTAACTGTAAAATCAAAGCAATGTGCACAAATTTAAAAACCTAACTTTATAAACAAAATATATTAGTACTGCTCTATAGACTTTAATGTCCATGAAAACGATGAAATGCAAAGATATACCAATGATTAATTATAATTAATAATGAAATCCATTGTGACTAGATTTTAAGTTCTTGATGAAAGTATTGAATAGTCATTCATCTATTTATGAAAGCATTGAATAGTCATTCATCTATTGACCTTTTTTCGGTCTGAGGAAATAATGGACAGAGAATGAAAAATAACACAAGGCTATGGCTGCCGTTTTTTCTCAGTGGAGGGTTATTTTGATGACTAGATGTAAGGTATGTCTATATTTTTAATAAATGTCAAAAGTATGTATAAATGGCACAAACTTCAAATTAGATAAATGTAATAGAAAACGCATGTTCAAAAAAATATTTAATCTAACATCTAAATATATTATTTTGTGCTAATAATGAATGTGAATATATGTTCAATTCCTATGTATTTGTTAAATAATCAATTATTTCTGATTATTAGTTATTGGTAAACAACTTTGACCTGCCTGTTTGACCTTTAATTTAAATATTTATTATGGATGAATGTATTTATATATATAGGAATCACACGGGTTTATAGTGCATACGTAATGAGAACACTAATCATTTATCTTCTGTACACATTATTAAGTGCGAATCCTACTGCTACCTAAGTATAGGATGGGCTCTTCTATATGAATATTCCTAATGAAAGGTCAAACAGACAGGTCAATGTTGCTTGCCTATATTAAGTTATTATAATTATCAATTAAGTAAACACAACCAATTACCATTACTAGAGAATTAAACTTCTTATATAAATAAAAATGATACAAAGAAATAAATCTTTCTAGTACTTCTACCTCATGGTTCAACTTTTTATGACACATCCCTTTCCCACATGAATAAACTAAGAAGTTATAAGTGAACATATTAAATGGCATTATAGATATGCATCTAAATTGAATGAACCTATTGGGGACAAAATTATTAGTTTGGTTGGTACATGTTTGAACTATGAAGGTTACATTTACTTTGAAACCTGTGATAGGACTGGCTATATAAGGTTTTTGGACATCAGTACATCATTAAACTATACACAGAATATAGTTTTATATTACTGGTAAGTGTACTTATCACCAAAATTTGTTGATCTTAATATTTTTTACACTCTCATATATCAAGAACAGGTAATAACTTTCTTGTTTTTAAAGTATGCAAAGACAAAGTTTAAACTACAGACAACATGAATACTGAAGGGTTTCATTTGAAGGAGTTGATTAAAAAAATCCTACAGAATTGGTAATGGATGTTGGGTGTTTATGTATAGAATAGGCATGTAAAGATATGAATGTTTAATATTACACTAGACACTAGCAGTGATGAACAAAGACTTGATATGTTAAAACATGAACATTACACCTGTAAAGCTATAAATCTGCTTACAATGATCACATATCAGTTAATACAATTAGTAAGGGTGCTCCAGTAATAAGAGGGATATAAAAGAAGAAGCAGAAGAACACCATTGCAAAACAAATTAAAGATTCGATCAAGGTATTAGAACTTTACCTTTTTACCTTTTTATGTTTACCACCTAAGAAGTGCTAAACACAATTTTCTCTAAATAAATATTTTGGTAATAATTTTTTTTTCTATTTTTGAAAAAGTTGAACAATTATATTAATCATTTATTTTAATAGTGAAAATTGCAATTTTTGAGGTTAAGGTGACATTTTTTTACACGACCATGAACAACAGACAAAAACTGGTGGAAGTTTTATAGTCTGATCTCTAGCTTCAAATACCAGTACCGCTATGATCTTGACTGAAAATTATGGTCTTCTTAGGCATAGGATAGCATAAATTCACCAAAAATGACAGGAAAATCCCACCATATCTTATAGGCTAGGCAGAGTAGTCTTATAGTCAGGGTTTTTACAGATATTTTTTTTTCAAAATGTCTCTAAAGGGGAATAACTCTTGTATATTTAATGTCTATTTATGGTACATTAGTTATTTACGATGTACATATTATAGGGATCCCTACATGCCAAAGGATGCTAGATATGAAAAATTAAAGGCCTTGAAGTTGTCCATTTAAAAAAATTGTCCACTATATCCCAAAAAGGACAAAACCCATTTATATTTCCAAATTTTAAAGTTCTTTACCTAAATATGATTTCTGCAAAATATCATGAAATTTGGCTCAAAATTGTTTGTTGGAGAAAATTCATATGTAAAGATTGTATAGTATAATGCATGGCAAACAGTGTACCATCACAAAAGCTCAAATAAATGAGCTTTAATAAATATATATTGCATTGCCTTTACGTGCTAGTGGCCTTTCAATAAGAGGTACCATTTAGGTCTGACTCAACTGTACACATAAAACAAATACATAAAATAGTCTTTATAAACAAGACTTAGTATTAATGTGATATTACGATGACAAAACGCATGGCACTAGAAACACATTTAACTTCAACATTACAGAATAAAATCAACTATCCATAGTTTCAACAATTTCACTTGAACTTGTTGTAACAGTCTCTTTATCATCATTTGATCCAGTTCCTGTTTCCATAATGTCTGCTGGATGTGACTGTAATGATTGAACTCCATCACCAGATTCAGAATCATCACAAGGACTACTAACACAAACTTCATTATTTGACAATCCCTCTGTGTGTTCACTCCCCGTAGTGATATCAGATGTATCCCTCACAACATCAGGTTTTTCGTCTACAATCATTTTTTCATCTTGGTCAGTAACATTTTCAGTTTTATTGTCATCTTTACCACTAAATACATCATCATCTACAAACCCTGCATTATCAGTTCCTGTCTGACAATCTGTAACTGTGTCCAATAATGGTGGCTCCTCAGTACTTTGTAATCTTAGTGAATTTCTCCGTAATTCCTCATTGCTATCAATGCGTTCCATCTACAAATACAAATCAAATTACTCTTAAATTACAATTTATATTCCTACACTATAATAACCCCCTTCACAACACCCATAAAATGTTTTCAAAGCTAGGTATGCCACATACAGATTTTAAAGAATACAGTATAACATGTTTATAAAGAAGCCCTTGGGACTCTATTTTTCATTATAAAGTGACTTCGTTATATTGTTATCAATAGACTTATATAGAGGAGCGGTGGGGCCCAATATTTGACTTTGTTCTATCCATGTATTCTGTGTAAGCATGTTCATTATATTTACGTTTTATCGTAGACTGGGTAAGTTTTATAGGAGAGTGCAAATTACATTTGCTTATACACTCAACTTTTGTGGTATTGTGGCACAAGGTTCAGAAGGTCATTATTATGAAGACACAAGCTTTATCTAAAGAATAATACCGATACTGATTTAGATAATGTTCTAAGCAGGGATTCAAAATTCCTGAGGTCCAGAACCTACTGATTTTACATTGGGACCTTTGATATTTAAACTGTGAGAGTCTTATTTATGGACCTGTCATTTTTTGCCAGGATAAAACTACTTTTTCTATGTGATAACACAACTGCACAAGAACCTTATTCCAATGATGATATTGGACTTTCTAAACTTTATGTGGGACCTGCCATAAAATGAAGACAAAAGGCCCTGGACCTTCAATTACAAAACATAATTTTGAACCCCTGCCAAGTTTACATGTATTTGCAAATATATATTTCCTGTCAGCCAAATGTGAAACTGCAGAAATTCTAACTACATTGTATACAATATGATGACTGGCTTTGTAAATGCTGTTTTGAACTGATAAAATCTATAAAGCTGAAAATATACTGCTTTGGTGGAATAAAACAAAACTAGCACAGTTTCTTGATAGACAAATATTCTATGTCTCCTTACATCACAGAGTTGGTTATTTCTTACATAAATTTGGTATGTGACTCATCAATTCATGGTAGAATAATATACAGTTCAACCAGCCTTAAATGCCACCTCTATATAAGGGCCATCTGCTTTTAAAGGCCAGTAGAATTGTATTGCAATTGTTCTTTTTTTATATTTATTTTGATATTTCATATTCAATACTAGTGTATACATAACACAAAAAGAATGATAATACAACATTACAAATATTTTGATTAACATATATATTGAATAGTTTTTAGAGAGAGAAGAGAGAAAGAGAAGAGAGAAAGAGAGAGAGAGAGAGAGAGAAAGAGAGAGAGAGAGAGAGATTTTTACACTATGATACAAGATTGTTCTTTGTGTTCTATATAACAATACGATGGATGTGTTGCCATTCTCTTTGAAAATTTTCTAACTTATTTTTACCTATTGCTATTTTTTTTTCGATGTAATATACAGCTTTTAAAATATATTTAAACTTTTCAAGAGACAGTTTTTTACCAATACAACTGCAATTGTTCTTTATTTATATTATTTGAACCTGTAAATAAAGGCCACTTTTAGTGGTTCTCTTGGGTGGTCTTTATAGACAGGTTTTACTGAGGTTTGATAGAAATTCACTCATAGATGTGGAAGTTATGCAGCAGACACTAAATGTATGTCAAACAACATCACAGAAAAAATTCATTTTCCACATAACCCTTGACGACTTTCGTCTTGTACCAATCAACACACTTCAAAGACTTCTATGACTTAAAGACCCTGTTGGAGAAGCTACAAAATATTAGCTTTGGAGACTCACTAAGCAACATCGTGTTGTAATATAAATATAAATCAAAGTCACCTACCTCTTGATCAATTAATGCTATATCTTCATTCATTGTCTTTTCTATGCTTTCAGCAAGATCTTTAAACATTTGAATATTTTCGTTGGAAGTATTGACCTTTTCTTGGTCTAACACACTAAATCCAGGACCAAGTCTCTGATAAACTGGACTAGAAGTTTCCTCTGGTATTGACGATAACCTATGTGAATCCTCCATTGATATCCCATAATCCTTCATTGATGTAACATTACTGGCTGTCTCTTCCAGCATGTTGGCTTCTTCCTCTTCCTCTGCTCCGGGGTCTTCAGCAATAGAGTCTTGATGACGTGATGGATCGCATAAACTGTGTAGTTTACGTGCGTGATGATGACTAGAATTATCTGGTATATCTGTGGGCATACGTTCCACTTCTGCTGGTCGTAACGAATGACCTTGACCTGTGAAAGCAGCATGCTTAGATCCTTTACTAATTGCACCACTGCTACCAAACCTGGCATTATCACCTTTGGCAAATTGAACCGTTTCTTTAGCTTTGATTTCTACATTTGGTTCAATAGCAAAATGTCCAAATGGTTCTAAACACAACTCAAGTCTCCCTTCAGTAGCATTGAACCGAAACACCTGTCAATACAGTATAGATAGTTAAATAGAGAATCTGACAAAAGTGTGTTAATAAAAATACCTAACTAATATGATGAATTTTATAACAAATATCCAATAGTTTAACCATAACAAAACAAAAAAGACTCAGTAGATTCATTTCAGGAAAAGCATGAAGAAAAGGTTAATGGGATTCATTGCCATAACACGTTATCAACACCCCTTAACGTTTGTGTGGGACATTTTGGAAAATGTTGACATTGTGAATTCCAGGAATGATGTTGTTTTGCAGAAAATGTGAACTACTATGATTCCATCAAATGGAAACAATTGTTCCACACACCATGGATATCACATGGCACAATAGCACACAAATATTGATGAACTACCAGTGCATTGTTTATTGAGCTGTAATATCTTTGCTATTTATTACCTTTCCTGGTAAGGCTGGTAACTGACAGTGTTTACCATCAACCAACCCTAAATCTCTCTCCACTTGTTTGTAAAACAGACCTCCGACAGAGAATAGGTGTGGCATTGTCTGTACATATGTCCATAAATCCTTCCCTGTGATGGTCGACATGATGGCTAACGATGCTATAGCAGAATCAAGACTGTCTGTAGCTATTAAAAAAAAAATAAACAAATCATCACAACTGATATAAAATTCCCTCACAAATGAAATATTATATATGTAACTGTATCAAAGATGATTTATTGGAGTGGTATAACAGAGTTTAATGCTCCAGTCAAGTTTCTTTCAAGGTGTTCATAGATAGTGGAGGAAACCGGAGTGCCCAGAGAAAACTGTCAGCCTTCAGCAAGAAAACTGACAAACTTTCTCACAGTAGGATCTGTCCCAAGTGAGATTTGGACCTAGGCTGTGAGCAGTGATGTGATCTGTAACCATGTTCTTTCAAAAATGGACCAAAACATAAACGTGTTTAAGATATTACAACACTAAATCTTTGTATCAAATTTCCTGAAATTCAACTTGTAAATAAAGTTGTTTGAGCACTGTAACCATGTTCTTTCAAAAATGGACCAAAACATAAACTTGTTTAAGATATTACAACACTAAATCTTTGTATCAAATTTCCTGAAATTCAACTTGTAAATAAAGTTGTTTGAGCACTGACAAAAAAAATTACAAAAAACATTGAAATAAACTAGGGGCAATATCTCTGTAAATATGGTGTAAGGGTTTTGAAATAAAAGCTTGACTAAGATATAACCATTACCATAAGATATTTTGTTCAGAAATAAAGTTTACAAGGACTTAAAACAATTTAGATTTTTTGTTTCTTTCAAAGGTATAAGGACTCCTTATATTTTAAGTTTTTATCTTTAAATGCATTAAATATGTAAAGTAAAACCTGAATTCATTGCCATCATTTGTTTAGTCGGATTTTGGCATAATACAGAAGTTTGGTGTTCAATTGAGAAAGATTTATAAAGAAAGACATAAAAGAAATCAATTTTGGGACTTTAAAATACAAGTATTTTGGTGACAAGTGAGGTGGCAAAGTGATCAAGGGGCATTTTAACAAGGTTTTACTGTAGGTTCAAATAAAAGGAAGCAAAGTGATATTAATAGAGATGGCAATGGTTTGTAAAATACTTAGTAATAGAGATGGCAATGGTTTGTAAAATACTTAGTAATAGAGATGGCAATGGTTTGTAAAATACTTAGTAATAGAGATGGCAATGGTTTGTAAAATACTTAGTAAAAAGTACTGGTATATTTGCCAAATTTTGTCAGATAAATCAGTGTCCTTGATTTTTTTTTACAAAGACATACCGGTACATGTGCACGTAATGTCATATAAAACCACACTTACACCAAGGTTATAGAAATGCTTATATGATTAAACCAGGTAAAGTGGAAATACACATTTACCTGTAACTTAACATGTAATTTGTACCTGGTAAATAAAATCTAATTTTCTTTTCTATTTTAGTTCTAATAAATACATACCATCTTGAGCTTCTCTCAGGCTCTGTAATAAATTTTCTGCTGAACTTGTGTGTGCATCTTCTTCAAAGCTACTCCAGCTGCCTCGATTTCTGGGAGCAGCTGCCATTGCAGAAAATTTACCTGTAATTATTAAACCAGTAAAATTATTATTATTTTTTTTTTACTTATTGCTTACAATTACAATCAACCATTTACAATTACAATCAACACTTTACACATCTCTTTGAATTCTTTTCAATCATCAACAGAATTTAGAAACACTTGCCTGGTTTTTGCTTACTATGATCTGTTCCAGTTTTCTTCATGCTATAGTCTGTTTCCATTTTCTTTGTACTGGGATCTGGTAGGATCTCAAGAGTAATTTTATCACCATGTTGTAATGCAATATAAGGATCAGCTTCATCATCTGGGGGTGGTTTAACTTCTTTGGGAGGAAAACCTAACCTTATCCTCTGCCTCTCTGCTGGAACACCAACTTTATCAGCTATTAAATTCTGAAGGTCATGAAAGGTCACTTCTGAGGTCAAAGTCATCATCATCTAAAATAAATGAAAAAGAAAAGATAACATAAAAAGATACATCTAAAAAGTTTGCTTATATGTAGTAAAACTTTGTTTTATTGTATGTCAATAAGTTTGCCACCTGACTTATAGCCACACGATTTTAAAGTCCCAAATTCTATATCTTTTCTGTTTTTTCTTTATAAGTCACTACTTCTCATACTTCAATGGAATTTGTTGTTTGATATGATATGATCCCTTTACAAGTACAAGGGCTAAGTATTGGAGATGTCTCTTAATGCATCAATTAGTTTTGCTCATAGGCAATTTTGTTTATTTCATACTCATAAAAGTGAATATATTTTCTGATATTGAGATTTTGCAACGAAGCAGAATGGACTGCATTAGCTAAAGACAATATGTCACAATAAAGCCTGAAAACTGCATTAGCTAAAGACAATATGTCACAATAAAGCCTGAAAACTAACTGACATAATATTTGATTTGTTGAATACACAAACATATACGTAAAAAAAAAATTGTAAAAGTGGTTATTTTGGCATGGGGTAATTTTCACTAATTTAGCATTTTTAAAAAATCACTAAAATTCCCCTACATGAAAATTTTTTACAAAATCTGTTGAAAAAAATTTCCTATGCTTATCACAATAAATTTCATGAATCAACAAATGTATTTTGTTGACAATGACTTGTTCTGCTATTGTCCCTATAATGGTTACATACAGGGCATTTTACTAATGACATTCTGTAAGTGAAAAGAGCTTTTAGAACAACCCAAAAGTAATACAGAAAACTGGTTTTGAATGCAATTCAAAAACATGTCGCCCATTATACAAAACATGGTTTTGTGGTTATACAATTTTCCACAATCAATGGGGGTATTTTTACTTTTAGTAAGTCACTGTTGATGCTTCAAATATAACATATAATATAAGCATGATAAAAGTGAAAATCTCAAATTTTTAACCTAAAGGCCCTTTTTTGCATATGGAGGGTCAATTATCTTTTGTGTTTGGTAGGAGGAGTAAGTAATGGCCACACTGTAATTAAACAGTGTTAATCTATCTAAATATTTGTTTTTTACTCAAGGGTTTTATGCTTGCAGAATTAAATGGATTTTACCTGTTTTCCATCTGATGTAGCAATTCTAACTCTCTTTTCATTAGTAGATAAACTTTTAGGTTTCATATCCATGGAGAACACTTCAGCAAGGTGATGATCTCTACTTGTACTGTCAGCACTATCAAGTGACTTAGTCTAAAAATAAATATCAACTAACAAGTTAGAAAACACATACTGGTACAGAACTAAGCTATTTATAGAACTTGCCCTTAACTTAACAATTTTTTAAAATATTCAATTTTATTGAAACAGGAAGCTTCAATTTATGGATCTTTTATAATCAAGATAAAATGTTATCTCTGTCTTTATGTTGACTTTATATATTGGTATATATATAATATATTTAAAACAAATAAAATAACCAAGATGACATTTTTGCTAACGTTTTCATCCTTCTTGGGACTTTTCAAGCATGTATATATATATATATATATATATAATGCTTGCAAAAGAGAGTTATTTGAATATCAACAGTACATGTACATGTATATGGATGGCTACAACTCAAACTCTGGGGAATGTATGTGGAACAATAAAGACCTTCATAACAAAATTAAAAACCATATGTACATGTACAAGTTATGTCACCTTATAAAGCTAGACAACAGGAATATGTCATACCACACTACAACAACCAAGACTTCAGAGATCACAGGGACCTTATATGTGATACTTACCCGTCTAGGACTACTTTTTGAAGCTGTTCTAGAGGCGATTTCAGCAGATTTTTTCTGTTGATGTTTAGGTGCTACATACCACACTATGAGACCCCAGACTAAGAGACTAGTGACCTTATATGTGATACTTACCCATCTAGGACTACTTTTTGGAGCTGATGTAGAGGCGATTTCAGCAGATTGTTTCTGTTGATGTTTAGGTGCTACATACCACACTATGAGACCCCAGACTAAGAGACCAGGGACCTTACATGTGATACTTACTCGTCTAAAACTACTTTTTGGAGCTAATGTAGAGGCGATTTCAGCAGATTTTTTCTGTTGATGTTTAGGTGCTACATACCACACTATGAGACCTTAGACTAGAGACCACAGGGACCTTACATGTGATACTTACCCGTCTAGGACTACTTTTTGGAGCTGATGTAGAGGCGATTTCAGCAGATTTTTTCTGTTGATGTTTAGGTGCTACATACCACACTATGAGACCCCAGACTAAGAGACCAGGGACCTTACATGTGATACTTACTCATCTAGGACTACTTTTTGGAGCTGATGTAGAGGCGATTTCAGCAGATTTTTTCTGTTGATGTTTAGGTGCTACATACCACACTATGAGACCCCAGACTAAGAGACCAGTGACCTTATATGTGATACTTACCCGTCTAGGACTACTTTTTGGAGCTGATGTAGAGGCGATTTCAGCAGATTGTTTCTGTTGATGTTTAGGTGCTACATACCACACTATGAGACCCCAGACTAAGAGACCTGGGACCTTACATGTGATACTTACCCGTCTAGGACTACTTTTTGGAGCTAATGTAGAGGCGATTTCAACAGATTTTTTCTGTTGATGTTTAGGTGCTACATACCACACTATGAGACCTTAGACTAGAGACCACAGGGACCTTACATGTGATACTTACCCGTCTAGGACTACTTTTTGGAGCTGATGTAGAGGCGATTTCAGCAGATTTTTTCTGTTGATGTTTAGGTGCTACATACCACACTATGAGACCCCAGACTAAGAGACCAGGGACCTTACATGTGATACTTACTCATCTAGGACTACTTTTTGGAGCTGATGTAGAGGCGATTTCAGCAGATTTTTTCTGTTGATGTTTAGGTGCTACATACCACACTATGAGACCCTAGACTAGAGACCACAGGGACCTTACATGTGATACTTACCCGTCTAGGACTACTTTTTGGAGCTGATGTAGAGGCGATTTCAGCTGATTTTTTCTGTTGATGTTTAGGTGCTTGTACAATTGTTTGTTGTTTGACTTGTTTTTCTGCTTCACTCTTCATCAGTTCTTCTTTGTGTAATGTTTTATGCTACAAAATAAAATTGAAATCCTGTGAAGGATCATTCTGATTTAAATGAGTACCAAAGACAGGTATACTTCACTCAAGAAATACCAGTATTAATCAACATTCACTCTAAACTAGTTTTTCTCACCGCCTGCTTGAGACAGATCCTAGTGTGACAAAGTTGTTGGTTCACTTGCAGAAGGCCGGTGTTTTTACCTGGGCACTCCAGTTTCCTCCACTATCCCTAAACTGACTGCCTTCATATACATGTAAATGAGCAAATCCTAACTGTTCCCTAAAACTTCAATACTCCACTTCATCACTCCATTTTAAATCCTACATAAATAATAATTTCTTTTAAGAATTTTCTTCAAATGCCTTGTTGCATAAACTTTTATTCAACTCATTTCATAAATGCAATATTACATAATCACTCCTGTCAGATTCTTTATATATTGTAACTTACTTTATATCCCGTAAGTATGATTTTAGACGGTGACTCAGGGGACCAGACCGGATCCTGGTAACCAGATGCCTCAGAACCTTCACCCTCTTCAGTATCCATTTTCTTGGTTTCAGTTTGTCGTAATATCGTATCTACTACTCTCTGTACCAAACGCTCACTTCCAAATTCACCTAGAACAGACAGACTCTCATTAAAACACAGACTTAGATTCTATATATACTAATACTCATCAAAAAATGAAGAATATAAATGCTCAAGTTGCAAATGGGAGGTCTCCAGGCTAAGTTCAAGGCCAGATCATTAAGATCATAACAGAGACTCAAAATGGCTAGTACCGTATATTTCCATAGATACGTCGCAACTTTTTCACTAAATTTTAAAATTTTAAAATGCAATGCGACTTAACTAGCCGACATTAAAATATTTTGATAATCTGTCACGAATTTTCAAGGTATTTTAGAAGATCGACAAGCCGGAAGTTAAGATATTTTCTAGTTGAAAGTAAATTTTGCTCTTTATTGTATTTTTGTTATTATTTTTATTATATGTGATATATTTTTTTTATTATTAAATTTGACCGATAAAGTCTTTGAAATAAACAAATAATTATTAATTAAGGTAAGTATGAGTCTCATTTTCAAGTTGTCACGTGTAACAAAATAGCCGTCGGCAAAGAAGTAAATACCTGGTCACCTGTAATTAACTTTAAATAATCAAGTCCTCCCGGTAACACCTCGCGTGTGTCTTGTTTGTTTAATGATTGAAGCCATTCCAGATAACTTATCCATTGATATAATCGTCCATGTTTACCGGTACCTTTGTTTATATATTGAAGAAGAAAGCGCCGCCATTACAAACACTAATTATATATTCCTATGTCAGAGGTCATACGGCACTTTCGTATTTTTCGGTTTGAGTAAAAAATGTCAGGATTGTACAATCGCTGATCGGGATATTCATAAAATTTATTAAAATTGAATTTGCAATTCCAACGACATGTTTAGATTTTAAACGCAACAAAAATGAATAAAAATTATTCTTTCACAAAAGTTCAAACAACCGGAGGTTGTCCTAGTTATTGACCAATACTCTCGAATGCAAAACCACGTCATTCTGAACAATATAAAATGGCGATATTTACCCCCGAGTAAGCAATAGATCGTCAACTTTTAACATAATACCGACAGTCTAGTATTATAAAATCTGAAACATGAGTCTAATAACGCTATAAGCGACCCCCTTGTTTAAACAAATCATGCAATACATATCGCAACCTCTGCGCATGATCAAACTTTGACTTCCTTTGTCGGTGACAACAACATGTGAATTTACCGATCTCATGATCGGGAGCCAAAAAGTACATGTTTTATTCAAGCAATATACATCATTTGTATCCATACATGTAAAAAATAATATCTACATACATGTTTAATTTACACAAGCTATTCAAATAATATTTATTAAGAAGAAAAATAATAAATAACACCGGTAAAAGCTTTTGTTTCTTTATTCATGGAATTGAAAATAAATGGCTCTTGCTGAGCTAATCTCGGATTTTCTCTTGCAAATTTTTGGCTGCGACGTATGTAGACGACCTTTAGAAAATACTGGGCTTGCTGGCCTAGGATGGGGGTGCGACGTATCTACTGGGGCGACGTATATACGGAAATATACGGTAACTGTTATTTCACCAAAATCTTGTCACTTAGGAGTAAAGTCACTAGCTCATGTTTAACAAGTGAAAAATCAGGTTAGACCTGGTGTGTAATTCAACCCAGGACCTTTAACTTACTTAGCACATAACAACTTGAACTACCTCCATTGTAGCAAGTGCAGATAGAATCATTGATAGAAACAGAATATCAGTGTATACATATATATATATACCAGAGGTCTGGAAACGGTCATATTTGCCGGACATGTCCGACAAAAAATTATTTTGACCGACGTGAAAAATCGCCAGTCGGACATTTTTTGTTTTCGGACATTTTCAATTTTACAACAGAAATATTAAACAGACAAATCTGTTTTCGGTCCGACAAAAGTAAACTACCGCTAGTCTGTCTGTCGGTCTTTTAAATTCTACCTGACTTTATTAAGTGTATTGTCCTTACCACGTGTTTACCTGTCAACTACAACAGTATTAAGATCAGGTGATAGTTTATTAATCAGTAAATACCTGTGGACTTAAAGTAGTCGCGTGCCGCGTTTCTTTTTCTTTTGTTTTCCATTTTGGATCATTATAACTTTCTTTAAACGTGTGTTTGTTTAATAATAAGTGCATGGTTGAAACTGTGCTGATTACGGAAGCCATAACGAGTGTCGGTCAAGGGTGACAGTTTGTTATCAAAGAGGTTCCACGCTGGGTGTTGAAAATTACCTACTACGCGCTTCGAAACTGTTTCTTTATTAATAAATACAGAAACGCGATTAAATTTTATTTTTAAAAGTTTAGGCATTAATATCTTTCATTCACATAAATATTGTTGGAACCTCTCAAGCAGTTCCCGTTATATCGTGATTCGCGATACCTGAATTCCTATTTAGAACCTCTCGCGAGAATTCTAATTACAATTCGTGTATCTTCAGAATACGAAAATTTCCGATTGTTAGTATATATGGCGGACGTGCAATATCAAGCATCGTGGACAGTAACGAATACTGATAATAACAGCATATCGTGGAAGCTTATCAACGTCTTAGTCTTAGATCTCACATAACACACACACAATAAACATTGTGGTGTAACAACGCACATGGATTAATATTGGCAAAAAAAAAAAAAAAAAAAAAAAAAAAAAAAAAAAAAAAAAATTGGTTGGTTTGTTTGTCAAAATAAAATAACCCACAACATGCACGCATTGACAGCCCTGTGGCGACAACCTTTTTTTTTGTACAAAATGTCCGACGGGCGGGACCGAAATTTCCGAAGCCCTGATATATACATGTATATATATATCATCATTATTCACACTTTCACACTTGGCTTTGGGTCAATGTTTTCATTAGGCACTCCAGGTTCCTCCACCCTTCCAGAACTGGTTGCTTAAAACATAAGTGAAAAAATCAGGACCTATAGTACCATTCAAACCATCCAACTTTCCAATTAGTTAAAGCTTATAGATCTATCAGGGTCACCCCGCTAAACATTTTTGTCAGTATCAATTTATTTAGCAGATGGGTAGACCTCAGCAATGTGAAATCAAATTCCTTGCTCAAGTATATACATGTACCAGAAAGCCCAACTGGGGCTAGAAACCATGACATTTGAATCCTGATTCCACAACCCTAACAACTCAGCCATGTGTCTCTACTTTAAGATACTCACCAGGAAAATGTTTCTGTACAAGTTTATGTGCTACTTCAAATACATTGCTGTTCAGAATTGGATCTGCTTCATACTGAAACCATACAACTTTTTCTCCAACAACTTTTCCATTCCATTCTAGTGATATAGGGAATCTAGAAATACATACATGTAGCATTTAGAACTTGAGCTGTTTATTTCTATAATGTATCATCAGTAATCTTGTGACACCATTTAATGTATAAGGTGAAATTAATTCCAGTGTTCAGTCTAGAAGGGGTCCATTGCTTCATTACCCCAAAATAATCATTTTGACCCTCAAAAATACTGTCTATTGGCCAATCTTGGCCCATCTTTTTAGTCTTCATTAGTTTTGAATAAATACAATTCCATCTGCTTCTCATTTATTAAAGACTTGAAACTGATCTTTTCATATATAATGTATCAAGTTATGTTGCTATTCTGACCCAATTTTGAAAAAAACATGGCCCGTTTTTTTTTGTTTTTTTTTCTTTTTTTTTCAGGCCTTGGCCAGGATGACCTCATCAATTACATTTCTGGATTTAAATGTCAATGACAGGGACCCGCATGATGGTGGGAGGAGACTAATGACAATGAATTGCTGTACAAATAAATAAGGTGATTATAATTACATTTCAGGAAGATTATCATATTCTTTTCCATCCCAGTAATGTTTAAATCCACATGCACATTTTCCAGATGTGGTTCTGGTACTTGTTCGGTCTCCATTTATATACTGAATACTGCCATCACCATTTACCAGTCGAACATTGTCCCTGTAAAATATTGAAATGAAATCTGACTGTCTTTACTATCTCCTAAACTAAAATTATGCTTGTATAATACTTGGCAAATAATACATAATTTTGATTAATTTTGTTAGTATCCCAAATAATCAGAAATCTGTCATTTTCAAGATCCAATTTGTAGTATTGTAAAACAGATTATCTAACATTAGACTAGTTTTTCTATCTGTTTAACGAAATACAAGTTTTATCGAACATGCATGATACAGAATCTTGTATCACCACAGCTTGGTGAAAGAATAGTCACTACCCATTTTAAAGTCTTGGGTCAGACCTGGCTTGGGTTCAAACCCACAACCTACTATTTACAGAGCAAGCAATCTATCAACTGAGCTACCACATACTGCAGTGGTTATCAATGTAAGAAGGTATTATTCCACGTAAATTAAACATCTTATTCTATATACTGTATTACATACCCCTGACAAAATGTACATCTACTTAATTTACATTTGTTCATATCTGGTACTAATGTGTCTTCTTTGTCATCATATGTACATATCACCCCTATAATACAAGATTTAATATCATATATTAACTGATTTCCTATATAAATTGGAAAATTAAGTTTTTTCTGAGCCCCACAAAATGCTGAAATCCACTGATATGACCAGTAAAACCCCGAATTGAAAATAGGTCATTCAACTTTTTTTCTTTTTTTTTTTACTAACGATTACCAACATGACCTTTTTTTTGGATCGTCATGATCAAATGACATTGTCAGCATTTGTGAGAGCCTGGTTTTTCTGGTTGTTTTTGTGGTTTTTTTTTTAAATTTCTCTAGACAGGCATTAAAACATTCATGAATTGTTTCACAGCAAAAGGAACTGTTTCACGCACAAACTGGATGTGCAAAAAAAGTCCTTTTGGGAACTTTTCTTGAGCCTTCCACTAATACACCCTAATTATACCATACAACAGTGGAAATATTCTCGATTTGAAGACACGAAAGTGAATAAGTTGCAATAAAATAATTATTTCATGGATGCTTTTGGAACAGTAAAATCCACAGTCCCTTTTGTATCAGGGTGCCTTGTTAAAACTGTAACACTTGGCCTAGTAGTCTCAAGCAAAAGTACCACACGTCATCCCAGATACCTTACAACAATAGATTTGTCTGTTCATAAATCACCCTTGATATAGCTGTATTATAAGTTACATGGTTTGTGAGTGTCCGGTACGGAATGATACAGGGTCAGTAGGAAACATACATAGGGTGAGGCGTCAGCCGAACCTGGTATGTTTCCTACTGACCCTGTATCATTCCGTACCGGACACTCACAAACCATGTAACTTTTTTACCCCTACCGATGACGGCGCTATTTTAAAAAAGTTTTTTAAAAAGTTGCCGACGTCGGTGCAGTGAAATGAGTACAGAATAGTTATCTGACTGCAATAAAATACTACAGCAAAAATAAAACGGATACTAAAGTTAAGCATACTAACGAAGTCTAGCAGTTTTTCGTCTCCTTTCAATGTCTCAAAATGGTACTTTCATGAGTTTTGAATCACTATCTTCAGCAGAAGATCTACAAACCTTTTTTACGGTCGCCATTTTTTGTTGACGTTTACGTTAGAGACAGGGGACGTAACTCTAACCCACCCGGTATGAGCCTCACTGACCCAGTATTTTTGCACGTGCGGCTATGTACGAAATGATACAGGGTTGGTCATGTGATTCGATTTAGCCAATCACTTTCATAGATTTTAGTCAGAGGTAGGGTAAACTGGTTATATCATACTCAAAGGGAATTCACACATCAATTATATCACCTCAAACTGCATCTTAGCCATTGAACATAAAACAAAATCATAGTAATGGGCAACAATGAGAAAGCTATGTTCCAAATTCAACCCTATAACTGTTATATGCCAAACATGTTTGAGAATATAACCAGAAAATTCAATGAAATAGATCCCAAAATTAAAGTAGTTAATAATATAACCTCTTTATATTATATTTCTGTGATATTTTCACTCGAATGTTTAATTTCAACATCAAATGAAATATGACCTTACCTTCAAAAGGGAAAGAATATAATGTTGATGCTTTGCGCCAAGTTTCACAATATGTAAATATAGTTTTGGAAAATTAATCCGAACAAAAGTGGAATAGCAGGATAGAACTTTTACTTAAAATCTTACCTTGAAATGGAAATGAATATTTCTTATCTGTTTTCAATTCACCATGTGTCTGTTTAGCTAGGTTGTACAAACTACCACCATTACGGAACCATTCAGGTGGAAGGTGATATTCTGTTAATGCTTCACATGTTAAACAGCGATACAATCTCTTATCTTTTATACTGTTCTGTGTGTTTCTCAAAACTTCCTCGGGAGCTACACCTACAATGCCTACAAACATTATCTTCCTTAGTATTCAATGTTTTTCAGTGATTAATAGCAGGAATTTCCTGTGTTAATGTGTGAACTTATTTTTTATCTGTTGACTTGAGATGACCTCAGTGGCCCAGTGGTATAAAGCCTGTGCTAACAGGTCACTGCACCACTTACTGCCAAGGTTCGAATGATCCTAGTGAGAGGTTTGTCAGCCTGCTTTGCAAAAGGTTGGCGCTGGGTACTAAAATTTCCTCCACCATCCCAAAACTGACTGTCTCAATATAAATGAAACAATCTTGACCTGGAACACAAAACTGACCATTACTGCACTCCACTCTTATCGACTGAGGAGACAATTAATTTACAAACCTGATGTTTTATACAAATACTGATGTACATCGGCAACAAGCTGGGGTTGAACACCATACTTCTCTATAAATACTTCCTCCATGGCTGTAACTAACTGTCGTATGTACTTATCCTACAAAATAACAAATAAACCAATATAGACCATTACTCCACTCTTCAAGAGACCACAGGTTATTGCCAAATATCATCAAATTTGGCCAAGTAGTTAAGGGGAGATGATTAAAGTGTAAAATATTTACAGAAAGACAACATAAGGTGAACTATCTGATATCCCATCTGAGCCATCAGCTAACAATGAAATGTGAACATCTATTCTTCAGAACAGTTTATGACTAACCTGAATTACACATAAATTTTGATAAATATTAATGTACTTTCTATATGCACAATTCTACTTAACCACAAGGTTCATCCATTTACATCTAAAAGGCTAGTTTCTCAAAAACAGTGATTTTGTTTGCTTAAAATTACTACTGAATAAAGATAGTTTCCCAAAGGAAAAATGACTAAAATTTCCAAATCTGTCCACTAAAATTATCGTAAACAACAATACTGAAAAATTAAATAGATCTAGTTGTCCTTACCTACAAGATGTCAGATTGTACCACTATATAGTGTCTTTTAAATGAAGATGCTGGGTATTGACAGCATATTATAATGCAGTTTGCAAGATCTCAGAACTTCAGTTTTCCCAATCTTAAAGGCAGATATTAATGTTCAGTATAATCTTGAGTGGAAACAGAAACTAAAGTTACACAGCAGCAACTATCTTCCAACTAAGATTACGGTAATTTATGGGGCTCTTAACTGGGCTGGGGCTTGAACCCACAGTCTTTGAATAATGAGTCTGAATGTAACCTTAACCACTTGGCTACCAATACTTACATTCAAACACTTATCGCCTCCAATATAGCAGCACCCATCTGTATCAAAGTCTAAATACTTGTCAATCAAAGTGGTAGGCATACCCCATGCTTTCTGTATCATATATCGAGGTAACTTGGGGTTTGGTCTACCTGTAAATAATTACAATCAGCAAGTTATTAATAGTTAGAAAAGTGAAAAATTATAGTATACATAAACAATTTGATGTTATACAACCTTCTAACAAAACAAGGAGACACTTAACCCTTCAGAACACCCACTCTCACTACTGTAAATAGCGGTTGTGCGATTACTTGAATTATGTTTGTATTTTACGCACATACATAACCAGACTGGGCTTTGCTATAAGCACACATGACTTTCAGTTAAGCGAGTCGAAAATGAAAAAATAAATCTCTGACTATATTTTCAACAAATAAATTATCTAAATACTTGCACACACACACACACACACACACACACACACACACACTTTTTTCTCTATGAATATACAGTTGAATCTCGTTATCTCGAACTCGGATATCTCGAACTACCGGATATCTCGAACTTTTTTAAAAAGTCCGAACAGAGTTGTTCTTTATTAAACCAAAATAACTCCGGTTATCTCGAACTCGGATATCTCGAATTATCGGATATGTCGAACAATATTTTCGTCCCCTTGAATGAAAATCCTAGGAAAATTACACTCGTTAACACGAACAAAAAATTTAGGAAAATTAAATTTGTTAACTCGAACAAAAAAATTTAAGAAATCAAATTTATCAGCGCCTACAGATTTTTTTATAGAAAAAACACATTCCGACACAAATAAAATGTTTGACTGTCGGCCTCGTGTTGATTTTAAAATTTCAACATTGCACTGACCTCCCAATTTCCTTAAGCCCTTAATTATTATCCCTTGCATAAGCAATTAAACCATCCAGGTATTATCAGGTGTTATAACTACTGCCAAGCTGAACATGACTCCCGAAATTACTCAATACAACCGGAAGCTTGGGGTGATTAAAGTACACAAAGCGAAACTGGTATGGAGACCAAAGCCGACTCCACTATTTGTCGGCTAATAACAAGTAACAGATAATCTCCCGATTTTTTATATACTACATTCTCAATTATAAATACAAATAATAAATAATGCAGTTTTTTATATACCATGTTTGAATACATACGATATAGGATAAAATGGCAATATACAGTTTGACAAGATAAAACCGGGAGCGACTTTCGGTAGGCGTGTACGAGTTACTTCCCTTTTGTTGTCGTTTTTAACATCGGTTATCTCGAACTCCGGATAAGTCGAACTTTTTGCATTTCCCCGTCGAGTTCGAGATAACGAGAGTCAACTGTAATACATTTTGTAACCTTGTAGTTAATTGTTGTTAAAGTAATTAATGCAATCATAACTAATAACAAAAGATATTTCTTCCTGCATGATTCACATAAATCTTTATTGATTGAAATGAGAACAATGACTTTTGTTTCCCTTTTCTTCAAAACTGTAAAATTAGGTTAGTGCATGAATACTGATCAATGACTGACATCTATATACTTGTATATTTTTGACACTTTCAGTGCCAGTAGTGACTATATATATATATACCTTTCGCATCCAGGAGTGACTTTAGTCTTAAATTTACCTATCAATGCAAGGAGTAAGTTGAGTTAAATATATTTTTTGGTGCCAGGATTGAAAGGACATGGCCAAGTGGTACTGTCGCTGGCTTTCAAAGTCAAGGATTGTGGGTTCGAACCTCACTCAAGACATGGAAATTTCTGAAATGATTTTCATCTCCTGCCTGTATTAATATTAGACCTGTAAAAAGCTTGTTACTCAAGGTCCAAGGTCCCATGCCTCAGTACACGCTAAAGACACCTCTGTGGAGTTTGAAAAAGATAGGCTTACTGTGACAGAGGAATCTTACAACTAGTAGCGTATAAAATAGACTGAGCAAGAGAAAAGATCAAATTTGTTAAAAAGGACTGCGCAAGAGAAAAGATCAAATTTGTTAAAAAGGACAGTATCTTGTAAACTGATTTGTCACAAAATCACAAATTCATGGCTTCTTTTACCAGGATTGTGAATTCAGTCACATTTTAAATAGTGATATAATCATCACTGGTTACCTTTCACTCCAACCATCGGTATGTAATGATTTCTTCCAAAACTACTCCAGGCAATACACAGAGGTTTATTCATCAAACCATCTTTTCCTCTACAGACTTCTGGTGGTACCATAGCTGGTAAAAATATTCCTGAAAAAAAATATGTAAAAAGTTTGTCACTTATGTAGCAGTACTTACTGAATAAATATTGTGTTTCTTCATGCATATATTCCTTTAGCTGGATTTGTAACACACCGAGCTAATGGATCAGAGGTACTGGGTAGGAATATCAGTGGTCAAGATGTAACAATATTATGATGGCATAGATTTATCATGATACAAGAGTTGTTCGCTATGTAATGTGCATTGTACAATATCTCAAAAGCATTCGACTCAAATAGTGAAATGATCATTACATCCCTTTAAAAGTATTCTCCATGGTTTAAAACTCATAATTTCAATCTCTGAATCCATTTCTGAAATGCGTGATGGTACCCTGATTTAGGTACACCTCTGAGGCACTGACTAATTGCTGAGCCAAGGGCTTGTCAGGACTTGTAACAACAATCAAATAGGAAATTTTTAAATTTTGGAAATAGGAAAAAGTGGCATGGTGCTAGATCTAGAGATTATGGTTACAGTGGTTATGGCAAGACGGTAACCTTCTTTGACTTCAAAAATTGCTTCACAAGCTTAGATGTATGTGACATCATGAAGTATACAACATGCCTAAATCCTGACACAGGGCATTGTTTATGATTATATTTCTTTAAGAGTTTTTTTAGTATGACATGTTGATGATAACGACCTGTAACACTTTTGTCCTTCGACACCAGGATTTGTATAGCTATACCATCACATGTGAGAAGAACATGCAATAAAGAACCTTCTTTGTGCTTATGCTTCTTTTGGCAACTACAGGCCTTCTATCATGTTTAGTTAGCCATATTTTGTTTCCAATTTTTTTTCCTGGTTCTAAATAGTAAACTCAAGTTTGATTGAATGACTGATTGATTGATTGGTTTTTGGATGGACGGACGGACGGACGGATGGATGGATGGATGGACCTCCATTTGGTCTGAAATGTACCAAAACGTTCCCTATACATATTATATTCTTGAGCCGAATTCTGAAAATTAAATCAACCAAATAATTCATTTTTCTTGTTAAATTTAATTCCTGGTAAATTAATATCTACATGTATATTACCATCCTATCTGAACTGCAAGAACAGGGATACAGCCTAGGACAAGCCCAACACATAGCACAGGACAGGGGAAAGTAGAGGGAACTAGTTATGGCCTTATGTCCCACCAGGGATGAAGAGGATAGGTGAGGTTATTACTTACCAGAATAGTCTGCAGAGCTTTTAATTCCACTTAAAGAATCAAGCAAAATAATAGGTCGTCTCAAAACATTGGCAAGTCCAAATACATGAATATTTCGAAGTCCTAAAGGTTCACCATCAGCCGGAAGAAAATCTGGATCACATTCATTTATGATACCTTCCCATTCACAACTGTCTACAAAATCTTTAAAATGAGCCTTGTATTTTTCTAAATTTGTCTTCAAATGATTCATCAGGTTTAGTCTTAAAGCATGCCAAAATAACTCTCTTCCGACTAAGGATCTTGAAATGGCATGAACAAGACAATGTCCATCTCCATCAGCATGGATTGGAACCAGACATTCTTGTCCGTCGTTTATTTCCTTGATCACATTTAAAGTGTCAGCTAAGTATTTGGTACTTCCTGATCTATCTCTACCGTAACCCACAACATCAAGGTTTTCCTCCTCGATAATAAAAGCCCTATCCCCTAGTATTTTACCACAGTCAAATATTTCAGTCTGGGATAGTTCTGTAAGAAGTTTTGCCTTCCCTGTCTTTTTATCCATTCCATAATGAGTTAATATGGGTGATATTAATTTACAAACATAATTAGACAGTCCTAGTACCTTCACATTGTCAGGCCCCTTCTTGGGTTTAACATTACCAAGTAAAATGTTTTTCAAAATGTTATGAAGTGCAACACTTGGATTGGTAACTTCAGCTATATTAAGCAAACTGGATTTCTCATGACGTTGTCCACAGCTTGTACATTCTACACTTTTATCATAAGCTGGAAAGAAGAGTTTGGCATGGCACTGCTCATCAGGACAAGTGCCACAAAGGACCTTGTACGAATCTTCACTTCTCTTTCTGTTTGTCCTTTGCATAGTTAATGAGTATTACTGTATTGGTGGCATGGCAAAGTTAGGCAAGAATCTGAAATTAAAACAAACTTTTCTAAATAGTGCTGGAGTTTGAGATAATGACAGCTGAAACAAAGTCCAACTGAAAGTGAAAGTGAGTCATCGAACTTTAAATTTTACCTGATTTTCTAGAAATTAAAACAGTTTTATTTTTTAAAAAGTTATTGAACCATCAAAATACCTATACTATAGTAACAGTACATAATAAAGTATAAATCAGATTTTGTTAAAATTGCCAAGAACTGAATGAAAAGGCTCGAGTTTTCCCCATTCAGTCTGTACCATTGAATAAAGTACAGCATAATGAGCCTTCTGTTAGAATCATTATCAAATCTTGTGTGAGCAGTCTGACAAAGGACAGTTACATGTAACATAGAATCAGGAGCGAAAAGGGTGATCTTTAAAAAATATGTTTAAAAATGGAAAAAATTATTTCAGTTGCAAATGCAATAATCAGGATTTTTGCCCATTTTGGCAGCGCAAAAAATAAGAAATTTAGAATTTGACAACAGAATTCGCTGTAAACAGAATAAAAACTTACATTTCATGTAGTTGAATGTGGATGACAGAGTATTAAACTTTCGCATTTAACAATGAAAATATAAAGCCAGTCTACCATACGAAATAAGTCAGCAAAAATCAATGCTGCAAGTGATTGCACTTGTTTGTGTTTACAAGTAAATCATCCTAAGTTGTAACGCTTATTTTGATTGGATAAAAATATATGTAAAATTTACTTTAAATACACATACGTTTTCCAGACACATTTTCACTGAATATCCTAAGCAATAATTTTTTAATGGTGATATAAGTTGTTTATGAATTTTAATATAAAACTTTTTATCATCTTTGAAGTTTCTGTGAAACTATAACACCCACTGCTTAACCAATAAAATGATAGCTTTTAAACATCTGTCGGCATGTAACATAAGTAAAATTTTTGAAAGATGGCCACTGAAAAGAAGCCAGTGAAGGGGATTTTGAAAGCATCTTCCAGCTTTGATAAGCCGGATCTGCATCCGTAAACACTTTAACTTTTTCTCAACATTTAATTCTGTATACCTTTGTTTTTATTCTTTTTATTGTCTCTAAATATTGCAACAGTTTGTTTTTAAAATAATGAAGGGATTAAAAAAATATAGAATGCATAAACATAATTTATATTTTTCCAAAAGTCACCTTTGGCAAATTTCTAATTTGCATTTGTTTGCCATAAAATTAATCTGACCTTTTAAAAGTTTATATTGCATCATTGTTGCCGTCTTTTTTTCTTGATTGACCAAAGGCACAAGAATAAATCGCCTGAAAAATTCATTAATTGACATCCTGCTTTAGAAACAAATCATTGCTTAATCAGGCATTTTTCTTTACAAATTATTCCTTACCATTTTTGACACCATTAGTAAACCTTAGCAGGATGAAGCTTAATAATTTTGAGTTGGAGGCCCAGCTCGCTATAGAAAGTTTTAGCAGTAATAAATAACCTAAATGTGTAAATGGGACCCAGGCTTATTTTTAGAAGCCATTGACTACTGGGCCCCTGTAGAAACTTAGACACATGTTTGTATTGATGCATTTCTATGTTTGTTTTCTGGTGATTTTATATGGCATCAGATATACATGTACATAACATGGTTAAAGACTTCTGTGATGATCTGAACATGTATATTTTAAGGATGCATTTCAGTAATGTCCAATATTTTTCTGTTATAAGTTATTGATTAACTTGTTTTAATTTTACAGCACTAGAAAGCCATTTCGAACCCTAATAATACCAACTTGCCGCCATCATCCCATGTTGATTCACACAAGACCAACTAACCCCAAAATACAAACTGACCCCTTCTTCATAAATACTTTTTATTGATTTTAAAAAGGAGTTTTTTGTTTAAAAGTTAAAATGAATCAAATATTGATATAGTTCATACTAGCAGGGTTTTACGGGACACACAATTCTGCGTTTTTTACGCAAAATAAATTATGTTGGACGCAAACAAAATTATCATATGCATCCAGAAGGACGCAAAAAATCTGGAAACCAATTTGAATTGAATTGGAAAACGTGTTTTAAATTTCTGTTAATATGGACAAGGATTTTTCGAAAACCCTCTGAATGTTGGAATTCCCCGCATACTAAAAATACATTGGTGTGTAAAAATAGCACTCGTAAATTTCCGGCAAAGTTTTGATTGGCCCGTAGTGGAATTTGCTTTGGATCGGTTAGACACCTTGACATCAGTAGCTTGCATGAACTGTCATAATGGCTAAACGGCAAATTAATATTGGCGATTTTCTAAGTGTACACCTAAAGAAAAAGAATCAAAGATACCCGATTCAGAACCTGTGCAGTCGGGCTCATCTGACTTGACATTTAAAAAAGAACACAGGTTTTTAACAGCATGGTTAACACGGTATCCATGTGTGAAATACAATGCAAAAAAAGGTGGTGGCTTGTGATTTACGCATCCATGCATCGAAAAACAATGCATTCACAGTCGGATGTAACAATTTTTAAACTTCAACATTATCACGACACCAGGACTATATATAATCATAACTATACAATTAATACTTTTAATTTAATTCAGTTTTGGGACCCACATTTGAAAGTTTGGACCCCATTTATTTTTGTTGGAGTCCCAAATACCCACATTTTTGAAAAGTTGTGTAAAACCCTGATACTAGTACCCATTTTATTTATTAACAAAGTTCCAATTACTAGTATTATTCTATATATTTAAATGAAAATGGACATGGTAATGAAAATTAAATGCAAAAAAAAAATTTTGTATTTTTATTTTCGCTTTTTAAATTGAATATTATAAAAAGAGAAAATTTCCAAAAATCATTGATGACTTCACTTGTTATTTTCTGATATTGTTTTCGTAACAATCAGTTTCCCCTATTCTTTAACAGTTCAGAAGAAGGGAGACAACAGGAGTATTGTGATAACTGTCAAAATTGGGAAAAGAGCAAGTTAGTTAATTCTAAGTGACGAGTTGGTGGGGGCAAGTTGTCCAGAATTTCTGTCAATTTTATACATGTATCAGATTATGACAAATGTCCGACTAACTTGGTACATTATAAAAATACACAGGGTAAATCTGTCTTGATCAGTGATGTATGAAATTATCAGATGATAACCAAATAGTCATGTTCAGGAATTCCCACTATTGTTATATACACTGAATCTTAGGGTCAATGTTTCCATTTCTGGCACTAAAAACTTCCATTGGCTAGTACTAATTTATGAGAAATTATTTCAAAATGTAACAAACTGTAGCATAATTTGTGAAAAAATACTTTAAAAATTTGAAAATATGGCAACTTATTATTTTAAATCTGTGGAAAACTAGGAGATTTTATTGTCTAGTGAAATTCATTGATAGTGTTCACTTTCTGAAAAAAGTCTTTGATGTTGAATTTTATGTAACTTGTAATAGTGGCTACGAGTATTTTAAATTTTAGGCCAAGAAGAGAGTCAAAAGAGACAAAATGGGATGAAATGAATATTTTGGCTACCCTTCATCCCCCAGGTAAAGATTACGGTCACATGAAGATAGATGAACCACCCACACCATATAGTAAATATTCTGATCAGGAAGATGATGAAGAGAATAATCAGAATGAGGAGTCCAATAGACGCAGTAGCGTTAGTGAATCTGATAAATTAGATCCTGATAATTTGTCTTCCAGGTAAAGTTTATACCAAGTCAATCAGAAATCTGCTTAGTCTTTGTATGTACATTCACACAGAATATAAAAATTGTAATCGTTATGATCTTAGCTGGTTTTTACATATATTATTTTTCCTTGCTGGACAAATTTATGAGAGCTATTGACATAATCTTGGCAACCTGCCTTGTATGTCAGTCTTTGTGTCTCATACCAGTGATTTTGTTTCTTAAAAAATTACTACCGAATAATGTTAGTTTTCCCAGGGGGAAAATGACTAATTTTTTTATATTTGACCACTAAAATTCCCAAAACAACAGTGATATACACGCAAATCAAATCTAGTTGTGCTTACCAACAAAATGTAAGATATTGTCTCAATATACCTGTAAACATCTTTGCAATTAGGAATCTAAGCTATTGCACACATGCCATCAAGCAGTTTTACTTTGCTGTAACTTAAAATTTTCGCAATTTAAAAGACAAAATGTGGTTTTTAAAAATTATAACAAAATCACTGCTTATCTTTCCATGGTTTTATTATACCTATTATTGTCAAATTAGGGTTGTGTGAGCTACAATGTCTGATCATTCTTGTTAGTAACTATGCAATTGTAATTAAAACGCTGTTGTAGTAACCATAAAAGTTCATTTCCAGTCAAGATTATTTCATTTATATTGAAACATCACCAGCTGTAGATAATGTTGCCATAAACAGCTGATTTTTTTGTGACATGAGTCATCTAGCATCAATTTTAAGGTCTCTGAAGAAGCTGGTGATGTTCCTTTCTAAATACAGAAGCTCCAGCTGCCCTCTTCAATGATCTTTTCTTTGGTTTGCTTTACATAAAGACCCTTTAGTATGACATATTTTCAAGGTATAGACACTGGTCCAGTGAGCTTGTAAACTTGAAAGTGATCTGTTTCCATATATAAACACTGATCTGAAGAGTGTAATTTGATCTGCTTTCCATATATAAACACTGGTCTGAAGAGTGTAATTTGATCTGCTTTCCATATATAACCACTGGTCTGAAGAGTGTAATTTGATCTGCTTTCCATATATAAACACTGGTCTGAAGAGTGTAATTTGATCTGCTTTCCATATATAAACACTGGTCTGAAGAGTGTAATTTGATCTGCTTTCCATATATAAACACTGGTCTGAAGAGTGTAATTTGATCTGCTTTCCATATATAAACACTGGTCTGAAGAGTGTAATTTGATCTGCTTTCCATATATAAACACTGGTCTGAAGAGTGTAATTTGATCTGCTTTCCATATATTAACAGGATATCTCATGGTTTAATATTTATTCCCTGTACACACATATAAGTATTTACTAAGAACAGATTTTGATCCCTGATTTGTTTTATTTTGTTACAGGTTAACAGGTGATAATGAACCAAGGGTTTTAAGAAGACATCCTTCTACAGGTACAGAATCATCATCTGAGGATGAAACAGAAACAGAAGAAGAAAGAGGTGAGCAATATAGTGCATGTATAAACAAATACAATGGATTAAGTCTGTGGGAGCAGATAGATAAATTCAGTAAATCTTTCAAATATAGTACAGCCTCATATATCTTTTAAACTTTAAAAAAAATCTAGCTAGCTGAACTTATGGCATGGGGAAGCCTGCATGTGTGCATTCATGTTACCATATGTGTATTTTTTCCAAAACCATTGACCCAATCCAAGCCAAATTTTATGTTGAAGGCACTGGTGAATAGAAATTTCAACCTAGAATATCCACCAAAACCTTAAGATGGCCACTTTTTAGCAATAGTATAAACTAGTAAAATGCCATCAAGGGCTGAATATCAATTTACCAATTTATTCAATCGTTATACGTTAAAAGTGGATGGATAACCATTAAACTTATAAGGATTTTATTTTAAGCATATTCTTTGAAAGTTTTCTGCTCTAAAATCGCCCACAGGGGTAAATAAGGTAATTTTTCTTATATCCTTAGATCTCCTTTTAACAGTGTTTTGATTTTACATTGGGGTTGGAAATACACATGTTAAAATTAAAAAAAAACCTGACCCCAAGACCAAGTATCTGTGAAACCACCTGGTCTCATGGAGCCAGCTCTATCTGTGAAACCGCCTGGTCAAATGAAACCAGCTGTATCTGTGAAATCACCTGGTCAAATGGAGCCAGCTGTATCTGTGAAACCACCTGGTCAAATGGAGCCAACTGTATCTGTAAAAACCACCTGGTCAAATGAAACCAGCTGTATCTGTGAAACCACCTGGTCAAATAGAGCCAGCTGTATCTGTGAAACCACCTAGTCAAATGGAGCCAGCTATATCTGTAAAAACCACCTGATCAAATGGAAACAGCTTTATCTGTGAAACCACCTGGTCAAATGGAACCAGTTGTATCTGTAAAACCACCTAGTCAGATGAAACCAGCTGTATCTGTAAAATCACCTGGTCAAACAGAAACAGTTGTATCTGTCAAACCACCTGGTCAAATGGAACCAGCTTTGGTAAGAAAGATCTTTGTTTGATGCAGATTTAAAATTTTATCAGGCACTTGTCTGAAATTCAAGTTGGTCACCATTACAATCAATAGAACAAGGAAATCAGATAAATAGCTGGGTCTGTTTTTGGACTTTTAAGTTCAAATTTGATAAATAGAAAGTTCCGGTATTTACACATGAAAAGATGTATTGGATCATAACTTGTATATATTGTTTTATTTTATCTTTCTTCAGCAAAGAGAAAAATGTTTGAACAGAAGAGAAAATTACACTATAACGAGTTCCAAGCTGTCAAGTTAGCCAAACAATTAATGGAGGAAGAAGATGAGGACGAGGAAGACGAGAATGACGATGATGACGACAAGGCAGATAATCAGGGCACTAGTAATAAACTAAAAAATAAAAAGGACAATAAATCAGATAAAAGTCAATTACAGAAAAACGTAGAAACAAAATAACAATAGTTACGTGCTTATTATAATTATAGATGATATATATATGATAGAGTAATGATGTTGAAATCATTTAAACAGTGTTAAAATGTTCTACATGTAAGTCCATGTGTGCTGCTGTTGTTGCTATATAGAGATGTTTATCATTATTATTATAACTGTTATTAAAAATGTGAAATATTTGGGAATGGTACAAAATTGTCACTTTTACGAATGCCCAACCATGAATTACTACAGATTTTATTCTATTTTTTATATGTACATGTATATCATAGGATAAAATGCTGCAAATAATGCTTGAGTTTTGTGGAAGTAACCAGCCTTTTTGTCATGGATGTAGTCACTGTTATGAGATTTCAATTGATACACAACAGCAATACTCTTTAAGTGTTATCTTGAAATCTTTAATGTATGGACACTGCTACTGTTTGGTTCAGGATCTGTTTTATGAAAATTATAAAAATCGGGAATCACAACATTTATAGAATGTCACCTGAAGAACATCTTGAAATTGTCAGCAATATTAGTGCTGTACTGTACCCATTCCTCCAAACAAAGAGTTGTTTCAAGGGGAGATAATCACTTGAGAACTTGGATACTGTATTGATTGTTTAGGGGCAGAGGTAAAGTTTCTGATATGTATCATGTCAGATATTATACTTCATTGATTGTTTAGGGGCAGATGTACGTATCATGTCAAATATTATACTACATTGATTATTTAGGGGCAGATGTATGTATCATGTCAAATATTATTCTACATTGATTGTTTAGGGGCAGATGTATGTATCATGTCAAATATTATACTAAATTGATTGTTTAGGGGCAGATGTAAAGTTTCTGATATGTACGGTATGGTGTCAATATTATACCTGTATCATTATTGTCTATTAAGAGTCAGAAGTGCTTCCCTGTTTGTTTTTGTATTGTTATTGTGTAACCATTAAACCCATTTTATTTACCTGTGTCATTAGTTGCAGTGGATGTTTTATACCAGTTTTCTTTTTGTGTGCTGCAGTTGAAATAGCGAGAAATTATCGCATAGTGCTTGCCTGTAGTTTATTGTTGTAAATATGAATATTTAGAGAACATATTTTATATATGTATATTACAGGGCATAATTGTTTTGTTGTAAAGTCTTGTGTTATTATAGAAGTTCTATATAGAATGATACCTGACATATCTTGACTGTTTAATCAGTGGTCAGTTTAACTTTTTGAAAACATACAAATGTTCTCTTGTCTATGTTTACCTGTAAACTTACAACGTCATGAGTATAACTCATATCAATTCAGAAATTGATTGGTGCAAAATAATTATTTAAGTGCTGTACATATATCTTGTGGTAGAAAAGTCTTTATATTTGTTATATTTTAGCATAATAATAGTCATAGTTCAGTGTACAACCATTACAAATCTACTCTCAATACTAATGGGTAACACTCCAGAATCAATGTTAAAATTTGCTGTCTGTTCTCAGGGTTGGATATTCACTTTTTTCAACAGTAGCCCACAGGGCTAGTAGTTGTTTGAAATCACTAGCCCTACTTGAAGTTGAGTAGTCCGGGCATGTCCCATTCCTCCTTCCACCCCCGTAAAAATTGGAAAAATTAAGCATAATCCTTCAATCTTTGAGAAGTTTAGATAATGATTATATATTCATTAAGTCTAAAAAGCTCTGTATTGAATATATGAACTAATTGATTTGAGATAAACTACTAGCCTATTGGGCTACTGGCAATACAAGATTCACTAGCCCTGACCAATTTTTACTAGCCTCAGGCTAGCAGGCTAGTGTTAGTGTCGATCCCTGGTACCTAAGGGTAACACTCCAGACATACCGGTAATTGGTTATGAAACAGATGGATTGATGAAATGGCTTGTGCATTGTAAAACTATATGCAATCAATCAAATGCCAAAGTGTAGCCAGTTAATAGTACAGTTAAATTTTAACATTAAAATAGGGTTCAAGAATTTTAATATGTAAATCAAGTGCGCCAACAACATTTGGGGTTGATGGCAGATATTTATTGACAATGTGCGATACATATCATCCAGCAGCATATATTTTGAAATGTTGCCACATACCTCTTACATTGTAGAAGTGAAGGTACTTACACAAAAAAAGAAGATGTAATTAAAAAACTTAAGTCTAGCAGTATAAGTGAAAAAACTAAGGACATAAATTGCATGCATAATGATAGGGGTTTACTGTCGGTGTATTAAGGCTAGCAGTATAAGTGAAAAAACTAAGGACATAAATTGCATGCATAATGATAGGGGTTTACTGTCGGTGTATTAAGGCTAGCAGTATAAGTGAAAAAACTAAGGACATAAATTGCATGCATAATGATAGGGGTTTACTGTCGGTGTACCTCATATACAATCTTAAGGCATGTATATAGATATCATCCTGTGTGTCCGAGGTTTTACTGTTACTTCATTAGAGTGTTAAGTATTGTTAATTAATTAGGGTTTTATATATTGTAAACATCGTGGTGTTAGATTATAAATATGCTGTACATGTACATATGTCCATTCTGGGATTTGTGGCAATAGATTCATACGCTTAATATGTTGTGTAAAACTATAAGATGTAAATTGAAGCATATTGTATTTAAAATGTAGGTTAAAAAGAAGGGATTTTGAATGAATAATATTTGTACAAAAGCCACATTAATATTTCTGAAATTATTGAAGGGTTTTCATCAAATAATATTTCTACAATTATACCATAGTTTCTTTTATGTATCTAAAATTATTGTTTAACCCAGGACTTCATATCTAAAAAACATTTATTAATCTGATAGGCAATTTATATAAAAATTTAATGAAATAATGTGGTTTGACTTGAACCAGTAATACATCTCTGGTTGAGATGTTCCAGATACTCTTAAATTAATTATGATGTAACTATAGTAACCGCTTGTATATGTATTAAAGCAGATTAAGTTATTTGATTAAATTTTGTTTTGTTTCAATATTGGAATGTTTATATGTCATAAACATGGATAATCAGGTACATGTAATTAATATAATGTAGTTTTTTTCCCATAAATAGATCAAGTAAACTTTTTCCATTAATCATGATTGTTAAAGTAAATTCTGTAGTATCTTTCTTTTCCAAGCAATTTATTTTTCTTTTATTTGGCTCTTTATTTATGAATCATAAATCCTGTAGTCACTTTCTCTTGTGAGCAAATTATTTTTTTCTGATATTGGCTCTGTATTTATGAATCATAAAAACACAATTTTCCAAGATAAAATTACATACAGCTGTAAATTGTAGGTTGCTGAATCATGGATTGAAAATTGCAAAAAAAAGTTGCAAAATTGATTGTTGTTCACATTTATGTATAGTTTCCAGTGATTCAGTTTTAGAAAGGATTATATCAAGATGTTCAAAGCACACATATTGTAGCTCTATGAAATTATTGATTCTCATATACCGTAATATTTAGTTTTGTCCTCAAAACAAATTGGGGCGACATACAGTGTTTACTCTATGTCTTCTGACAACATTTTTCTAAACTATTGGATAGAGTAGATTTGGCATTGACTATTCATATTTTGATAATGCACATTGTAGGGAAAACATGGATTTTCTCAGTTAGGGTTTGTTTGTGGAACACTTAGAAATGGCATCCCATTTTAGTTAAAACTTGTTAATATGTTTAACATTGCTGTCACTTCTATAAAGATGGTCTGAAGTTTAAGAACAACATTTGACTTGGTGTTTGTTATAAATTTACTTGTTGATAAACTATACGGGCAGCAGAATGAATCTCTGATAATTATGTTAGATCTAGGTTATTTTTACAAAATCTTGTGTTTAAAATAGTCTTGATTTTGTTGTAATAATAATTTAATCAATGGGCTTTGCCACTGTACCACATGATACCTTATTTTGTTTGTGTGGAGCTATTTTTTCCATTTGATATGGAATCGTATCAGTTTACATTTACCCATAAAAAAGTATGTTATTCCTGGAATCTGTATTTAAATGTTTTCTAAAACATCCCATACAAACTGTAAGGGGTTATTGATCCTATAGTACTATTATGATATTATTTGATGTAGAAGATCAGGTCAAAGCAATAATATGTCATTTACAGTAATATATAACTCTTGTTTTAAGCCTTCCTACAATGTTTATTCTAGAAGGAGCTATGGGGCTATTGATCCCTTGTTTTGTCCCACTGTTAAGGCCTTAGTGGGTCATATTTAACATAACCAGTGCAAAAAAAATTATTTAATGGTGTTTTAGAGGAAAGTTTATGAAAATGGCCCTCTTTTTGAAAACCTGATCAACTTCAAAAGATTACCTTGGATGGCATTTGATCATACTAACAATATTTTAATTTAGGCACCATAATGGGGTCCACTGTTGTTCCACATAGTGCCCCATAACATTTGTACAGAGCATTTATTTTCATTGAATATACATGTATATAATCATATTAGATGGTGTTTTTCCATAACAACAATATTATTGCAGGATTTAGCTCCATAAACATTTTCCAAAATGATAGAGGTATTGATCATGTGGTATCTTGGCTAACCCCATTCTTTCAAGGAACCTTATTGGCATCAAGGACTATTTTGTGAGACCTAACATCAATGCAAGTAATTTTACTGTAATTATGGTGAGGATTTATTCAGTATGCAAATTTTTTTATAGTTACCTTGTATTCATATTAAATACTGCATATTCAGAAAATAATCACTTGGGAGAAATTGTTGCAGTTTTTCATCCATTAGCTTCAAACATACTAATGTACATGTGTTTTAAAGGTAACCATGCATCTGTTCTAGGCATGTATACATGTATATGCTTCTAATAAATGTAAATGTCAAAATTACTAATATTTATTCACCAAACATTTTTCTTGTCATACAGGTGTGTTAGATATTTATATATGCTTTTAAATCACCAATAGTTATTCACTTAAATTTTTTCTGATCAGGCTAGTTTTGAATTTTTATATCGAAGAAAAATGTCCTCATTGATTGTTATGTGTATACATGTAGTTACTGTTTCCCCATTCAGAGCCAAGCACATAGAAATACACTAATTTTGTATGAACATAAAAACATTTTTGTCTTTGTTTCCATGTCAACATACCTTATAGTAAGTCTAAATAATTAACCATGTCTCTGTTATTGCCAAGCAAGTTATGTGTTCACACTATCATGATATCCATCCTGTGGTCTAGGAATTCTGACACGGAGAATTAATTCTACAAATTTGTATTTTTGTAGTCTCACTTTTGATATAATGTTATTTGTTTTATAATGTTTGTTTAACTGTTTGTTTGATTTATAGTTTTTTGTCTCCAATATCCACACTATCAGATCCAAATATGTTGTCACCTTCCAATAAAATGAAAATGAAATAAGAAACCTACCAAGCTAATTTATACAAAAGAAGTAAATGTTCACCTTATTGTATGCAAATAGTGGATTGAGTAATGTTGGTTTTAACCCTCCTCATGTCAATAGTGGACTGACATATAATGGTATAAGGCCTCCTCATGGGAATAATGGACTGTCAGCACTCCTCCTGTGAATAGTAGACTGACATATAATGGTATGAGCCCTCCTTTTGGGTATGATGGACTGTCAGCACTCCTTCTATGAATATTAGACTGACATATGTTGGTGTCACCCCTACCCTGTAACCCTAGGACTAGTGGATTGACTTGTGTTAGTATCATCCTTTCCTTTGTGAATAGTTAACCGATTGACTGACATATGTTGGTATTATTCCCTGATATAATTTAATACCAAGACACTTTTGCCTCATCACAGTGAAGGAGGGAGGGAGGGGCTAAGTGAGCAGAGATAGACCTGTTGGTAGCTGTTCTATTTTTAGCATCTTGATCTTTAACCTCTATGTTATACATTGTAATTTGTATTCAGCGTTACCATCCTAACTATAATGGTAGGGGTTGGTGTAGAGTCATATAACATGTTTTTGTTACCATTTTTCCTGTTTTGTGTACTGTTATTTGATTGTAATAATCCCGTTTATTCAGTCTTGCCAGTTCATTCCATATTGATTTATTTTGTCTGTTGTTTTAGTTTGTCTCATGCTACTTTGTGCAGTAATGAGTCTGTCCTAATTCTTAGGTTTTAGGACACACTTATACTATATATATATAGAGGGTCTGTGTTAAAGTAATTCATCATTCATATACCAGTAAGAATTACTGCAGTAATGGGTCATGAGTTCATATTGACTAGTTTGTATAGGCAAACAACATTGACCTGTCTGCTTGACCTTTAATTTAAATATTTATGGTAGATAAGCACATTGATGTATAGGGATCACATGTGTTTATTTTATCTATATCATGAGAACATAAATCATTACATTGTGTATACACATATATAAAATATTAACTACGGATCCTAACAGTACCATTGTATTGGTTGGTTCCTATGAATATACCTAATGAAAGGTCAAGCGGACAGGTCAATGTTGTTTGCGTATAAGTGTTAGTACATGTAACATGTAAATGTTAAATCTGAACTTTTTGTGAGGCATTGCTACTTAACAACAAAAGCAAATAGACACTAGGTTACTCAATCATTTTTTTTTATTATTGATAAATTTGAAAATATGCAAATACAAAACTGATTTGATTTGCACATGCATATGTTAAATATAAAGCCCTTAGTAGCAAGGGGGTTAGTTAACTAGAATGTTCAGAGATCATCATCATGAAAGATGTTTAAAAATCTTCTTCATGAGAAGTACATGGGTTAGATCTTAGATTAAGCATTGTTTTTTCCACATTGTTGTTATTTTGTCATCCAGAAGTAGTGTATTGCTAGTTTAGTTATTGCCAGTATTATGGTTTATATAGAGTATTACCTCTCTAAATTGTGTTGTTTACCCTATAAAGACAAAGTCAGGAGGGAAATTCTGTCACAAAATATACAGCAAGTTAAAGTAATGTTTTCAAATACATACTGATAAATTTATAATAAAATAATATAAATAACAAAAGGGATTCAATATTTATTGTTGTATTTTCAGGAAATTAACATTTTACCTTCAAAATATTTCATTTAATCACTGGGAATCTTTCACATTTACATTCAATAATTTGTTCGAACAAACATGTAGAAATCTATGCATCATACTTAATACTGAAACATAATAATAATAAGTTTATATTTTGTACCTCTCTTTCATTGAACATGTTCAAAGTATTTTTAATCTAATACTTGTCATTGAATAAAGAAAAAAAAGGAAAAAAAATTAAACATATAAATGCACTGTACAACAGGACTCGTAATACATTTGTACCATAGTAGGGGAGGTAATACATTGGTGATTCTATCTATTATCTCCCTTAGTTGCAATGGAAGGTGGAGATACATAGAACTTTGATAACTTAAATATTGTTTTTTTAAATATGGTTTACATGTAATTAACTTGGTGTCAGCAGGGTTTTTTTGTTAGGTAACTAAAAACTACTGCACTTGTAAAAAAACAAGGTCCAACACACTTTGAATTATTAAAGTATCCCTAATATTGACGGATGTTTCCATAAACTTGCTATATGTACTTTGTGTTTACAGTGTATTCCTTTATCAAATTCAGTATGTGTGGTAATGATCTGTTCATTTTAAATGAAAAATAAGTAATTTATACAGCATTTTGAGTTTGTAATGGTATATATCTATTAATTACACTATATACAGTCAATCCTGTCTACAAAGGCCACCCAAGAGAACCAAGAAAACTGGCCTTTATTTGCAAGTGGCCTTTGTATACAGGTTAAAAAAATAAAAAGCAGTTGGGATAAAGTTTTACTGACCTTAAAAAGCAGGTGGCCTTTATATAGAGGTGATCTTTAAAAGCAGGTGGCCTTTATATAGAGGTGATCTTTAAAAGCAAGTGGCCTTTATATAGAGGTGATCTTTAAAAGCAGGTGGCCTTTATATAGAGGTGGTCTTTAAAAGCAGGTGACCTTTATATAGAGGTGGTCTTTAAGGCAGGTGACCCTCACATAGAGATGGTCTTTAAGAAGGTGACCTTTATATAGAGGTGGTCTTTAAGGCAGGTGACCCTCACATAGAGGTGGTCTTTAAGGCAGGTGATCTTTATATAGAGGTGGTCTTTAAGGCAGGTGACCCTCACATAGAGGTGGTCTTTAAGGCAGGTGACCCTCACATAGAGATGGTCTTTAAGGCAGGTGACCCTCACATAGAGGTGGTCTTTAAGGCAGGTGACCCTCACATAGAGATGGTCTTTAAGGCAGGTGACCCTCACATAGAGATGGTCTTTAAGGCAGGTGACCCTCACATAGAGGTGGTCTTTAAGGCAGGTGACCCTCACATAGAGGTGGTCTTTAAGGCAGGTGACCCTCACATAGAGATGGTCTTTAAGGCAGGTGACCCTCACATAGAGGTGGTCTTTAAGGCAGGTGACCCTCACATAGAGATGGTCTTTAAGGCAGGTGACCCTCACATAGAGGTGGTCTTTAAGGCAGGTGACCCTCACATAGAGATGGTCTTTAAGGCAGGTGACCCTCACATAGAGATGGTCTTTAAGGCAGGTGACCCTCACATAGAGGTGGTCTTTAAGGCAGGTGACCCTCACATAGAGGTGGTCTTTAAGGCAGGTGACCCTCACATAGAGATGGTCTTTAAGAAGGTGGCCTTTATATAGAGGTGGTCTTTAAGGCAGGTGACCCTCACATAGAGATGGTCTTTAAGAAGGTGGCCTTTATATAGAGGTGGTCTTTAAGGCAGGTTTGACTGTAGTACATGGTATAGAGAAGACAATCATACTTTTATTAACATATTTAACAAGTTACTAACATATTAGCATACTGTTACTGCTGGCTTATAGTATACTGACGGCTTCACAAAAGTAAATATCTGACTTACAGACTTTCTGAATAACCAGAAATGAGAGCAGGAGGAAATGTTTGTGTTTTCCCCTCAATTTCACTGGTCCCAAATCATGGGATATAGCAAAACAGCTTTAGCAAAGATTTATATTTTGGTAGCAAGTTGTTGAGTATGACTAACTGATTACTTATACTTATTATTTCTTCTTCATGGCTACTGTCTCAAATACAGTAAAACATTGATTTATTGCCACCATTTGTTCATAGAAATCGCAGTGTTTTAAAGCACTTTGGTTCTAAATTGAAGGATATTCTAAAGAAAAACATAAAAAATGGATTTTGGACTTGAAAATACTGGTAGTGTGGAGATAAAATGAGGTGGCAAAGTTATCGAGGGGCATTATAATGAGGTTTACTATAGTTGAGTCTAAAACTGCGTTCATTTTTATCTCGTGATCATTTCTGGTTATACAGTATATTGTCTGTCCATCTGTTCACAGTTGTCATTCACCTGTAGTTTCTAAATATTACCAGAACTGTAACAATGAAGTTAAATCTTATTGGTAGTGCATTAGGCTTGTACTTTTTTAGGTTTCAGTGGTATGAAACATCTAAGAGTAAAACATTTCTCTTGACAACATTCCAATGCTAGTTAAATCCTGGCTAGCTAATGGTATCCATGTGTTTCAGACAAGAAAAATCTGAAATGAAATGTCTTCCTCAAGAATATACCACAATAATCCTTGGCTCTTTTATTAATGGTCTGCAACCAGACTTAATGTCCTCGATTCCTTCCATGTATTAGGATACATGTACATATAGTTTGCAACCAGCTTTAACATCTGTATATATTTTCCTAAATTGAAATCTTTTTATTTGGATGCAGGTATCAATTAGCCTTATTGCAACCACCTAGATGTAATTCACACTATATTTTTCCATTGTAATATTAATTTTAGGGTATTAATTTTTTTAATTGTTTTATTATAATTATGTTTATGTTGCAATAAGTCATCATCAGTTTGAGGACATTTAAGGATTTTTAGTTTAACAACTATAACTTGGTGTTATCAAACAAGTTAGATCAAAGACGTGTACTGTGTTGTGTAGCTTTATATAAGTAATACTGTTTAAGATACCGTAAATCAAGATTTTTTACATGGTTAAATTTTTGCAGATTTGGTGTAAAAAGGTGTGTTTATTTTTGCACTTTTAATTTTTGCAATCTAAATAATTGAAACAGAAAAAGTCCAAATTTGGGGCATTTCTCTTTCAAGGGTGAATAATCCTTTTACAAAATAGAAATTTGAGTCAATCTTCAGCTACTTTGATGAAATCACTGCAAAATTTAATTGAATAGAAATTCTTTCAATTTCAATTTTTAATTTTAGTGGTTAAAAAGCACCAACAATTTAACCACAGGAAAAAAATCTTTTTATGGTATTTGTGTTTTAAGTGCTACAAATGTATGTAAAAGCTATTTTTTATGCCAAAACATTAATTTTAATATTGTTGATTTATAAAAAAGGATAAATTTAACTGTAGTGTTTGTCTTCTCAGCAATTAAGAAACAAGAGTTTCTGTAAGATGTCCAAGCTTATACTATTAAAGGCTTTCCTAAAGTCGATGAAAGCATAATTTCTTTGTTTTTTGGACAAAGATGTTTAAGTGGTGGAGTTTTTAATGCTTCCACCTATCACCAATGTGACAGGGTTTCATTTTCTGGTGTGGAATGGGAAATGTCCTGACAGGGTTTTCACTAGGTTTTAGTTTTCTATGGACACCAAGGCCTTATGCACACTTGTTTCAGGGCAAACAACATTTATACAAGTTTGTTTCAAGAATCTTGGACAGACAGGCAATCATTACAGTAATATTTCTCCTGATGTTTAGAGAATTACAAATGTAGTATTATTCTATACAATCTCTCTACATTGATAAATTGTTGTATGTTTTTATACTTCCAAATAATTATTGATGTAGAACTTAGATATGTAAAATGGAAAGTGGTAAAATATTAAAGAAGATTGAAAATTATATGTATTGTATTTTTAGTTTGAAGCTTGTTAGTACAAAACAGATTCTAAAGATTGATTGATTAAATGGGGTTAACATCTCGGTCAAGAATAATTCACTTATATCCAGAAGGCATCAGCTGTAGATGAGATGAGAAATCTTAACCTTTGCAGTGTGCTCAGGGAGGGTTCTTTAACTTGCCCCACCTGTCATGACACAGGACATTGATTCTCAAGCTTTCTTCCAAAGGACAACAGATTCTCAAGAGCCAGCCCTTATGTCTTATTTCTGGTTCCTCAAGTGAGAGTTCACAGATTCCTACAAAGAGATTTCATTCTCATTCATTTTCCTTGCTTCTTCACATTTCAGAGGAAAGAGATCTCACTGAAATTGGCATATACCATACATTCAGCTTAGCTGTTAAAATATGTATTGTTTTCAGTCCTCTGTATGTAACTGTATTTTGGCAGAAGGTACATGTATATTGTTTTAAGAGAAATCTACTGAGACTATCTTTCATCTTATGCTTACTTTTTGATTCATTTGGATAAGTCCTGCATCATTAGGTATTTATTTCTAAAACTTTAGTTGGTAATAGCTTGGTATACATGTAAGTGATATAAACTTGACTGGGACATATATCAATCTAAACTTTACAGGTTATTCATTTTAGATGGAATTCAAAGTAAGATTAGATATACATGTTCATATATCTTGTTATTGTTTTAATGAGAAATTGTATTTCATAATGGCAGTCTAGTCCTGTAAAATCAAAACTGGTATAATGTGTAATTTAAACCACTGAGCCAGTATCTATTCTGGTGGATGTTTCCCCGAGGATATCACAAATTTAGTAGACAATAATTGTGTATGTACTATTGTCTAAATTTTCTACTAGTTAAAATATATAATCCCTCAAAAACTAAGGTATACTTCCACATACAACATATTTTCTTTGCTTAATTTGGTAAAATATATTTTGGTCATTTGGCTATTTTTTTCAACATCTTGGAAAGAAAATTGTTTCTTAATTTTCATCCAAGCACTACTGATGAGGAGTTGTATTCCGAAACGACCTTTAACTAGTGCTGTAAAATTAAAGTGGTATAATATGTAATTTTATCTTAACTGACTATAAAGTCCACCTTGATGTGGCATAAAATAACAACAAAATTTTGACACTAAGGCCACTTTTATTGGTTAAAACTTGCGTAAGACAGTTACATGTTCTATTATACTTGAGGCATAACACTCCAGATGTACTTAAGTACTGTTGATATACTTATGACTGTAAAGATCACACACGTTTATATAAAATATTACACTCGATATGTTTGGAACCTATAACATTGATAGGAGCTATAAATACTAATGATAACACAAGAAATGTCACTTACATGATGGATACTATATGTTTCCATTTCTTGTAACCAAAATCACAATTGGCAACTTATTTCTGAGAAATTCTTTCAAAAAGTAATATATTCATAATTGTAGCAAATTTTTGGGGAAAAAATACATTGTACTTTAAAAGGTCTATATTTTCACAAATTTAGGAAATTTTCTAAAATTCAGCTATTAATGATTTTGAATTTGTAGAAACCTAGGATCGTGCAGTGAGTGGTGTCATTATGGTTGCAGCCAGATATGATCAATCGCAGAAATATCAAGGACAATGATAGAATACAGTCAACTAAAAGTAAGGAACAAAATCAAGATTATAACCACTCCCCCTTCATTTACATGAATGTTAAATTTTGAGAGAAATTTTCACTGATTACCCAAATTTTAGTTACACATAATGAGGAAACGCACACAAAAATTATAATTAAAAAGTTTAAGTCTATGATATTTTTGTTTTTCTGTCTCCCTATTCCTTTTGTGAGTTTACTTTATATAATTTTTTTTATTAACCACAAAATTAAATATAACTGCTTTACTGCATACAAGTGATAAGAAAGACTTCTGTTAATAAATCACACATAAATTTTTCAATAAAAATAGCTATGTTGTTTACCGTAATATTACTTACATGTAGTATAGATTCTGTCATTAAGAAGTTGACTAGTATTCAATATTTTTCGGTTTTTAAAGGTTTTATGGGAAAAATTATCATGAAACTGCAAAATGTTACATTTATTATAATTGCAACCAATGATGTCACAATATAAATTCCTGACATCACCATCAAAATGATATTGTGATGTTATAACACATGTAGCTTATCTTTACCCTAGGGTGAGACAGTAAAATCTTGTTAAAACGCAGGATTTTCTTGTCCGATATGGAAGAAAATAACATCCTTGTCCATACAAAATGTCTCGGTCCAAATTATGAGACAGATGTACCATGTTTTCATTGTTAGCACTCAATTTTTCTCCTTAAAATTGAAATGCTAAACCCAGTCCAAAATCTGGCTGTACAAATAATGGCAGTATAACAGTATAATTATATTGACTGTAATGCAGTGTGAATACCGTCATATATTGTGTCTATAAAATTGAATTTACATACATGTATATAGGTATAAAAAATTCTCAAAACAACAAAACAAGCTGTTCTTTGCAAAAACAATGCAAAAATATAACAAAAATTCACAAAAGCTCTAAAATCCTTGAGCATACAAAATATTATTAAAGCTAAATAATGACTAAATGTATCATACATAAAAAGCTGAATTTACCTTAACTCATAACTGATATATCCAGTAATAAATTAAACTTGATCAATATAAATTATACATTTATCAATCATGATCAGCAACTGTTCCATATAAGCTAAATAATGTAATGTACATTAGTACATTAAAAAATTAATTTACCAAATTTTTCTCCAAAGGGACATAACTTGTATAAAGCAATAATACATACTTGGTATGTAAAAACTAAAACTTGATCAATATCACTGATTTTGTTTGCCTAAAATTACTACCGAATAAAGGTAGTTTCCCCTGGAAAAAAATGACTAAAATTAACCAATTTGACCACAAAAATTCATAAAATGAGAGTGGTATAATTGCAAATTAAATGTAATTGTCCTTACCCACTGATATGATAGATAATGTCACAATATAACATCTTTTCAATTAGGATCCTAAGCTTTTGCAAGCATGTCATTATGCAGTCTGCTGTATTTCAGAACTTCAAATTTTCCCAATTTAAAAGGCAGAAGGTAGTTTTTAAAAATGTAACAAAATCACTGAAAATCTATCTATCATGATCAGCCCAATACCAGTACAGTCAAACTTGTCTATAAAGGCCACACAAGGGAACCAGTAAGAGTGGTCTTTATGGACAGGTGGCTTTTATATACAGATTCAAATAACATGAATAAAGGGCAACAGGATAAAATTTTACTGGCCTTTAAAAGAAAAGTGGTCCTTATATAGAGGTGATCTTTAAGGCAAGTTTGACTATATATGTTTGTCATACATTGTATACATAGATTTGTAAAAAAAAAGAGTTTTTGAAACAAACAGAGCATAACATGTAGTAACTGTAATACCAGCACAAAGCAACAGTGTGCAATAATGTATTCTCTTACAATTTCTGTAAGTGGAGTGAGTGGAATAATATGATAGTAGAATATTGTGGCTTCACTCAAATGTGATAGACTGTATCACTCTAATGTTTTATTCTCATCAAATATCAAATTGTAATTAATCAGCTATATGTGTCATTTAGTGAAATTTAAAAACAAACAGTGACTTCATCTTTGACATGTGACCTCAAAAAACCTACTGAAAAGTTGATGAATCTTAACCAAAGCATTATGGACAGATAAAACATTACATGCTTCACACAGAACATGTTGTATTGGCATGGAAACACTGACTACGGTACATGTATACCGGTATATATGACAAAGTATTTTGTTTCAGAAATATCACACACGGCCAGCAAAAGCAAAAAAGGAAACAAAACCATATCTTACATGATCAAAAAAAAATTGACATAAAATAAAATAAAAATAAAAAAAAGAATATCAAAGAAGTAAAATTAAAAATAGCAGCATTTAAAAGTTATAGTGAGCACATCTAACATAGTTTAAACAATATTGCCATTATTGTCATGTTTCTATATAGTAAATTAAATAAAATGTCAAGTTTCTAAGACAACTGAAATTTTCAGACTTTTAAATTTTTGTGTGAAAAATATTATCAACATTAAGAAATACTTAGCATGTGATAATTAAGAACCTTTTTAGGGATACAGTAAAACCTTGATTCATCGCCACCATTTGTTCAATCCAATTTTTGCGTTATAAAGGGGTTTGGCAATAAATTCGGGGGAGGCAGATAAAGAAAAGCATAAACAAAATGGATTTTGGGACTTCAAAATAGTGTGGCTATTACGAGGGGCATTATAACAAAGTTTTACTGTAATTCATTGTATGTTCAAGGAGTTTACTATCTCATGGATGACAACAGAGGAAGTTTTATTTTCAATTAAGTCATTTGTTAGAAAAACTCATTTCACAGAAGTGCGAGATTCTAATGTTGTACTGCACCAACTTTCTCAGAAAGCAAAATTCAAAAGTCACTTGACTTCTGTATCAGAAAACTCACATGTCTGTAAACAGCAATCCACAAACTTGCCTCGTATGTGAAAAATAAAAGTCAACAACAATGTAAAAAATACACAAAAGCAATAAACATAAGAAAATTGGAAAACAGTCAGTTTTTACTTTTGTTGGGGGTTAGGGGATGGGGTGCCACACTGATTTAAAACAATGGGTCCATACTAGTTGCATAAATCAATAAAAGCACTTCATACAGCCAATGGGTTGAAACAAAAGCACTTCATGCAGCCTATGGGTTGAAGTGAAATGATGACTAGAATTTCATGATTTGAAGTATAAATTATAATAATCACAACTGAATCATTCCCATCTTGCAATTTAATGCAAAAACTGAAATATCTATGACTAAAGTCTTTAAGATACATTAGAGATAACATTATAAAGTCAAGCCTGTCTGTAAAAAGCCATTAAAGTAGACATGTAAACTAAAACATTACTTCTTCAACAGGTGGTGCTATATGTTTCAATAATATGTTTAAAATAGGATAACCATATATATAGCCACTGGCTACTAACTTCTAAGAAAAGTAACCCAAATTTAGCAAATTTGTGATTACAAATTTTTGAAATTTGGCTACTAATGATTTTAAATTTGTGAAAATCAAATTACAGGTGACATGCCTTGTCTCAGACAAGTTTGACTTTACATGTATATATATCACATTTAGCTATCAATAATAAAACAGTTAGCTTTAACAGCGTAACATTGTTTAATGGACTCCTGACAGTCATTGACATCTCTCCAGGGCTGGCAAAGATACTTGAACATAAACTGTAAATGCTGTTCCAAAACAGGAAGTGCTTCATCGAGCTTCTCACCACGCAAGACATTTTCTAAAGCACCGCGATAACTCTGTCCAGATCGATAAAAACTAACAATTGTATTAGTGATGTCTTGTTTGGTGTGACATACACTGCACTTGGCCATTTCTGTTTTATTGTCTGAGGGCACTGACACAGATCCTTTTGGACATTTTGTACATTTAAATGATGGAACATCATTAGGTATATCAAAATAAAGAGGCCAATCTTCCTGACAAGGGACACAACTGCATTCAAAATGATACTGAGGAGAAAGTCTAGAAATTCTCTCACTTCTTTCTGTAATTGGATATAGAGCACCATAGTTATCAAAAATCTCCTGTCCTTTAGAAATATTCTTTATAGCTCGTACGACACATTTATCCCCATACGAATGTCGTACCACTGCTGGATCACAAGAACTGTTAAAAAGACTCAGCATAGGGTAGATAGCTGAGCCAACTTCAATAGTTTCTGATTGTGGAAGAAATCCTGGTTTCAAAGCTAACTCTGATACCTCGTGTGCGTTACATGGTAACATCTGTATGTGACGTAATATATGTCCTCCGATATACGAGTGGTCTTGTTTGCCCATTGTCTCATTATCTACATTCTCAGTGAAAAATGCTGTTTTTTCTAAACATTTCAAAAGAAAAACAGCACTGATAGTGCGTTTGAGTAAATCCTCAGTTGTCCGACTTTCAGAATGGTTGACTAGTTGATAAACAGTGTTATAATTGTTAGAATCATAGATTCCAGTGTCGTTAAATCCTTTGGGGTCTGGCTCGTCTGTTTTGTACTGAGAGAGATAACGATCACCAGCTTTTATAACCATCCTTAAAGCCAAATGTCCTAGTCCAAGCTGAGCATCCTGGATAGCATCAAGATACTTGCATTCTGCATAGTGATAACTATCCCACGATTCGATGCGACACTGATGACTACAATACACGACACCACTACACTGCTGACAGGGCAGGGGAGATAACACACGGTTACAACAATGTGCACAATGCGTCATTCTATGGTCTTTTATCACAACAGAAGTAAATGGCTTTTCCACGATCAAAACTTCTCCTACATTAATGTCTTGTTCTGCAAATATCCCTCTACCCATATCTACACTTTCTCTACAGCCTACAGATTCTGAAGCACAAGGGAAAACCTTGTTTATCTCTCCATCAACACATGGAACAGCCTCGTGAAATCTGTTAAAATCTAGTGCTGTCTTTTCTAACTTTTTACAAGCTTTCAAATTATCACACTTCAATAACTGTTGCTGTATATCTGTTGTTATTTTGGCCTTTTTCTCTTCTTCCAGTATAGTTTTTTCCAGAAAACTGAGAGCTTTATTAAAGGACTTTACTGCTTCTTCCTTATGTCTCAGTTGAAAGTGACATCTACCCTCTCGTTCAAATAACTTGTACTTTAAATGCTCAGGGTAACTGTGCTTCAATGCTAATTGTACATCCAGTAGACATGACTGGTATAACTTCATGTGAAACAAAACTGCAGACCTATTGGCGAAAGCTAATGCTAATTCTAAACTAGGTTCACCATCCTCAGAGATGGGAGCTTTAAGAACACTCTTACTATAGCAGTCAAGTGCTTTTTTATACTCTTTCTTCTGAAAAAATGAATTTCCAACATTTCTCAAACTGACTGATTCATTTGCTGATTTTGTTGCATATTTCTGTACGGGTTTAATAACTTCATGAACAATAGGTTGTTTATACAGATATCTAACTCTTTCTTCATCTGTTTTTGAGTTGCCAAACTCTTCGAGAAATTGACTATAACTTCCAGAAGATTTAAGGTGACTCTCTATCTTGTTATACCATACTACCGAGTCTTCTTTATCTGGAACTGCTGCCTGGTCTTTTTTCTCCATTTTAACTACAAAAAAAAATATTTGAAAACTTTAATACAAGAAATAAAATTTAACTTACACCTTATGCATGTGATTGTATAAAATTCCATTCAAAGGAATTTTTGCTGGAGATTCTCCTCAGGAATGTTTTGAGAAACTCCAGATAAACAGAAGACAAAAGGTAATGGGAAGTGGATAAATGCAAGATCAAATCAGAAATCAAACTTAGCACATCTCACTCAATGCTATTTCATTTGCAATGTGTTGGGAGCAATATACCGGCCATCGGTACTTATTTTTATGAAACATTTCTTCTGTATATAATACAGTCAAACCTGCCTTAAAGGACACTTCCATATAAGGACCACCTGCATTTATAGGCCAGTAAAAGTTTATCCCATGTGCTCTTTGTTCATGTTATTTGAACCCATATTTAAGGACCACCTATCCATAAAGGCCACTTTTACTGACTCCCTTGGATGACCAATATAGATAGGTTTGACTGTACTGAAGATTTCATATTGACCATCAGCAGCTACCCGGTAGATGAACATCTCCAATTCAACCAGATTTCATAAACTTTCTTATTGTTGGGATCCATCAAACATTTTCAAAACTTTTACTTTCATTAATTATTAATGCTGGAGAAAATACCTAGTTATAACAACAGGACAATACTAAATAGGCTATCTTTATGGTTTACTAGGTGATGCAATTCATTTTGCTTCTGAACCTAATACATGTATCATTTAATTAGTTGTTTAATTTTTGTATCATTAATGAAAAAAATTCTAACAATGTATTTCATTTATTTATATACTTTCCATAGTTGGCATTCCTCTTTTTTCATGTCAACTTGAGAGGTCACGAATCACATGATTTTTCAAAATGGCAGGCAAAACAAGATGGTATTTATGTGTCCCGCTAACATTATAACTTTGGGCTCTTGGCGACAGAATTAATTTGGTCCACTTGTCTTATAGCAATATATAGGGAGCAACCTTATTAATGGCAAGTGGTGCCAGTGTAATAAATGACAGCATTGGACTCATTTGCGTTTCTGCAGCAAAGTATTGGCAATGAGAATACACATTGAGTTGTTTTTTCCTTGAATTTACACAGTTTAATAAAAATAGATATTTTAATCTACACCTGTTGATGTTACTATTTCTTTGTTTTAATATTTGGAGCTGCAGTCGATTTATGCTGAATGTTATTATTATTAAAGTGATGGCTATTGTTCAAATGACTTACAAATGCAGGTACGAATGATGAAATATTTAAGTTACCGGTACTAAGGATTTACACAAAGCAGATATAATGTTTCTGATTCTTGACAAGTTGTTAACACTTGCTCATTTTAAGCCTCAAACACATTTACTTCTTCGTGTAATATGTCATTACTTCATGTGATCTAAATCACATTACAACATTTTCGTTTACATAGAAATGATACCCATAGTGACTAAAGATGTAGCGGGACTGAGCTAGTCGTGGTATTGTTGTGTTGTATATAGTAGTGATGAAAACAACTTGCAGGCGTTTTGAGAGATGACTGATAAAGATGGGAACAAAAACAAAGGTATGGGCTCGTAAGGCGTTTTCGATCACCAGGTGTTTCCGATCACTTATGTAAATTCTGAATGGTGTGCATGCGCAGTCGATTTTTTTAGCCGGTATTGTCTATTTATAACGACGGAAGCACGTTTTTTCTACCAGTGTAAACAAATAGTCAAAAGTAATTTCTATGAAGGTAAAATAACTCACATTCTGTCCATGTTGATAAAAACCGCCATTTTTGTTATTCCCGTTTTTCTTGTATCACAATATGTCCAATTTATTTTGATCTAATCATTTTCATACAACCCAGTGTCGTCTGTTTACTCTCTGAGCGTTTTGACAAATATCAGTTCATGTGACGTCACCAGTTATAGTCTGTTTCAAGAAAACTGAGGCTTTAAAGTGGCACCACGTGTTATAGCATAATTGTTATATATTGGGAGCAAGATTATACAACACTTGATTCTATAAATGCAATTCAACACCATAAAGTGATAACCACTACCTGCTCCATGCTTCACAACACATTCTCAACAGATTTTTACAGTTAAAACTATAGATGTTGCATCAGTATATATATTTTTATAATATATATAGACATATGTCAATATAAGGTTTCTAATTGTTATGAAATTGATTGATGACACACAAATGGGTGAATGGTTGCTGGAATATTACTTACCTTAGGATTTACATAAGGTAAGATATAATGTTCATGTTTTATGTTAACACTGGCCCGTTTTGAGCCTCAAACACTTTTACTTTCTTGTGTAATACGTCACTACATCACGTGATCGGATTCACCTTTCCGCCATTTTGTTTACATAGAAATGGGGACCGGTAGGGATTTAGATAAAACATGCTGTGTAATGCTTTGATTGAGCTTTTGTCAGTATAAAAGCATCCATATTAATTAGTATTAACTACGCTTATGTACATTTGATTCAGTATCATTTAGAAAGCTAAAAAATTATTCCAAAATCCACTAAGTGATCGAAATCCCCTAAGTCCTCCATACATTTGACAATGGAAATGGAAATCACATGAAATTAAGTGATTTTACCATCAAACATGTATTTGATGAAAGCAAAGAAGCAATTGGATCAATTGGATGCACAGGAATTACAAGAAAAGAGGGATAAAATTGTCCAACGACAGAAAGATATTGCCCCATCCCAAGGAGCAACAGGCTCTGCAGCCGAGAAGAGTCCCACTAAGAAAAATAATAATAGTTTCAAAGTAGATTTGCCTGATGGAGCATGTTGCAGACCTAAAAGTGTATCCTGAAGTGATAGCGAGAATGAAGACGCAGCTGCACGTCCAGCTGAGTATATTGGTTCCTTTTCTGTGAGTGGAGAAGACCAAAATACCAGAGCTGAAGCTGTTCAAAAACAACTTGATGAAATGAAAGAAGTGACAAAGAGTAAGGAAGTATTGTTATATAATAGAGTGATTTACTGCCAGACTTTCTGGTGCGGATCTTTTAGCCTTGTGATAGAACGCTCGCTGTTCACCTGGTAAGGCAGGGTTTGATCCTCACATGGGGCACTCGATGATGTAGTGGATTTTTTCTGGTGTTTCCTCCTTACTAAACATGCTGTTTTAATGCTTGGATTCAGATTTTATCAGTATAATATCATCCATATTTATTAGTACTAACTATATTGATGTTCATCTGAATCAGCTTTATTTGGCTATCTGACTAATTATTACAAATCCACTAAGTTATCGAATTCTCCTTTCGCCTCCATAACATGAAAAGCAAAAGGATCCCCATCATCAACTGAGTTCGGCAAGTCGCCATCTTCAGCACACTTGATCCTTTATGCGTTTTAAGTTCCAACCGTCTAAGATGTTGCCATCATGTTGGTACAACAGGAACAATGCAAATAGCAAAAATATACAATACAGAATGGTCTAATTTACGCATAAAAAGGGGCGTTTACCTGTTCACTTGTGGATATTGTAGACTTTTTCTGGAGACTAAACTCCCGGAAGTTCAAACTCTGTCTCTGTATACTTCGTAGTTCCCTCCACTATAGGTTCACCGTTAGTCTGGTGTAACAAAGTTCGTAATTATGATCACAAAATGTACTTAGGCAAAATCTAACCTTTTTTATCCAATATTTAACTTAATTTCATTTGTGATTCAATGATTTATCAAAACTTGTTGATTCACTGTGCCTTAAGTTTGTTGCCGTCTAATCTTTAGAAACAACTACGTGGAGGCAGCGACATCTAATCTGTATTTAAATGTCGCTGATGGAGGGACACCGTGAGACAACCGAAACTTTTATAAACTTGTATCACCAATTAATGATGAATATGATGTTACCAAAATCGAATATAAAAAAACAAACATAAAAAATCATGTCAAAATCACAATTCCAAACTCAGTTCAAACTATTTGAAAAGCTAAACAGGAGGTGCTTACTCTTCCAGAGAATACGACCTCACTTCCCTGACGGAAGTTCACCCGTTAAACTAAATTTACCAGCCTTAAAAACACTGCTTTAACTTTTGGATTATGATTTGAACGTAGACCTCCATGTTTTTATTCCACCCAAGCTATCGAAAATAAACATGTAGTCTACTGCTATAAAAAAAAGAGCAGAAAACGTAATGTCCTTCCGGTGGACAAGATAAAAAATCATCACTATTCGGGAAGTATATTAGAACCAAAAGTGAAAGCGACAAGAAACAAAACAACAGGGGCAGAAATCAAGTGATTCAAACAAGAAAGCAGGGAAAAGATTGATAAAAGATATCACAATATTATAAAGGCAAAGGTAAAGACAAATGTACGCATTTCTTGCACAACTTCTAGTATGACACCGCATGTACAGAAATCGAGGTCCGACCGTAAACCATTGATGCGTTAAGACGATGGTCTCATCACCTTTAAGTCACCTGTGCGATCGCCAGCCCGTTAAGTTACAATGGGAACTAGATATACCCGATTTTCAAATTTAAATTTCACCAATAACAATATTATTTTCTGAAAATGTCTGGTTCTCAGTGAAAAATGCATACTGTCACGAATATTCAAATATAAAAATGAATAAAATATCTTGAAAAAAATCCATTCCACTTTCTGATTTAAAATATGGTGACATTTTACTTAATTTCCCTATGAAACTCATTAGAAAGTGCACAGCACTGTTTTTATAAACAGCTTTTTTCTTATTAAAGATATAGAAAAGTGAAAATGTCTGGTTTTCATGATAAAATTCACATCGTGATGAAAATTCAGTTATAAAAATCTTTGTGGTACCTTTAAAAAAATCCATTCCACTTTTAATTTGAAATTTAGGTGGTACAATATTTGTATCAATATTTCAGTCAGTGGATAAGGGCCAATAGGATAGACTATGTATATAGTCTATATACTATGGATATGGTCAAATACTAGCCTACTGGATCTAATACAACATTGTGTCCTTTTCTATTTAGAATATTATTAAAAATTAAATCAAGTTAGAAAAAATAGGAAGTAATGAAATGTGCACATTTTTATTTTCCATTTTATCACAATTCTTATTTATTTAACTAATAGAGTATGAGACTTTAAAATAACAAAAGTTCAGAAATTTATATAATATGCACATTTTTATTTATTATATTTCTTATTAATTTAACTTATAATAATAATAATAATAATATTTATTTTATTAAAGTTTCAAAAGTAATCAATGCAATAAAACATTTAAACCTAAATTTATTTATTATTTATTTATTTATTTATTTATTTATTTATTTATTTATTTATTTATTTATTTATTTATTTATTTATTTATTAACAGTATTAGCTCTTATTATTTAATGATTTTTAAATTTTTATACCAATTCATTCAAATTAATTTATTTATGTATTCATTCATTCACTGATGACTGATTGTTTAATGATATTTCATTGACTTCTTGATATGGACTATATATATTTACTTGTTGTATAAACAAAAATCTTAAATGTTTATAATAATACTATAATTAAAAGTGGGAGAAACAGGATGACCCCACACAAATAACATGATCTAGGTAAAGTGATCAGTTAGGTTCGAATTTTAGTTGATTGGGAAATTAATTTCATGTAGGTAACCCGTCACGCATGAGCCCCCACTGTTCAATAGGAACGTTATGTTCAGATTTTGTTAAGTTCTCATGAACTTTTAGAATATTATATTGCATTTTGACCATGTCCCGAACATGTCCTGATTGTTAAAATGAAAAGTAATATTATTGTATATTGATCATATTTATTAAACAATATTTGTGACTTTAGAGTGATAATTCTCTCTCTCTCTCTCTCTCTCTCTCTCTCTCTCTCTCTCCAAAACGTTACACGTGGCTTTGTCCTTACCAGTGCCAGGTTTATTTATGTTGCATTCTTTTCACAGTTCAGGTCGATGATAAAATAAAATAAAATAAAATAAAATAAAATAAAATAAAATAAAATAAAATAAAATAAAATAAAATAAAATAAAATAAAATAATAAAATAAAATAAAATATTGCAATTAACTATTCAGCATTGCATTGGTCGGTTCAATTAGATGAAAATCAAATCATCTAGTTATGAAAAATAAACATAAGAAAAATCATGGTATTTATTTATTTATTTATTTATTAAGTATATAATTAAGCTAAAATAAAATGTTTTAAAAAACAAAGAATTATTTCTTATTTAAATCTCTGCTAGATTGCATTGTTGATGCTGAGAAAATATCTTAAACCATTATTATTATTAATTTTTATTTATTTATTTTTTTATTTATTTAGTATTTATGTAAAACCATTAATATAGCTAGAATGGAATATTTAAAAACGCTGATTTAATTTTTATTTAAACTTAGAGTAAGCATATAAGACCACGACAAAACGTATTTAAAACAAATACTTGAAACATTTATGAAATTTTGATTTCGTGCAAATTTTCAAAAAGCTGGTACATATGGATGTTCATTTTTTTCATCATTTTATTACGAGATGCATTCAAGTCATCAGTGTCTAAATACTGATTATAGTCCGCCTGCGTTCAGCCAGAGACATATAAAACCCCGATTGGATTTTTGTTGATTGCTCTCCCAAATTGGAATTATCTAACAGGTCACGCTCGACTGAACAAAACTACCATCTTTATAACTGTAAGGTATATCACACCTGTATCCGTATATAAAGTTGGTCAGTATAGGACGACTTCTAATGTAGGGGCAGATAACCCTTCAGATCGGGCCTCGATTTCTGCGTATGGGCAAAACGTCGCCAATTTTCACACAAAATCATCAGTCTTAAAAACGTTGAATTCATATACTTTTCTACTGACGAAAGACAAAACAATCATGTTTCGTTCAGAAGCTTATGGATAACTATGGACCTAAATAATTTAATTTTTAGACTTTTTCATATTATTGGGGTAAGGTGAAGCATATTTATTTGCTACTTCAAAATCTGAAATTTATATTTTCCCGCCAAAAACTTAAATTGACGAACTTTTCCGACCACAAAAACTTTCTGATTGAAAAATTCGAAACGAGTTGACATGTAAGAAATAGGTTTTCACTTATAAGAGATATTTCCCTACAAGACCCTTGAACTCGTTCACCTGCGTTTTAGTGCATGATCTCTTGGGCTATTATAATTATCTTGGCTTACAGATTTTGTAAATGAATGACAAGTGAATGCCATTCACAGGTTTGTTTTAGTTTAAACAATATTTTATTTATGTTTCCAGTACAATTTACAAATAAATAATATAAAGAGGATCCCGGAACAAGAGTAAACTCTTATATAAACCGGTTTCCTAGACAATTATAATATTACAATATTTTGCATGTCACAGAAAAAAAAACATATATTTTTATAAATAGATGAATTAGTGAACAATTGGATAACTTAATTACTTTAATAAATAAATAATGGGTGGTTTATAAATAGATAAATAAGTAAATAAATAAATAAATAAATAAATAAATAAATAAATAAATAAATAAATAATAAATAAAGTGTGTAGGTTATAATTTATAAAAGAAAAATGAAAATTTCAGAATACAATAATTTATGACATATACTAGTATGTAAAGTTTCATAATGTAAAAATAATCATTGTTTTAAACGGAAAATCTCTTTGATAAAAGAATGTACTTTTGAACTTTGATGAAAATATCATTGTTTTCGGCAGGGGTCAGATTGTGATTTCCAAATAACAACATGTCAAGATCATAAGAGACGTTTATGGTATGAATAGTAGTATTTCTTATATGAGTGTACAAGTTACAGTGTAAAAGAAAATGTTTTGTAGTTTCAACTTGACCGCATGCGCAATTGGGACTATCAACGCGGTTTTTACTATATAAATGGTGATTTAGTGAACTACAGTTTAACCTAAGTCTGGTGTGATGTATTTGTCCTATGCGACTACCTGTGTAATAAAATTTTGGAATATGTATTTTCTGGTTTAAGAAAGATTTAAAAATGTTAAGCGAACTGTTTCTGACTGAGACTGGGATGTTATTCCAATCTCTAATTGTTGAAGGAAGAAATGATTTATAATAATAGTCTGTTCTGCATAATATAGTTTCTAAGTTTTCAGATGAACGGGTGTTATATTGGTGAAATTCTGAACTTGTAGGTGGAATCATTTGCGATAGATAAGTAGGGGATTGCCTGTGATACATCTTAAAAAAATGAATTAATCTATGTTTTTTCCTTCTCGTTTCTAGTGTTTCCCACCCCACATCTTGATATAATAAATTTAAACTAGTTAATTTGGTTGCCCCAGTTACTATTCTAGCTGCTTCAATATTTGCTCGTTCTATTTTTTTTGTATATTCGTCTGTCAGGTTGTCCCAGATGACGTCTCCGTATTCCATTAGAGGTCTTATGAAGCTAAGATAAAGAGTTTCAAGAGAAAGGCGGTCGAGCTTGAATTTCAATTTTTTCAGTACTGAAAGTCTAGAGTTAACTTTAGATAATAATTCATCAGCATGCAATTTCCAGGTACCGTCGGATGAAAATATCACTCCAAGGTGTTTGTGTGAATCAACTTCTTGAACTAGAGTTTCATTCATATATAAGGCAGGGTGAAAAGGTTTAACAGCTTTTTTGGAAATAATCATAGATTCAGTTTTTTTGGGATTGAAAGAAACAAGCCACCTTTGAGACCAAAGATGTATTTTGGAAAGATCAGAATTTAAGTACTCAGCCGATTCATGTGGATTTTCAACATTGACATAAAGTGAAGTGTCATCAGCAAATAGTCTAATACTGCTTCCAATGTCAGCAACTATATCATTAATGTAAATGAGAAAAAGAATGGGCCCTAGGATGGAACCCTGGGGAACACCAGCAGTGACGGGTAAACAGGAAGAGGAAACATTACCTGAAACAACCCGCTGGTGACGATTACTTAAATAACTATGAAACCAATGCAACAATTTACCCTTAATCCCAATCGACTCCATTTTAAGAAGCAATCCTCTATGCCACACTCGATCAAATGCCTTGCTAATGTCACAGAAAACTAGTCTAACTTCCTTACCGTGGTCAAGTGCTAAGCCTATTTCATTACAAATAGCAAGAAGTTGATTAACAGTGGAATCTCCCTGGGTAAAACCCGACTGAAAACTTGTGATAATCTTGTTTTGGTAGATATAATTAAGCAAATATTTAAGTACGCACCTTTCCATTATTTTACCAAGTACATTTAGAAGAGAGATAGGCCTGTAATTAGATACGGCAGAATGGTCGCCTTTTTTAAAAACTGGTACAATGTTGGCCAATTTCCAAGGGGTTGGAAAAGTATGGAAATTTAAGAGTTTGTTAAAGAAATAAGATAGTGGCTCACATAGTTCAGAAGCAGCATTTTTTAAGAGTCTAGGACTCAATGAATCCGGACCAGAAGCTTTGGAGACATCGAGTAATGACAGAACGTCTTTGACGTCAGAAGAAGTAATGACGAAGTCTTCCATAGTGTGAGGTAGTGGTGTTAAGACTGGTGTGTCGATATTTCTGTCGTTTACAGTAGATTGTTGAGTGAAGTATTCGTTTAAAATGTTAACTTTGCCCGTGTCGTCCGTATATATTTTCCCATTATGTGTCAAAGGAGGAAGTGTGTCGTTTTTATTTTGGTTACCCAAAAATGTTTTGGCAATATGCCACCAACTTTTACTTGTCATGGAGCTTGAAGTTAGTTTATCTGCAAGTTTTTTGTAATAGTCAGTCTTAGCGTTCCTAATTGCAGTGACACAACCATTTCTTAATAGTCTGAATTTAGCCCAGTGACCTTGAGAGTTAGACTTTTTGGCTATATTATGGACTCGTTTTCTTTGTCGAATAAGTCGTCTGATGTCGTTTCTCATCCATGGTTTGTCGTTTTGTCGTATGGTCACTACTTTGTTAGGAATAGTTTTGTCGGCCACTGTCAAAATGCAAGTTGCAATATCGGCCGCTGCAACGTCAATGTCATTGCTGTCTATTATGGTCTTAAAGTCGATGTTACTTAGCTTTTCCCTGAATTAATGTAAGTTGCCGTTTTTATAGTCCCATATCTTCCTTTTAATACAAGTATGTTTTGGTTTTTCTAGTCGTAAAGTCAGGTATATAGGACAGTGGTATCGAATATTTACGTCGTAAAAAGTTTCTCCGACACCACAAGATTCTACTATATCGTCATTGTCAATAATGAAGAGGTCGATTAATGAGCACGTGTTTTTGTCAAAGTGTGTAGGTTCTTTTATTAATTGTTTTAAACTAAGACAATCAAGTATATGTTTGATTTTTGTCTTGGAAGATTTTAATTGGTCGTCATTGAAGTCTCCTGTCACGATAAAGTAATCAAAAGAACTGTCTGTTGCAAGGTCTATTGATGATTCAATTTTATCCCATGTCTCCTGTCCAGTATTAGGTGGTCTATAAAATGTGCCAAATAAAATTGTTTTGCCCTTAATCAAGAATTCAAGCCATATACATTCAAGTCCGTCGATATAAAGATCAGTCCGTTCCTTAACATAAATCGTGTCCCTGACGTATATAAGGACCCCTCCCCCGTTTTGATCAATCCTGTCACGTCGAAAAGGTTTGTAATAGCCGTCAAGTTGAATGTCTTCGTCCGGAATAAGGGGATGAAGCGAGCTTTCTGTGAATGCTAAAATATCAATATCATTAAGTTCTGATCCTATTATGTCAATTTTAGGCAAAATGCTTTGTATGTTTAAATGGAGAAAAGATTATAAGAATCCATTATGAGTATCCATGTAGGATAGGGAAATCTCACCCGAGGGGTTGAACATTTCAGTCAGAGACGAGACTTGCCGAGTCTCTGACCAGAAATGTTCAACCCCGAGGGTGAGATTTTCCTATCCTACATGGATAAACTCATAATGGATTATTTTTCTTCCATTTTAGTGCCAATATTTGGCTTCATGTACGATAAACATAGACATCGACGCCATGTTTGTAAAATCTAACTTTGTAATTCGACATAATATGACCATTGGATAGATCGTACCGGATTTTGGTTTATACAAAATGTATAAACTACAAAACAAAGTGGTTCATTAAAAAATTCAATATTTATCATTTGAAACGCACTCAAAGTTTCTAAATTTTGAAGAATTTGATGTCGTTTTCCCGCAAGATGACGTCATGTTCTCCATATGATGACGTCATGTAATTGTCTTTTGATTGTGACGTCACTAAAGGTCACGTGGTCATGTGAGATATCTCACATAGGGAAAAACCCTATCTTACATGAGCAGATATGGAAGAAAAGAACTTGCTTGCACTGAATTGGCTAAAAAATGAGGAATCGTTAGACGTGTTGATAGGAAGAGGGCCAGGGTTTTTCTCTACATCACCAGATTCATATAACAATAATATGCATATATATGCAAAATAACTGATAACATAATGATACATACTCTAATAAATAGATTACATGATAAAAAATGAGTTTTTTACGCAATAAATTTGTAAAAATAGAATGGCATGAAATTACACTACAATGTGTTATGTAAATGGAGTTTTTTACGAGTACATTCAGAGTCTCGCTCGACATAAGTATTAAAAGTAATGATAAAATTGAAAACACTGTAAAAAAAGAAAAAGGTAAACATGTTAAGCTAAATACACCTATTGTAGACATTACAATAAGGCGACGTGTTAAGATTAAAATTGCTATTATTATGTTTATAATTGGATGAGTTGTAAGTACACATCTGGAGATATTGATAGTGGTACCATTTATAAAAAGGCCAGTGCTTACTCTGTATTGCTGAGCTGAAACTGGCATGTTAAGTTATACCACTAGCATAGTATTGGTAAAATGACAGAGTAGACTGGGCCTTCGTAACTACAGGTACATATATGTTGTACAAACCTACACAACTAAATATATTGATGAATGAAAACAACGAAATAAAAGCCATTAACAAAAATTGAAAGAAAATTAAAATGAAAAATAAATAAAAAAAAACGGAAAAAATTAAGACTAAAGGTTGAGAAAAGTTGTGAATGAGGAGAACCAGTCTATGTACAAATGTGGTCGGTATCTACAACAAAAATACTAACGTTAGTCAATAAAGTGATTAGTTAAACAAGTAAATACATGTAATTACATAATAATCACACCTGTTATTTATATACACAGTATCTATATACAATATATGTAAGTACGTATTAATATAAAATATCGACAACAAAAAAAAAAACAGAAAGAAAAATCGTATATACACATTATTGAAAATAATGATATAAGTAAATTATAAATACAATATAAGAGAGAGAGAGAGAGAATATGTATTTATAGTTTGTAGCGGTATAATTGTCCTCAGTTAAAGAGATAACAATGACTCAATAAGAAAATAATAAGCGCAACATAAACAATATTTTAAACCAGTATTTTCATTATACGTATTATGGATGGGTGAATGATAATGATTTATTGTCTGATAAACAAAATGGTTTTCGAAAGGGTAGAAGTACAGTTGATCATATATCCACATTAACTTCTATTATAGAAACTCGTAAGTTACAAAAGAAGTCAACCTTTGTTGCTTTTATAGACTTTAAAAAGGCTTATGATACAATCGATAGAGCATTTTTATTTGAAAAATTAAGTAATATTGGCATAAATGGTTATATGTATCGTGCTTTATTATCTATTTACAGTAGTGTACAATGTTGTGTACGTTTGAATGGTTTTATTTCAGACTGGTTTGAAGTAACATGTGGACTTAAACAGGGTTGTATTTTATCTCCGTTACTTTTTAATTTATATATTAATGTTTTGATTGTATATTTAGAAAGTCTAGCTATAGGTGTTGAAATTGGAACTGATTTGATATCGGCACTATTATATGCGGACGATCTTGTTCTCATGGCAGAAACATCTCACGATTTACAAGTGTTATTAGACGGCTTAAATTGTTGGACATGTGAAAATCAAATGAACATAAACTTTGAAAAGTCAAAGATAGTACATTTTCGATATGGTCAGTGTAAAAGAACTACTGTACAATTTACATGTGGTGCAAATGTACTTGAAGTAACTGATAAATATGTGTATTTAGGGCTACTTTTAGATGAACATTTAAATTATAATTTGACCGCGAAGTATGTTGCTGCGGCGGCAAATCGTGCATTGGGATTACTTATTGCAAAATCTAAGGCAGCAGGCGGTTTTACTTTTAAAATTTTTAAGAAGCTGTACGATAGCACAGTAGTGCCAGTTATCTCTTACGCGGCAGCAGTATGGGGTTATAAAAAGTACCCGTGCATTGAAGCTGTTCAAAATAAAGCTGGTAGATATTTCCTCGGGCTTGGGCGATGTGCGCCTATTTCGGCGATAAATGGAGAGTTAGGATGGAAACCACTACATGTAAAGTTTGTTTTAGACTTTCTATCAATTTAGAATGAGGGATAGTGGTGTATAGTGTACGGAAATTAAAATATTTATTATACTTTTTTCAAGATAAATTAAAGTATTAGAAACAATATGTTTCATTAATTCTTTACGAGTCCACATTTGGTTGACGCCAGAGAATAGACTAAAATCTGAATAGGAATAAGACTGAAAACTATCATACTGATAATAATTTAGTAGAAGTAGAACATCAAGAGGAACTTGCTATATATCTTTCATTGTATGGATTTTATGTGAAGTTTAGGAATCCAATACAAGTAAGGAAGGTTAACGGGTTAAGTTCTTCCTCTTATCAAGCTTGATACAAAAATACTCAAGACTCTCCCGTATGCTTGGATTCATTGAAAGCCGAATTTTATCTTCGGTAAAATCAGTTCTGGTATATGTAGGGTTTTCCGATACACTATCTAAACTAAGCTTCTATATGACATTCAAGAAACGAGAATAATGCAGTTTGAAGCCTTAGCTGAGACAACTACATACTCGATGTGAATGTATCCGCCGTGGGGATTGCAACTAATCTCACTCGGACGGTCCTCGGAATACTAAAGAGGGTTTAGTACTCATAGATCCTTTAAATTTGACAGTAAGAGAACTGGATTTATCCAGTCAAATAAGATATCAAGTCCCACAACTTCTTTACCGACCAACGTCTAGCACAGAATCCATTCTCGGAGTGAATAAGTCTGATTTTTTCCGGTCAAGTAAATTTTAGCGCCTCTGTATTTGAGACTTTTTGAAACTATATATCTTAATTCAGTGTTCTAAATTTAGTTTAAACAATATTTATTCATCATTAGATACAAACAATATAATTCATAACAAACTTTAAACTGGATTCAGGAACAAGCGCTAGCTTATTTCAACCCGTCTCCAGAACAACTGTACAACATAGTGTAAAACAACCTTTATTGTCAACTGCCAACCCCAAACTAATTCAATAAGACACTCCATGTTTTACGCGATTTGCACTTTGGGTTAACAGTGAAACAATAAAGATTGTTCTACAGTAATTCAATATGTAATGGCCGTAACTAGAAAAAAACAAAAGTTATAAGTACATGTAGGTTAAATTTTTAAATTACTAACAAACTAATAATAAAAAAAGAGAAAGTGATTGCCCATCAAAAACATGTTATGATATAATTACTAACACAAGACTAAGTATAATAAATACAAGTACATATATATAATTATATCGGTGTGGCGAAGTATATTAGAACCTTTTTGTCAAATAGATATATTTTTGAACTGTATTAAAAATTTCTTCATTTTGTTCAGTAGTTAAATTCTCAGAGTCACCAAATAACAATAGTTTTACAGTTGTGTTGACGGTCAGATTATCTATGGATTCCTTTCGAACTTCATCATATAGGGGACATAATAGAAGAAAATGTTTAACAGATTCGATTTGACCACACTGACATAGAGGACTATCAATTAAATTCTTTTTATACAAGTGTTCATTAAGGGAGCTGCAATCTAGTCTAAGTCTACAATGAAAAATTTGTTGCTTCGTTTACCAAAATAGTAATATAAGGGGATTTTAAAACTTTTGTCGATGTGTGATTTGAAATTATTTATAGAGCTTTGTCTTACGTCTATTGGTAAGTCGTTCCAGTCACGTGTAGTTGTGGGCAGAAAAGAGTTGTAATAATAACTTGTATGACAATGTATTGTTTCTAAATTTTGGTTATGTCTTGTTGTGTATTGATGTACGTCCGAATGTCTGTTAGGTATAAGAGATTGAAGATAATCAGGAGTTAAACCATTAACCATCTTGTAATAAATTAAAAGTCTATGTTTGCGTCGTCTGTCTTTTAAAGTTTCCCAACCAGTTTCCTGATAAAGTAAGTGGCGACTTACAAGTTTAGTAGCACCAGTTACTATTCTTGCAGCTTCAATATTAATTTTTTCTAACTTGTCAATAAGTTCGTCCGTCATATTGTCCCAAACAACGTCGGCATATTCTAATAAGGGTCTGATAAAGCTTATATATATTTTTTCTAAAGTTTTTCTGTCTAGTTGGAATTTTAATTTACGAAAGAAAGAAAGTCTAAAGTTTGCTTTAGTTAAGACAGATGAAATATGACAGTTCCATGTTCCATGAATAGAAAAATGAATTCCAAGATGTTTATGGGATTCTACCTCTAGTATGGGTGTGTCATTCATGTACAGTTGGGGATGGAAGGGAGGGGCTGTTTTTCTCGAAATGATCATAGATTCGGTTTTATTGGGGTTAAAGGTCACTAGCCAACTTTTGGCCCAAGTATGTATTTTCTGTAAGTCTCTATTAAGTAAATCAGCAGCAGAAAAAGGGTTGTCGACTATTATTGTCAAAGATGTGTCGTCTGCAAATAAACGAATTTTACTATTTATACTATCAACAATGTCGTTGATATAAATAATGAATAGTAAGGGACCTAATATTGAACCTTGAGGAACTCCAGATTTAATACCTAGCCAAGAAGAAAAAACGTTATTTCGAAGAACTACTCTTTGCTTTCTACCAGATAAATAATTTCTAAACCATAGAAGTAAATGACCACAGATTCCTAAAGAGCGAAGCTTTGCAATCAGTCCAGAGTGCCAAACTCTGTCAAATGCTTTTGTAATGTCACAGAATACAGCTCTTACTTCTTTTCCACAATCTACTGCTTGTAAAATATCATTGCTGAGATCTAATAGTTGATTCACAGCAGAATCGCCTTTTCTGAATCCTGATTGAAGAGGAGAAATCAAACCATTTTCCAAAAGAAAATTATTTAGATGTTTGAAAATACATCTTTCCATAACTTTACCTAATAACGATAGAAGTGAAATAGGTCTATAATTACCAACGCAACTAGGGTCATCTTTCTTAAATATGGGGGTGACATGAGCCTTTTTCCATTCAGAAGGGTATTTAGATTGCCTAATAGATTTGTTATAAAAACTGCTTAGGGGTTGTGCTAGAATGTCAGATGCATGTTTAAGAAGAAGCGGGTGTACATGATCAGGGCCAGATGCTTTGGATATGTTAAGTGTACTTAATATATCTGATACGTCGTTTGGTGTTATGTGTATGTCCGAGAGTGTATTTTCACATATAGTTATATTTGGAGGTTGTTTGCCGTCATCATGTAATGAACTTTGATCAGCAAAATATTGATTAAGTGTGTCGGCTTTAATCTGTTCGTCATATATTACTTCATTGTCAACAATTAAGGGGGGAATGGTTGATGCTTTATCAGGAGAAATAAATGATTTCACAATTTGCCACCAGTTTTTGTCATCTAATTTACCAGATTGTAATTTCTCTCCAAGTTTACTGTAGTGTGTTTGTTTTGCTTGAGTTACAAGTTTATTACATTTGTTTCGAATTTTCTAAATTGAGCCCAGTGAAACTCTGAGTTTGATTTTTTAGCTTGTTTGTGAAGTCGTTTGCGTTTTCGTATTAATTTCCTTATGTTATTGTGCATCCATGGTTTATCATTAAACCGTATGACTACTTGTTTGTGTGGTATACTTTGATTTGCGGCTGAATGTATAATTTCCGATATTTGTAGTGCTGTTTTGTCTATGTCGGTATCGTCTATAAACGTCCAGTCTGTGTCAGTAAGTATTTGTCGAAAAAGATCGTAATTTCCGTTTTTGTAATCCCAAATGTTTCGCTTACAAGAGTTTTTAGAATCTTTTGTAATATTTAAAACAAGAAAAATAGGACAGTGATATCGTTGTTGTACTTCTAAAAATACTTCGCCTACACCGCAGTTAAAAATAATATCTTTTTTGTTGACTATAAATAAATCAATAAGTGATACAGAATTATCCCAATAATGGGTAGGTTCACTAATTATTTGTGAGAAATTATAACTATCTAATATATTCTTTATCTGTTTGTTGGCTGGGTTTAATTGGTTTTCATTAAAATCACCGGTAATGATAATATAATCTGTATTTAAATTAACTGCTTGGTCTATCGAATATTCTATTTTATCCCATACAGTACGGTTTGAATCAGGGGGTCTATAAAAGGTTCCTATTAAAACAGTTTTTGACTTTATTAAAACTTCTAGCCAAACACATTCTAGTTCTGATATTTCTAGTTCTGGTTTATGTTTAAAATAAAGCGAATTTTTTACATAAGCTATAACCCCACCCCCTTTCTTTGAATCTCTGTTACAAAAAATTGGTTTGTGAAAACCTTCAATTTCAATGTCAGGGTCACGATTTGATTGGTTGAGCCAAGTTTCTGTGAACAAAAGGATATCATAGTGACTTAGTTCACTACGAATTATGTCTAGTTTTGGGAGTAAACTATTGACATTCAAGTGTAGAATTGTGAAATATTTCTTTATATAGGATTCAATAGAAGGGTCTGATAAGTTACTAAATGATATGTTATCAGAACTGGTCTCAATAGTACTAGTTTCAGGACCAGGGTTCTTTTCTACGTCTCCTGACATATATAACAATGTTACAATGATATAAATAAATATTATATTATACATATAATCCAATATATTGAAGTTACGTAATGTTTTTAAAACATATATGTGTTTCAATTTGTAACCACTAATATACATTGTAATGTAGATAATGAGAACAGTAAACATTATGTTATTAATGATATAATTTGTAATCTGACATCTCATAATAATGAGACTAAGAATTAAAATCAAAATAATAATGGTTATGAATAAGGAAAAGTTATATGCTCTGAACTTTCTACTTCGTGAACTATGCTTAAGTCTTATGTTAAAACATCCTATCCTAGCCCTGTAAAGATCTAGGGATATATCCATTTAGGTAACACCAGAAGAGATAATAATAACTACAGGGCTCAGGAGGATGGTGATAACAACAAAGTCAGTAATGATAGGCATCAGTGTGAACACATAGAAACAAAATAAAACGTAAAAAAGAAATGAAAACAAATGTAAAATAAGGGGAAAAAATATAGAACTAAAAGTTCTACAAAAAATGGTGATATGATGAAGGGAGATAACTGAGCATTATAACTTTTATTCAAAAGAGATTATGTAACAAAAACCTTATAGAATGCACTCTATTAATACTGTGATCGAAAAAAAAGATATTACAAAATTGTAAACAAGTATTGATATGCATATATTTTAAACTGACTAACAGTTTAATATAACTGATCATGTATTGTAATGTATCCATTGTTGTCATTGTCTTATATTGTATGTTGGATAACTTTACATTATTGGTTAACACTGTAACCGTTAACCGCTTAGTGGGAGAAGAGTAAGCCCCTAAATGTCCAAAAGGGTTACCGAAGTTGCTTACTTCTCCTGAAAAAACTATTTAAATTGTTCAAAGTCATCCTCGGAATCAATCCTAAATTTTTTATTGTTCTTATCGTTGACGAAAACTTTTCCGTCCCATGTCCATACCTTAATTAGTTTGCCATCACTTAGTAATTTACGGCCGTTTTTGAAGAGCGATTCGCGGCGTTTGGTCAGATCTTCCGATATATAGATATTAGCCAAAGACGATGTTGATTTCATGACGTAACGTGATTTCAGTATGCGTCGTTTAGTGTGATAATTAGTGAATTTCACCAGTATTTGACGTTTACGTCCTGATTGAGGTCGTCCAGTTCGGTGGGATCGGTCTATGTCTGCAATATTTATATCGATACCCATCTTTTTTACAACATCTATGACCAAGTTATCAGTGTCCTCCTCATTAGTTTCGGTGACACCAGAAATTCTGATAGCATTCCTCCTAGAGTACTGTTCTAGGTCATCTAACTTAACTTTTAAGGCAGAGTTTTCTGATTTCAATAGGGAGTTTTCATCTTTCAAGGTTTTTATTTCAGCTTTCAATTCAGTGGTCAGACTCTCAAACATACATTTTATTTCAGATTTCAACTCGTGTATAATTTGTGAACCTATTTGTGGCACTAAGTTTTGCTGCACTGATGCGGATATCCGTGTGATATCAGTGTCTGATAGAGTGAAGGTCATCATTGGAGGAACAGGTGTTGATGGTACAGTGGTCACTATAGGGGTGGAGTGTCCAGGTTCCATACCGTATGACATGTTTACTAGAAAATTTGGATCGTAATAACAATAATGATAAGAACTAGGTGATCCTGACAAGTTGGGTTTATGTCGTTTTGATTCGTGTAATTTATCTATACTGTCTATACTGCTGTGACTGTCTTTGCTACTATTGCAAATTGAATCGCACATTTGTTTACATTTATGGGTACGATGGCCACTTGACGTGCTAATTATTGAACTGTTTGTTACACTTACTGACCCTTACTGACCGACTGTCACGCATGAGTTAGTCACACACAATCTATTGTCTCATGATTTCGACAAAATAACAACTTTTGAGGTTTTGTAAACCAAAAAAAAACTCATCAGTGCATTCCTGAAACAGTTACTAGTCCAACTGCAAAATTTCAACCATCTCTGCTCAGCCTTTTAACCAAAAACACTACTACATGTCACACCGGCGATGTGGACAACACAGTTCGGCCATCATGCACAACAGTTTTGAATTCTAAATTATATTAAGAGCATCAGTTATCCGGGGTGATGAACAAGAATACGGGGGAGTAGTTTGGCGTACTAAAATGTCACGGGTTTAAATACCGTGAACATTTGTTTATTGTTTAAAACATTTTGGATGGTACTAATTGTGTAAATAATCATGGCTTGCATTGAAAATGTAGTTGGGCTTTACTTTTTAATTTACCCGATAATGTTTGGTAATGGTCCATGGGCGTAGGAGGGTTTTTAATATTGGGGGGGGGCCAAACTGAAGCTATGTCTAATGTCGTGCCGCAGGTAGGACCTCGTGCCTATGGCACGAGGCGGGGAGAGTATGAGAGGGGTGCTAACTAAATTTTTCAAAACTAAGTCCTGTCTAGACGCATTTTCAATGTATTGTGCATCGTTTTGATAGGTTTAAAATACTGTGATACCAAGGCAAGATTATATAAAATAACCGTATGACACAAGTTCCATAATCACCCTCTCATTGGAGATGGATATCAGAGGCTGATCCAGAATTTTAGAAAGGGGGCGTATAATGTGAGATTTGAAGGCTCGAACCTTCTAGGGGGGTTCGGGGGCATGCTCCCCCGGAAAATTTTGAAAAAGTGGCGCAAAAATTCTGCATTCTGGTGCAATCTGAGCTGAACAATATGTATTATTAGCGACATAAAGGGGGTGCGTATTCGCCCTACGCACCCCGCTGAATCCGCCACTGGATATGGGGTACCCCGGAAAATTTTGACGCCCTTTTACAAGTATAATGACGAAATTGATAAATGATTGGTTACCAGATGGACATTTCCTGTTAAAGCTCTTGTTTTGTTTTTTTTTTTTCTTTCTTTTTTTTAGCATGATACAAAATTTCACACAATATATTGCGGGGGCCGCCCCCCCCCCCCTTCTCTGACATTGGGGGGCCCGGCCCCCGCTGGCCCCCCTGCTCCTACGCCTATGATGGTCAGCGAAATGTACACCAGAGTTTACTTTCCGGAATAGGTCACGAATCGTTACCCTTTTAGCAGTTTAGATTGTACTAATGGCAAAGCTGTAAAAAAGTAACTAGTTTCAGAGGTCATTAACATGGTATGATGTTTTTTCTTTTACAATTTATCACAATGTACTTACTTTAGTATTTTTATGAATTATTTTTGGAGCCGCGTGCTTAAAAAATATTTCAACTGCCCGTGGAGATAACCCCTAAAAGGCCCCCGTTTAGTAATGTGCTAATAGTCAACATTACTAGAACAACATGACAACTTATTTCACTATCAAAACAACAACTATTTATCAGCGTCACATTCAAATCAAACTGATGGTCTTTTATGAATATTACCAAACTGCATTTTCGTAAAAAATGTAAGGACGTGAAAGCCTCGTTGTACATGTCCGGAAATATAGTTCGTTCCGTCACCGCTGTGTATTGTACATACCTATCGCGGTATTTCCACACGTTCAACTTTCGGTTTAGCAAATGATAAGGATGGATGATGTGGCATTGTTTCTCCACTTTGCATCAGTTAAATTCAGTGATCGTTGGATTAAGGAAACAAGAACATTATAAATCTATATTGTAAATTGTCACATTGTTTATTTGTTAAAGATGGAAAACGGGATTCCTTTAACGTGTAATGTGTGTAAAAAGTCATTCAGTGGGAAAGTCCCTGCAAGTCAACATTATGAGAGTGAAATGCACAAAAAGAAAGTAAAAGCAGGAGAAAAAATGGTTAGAGGAGGACTTTCCACATCGCACTATTGTGATGTTTGTAATGTATTTTGTGATACACCGTTAATGCTTGAAAAACATAAAGACAGTCCAAGACATATAGCAACGGTTTCAAAGTCAAAACAGTTTCAAAATCCTGAAAATGTAATGGGCTTTATGCAGAGTTCAGTGCAAAATAGACAGGAACAAACTCCAAATATAACTTCAACAAATAACGGAGCTGAGAAAGAATATATTTTTGATGGATCAAGAGGCTTCTGCTATATTTGTAATATAGATTTAACATCATATGCCCACAGTAAGCAACATTTAAATGGCAGCAAACATGCAAAGGCCAAGGCACGGAAGAATCATGGAATAAACGGCCCTAATTTACATCTAAGCTGTAATGCATGTAAGGTGGTTTTCTCAGGACCAGAATGTGCAAAACAACATTTTGATAGTGAGAAACATAAGAGAACTCAACAGAATTTTGATCTTTCATCCACCACTACAGAGTGCCCCCCATTATTTGAATATTCAACAGATTTTATGCCTAAAGAAAATCTTGTCCCTTTGTCACAAAATGGTGGTAACAACAACCCAAGAGGCAACGATATGTATTCTGCTTTACCAAGTGCAAATGTATTCCCTGAAAGAAAACACTCGCATGTTGAATCTACACCAAACCAGAAACAGAAGGAATATGAATTTGATGGTGATAAAGGTTATTGTTTCATTTGTAACATTGAATTGACATCCGAGCCTCATGCCAGTCAGCATTTGTTGGGTCAAAAACATAAAAAACAGGCCATGAAACATAGTTCTGTTGAAAATCTCTTGATACCAAAGAGAACAGAAGCTATAAAGTTTCCAATATCTGCCTCCGAAACGGGTGAAGAATACACCTTCAATGGAAAATCTGGTTACTGTTATGTCTGTAAAATAGATTTAACATCAGATGCTCATGCCAATCAGCATCTTTCTGGAAAAAATCATAAAAAAGCTGCTGAACAGAGAAGAAACATGTCATCTGGACAACAACAGCTATATCCACTTTATTGTGATATTTGTCAAAAACCTTTCACAGGACAAGCCAGTGCTTCACAGCATTTCTCAAGTGACAAACATAGAGAGAAAGAAATGATAAAACAAACAGTAGATAAGAGAAGTGGAGTTGATGAAGATGAATCCATTATAGTAACTATAGAGGACACTGTTAAGTGGTATACCTGTAAAATTTGTGCTTGTCGGGTCAACTCAATGGACCAGCTTCGACAACATAAAGAAAGTCCAAAGCATCGTCATCAATTAGAGAAAAACCTTGGAACAAAGTCACAATTACAAGTCCAGAGAAATAATGTTAATGTTGGATATCAAAAGGCTTCACCAAATGTTCAAGATACCAGGTATATGCAAACTTCACCAAGGGGCCCAGATACCAAGTATACCCATGCTTCACCGAGGGGTCCAGACATTTTTCAGCCCATGGGCCAGTTTTCTTCAGCTGGATTTAGTTATTCGGGAGATGAAGCGTTTTTCCCATCAGTGCCAATATCAGAAGAATTCATTGATATACCAATAAGTCCTGATCCAGAACTACAACAGATTCACGGTCCTGATGCTGATGAATTTAAAAGAACCGAGGTTTATAAAGGCTATAAGGAAGATAACCCAAACACAAGGTTTCCATCTTTTAATGTGAATAAAAATCTTTTATCTGGATTAACTGATAATCCATCTCTTGATATAAACTCCTTTAATGATAGCAATATATTGCAAGAAACACAATTGAAAAAACCATATAGAGAAGACCTTGACACAACAGCTGGTCGTAACCATGATATGATGTTGAATGAGAGAGTGGATGAGAAGGAGGAGCCGTATAAGTCATTGATACAGTTTGATACACAGCCAGGTATCAGTCCAAATGTTGATATCTCCCAGTTTAAATCGGGCTTCAGTGCACTACATGTCATGAAAGAAAATGAAAATGAAATTACCTTGATGGAAAACCCTGCACTGTATCTGCCCAATCCAGATTCTTTACCAAAAAATATGGATCCAGTATCAAACATAAAAGGACAAAAAAATATGGAAAATTACTGTAAACAAGATACCAAAAAGTCCTCAAGGGAAATAATTGAACCCAAGATAAATACAGATTCTCCAGTGATGATAACACCAAAAACTGTAGCATTAGATACAACTGATAAGCGGGATTCTGATCAGTCTGGAGGTGGAACACAAAGAACAACGCTCGGATCTGAAGATGCAAGGGCCACAAAAAACCGCCCCAGACAGGCTCTGTCATCAACAGACGCAACACTAGATTCTGAATATGATAAATTTGTAAACTTTGCAGACAATTTTGAAAATTTGGATGAATTATCTGACAAGGCAAGCAAAATGTCTCTAAATGACCCAGAAGATCAAAACAGACCTATTTCACCAGTAACCAAATCTTCTAGTTCAGAGGTCACATTACATCATCAGTTACATACTACCACTTTTCATCATAACAACACTGTTGATATAGAGAGGACAGACATTAATCCATATCGATTCCATGCCTATTACTGCGGAACTTGTAAACGACCAATGAATACAGAAAAAGCGTATAAAGATCATTTACAGGGACGGCTTCATTTGCAGAAAATAGCTGAAGAAAAAGCACCAATGAATCGCAAACACCCACCAATCGTGAAAGAATTAAACAGTTATGATCAGCATTCTATGGACCTGACAGAGACAAGTCCAAGATCCTACCAGGTTGAACTGTTTGGGAAAGCTATGGAAAAAGACTGTGTCTGTTTTTTGCCAACAGGTAGGATCACCATTATATCTTTTTTAGCTTGAATTAATATCATAGATAGTTTGACAGAACATTCATATTTCAATGATTACTTTTGTAAATGTGCTAAAAAGTACTTCAGATATTAGTGCATATCTTCTTTAAGGCATATACTGTTATGGTAGCTCATTTGGTAGAGTGCTTGCTTAATGTGTGGTTGGTTATGGGTTTGAACTCTGGCTGGGTTTTGACCAAGACTTGGAAATAGGTAGTGACTTCTTTCGCCAAGCACTCAGCATTTAGAAATGAAAGTCATAAAGACCACCTTACAATCAAACCTGCATAAAAGATCAACTGTAAGGTGACTTTTAAAGAAGGTTTGACTGTATTAAGACAGTTTTAATGTTGTTTTATTCAGGCACAGGTAAGACGTTGATATCGTGTATGGTGATGAGCGCCATGTTGGACCACAATCCATCTTATCAAATCCTGTTTCTGGTGGATAAAGTACTCCTTGTTTTACAACAAGCTAAATATATCAGAAAGGAACTTGGGAACAGAGTATACAAAAGGTTAGTTTATGCAAAAACTTCTTAACTTTTCATCTGCAAAGTGTGATACAGAACTTGCTATGTAAGGGGATAGTTTCAGTCATATTCGACTTAGGCTTCACTGATGTGTTATGCTGGGATTAGTTATTGTTTGTTCTCCTGACTTGGATGGGAATCAGACAACCACGTATTATTATATGATACACCATAGGTAAATATTAATTATTTGAATTAGATTAAGAGCATTTGAAATAAACACTTTGAACTCTTTTTCCTTGGAAGCACATTTTACTATTAATTTGATATTTGACAGTTGAGATTACCACCATTACAATAAATGATTTTATCAATGAATATTATGTCATAATTATTGTTCGCAATTCATATCTTAACTTCACAAGGTAAAAAAAGTATGTCATTAAAATGGAACAGCCATGGATATATTATTTGTTTTACTGGGGTCGTTCTGTCTCATGTTTCATATATGAAGGAAAACACAAGTCATGTTAGATTAGCAATTTTATATTACATGTATGATAAATAATTTTGTCTTGTTTTAGATTTAACACAGAAGATTTATCACAGACTGTTGAGAGAAAGTTGAATATTGCAGAATTATGTGGTGGTCAGCAGTCAACTGGTGGTGTGCCACTTTGGAAACATGACATCATTGTTGTTACTGCAGGTGTGTAGCTATGTTTGAAAAAGATGAAGACTGGCAAATGTTTTGCTCAACTGGCTATAATTATCCAGCTAAGCTTATGGTATGGTGTGGCATGTAAGCTTAAAACTTTTATCTAGAAAGTCCCTAGGTGTCTGGTGACATGAATTGAAAATGTCTGATTACTCCCTTACATCCAACATGGCTGCCATTACTATAAATAGACATAAGATATAAATGGCCATTATATAAATTATTTTTAATATTTAAATATGGTTTCATTGGCACATTATCAGCAGAAGGTGCAAATTAGGTGCTAAATTTAGCTGATTCTTTGAAAACTCCTCTAAAACTGCTTAACCAAATGAAAACTACAGTCATGTTTCACTATCATGTGACTAGGGCTGTGACCAGTACCCAGATACGCATTCACGATTAGGGTAATGACTGTACCTGGGTAACAAATTGGTAGGTTATTATAATATACATACAAGATGCCGATTTCTGCAGATTTATCTGCAATTTACAGCATTTGTTTACGGTAAAATCATCTGTATAGATTAATAATCATTTATTTAATAATATATGTTTATTCTGTTTTTTTATTTACGGTTTGTTAAATAGATTCTTAATTAAATTGTGTGGAAGTTGAAATCATCAGGTACTCGGTACTGGGTCGGGTACAAGATTTCAGGTACCCTGGTACAGAAGTCTCTACCCATCACAGCCCTACATGTGACACTCATGAGATATTACATCTCTTGTTAAAGGGGTATATGGTATAAATATATGTGTTATTATGTTAAAATTGTTACATTCCAATGTATAAATAGGAACTTATAATATTTAATATAATTTTGTCTTGTTTTTCAGCATTTTGTGAAAATCTGATTGGTAAAGAAATAATCCGCTGGAACGACCAATGTCTGCTAGTGTTTGATGAAGCACATCACTGTGTTAAAGCTCACCCTTTCAACCAACTGCTTAAAAGTTTATTCCAGAAAAAACGCCACTCATTACCCAAGATTCTCGGTCTGACAGCATCGCCTGCTGGAAGAAAAACCCTGCCGGCTACCATTCAGATGTTAACTGAATTAACAAATAACATGGGTAAAACAAAAATATCAGTGGTCGAAACTAACCAGCGTGAATTAAAAGCCTACCAATCAAATGCTGAGATAATGGTCAATTTCAAACCAATGACCTCCAAGGAGATACTGTTTAAGGAAGCATTAGAGGTTTATCTGCTTCAGTGTTACCTGAGGTTGGCGATGGAGACAGACATCAATCAGAACTTTAACATTGATATTAATGCTTTACAGAGGAAAGACATATCTGAAACAGAATTGAAGAAGCTGGGTAGAGAAGTTGTCAAGAATGTTCTGGAACTCCAGGATGCCATTGTCATGGCACACCCAAAAGGAAATCAACAAGCAGATAGACTAATGGTGGGCAACTTAAAACAGCATACAAAACACATATGTATGGTGTTAAACGTAATGTTTGAATCGGGTGTGAAGACAGCCATTGAGGAACTTCAGGAATTATCAGCTGGTTCTCTGTTTAGCAGTTTTGAGTTTGCAGAGTCTATTGGTTTACCATGTCAACCTGTAATTCAACAGCTAGAGACATGCTTAAACGTTCAGCGGGGCAATAGTGCACAGAATGCTCGTGTTGAATCCTCTTCTCAGTTTCACAGTTTAGTGCATGAGTTGATAGGTACAAATCATGTTGATTGGAGAAATCCAAGGGCAATTGTGTTAGTCCTAGTCAAACAGAGATGTACAGCAAAAAGTATTTGTCGTCAGTTACAAGACGATGAGAAAATCAAGGAAAAAGGTTTAAAAGTGACTTTTGTTGTTGGTCATGGGTCTGGTTCAGATGAACAGGGCATGAGTGTTGCACAGCAAAAGCGGGTTCTTGCAGAAATAAAAGCTCATAAACACCAAGTTGTTGTGGCCACATCAGTGGCAGAAGAAGGCATTGATTTACCGGAGTGTGAACTTGTTATTTCTCTAAATCCCCCATCCACAGTTACAGCCCTGGTACAGATGAGAGGACGAGCTAGGAAAAGAAACAGCAAATTTGTAGTGTTGTGCACAAACGAAGGGGAAAAAGCTAAACTGAAAGAATTGTTGTTGAGGGAAGACAATATGATAAAGGCATGTAACTATCAAATCTTAAATCACAATGCACAATATGCTCCTAAACAAGGGAGATAACTGATGTTGAGGGAAGAAAACATGAAAAGGCGTGTAAATATCAAATCTTAAATCACAATATACACTCCACCACTTGACAAGGGAGATAATGTGAGTGTTTAATAAATTTTAAATCATTCATTTTTTGGTGCCCTTTTTTTTGTGGTTGTAGTGCATACTATGGTCAATGAATTTTAAATAAACATGAGTCTTTGAAATATTGTTTGGTAATAAATTATTAAAAATTGTATATATATAAATTTAAAAAAAAAACATACACAGTAAAACTAATTAAATTAGTTCTACTGTAGCAACCACTGTGACTTTGACAGTGAAATTCTCTTTATATCCATAGAAAATCAAATAAATTTGAATAAAGTTTGATATTTTTCACTTACTTGTACTTAGTCGTAACAGGAAATCTGTATGCGCATCAGTGATTAGCCCAAAAATATATCTGCATAGGGTAAAACGTTGGTGATATGGGGATTTAACATGTTGAAAAACCATGCAAATGGCGGATTCTGTTGTGCATATGACGTAAAACGTCACCAAAGACATCACTTCCGGTGTAAACATCGTCATTTTTGCATGTGTAAAATCCCCATACTGCCAACATTTTCCTTTCTACAGACATACTTTTACACATGCGAAAATGACGATGTTTACACCGGAAGTCCACTTAGTACAATATATGAGGCTAAATGTCATGTAAATTGTTTATTAATCCTTTATCAGAGATAAAGGTTTATCAGTTTACAGGACACAGCATACATCTTCCCCATATATTGTATGAAGTGGACCAACTTAGTTGGTACCATACCCTTACTTTATTACTTTCTACTACTTAGTATGGGAGATTTAAAAGCTAGTATTTCTATATCAGTGGAATGCTGTAAACATATCTAATTCCAAGTGTATCTTATTTTCACAGTAATGGAAATTTAGTCATAACCCCGTATTTAAGTTTTCATGTTTTTGAAATTTGCACTATAACAAATTAAACATAATAATATTTTTGCTTTGTATTAATTTTTATGCAAAACAAAAGACCATGAAATAAGCGAAAATTTAATATACTGCGAAAATAAATATGTTTACAGTAAATGACAGGCTCTCTGCCAGGTGACAACATTATGTCTTATTAATTGTAAATATCATCATGTTAAAATATGTGTAGTAATTATCAGTGCTAATGTGCTTGTAAACGAACAATGCAAATAATTAACAATAGTTAGTGTAATTTTTTGTTTTTCTTTTAAACTACATGTAATAACAATTGTCATACATTAATTAAGATAATCCAGCCTTGTATCAAACCTTTTTATTGGCTGATATTGACTTGAATAAGTGTAAAATTGTAAGATAAATCACTCGGATTACAATATGTATAAGCTATCTCTATTTTTTGATGTGATGTTATTTGGGAAGGTCAAAGTTCATGTTATTAGCATGAAAATACAGGATTTAATGTGTTTGCAACTGTACCATGTGATACCCTCTACAGTTTGTGTGGTACATTTTTTCTGTGATATATAGTCATATCAGTTCATGTTTTTCCTTAAAAACAATGTTAATCAGGAAATTACCAACGTAAAAGTTTTCCAAAACACCCACACAAATGTTAAGGGGTGTTGATCACGTGGCAACAGTGGTAAACCTATTGTATCAATGCTGTACTTTATTGGTAATCTAGATCATGCAGTGTTCAATCTAGAAGGGATCCTTGGTCCAATGCTCCAAAATCTGTGGGCCAACTCTGGTCAAGTCTTAGTTCTAATTCTGCCTCTTTCTCATTAATATGTGTATATTTACAATTGTCATTGTTTTTCCTTCTATGAAACATTTTGAGCAATTGTATGTTATTGTGCTATAGATAATAATTGATGTCATCATGTAAATACGTCATCAACATGTTACGTCAAATTGCCGCGTTTGAATACACTACAATCACAAAGTACCTTCTGACGTTAACTTTTTATGTTAAATACAATATGTTCAACAGTTAATCAATGTACATGTGATTTTAACATGAAGTTTTGATTTTCTCAAAATAGTATAAATAAAACTTATGGCGAGTGGAAGACCTAATTTTGTTATCATTTGTGCTTCTGCATTGTGATTCGGAAATGGTTGTGGGCACTTCCATTTTTCCGACGGTGGGTGTCAAGGCAGAATAAAAATTAATTTTTTTTTTAAAAAACGTACAAGGTATTAAGTATTTAGTTTTTGTTTTGAAATTGAAGATTGTAAATATAAGAAATGGCATTCTTTTTTTTTGTTATCGATGCAAGTATGAATGGCTTCGTCGTCATGCAATTTGGACTGGCCATTGTTATTCATACTTGCATCGATAACGAAAAAAAGAATGTCATTTCTTAAATGTTTTTCTTTTATCTACATAATTTTGTTATTATATGGACCCAATTTTTGAAAACAGGATTCCTGTTTTTGAAGCCTGGGCCATGATGACCCAACAACTTGATTTCTGAATTGAACACTAGATCATGTAGATGTATAGATATACAGTAATCTAGATCATGTAGATGGTCAGATTATTTATGTTGTTGTTACATTATTGCTTTTTGTTTTGGTACACTGGTACATGAAGTACCAACATAGTTAGATAAGTTATTTATATTGTACAGGTAGTACTTAGTTATACTTGTTAATGATTTTACTGTTTTTGCATGGTTATACAGCACACTTTTTGTCTGTAGGTTTTGTCTGTCCTTTTCAACTCATTTTTCTTTGCTTGTTTGCTTGTATATAGCCAGATTAGGGGAGTTTAAGTTGTTGAAGATCATGTCATTGTTCATCATTGTCTAGTCACTAAAAATTCCCGATGTTAAACAACATTCTACCAACCAATCAAACATCCCTTCCATCTCTAACCAAAACTTTCGATTTGATATCATGATACTACAGAACTTAGAGTATGCTAAAAAGGACAGGGTATTGAAAAATAGTACAATGTATAATTTGAAAAAGTTATTTTCCAAGGTCAGATGGTTTCTCCAGGCATTTCGATGTCTTCCATGTAAAACTATATGAGGCGCCATTTCTATATTTACCGTATTCACTATTTTTACGTATGCATAATTCATTTATGGATATCTATAATTCATTTATGAATATCCATAAATCGAATTTAACATATGTAAAAATATTTTTAGATATCCAAAAATAATTTTGCATATGTAAAAATGCTGACTATATTTGCATATGTAAAAATCGATTTATGGATATCCATAAATCAAATTTTTGATATCCATAATTCGATTTTTGCATATGCAAAAATAGTCAGTATTTTTACATATGCAAAAATCGATTTATGGATATCCATAAATCGAGAGTGCGAAATGATTTCTCCCCAAATATACAGTGCGGACTGTTTTAATATTTATGCTGAAAATTGTCAAGTACGCGGAAAAGCTATGTCAACAGTTGCATTAAAGACAGACATCGTTGTGATTGTCTTAACTCATCAAAATACGGTTACAGTCAAGATCTTCACTTTCAAAACATCTCATTGCGTTTAATATTACTCTGCTGTATTCTATCCAAGTGTTCGTTCCTTCTGTAGCAGCCATGTTTGTGCTTACTGCATGGGCACTGCAGGAAACAAAAAAATCTTAAAATATGCATACATTTTTAACCAAAATCGATGAAAAAACGCATTTATTATCCATACTGTAAAAATACGATTTTTATTTGCGAGGAGGAATTTTTTTTATCAATTGAATGTACCAACAATATTCTCTTTGGGATTTATATATGGGGAGAACTCAGTATTTTGAAATTTCCAAAATTTCATTTTGGATATCCATAAATCGATTTTTGCATATGTAAAAATAGTTGGTATTTATGCATATGCATAAATTGATTTATGGATATGTGAAAATAGTGAATAAATACAGAAACAGCGCCTCATAATACTAGTACATCTTGACTGGGGCATAAAACATAATTACTCCACTTATCTTTCTATTAAGTAGATTCTCATTACCGTAAATGTTTTCCTGAGTAAAATTTCAGAGGTATTTGAATCCGACGTAGCCCTGTCCTTTATATGAAATTGTGACAATAAATTATTATCCTGCACATTGTAGATATTGATTTGTTGTAAGGTCTTATACCATATGATGATCAGTCTGTTTGCATGCCCCATCCCACCCTGCTCTGTCCCATCATGCCATGCCCTGTTCTGTATTGATCAGTCTGTCTGCATGTCCCAGTCCATCCTGTTCTGTCCCATCATGCCCTGCCTAGTCCTGTATTGATCAGTCTGTTTGCATGCCCCATCCCATCCTACTCTGTCCTATCATGCCCTGCCTTGTCCTGTATTGACCAGTCTGTTTGCACACCCTGTCCTGCCCCACATTGAATAAATTTACAAACCCATTGTTCGTGTATATTTGTTGCATAGCTTATGGACTACTATAAATATTTTTGTATATGTATTTGTGTCAGTGAAATTTGAACAAATTTTTTATAGAAAATCAGTACACATAAGTAAAGATAGTTACCAATTACTTATTCAAACTTAGTCATGAACTAAAATATACATTCATATAAAATATCTCTGTGGAAATGAGTGTGGCTGCATGTGGATTTAAAATGTTAAAAATGGCCTTGTTTATATCTGATGTGATGCCCTTGGTGACACATTATATTGTTTTTACAAAAGGATGGTTTGTTTACCAGAATTTTGATCATGTACAATCCAAACAGCAGCAATCTGTCCCTGTACATTATCAAAAACATTCTATAGTAATCATAAAAAAAGTTGTTTTTTTTCCAAATTTTTAAGCATTTTTCTTCCAAAAATTTTAGGATATTAATTACGATTTTTTTAAAGAAATTATTTTTAAATTGGAAATGAGATAGTATATTAATTTACAAAGTAGTAAGTTTAAAATGGTGTCATAGATGTCCCCAAAAATTATAATTCAAAACACCCGACTTGTTGAAAATATATCTGTACAAATTATAATTTTTTTGCAAAAGAAATTGTACAAGTTATAACTTGTATAACAAAAATTGTACAGGTTGTAACTTGTATGATTGCATTGTACTAGTTAAAACTTGTACAAAATGATAACATGTACTTTAACATAAATCCTTATTTAGTTGTCTTCTAAGAAAACTGTCTTAATCAAACTTCATAGATGACATAAATATAGACAACATTCTATGCTATTTTGACAAAAATAAAAAATATGCCATTTTTATTCAGTTTTTGATGTTCTCTTGCTCTAGTATTTCAGGAGAATCGTTTCATCATTAAACAATTCTGTAGCCAACTCTAGTTGGAGCCACATAAATGATGTTTTTTGCCATTATCTTTAATAAAAGCAACAATGTCTGTTAACAATACATGTAATCCAAGTTGAATTTACAGTTCCTTTTCACAGCAAAGATCATATCCATGATATCTGACTGAAAAAATAAATATTTAGAAACTTAATTTTTTCGGAGTGTTACTGGCAACATACCATACCTAATATTTTCTCAGTATTTCTGTTAATTATTTGTGATTAAATGTTAAAGCCTGATGATTTTGTATGTGCTTGTTAAGTTTATTATTACAATTTATATATTAATGGATTCTTGCATATTTTGCAAAATTTCATTCACAATAAACAGTTACATGTAATTAGAATGTTTTTTTTCTTATGTTCTTTTGATTATGTTATGAGCTGCTCTGTCTGTTTACACAACCAAATTTTGTTCATGTGAAGTTTAGTGAATCTCATTTCATGTGAATTTCACATGAATTTAACATGAATTTCTTGTGAATTTAACATGAATTTCATGTGAATTTAACATGAATTGCACATCACATGAATTTATTTCATGAGAATTTTACATGAAATTTTTCACATGAATCAAATGTGAAAAAATACAACATGTAAATGTATGCAATTAATCCAAAAGCGTAAACTTATGTTATTATTTGATACATTGAAATACACATTCCATTTTCTCCTTGTAAATGTCCATTTTTTTTGTAAAATTAATATTTCATGTGAAATTCATATGAACAAATTTTGCCGGTTTACTTGAGGACAGTTATACTCTGACCACTAGAGATGGTGATCCTGAATGGTTTTAAAAACAGCTTCATGGCCAGATTAGTGGTAGAGACTGCTTTGTAGTGGAGACAAAGAAATCTCACGCTGAAGGTTGAGTTTTATGTCTTCATTACAACGCAGTGGTTGATTCTTTTTCTGATAAAAAATACCCTAAAACTACACAAAAAGGTGCACTGATTGAGTTTGCAATCAAGACGTCAGAATCAGTGATATTGTGCGTCATAGCGTGTGTAGCATGTCTTACCATGATAAAACATGGGAATTTTTTTGTCCAATAAGAGAGAAAAATATATCTCACAAGGGTTATGTAACTTAGTACTTATTCTCCTTGGAATGAAAAATCTAATAACCCCTAAACCTAAAATTCTCCTACTCCAAAACAAATAATTGAAAACTAAATCTTCTACTCTGAAACATCTGCTGTGATAAAAATTTTTGTGATATACATCATATTGTGTACTGTAAATATGTAAAAGGAAGGAGGAAAAATGCAGGGTCTGACAGGATATCGATTGCGGGACCTCCCACACTATACGAAAGTGCTCTACCACTGGGCTACCCAGACTGCTGCATATACTGTATACATACTACTAGTTGCTGAAACCAAAGTGATCACTATGGTAGCTCAGTGGTAGAGTGCTTGCTTCATATGTGGGAGGTTGTGGGTTTGAACCCCAGTCAGGGCTGTCCAAGACTTGAAAATGGGTAGTGACTGTTCTTTTGCCAAACACTTGGCATTTAGAAATGAAAGTCACTTAGTCCTTTGGAAGAGACCTTAAACACTGATGCCCCCTGTCACGGCATGTGTAGCATGTTAACAAACTCTCTTTGCACATTGCCCAAAGCACACTGCAAATGGTCAAAATTTCTGCCACTTCACCTATAGCTGGTAAGGTCTGGATATAAATGAAATGCTCTTGATTGGGACTTAAAACCCCATTCAATCAATCAAACCATAGTCATCTTGCCACAGTTAAGTACTGGCTTGTATATAGAGAGGTTTTATTATATGTAATCTTAATGATACTGCTCATGTTAGCTAAGAAATTGCTAAATAACATATACTTTGTTAAGAATAAGATACATCATACTGACCGAACTGAACAAGACACATGAATGTTACTGGAATATACTACACTGTAATATGATGAAGTTTTCACATCAGTTTATTTTTCACAATAAGTGACATTTCAATTTTATTTGTGTACCTACCTTTACAGTAAAACATGCTATAGTGACTACCTCTATATAAAGGCCATATCTATCACTTTAACCCTTCATTTTACTTAGATGATGGTATCTTGAAGATGATTCCGGTACAATTTAAATACAACATGTAGGTGATTGATCAACCCTTGAGGAGGAGTGAAAGAAAGTATAAAAAGCTGCTGAAAGAATAAAGTACAGTATGGCAGAATCTGAGAGAGAACCACCATGTACAATAGACAGGTTACTAGATATCATAACAGCTCCCAGTGGTGGGATCACCATGCTCCCTAGTACAGCATTTGATGAAGTTTATCCTAACATCTTTATTGGAGAAGAGTAAGTCTGGAATATGTATACATGTATTACAATAATAAGTCTTTTTTTTTCTTTGACCATTTTAGAATCAGTGATTTTTTTACCATACCCAAATCAATGATCTCACTTCAGAATAAAATTCACCATCAGTTAATTTCTTGCCCATACTCAAATCAGTCATCCCACTTTAATAATGTGAGATACCTACAAGGTTAAGTGCATTTATTATGACTTGTGCCTTATACTTCACCTTTAAGTGTAACTTTTGATGGTTCTAGCTATTATTAACTATATACATTTTTTTCTGAGTGTGGGTGGATATTTCTGAATGATGAGGACAGATCCTGTATAAACATATTTATTTTTGCGGTGTACTAATTTTTGCTTATTTCACAGTCGTTTGTTTTGCACAAAAATTAATACAAAGTAAAAATTATATTATTCTTATTATGTTATAGAGCATATTTCAAAAAAGCGAAAATTTAACTATGCGGATATGTCTAAATATCCTATACACACGAAATTAAATATGTTTACAGTAGGTTTTTATTCAATGTCAACTCCGATATTTATTCTACTCAATGTCATGTTCAGTAATATGTTTGATTCATTTCTGACTTTACCCTACATGATACAAATAAGTAATTATATTTCATTGCTATCATTATTTTTATCTCCTTTTTCAGATCTATTGTGCTGGACCGTATAGAACTCCGGCGGATGGGTATAACACATGTACTTAATGCTGCTATGGGGAAATCAAACTTCCATGTGAATTCTAATCATGTCATGTATAGAAAAGTTCAAATGGAATTTCTTGGTATAGAAGCTGTTGATGCCAACTATTTTCAGATCCATCCATTTTTTGAACAGTGTGCAAATTTTATTGAAAATGCCTTGGAAAAGGAAGGTAGGGCTATCTTTCCCTTTAATTATTTTTCTCACTGTATTGGTTTGTTCCATATTTTTGTCATATTGTCAATTTATCTGTTATTCAATAATTTCTATTGATTACACAGTTTTAATGTATTTCATGAATACTTTGTGATATTATTGATATATTATTGATAAAAATGAGTGTCTGTAAGCCTAAGCTAGTTTGTGTAAAAGTATAGGACAATCCTATGACTGGTAAAACTTCTGGACAAAAAACCTGCCTTACTTATTGTCAACTTAACTGCATAGTATGTCCTTCCACATTGGTGCTAGATTTTGTAGGTAAAGTAATGGTGAGCTGTGTATAAGGTGTTAGTAGATCTGTCTACTTACTAGTATGTTGCTGGGTCTTTTTCATTCATTGTAATTGTCCTCTGTTGCGGCCATAGGTGACATATTCTTTTTTTAAATCTACAGAAGTGTCTTTAGCATGCTCTGGGACACAGAATCTTGGTTTTGAGTCTCATCTAAAAGAGTATTTTAGTAATGAGCTTTTCGCAACTCTAGTATGGGCAGGAGATGAAAATCATCTCCAAAACCAAGCCCCAAACCCACAACCAGTGACAATTCCACTCTGCCATGTCACATTGGTTTTAGGTTTTCTGTAATAAAGATTTATAATGTATTGTAGGTAAAGTAATGGTGAATTGTGTACAAGGTGTTAGTAGGTCGGCCACTATAGTGCTGGCTTTTCTCATGATAAAGCGTGGTATGACGGCAGAGGATGCTGTACGTACAGTCAGAGCTAAAAGAGAAATCTGTCCAAATGATGGTTTCTTACAACAACTTTGTGATTTAAATGAAAAGTTAAAAAAGGCAGGACATTACAATAAAACGAAAGAGATGACAGGCTGAATTGACAGGACTCAAAACAGCACGGCATAGCAGATTGTTACAGATTTTTACAACTGGTTGGTAGTGGCCAGGACAGATACTGAGAAAGTGCCATCGATTCTGTGGTAACTTTAGGAGTTTTCTGAACAGCTTTTATGGGTGCCTTCTCAGGAATTGTGACTAAAATCAATGCACTACATTGAATACTTGGTTATTTGAAATATTTTTACAACTCAATAAATGAATTTGAGAAAATAATAAACATGGTCCGTATTTTTTTTACTCTAGATTGTCCTATATTATGCCTGTGTTTGTATTGTGGCACAACAAATTGTAACATGAATGGGATGGTTTATGAAAGATTACTTGGAACACACCATTTTGTGCTGCTATCCGAGTCAGGAGTTTTATAATCAGCAGTCTCAACATGTTAACATCACATTTTTTGTGCCATGCAGGTCAGACAGATTTGCATCCCATAATCAGGTTGGATCGTAAAGAATGTTACAGTTATATCATGATATCACCAGCTATAGTATAGGTGAAGTGGCAGAAATTTTACCTTTGAAATGCAGTTGGGAAATAAGCAGGGAGGCTTCATTAATGTGCCATGTCTGGATCATGTGGATCAGGTTGGACAAATTTTATATGAAATTACATGCACTCGGCACAAATATTAAAAGATTAGTGGCACATTATACATGTATGTACCCATTTAAATTAAGGGAGGCTGTGGTGGCCTAATAAATAAGACGTTTGTCTACAAATCCAGGGTCTCTCACCGCTGTGAGTTCGATTCTCGTTTAGACCACATGTAGGAAAGTGAATTTTCCTTGCCGTTGGCCTTTACTGGTTCACCTGGTGTCAGTATAGTGTGACTGAGGGAGTAGTACACTTGTCTGCGGCGTACTGAGGTAGCACCTTAGTTTCGCCCTGAGTATGTGCTGGTACATGGCAGACCATAAAACACACTCGCACTTCACATGCATACACGAACTTGTTCATAGATTGATCCATAGAGATTGATAATAGTACTCATTGCAAAGAGCTGAAAAACTGTTGATGCGACATTAAGCTACATTCAACCAACCATTAAAATTAAGACAAAATAACTAATAATTGACATTTATTATCAAAATTTGACATTAACAATATACAAAAGTGTGTAACATATTTAACAAGACATGGGCCACAACTTACTTTTTTGTGTGGGTGCTAAAAAACTGCATTTACCTTTAAATCTTAATTGCTGAATCAATCATAACTATTACAGCAATAAAATATTTTGCATTTGTTGCAGGTGATTATGTTAAAAAAAAATAAACAAAATACATGATACATTTTATGTTTGTTATTTAAAGTCCTGTTTCCAATGATTCTGTTATTCAGAATATGTGAAGATTACGGTACATGGACCAATGCCAACACCAATGAATCCAATATTAAATTGAAGTTCTATTTTCACACTAAAGTATGATTAGTCGCTAAATTTATCACCTTGGGTCAACTTCTAGGTTGCAATTTTTAAAAATTTAGGTCTAATTTGAAACCTCCTTGTGATAATTTACAAATAAGACAAACACTTTAAGAAGAAAAAGCAAGCTTATGCTGCTTGTATAAGACCTAGTACAATGTACAACATTATCCTCAGGTAAATTAAGTATGAATGTTAAATTCATAATTTTTAAACAAGATACTGTAAATCAGGAAATTTTCGTGATTGTTCTATTTTCCCCCAAATCTGCAAGAGTAACAAGATGTGAAAATACCACATTCTCGAATATTGTATTTTGATATTATTCAATTGTGTGTTCACTGACCATCATCGAACGATGCAAAAATCTTGAAATGACAATTCTTGTGACAATTAACTAATGCAAAAATTCCCTGATATACAGTAAATAAATTACTTAACTTATTAGATCAGACAGCACAATTAACAGGGCTGTGACCAGGCCATATTTGGAGCTTCTATTGTGTCCAATTCACAATTAACAGGGCTGTGGCTTTGCTATATTTGGGGCTATTAATGTGTCCCATTCACAATTAACAGGGCTGTGGCTTTGCTATATTTGGGGCTATTAATGTGTCCCATTCACAATTAACAGGGCTGTGGCTTTGCTATATTTGGGGCTATTAATGTGTCCCATTCAAAATTAAAAAATTGTATGGTTCTTTTTTTTTTTTTAAAGAATCTTTGAAAATTTACAATAACAAGAGGCCCAATAGGGCCTGTAATGCTCAACTGGCAGGTAATTTACAGTTTTGATAAATAACATGCAAATCCTATGAAATGGCATTCCACCTCCTTTTTACAGTTGCAACTGGAACCAAAATGGTTGAAAAACAAATCTGCATTGGTCTTTAATGTTTTTGCTATTTATAGGAACTGGAGCCACCTTGGATTTTGGCCGATTTAATTGTTACTAAAGGACTTTTCATGCTGTATTGGGTTAGAATTGACCAATTTAGAAAAAATTTCAATGATTTAGTTGAAACAAACATCTTATTTGTACACTGCCTAAAAGTTGGGTCAACAATTTTTTTTTCAGGAAAGGTAAAACATTAGGTCATAACCTTCACAATTGACCTTGACCTCATTTTGAAGGTAATTACAAGAATATTTCAAAACTGAAAACCCCATGTCATTATCTGATCAAATAGTGAAGATATAACCATTTCATTAATTTTTTGCATCTGTGACCTTGGCCTTTGAACCCATAACCTTTTTCTATACATCAAAATAGTACCGGTAGTTGAATTATTATCTACAACATTCTAATATATATGCCTATAGAAAAAGTTAATAGTTTTCAAGATAATTAACTTTTTTAGTATTATTTCATATCTGTGACCTTGACCTTTATACCCCTGACCTTAATCTATATATCACAATGATCATTACATCAATACCAACAATATTCTAATATACATACCTATACAAAAAATTTGTAGTTTTCGTGTTAATTAATGTTTTTGATTTTGTTTTCCATCTGTGACCTTGACCTATGAACCCATGACCTTTTACTATATACCAAAATGATCATTGTATCAATACCTAAGATATTCTTATATACATGCCTTTACAAAAAGTTAATACTTTTCAAGATATTTAACCATTTAAGCATTGTTTTGCTACTGTGACCTTGACCTTTGGACCCATGGCCTTTTTCTATACATCAAAATGATCCTTGTATCAATATCTACAACATTCTAATATACATGCCTATACAGAAAGTTAATAGTTTTCGAGATAATAAACTATTTTGGTATTGTTTAGCACCTGTGACCTTGACCTTTGAACCCATAACCTTTTTCTATACATCAAAATGATCGTTGTATCAATACCTACAACATTCTAATATACAAGCCTATACAAAAAGTTAATAGTTTTAGTGATAATTAAATTTGGTATTGTTTTGCATCTGTGACCTTGACCTTTGAACCCATGACCTTTTTCTATACATCATAATGATCGTTGTATCAATACCTACAACATTCTAATATACATGCCTATACAAAAAGTTAATAGTTTTCGAGATAATAAACTATTTCGGTATTGTTTAGCACCTGTGACCATGACCTTTGAACCATGACCTTTTTCTATACATCATAATGATCGTTGTATCAATACCTACAACATTCTAATATACATGCCTATACAAAAAGTTAATAGTTTTCGAGATAATAAACTATTTCTGTATTGTTTAGCACCTGTGACCATGACCTTTGAACCCATGACCTTTTTCTATACATCATAATGAACGTTATATCAATACCTACAACATTCTAATATACATGCCTATACAAAAAGTTAATAGTTTTCGAGATAATAAACTATTTCGGTATTGTTTAGCACCTGTGACCATGACCTTTGAACCCATGACCTTTTTCTAGACATCAAAATGATTGTTGTATGAATACCTACAACATTCTAATATACATGCCTATACAAAAAGTTTATAGTTTTCAAAATAATTAACCATTTCGGTATTGTTTAGCATCTGTGAACTTGACCTTTGAACTCATGACCTTTTTCTATACATCAAAATGATTGTTGTATCAATACCTACAACATTCTAATATACATGCCTATATAAAAAGTTTATAGTTTTCCAAATAATAATTATAATCAAAGGTAAAAAAATTAGGTCACGACCTTAACAATTGACCTTGACCTCATTTTGACGATACTAACAAGAAGATGTCAAAACTGAAAACCCCATGCCATTATCTGGTCAAATAGTCAAGTTATAACAATTTGAAGCTATTTTACGATTTTTTCAAAATTAAACGTAAAAATGCATAACCCATTTTTTGTCCGAATTTCACAAAATGAACAAACTATAGGCTTAAGACCCTAGAGAAGCCAAATATCACATCAGATTTTTTCTCCAATCAATTCTTTCGGAGGAGAAGATTTTTTAAGATTTTTGCACCCATAGGTCACCTTGACCTAGTTATTGTAGCTATGGCAATGCCAGGAACAAATCTGAATTGCACCGGCCCATATATACTTCTCACCAAGTTTCATTGAAATCTGTGTCGTAGTTTCAAAGGAGATGTCAAAAATAGATGCTAATGACGCACACACGCACCCACGCATGCACACACGCTGCGCTATGCCATAAGCTCACATGACCTTTCGGTCAGGTGAGCTAAAAAACTATTGTTAGACTCTGTCAAGGACCTTCCACAACAAATTTGGTTTCAATTGGCCCAGTAGTTTCGGAGAAGAAGATTAAAGTTTACTGACACACGGCTTTGGCCAGGTGAGCTATAAACTACTCCTCTGCCAGCATTTTCACAATATTTATGTGTCACATCTAGACATCTTCATTCTAAATCTCAAATTTGAACTAAATCGGTCCATAAATAAACATGTAATGACCATTTATAGGTTTTTGCTATTTATAGCAATGGCAGCCATCTTGGATGCCGCACGAAGTTGATTTGTACAAACTTTAATCTACTCCACCTAGGGACTTTCCACACCATATTTGGCATCATTTGGGTATGTGGTTTCAGAGAAGAAGATTTTCAAAGAATCGACTAAATTTAGCATCTAATTTGCATATTCCGCTAATTACGAGTAAACAGAAAAAGTTACAAAAAAAAAACCGTTACATATATTAAATGGCTAGACATCTACTTTCTAAATCTCAAATTTGAACTAAATCGGTCCATAAATAAACATGTAATGACCATTTATAGGTTTTTGCTATTTATAGCAATGGCGGCCATCTTGGATGCCGCACGAAGTTGATTTGTACAAACTTTAATCTACTCCACCTAGGGACTTTCCACACCATATTTAGCATTATTTGGGTATGTGGTTTCAGAGAAGAAGATTTTCAAAGAATTGCCTAAATTTAGCATCTAATTTGCATATTCCGCTAATTACGAGCAAACAGAAAAAGTTACAAAAAACCCGTTACATATATTAAATGGCTAGACATCTACTTTCTAAATCTCAAATTTGAACTAAATCGGTTTATAAATAAACATGTAATGACCATTTATAGGTTTTTGCTATTTATAGCAATGGCGGCCATCTTGGATGCCGCACGAAGTTGATTTGTACAAACTTTAATCTACTCCACCTAGGGACTTTCCACACCAAATTTGGTTCCAATTGGCCCAGTGGTTTCAGAGGAGAAGATTAAAGTTTACGCACGCACGCACGCACACACGCTTCACCATGGCATAAGCTCAGCTGGCTATAGCCAGTTGAGCTAAAAATGTTAAAATATCTTGAAATTTTTGGTGGGTTGTATTCATGAGATAAGTATAATTTTTTTAACATGATTCTGATAAAAATATACAAGTACAATATGTAGTCAATATGTCTTGCCCTACAGCGTAGTATTTCTTCAATATATTGCAATACAAATTTAAGCTTTTTTCATCATAAAAACGTGTAAAGCAACTAACACTTTAATAAACAATATTAACACCAAAAGGTTGACCAATGGAGTTTGCCAGCTTGCAACGTGATCAATACCCTTTAACATTTGTGTGGAACTTTTTCAACAAGGCTTACATCAAATTTTTCCGAAACAGGGTCATTTTTTCGATAAAACATGAACTGAAACGATTCCATCTCCAATAAAAATAACTGATTCCACAGAAACATTGAGGGGTATCATGTGGTACTCTGGCCAACATGTACAGCATGTCAATGGTTTTTATCATATCTGCATGTATAAAAAGCAACTAATACTTAACTGAATACATATTGTTTTAAAATGAAAAGTCTAGCACTAGTATTTAGTATCTATATGAGTACTAATTTTATGTAAGTAAATTTGATAAACATAAAATCTAGAAGTAACAATCAACACATACATTATGGTAATGAGATACATAATGAATCGCCATAGTAACAATCAACACATACATTATGGTAATGAGATACACAATGTATCACCATAGTAACAATCAACACATACATTATGGTAATGAGATAGACAATGTATCGCCATAGTAACAATTAACACATACATTATGGTAATGAGATACACAATGTATCACCATAGTAACAATCAACACATACATTTTGGTAATGAGATACACAATGTATCACCATAGTAACAATCAACACATACATTTTGGTAATGAGATAAACAATGCATCGCCATAGTAACAATCAACACATACATTTTGGTAATGAGATACACAATGTATCACCATAGTAACAATCAACACATACATTATGGTAATGAGATAGACAATGTATCGCCATAGTAACAATCAACACATACATTATGGTAATGAGATATACAATGTATCACCATGGTAACAATCAATCCATATATAATGATGGTAGAACAACATATACACATACATGTACATAACCACAGTTAGCAGATGTTGGTGTATCCACTGTCTACACTACATCAATATCTGACAGTTCCATCTACTGACAATAACAGAAGTACCCCAATAATAACAATATGTTGGGACTTTACATGCTGGAACTCTACTGGTTTTACATATACATGTATATTTGTAACTTTTCTGAATGAACCAGCACATTACACAAACTTTCAAAAAAAAAAAAAATGAAATCCATGCTTTCTATAGAATTGTGTAAAAATGGTAATGTAAAACATATACATATATACCCTATTTATAAAAATGTTGGCCATTGTGATAAAAAAAACCCAAACAGTATATCATTCCCACATGATAATGTCATTGTCTTTTGATTATGAAATCATTAAAGGTCATATGTTCATGCAATTCAGGTGTCTCACAAAGGGAAAAAACCCTATCTCATATGAGCAGATATGGAAGAATATAAGAATCCATTATGAGTTTATCCATGTAGGATAGGGAAAGCCTCATCTCTGACTGAAATGTTCAACCCCTCGAGTGAGATTTCCATATCCTACATGGTTACTCATTATGGATTCTTATAGTCTTCAGGATTCATAATGTAATGAAAAACACACACCCTGTATGGTTGAATCTCATTATCTCAAACACCACAGGGAAATGGAAATAGTTCAACTTATCCAAAGTTTGAGATAAAGGTAATTTTAAACGGTGAAATCATTCCACTTTTGTTTCCATACTGATTGCAATTGGGGTATTATAATTGTCCAATACTTCTGGATATCGAGTGTGAGCAGTCAACAATGTGGTTTCAACCAATGGCTGTAATGTTCAGCTTGGCATTAACAATACCCATAGCTATTCCATTTATGTGATTGCTTATGCAAGGACACATGATCTGAACAAATTACATAAACCATGATGTCAGTTGGAGATAAAATTGCAATTTTGATGAAAACTTTCTGGTACTCCTGACATTAATTTATACAATTTTTATCAATACAACTTTGCAGTTTACTAAATGTAAGAACAAAATTCAAGTTGACTGAAAAAATTTAATTTGTGTTAATGAACATTAACTTCACTGAATTTTCATGGAACCTTAAAGGCTTCCATTTAACCAAGAATTTTGAGATAACTAAGTTTGAGATAACAAGACTTATTTGGTTACAAAAGAAATTCATTCCAGACTTTTTGTAAAAAAGTTTGACTTATCTGGAGATTTTGAGATATCTGTGTTTGAGATAAGGAGATTCAACTATAATTGTCTTTATGATAATTTTGTGTATTTATAATGAGTGACAACTGTAGAGACCTTGTGAGGACAAACACACGCCCTTTTACTATCTATGATCAAATTCCTGCATTCTAAATTGTATAATTGATAAGTGCTGTGGAGAACTGATACAGATAAACTATTAATGATGTGCTTCCTTAATATATACACAATGATATTAGATGTATGAATTTTCAGTTTGAGATTATCAAATTCCATAATGTTCATTTATAGAGTCTATTAAATCTGCCTTTCTGTTTCCTAAAGCAGTAATACCATTCTGTTTAATTAATTCCTTCAAAATTGGCACTGTTAACTTCCCAAGCTGAAAAATAAGATACATCGAATATAGACAGTAAAATTTTACACTGTAAAGTTATATAGGAAATAATTTCCAATCAGATAATCAAATGAAAATGACATAAAGAATAATACATGGTGAAATTTACTGGTATATCATATGCCATATCTGACCGAGACCCATATCAGTCAGAGGTGTTTAGAAAATATCCAAACAATACAAATTTCAAAAGAGTAACAGCAATCAAAAGGGCAATACTTGTTACCAGATAGAGTTTACAAATTTCAAAAGAGTAACAACGATAAGCGGACAATTCAAGTTACCAGGTAGTGTTCCTGTAAGTTTCTATCGTTTTATATAGGTTGTCCAATAAAATTAAACTGCATGCTCATGCTGATACAGATGTCATGGGGTATAGTTTTTTTTTTCACTTTGTGCAGGTAAACTAAAAATTCAGTCTGAGTACAAGTTGCTCCTGTAAGGTTTGACCAACTTATCAAAAGAACACTTAATAATACTGTTAACCAATTTTTATTCGCCTGCAATTAATTTTCATGTGCCGTGAGAACAAAATAATTATGAATGTTAATCAAAGCTAACATGTTTTTGAAAATAGTATTATTCATACCAAATATTTAGCTAAAGTCAATATCATGAAAGTTAATAGTCGCCAAGTGGTTTTGGCAAGAGAATCGACAAGCTTTATATTTTTGAATAAAAGTAGCTTCACAGTACACATGTTTCTTACTTTGCCATCTTGAGCTTCCTTTTTAAGATTTACACTTCCAGCAGTGTCTGCTGTCTTAGCTTTCTTAGCTGCAGAATCTCCTGCTCCTGTTGTTGCTTTCTGAAAATAAATTTAACATCAATCATGATCTTTATATTTTGTAAATTTATAAAAGTACCTTCAGGAACTTTGTATAACCAAGCAAGCTGCTTACAAATAAACTGTTCATTCAGGGTTATTGCAAGACTAGACTTATCAAGGCATAAAAAAATGTTATGGCCGTCATCACACTACTGTTGGTAAGTATGATATCTCTGTATTCAAAATTACCCTGGATATATGACACTCGTCAGTTCAATGTTTTCATTCTCAATTTTGATTACACACATGGCTGGTGCAGCTAGCTAAACAGGAAGTGCTTACCCTTCCAGAGCACCCGGCCTCACTTCCCTGGGGGAAGTTCACATGTTTAACCTACCGGTCATTTGCCAGCTTCAAAGTTTAAATTAATTTCAACAGTCAAGTTACAACAGGTTTCACTGTGAACATATGACTAACCCTCTTTTTCCCAGGCTCATAACCGTCAGGAAAGACCAGGTCTCTAAACTCATCTATGGATTTTCCTGCTCTCTTAACAATCCTGGATTCATCTGGCACTGAAAAAGCAATTATTTATACAAATGTATATGATCATACTACAAGATAGATACAGAATACACTATTTATAAATAGCTGAAATAGTAGCAAATGTACAAAGGTATAAAACTAGCATTCAGCATTTTTATAATCAGTAACATTGTTGTTGAACCCATTACATAACCTTAATCTATATATCAAAACCTACAATATTCTAATATAAATGCCTCTATAATTTTGTTTATAGTTTTCTAGAAAATTTACCATTTCAGTATAGAGGTGGTTATTGCCCCATACATGTCAATAACAAATGTATTATTACCACATATTTTTTATACCTGTATTTTATAGTATACATGTATATGGGTTTTAAAACTTTATGATTGGCTATAAATACATCAATTTATTGATAATTAAAGTATATTTAATAAATGTTTGTCATATTTGGGTCAAATAATTGATTATTTTGATAAAAAAAAACATAAATACGGTTTTAGATCCGGCATTTTGTTTTCCTCATATAGTCAGATCGTTTTTTGCAGTTCATCATGATCAAAGGTCGATCATCAATTCTTTAGACAGCAACTTTTTGGAAAAATATCAATAAAATTTTGTTTTAATTCAAAATTTGACTATTTAATCCTATTCAATCGATGTATGAAGTTACATGTATACGGTTATACAGGTATAAAAAATATGTGGTACTAACATCCGCCTTTCATAGCAACTACCAGGAGGTTGATATTTCTAGAGAATTCCTACAAAGGGAGACTACTCCACTTTCAAAAAAGTGGACAAAGTACTTTGGTGTATAGAAACATGTGTTAAGCTAAGTGGAGGAAATTTGGCATTAGTTGTGGTAAAAGACTACTTAAATTTGAGTTTACATGTCGATTTTCTTCATTAGAAATGGAACGTAAATATTTTTAATAATTTTCCTAAAAATTGAGATGATGATATTCACTTTAGACATGACTAACAAACTTCAACGTTATGACCATATTCTTCTTGGTGGTTTTGGGGATTTTTTCATTATTTCAGTTGTTGTGTGTACCCCTGCACAAACTGTGACACGAGGAACTATACAGCAAGTACCGTTACCCATTGTATACAACAATGGCTGCCAATGTACAAACACATGTACTGATTTATAGTCCGTATCATTTAAGTATAACTACACTTTATTGTCCAACATAATAATGAAAAATAGTTATTTTAAAACGGACTATAGAGGAACTATTTTTAAGGGAATGTTTGTCAGAGATTTTATTTAGAGTAATTTCCCCCTTAATGACTATTTTTCTAAACTTCCAGTCGGAGTTTAGCTCAATTTTTGAAGGATTATTTTTCAACCATACAGACATTTATTATCCAGTTTTTTGTTAGCGGAAATATAGACAGGTGTTATTAAATATCTGTGACAGGCTAATTTGTTAGGAACTTTAATTTTAAAATTTAGTGAAAGTTGCTACCTTTCAGTATTCCTTAGCATTTGTAAACTTGACCTTTAAACCCATGATCTTCATCTTTATAAAACATAGCACTGTCGTGCTGCTGTACAGCGTAGTTGGGAAAATTGTGTTGTGGCAAGACAGAATATAACCGAAAATTCGGGGGGGGTGTCGTTGATCTATGCATATAATCCGACGGATGGGTTTTTTTTGGAAAAAGAAACAAATTTTTATGTACCAAACCATGTATTGCTGAATTAAATGGTAGAAAAAATTAATTTCATAAATATATGAAAAAGACAATCGGTAACTAAAATTTAAAAAAGTTGTACCCGATCGTTTTGTCATTTCGGATAGAGAGAAAGTAGAGTTTTGCAGATCCTACTGTCGCTATGAGGGGGTACATTCTAGCGGTTGTATGCATAACTGGATCATTTAGTTGTTTTACCAGTTCCGAATTTTTACTACCGAATAATCTAAAATTTCAATCCCGTTCAATTAAAGGAATCGCAAAATAACTTTCTCAATTTGCTGTTTCTTCAACCGCTTCCTAAATGTACGACAGATTGTTGGTGACCTAGTTTAACGATGTAAACAAATCGTGATCACGGAAATGCTTTTTTCAAGAAAACATACTACCACGTGCTTTTGAGGACAGGTGTCGATATTTTGGAATCAGTAAATATTTGTATTATTACACCACATAAATTTTATTTCCTCTGCTTGTGGATATGAAACCCTGTTCGGAACTGGTAAAACGACTGTATATAAAATTTGCATACAACACTGTACGAATTATCTCCCTTTCACGAAAGTAAAATCTAATCGATAAACATTTTAAAATATGACACAATTGCCTCAACATTAAAATACGTTATCATAACCTTCAAAATAAATTTAAATTTCCGTAGATTTCACGAAGAATTAATTAAACAACCTGCCGTTGATGTTCATTTCTTACATCGTAGGACGCAAACTTCTCGAACTACTTTTTATTGTAAACATGAGATCAGTTCGCCAAATTGCAGAAATTATTAGATGCATCCCGTCGCAATATTTTACTAGATTCTGAAATGTATTCCGAAAATTTATTCCAAATGTGCATATGTAACCAAATGCATTACCCGTCTCAGAATACATATTTCACGATAAAACAGATATACTTCTTTCACGCTCATTTATCAGGCGCACTATTTCCAAGTGTACTCATATCTTATAATTTCATAGCAAAGAAGCTCGATATCTTGGAAGAAAGCGATGACAAAGTACAGGTTCGCTTTGCTCACGCTGTACAAAAATTGATAGCTATATTGATAGCAACAATATTTATTTACATCTACATGTATATATCTTTTGTATGTTCATATGGGAATATTTGTTAAAAATTTCACTATTTCCCCCTTTATGGGGCCCTAAGGGATCATAACCCCTACATTTTTGCAAATCTGAAAGCTTTAATCTAGTCTTAACACAGTCAATGCCAAAAATCATAAAATTTGGCCCAGTAGTTTTGAAGATTAAAATGGTTGGCATAAGTGGGAAGTCTTGGGTTCAAACCCTAATCGGGTCTGATCCAAGACTTGGAAGTGGATAGTGACTGTTCTTTCGCAAAGCACTCGGCATTACAAAGTGAAAGTCACGGTTCTTTAGAATGGGAACTTAAAATTAATGAGGTTCCGTGTCACAGTAGGCTTGGTACACTAAAAGAACCCTGCTATATAATGCCATCAGTGCAATGCACAGGCAAAGGTACACTAAAAGAACCCTGCTATATAATGCCATCAGTGCAATGCACAGGCAAATTTTCTACACCTTCCTCTATAGCTGGCTATGTCTCCATATACCGGTAAGTGAAATATTCTTGACTGGAATGTTAAACAACATTAAACACTGACTCACTCACTTACTTGTGTAATCTTTCATGTCTTCAGGAGCATCTCTGTCTAATGCCAGAGCTTCTACATTTCTCCAGTAGTTCTGTAGTGTTGGATTCTCAAAGCTCTCACTGGTGAAAGTAAACTGTAATTTTTTGATAATTTCCTTAGCTTTATCAATCTGGTCTGTGTTAGCTGAAAAAAAAAAAACATTATCGTAATGACTTAATCATGCATAAATTTCAGAGTCGAGTTGAGTAAAGTAATGGTGTTTAATACCCCAGTCAAGATTCTTTCTTATATCAAGGCAGTCACATCTAGGGCAAAGAAGAAAACTGAAGTACCAGGAGAAAATGCCTAGTTTCGACAAGCGAACTGATAAACTATCTTACACTAAGTTTTGTGTTAGCATGGATTTGAAAATGGATGGTGACAGGTTCTGTGATTTGCAGCCACCTGGGTTAAGACCACTCAAGACCACTCAAGGATGCCAGATCCATTCCTTGAACAAACTTTATTTCCCCTATTGAAAAGGGGGCATCTTTGTTGTCAGATCTGGCTGTCATGAAAAAACTTTCATCTACTCTATCCTCCATGTCAAATTTTGTTTTAAATGGCCTGGTCTGGTTACATCAGAGATAAAAATTAAGATTTTGGATGGACTATGCTAGAAATTTTTGGCTATAAGTTAATGAATAGGGCTTTATTTAATTTACGATTATTCAACTAATATCTACATATTGCAATCGAGGAATCAAACCCTGACCTATACTAATTACAGGAAGAGCTACCACAGTAGTTTTATGGAAACTTAGATTCTATTTTTATTCAATCCTATCCTATCATAAATTCAATTTCCTCTAGTTGAAAAATCTAATATGGACTGAATCCATCTGATCAATGGACAAATAAGGGATAAGACCTAAATAAGCACAATTAATAGCTGAGTATTTGTATGGATGTAACTAGTCATCATCAATAATAAATTGGAAATAATTGCATAACTAATTAGTTTAGATACTAGATGCTACTGTTTTGGTTCGTAAAAGATGTTGTCGTTTTCATTATACGAAACAAACACTCAGTACAATAGCTCATATTTACCTAACTGGTGCATTCTAAACCTGTAATTTTAAGAATGACAAATTTAAGAGCGTTTTATTTATTGTTTCAATCTTTATTTAAATTGCACCAATATAAAACTGTTGCTGAATTTCAGGGTTTACAGTATCCCATCATAAAAGTTTACACTTCTAATGCATTCAGGCAAACGCTCAAAATGTTCTCCTGCCCTAGCCTAATCACACACATACCTCTTGGTGTATCTTCTATCTTGACCTTCCTAAAATCATCAGCAAAAGGCATATATATAACATGAAATCCTGGTGGTGTCATCTGAACTTTGTGTTCATCTACCTCTTCAGCCTACATAAAACAGAACACAAGACAAAGAATGAAATAATGACAAGAGTTCCCATTTAAGACTTCAAAGGGTCATAACTCCTCCATGAAACTTTAGCAAACAAACTTGGGTTAATAATATGGCCATCTCCTGTCACTTTAAATACTTCCAAATTAAACTTTGTTAACTTCTGATAAATATTTTGGAAAAAATACTCAGGAAAAGAATTTCCATTTGAAATTTCAATGAACTTTAACACAGAGAAAAAGGTTACCTGGTAACGATAAAATCTTAAAACATTAACATAGAGAAAGGTTTAATGATAACTTGATATAGCTCCAAGAAAATTGGCAAATAAACTAATCTAATGATATGTGCATTTGTAGTCATTATTGATGCTTTACACTAAGTTTTGTAAAATTGTAAATTTATAGTTTTGGAGAATTACTCTGGTAGGATAAGACAGGTGAAAGGATGGAAAATAGAACTAAAAAGGGGGTTTCTGTGAAAGTTTGGAGATAGCAATAAATTTTACTAACCTGAGGTAAAAGAGCAACAAATCTTGGTGGCATGTTTTTACCAGGGATATATTTACATATGGCTATGACATCTCTGTCCAGACACTTCCTTAGTAATGCTGAGAATAAAGTAGTACTGCCTGTAATTGTCTGAAATATACATAAATAAAGATTACCTGTAATTGTCTGAAATACACATAATAAAGATTAACATTAGAACTATCTTGGGATGTTGTACCTGTAACCACCTGAAATATACAACATGTACCGATAATATTAACAATGTTAATTGAAACTATGTCTATTAATAAGCTCATAAAGTGTTTATATCAATAGTATTAACAGATTGTTCATCGGAACCAGTCTGAAACAGGGTTAACCTTCAGCATTTCTGTGTGTCTACATTTATATATGTTTTTATTTATCAGCTGGGTGGCGAGTTTTACTCAATTCATAGGGGCATCTTTACAGTTTCCAAATTTGGGGTCTCAATGCCAAATGTTTTTGCATATGCAATTTACTTGCCCTAAGAATGCTACAAATAAAGTATCTAAGGTTTAGGAATGCTCACTTGATAAATTTTTTTTAATTTGTAGAGGCCTCATAAGGTATATCGCTTATATTTTCTAATAAGAAGAATTTTGAAAAGTGTTCTTTTTAAAAGGCCCCTCAGGAGACAATTATCCTTCATCTGTGCAAATTTGTGATTATTCCAACATATCAATTTTTCTTTCCTCTGCCTTAATACACGAAAACTAGGAAGACCCATACTTACGCTCTCGTCAGGGTATATAAACTGTGAAGGTTTCACATGGTAGTATTTCTTTAAACATGTTTTTGGTTTGAATCCCATTAAATATAAACCTAAAACATACAGAATAAGATCAACAGTATTAACTTGACAATGTACAGTGTGTGTGTGTGTGTGTGTGTGTGTGTGTGTGTGAGAGAGAGAGAGAGAGAGAGAGAGAGAGAGAGAGAGAGAGAGAGAGAGAGAGAGAGAGAGTGTGAGAGAGAGAGAGAGAGAGAGAGAGAGAGAGAGAGAGAGAGAGAGAGAGAGAGAGAGAGAGAGAGAACAAAATCAATCAATCAAACAATTAATCAATTAATACTATGAAAAAATGTTATTTATAAAACTAAGCATGCATTATTTATGATATAATGATGCCAATTTATCAAGCTTTTAAAACATTCATTGCATGTAAAAATACATGTAAAATAATTACCAGAATCTTCAAATCGTTTAATGGACGCCACTTCATCTTTTTCAAAACATATTTTTCTTCCACCGTAAGTCTGTGCTTTCTTTAAATCTTGTGGCATAAGTATTTCACCAGTATCCTGTTTGTGAAAATAAAACAATAGGGAACTTTACACACAATTATATCTCAGGACTTTTACATCTGCAAGCACACTTAGTTGTCATGGATCTTGAATGTTTTTTTTATTCTATAAACATAAGTGTCATTTAAGTCAATTTGTCTCTAGAGTGAATTTTTTTTTTATTTGTAGAAATTTAAAACTCTGATTTAAGTCATTTCTTAACATATCGTACATGTAAATGTTGAGTTTTGTTTGGGTATAGTATTTGAATTCATGTCCAGGTCTGTCAACTTGCAAAGAAACATAGAAATATTACATTCTTTTATATTTACAAAAATTGGATCCAAAAACACATGAACATCATAAAGAAATGCACTTATAGGCCACTAAAATAAAATTAAAGCATTAAAGATTAGCCTGAATGATCATGAGAACATGAAGAATCACATGTTATTTAAGCATTTACATACCTGTACTTGTTAAGGCGTATTAATGCACTGGTGTTATATTTGAGCCTTTTGTGCTTTTGGTTAGTGTGAAGAAGCTGTTTAAATGCTAAACTATGTTTTTAAATCACTATGACCTTGAATGAAAGTCAATTTTTAGCAAATTGACTTCTAAAACTTGGTAAGGCTATATGCCATATGATGTGTAAAAGATAATGATACATGACACACCATATAACAAAAGACAAATATGATCACCATTTTCTTTTGACCTTTGTATTAAATAAGAATGCATGAAAATATTATATACGGTATCTACATTTACCTTTAGATATATCTTTCTATGACTTTTCAACTCTGCATTGGTATCTCGTGTTAGTTTTACACCATAAGGTTTTGGACATGGTCTTACTAAAGTATACCTAAAAAAGATACATTATACTGGTAAGCAGTATCCAAGAAGATATTATTTGGATCAGAGGAATAGAGAACATCTAAAATGGAGATGAAAGAGACATATGAGTTTTCTTATCTCTACCAACACAACGGCACAATATCTTCTGATATGTTGCACTGATTGAATGTGTCATATATGGAATATGAAGGAACCAGCAAGTCTTATGTTAACTCAGCACATGTATTATTAGACACAATGTAGTAAGTATACTGGTAAATTCAAGAGGATAGCTTAATACACAGAGTTTAGAGCCTATATACAATCCAATCCATTCAAAACCTTCAATACAGAATACTTAAAGTTATTCTATGGAATTTTAACACTAAATGCTAATACTTACCTATAAGTTCAAAGTAGGACATTTTAACACAGAATATTTATTTTTATTCTATGACATTACAACACTGAACGTTAACACTTACAAGTATATCCTGGGTATTTCATTTCAATACGGAATGCAATTATTTCTTAAATTCCACATAAGCGCTTTAAAAAACCAGGTGAGTTAAGAATCACAATTTTAGTTACATTTGGTAAATACTCACACTCCTACACCCAGATTAAGCCCTTCACCAAGAGACAATGAAATTCTTCTTAATGCTCTCTTTTTATGATCTTTTGATCGAACTCTACAATAGAAACAGCAAAATACATGTTTAAGGCATTAATAAAACCTGAATGTCAACTGGCACATTGTCAATATTACTGCCATACAATATTTCTGATTTTACGGACCAAAAATGCACAGTATGCTGTCAAACAACTTCTCCCATTTCCGTTGACATCACATATTTAGAACTTTTAATAGATCTACATGTATCTGGTTTTAAGGCCACCTTGCCCATGATCCCCCAATCGAGAGCCTTAAATCATGTGATGCACTCTATGCATTGTGTTTGCCTCCCTTAATAAGACAAACCCAGTTTCTTACCCTTTCATCCTCTAACCATTTATGACAGAAAATCCAGCATGTCAAAAGCAATATATATACAATATACATATATATAGATGGGGGGGGGGGGGCTTCAATACATAACACAAAGGCTGGTTCAAAGGGTTTCTCACTTATTTTGTATAGAGTAGAGAACCAAACCTAATAATAAAATTCAAATTGGATGTGATATAACAGAAAACTGGATATGAAAAAGTTGCTGATGTCTGCTAACTTTTTTTTCTGAATAATGGTGATACCTGTTTGCTTAATTCAGTTTTTGTGACAACAATATTAAAATTCAGGAATTTTTCAATGACTACAAGTAAAATTTAAGCACTTTCAAAGTAAAAATGAAATTTCATGACTTTTCATTCAAGAAATACATCTTAGTTAAGAAACCTTTATGATCTGCAAACAAATACAGTTGAAACTCGTTATCTAGAAATCGGTTAAGTCGAAACTTCGGATATCTCGAAACTTTTTATTAAGTCCGAAACTAGTCGCTATATATTACAACTTAAAATACTCCGTTTAAGTCGATTTCTGATAACTCGAAATATAGGATATGTCGAAGTAAATTCAAGGTCCGTCTGTAAATTTTCAATAGGTATTAATCTCGTTAAGTCGAATTTTTCAAAGGTAAATTAACCTATTGTTTGTACTCACACCTGTACAGAATATCTTGACTTAATTGTTGGTAAAAAAACAATTAATTGAAGGGGTTTCTGAAGCCATTCAGTGAGTATTAGTCAGTATGGTTGTAAATAAACTTTGTTAGTTTAAAGCCGAAGGTAAAAATCTACGTCTGCTTGGTGTTTAATCATGTGTATTTACTATCAGATAGACGGCTTTGGTTATTAGAAATTACAGAACGCTATCTATCAGAAAATAAAGAACGGAGGTTTGGCGTGTGATGTTTAATCTTTTTGAATAAAAATCTCTCCGCTTCTGTTAACTACTATTATGAGTTCTTCGTGCCAAATTATTAATTCTCCATATAAACTAGAATTTCGAAAAATTTATCATTACCCATCCTGTTCAATATGTCGAACGATCGACCTGCTACAATCTGTAAATTATACATGCACATTGTGTATTTATTGTGTATTCATTGTCACATAGATGTTTAGTGAGCTATAACTGTTTGTAAACTATTTTTTGTTATGTCTTGTTTTCAATACGACATCGACAAGAACCCGATAATGATGGTTATCTCAATGAAACCTAGTAAGTTACGGTGAGATTCTGTCATGCCCAATCTCATGTCTAATATAATTTGACGGTGATCTCGATTGAACCTTCTAATTTACGATGACATTCTGTCATACAATGTTGATGATCAGTAATATTTCAACAATTAAAATAATTACAAAATTTTATAATTTATAAAAAAATTATTCTTCGTTTTAACATAAGCTAATTTAAATACAGGTACTGTAAATTATTCTGTTCGCATATTGCAGGGTACAAAACTTGGGTTACTTCCCTTTGTTTCGAATTCGTCAGTACCCCGACTTCTGTTAAGTCGAACTTCGGATAAGTCAAAGTGTTTTTCTTCTTTCCGTAAATTTCGAGCTAACGAGTTTCGACTGTATCATGAAAATAGCATAATGGAGAGTTGTTCATATTTTACCTGGTAAGTAATTCATCAAGTCTTTCTGCTGGATCTGGTAGATCTGTTAGTTCATCATCAGCTGTAAACAGCAGGTCCTAAAACAATTTAAAGTTCATACATGAATTACAGTCAAATCTGACTTAAAGACCACCTCTATTTAAAAGCCACCTATTTGTAAAGGCCAGTAAAAATTTTATCCCATTTTGTCATGTTCTTTGAACCTGTATATAAAGGTCACCTGCCTATAAAGTCCACCTTTACTGCTTTCCATTGCTGGACTTTATAGATAGGTTTGACTGTACATGTATACTCTAATATTGTTACATACCACATCAGCCTTTGCTGGTTACTTCTTCATGAACTTAGCAAAATATCAAAGCTATCCCAGTTGTTCAGGATTACTTGACTTATTTTAACTTAATAAAGAGTTACTTGTTTTACATGTTTTAACAAAGTTCCACTTAAAGGATGAAAAGCTTTAAGATGAGACTCAACGATTTTCTTATAACTGTGCTCTCAGGTGAGCACATGTTTCAGTTTCATTTCCAGCATGTAGCAAATTTAAAACAATATAATGTTATTGATATATTTGCTGTATATAGCAATGTTTATTCTAGGGTTATTTTTAAAAAACTTTCCTCAAAAACACCATAACATCAATATTTTTGCACTCACGTAATGTTAAATATGGTCCATAAGGCCATACCTGAGGTCATTTGGGAAAATAAAGGATCAATGGTTTCATGGTCCCTTTCTAAATACACATTGATACAGTAAGACCTGTTTTAATGGCCCCTTGATTACTTCACCATCTAGCTTATCATCACAATATTTTGAAATCCAGAAATCCATTACTTCTTATGTTTTATGTTTATCTTTTTAAGCTTTCCCTGATTTACATGTATTGTCAAATTCCTTTATACAATTCTATATAAGGGCCACCTGCATTTAAAGCCAGAAAATTTTTATCCCATGTGCTCTTTATTCATGTTATTTGAACCTGTATATAAAAGCCATCTGTCTATAAAGGTCACTTTCACTGACTCTCTTGGGTGATCTTTATAGAAAGGTTTGTCTGTATCACCAAAATGTGACTGAATATATGGTGGCAATAAATCTAGGTTTAACTGTACTCTGTGTATATTACCTTGTAAAATCTAGATACATCAAAGGATTCTCCTGGCTTCTGCATGTGTATCAATTCTAAATCTATCCCTGTCTCATTTAAATCACTGGCTTTTGTTCTAGCTTGTCTCTGTAGTATCAACAGAATATATAATGTAGAAAACATGTTGAAAACAGGTATTTTGGTAATGTATCTTTTGTCTTAATAAAGTTATATATCAATATATAATAATATTTTTATAAAAAAAATTACCACACCAGAATACCTGTATCGAAAAAATAAACTAAAGAATAAAAATTGTTTAAGAAATTATCATTATCATTAACATTATGCCCTTGTTTACCCTACTTTAAGAAGGTACACAAGGTTTTAAACAGCCAACAGGACAGTTCATAATAATTTTAGTTTAATCATCCTCTGAATAATAAAACTAAAACCACCTATTATCATAATAACATACATATAAGTAAATTCTTATAAAGATATAACCATTCAAAAAGAAAAAGAAGAGAGAGAGAGAGAGAGAGAGAGAGAGAGAGAGAGAGAGAGAATCTCACCTGAAGCTGTGGCGAACCTGCATGAGGGTTGTCGTTATTGGTAAATAGCATCACACGTTTATAATTAACTTTCTGTTGACTGAAACAATCAACATTTAATAGCATCAATATGCTTTTTTCAAATATTTACTTACAATTGTTTTAAAGACAAATAGTTAATAATTACACCACATGTATATAGCCTGTCCAATATTCTCAGGCAATATGCATCTAAATACTACTGGTAATGTATATTGTGTACACTGTGTTAACTTTGGTTTTCACTTAAATCTCTCTGAGACAGTCAATGCCAAAACAAATTAGATTAACATTCATCAAGAAAATTCCCTAGTTTCTTTCCCACCACCTCCCTGCCTCCCCCCCCCCCCCCCCCACAAAAAAAAGGGGGGATTGTGTATGATTATGATTCTGAAAACATCACTGATCCATAAAGCAATCCTGACCAAGACTTTGTCATAATGTATCAATGTCATTTGAAAAATGTATGTAACTATGTTATAAACCACCTGCTGACATTCAGTAATCATAGAACCAGATCTCTACAAAATCCTGATTAATAAACCCTTAAACAACATCCTTTTTCAAATCTGATAATCATTTATATGCTGTTTTTAACTCATACACAACAATTAATAAAACTTTAATAGAAATTTGATATCACAGCAATAGGGTTCACCGCTGTATAACGTGACACCCCTAACGTTTGTGCAAAACTATTATCTCTATTTGATATGGAATCATATAAGTTTATACTTTCCGTAAAAACTACATTATTCTGGGAATTCATGATATAAACATTTTCCAGGTTGATCATGTGGTACAGCAGTGAAACTCTACTATTTAAGTTTTAAAAGTGTACTTACCTGTTAGAAAACATGTTTTGGCATGTCCACAGAGCTTCATGGAGAGAGAATCCTGAATTATGTCCCAAATTCTTACCAAATGATTTATGGCCATCTGACAATAAAAAACAACAACATTCATTTTAACTATTCATTTACATATTCCTAATTTTTTTAAAACCATTTTTAAAGAAAAATAACAAAAAGCCAAATGGGCATAATACACTCACCCACTATTATATACCAGTAGCTACCGATAATTGAAATCACATGAAACTAAGTACATGTACTGTAAAGTGTCTCACATACATTATTCTACACATACAATTTATGAGCACATTGGAATGAGTTTAATTTTTTTAATTATATATATATTGTACTGTCGATGTGGTTGATACATTTAGAGTACCGTACTTTAAATAGATCTGTCTACACATTAGCCATAAGAAGACATAAAACTCCACAAGTATGACAGTCTACTGGTACATGTACTTATCTCTCTCTCTCTCTCTCTCTTTATGTTCTTCAAAAACAACATATAGAAAGGAATCCATCTTTCCAAAAACTATTTGTGACTGGAACAGTCTTCCAGCCAGGATTGTGACATGTGACAGCATGGATTCATTCAAATTCACCCTACAATCTTATCATGCCACCACACTGATGGTCACACCGGTTGTTTTTATCTTAAACTTTAAAAAAAAAAATTAATAAACATCTTATTATTTTTTATCCACCGTGGGTGCACCACAACACGACATAAACTTCAGTTTGCTGAAGGTGGTCGTTAATTGGTAGAAGTAGAAGTACTACTTGCACCACAGAGATATCTGTGTGACAGACAATATCAGCTCTAAGTGTGTTACAATTTGAAATTTATTGTAGCACAATTACATTTCTATTGAAAGTAATTTTATTAACCATGTAGGTTTCTTAATAAATATTTATCTTTTCACAAGTTTCTTAAAATATTGTGTTTGATGAGAACTGTCCGATATTACAACAATTAAATTTTAGTTTTCCCTAGTTATTCTAACTCTCAATCTGTGTGAACTTTTAATTTGCAGTACCGGGTACTACCTTGCTGTGACGAGGTGTACCATAGTAATTTGAACTCACAACATAAAAGTATAAAATATACTCAATAGAAACAAATATCACCTTCCAACATGTCTTCTAATTCCAATATTCTGGGGGCTCCTGGCTGGCCCAGATCCTATAACAGAAAATGTTACAAAGTTATAATGGTCTATACAAACTTGTGACCCATGTTTTTGCAGAAATATTTCAGGAATATAGCCTCAAAATGTGGCAAGTGTGTTATTGCTAAAACAACCAACAGGATTAGAAATGGTGTCATTTGACATAAAATAAACCATGATTTGATGTAATGGACGAAAGTGGTCTTTGTGACAATGTAGAACACTTCCATGTAAACCCAGAATTTTATATGAGATGTAACCAATCAAGGTATATCAAATGTTAACCATCCCATATGATTATGGGGCTACATTGGATAATGTCAATGTTTCTGTTGTGTATGTGTGTCATAGTTTTCGTGACCAGCTGTTTACAATGAGTTGCATTAAAGAAAGAATGAATGAAATAACAAACATGAACAAATAAATGAATGAATGAAGGAATGAACAAAAGAACAAACAAACAAACGAATGAAATACCTACCTGGTAAACATAGACATGTTTGAATTCACTGGAATTTTTAGACTTCTCCTGTAACAGAAAAATATTTCTTTAAATTAATTTCAAACATAATGAATAGAGATGGGCACTCTAAACTTCTAATTTTACAATATCAGTATAAATATGACAACAACAAAGTATACTGTAACCTCGTTACCCTTTGATAACTTTGTCACCTCACTTACTAAAATCCCAAAACATATACTAAGCATTTTTATATTTCTTTAAATCCTTCCTAAAATTAATGCCAAACCGCTTTCTAATGCCAAAATTTGTAGGGAAAGATTTTTGCTACACATGCATGGCAATATTTTGGAATATTCATTTTACTTATTTCACTGAATAACATGAATAATAGTAGCCAAATTGTCATTTTTTTCGAAAAAAAAAAAAAAAGAATATAAGAAATAAGATACAAGTTTATATTACGATTCTCTCAAAAATTATCTTTCTCAAAAAATTATTAAATGTTTAATTAAGAAATTAAGAAATAAAATAGCATACAGCATCATATATAAAAAATATCAATAAAATTATCTTAGTTTCAAGCATCAATTTTTTTTAAAAAATTTGATTTGTTTTTAAATATTTTTTAATTTCAATATTAAAGAAATACTTACTGTTCCAAAAAAGACAATACCAACTAAATCTTTATCACTGCTAATTATCTTATTTTGTAAAGTTGTTTTGGCAGCCTGAAAAATGTTATTGAAATTATTTTTGAAATTTATTATAAACATGATGCGTGATGACATTATGTGATTTATATAGAAACTGTAATAATTAACTCTTAAAGGGATACATGCTGAAATAATATTAACAGACAAAATATCATCACTCATTAAATTTGTTTTTCTTTCTTTCTTTCTTTTATTATTATTATTTATACAGTTTCTACAAAACATCTTCAATGTTTTAATTATTTAATCCTATATCTTCTCAAAGTTTATAAACAGTATTACTACTTTCAAAGACCAAATGTTGTTTTAAGATAGGGCAATTAGTACTAATTAGGCCAGGTAACAAGGTATGATAGTACAGGTATATCCTCCTTTCCAAGCCAAGTCCCTCTAAACTTGATTAATACTTACACCTATTTTCCTAGTATTATTTCAGTGAATTAGTGATAAAAGGAGTAGAACTAAGATTTACATGTATAAAATCTGAATTTATTTACCTGGTGTCATTAATGTTGTTTATCCTTTACATATAAGCATGTTATATTGTGTTTAACACTGAATGACTTATTAGTAGATTGTAAAACAGGTTGCAGTCAATATTTTATGACAAAAGTGAGAAAACAAAGAGAGAAAGAAATTATTTGTGGGAAAAGGAGAGAAAAAAAATTGTGGGAAAACAACAAGAAAGAAAAAGAAGATTACCACAGAAATTTTATGTATGTTGTAATTTTTAAAACATTTTGTTAAAAGATGGCTTATCAACCAAATTGTGAGGTTATATGTGAGGAAAAAATTTGTTTGTATGATATTGACAAAGATGTGTCATCCTTAGACAAAGATCAAACAACCTGCAACACTGAAGATGAAGAATGTGAGATGTCATGTGTGCAACTTAAAACATCAACTTGTTGTGAGAGCAATCTAAATGACGAGAACAAAGGGACAAATAGTGATGAAAACAAAGAAACAATTCTGGACTCACATAATGACATAAATCCATCAAGTGATGAAAATATGGACATAATTCTAAAGCAAAACAGTGATGACAATTTATCAAGTGATGAAAATATGGACATAATTTTAAACCAAAACAGTGATGACAATTTATCAAGTGATGAAAATGTGGACATAATTTTGAACCAAAACAGTGATGACAATTCATCAAAATATGAAAAGGTACACAATGCTGAAACATTTGAGACTTGTGATGACAATAACCAATCAGATAATGATGATTCTGATGTTGAAAAGTGTTCATCAATGCAAGGATTCACAAATTACATGTGCTTGCCAGGTAAAAACTTTCACTGTGGATATTCATCATCAACTGTTTCATCAACCTCTGGGGAATATCAAATCGATATTCAGTCATCGGAGTCAACATCATACTCTGGATCTCTAAGTAATACCAGAAATTTGTCACATTTCTCCTCAAGTAACTGGGAATATCAAGGAAGAAACATACAAACGCCGAGTGAGTATGACAGTGATGATACATTAGTGGAAATGTTTGATAACGATCCATCAATTCCCTCAGCAATTAACACAATCAATTCATCAGGTAATTTATCAGTCAATCTGTCAGGACATTATTATGATTCATCATTCATGTCATCTACCTTATCATCAGGTGTTGGAGATGATTACCGTGCTAACGACATCAGCTCCTCATCAAGTGAATCTTCAGATGATAATATTACATTACTAGAGATGTACGACATTTGTTTAACTGACAACTTTGGAGTTCCCCCAGAATGCATCATGTTACGGGATAAAGGCGAGATTGGAGACGATGCAGCCAGTGACTCAGGTTATTCTTCAAGTAATAAATCGGACATAACAGTTGTAAAATCATCAAAGTTCTGCTATAATAGTGCCTGGTGTAATTTACAGAACTTCTTTTCAAAAATAATGAAATGCTGCTGGGATATGTGACAACATAATGAAATGTTTTTGGGATGTGTGACAACATAATGAAATGTTTTTGGGATGTGTGACAACATAATGAAATGCTGCTGGGATATGTGACAACATAATGAAATGTTTTTGGGATGTGTGACAACATAATGAAATGTTTTTGGGATGTGTGACAACATAATGAAATGCTGCTGGGATATGTGACAACATAATGAAATGTTTTTGGGATGTGTGACAACATAATGAAATGCTGCTGGGATATGTGACAACATAATGAAATGCTGCTGGGATGTGTGACAACATAATGAAATGCTGCTGGGATGTGTGACAACATAATGAAATGCTGCTGGGATGTGTGACAACATAATGAAATGCTGCTGGGATGTGTGACAACATAATGAAATGTTTTTGGGATGTGTGACAACATAATGAAATGTTTGTGGGATGTGTGAGTAGAGTTGTATCTAAGTATGAACAGTAGATTTTTTTTATTATGTACTTTTAGCTTTTGTATAATTTTTATTACGTACTTTTAGCTTTTGTATAATTTTTATTACATACTTTTAGCTTTTGTATAATTAATTTTTTAATGTAATAAATCATAGATTTATATCAAGTATGTAATAATTAATCTTGTAATGAAAAATGTTAAATTTTGAGGAATAAAAGCACATATATATGCTGTTAGGGTTGTTTTTAGTGTCTTACCTATCCTAATGCAGAGATATAATTTTTACCAAGACTACCCCTTAACAAGAGGCCCATGGGCCTGATACGCTCACCTGATAACTAATGGCTAGCTGATAGATTTAAAGAAAACATAAATACTAAACCCCAATGACCTTTTTCTATACATCAAAATGATCGTTGTATCAATACCTACAACATTCTAATATACATGCCTATACAAAAAGTTTATAGTTTTCGAGGTAATTAACCATTTAGGTATTGCTTCGCATCTGTGACCTTGACCTTTGAACCCATGACCTTTTTCTATACATCAAAATGATTGTTGTATCAATACCTACAACATTCTTATATACATGCCTATAAAAAGTTTATAATTTTCGAGATAATTAACTATTTTGGTATTGTTTCACATGTGTGACCTTGACCTTTGAACCCATGACCTTTTTCTATACATCAAAATGATTGTTGTATCAATACCTACAACATTCTAATATACATGCCTATGCAAAAAGTTTATAGTTTTCGAGATAATAATTATAATCAGAGGTAAAAAAATTAGGTCACGGCCTTCACAATTGACCTTGACCTCATTTTGAAGATACTAACAAGATGTCAAAACTGAAAACCCCATGTCATTATCTGGTCAAATAGTCAAGTTATAACAATTTGAAGCTATTTTACGATTTTTTCAAAATTAAACGCAAAAACACGTAACCTATTTTTTGTCTGAATTTCACAAAATGAACAAACTATAGGCTTAAAACCCTAGAGAAGCAAAACATCACATCAGATTTTTTCTCCAATCAATACTTTTTGGGAAGAAGATTTTTTAGGATTTTGGCACCCCTAGGTCACCTTGACCTAATTATGGTAGCCATTGCAACGCCACAAACAAATCTGAATTGCACCGGCCCATATATACTTCTCACCAAGTTTCATTGAAATCTGTCTTGTAGTTTCAGAGGAGATGTCGAAAATAGGTGTTAAGGACGCACGCACGCACACACACACATACACATGCTGTGCTATGCCATAAGCTCACATGACCTTTCGGTCAGGTGAGCTAAAAAAAACTGGGCCTTGTAGGATGAGTGGCATAAAACACATGCTTATGTTTCACAGCTCTTCTCATAACCTAAATTTGAATTCCACTCAAGGTAGATCCTAATGTGAAAATTTTGTCAGTTTACATGTCTAAGATTAGTGGTGTTCTGCTGGCACTCCAGTTTCATCCACCACCTCTGAACTGACCATCTTGATATAAGTGAAAGAATCTTGATTGGGACATAAAAACCCTTACTCCACTCTACTCCTGCAAAATACCAAATGTAAGTCTTGGGGGAAGAACATGCAAGTCTTGGTTTTGGATCCAGTTTCACAATAATTCCTTAATTAAGATTTTCCTTAACTTAAATCTTACAAATTTTGATAAACTTTTATCTTATTACAAATAAAAGTTTCAACAAAATTAGAATGTATATGTAATAAGCTTAGAGAGAAACCCTCAAAATGACGCGTTAAATCTAAGAATATCTTGAAATCTGAAACAAAATATTCAGATTTTAAATTAGCCAAATTTAAGATAAGAAAATTCTTAGTTATGAAATGATTGTGAAAATAGGGCCTGGTCCTGCCCAGTATTTAATCAAAAACCATCTCTCACAAGCAGAGGACCCTATTCATTCCAGATACTGTGGTTTAAGGACAAAATCGTTAAATAATACATGTATTTAAACTGTGTACATTGTTGCTGGTGTATTTCTTGTTATTCTAGGAACTGTCTAAAATTTTGGAAATCTCAGTACAATTTTCAAACATGCTGTATATAGATATAACAAATTACATAAGTTTATCAAATTCATTTTACTGAGAAATTTTAGTTGAAATTAAGGAACATATTGAAAAAAGAGTCAGTTAGGTCTATAAATAATAAAACTATGAATTTATACCGTATGTACACTTTTCAATTTTGCAAAGATACTGTTAGTTAGAATTTTCAGTGTTCCAATCAGTTTGTTGGAACAGTAGTGATTATATACATTATATATGTAAAGTTTACCCTTATAACTATTTGGAAATGAGTTTCTTCATCATCATCTTCTGGCTCATCAAACATCAGTTTAGAACAATCAACTAGAAATATCAACCCATCTCTCAGTGCAGTAAAACGAGCCTATAACATATTATAAAACAGAAAGCTGATTAATTTTAAACTCTCTAATACAAAATTCTATACTATAGTACTTACCTGTATCTTCTTATCTTGCTCAGTCTGTTTCAATCTTTTCTAGTTGTAAGTGTCCTCTGTAGCAGCCACAAGTGACATATTCTTTATCAAACTCTATAGAGGTGTCTTAAACATGCAATGACGATTAAAATATGGGACTTCATTTTTGAGTCTCATTTGAAAACTACTCTAGTAATCAGCTTTTTACAGCTCTGATATGGGCAGGAAATGAAAATCACCTCAGAAAATGTCAAAGTCCAAGTGAGGTTTGAATCACATGATTTAAGCTGTATCTAAGCATACAGAAACTAGTTTAGTTTACACAGTTTAGGAGAGGAAGGGGGGGGAGGGGAGGAAGGGGGTGTGGGGGGGGGGAGGTTATACAGGTTTCCATTACACTGATCCTTCCATAACTTCTGTCGTTCACTCTGTACATGTATTTGATCCCATTCATTACATTTCCAAAAATTTTATACTTTATGATTAAAGCTACAGTACAGACCTGTCGAAAAATTAACATTGTGTTAAAGAAAAACAGTTGAAGCTTGGCTGACAAGTACCGGGGGTCGAAACCACAACTGCCTGCTTAGCGAGGGAGCACTCTACCAACAGTGGTTTTTGAGAGCCAGAGCTAAGCTAACCCTGAAATACTAGTACTTAAACAACATAATATAATCAATATACTTGTGGATCAAATCCTTCTTCATCCTCATTATCATCATCTTCTCCAAAATGTGCAAATCCCCAATCAGCCATATTGTACTGCAAAATAAAAATTGAAGATTAAACAGAAAATAAAACAACAATTACGAGTGAGTAATGGGAAGAAAATTGTATGAAGTATATTGCAATATTTCGGAAAATACTGCAACACTTATTGCAATATATTGCAAAGTTACACAATTTCAAACATTGAAAAAGTGTGCATTTCTCCTAAAGGAGATTTAAATTAAATATCTTTAGTAACATCTAATATACAGCCAAAAACTCAAAGATCTAAAATAAGGTCATGACCTTGACCTTTGACCTTACTTGAGCAGTTCTGATCATTGATTATAAAAACTCATCCAATGGGGTTTGCTGCTGTACCATGTGATACCCTCTAATGTTTGTGTGGAACATGTAATTCCAATGGATATGGAACCGCATAAGATGAAGATTTCCTGTAAAAACGATGTTATTCCAGGAATTAGCAACATTAACATTTTCCAAAATGTTCCACAGAAACGTTAAGAGGTATTAATCACATATGGTACAGAAGCGAACCCTATTCCCATCACTTACCTCCACCTTATTCAAAGCTACTCATTTCTTACCATGACCATTTCGTACCCAACTCTGTCCATTTCTTACCATAACCATTTCATACCCAAATTTTCGAAATGACTAGCAAATTTTTATTAAATCAATGCATTCAAAATCTGCACATGAAAATACTACCATTTCATACCATATTTACAAAATATAATGACATTGTTTGTTGATTATATTTTTTAAAAAAAGTTCTTTATTAATAAGAATTTTTTAAAGTGTTACTATTAATATTAATTAGCCTGATATGAAGAAAAAGAACAGTGATAAGATTCTCCACTTTATCATTTGGAAATTTTGTGACTCTGCCTTTGTTTTTTAACTGATGCCCCTAGTTCTTCAAAAACATTGTTTTTACCATAGATTCTCAAAGTCCAAGCGTTTTTCTATTTGAAGATGTTCGTCTTATTGAGTTTTCATTAAAGAACTTTACTATCATGTAAGAACTATGTTGAAAGAGAGAGACTTTCACTATGATACAAAATTTATTGTAGGAATTGGTAATACTTCACTATCATACGGTACGAAATGGTAGCTATGTAGTGGTAATATATGGTAAAATGGCTTGAGTGTAAGGTACGAAATGGTCAAAGATTATGGTACGAAATGGTAGTTGATATGGTACAAAATCGTCATGGTACGAAATGGTAGTTGATATGGTACAAAATCGTCAAGGTACGAAATGGTAGTTGATATGGTACAAAATCGTCATGGTACGAAATGGTAGTTGATATGGTACAAAATTGTCATGGTACGAAATGACTATAATTCCACCTTATTAACCCTCTTGCTGCCAAACAGACATATGTGTCCTCTACCGACAGCCTGCCATAAGAACACATATGTCCTTTCAATGGAATTGACAACTCTTAGTTAAAAGACCAAGGGATACTGTACTCATAATTTTTTGAAAAGTAAGCAAAAATGCTAAATGTTGACTATTGAGATTATAATCTACAATTAACTAATGATGTCATACGACTACAAGTGCGTCTGACGACATAATCTATTGTTGACGTTATATCATTTCGCATTGTGAACATCAATTTGGCACTGACAACATTGCATTGAAAATTAATTTGGCAGCAAGAGTGTTAATTCCTATAGTAAAAATTTTGTGAATAATTAAATGTTGAAAATGTTCTAATTCTGTTATTTTAAGGGGTTTTTCAGACAAAATTTTTATTTTCAGAGGAGGGTATACATAGAATTATTTCCAAGTCAGCAACAGTGTGAAATGAAGTGACTTGCCGGAGTTAATAGCATGTGTCGCTGGAAGGTTTCGAACACCCAACCCTTTGTATCTGACACTGAAGTTCAACAGGCAACACAAGCTGTAACACGGCCAACTTTGAACCCACGATCAGTATGCAATTATGCAACGATTTGCATTTTCGTCTATTTCTAAAAGCCAACAAGAAACTTACCGGCAGATTTCACAGTGCGCTTACCAAAGCAAAATTTAATGATCCCGTCTATTTTTAGGTATAGGTTATTGCAATGACGCTCAAAGAGTTAAGCGCGAAAAAGTGTGGGGGTACCTATCAGAAAGTAAACTTCCGGTTTGCTGAGAAGAGTTTTACCAAAGAATATTTTGCAGTTTTTGTAAATTTATCAAAATGGCATACAATTACGTGGTGACAGCTCACAAACCAACAGCAGTTAATGCTTGTGTAACAGGTATATATGTAAAATTGAATGTACATTTGGTGAAAAGGGTCGAAAACATGTCAAAATTTGGCGCCAAAGATGGTAAAGGCCAGAGCCAGGTCTGGTAACTGGTCACCGTTATGTAATCTTTGTTATTTCGTAAAGAGTTTAAACATTGGAAATTAATAAAATTTCTGTCCATCAACAATTTGCAAAATGTAGACTGAATTTTGCCTTTACTTGATCTGTATTCTGTAAGAATGACTGAATAATGTTTTTTCATAGAAAATCCAATAAACTTAAGGGTCATCTACTGTAAGTAGGAAAATTCAAGTGAAAACCATTTGGTTGAAAAGCGTGAAATAGGGGTATAATTATGAAATTACCTACACAAGTGTGGAGATTTTTAAATAAAAATACAGAAGGAATTGATAATTTAAGAAATTTTAAAATATTTGTTGCATGTTTTTATAAAAATTGTACAAAAATGCACGTGTTGAGAAAAATAGCTTTCACCTTGTATAACGAATTGATTTTAAAAAATGAAAAGATATTAAGATAGTCAACGTCATAGAGCAGTGCAAAGGGGCCAGAGTTTGTTAAAGAAATACGAGGTTTTTGAAAACTCGACAATTTACGGTTGAGGTTATCTACGATTTATTTTCCTTTTAAAAATGCGTGTACTAGGCGTGATATTTATATTCTAAGGCCACTACTAATCCAAAATATAACAAGTCACTAAAAGTGCACGGTCACACAATACTGTTCTATTTAAATCGAGGTAAATATTGTTTGGTTTCAACAATGTTGAACTATATAAAGCCGAATATGCCTCAGCAATAATCAAGTAATATTCAAACTTAGCTTTTATAATCTTCCCTTGGATCGTTGGTAGCCTTAGAATATGAACTATCACGCCTGGTACACGCATTTTTAAAAGGAAAACAAAACATAAAAAACCTCAACCGTAAATTGTCGAGTTTTCAAAAACCTCGTATTTCTTTAACAAACTCTACCCCCTTTGCACTGCTCTATGACGTTGACTATCTTTATATCTTTTCATTTTTTAAAATCAATTCGTTATACAAGGTGTAAGCTATTTTCCCTAACATGTGTATTTTTGCACAATTTTCTTTAAAAAATGCAACAAATATTTTAAAATTTCTTAAATTATCAATTCCTACTTTATTTTTATTTATAAATCTTTACACTTTTGTAGGTAATTTCATAATTATAACCCTCTTTCACGCTTTTCAACCAAATGGTTTTCACTTGAATTTTCCTACTTAAATGACCCTTAAAGAGTATCCTCGTGTGTCCTAAGTTCGTGGTACTAACAGTTTGTGTCAAAAAATTAATTGGCAATCGTCAACAAACAATAAACATTTGAGTCTTACTGCAATTTTCTTGTCAAATCAGTTTCAAAACTGGAAATAACCTCGGTTATTTTCGTTAAATACCGGTAAACATCGTTTGTAAACAATACCCTCCAGTTAGATGCTTTTTTGAAGATTGTGTGGAAAGTTCGTGGGAGGTCTCCCGGATCACGTGATTTTATGTGATTAATTCTAAAAAACTGATTTTTCTCTAAAAAATATATTTTAAGTAGTCTAGTTAAGATTAACAACAGAATAAGTTAAAAAATAAAATTTATAACAAGAAAAAACGATCATACACTTCCGGTATGACATGAGCAATTGACCTCGTTTTTACACCCGTTTTTACATCATATTATATAGTGAAAAATGCATATATTTTACTGAAAATGGCGTAAGTGTCACACGTGTTTGATTTCATTAAAAACTATATTTACCTGGTACTAAATGTTTCAAACCTGGATCGGATAAATAAGTCAGACACTCCATTTGCAGACGACATAGTTTACATCTTGATTTATTTTACATGTGACGAAAAAATAATGAGATAGTTTAAGAATAATTTGGGAATAGTAAAATTTGTCTAAAAATTGAAATTTCTGATATTTTTACATATTTTCAAACATATTTTAAAAATTTTCTAACAAAAATGGAAAGTTGAACACTTATGGCGCCTTTTTGACTTTGAACATGTGCAGTGATGTGCTTCCTATGATTGATATCCGGTATAAACAAAATGCCACGAACTTGATGCTACCACGAAGTTAGAGCACTGGAGGATACCTGTAACGATTTTTGATTTTTACATATATTATTCTCCATACTGAAATATGACTTAATGCGAAAATTTTATAAAAATTCATGCCGAAATAAGGGAGATATCAGCGAGTTTGTAATACACCTCCTGTTAAACCAAATCAAAAAGCTTGGTTTTGGGGACCCCGTGCAGTGACGTCATTTAAGTAAGCAGACCCCACAGAATACTATTTATCTACATTATTTATATAATGAACCAGCCAAAAATTCTTTTTATATTTCACGATAAATTCATTTGATGAAGTGAAATTTACATCCGAATGACACCTACCAATAATTAAGCAAATTATTATTAGTCCACCTTCATAAAAAGTTTGTTTATTAGACATTCCTTAGATCGAGACCCGTACCTTTAATCAACAGGATTTGTTCTTACAATTAACAAAATTGATTGACAGGTGTTCGGATAGAGTAATTTTATGACACCTGTAAATATACTATCTGAATCGTTTGATGTTGTCTTGGATTTAGAATTTCACATAGGTAAACTGATTGTGAAAAGATAATTATGTATAAAAATCTGTATAAAAATCTAGAGTTACGGGAATATGAATAGACTGATAACTGACAATATTATCTAATTTTGAAAAATAACATTTTAAATAAAATTTTACCACCGTCATTTAATTTTTAATGTTAAATAAATAAATAAATAAATAAATAAATAATTAATGGTACATTATAAGCCGGTTCGGGATCGTAGAAACTTGATAGGTTTTGATGTTTAAACGCAGGCGACCAGACGGGTATTTTTACAGCATTTACTTTTATCAAGTTTCTAGTTTTCATTTTCTTCATGATCAGGAAAATTTGGCCTTTGAAATACATTGTTTGGAAATATGGGGTCTTTTTATTTATTTATTTATTTATTTATTTATTTATTTATTTATTTATTTATTAGCATTATATACTGAACTTTTGTCAATAAGTTAACTTAGTAAAACATATTTAATTGCGTATTGTATTTGAAGACGGTGCCACGTTTCACCGATGTTTGGTTGAATATTTTCAGGATGTCTAGCAGGTTTAATATAATTTAATATTAGAACTAATTTTAAAACTTTAACAAGTAACAATTAATTTTTGTATATTTGATAAATACTACTAGACGCATATATCTGGTTATGTCTAGCTAGGCTAACATTCAGAAATTCTGGGTCTCCACTCAGTAAAGTACATCGTATCATCGTCTGTTTCTGGATCGAATAAATACAGCTAAACGCCTATTTCATCAATTTTAAGGTTATCTCTTTCTTCCCAAAATAATGAGGAATCATATGACCAGGCCTTAGATAGAATTTTTTATTCCACTTGGCACAGTGCCTAGTTGAATAAGAAAACCACTCGGCACTTGGAAATTTAACTTGGCACAGTCACTACAAGTGTAAAAGATAATATTGTTCTTTTACAGACGACTGATAAATATATAAACACTCGGAACATCGATTGGATTTACGTTATACTAAGTGACTTCCGAATGCGAAACGGTTTGCACATATGATGCAAACGTTCAAATGCTTTTGTTGATTCATGCTTGTAAAAGAATGGCAAGATTTTTACAAAGGGGCCCGGATCGTTACAATTGACCTCCTTAAACACCATTTTCCCGACCTAACTAAATTGTCTGTTGTTTATTAATTGTAATAAAACCATGATGTATATGTCTGATAAATTTAACTCGGCACTGTGACGAGGGCAATAACAACATCACTCGTCTCAGTACACATTTCACTCGTCAGGACGAGTGGACGAGTGAATAATCGAAGCCCTGATGACATATACAGATTAACGCCAGAGTCGGTAATTTTTTGTCCATTCATCATATAATACATCGCTACATTAGCATTATTAGTACTGTCCGCCATGTTAGTAACTACAACGGTTACTTATATGACGTCACAAACATCAGCCTCGATATGGGTAGTTTCACTTACAGGTACCCAGAGAGGGCCAAATTCAAGGCCTTCAAACTGCTATAACTTTCTTATTTGGTCATCAATTTGATGCGGTTTTCGATATTGTGATATTTAAATGGTATTTAACAATATATGAAATAAAAATTTTTCGTTACAGGTACTCTTTAAATAAAATATTTTTCACTCACTTTAGCCTGCTGTAGAAACCACTCTGTTTGGGACAGTGAAACTTTTCATTTCCATAGAAAATCAAATAATTTGAATTAAGATTGATATGTTTCACTTACTTGTACCAGTCGTAACAGGAAATCTGTATGCGCTTCTGCGATTAGCCCAGAATATATCTGCACAGGGTGAAATGTTGACCCTATGGGGATATAACATGTTGAATACCCAGGCAAATGGCGAATTCTGTTGCGCATATGACGTAAAGTGTCACCAAGGACATCACTTCTGGTGTAAACTTTGCCATTTTCGCCATGTAAAATCCCCATAACGCCAACATTTTCCTTTCTACAGACATACTTTATGACTATCGCAGATGCGAATACAGATTTCCTGTTATGACTTGGTACAAGTAAGTGAAAAATATCAATCTTTATTCAAATTTATTTGATTTTCTATGGATATAAAGAGTATTTCCTGTCACAAACAGTGGTTCCTACAGTAGTAGGAATTTGCCATATGCACATCTGTGATAACCGTTGGATATTTCTGCATACAGTAAAATGTTGCTGCTATGGATATTTACATGTTGAAAAACCAAGCAAATGGAGATTTAACATGTTGGAAAAACCAAGCAAATGGTGAATCCTTTTCAGAGCTGCCAACTGACCCACAATGCACAGGTCCAACACCCTTTTGCACATGAATTCCTGCTAACTTGCCAAGAATAGGACTGAGTCACAAATATTGAGGATTTGTAATAATGATTCATTACCACTCGAATCCACTTGTAATCACGGTGAGTTTGAGTGATTTACATGGGTGGACTAAGAGTGTAATTAATTAATTTGTGCTGATAGCGAGTGAAAATCACAAAATCACTGTCCCGTATCCATTTCCCTGTGAAATCGCAAAAAATTTCACGCTTTTAATAACAGTGCATGATGCACCTGTGGATTTCAGTCTGACCCGCAAATAAACAAAATAGGGTTGGCAGCTCTGTCTTTTGTGCATATGACATAAAACGTCACTAGGACATCACATCAAAACAAGTAAATAAACAACAATACCAAACATTATTTATGTTTTTTTGATAATTCACTGTCACAAAAATAGTGATTCTGATAGTTAAAAGTCCTAGCTAGAAAAGAAAGTGCATTAAATGGTACTTACATTGGAAATATTGCACAAGGATCAGACATTTCAATAGTGATGTGCAAATTATCCATTGTAATAAAAAATTGATTGAATTTGACCATAGTTTAAGCTTTAGATTAATGCGTTGAATAATCAATGATTGGTTCCCTTTTTAATGGGAAAAAGAACATAAAATAACACATGGTTATTTCTGTCTCTTCCTTTGAGAGTTTTCTCTGCTTTTCCTGTTCATGTGGCACAGATCTAGGTTTTGACTATATTTTGGATTCAGAACAATTGATGTAGGTGGACCTGCTATTAAGGGAAGTCTTAAAATGGAAAAGTCAATATGCAGATTATATTGTAAAGAATATGCATTTAAAGGTAATATTGAAACAATTGTTGTACTTGAATGAAGGTTCATTTCGCATGTATTTGTTACATAATTGATAATTTCTAATAATTAGTTACTTGAGTATTTCCACTTGTGAATTACAAAAACCTGAACAATTCTTATCACTGTAATGCAGTGTTGATTTTGTACAAAGCATAGAAGCTCTCATTCTGGCAATGTTGCAGAGCACCAACCCATTCAGTAAATATTAAAGGAAAAGACAATTTTCTAAAATAGGCAGCAAGTAATACGTAATTCAAATCAACTTTGGTTGCCTTGCTGGCTTTATTGAAGCCACTGAGAGTACTATGTATTATGTGTAGTTACTTAGATTAGCAGATCAAGTCTAAGTAAAAAAAACTACTGGTAGATTATTTATATGTATTAATTTTGATTTTACAGGTAATTTCACATCTTCTGATGATTTAAATTTAATCATAGCCAGAAACACAAGGATGGAGATATATGTTGTTACCCCAGAAGGATTACGACCCATCAAAGAAGTAGGAATTAATGGCAGAATTGCTGTAATGGAGTTATTTAGGCCACCAGTAAGGGGACATTTTTCTATCTTGAATACTGTGAAATCAGTAATTTTCATGGTGCTCTAATTTTCATTGTTTTCATTTATATACCCTGACCCACAATCTTACATGTCAAGGAAATACAGTCAAACCTGTCCATAAGGGCCACCCTGACCCAAGGTACAGTCAAACCTGTCCATAAGGGCCACCCTGACCCAAGGTACAGTCAAACCTGTCCATAAGGGCCACACTGACCCAAAGTACAGTCAAACCTGTCCATAAGGGCCACCCTGGCCCAAGGTACAGTCAAACCTGTCCATAAGGGCCACCCTGACCCAAGGTACAGTCAAACCTGTACATAAAGGCCACCCTTACCCAAGGTACAGTCAAACCTGTCCATAAGGGCTACCCTGACCCAAGGAAATACAGTCAAACCTGTCCATAAGGGCCACCCTGATCCAAGGTACAGTCAAACCTGTCCATAAGGGCCACCCTGACCCAAGGTACATTCAAACCTGTCGTTAGGGCCACCCTGACCCAAGGGAACCAGTAAAAGGGGCAGATGACCTTATATACAGGTTAAAATAATATGAATAAAGAACAATTGGGATTCAATTCTACTGGCCTTTATAAGCAGGTGGTCCATTTATAGAGGTAGCTTTTTAGGCTGGTTGGACTGTAGTATATATAGCAGATTTACCGTAAACAGAAATCACAAACCATGAATTAATAACCCAATATAATGAAATTTGTTCTTAAAACCACGAAAGTTGAACTTCTTGAAAAAAAAGATTTCACAGTAACTTTTTCCACCCTGAAAAGACGTAGCTAGTATATATGTGACCAGAACATCTGTTTTAGTTTTAAAAGAGTTGAGTTGAGTGATGGTGTTTCACGTCCCTGTCAAGAATATTTCACATATATCAAGACATTGTCAGCTACAGGTGAAAATGCAGAAATTGTGTCTGTGTGTTGAGCTGATGGCATTATATAGCAGTGGTCTTTTTTGGCCACACCTTTTAAAATAAAATATTAATACTGCATTGATAAAGTGCCACTAGTTTTCAGTACTTTGATCTCATAGTAAACTGTGGTTTTCCCCAATATTTCAAAATATTGTAAACTTTCACGTAAAATAACTCATTTATAATAACTAAAGACCCACATTATGTTAGAAATAACAGCCAGTCTCACATTTGAAGACTGGTAACTTTTAGGAAAGACTGGATTCCTTTTCAATAGTCTTCTATATATCATAATAGAAAATGTTGAAATTAGCAAACAGTAAGGTGGAAAAACTTTGACTTATTTCTAACACTGACAGTACTTTCAATATACAGTCAAACCTTCCTATAATCACCACCCAAGGGAGCCAGTTAAACTGGACTTTATTTGCAGGTGGCCCTTATATACAGGTTTAAAGAACAAGAAAAAATAGCAGTTAGGATAACTTTTTACTGGCCTTTAAAATCAGTTGGCTCTTAGGTAGAGGTACCTTTAAGTCAGGTTCGACTGTATATCTAATTAAACCACATAAATTTGTACATACAAAAAAGAGCATTAATAAAGCATGTTTACATACATTGTATTTCAAGACAATACATTTAGTTTTGGTTTTTATTTTCCGCATCACCAGGGAGAGTCTAAAGATGTTATGTTTTTGTTGACATCAAGATACAATGCCATGATATTAGAGTGTCAGCAGGACGGAGAAAATATAGAAATTATCACAAGAGCTCACGGGAATGTACAGGTAAATTTACAAAATATATGTAGTATTATTACATTGCTGTTAAGTATTAAGTCATATTTTATTAATTTCATTTTTAGTAGAAATTGAAAAATGAAATATTGGATTTAAGGAGAAAGAGTGGAGATTAGATATGTTGTTTTATGCCTCAATCAAGATTTTTTCATGATGATCATTTTAAAGATAGTGGACTTAACCAGAGTGTGCACAAACCTTGGGCAAGCAAACTGAAAAATTGTTGGTATCTCATTCTGGGATTTGTCTGAAATGAAATTCTGACCCCTGTAGTGACTGGTGCCACTGTAGTGACTGGTGAGAGGCATTGGCATCTGTATGCATGTCCTTTTGACATGAGGCCCTTGTCCACTATGCTCCCTTGTACAAAAGTTTTAGATTACACAGAAAAATATTGAGATGACATTTTGATAATAAAAAAAACATATTTTGACATAAGTGTTTTACTGTACATTGCTGAACAAATGATGATGATGGATCAGTGTTTTATCATACATTGTATATTTCTAAAATTAAGTGCCATCAAGACATAATAACTTTGGGAGTTAAAAATATATTGGGCTCCAAACTTGATAGGAATTAATATAATACATACTGGCAGCCTGTGTTAAAATGTATTGTTTCATTGTAGGATCGAATCGGGAGACCTTCAGAGACAGGAATTATTGGTATTATAGATCCTCTATGTAGAGTTATTGGTTTAAGATTATATGATGGTCTGTTTAAAGTCATACCACTGGACAGAGACAATAAAGAACTCAAGGCTTTCAATATTAGGTAAGATTTAAATAAAACAAGTAAATTTTGTGAATTAGGATCCCCGCCAGCAGGTTCTTTTTTGTGATTTGCATTACATTCAAAGGGCAATAACTCCTAGGAAAATGAGCAAACCAACTCTGGTTAATGATATCTTTTATCAACGTTGATGCTTTGCACCAAGTTTCATGGAAAAATGCTTCATAGTTTTGGAGAATTTGCACAGACAAGAATTTCAGATAGATGGACAGATGGAAACTCGAATTTAATATCCCGCACTTCGAAAGGTGGGGGATAAAAACAAATAAATATTCAGGGATTTATCAAGAGTCTATTTAGGGCCGAAATTCGGCCCCTTTCCCAAAGGAAAACATTGATTTTTTCCCCAAAACTGGCTGAGAAAATTCCCAATTAGAAAATTGTGTTGTTTTTAAATGAAAACGAAAGTAAATTAAGCACTGATAAACACTAAGCGGCAGAAAAAGATTATTCTGATTCAACAAGTGATCATGAGAGTTATAAATTCCCAGTGGCTGAAAGTAACAATTCCAGTTCTGGGGATGAAGAGGTCAGTGATTTAATCATTAATGGCATCAAAAATGATGTCGGAAGTTTTCCCAAAATGTGCCAAAAATTGATAGTTTTTCCCAATTTTTAGTTTAGGGCCTTTTCCCAAAAGACCCTGATAAATCCCTGATATTAGTCAGTATGTCTTGTCATGTGACCAGTATGTATTTAAAAATAACACATAAAAAAGAAAGAGATGAAAATTATTATGTCTGTATCATAACATGCACATGTAATATCACTTAGTTAATAATTGAATGATGCCATACAATTGTTGTAACATGTAACATTATGTTTTAGCCAGTGTAACTTAGTTTTCTAGTCATTTTACCGTTCTGTAACACTTAACAAATACAAAAATTTAAGTTTTCTTTATTATACAATAAACTTAATCTTTCAATCGTGTTTATGTAATATTGAATTTATTGTTTGAAGAAAAAGTTAATGCAACTCACACAAGACTCATTGCATAAAGCTTTATTCTACTAATTTGATAAATCGACATAATCATTCATCCTGGATTTAATGGAGCGTTTGGCAGATTTTTGATTTATTCTTTGTTATATATTTGTAGATTAGAAGAGTTAACAGTTATAGATATGCAGTTTTTACATTGTTGTACAGTCCCAACACTCATATTGGTACATCAGGTAAATGTAATACTGACTTAATTAATGTGGAAACTGGTGGGACATAAACCTTTGCAACAGCTGTCTCATTAAGATAGCAACTCCCTGAGTGTACGTACACGAGGTCAAGGTAGACATACATGTATGTTCATAGTCCGACTAATCAGACCACTTAACCCCCATTTTAATTTTTTGACTTTTTTGGAGGTTTGTGGTCTGACAGCTTCCATTATTGAATTCTTGAAATTTCTGGCAAAAACGGCAGAAACGAAAACACGCGTCGATAATTTCCAGTATTTCCTTACCTCGCTCTTGTTGACAACATGGAACACTTCCTAAAACATTTTACTACCGATCCATGCTTAATTTTTAATTAAAATCCATCGATATCGGTAGAAATACAAGGTTTTCTGATGTCTCTTCAGCTCTCTGTCACTTTCACATCGTGAAGACATTACTAATTTGCATTGACCAATCAGATCGCGCGTTGCATTCTCGATCGTGAACTTTCAATAGGTGATACTGTATACCTATTCGAAAAAAAGCAGGATAACCAATTTTCATTTTGGTATTTGACTTGCAAATTCCGCGATTTTAAGCAGATTTGGGTGATATTTGGGGCCCTTATTCCATATGAGACTTTATTAGCCAATTTCTCAAAATTATACTGCATACAATGTAGTTATACATTTCTGCTGTTTTAACTGCACTTTGTGATAGCTCAATATACACATGTAGGTAAAAAAAAAACTTGATTAAAAAGACTTCCAATTTCATCAGTTTTTTCAAGCAACTCCACAGAAATCAGAGAAATTCTAGCTGCTTTATATTTGTGGATATTTGTTGTTGATCAACCAAGCAAAAAAAATTCACTAGAATTTTGATATTCAATATTGGTAACTATCATGAGAGTTATTGGAGTGTTTAAAACGAAGAGAGATGTTATAATGGTTTACCTCTGCCCAGCTGTCCATCCGTCCAGAACAAAAAAACATTAAACTTTGCAAGAACTCTCTGTCGTGAATTCATATCCAGGTATCACATGAATATTTCCAGAATCAAAAATATTAAAAAGCAAAATTTAACATAGGCTAGAGAACCACTATGACCATAGAAGGTATATTAGGAAAGGGGGCTGCTTATCTATCTCAAATTATAATATTCATTATGGTTGCAAATTTACATTTTTGCGAAATGATGCTTAGGGGTCAACAATGCCAAATGTGATACTCGCCAATTCAGAGAAGTATAGAGTACTCTTAGTTTGTTTACTTATAAAAAGAGCAAATAAGGTAATCATGCCAATATCATACCTCAGGACTGGGATAATGTTAAATATATTTTACAGGATCAGCACGGTAGACATGTAAAAACATACGAGATCTCATTACGAGACAAAGAATTTCAGAAAGGTCCATGGAAACAGGATAATGTTGAGACAGAAGCATGCATGGTTATAGCAGGTAGGTTGTCGGTCCACTCCCGGTAAAACTGGAAGTTGACTGTAGGTTTTCCCTCCATCTTTCTGTCTGTCTGTCCTTCTGTCCTTAAACAGTTTACGGGACTTTTTTCTTTTATTTGTTGAAATTTTGAATTCATATTTACGATTATATAGTTCACCTACAAGACAGATCAACTTGGCCTCAATCGGTTTTGACAGAGTTATGGCCCATTTCACTTTTGTAACAGTTTTCCAGGAGTGGATATAATTCTGCATTAGCAGGATTTCTTGTTGGAAAACAGTATTGTATTTCCTGTAATATTTGTGTTGGTTTGTCAATCCCTGACACTCGTTTTAAATTTGACTTACCGGTACTGTACACAAAGTCAAAGCTCTATGCTCTTTAAAATAAAATAGTATTTTGGCAGTTGGGGTTTGAATCCTAGCCAAATCTGACCAAGATTTGAAATAGGTAGTGACTGGGTTTTTTTTGCCAAACCTTTTGCATTTAAAAATGAAAGACTTTTGGGTGAGACCTTATATTAAAAACTAGTGCCCTATGTGATAGTAGTCACGAAATGCTAAAGAACCTTCTCCTGTACAATGCCTTGAATACACTACAAAGGTAACAAAAAATTCTATCACTTCACCTACAGCTGATAACATCCTAATATAAGTTAACTTTTCTTGATGTAATACCTAATTCAATCAATCAATCTTTACTCAAAATAACTTGTTTTCCTACTTTAATATGAAGTAAAGTGGTAACAGGAGGTTTGTCAAAATAAAATTAAGAGGTGCAGTAATGAGTGAAAAAAGAGCTTTTTTCTATGAATAATTTTTAAAATGACTAAGTTTTAAATACTTTATTTAAATTTTCACAATATTTTTTTTCTGTTATAGTACCTGAACCCTTTGGTGGAGCTCTGATCATTGGTCAAGAATCTATAACGTACCACAAGGGAGATAACTTTATTCCCATAGCACCACCAGCAATAAAGGTAAAACAGTCTCGTCTCATCTTTGATGTTGTAGTGGTGTATATTCACCACATTATGACATTACTGTAAACCAATTTTTATTTGCATGTGATTATAATATAACTCTGTTATGTTTCGCGAGGACAAAATAATGACAAAAGTTAACCCTTGAACTTGTTTTTGAAAATGGTATGTACAGAGATGCCAACCTCTCCAATTTTGGCGGAGTTTCCCCGAATTTGCACCCCTAAATCCGCTCTCCGATCATCTGAACGAGTCCAAATTGAAAAACTCCTATTTTTTTCAATTCCGGAAAATTTTCGTGTTCGGGTCCGAAATTGGTGCGTTTTTATACGCCCGTCATATGACGGGACGTATTATGTTACGGTGCTGTCCGTCCGGGCGGGCGGGCGTCTGTTAACAATTTGTATTCCGTTCAATAGAGACCACAAACATTTATGGATTCAAATGAAATTTGGTATACAGCTTTACCATGGTAATACCTTGTGCAAATTCGAATTACAACTTTTTCGGATTATTTTTGGAGGAGTTATGCCCCTTTTTTAACTTAGAAATTTGTGTATGTATGACCATGTGGTTTCCGATCATTAGAGCCTACAACTATTTATGGATTCGAATGAAATTTGGTATACACATTTACGATGTTAATATCTGGTGCAAGTTCGAATTACAACTTTTTCGGATTATTTTTAGAGGAGTTATGCCCCTTTTTTAACTTAGAAATTTTTGTATGTATGACCATGTGGTTTCCGATCATTAGAGCCTACCACTATTTATGGATTCAAATAAAATTTGGTATACACATTTATGATGTTAATACCTGGTGCAAGTTCGAATTACAACTTTTTCGGATTATTTTTGGAGGAGTTATGCCCCTTTTTAACTTAGAAATTTTTGTATGTATGACCATGTGGTTTCCGATCATTAGAGCCTACAACTATTTATGGATTCAAATGAAATTTGGTATACACATTTACGATGTTAATATCTGGTGCAAGTTCGAATTACAACTTTTTCGGATTATTTTTAGAGGAGTTATGCCCCTTTTTTAACTTAGAAATTTTTGTATGTATGACCATGTGGTTTGTATTCCATTCAGTAGACAATACAAACATGGATTTAAATGAAATTTGTTATACAGTTACACCTTAATCATGGTAATATCTCGTGCAAATTTGAATTACAACTTTTTTGGGTTACGAGTTATGGCCCGAACACGGAGTTGGTAATATATTTTTACATACATATATCCTAGTTGTACTTATGCTTCTCAGTAAATAGTACTACTCGATCAATATAACACGGGCGTATAATGCTCCGCTCGGCGGTGCTCTTGTTTATAATAGTGATCACTTTTGCGCTTGAAATTCCCGCTTGAAAAAGCGTTTGTCTGATTCTGATGAGAAAAAAATTTGGCTGCGCCTGGTAGCTCCATGGCCAAGAAAAGAAAACTAGACAATAAAAGCCATAACCAAAAGTTCCGTAATGAATATTTAGAAATATTTCCATTTATATAAAAATCTACTAGAGAAGGCTTTGCCTTTTGTACCGTATGTTGCACGGACGTTTCTATTATTCGCGGAGGAAGAGGTGATATCGCCAAACGCAAGAAAACGACAACGCATCAAAGTTTGTCAAAACTTTCAAAAACGAACATGAAGCTTACCAGTGTTTTTTCTGTTGACACAGATAATTCGGTTATAAAGTCTGAAGTGACTTTTACTAAATTTCTTATACAGAACAATCTACCTTTGTCAGTAGCTGACAATACTGGCAAAATGTTTTGCCACATTCCTGACTCTAAAATAGCCAAAAAATATGCGTGTGGCAGAACCAAAACAACTTCCATTGTGCATGCATTATCAGAGAATGATGATTCCCAACTCATCACCCTCATTTTGAAAACACAGCTTTTCAGCGTTGGTACTGATGGATCAAATGACATTTCACACAAGAAACTGTATCCTATTGTTGTAAGATATTATGAGTATCCAGTTACAAATAAATTGAATATCAAGGATTATATTTGTCTTTTGAACCTTATGTTATAGATGCAATTACTATCATATTAAACAAGCTGAAAATTTATTCAATTTATTTTGTTTGGAAATTTTTCTAGTGTGAAAAAAATTTAAGTTTAAAAAAAATACTGTTAGAAGTGCAAAATATGATAATTTACAATTTTGAATAAGAGGTTGTTTCAAAAAGTTATCTGATTCTACTGACTAAGTACTTAAAAAATTCAAAATCAGTATGAAAAAAATAACTTCTTGAATGTCATTATTTGCTCCCAGAAAAGTGCCAGAATGCAGGATTTTGCATCTTATACCCTTCAGCTTCCAGACCCCCGGCCGGATTTACTCCTATTTCCATTCAGATAGGGTTGGCATCTCTGTATGTACATGTATGTATTCCAAATATTCAGCTAGTCAATATTGCCACAAATGTTAAGTCATGAAATGATTTTGTCAAGAGAATTCCTGAAGTTAATATCAGCAATAAAAGCTGGTTCACAGTAATCAAATTACCAACATTTATGTTGATGTGGTTTAATGCAAATTTCAAAATTATTGAATATGCTTGCTCAGAAATTCTCCCATTTGCATGATTTATAAAATTTGTGTCATACATTTCTGGAATAATGTTAATTTTATGGGAAAAGGTGAACTGATATAATTACATATCCAAGAGAAATAGTTGTTACTCACATACAGTGCCTTAGAGGGTATCTCGTGGTGCATCAGCGAATCCCAATGTGGTATGAAATGTATGTAAACTGACTTGTTAAATTGCTTTCAGGCTATGCACTAATTCTAGTCATTGGTCAAAAAATGTGTTAAATGTGCTTGGCCATGCATGTCAATGTCAGCTTAAGATGTGCCAGATTTAGTTTTATATTTTCATGTTTTTTCCCATTCCCTCTGTGATAAATAGATTGCATTATCAGACCCTAATTGTCATTCAGCGTGTAAATGACATCAGCACAATAAATCAATGGCATCACAGTTATATGTTTGATAAAGGGGGAAGATGAATTTTTAAAAATTTATGATCATGTGATTTTGGAGCAATGTGATTGTAAATATAAATATAAGCATTGAACTGTTAAGACATGGTAATAATGGTTATATAGCTTCCTTAACTATTCCACGTACACTAATCATAACGATTATGGGCGTTATTTAGTTTTCTTGGAATAGCTATTGCAGTTACATGTATATGACCATAATTACCATATCTCAATAGTATGGTAGGGTTCATGTACATGTAGTAACCTATTTAAATGTATTTATCTTGCAGCAAAGTACATTGACATGTTTTGGTAAAGTGGATTCAAATGGATCTCGGTACTTATTAGGTGATATGAATGGAAGGTTGTTTATGTTGTTATTAGAAAAAGAAGAAAAAATGGATTCTACTGTTGTTGTTAAAGATCTGAAAGTGGAACTATTAGGAGAGGTAATATATACATACATCTATCTGTGTCCCAGTTAATGGACATGCTTCATCTATCCATGTCCCGGTTTATGGACATGCTTCATCTATATGTGTCCCAGTTAATGGACATGCTTCATTTGCTTAATAAAAAATGATCATTTTCCCCCACAATGTTGAAAAAGCATACTACATTTTGTAATTTATTTGGGAAAAATTGAAGAATCACCCAACTTGCAACAATTATTAGAAAAAGACATTTTCACCATATTTCTTATATGCCAAACAAAATCGGGGGTTGAACATTTTTTATATGAGCTAAAGCCCAGGACTATTTGATACAAAAAATCAAAAGCCCGCATTTTTCTTATAAAGTCCAAAGTTTGATTAACGACAGAATCAAAGAAGAAAGACACAAATCAATATTAATCGTTTCTATCAACAGTTACGGGGTATTTTCAGCAGTATTTACAATACATTTCCACATTATTCTCATCATAGACGACCGATGGAAATTTGTCAACCTATGACTGTTAAAACAATCGGGCATTCTTTTCTTATCATATTTTTAGTTTATTATCTTGTGACTTTCTTTTCTCACCATTGGAGCCTGATGCAGTCTGCTTGTTGGATGTGAGATTAAAATTAAACTATGCCATCATCGTACATGATGATAATGGCTGAACATTCAAAGCAATTACAAGCGCAATAACTATCTAGATTATTCTTTGTCAGTAGATTGCCTAAGCTGCCTAACCTAAAGACTAACATTTCTTCAAGTGCTGTAGATCAAGATTTTTTCAAGACATCAGACGACACTTTGAATTAAAACTCAGTATTTATGCCTGATGGGCTTTTCAGTGAAATTTTTACAAAGTCCTTCTTGCCAAATTTGTAGTCCGGGGCATTGGGCTTGAAGAATATTAACCTCTGAAAATTTGACTCATATTATTTGTATTAGTGTAAAAAATGGGCAACTTTCTTGTTCAAAATAATTTCTTTCGTTTATGGTAGCATATGTTAAGTAAGTTGTTCTCTTCTGTACTTGTAGACAACAATAGCAGAATGTATAACATACCTAGATAATGGAGTAGTATACATTGGATCTAGATTAGGAGATTCACAACTTGTCAAGGTAATGTATCCCTAGATAATGGAGTAGTATACATTGGATCTAGATTAGGAGATTCACAACTTGTCAAGGTAATGTATCCCTAAATAAAGGAGTAGTGTATATTGGATGTATTCCTAGATAATGGAGTAGTATACATTGAATCCAGATTAGGAAATTCACAACTTGTCAAGGTAATGTAGATAATGAAGTAGTGTAAATTAGATCCAGAATGGGAGTCCATGTAATGTATCCCTAGATAATGGAGTAGTATACATTGGATCTAGATTGGGAGTTCATGTAATGTATCCCTAGATAATGGAGTATTGTATATTGGATGTATTCCTAGATTATGGAGTAGTGTACATTGGATCTAGATTAGGAGATTCACAACTTGTCAAGGTAATGTATCCCTAGATAATGGAGTAGTGTACATTTGATCTAGATTAGGAGATTCACAACTTGTCAAGGTAATGTATCCCTAAATAAAGGAGTAGTGTATATTGGATGTATTCCTAGATAATGGAGTAGTATACATTGAATCCAGATTAGGAAATTCACAACTTGTCAAGGTAATGTATCCCTAGATAATGGAGTAGTGTATATTGGATGTATTCCTAGATAATGGAGTAGTGTACATAGGATCTAGATTAGGAGATTCACAACTTGTCAAGGTCATGTATTCCTAGATAATGGAGTAGTATACATTGAATCTAGATTAGGAAATTCACAACTTGTCAAGGTAATGTATCCCTAGATAATGGAGTAGTGTATATTGGATGTATTCCTAGATAATGGAGTAGTGTACATTTGATATAGATTAGGAGATTCACAACTTGTCAAGGTAATGTATCCCTAGATAATGAAGTAGTGTATATTGGATGTATTCCTAGATAATGGAGTAGTGTACATTTGATCTAGATTAGGAGATTCACAACTTGTCAAGGTAATGTATTTCTAGATAATGGAGTAGTGTACATTTGATATAGATTAGGAGATTCACAACTTGTCAAGGTAATGTATCCCTAGATAATGGAGTAGTGTACATTTGATCTAGATTAGGAGATTCACAACTTGTCAAGGTAATGTATTCCTAGATAATGGAGTAGTGTACATTGGATCTAGATTGGTAGTCCATGTATTGTATACCTAGATAATGGAGTAGTGTACTAGTGGTGTGTAAGATCTGAATGTCCAGAAAAAGCCTCTAACCTCGACTGGTAAACTTTTTTACACTAGGATCGAACCTGCTAGTTTCTGCCCTAAGTAACGAAAGACATTATAGGCCAGTGATTTATACCACATAGCCAGCAAGATTTCGTAGACGTTACTTGATTCAATATTGGATAAAATAGAATGAAAAAATTAACCCCCCCTCCCAAAAAGGGTCATTAAAGAGAAAGTCTACTGAATAGACATGTTGGTATTACTGTAGATGTTCTTGCTATTTACTGTAGAAGAATTGTTGAATTTGTATATGATACATGTTTATGCTTATAAAATTTATCTTTCTTCAATTTCAGCTAAATGTAGAGCCAGATGAGAGTGGATCATATGTACAAGAAATGGAGAGATTTACAAATTTAGGTCCAATACTTGATATGTGTGTGGTAGATTTAGAAAGACAAGGGCAGGGACAGGTAAGATCAAAATGCTCTGGTTTTTGCTATCTCAAGTGACCATAGATCTTGTGAGCTTATGGCATAATAGGCATGTGTATGTACAGTATGTGTTTAACACTGTTTTTGACTTCTCCTGTTAAACTATCAGACTAATTTCAAGGAAACTAAGACAGAGTTATATGTGGGTCAGTGCAGTTGAAGTTTGTTGCGTTTTCAGTTACAAATGCTCAAAATGTGATGTTTTGATTTTTTTAGGGTCCTAAAACTTTATAAAAAAGCTTTTATCTGAACAATTTAAAAAGCTAATTGTATTGCTTTGTAAGGTAAATACTGTAAATGTATTTCACAGGTTCAAATTTGTGCTCAAGTGAGATATTGTGACCATTCTATGTCTGTTGTGCATCGTGTGGTGTGTGTCAACATTAGCTTGTTTACCTGTGGTGAGATATTGTGACCAGTCTATGTCTGGTGTGCATCGTGTGGTGTGTGTCAACATTAGCTTGTTTACCTGTGGTGAGATATTGTGACCAGTCTATGTCTGGTGTGCATCGTGTGGTGTGTGTGTCAACATTAGCTTGTTTACCTGTGGTGAGATATTGTGACCAGTCTATGTCTGGTGTGCATCCTGTGGTGTGTGTCAACATTAGCTTGTTTACCTGTGGTGAGCTATTGTGACCAGTCTATGTCTGGTGTGCATCGTGTGGTGTGTGTGTCAACATTAGCTTGTTTACCTGTGGTGAGATATTGTGACCAGTCTATGTCTGGTGTGCATCCTGTGTGTGTGTGTCAACATTAGCTTGTTTACCTGTGGTGAGATATTGTGACCAGTCTATGTCTGGTGTGCATCGTGTGGTGTGTGTCAACATTAGCTTGTTTACCTGTGGTGAGCTATTGTGACCAGTCTATGTCTGGTGTGCATCGTGTGGTGTGTGTCAACATTAGCTTGTTTACCTGTGGTGAGATATTGTGACCAGTCTATGTCTGGTGTGCATCGTGTGGTGTGTGTTAACATTAGCTTGTTTACCTGTGGTGAGATATTGTGACCAGTCTATGTCTGGTGTGTATGTCAACATTAGCTTGTTTACCTGTGGTGAGATATTGTGACCAGTCTATGTCTGGTGTGCATCGTGTGGTGTGTGTCAACATTAGCTTGTTTACCTGTGGTGAGATATTGTGACCAGTCTATGTCTGGTGTGCATCGTGTGGTGTGTGTGTCAACATTAGCTTGTTTACCTGTGGTGAGCTATTGTGACCAGTCTATGTCTGGTGTGCATCCTGTGGTGTGTGTCAACATTGGCTTGTTTACCTGTGGTGAGCTATTGTGACCAGTCTGTCTGGTGTGCATCCTGTGGTGTGTGTCAACATTGGCTTGTTTACCTGTGGTGAGCTATTGTGACCAGTCTATGTCTGGTGTGCATCGTGTGGTGTGTGTGTCAACATTAGCTTGTTTACCTGTGGTGAGATATTGTGACCAGTCTATGTCTGGTGTGCATCCTGTGGTGTGTGTCAACATTGGCTTGTTTACCTGTGGTGAGCTATTGTGACCAGTCTGTCTGGTGTGCATCCTGTGGTGTGTGTCAACATTGGCTTGTTTACCTGTGGTGAGCTATTGTGACCAGTCTATGTCTGGTGTGCATCGTGTGGTGTGTGTGTCAACATTAGCTTGTTTACCTTTGGTGCGATTACATGAAGCTCATTATGGTTTATGTGCAATGAAGTGGTCATTCATTGTTTTATTAAAGAAGGAATACAAAAGGTGCATCAACTTAACTCAGAATGTTGATTTTGTTTGTTGTAGCTGGTGACATGTTCAGGAGCTTACAAGGAAGGATCGTTAAGAATAATCAGAAATGGTATAGGAATACATGAGCATGCTAGTATAGATCTACCGGGAATTAAAGGTATGATGGATGTCATGTCACTTCTATAAAGCATTCTATAATACATGAACATGCTAGTATAGATCTACCGGGAATTAAAGGTATGATGGATGTCACGTCACTTCTATAAAGCATTCTATAATACATGAACATGCTAGTATAGATCTACCAGGAATTAAAGGTATGATGGATGTCACGTCACTTCTATAAAACAAATTCTAAGTCATCCATTGTAAGAGTGAGATCATATTTTTATAATCAAATATAATCATTATTTAGAATTATGATATACATGTGGACATTGATACAAGCTAGTAAGAAAAGATATATTAGCCAGGGGTTCAAAATTTAGTTGCTTTGTATTAGAAGATCAAGGATCTTTTGCTTTCATTTTTGGCAGGTCATAAAAAATTTTGAAAGTCCAGTATCAACACTGAAAAGTCCCTGTGCGATCATATTATAGATAAAACATGGTCTTTTCCAAGTAAAAAACAACTGATCAATCAGACATTTACAGTTAAAAAAATCAAGGGTCCCAATGTAAAATCAATTGGTCCCTGACCTCAGATCTGGGGCATTTTGAACCCCTGTTGGCACTTTGAATTAAAAAATTTTTCATTTTTGGTGTGACTTTTATACACACTGGAAGAGATACAAATATGACAGAAAACAACAATATGGCCAATTTTGATTGAGTAATAGATTTAATTGTACTTTCAAACTCACAAGTCGGGTATCTGGGGGAGTTGTTTTGGAATTCCTGTTTATAAAATTTTACATGAATACAAAAATATAATATGTAAATTATGTTGCATAGGTCATTATTTCATATCACAATCACACCATCAAAAGCAAAGGAAAAAGCTTTGGAACTTGTCAAATTAAGTTGAACACATTAATTTCCACCAGGAAAATGAGGTTGGGTGCTATGAAAGGGTTAGCACCTTCTGTTAAACTAGCAACATCGGCCACGTGTAAAGTCTGCGTTTCTATAAACCAAATACAATAGGTTATATAAAGTGTTAAAGATTCTAATAAATCTTGCTTACAACTGAACCCGATACTATATATATATATATGAACATTAGATCCTAATTGAAGGTGCCTGAACAGAATACTTTTAATTATGATTTATCGTTGTTATATTTTTAGGTATTTGGTCATTACGAGTGAATTCTCAGGATTATGATAATATCATTGTGCTATCCTTCGTTGGTCAGACCAGGTAAGTGATATCATAAAGGTACTATTAATGTACTAGGTTGAAATCCTTGACTCTAAACAACACATAAATATGATTGCTGTATAAAGGTTTATTTTGCATCATACTTTTCATAACTAATATCACTTTGACAGAAAATTATAAAAAGTGTGTCATTTTTGTGCAGTTTTTGCTAGTTAAACCACCAAAAATTAAACCTTATCAAAAATATTGTTGTATGGTATTACTACTTTATTTGTACATTGTACTATAGCTTAATTTTAGTTTATTCGGCACCCAATTTAAAAGTTCCAAATTTACACATGCCAAAATAATGCATATTCTAAAAAAGAAATGCCATCATAACATTACATGTCATTGAAAATCAGATAATGTTTTCAGTTGTACTGTTGTTTATGTCTGTTGGTCATTCATACTTGAGTATAATTTCCTATCCATGTATGTACATCTATAATTGGTTACAATACAATGTAGCTTAAAGTTATGTTTTATTTGTATCAACTGAAAAGAGTTTTGTGTATATGATACATTAAAAGTGTTTGTGACTTTGGTAGAGCTAAACCTGATTAAAAGGCCAAATAATTGTGACACTGTTTGTTTGTAAGTTTGAACCAATGTATAAAGATAACATGCTCTTAAATGCTTTATAACAAGTTTATTAAGAGATGGGGCCATTGATCCCTTATTTTGCCAAATGGCCCCATTATTAAAGCCTTAGTGGGTTATATTTAACAAATGCAAAATCGTTGATGATTTAGAAGATTTTTGTAAATGGTTCCATCTGAAAAATCTAGGAATGAACACTAATAAGGCCTTTACACTATTTATACAAATACTTTATTAAAGAAATTGGATTGTTACATACAACTATATGTATATTCAGGGTGTTAATGTTGAATGGAGAGGAAGTTGAAGAAACAGAGTTACAAGGATTTGAATCAGAACAGCAGACATTCTTGTGTGCTAATGTTGTACATAACCAGTTATTACAGGTATAAAACATAATCTTTAGCATGTCTGTTGTAGAAAATATAGAAGCACCAGAACTTATGTTATACAAATAGTGTGCATTATTGTACCCTTATACCCCACTTCAAAGAAGTATACTGGTTTACCTCTGTCCATCTGTCCATCCAAAACAAAAAATTTCAGAAGTTTTCTCAGCAACTATAAACACAGCCACTTGAAGTGTGTGTGAGTTCAGTATGAGGTCCCATGCCACAAGTACCCATTTCAAGTCTGCCAGACATCTACTTCCTGATTACCGACTTAGTTTATTTTATCAATGTTTACAGTCAAGAGTTGAAGTTAAAAGCTGGGGTGAGCAGTAGCTCACAGATTTCTTGTTAAGTTTGCTTGGAAATAGCTACAGCCATAATTACTATATCTCTACAGTTCAATGCTTATATTTATACAATATTTACAATCACACTACTCCAAAGTCAGATGGTCATGAATTTAAAAAAAAATTCTGCCTTAAACAACTTGACACTGTTTGACGCCATTGATTGACACTCTAGATGGCAATTATGGTCTGATAATGAAATAAGGTTTTATCACAGAGGGAATGGGGGAAAACAAACTAAATATAAATATAAGTAAATAAATACATGGTTAGATCTTTAGGAAATAAAAATCAGCTGTTTATAGACTAGTTTTACATAAACTCACTTTGAACATATTTATTTAACATTTGGCATTAAAGATGTGGCTTTTGTTAATCATGTCTCTACAACTTTTGTCCTGAAATAAATCCAATAGAATAAACATTTGTACAGGATTTAAGTAAGGACCAGTAATTGTTGTCACAAGTGGACATTTATTTACTGCAAAAAAGCAATTCTTATTAGGAATTCATAATACTTTTTCTTTTTCCTTTATTCAGATAACGCCCTCTTCAGTTAAGCTTGTGAATTGTGAGACGAGGAGATTAGTCAGTGAATGGAAGCACCCTGGTGGTAAAAATATCAGTCTGGCTTCCTGTAACACAACACAGGTGGTGACGGCTGTAGGAAGTGAATTATATTATTTGGAACTGTTAGCTGGTGAAGTTAAACAAATCAGGTAAAGTATAGCGTGTCAGGTTTGACCTGGCTGTTTGACCTTTAATATGAATATTAGATTGGGCTGATAGATTGTGTGATTTAGGTAAGACAGCATGTTTCATTACCATAAACACCCCGTACCCAGCATTACTACTGTCTATCCTGACATGCAAACTTTATATAGTCCCTAAATGATGCAATTGGTATGTCTGTTTGAATATTCAGAAAAGGTCAAACAGCCAGGTCAAAGTTGACATACTTTTATACATGTATTGGTATTTTCATTTAGTCTTCAGAATTAAGTTTAATGAAATGAGTCACATGATCCCTGTGTTTTAGATATGATGATGTCTTTAATACATATTTTTGATGTAGTGTCCTAATAAAATTTTAAATATACCTACCCATAAGTATATGAAAAAGAGTAAAGGGAACAACGAAGCAGATTTTTCAATTGTAGGTGCTCCTACAAAATTATACATGTACATTACTTTTTAAATTTGTGTCTGATCATCGTGATCTTGGTGTCATTTTGTTCCCAGATTATTATTATATAAAATGACATTTAATTTTTAGACATAATTTTTAATTTCATTCAAGTACTCAGAAAACAGAAAAATCTTGTATTTTTGCCCGAGGTAGCTAAGTCCGTCCATTTTAAAGTAGTTTCAAATTCACATTATGGTCATGTTTTTCACTATCTGCATCCTTGCTGATGTGGATCGAAGAACTAAATCCAAAGCAAAGCAAGAAAACTTTTACTCACTACAAATCTACACGCTATCATCTCCAATTTGTTTCAACACAGAACATTTTCTTCATTGAAAATTTTAAATTTTTGATTTTTTTTTCTTTTGTGATTTTCATAGATTGGTATTACTGTGCAAATGCATTGATTTTGATTGAATTTAAATTTTAGCACTGCCACAGTAGAACATGAGTTAGCCTGTGTAGACATCACTCCACTACGAGAAGGCTCAGACAAGGCCGACTTATGTGCTGTAGGTCTATGGACAGACATATCATGCAGGTTGCTACGGTTACCATCGTTTGAAAGTATGCATGTAGAAATGTTAGGAGGAGGTAAGTGAATTTCTAAAACAATGAATTCTTAAGTCATGCTGCAAACATTATAATAGGTGTATTAAAATAATCTATAGAGATATAGATGCTGCATTAAACAACAGCTCTGTTGATTGCATGTCTCACGTGAAATGTAAAACATTTAAAATGTTTAACAAAAGTCTATGCACAATGTTAGCAATAATGGCAGCCAAATATTGATGACTGCTTTTTCTGGTTAGACTGTATACTGTTATTTCATGGGCGTTTTGGTTAGACATCATTATCAGGAATGACCTGTTGAACTGTTATATTCTTCAACAAAATATTATATTCTGCACCTGACTTGTCTTAAAATTGACAATGTTTACACTGTTGTCTGGTATGACTAGGGTTACTGTAATATTTAAAGATGTCCAAAAAGGGCACTTCTTTGCGGATCCAATTGATACATAAACTGTTTTGAGGAATTAAAAAACCCACAAATCAGCTAAAATACTTTTATTTAAGAATCAAATTGCATTTTTACGAACAGGGAAGGTACTTCCCTGGAAGTATTGGCTTAGGGCTTAAAAGCGATTCACCAAACAATTACTCTGACTTTTATCCGTTCGAGAAATGAAATAGTTCGTTAGATGCTTTAATGTCAAGATGTAATAAAAGTGAATTGTGTTGACTGCAAGGAGAATCTTAGTATTCAAGTAGTAAGAGAGGTCCTCGTTGGTAAAGGCTGATGTTTATTTTTATTTTTCTATAATTTGCAAGTGTGTATCAGTGCGGCGCAATAATATTTTGTGTTTTGGATATCCCAACCTGGTTCATTAATATTCATTACGTGATACGTCACGAGGATTTTCCCCGCTTTCTTTGGGTATTAAAATTCATTCCCGTCAGTTTGCCGGTAGCGAATACATGACAAAAAAGTAGAAATCAAAGATTATACCCAAAAAGTGACAAGAAACTGAAAAAAGAAGTTTATTTTCAAGTTCATTGGCTATGTTGATAAATCGTTTATGACTCGTGTAGGCTTATATCGATATCGTAGTTCGTATGCAAATTAGCCATGTGTTTGGAGGCATGCCTGCGTTTGAAACCCGATGACCCAGCTCAAATGTATTCACATCATCGTAGCGACTGACCTTTTTAGTCCAGTACACCCTTGCCCTTTTTAAAATGATCATGACACCCTGTCCTTTTCAGTTATCAGTTAAATATCAAAACGACATGTTTTAATCTCGAATCTCTGCTACATACCGATCTTCTGCACACACTCCACTTCTCACCATGTCTCCAAAGACAGATAATTTCATCACCAATGTTCATTTAAATACTATTTCCAGTTGTTTAGTTTGAATTTCATCACCAATGTTCATTTAAATACTATTTCCAGTTGTTTAGTTTGAACCAACAAAATAAATTGACAAGAAAGAACAACTTGAAATCAAAATCTAAACAAAAGAACTGAAAAAAACGATGTTTTAAAACTTTCAGATAAAATATTATTTAGGCCTACCTTGTAAATCCTTATTAGTAGATCGTTTTTACAGTAGATATCAGATTAAAGTTGTTGTCAGTAGTTTAATCCATGGTTTTTACAACCCTTAATATCTTTTCATGAGGCCATATTACTTTATTTCACATAAAATGAACAAATATGATGTGACCACTGGACATGCAGGAAAACTGAAACAAAACAGTTATTGTGCTTTCTTAAGTTTTTGAGATTTTTAGAGCACCGTTGGTGTAGTAGAACAGTAACTAAGGGCGGGAAAATATGGTCCCGATTTTGTGAACTCAACTCCTCTTACAGTTTTTAACCAAAAACCTTGAAACTTCACAGAATGTTTTATATATATTGAGGATGTGCACCTGACTTTATGGAAATATTTCAAGATTTTTTCCCCATTTTTCCAGACTTTGAAACTTAGTTACTTTTTAGCAAGTATTTGAATGGGGTACCTACTTTGTGAACTCACTCCTCTTACAGTTTTCAACCAAAAACCTTGAAACTTCACAGAATGTTTCTAGATATATATTGAAGATGTGCACCTGACTTTATGGAAATATTTCAAGATTTTTTCCTCATTTTTCCAGACTTTGAAACTTAGTCACTTTTAGCAAGTTTTTGAATGGGGGTACCTACTTGTGAACTCACTCCTCTTACAGTTTTCAACCAAAAGCCTTGAAACTTCAAATAATTTTTCTATATATATTGAGGATGTGCACCTGACTTTATGGAAATATTTCAAGATTTTTTCCCCATTTTTCCAGACTTTGAAACTTAGTTACTTTTTAGCAAGTATTTGAATGGGGTACCTACTTAGTGAACTCACTCCTCTTACAGTTTTCAACCAAAAACCTTGAAACTTCACAGAATGTTTCTATATATATATATATATTGAAGATGTGCACCTGAATTTATGGAAATATTTCAAGATGTTTTTCCAATTTTTTCAGACTTTGAAACTTAGTCACTTTTTAGCAAGTTTTTGAATGGGGTACCTACTTTGTGAACTCGCTCCTCTTACAGTTTTCAACCAAAAGTCTTGAAATTTCAAAGAATGTTTCTATATATATTGAGGATGTGCACCTGACTTTATGAAAATATTTCAAGATTTTTCCACATTTTTCCAGACTTTGAAACTTAATTAGTTACTATGTACTGTATATATCAAAATATTATCAAAGATGTGCACCTAACTTAATGGCAACCTGGGCTTACCCGGCCCATCAAGTCTTTGACCCATTTTATTTTACGAATGTAAGATAAAATACACTTTGAATAAAGTACACCAATTGATTTATATTCCTTTTTCATTTATAATTTTTCTTTAAGTATTATTTTTTAATTTTGGAACAATTAAAAAATATAAAATATTATCATGGGTCATTTGAAATGGTAAAAATAACATGTAAAATGTAATAATCAATTTTGCAAATTTATTTTACATTTTAAACATAATCCCGTCTCCCTATTGGGATATTAGAAAATAAACAGTCCCTTTCCATGTGTAAAATTGCCTTTTTAGGTCACCCGAGCAACCTCCTGAAGGCGACCTATAGTGGAAGTTGTTTATCTGTTGTGCTGCCTGCATCATAAACATTTTCAACTTCTCCAGAACCAGTTAACCATTGATAGTGAAAGTGGATATTGATGTTCCTTTGGCAAAGTCCTTTCAAGTTTGTGAAAATTGGTTGACCTTGACCTATATTCAAGGTCACAGTGACCTAAAGTAACAAACCTTAAAGGTCTTCTTGTCATGAACCAAAAAGATATAAGCTTGAACCAAAAGAGATATGAGCTAAAACTTCATATATTGCATCAGGACAAAAAGGTCTTCCAAGTTTGTAAAGGTGGTTGACCTTGACCTACATTTAAGGTCACAGTGACCTAAAATAACAAGACCTTTAAACATCTTGTCATGAACCAAAAGGACTATGACCTTGAAACTTTATATATAGCATTAGGACAAAAAAGACTGCCAAGTTTGCAAAATTGGTTGACCGTGACCTACATTAAAGGTCACATTGACCTAAAGAAGTACAAATCTTCTTGTAATGTATTAAAAGGTCTAGGAGCTTGAAACTCCATATACATGTATAAAGCATCAGGAGATAAAGATTTTACTAAGCTTGCAAAGCTGGTTGACCTTGACCTACATTCAAAGTCACAGTAACCTTTAAACCTTATTTAGCATCACAATGAAAAGGTCTACCTAGTTGGTAGTTGACCTAAAGAAGAACAAACCTCTTCTTGGCATGTATTGAAAGGTCTATGAGCTTGAAACTCCATATACATGTAAAAGCATCAGGAGATAAATCTTTACTAAGTTTGCAAAGCTGGTTGACCTTGACCTATATTCAAGGTCATAGTAACTTAGTAGAATAACCTTGAAACATCTTATTGCCATGCATTGAAAGGCCCAGGCACTTTAGACTTCATATATGATTCCAGAACAAGAACCTCTAGTAGGTTGCAAAGCTGATTGATGTTGACCTACTTTCAAGGTCATAGTGACCTAAAGTAGTAAAAACCTAATGTCTTCATTTCATGAATCCAAAGGCCTATGAGCGGGAAACAAGAAAGGTCTACTTAGCATTGGAAGCTAGTTTATCTTGACATATATTCAAGGTTATGGTGACCTTAAGTAAAAGTTAAACTAAAAACACTTTGTCACGAGCAGAAATGACTAGAATCGTCAAACTTTATATAAAAAATCAGGACATAAAGCTATAACAAATTGCAAATCTGGTAGATTTGACCAACTTTCAAGGTCACAGTGACCAAAAATAACGACTTGAAACATTTTTTATTATGAACTAAAAGGCCTTGTCGCTTGAAACTTCACATACAGCTTAAAACTTCTCATGTAGCATCAGGACATGAAGCTCTTCCAAGTTTGTAAATTGAATTACCTAGATCTACATTGAAGGTCATAGTGACCTAATGAAATGAAACCTGAAAACAACCAAAAGACCTTGGAGCTTGAAACTTCATCAGAACAAAAAGTTCTACCAATTATGGGAACCTAGTTAACCTTGACCTATATTCAAGGCTGTAGTGACCTTAAGTAGTATGCAAAACTTTAAAACGTCTTTTTCATTTTTAGCTCACCTGACCGAAGGTCATGTGAGCTTATGGCATAGCGCAGCGTGTGTATGTGCGTGTGTGCGTGTGTGCGTGTGTGCGTCGTTAACACCTATTTTCGACTTCTCCTCTGAAACTACTGGACAGTTTTTAATGAAACTTTGTCAGAAGTATATATGGGCCGGTGCAATTCAGATTTGTTCGTGGCGTTGCCATGGCTACCATAACTAGGTCAAGGTGACCTAGGGGTGCAAAAATCTTAAAAAATCTTCTTCTCCGAAAGTACTGATTGGAGAAAAAATCTGATGTGATATTTGGCTTCTCTAGGGTCTTAAGCCTATAGTTTGTTCATTTTGTAAAAATCTGATAAAAAATAGGTTACGCGTTTTTGCGTTTAATTTTGAAAAAATCGTAAAATAGCTTCAAATTGTTATAACTTGACTATTTGACCAGATAATGACATGGGGTTTTCAGTTTTGACATCTTCTTGTTAGTATCTTCAAAATGAGGTCAAGGTCATATGTGAAGGTCGTGACCTAATTTTTTTTACCTCTGATTATAATTATTATCTCGAAAACTATAAACTTTTTGTATAGGCATGTATATTAGAATGTTGTAGGTATTGATACAACGATCATTTTGATGTAAAGAAAAAGGTCATGGGTTCAAAGGTCAAGGTCACAGATGCGAAACAATACCGAAATTGTTAATTATCTCGAAAACTATAAACTTTTTGTATAGGCATGTATATTAGAATGTTGTAGGTATCAATACAACGATCATTTTGATGTATAGAAAAAGGTCATGGGTTCAAAGGTCAAGGTCACAGATGTGAAACAATACTGAAATAGTTAATTATCTCGAAAACTATAAACTTTTTGTATAGGCATGTATATTAGAATGTTGTAGGTATTGATACAACGATCATTTTGATGTATAGAAAAAGGTCATGGGTTCAAAGGTCAAGGTCACAGATGTGAAACAATACTGAAATGGTTAATTATCTCAAAATCTATAAACTTTTTGTATAGGCATGTATATTAGAATGTTGTAGATATTGATACAACGATCATTTTGATGTATAGAAAAAGGTCATGGGTTCAAAGGTCAAGGTCACAGATGCGAAACAATACCGAAATGGTTAATTATCTTGAAAATTATAAACATTTTGTATAGGCATGTATATTAGAATGTTGTAGGTATTGATACAATGATCATTTTGATGTATAGAAAAAGATCATGAGTTTAAAGGTCAAGGTCACAGATGTGAAACAATACCGAAATGGTTAATTATCTCGAAAACTATAAACTTTTTGTATAGGCATGTATATTAGAATGTTGTAGGTATTGATACAACGATCATTTTGATGTATAGAAAAAGGTCATGGGTTCAAAGGTCAAGGTCACAGATGCGAAACAATACTGAAATGGTTAATTATCTCGAAAACTATAAACTTTTTGTATAGGCATGTATATTAGAATGTTGTAGGTATTGATACAACGATCATTCTGATGTATAGAAAAAAGGTCATGGGTTCAAAGGTCAAGGTCACAGATGTGAAACAATACCGAAATGGTTAATTATCTCAAAATCTATAAACTTTTGTATAGGCTTGTATATTAGAATGTTGTAGGTATTGATACAATGATCATTCTGATGTATAGAAAAAGGTCATGGGTTCAAAGGTCAAGGCCAGATGCAAAACAATACCGAAATGGTTAATTATCTCCAAAACTATAAAGTTTTTGTATAGGCATGTATATTAGAATGTTGTAGATATTGATACAACAATCATTTTGATGTATAGAAAAAGGTTATGGGTTTAAAGGTCAAGGTCACATATGCGAAACAATACCGAATGTTTAATTATCTCGAAAACTATAAACATTTTGTATAGGCATGTATATTAGAATGTTGTAGGTATCGATACAACGATCATTTTGATGTATAGAAAAAGGTCATGGGTTCAAAGGTCAAGGTCACAGATGTGAAACAATACTGAAATTGTTAATTATCTTGAAAACTATTAACTTTTTGTATAGGCATGTATACTAGAATGTTGTAGGTATTAATACAACGGTTATCATGATGTAAAAAAAAAGTCATTGGGGTTTAGTATTTATCTTTAAATCTGTCAGCTAGCCATTAGTTATCAGGTGAGCGTATCAGGCCCATGGGCCTCTTGTTTAAAAAACATTAAGGCTTGTAATTTGATATATAGTATCAGGATATGAAGTTCTACTTTGTTTGCGAAGCTAATTGACCTTGAGCTACCTTCAAGCTCTACTAAGTTGGTTGACCTTATCTCAGGTGACCATTGTTACAACAGCAGCCTATCTTTTTGAAATCCTGGCTGGAACACTGGTCTGACAACAGTGACAGTTCATATCATCTTATTAACTTTAATGTCTTTATAATCTATATTCCAGTGTTCAATCTAGAAATTGGACACAGGGGGTCATGCTGGCCCAGGCAACCTTTAACAGGGGGCCAATTCTTAAAGTAAGGGGTCAATGCCTAATGACGAAGGACACAACGTTATGTTAACCGAAAGACAACGATTTCACATCTTTAATATGGTAAATAAGATGACAGTAAGTATTGTAATGATAATCAGACAATGAAAAACACAAAGCAGTAGTCATGCATTGTTTATTTTCGTCATAATTTAACCACTTCTTGTACTTTGTACCGCTAACCAACCATGATGAAATTTACGTGCAACCGCAACACCTGCATGACGATGCCGACGATTGCTGATGTTTCATTGTCATTTTGTGGGATGGCTTTTTAATTAGATTTTCGCTTGTTTTCCCCCTTGCAAAACCACACTTCATAATCAGAAACAAACATACTAATCCATATCCGAAATCGCAATCCAGAAGCGAAGTAAAAACTTTGTAACTGACAGCTGAACTGTCACGCTTCCAATCTCTTTGATGAATAAATAATCAACATTACTTTGGCGCTTGAAAACGAGTGTCTACGACTTCCTTACATAAAGACCACCACAGGAAACTATGACGTCATATATTTTTGTGTGATTACATATTGTGATAAACAATACTGGGACGATCTCGGAAGATAAAAATTCAACGCGCCCGTTTCGACCCAGGGGATCGTTCCCAGCGCGTCAAACTGACAAAAATCGCGGGAATGCCACAATGGCGCGCTCTAGATTGAACACTGATATTCACATGTTTAAAATATTTAAAAGTTCGTTATTTTGGTCCTTGGGAAGCATTTGGAGAAGAAATTAGAACAACATCTGGGATTATGTTAAAATTTAATTGCCTTTCTTTGACTGAATACTTTGAAATTACAACATGCAGTTTTTATATAGTAGGATCAAGATCCAATTTCCCTGTTCGTCAGCACCATCGGTGCTTGATTTACATTGTTATCGGTGTAACAACGTGAAAATTATCACAAATTGTGTAAAACCGCGTAGCGTAATTTGTGATAATTTTCACGTTGTTACATCCCGATAACAACGTAAAAAGTGCAATTCAATTCTTATAATTACAAACCCAAAATTTAACATTTTTTAAAGCTGACCTACATTTCCGAACTGATCAGCTGATTTTCAGAAAATCGACATTACAAGGCTTAACTGCGTAGTGATACAATAAATGACATCTTTAAGAAACGATAAAATATCCGATAAAAAAGCTGAAATAGTTTTGAATTTATATCTTTTTATTCATTTTTTAGTTATTTTCAGTCAACATATAAATTATGTTACATTTAAATTCATTGACAAAAAGGGATTATATTATGTCTCGCAATCATGAAAACAAACAACACTTTGTACAACCTCATACGTGACGGCCAAACGTTTGTAGGACAGGCGTGTTTACATTTTGATTTTACCCATAACATAAGAAAAACTGCATTGGTTGAATGAACAGTGTGTTAAACAAACCCTGAAACCAACTATTGGCATGGAATTAATGTTTTCTTGGATAAATCAATGTTTTACCACCTATGGAATGGATGTGAGATGAGGGATTCTGTCACTGGTGGTAGCTGTATGGGCTGATCAGGGACATTTTGAGAAGGTAAACAAGCGGTACGGGTGAACATTAGACTGGAAGATAGTATGTTATCAATTTTATTAGATTATTATTGGCAGGCCTACCACTGTCATTATCATCAATTTAATTTAAGATCCAATTCAGAATCTGACTTATCTGTATACTGGCATTGCATTCTTCAAAATATTTATCCTGATCCCCGGCTATACATTGTCTGGGGGAAATAAAATGTCTTTGCTTATAAAAGGATGCGTATGTGATGAATTTCAAACAAAACACTCCGAACTGAGGTTTGGCATCCGAGAATACCATGGTGCGTGTCATATTGCTTATACTTAGTAGCCTATAGACACGTAAAATGCTCGGTGACGATAAAATGTCGATTTTGAATGTAAATTATTAAAAATATCGGTGAAAATTAATCAGAACATGTTTGAATTAATTTTTCAAAATTTGAATTTATAAAAACAAAATCGAAGTATTTAAATCGTTCCCGATCTCCCCGTTTGTTTACAATCTTTAAATGGCTGTTCAGAGATGGGTAATCCCCGAAACAGGTCTAAAGTAGTTCCGGTAGAAAACATTGTTATTGGAAAATAACACCATGTTTTTGCAAGACGACAACCAATGAAAATGCTCTAAATTGTGTAACAACGTAAAGTTTGTAATTATTACCATTTATAAGAGAAAGGTAATAATACATCTAGTTAATAGCAACACATACAGAAAAGTATTACATGTTTCTCAGTCATTTTGGTAATAACAGGAGGGTGTTGAGGTGAGATACCATCTCCATAATACCTAACACCAAAAAATGACATATGTGGGGACTCATGACATGACAGTTGGTCTTTTTTATACAGGTTGAGATTGAAGATAACATGACAGTTGGTCTTTTTTATACAGGTTGAGATTGAAGATGACATGACAGTTGGTCTTTTTTATACAGGTTGAGATTGAAGATGACATGCCAGTTGGTCTTTTTTATACAGGTTGAGATTGAAGATGACATGCCAGTTGGTCTTTTTTATACAGGTTGAGATTGAAGATGACATGCCAGTTGGTCTTTTTATACAGGTTGAGATTGAAGATGACATGCCAGTTGGTCTTTTTTATACAGGTTGAGATTGAAGATGACATGCCAGTTGGTCTTTTTTATACAGGTTGAGATTGAAGCAAATTGACCTGAAAACAGCGGTCCTAATTGCTTTGTAGTCTTTTTAATGAGATGGTTAGAGTATGTTTTACAATCACCTTGAATCAGTGGTCTTTTTATAGAGGTGGCCATTATATAGCATGCTTTACTGTATAGTTACATGTAATAAGATACTGTTTTGTTTTATGTATTACAGAGATCATACCTAGGTCTATATTGATGACAACGTTTGAAGGAATTCATTATTTATTGTGTGCATTAGGAGACGGATCTTTATTTTATTTCAATCTCAACGTAGATACCGGTATGTATTACTTACCATACTCATAATACAAAACTACAGAAATACTATAAACCACTTGTACCTGTCTATAAAAGCCACCCAGGGAAACCAGTGAAGTGGCCATTATGGGCAGGTGGTCCTTATATAGAGGTTCAAATAACATGAATAAAGAGCAATTATGGTAAAGATCTACTGGCTTTTAAAAGCAGTTGGTCCTTATATATGCAATTAGACATGGTCTTTAAGCAGTTTTGACTGAAATAAAAACAGATGTCAACACATCGTTAATAATATTTGATAGTTGACTAGTTTTGTCAGAATTTATCTGGCATCTTCAAGACCTCAGCAAGTGTTGAAATATAATTATTTTGTCTTATTACAGTTCTTATTAACTAATTAAAACTTGACTGAATACCACAAGGTATCCACTGTTATTCATGTACATTAAATGATTATATAGGTCCCTGCCTTCTGATGAGACTTATACCTGTTACTCCATATCACAGAAGACCTGACACAATAAGGCATCCTTTCATAATCTGTGTTTGATCAAATACTAACATGCCAATCCATGTCCAAACCATAATCCCAAAGCAAAAAAAACTGGCAAATTGAATTGAAAATGTGAACTTCAACCAGGAAAGTGAGGCCGGGTGCTCAGGAAGGGTAAGCACCTCCTACTTAGCTAGCTACACCCGTCACATGTGTATTCAAAATGGAGAGTGAAAGGAACATGAAACTGTGGGACGTCAAATATATTCAGTGTAATTTTGGATACAGAGGCACCATACTTGTTAATGGTTTTATTTTTGTTCATATATTATTACATGTATATTGTTAAATTATTAAAATAATTTTTATTTTTATTTCTTTCTTTTTTTAGGCTACCTTGTTGACAAGAAGAAAGTAACCTTAGGAACACAGCCCACAGTACTCAGAACATTTAAATCTTTATCAACGACAAATGTATTTGCCTGCTCTGACCGTCCAACTGTTATTTATTCTAGTAATCATAAACTGGTATTCTCAAATGTAAATTTAAAAGAAGTAAATCACATGTGTCCCTTAAACTCAGAAGGGTATCCAGATAGGTAAGTTACTTTGATTAATAAAAGTTTTGGTAGAGTGCTTGCTTTGTAAGTGGAAGGCCAGGGTTCAAACCCCACCCGAGTCTGACCAAGACTTGAAAATAGGCAGTGACTGTTCTTTTGCCAAGCAATTCAAAATGAAAATTTCAGGATGCTTTGGAAGAGACCTAAAAAAGCCCTGTGTTACAGCAAGCGTGGCAATTTAAAGAACCCTTCCTGCACATTGACAGGATCAGGGATGAAACTGAACTATTTTCAGTTGGGCCTATCTCTCTTTAGAAAAGAATTTTTACGGTAAAAAATTGTTAAGTGTAAATATGTAGGGCCCAGACTTATTTTTAGGACCCATGAGATACTAAGCCCCTGCTAATCTTAAATCTCTGCTCAGCACACTACAAAGGGTTAAAATTTCTGCCACTTCACCTACAGCTGTTGAGACCTCAATATAAGTGAAATATTCTTGACTTGCATATAAAACACCATTCAATCAATCATTGTTGATACATAGATATTATAAATATTTTACCTGTAATTTCTGTGTAAATTAACATTATACTTGTCTTATACAAGTACAACATATACAAATGTTAATTTAACATTTTGTAGTATCAAAGATAAAAAAGTTACTGGTCCTCAATGTGAAATCGGGTTTAGCACATACGAGTAATGTAACCAACTTTTATTTGTGTGTGAGTAACTTTTGCGTGTTTTGCGTGGACAAAATAATTGTGAAAGTAAAATGTCGCAATTTTGTTTCCCAAAATGGTTGTATTTATACCAAATATTCAGCTAAAGTCCATATCACGAATGTTTATAGTCACAAATTGGTTTTGGTAAGATAATCACAAAAGTTAATATCCGGGAATAAAAGTTGGTTTACAGTAGACCAGTAAAATATACCTGCTACTAGTCAATCGACCATTGAATATTGATCCATATTGTCAATTTTTCTGAGAAATAGAATAAAGAATTAGATACTCACTGGTTCTAGTAGACTACTAACAGTTTGTTGTAGATCAGTTTACTATGGTCAGTCATATGTACATGTTTTACTCTACTGATTATGGTTGCAAATCTTATAATAGGGTTCGCCCCTGTACCATGTGATAAATACCTCTTAAAGTTTGTGCGGAACGTTTTGGAAAACGTCAACGTCTCAGATTCCCGGAATGACGTCGTTTTTACGGGAAAACGTCATCTCATGCTATTCCATATCCATTGGAAATAAGTGTTCCGCATAAATGTTAGAGGGTATCATGTGGTATAGCGGCGAACCCCATTGAAGCTTGTACATACCGAGTTTGTAAGAAACATCAAAATAATAACATAATATAATATTCATTATTTTGTTTAAACTATTTCTTAAGATATGAGACTTTTAGCAAGGGAATTAACACACATTCTCACTCGAGGATTTCCCAGAATGAGATTTAAACCAAGACAATATATTATTACTTTAGACCACTCAGCTACTTATAGATAACAAAGTTCTTTGACACTATTTTATTTAAGACTTATGATGTCTATTTTACAATTTAATTATTTGCAGTTTGGCTCTGGCCAATGACAGCACTTTGACAATAGGAACTATTGATGAAATCCAGAAGTTACATATCCGCACAATCCCACTTATGGAATCACCAAGGTAGTGTAAATAATTTATTTAGTTATAAACACCCCCAACAAAAAAAAAAAAAACAACAAAAAATGAAGGGGAAAAAAACCAAAAAAAACAAAAAAACCCAGTGTATTGTATTCCAACCCTCCAAATCTGATTTAACAAATCTTCAATACTTGAGCTAGTTGATTCTGAACATTCAAGAAAAGTACAGCCAATATTTTTCAGTCTGAGATCCAAGGCCAGACCAACTTTTAAATGTGAATTCTCATTTGTCTCTGACAGAATCAGTGCTCTTATAACTCTGTGAGGTAGTAGTGTGTTTGTGTATAAATTTCTGTAACAATTTACTCAGAAACTTCTAAACACAGCAACTTGAAATTTTGTATGCGAGTTTAGTATGAGGTCCTATGCCGCAAGTACTGATTTTAAGTCTGCCAGACATCTGCCTCCTGTTTACTGACTTAGTTTATTTTCGACATAAACAGTCAATAGTTGAAGTTAAAACCGGGGTATACTTAGTGAGAAGAAGCTCACATATTTCTTGTTCACTTTATAATTAACAGGAGAATAGCTTACCAGGAATCATCACAAACATTTGGTGTTATCTCCATGAGGATGGATATGCAAGACAGTAATGGTACCACTCCATCAAGACCTAGTGCAAGTACCCACGCAGCCATGACAACCAGTAGTTATAGTGGTAAAATGGTAACCACGGGAACAAGCACAATGGGAGATCATTCTTTTGGAGATGAAATAGAAGTTCATTCCCTACTTATTATAGATCAACACACATTTGAAGGTAGGACAATGTATCAGGATCATGGTAGAGAATTTTTGACATAGTTGTCATACAGTTGTTATTTGTTGTTGTTGTTGAATGTTGCAATTTTTCAACTATTCCGGATGAGAACTACTTTATTAACTTTATGAATTAATCCATGAACAAGTTCATGTATGCATGTGAATTATGAGTGAGTTTTTGTGGTCTGCCTTGTACCAGCACACACTCATAGCAACTTTAAGGTGCTAGCTCACCTAGTCAGTACGCAACAGACAAGGGTACCACTTCCCCAGTCACATTATACTGACACCATGTGAACCAGTAAAAGCCAAGGGCAAGTAATATTCACTTTTCCACATGTAGTCTGAGCGGGACTCGAACCCACAGCGATAAGAGGCACTAGATTTGTAGACTAACATCTTATCCATTAGGCCACCCTGGCCTCTAGTTGTTAGTGTTGTCATCAATTTACTGGAGTTCTGATGATTTAATCTGTTGTTAAATGTATTTTAGGTCTCCTGGACCTTATGTTTACCTGTTTTACCTCAATCCTTTATTCCAGTTCTTTTCTTTCTAATTTCTCTCCCCTACATTGACTTTTAAACCAAATGGTCACAATATTGTTTACTTCTCTGAAGATATTATTTTAACAGCATGACCTTCTTTTTTTAACAGTTCTTCATGCACATCAACTTATGCAGAATGAGTTTGCCACTAGCCTGATATCAGCTAAGTTGGGAGATGACCCCAACACTTATTACATAATTGGCACAGCGTTAGTTCATCCAGAGGAAGCAGAACCAAAACAAGGAAGAATCATTATATTCCAATTTACAGATGGTATGTCTACAATATTTTACTTTGTTTGTAAGCTTTGAAGATCTTGCAGTACTGTACCTTATTATCATCTTGGTTTTGTTGATAAAAAATACTGTGTGGTTGCTTTTATTCACTGGAGATTTAATTTTGCTATATTCGCGGTTTGACTTTATAGCGTAAAATTTACTAAGTAAATATTTCATGTAACATTCATTACATTTAGACTTAAATAATCCGGACAGAAAATTGTTAACACTGGCCACTGCACAGTGAAATTTTATACCTGTGAATAAGTTCCACTGTCTGAACCGCAAAATTTTATTCCCCCAGAATTAAACAAATGTACAGTAATAAAAAAAAGAGTAATGATTATATTAGAGCATGTGGTATTTGTTCCATATGTCAGTTATAAATAAATTGTTTCTACACATTGAAGTACATGCATAACCATATTTTATCCTTAGTATTGAGAGTCATACTTTATAATTATACCCCCTCAGACTAGTTACCATGTCTGTCTGTAAAATTGTGTCCGGGCCATATCTTGTAATTGCTATAAAGGACTGTCATAAAACTAAACATGAATAATCTTCATGGTACAAAGGTGTGTCATGACCTTGAACCAAGGTGATATTGGAAAGGTCAAGGTCGCCAGGAAACATTAAACCCTTATACATGTTGAGGGTTGGGGTATTTGGCTCTCAAGAGACAGTTCTAGTTTATATTAGAATATGTTGAAGTTTTGAAAAGTTTTGCAGAAAATTTCATGTTTCATTTTCATTGCTATCCTTTCTCACAAAATGCAATGATAAATTTTATAATGTATAAAGAAAATTTTCAGTAATTCATGATATGAATATTATGAATACGGACAGAACATAACAAAACTTTCTAAAGAGGGTGTTATTTAAGAAATAACTTGATTTTTGTACAGCGTGAACAAGTGAACCTGTACTTTGTCATCGCTTTCTTCCAAGATATCGAGCTTCTTTGCTATGAATTATAAGATATGAGTACACCTGGAAATAGTGCGGCTGATATTATGAGACGTGAAAGAAGTATATCTGTTTTATCGTGAGATATGTATTCTGAGACGGGTAATGCATTTGGTTACATATGCACATTTGGAATAAATTTTCGGAATACATTTCAGAATCTAGTAAAATATTGCGACGATGCATCTAATAATTTCTGCAATTTGGCGAACTGATCTCATGTTTACAATAAAAGTAGTTCGAGAAGTTTGCGTCCTACGATGTAAAATCATAACTTTTTAAGAAATGAACATCAACGGCAGGTTGTTTAATTAATTTTTCGTGAAATCTACGGAAATTTAATTTATTTGAAGGTTATGATAACGTATTTTAATGTTGAGGCAATTGTGTCATATTTTAAAATGTTATCGATTAGATTTTACTTTCGTGAAAGGGAGATAATTCGTACAGTGTTGTATGCAAATTTTATATACAGTCGTTTTACCAGTTCCGAACAGGTTTCATATAAGCGCTGCTGCAGCGTCATCCACAAGCAGAGGAAATAAAATTTATGTGGTGTAATAATACAAATGTTTACTGATTCCAAAATATCGACACCTGTCCTCAAAAACACGTGGTAGATGTTTTCTTGAAAAAAGCATTTCCGTGATCACGATTTGTTTACATCGTTAAACTAGGTCACAACAACTGTCGTACATTTAGGAAGCGGTTGAAGAAACAGGCAAATTGAGAAAGTTATTTTGCGATTCCTTTAATTGAACGGGATTGAAATTTTTAGATTATTCGGTAGTAAAAATTCGGAACTGGTAAAACAACTAATGATCCAGTTACATGTATACAACCGCTAGAATGTACCCCCTCATAGCGACGGTAGGATCTGCAAAACTCTACTTTCTCTCTATCCGAAATGACAAAACGATCGGGTACAACTTTTTTAAATTTTAATTACCGATTGTCTTTTTCATATATTTATGAAATTAATTTTTTCTACCATTTAATTCAGCAATACATGGTTTGGTACATAAAAATTTGTTTCTTTTTCCAAAAAAAAACCCATCCGTCGGATTATATGCATAGATCAACGACACCCCCCCCCCCCCCCCCCCCCCCCCCCCCCCCCCCCAATTTTCGGTTATATTCTGTCTTGCCACAACACAATTTTCCCAACTACGCTGTACAGCAGCACGACAGTGCTATGTTTTAAAGATTTTTCTAGGTTTGGATGAAAATGCTTTATATGTGCATGTATATACATATACCAGATTATTTAAAAGTCTGCAATGCTTTTTTATTCTTTGATCAATGATTATCTTACTAACGTCTGCCTTTTGGATTGCGAAAATTTGCACATTTTTTATGACCTAGAAAATGACATCCTAATTTCAAAGATTTTGTATTTTAACAATATTTTAAATTTTGGTGGGTGAAAATACATGTAGTTTCAAACATTCGTATATTGCATTGAAATTTTGGGAATTTTTAGGGATCAAAATGGAAAATTTTAGAAATTTTTCTTCAGGGAAACTACATTTATTCTGTAGTTTTTGAGACAAACAAAATCACTGGCAATGCCACTAAAAATATCAGTTAATTTTAGCTTATCTGGTCTTGGCCCTAAATCATGGGAAGGAGAGTACACATATCTCCCATAGACTTTAATCTTCTCTGAAAGTGTTGTGCCAATTAGAACTAAATTCTGATGTGGAAGGTCTCTTGGTGGATACGATCAAAATTTGTTAAGTTGTTTTTTGTGTTTCATATCTCAGGAAAACTAAACCAAATCACAGAAAAGGAGATCCGAGGAGCAGCTTATACACTGGTGGAATTTAACGGCAAATTATTAGCTGGAATAAACAGTACTGTAAGTGTATGATGTTATATAAGCAATAAGAGCCCTTAGATAAATACCAATCATAATGCAGAAAACAGCAAATAGTTAAAAAAAAAACAAAACAGATTTTGAATATAATAAATATACTGTATAAGAAGATACTTTGGCATGAAAAAATATTTGTGACTCTCACGGTTACATTCGTATTGTAAATATATCTTCTCGCCGAAAAATTATTATTTTTCTTAGTACACTTTCTTTTCAGTCGTAACCGTAAAAAATTCTGACTGCAAAATAATTTAGAAGATCAAAACCACAAAAGTCTCCTGCCACTAATATTTCTTCTTATACATTAATCTGTTACGAAAATATGGCTTTGTGTTTTTTACAATTTCACTTATATAATTATTTTTGCATAACAAATAGTGAAATTCTCACATTTTTGTAAGGGCCTTTTTTGCATATGGATGATCATATGTAAAATGTATGTACAGCTGTTTAACTGTATCAGTTTGTAACAGTAATGTCAAAAGGGGGAAGGGGTAGGGTAGGGGATTTGGAAGAGAGAGACCAGATGTCTTATTTCATTTTTATCAAGATGTTGCAAACTGTTGATAGAGTTGCAGAAATCTAGGATAGAGTAGTTTCAGAAAAGAGTGAATGGTTGTAATGTCCTGTCAGAATGGTTTCACCTATATCCTGTTGATTGAGTTGCAGAAATCTAGGATAGTGTAGTTTCAGAAAAGAGTGAATGGTTGTAATGTCCTATCAGAATGGTTTCACTTATATCAAGATGTTGTCAGCTGTTGGTGAAATTTCAGAAGTCTATGTTTATTCCAAGAACAGTTGGGATTCTTTATTTATTGTACAACACTTGGCACAAACAACTGTTTTAATAGAGAATCACTAAACATATTTTACTTTGATTGATTTACATTGAATTACTCTTATTTTACCCAAGACTTGAAAGTGGAAAGTGACTGTTCTTTTGCCATGCACTCAACATTACAAAATAAAAATTATGGATCATTTGGATGGGAAATTAAAATAAACGAGGTCCTGCGTCATGTTAGGTAAAATAATCTTGATTGAGATCTTAAACACCATTCCTCAACTCAACTCTTATTTTACAATGTTATAAGATTGATTTGTTTCAATCCGTTTTAGTTTTTATATAAATAAATGATTAAATCACTCCAAAACAGTCACATGTTATTTTTATGTTTTACTGAATTGAACCCTGGTCACATGGTTTAACTTGTTTTCTTTTACTTAATTTGCAGGTCCGTTTGTTTGAATGGACAGCAGAAAAAGAGTTACGACTAGAATGCAGTTACTTTAACAACATAGTAGCTCTCTATTTGAAGACTAAGGGAGATTTTATCTTAGTTGGAGATCTTATGAGATCCATTACACTGTTGCTGTATAAACCAATGGAGGGTACATTTGAAGAGGTAGGTTACTCTATATCTGAAGACTAGGGCAAATTTGTCTTTGAAAAATTTCTGAGAAAAATAATACTAGCAAAAAAATTCTCATTGTAAAAATAATGGAGCTTTTAACTGTATGTTATGGTCTTTTTAACATGTTTGTTCCCGAGGATAGCATTAAGTGACCATTGTAGACAAGGAATTTTTTCAGTCAGGTGGTCATTAGGGTGGCCGCTGAAAGCTCTGAAGAGGTTCTTTATATAGTCAGATTGACTGATGTTGACAAGTGATGGCTCTTGGGAGGTGGCCACTACCCCAGGTTGTACCAAATCTTTTGGATTGATAGGATGTCAGTTCATTGTCTGATTAAGTGCTGGTACCAATTCAGTTAACAGCTAAGTAGACTGGAACCATGTGAAATATACTGCCTTGGTCAAGGACATACCACCAATTCTGCTGTGGTTTGAACTTAGTGCCTTTAATACTTCATAATTTATTCATTTTAAACTTCAGATTGCCAGGGATTGTAATCCAAACTGGATGACTGCAGTTGAGATACTTGATGATGATAATTTTCTTGGAGCTGAGAATTCCTTTAATTTATTTACATGCCAGAAAGACAGGTGGGTATTGCCATAATTGTATAATGATTTATAGGTAGATTGATTTATTGATTAATTGATTGGATGGGGTTTTATGTCCCAGTCAGGAATATTTCACTTATATCATGGCATTACCAGCTATAGGTGAAGTATCAAATTTTCATCTTAGCAGTGCACTCAGGGCATTGTGCAGGGAGAGTTCTCTTACGAGTCATGCCTACCATTACACAGGACATCAGTTTTTAAGGTCATTTCAGAAGTACATCCATCACTTTCATTTCGAAGTGCTGATTGCTTGGCGAAAGAACAGTCACTCAACAGAATCTGTATTTAAATCTTGGTCAGACCCCGGCAGGCATTTGAACCCATGACTTCCCACATACTTTTTCGAGCACTCTTCCCAGTGAGCATCTGTAGTGTTTTGAATATTGATAGAGCTTGAACTACTGGGTAAAAGAAATTTAGAAATTATCAAATATGTACATTTCAGGTATTTGCTGCATCTATTTATAGTTATGTAATTACTGATATTTACATTTTTAGTCCAGTCTTAACATTGCAGTTGTTATAAAGACAAGAACCAGTATCTGTATAAAAATTATAGAATATCTGAAATATTTCAGAAACATTGATTTAAAAAAAAAACAAAGGAGAATGAAGTGTAGTAATGAAGTTTTGTGTCCAAGTCAAGATGTTTTCACTGATATTAAAGAGGTCAGTTTAAAAATGGTGGAAGAAACCAGAGTGCCTAGAGAAAATCACCAACTTTCATCAAGGTAACTGACAAACTTTCTCACACTAAGATCTGTCCCTAGTGAGATTCAAACCTAGGCAGTGAGAAGTCCTTTGATCCTTTCAGCATATGCTGTAGATCACTCCTGGTCACTAATGGTCACTGAGGCCTGGCCAAACATAGGAATAAACTCCCTGTAAATCAGAATACAGATACAGTTACTGGGAGTTTTAAGTGTCTTAAGTAATACAATCAATTTGATATTTCAGTGCGGCAACAACAGATGAAGAAAGACAAAACTTACAAGAAGTTGGAATGTTTCATCTTGGGGAATTTGTAAATGTATTTAGACATGGTATGTTAGTATAGTAATTACTTTACATGTATGTGACAGACAGATAGATGGACAAGATAGGCAGATGTACTGACAGATGGACAGACAAGATAGACATATGGAAAGACGTTGAGTGTAATTAATTATTTCTCACTGTGCAAAAAAGGCTGTAATTGATATGCAGCTCTATACAATGCAGACAGATAGACAGGACTAAAGTATTATAATCACAGATGTCAGTATGCAGGAATGTAGGAGTCTATATATCTTACTTTGCGTAGTCAGTTACAATTGCTTTTGGTTGTAAGTGCCCTTCTTAATCAGCCACTGGAGGGCCTACTCTTTTTTGAAAATCTATAGATGTGTCTAAAGGATGCACTTAGACAGTGGACCAGGGTTATGAATCCCATCCAAAAGACTATTATAGTAACCCACAACCCTCGATTTTGAAAGCCAGTAACAGTACCACTCTGCCATGTCGTTCTATTAAATGTGAAATGTGTATTTCTGTTTTTCTTGGCTAAAATCCTTGTTTATACTCAAGATGTATATCTGATTGTCATGGTAACAACTAAGTATACATTTATTATATCCCCACAAACCATGTCTGTCTGTCTGTCTGTCTGTCTGTCTGTCTGTCCGTGTAAAATCATGTACAGACATATCTTATACCTACTTTGGACAACTGTCATAAAACTTTACATGACCATAATCTTCATGGTCCATAGATGTGATATGACCTTGAACCAAGGTCATATCACATTAAACCCTTATAGATGTTGGAAGTGGGGGGTATTTGGCTCTCAAGAGACAGTTCTAGTTTTGATTTGTGTACATTGTATTTTAGGATCTCTAGTTATGCAGCATGCTGGAGAGAGTAGCACACCTACACAAGGATCAGTATTATATGGAACTGTCAACGGAGCTATTGGTATGTAATCATTATAATGGGGTTCCTACAGTACTACATGATCAATACCTCTTAATGGTTGTGCGGAAAGTTCTGGAACACGTTGACATAAAAACTTCCCAGAATAAAGTTTTTACGGGTAGATGTTGTCATCTGATGCAATTCCATATCCATTAAAATGAGTGCACATATGTTAGAGGGTATCTATCATGTGGTTCAGCAGTAAACCCCACTAACTATAATCCTAATACAATCTTCATGTCAGAGGTTTTATCTTTGGAACTCTGAGGTCTGAATAAAGATTTAATCTGTTTTTCAATTTTGCCTTTATAGAAAAACAAAATAGCTAACATTGTGTTATGTCTACCCAAAATTTGTGGAGCCTCTATGTAATGTAGCAGCTAAAGTTTTTTTTTTCCTTTTGTATGTATTAGAAGTGACAAATAAATTAAAACACAAGATTCAGATTAACTAAGTAAATGAATTTATGAATTATAAAATAAATAATTAATAAGTAATCAAAAAACAAACATACTAATCCATGTCTGAATCACAATCCAGAAGCAAAGTAAAAACTTTGGAACTGACAAGTTAGGTTAGACACGTAAACTTCCACCAGGGAAGTGAGGCCGGGTGCTCCGGAAGGGTAAACACCTAATAAATAAATTTATAAATGGGTAAGTAGATAATAAAAAACAAAAATTAGTAGAATGAATGAATAAGTAGGTATACAGTATATATGAAACATCAGAATCAATGTCATTACCATCATAAGTACAGTCAAACCTTCTTTTAAGGCCACCCAAGGGAAACTGTAAAAATTACCTTTATGGGCAGGTGGCCTTTATATACAGGTTCAAGTAATATGAATAAAGAACAACCCGGGATACAATTCTACTGGCCTTTATAAGCAGATGGCACTTATATAGAGGTGGCCTTTAAGACAGGTTGGCATGTACATTTGTACACACACCATAAACAATGTGCTAGTGGAGCAATTGTTTTATTTACAATAACTTGTTGACTTTTGTTTTATTTGTTGACTTTTGTTTTATTTTTGTTTATGTTTTATAATTTGTTTTTATTATAGGTCTTGTCACACAGATACCACAGGATTTCTTTAATTTCCTGATGGAAGTTCAGAACAGACTTACTAAAGTTATCAAAAGCGTTGGAAAGATTGATCACTCATTGTATCCTTACAACATCTCACTCACAACATTCTGCTACATTAGATGAGGCAAACAGAAAAACAGAATTGAATTTAAATTAATTTATAAATTTTGCAAGATAGTTGTTGCTTCAGTGACACAGTATTATTTATCAGAAAGAAATCAATCACTGTATCTCAATATCTAATGCTCATTACATTTCTGTGCAAAAAAGTTCTTGAGGGTTCTATTATGATAGTCAATGACAATGCTACATATGACCAGAGTTTACCGACTGTACTTTCTGTCGCTGTGACCTATAACAAGCTTATCAATGATGGTCTACATCTGACATTGTTAACTAATGAGATTGAACAAAAATTTGTAGATTTCAGCATGACATTTATCTACAATAAAAGTTCTGTCATAGACATTCCACAATTTAGGTGAATACATTTGGATTGTAACTCTATGTTAAACACTGTCATCCATAAATAACTACAAATTTTTGCTTTGGTTTATATTATATCATTTTGTCAAATGCCATTCATAGAATTTAAATATTGGAGATTTTGCAGTATGTGAAAGTGATTTAAATGTATGCAAAAAAGTTGTTTTTCTTGAAAAGCAAATATCTTGGAATTTTTTTTTTTTAATTTTGAGGAAAAATATAAAAATATGCCATGCGAAAAATATATTTTTCAAGTTGAAAACACTTAATTTATATTAAAAACACTTGGCTTTAGTTGAATGATGCTTTCATCAACTTTTTTGTGAAATTTTTCAGTCTGTAATGACATGACCAGCAACTTACCGCAAGATCATTGTTCTTTCTATAAGGGAGCTATGGATCTATTATTTTGTCAATAGACCCCATTGTTAAGGATGGCTATATCTAATATTACATGAACATGAATGCAAATGTATTGCTAATACAGTATTTTCGAAGAAAGATTTTGAAAATGGCCCCCTTCTGAAAAATCAGAATGAACACTAAGATATTTATATTTTATATGTATATTTTATTTATGATTTTGGATTACCAACATTTATCCTTAACACTGACTAGTTGGCGATCATTACACACTGAGAGGAAGACAGAACCAGCAGAAGGATTTATTGATGGAGATTTAATAGAAAGTTTTCTGGATTTAAGTCGAAACAAAATGCAAGAAACAGTACAGGGAATGCAGGTATTGATATATGTGGATGTTAAGATGTCTGTCATGATTACGAATGACTGTGTTCTTTAACAACCAGCTGGTAGAGTGCTCACTCCATAAGTGGGAGGTCTGGGTTTAATTTGCATCTAGTTCACATCAGCCCATCTAGTTCATATCAGACCTGATTGGTTTGCTTTATTCACATCTAGTTCAGATCAGCCCATCTGGTTCATATAAGACCTAATTGATCTGGCTTTATTCTCATCAGCCCATCTAGTTCATATCAGACCTGATTTGTCTGGCTTTCTTCACATCTAGTTCATATCAGACCTGATTGGTCTGGCATTATTCACATCTAGTTCATATCAGACCTGATTAGTCTGGCATTATTCACATCTAGTTCAGATCAGACCAGATTAGTCTGGCTGTATTCACATCTAGTTCAGATCAGACCTGATTTGTCTGGCTTTATTCACATCTAGTTCAGATCTGACCTGATTGGTCTGGCATTATTCACATCTAGTTCAGATCTGACCAGATTGGTCTGGCATTATTCACATCTAGTTCATATCAGACCTGATTTGTCTGGCTTTATTCACATCTAGTTCAGATCAGACCTGATTTGTCTGGCTTTATTCACATCTAGTTCAGATCTGACCTTATTGGTCTGGCATTATTCACATCCATTTCAGATCACCTTATTGGTCTGGCATTATTCACATCCATTTCAGATCTGACCTTATTGGTCTGGCATTATTCACATCCATTTCAGATCTGACCGTATTGGTCTGGCATTATTCACATCCATTTCAGATCTGACCTTATTGGTCTGGCATTATTCACATCTAGTTCAGATCAGACCTGATTGGTCTGGCATTATTCACATCTAGTTCATATCAGACCTGATTTGTCTGGCTTTATTCACATCTAGTTCAGATTAGACCTGATTTGTCTGGCTTTATTCACATCTAGTTTAGATCTGACCTTACTGGTCTGGAATTATTCACATCTAGTTTAGATCTGACCTTAGTGGTCTGGCATTATTCACATCTAGTTCAGATCTGACCTTATTGGTCTGGCTTTATTCACATTTAGTTCAGATCTGACCTTATTGGTCTGGCTTTATTCACATCTAGTTCATATCAGACCTGATTTGTCTGGCTTTATTCACATCTAGTTCATATCAGACCTGATTGGTCTGGCATTATTCACATCTAGTTCATATCAGACCTGATTAGTCTGGCTTTATTCACATCTAGTTCAGATCAGACCAGATTGGTCTGGCATTATTCACATCTAGTTCAGATCAGACCTGATTTGTCTGGCTTTATTCACATCTAGTTCAGATTAGACCTGATTTGTCTGGCTTTATTCACATCTAGTTTAGATCTGACCTTACTGGTCTGGAATTATTCACATCTAGTTTAGATCTGACCTTAGTGGTCTGGCATTATTCACATCTAGTTCAGATCTGACCTTATTGGTCTGGCTTTATTCACATCTAGTTCAGATCTGACCTTATTGGTCTGGCTTTATTCACATCTAGTTCATATCAGACCTGATTTGTCTGGCTTTATTCACATCTAGTTCATATCAGACCTGATTGGTCTGGCATTATTCACATCTAGTTCAGATCAGACCTGATTTGTCTGGCTTTATTCACATCTAGTTCAGATCAGACCAGATTGGTCTGGCATTATTCACATCTAGTTCAGATCAGACCTGATTTGTCTGGCTTTATTCACATCTAGTTCAGATCTGACCTGATTGGTCTGGCATTATTCACATCTAGTTCAGATCTGACCAGATTGGTCTGGCATTATTCACATCTAGTTCACATCTGACCTTATTGGTCTGGCATTATTCACATTCATTTCAGATCTGACCTTATTGGTCTGGCATTATTCACATCTAGTTCATATCAGACCTGATTTGTCTGGCTTTATTCACATCTAGTTCAGATCAGACCTGATTTGTCTGGCTTTATTCACATCTAGTTCAGATCTGACCTTACTGGTCTGGCATTATTCACATCCATTTCAGATCTGACCTTATTGGTCTGGCATTATTCACATCCATTTCAGATCTGACCTTATTGGTCTGGCATTATTCACATCCATTTCAGATCTGACCTTATTGGTCTGGCATTATTCACATCCATTTCAGATCTGACCTTATTGGTCTGGCATTATTCACATCCATTTCAGATCTGACCAGATTGGTCTGGCACTATTCACATCTAGTTCATATCAGACCTTACTGGTCTGGCATTATTCACATCTAGTTCATATCAGACCTTACTGGTCTGGCATTATTCACATCCATTTTAGATCTGACCTTATTGGTCTGGCATTATTCACATCCATTTCAGATCTGACCTTATTGGTCTGGCATTATTCACATCCATTTCAGATCTGACCTTATTGGTCTGGCATTATTCACATTCATTTCAGATCTGACCTTATTGGTCTGGCATTATTCACATCTAGTTCATATCAGACCGGATTTGTCTGGCTTTATTCACATCTAGTTCAGATAAGACCTGATTTGTCTGGCTTTATTCACATCTAGTTTAGATCTGACCTTACTGGTCTGGAATTATTCACATCTAGTTTAGATCTGACCTTATTGGTCTGGCATTATTCACATCTAGTTCAGATCTGACCTTATTGGTCTGGCTTTATTCACATCTAGTTCAGATCTGACCTTATTGGTCTGGCATTATTCACATCTAGTTCAGATCTGACCTTATTGGTCTGGCTTTATTCACATCTAGTTCAGATCAGACCTGATTTGTCTGGCTTTATTCACATCTAGTTCAGATCTGACCTTATTGGTCTGGCATTATTCACATCTAGTTCAGATCTGACCTTATTGGTCTGGCTTTATTCACATCTAGTTCAGATCTGACCTTACTGGTCTGGCATTATTCACATCTAGTTCAGATCTGACCTTATTGGTCTGGCATTATTCACATCTAGTTCAGATCAGACCTGATTTGTCTGGCATTATTCACATCTAGTTCAGATCTGACCTTACTGGTCTGGCATTATTCACATCTAGTTCAGATCTGACCTTACTGGTCTGGCATTATTCACATCTAGTTCAGATCTGACCTTAGTGGTCTGGCATTATTCACATCTAGTTCAGATCTGACCTTAGTGGTCTGACATTATTCACATCTAGTTCAGATCTGACCTTACTGGTCTGGCATTATTCACATCTAGTTCAGATCTGACCTTACTGGTCTGGCATTATTCACATCTAGTTCAGATCTGACCTTACTGGTCTGGCATTATTCACATCTAGTTCAGATCTGACCTTACTGGTCTGGCATTATTCACATCTAGTTCAGATCTGACCTTACTGGTCTGGCATTATTCACATCTAGTTCAGATCAGACCTTATTGGTCTGGCTTTATTCACATCTAGTTCAGATCTGACCTTACTGGTCTGGCATTATTCACATCTAGTTCAGATCTGACCTTATTGGTCTGGCATTATTCACATCTAGTTCAGATCAGACCTGATTTGTCTGGCATTATTCACATCTAGTTCAGATCTGACCTTACTGGTCTGGCATTATTCACATCTAGTTCAGATCTGACCTTACTGGTCTGGCATTATTCACATCTAGTTCAGATCTGACCTTAGTGGTCTGGCTTTATTCACATCTAGTTTAGATCTGACCTTACTGGTCTGGAATTATTCACATCTAGTTTAGATCTGACCTTAGTGGTCTGGCATTATTCACATCTAGTTCAGATTTGACCTTATTGGTCTTGCTTTATTCACATCTAGTTCAGATCTGACCTTATTGGTCTGGCTTTATTCACATCTAGTTCATATCAGACCTGATTTGTCTGGCTTTATTCACATCTAGTTCATATCAGACCTGATTGGTCTGGCATTATTCACATCTAGTTCATATCAGACCTGATTAGTCTGGCATTATTCACATCCATTTCAGATCTGACCTTATTGGTCTGGCATTATTCACATCCATTTCAGATCTGACCTTATTGGTCTGGCATTATTCACATCCATTTCAGATCTGACCTTATTGGTCTGGCATTATTCACATCCATTTCAGATCTGACCTTATTGGTCTGGCATTATTCACATCCATTTCAGATCTGACCTTATTGGTCTGGCATTATTCACATTCATTTCAGATCTGACCTTATTGGTCTGGCATTATTCACATCCATTTCAGATCAGACCTGATTTGTCTGGCATTATTCACATCCATTTCAGATCAGACCTGATTTGTCTGGCTTTATTCACATCTAGTTCATATCAGACCTGATTGGTCTGGCATTATTCACATCTAGTTCAGATCAGACCTGATTTGTCTGGCTTTATTCACATCTAGTTCAGATCAGACCAGATTGGTCTGGCATTATTCACATCTAGTTCAGATCAGACCTGATTTGTCTGGCTTTATTCACATCTAGTTCAGATCTGACCTGATTGGTCTGGCATTATTCACATCTAGTTCAGATCTGACCAGATTGGTCTGGCATTATTCACATCTAGTTCAGATCTGACCTTATTGGTCTGGCATTATTCACATTCATTTCAGATCTGACCTTATTGGTCTGGCATTATTCACATCTAGTTCATATCAGACCTGATTTGTCTGGCATTATTCACATCTAGTTCAGATCTGACCTTACTGGTCTGGCATTATTCACATCTAGTTCAGATCTGACCTTACTGTTCTGGCTTTATTCACATCTAGTTCAGATCTGACCTTACTGGTCTGGCATTATTCACATCTAGTTCAGATCAGACCTTATTGGTCTGGCTTTATTCACATCTAGTTCAGATCTGACCTTACTGGTCTGGCATTATTCACATCTAGTTCAGATCTGACCTTATTGGTCTGGCATTATTCACATCTAGTTCAGATCAGACCTGATTTGTCTGGCATTATTCACATCTAGTTCAGATCTGACCTTACTGGTCTGGCATTATTCACATCTAGTTCAGATCTGACCTTACTGGTCTGGAATTATTCACATCTAGTTCAGATCTGACCTTAGTGGTCTGGCATTATTCACATCTAGTTCAGATCTGACCTTATTGGTCTGGCTTTATTCACATCTAGTTCAGATCTGACCTTATTGGTCTGGCTTTATTCACATCTAGTTCATATCAGACCTGATTTGTCTGGCTTTATTCACATCTAGTTCATATCAGACCTGATTGGTCTGGCATTATTCACATCTAGTTCATATCAGACCTGATTAGTCTGGCTTTATTCACATCTAGTTCAGATCAGACCAGATTGGTCTGGCATTATTCACATCTAGTTCAGATCAGACCTGATTTGTCTGGCTTTATTCACATCTAGTTCAGATTAGACCTGATTTGTCTGGCTTTATTCACATCTAGTTTAGATCTGACCTTACTGGTCTGGAATTATTCACATCTAGTTTAGAGCTGACCTTAGTGGTCTGGCATTATTCACATCTAGTTCAGATCTGACCTTATTTGTCTGGCTTTATTCACATCTAGTTCAGATCTGACCTTATTGGTCTGGCTTTATTCACATCTAGTTCATATCAGACCTGATTTGTCTGGCTTTATTCACATCTAGTTCATATCAGACCTGATTGGTCTGGCATTATTCACATCTAGTTCAGATCAGACCTGATTTGTCTGGCTTTATTCACATCTAGTTCAGATCAGACCAGATTGGTGTGGCATTATTCACATCTAGTTCAGATCAGACCTGATTTGTCTGGCTTTATTCACATCTAGTTCAGATCTGACCTGATTGGTCTGGCATTATTCACATCTAGTTCAGATCTGACCAGATTGGTCTGGCATTATTCACATCTAGTTCAGATCTGACCTTATTGGTCTGGCATTATTCACATTCATTTCAGATCTGACCTTATTGGTCTGGCATTATTCACATCTAGTTCATATCAGACCTGATTTGTCTGGCTTTATTCACATCTAGTTCAGATCAGACCTGATTTGTCTGGCTTTATTCACATCTAGTTCAGATCTGACCTTACTGGTCTGGCATTATTCACATCCATTTCAGATCTGACCTTATTGGTCTGGCATTATTCACATCCATTTCAGATCTGACCTTATTGGTCTGGCATTATTCACATCCATTTCAGATCTGACCTTATTGGTCTGGCATTATTCACATCCATTTCAGATCTGACCTTATTGGTCTGGCATTATTCACATCCATTTCAGATCTGACCAGATTGGTCTGGCATTATTCACATCTAGTTCATATCAGACCTTACTGGTCTGGCATTATTCACATCTAGTTCATATCAGACCTTACTGGTCTGGCATTATTCACATCCATTTCAGATCTGACCTTATTGGTCTGGCATTATTCACATCCATTTCAGATCTGACCTTATTGGTCTGGCATTATTCACATCCATTTCAGATCTGACCTTATTGGTCTTGCATTATTCACATTCATTTCAATTCTGACCTTATTGGTCTGGCTTTATTCACATCTAGTTCAGATTAGACCTGATTTGTCTGGCTTTATTCACATCTAGTTTAGATCTGACCTTACTGGTCTGGAATTATTCACATCTAGTTTAGATCTGACCTTATTGGTCTGGCATTATTCACATCTAGTTCAGATCTGACCTTATTGGTTTGGCTTTATTCACATCTAGTTCAGATCTGACCTTATTGGTCTGGCATTATTCACATCTAGTTCAGATCTGACCTTATTGGTCTGGCTTTATTCACATCTAGTTCAGATCAGACCTGATTTGTCTGGCTTTATTCACATCTAGTTCAGATCTGACCTTATTGGTCTGGCATTATTCACATCTAGTTCAGATCTGACCTTATTGGTCTGGCTTTATTCACATCTAGTTCAGATCTGACCTTACTGGTCTGGCATTATTCACATCTAGTTCAGATCTGACCTTATTGGTCTGGCATTATTCACATCTAGTTCAGATCAGACCTGATTTGTCTGGCATTATTCACATCTAGTTCAGATCTGACCTTACTGGTCTGGCATTATTCACATCTAGTTCAGATCTGACCTTACTGGTCTGGCATTATTCACATCTAGTTCAGATCTGACCTTAGTGGTCTGGCATTATTCACATCTAGTTCAGATCTGACCTTAGTGGTCTGGCATTATTCACATCTAGTTCAGATCTGACCTTACTGGTCTGGCATTATTCACATCTAGTTCAGATCTGACCTTACTGGTCTGGCATTATTCACATCTAGTTCAGATCTGACCTTATTGGTCTGGCATTATTCACATCTAGTTCAGATCTGACCTTACTGGTCTGGCATTATTCACATCTAGTTCAGATCTGACCTTAGTGGTCTGGCATTATTCACATCTAGTTCAGATCTGACCTTACTGGTCTGGCATTATTCACATCTAGTTTAGATCTGACCTTACTGGTCTGGCATTATTCCATCTAGTTCAGATCTGACCTTACTGGTCTGGCATTATTCACATCTAGTTCAGATCTGACCTTACTGGTCTGGCATTATTCACATCTAGTTCAGATCTGACCTTACTGGTCTGGCATTATTCACATCTAGTTCAGATCAGACCTGATTTGTCTGGCTTTATTTACATCTAGTTCAGATCTGACCTTACTGGTCTGGCATTATTCACATCTAGTTCAGATCTGACCTTAGTGGTCTGGCATTTTTCACATCTAGTTCAGATCTGACCTTAGTGGTCTGGCATTATTCACATCCATTTCAGATCTGACCTTACTGGTCTGGCATTATTCACATCTAGTTCAGATCAGACCTGATTTGTCTGGCTTTATTCACATCTAGTTCAGATCTGACCTTACTGGTCTGGCATTATTCACATCTAGTTCAGATCAGACCTGATTTGTCTGGCTTTATTCACATCTAATTAGATCTGACTTTATTGGTCTGGCATTATTCACATCTAGTTCAGATCTGACCTTACTGGTCTGGCATTATTCACATCTAGTTCAGATCTGACCTTACTGGTCTGGCATTATTCACATCCATTTCAGATCAGACCTGATTTGTCTGGCATTATTCACATCCATTTCAGATCAGACCTTACTGGTCTGGCTTTATTCACATCTAGTTCAGATCTGACCTGATTTGTCTGGCCTTATTCACCTCCATTTCAGATCTGGCCTGTTTCACAATCATAATTAGTTAGAATTTTTCTTGATTTTAAGCTGACAAATTTGAAGTCAGTTTTTAGTATACATGTATTAAGGTAAGTAACACATTATTTTAATATTACCCATTAACTCATGACATCTTTATACTTAATTTGTCCTAACAATGAAGGAATCAACTGGGTTTTTTCAAGTGTCAATTTCATTAAACATAATTTTGTATAATAATGTTTTTTTTGTATTATTTCAATTAATAAGTCAAAAGTTAAACTAACTATGTTGATTTTTTTTTGTCAGATGGATGATGGAAGCGGGATGAAAAGAGAAGCGACAGTAGATGACCTAGTTAAGATGATTGAAGAACTCACCCGTATACACTGATAACCGACGGTGTTTTCCATTGTTGCGGTGGATTTGAAAATTTGGTAGTGATGTTATTTTTCGATACATTAATCACATACAGATATCAATCAGCAGAATACTGATCTCGTGTGGTGAGACCAGACTAGACAAAAAAATTTAACTGATTTACTGTGTAGCGAGACCAAACCAGACAAAATATATGAACTGATTTGTTACTTATTTTTAACATCATCTTCACCATAGAATGGGTAATGATGTTGAAATGTGAACTGACCCCTTCTGGAAGAATAATATGCATGAGCTGCTTGTGAACATTCTGTTGAGTAACAATTGTAAATATAACAAGATGGATAAGCAGAGAAAATCAGAAAACAAAAAACTTAACAAACGATACATCTTGTAGAATTCTATATTTTAAAATGTTCCACCCTGTTAAATCCAAATGCATTAGAAAAATTTGAAAAATTGAAGTTAAAAAAATAAATCATCCATCTTATTAAATCTGTCAAGTGAAATTCCAAAATCATCCATCCTTTTAAATCTGAAGCCAGAGTTGGCAAAGAAAAGTTAGTAAACAGAAAATAAACAAATAGTGATGAAATTACTGTTCATTATGTCATAAAGGTTCCTCTTCAAGGCTCTACTCACCAGCAGACAAAATACCTAAACAAAACAAGTAATCGTGTTGCTATGCAACTACATTGCCCTCAGTTCTTGTAAAATAACAGAACAATAGTTCAGGCTACATGACTGTATAACAATATGAAGTGCATGTGTTTAAACCTAAGAAATTGAGGTATAAAATTTTACAGGTTTAATATTATTAAATGGTAGATTAAATCATTATAAGTGTATTTAAAATGACTTATGCACTTATGCTAATGCATTCGTGGGCATTTTCAGTCGTATATTGGGCATTAAGTATTATTACACATCATATCTGCCTGTATCTGTTTATGATTGTTTTAACATATTTTTCATGCAGTTTTGCTGCAATTCATATGGCAAATTTAATGAGATAAAGAATGACCTAGTCAAGCTGGTTTACTTTTTTCTAGTGTAAATTTTGGATGATGTTGGCACTGGTACCATTATTGTTAACAGGCATTATAATACATGTATATGTTTATATTCTCATAAAATGGTTAGTCATGGGGAGACAAGAAAAATAACACAATGAAAATATTTACCTTAACTTGTTAATTGTTACCAGGGATTTATTTTGAGTTGAAAGTTTTATGACAAACTCTGAATCTAGTATAGTGAAACCTGTTTTAAAGTATGCCTTTATATTAAAAAAAGATGGACATGTCTAAATTGAATATCTTTTGAACAAAATTTTATTTTGATGTACACACAGGTTAATTAATCAAACGAGATTGAGATACATGTAGTTCTGTTTAGTAAGCTCTTATCCTGTATTTCTAGGGTAAGAGGTGAGCAAATTGGCAAGCCGACAAATACAGTCCTTGAACACATCTAAGGTTTCAGTTTACTTGGGAATGAAGATTTACGCCCTAGTTAAATGAACATTTCATTTATATTGAGACATCGCTCGCTACTTTTACTTCACATAATATGTTTTGTGATTATTGTAACAATGTTCATAGTGCTTACAAGAGAGCTATTCGGGCTTTTTTTTTACCAATATAATTATTTATGTTGTAAATAGTGTATATTATATTGCAAGTTGTAAAGTACTGAGTTTATCAGATAGAGTTTTGTGAATAAAAAAAAGAAAACTTAATATTTGTTATTGAACATTATATTAGCTTTCCTGAGCCAATGCCAAGGTGACCTTTGTGATCTGTCTTCATCTGTCGTGTAAACTTTTCACGTTTAATCTTCTTGAAAATCACTGGGCTAAATTTTATGATCTTTGACAGTAATGATTTCTGGTGAAGGGCTTTCAGACTTAAGCAAATGAAGAGATTATGTCCTCTGGAGGAACTAAAAATCTTTAAAATGACCAAAAATGAACGAAGTGATTCACATAAACAATCAGATCAGGTGCTTTTGTAGGCAAGAAAGTAAGTATGTCTATCAACACAGTAAGAAAAGGCAAACCTTTTAATCTGTTAAAATGCTAGTAAAAAAGAAGGAAAGGCTTCTGAAAACTGAAATTAGCAATTAGTAAGACAAATAATAATCAAAACTTATATCATCTTGGATTAATTGAAGATGTTCATTTAGTCATTTACCACTATGGTACCTTAGTTGGTAGAGTGCTAGCTAGCTCTGTATGTGGGAGGTCATAAATGCAAACCCCAGCTGGGTCTGACCCACACTTGAAACTAGGAAGTGACTGTTCATTTGCCACAGGGTCCTCTGGAAGAGACTTTAAAAACTGATGCCATGGCATGTTAAAGAACCTTCCCTGCACCTTGCCCTGAGAACACGGCAAAGGTCAAAATTTTTGCGATATTGATTGATTAAATGAGGTTTTACGTCCCAGTCAAGAATATTTCAATCATATTGAGGCAACACTAGCTATAGGTGAAGTTGCAGAACTTTGACCTTTGTAGTGTGGTCGGGGCAATGTATAGGGAGGGTTCTTTAACTTGCCATGACATGGGGCATCAGTTTTTAAGGTCTCTTCCGAAGGACCCTGTGACTTGCTACTCTAAATGCTGAGTCACTTACTATTTTTAAGTCTTGGTCAGTCCTGGCCAGGGTTCCAACACGGCCTCCCACTTAAAAAGGTGAGCACTCTGCCAACTGACCTACCATAGTGGTGTGGTGACATCTAGATATAAGTACAAATAAAGTGAATAGACCTTAGCATTGCTGTTAACAGTGTTATAAAGGAAAGTTTTGTCTTGACTGTTTTTATAAACCATTTGAGAATTGGTATGCAATCACCGGTTGTATGTGACGTACAGTTAGCATTTAATGGACTGGTTAACTAGTGAATGCTACCATACCAATGGGGTACAATATATGATATGTATGAGCAGTAAGTAGGGGAGTAATTAGAACTTTAATGAAAAGAATTGAAAAGACTAGTGCTTTCATTAAAAAGTAAATTATATTCTGCATAAATTCAGTATTATCTGACCTATTCCTGAAAGTATGAGAACTATCAACTGAACTGTTCCTGAAAGTATGAGAACTATCAACTGAACTGTTCCTGAAAGTATGAGAACTATCAACTGAACTATTCTTGAAAGTATGAGAACTATTCACTGAACTATTCCTGAAAGTATGAGAACTATTAACTGAACTATTCCTGAAAGTATGAGAACTATTTACTGAACTATTCCTGAAATTATGAGAACTATCAACTGAACTATTCCTGAAAGTATGAGAACTATCATCAACTGAACTATTCCTGAAAGTATGAGAACTATTTACTGAACTATTCCTTAAAGTATGAGAACTATTTACTGAACTATTCCTGAAAGTATGAGAACTATCAACTGAACTATTCCTGAAATTATGAGAACTATCAACTGAACTATTCCTGAAAGTATGAGAACTTTTTACTGAATTATTCCTGAAAGTATAAGAACTATTCACTGAACTATTCCTGAAAGTATGAGAACTATTCACTGAACTATTCCAGAAAGTATGAAAACTATCAACTGAACTATTCCTGAAAGTATGAGAGAACTATTAACTGAACTATTCCTGAAAGTATGAGAACTATTAACTGAACTATACCTGAAAGTATGAGAACTATTAACTGAACTATACCTGAAAGTATGAGAACTATTAACTGAACTATTACTGAAAGTATGAGAACTATTAACTGAACTATTCCTGAAAGTATGAGAACTATTCACTGAACTATACCTGAAAGTATGAGAACTTTTATTAACTGAACTATTCCTGAAAGTATGAGAACTGTATTTCTGTCAAGTGTATAAGGTGTACATATAAAGGCAATGGGATACCATACCATGCAGCTTTCCATCTGCCTTGACAATCTAGTTTTCTGGTTTCTCTTGTTTTAATGCTGTATGAATACCTTTACATGTTGTATATTAGTCTATACTATCAGGACAGGTCTTTCAGAAATTCACGCCAGTGCTGATTAGCCAGCATCTCTTCTTTTGCCAAGAACTTGGCATTATGGATAGAAAGTTAGGGTTCTTTTGGATAAACGAGGTCTTGTGTCACAGTAGGCATGACATGATAAAGAACCCTGCTGTATAATGCCATCAGCGCAGCGCAAAGGCAAAATTTCTGCAACTTCGCCTATAGCTGGTGACATCTCGATTTAAGTGAAATATTTATGACTGGGACATCATTACTCAACTTATATTAAGCAGTCAGTTCTGGGATGGTGGAGGAAACCAAAGTGCCCAGAGAAAAGCACTGATCTTTGGCAAGCAAGCTGACAAACTTGTATTAGTATTTGTCCTGAGTGGGATTTACACCAAGGTGGCGAAAGGCATGAGTGATTTAATATTAGGAGTCTGCTTAAAGCAATGTTAATATATCATTACAAAGCAGTCTATTTTAACAAATGAATAATTCCTTTTACAATATTACAGGTTTTTTTATAACAAATAATATCTCCTTTGTTCATAATGATCTTCATTTTCACATTTTCATAATATATTAATAACTTTATTTGTACTATGTACTATAAAACATTCCATTCATGCACCACAAAATACCCTTCATCCGTACGTCTAATGCTATACCTCACAGCTACACAAAAAAAATACATGATAACAAAAACAGAAGATGGCAAAATGAAGGCAATAATAATGCTTTATCAATACATGCACTTTCACATCTAAAAGCGTAAAATTTAATCCCGATTTTTCATTGCATAAAAAATACCAACCAATAACATGAATAATCTCGAATCACTCGAGATTTCTGCTGCTGTAAATATATTAAACAGATACAATAAGTTGCTGGTTTTCCACTAATCTAATTATTTCCAAAATATGTGGAAATATAGTTTATTTTACCAAATTTTTCACAAATTTGTTAAAATAGGATTCTTTTTGAGAGAATTGCCCAGAAATTAGAGGACCAGGTGTTCCCCTTAAATGGAGACTTTGGAAACATAGCAGTTGAAATATTTTTGTCACCAAGTTAAGCTGCAATTACATGTATAAAGGTAAATCAACCCACCCACCCAGCTTGAAAATTCTCATTTAACAGAAATATCTCAAAATTTCAAATTTCTTAATGACCATTTGATATACTGTATACATGGAAATATTTTCTGCTTCAAAATTTTTGTAAATAAAACATTTTCTCCAAAAATGTAAACAAAATTTCCACAATGCCATGAGTGATTTAGATAACCTGTAGAATATGAACATTGATATCCATCAAATATTTACAAATATCACAAACCACAAATTATTACAAGTAACAAACAATAATTATCAATCACATCAAGACAAGGTTTTATAAAGCCTTTTCTTAAGCAAATGGTTAGTGAAATTGGAAAATTAGAATTAAAAAAAAAAATTGTAATCAACAAAGTTTTAAATTCAATCACTTCTGATAAAAGTAATTGTTTGCATTTATTGTTATAAACAAAGTTTTTAATTCAAGCACTTCCGATAATAGTAATTGTTTGCATTAATTTCAATACATAAATATAAAACATTGCCCATTAAACAAGATACAAATTTTTACTAACCAGCTGGTTAAGCTAAAACAGCTTTGAACAACCAAGCCCTGTACGTTTAATTTTATAGATACAAAATTTAAGTACAAAACTTTTTCTAACCCAAATCTGTGGAAATATATTACAAGTTATGAGAATCACTACTATAACATTTGATCAACACCCCTAAACACTTGTGTGGTGCGTTTTTTGCGCAACAAATTCCTGGAATAACGTCAATTTTTATAGAGAAATGTGAAGTGATATTATTCCATATCAAATGAACACTAAAAATATAACAGGACAAGACTAGAGAAGATGGACCAAAATACCTTAACACTTGTGTGGTATGTTTTGGAAAATGTTTGCTCACACAACAAACTCCTGGAATAACATCTATTTTTATGAAAAAATGTGAAGTGGTATTTATTCCAAACCAATGGAAATAATAGTTCCACACAAACGTTAGGGGGTATCACATGGTACAGTGGTGAACCCACAAACGTTAGGGGGTATCACATGGTACAGTGGTGAACCCACAAACGTTAGGGGGTATCACATGGTACAGTGGTGAACCCACAAACGTTAGGGGGTATCACATGGTACAGTGGTGAACCCACAAACGTTAGGGGGTATCACATGGTACAGCAACAAACCTCATTAAGAAGTACAGCACTGACTAGACTAGAGAAGATGTATCTGTATAGATATTATACGATCAAATACGCTGATCCTCAACAAATAAAAGATCCCAAGGGAAAAACCAATCTGATACTGTAAATAGGTTTTTTTTGCGAGTGTAAATTTTATGAAATCTTCTTGTTGAAAATTTGTGAGTGGTTATTTTCACAATTTTACTCATTCTTTTGTCAATAACAAGGTCTTACCTTAATTCGTGAGGGGAAATTTTTTCGTAATTTTTTTAAAGTCATGAACGAATAAAATTTCCACCACACAAAAATTAACATGTTCGTTTACAGTATCAAGTTGATTACATAAAGCATTGTTCATTATTATGCAACATAAATCATCTCTGTAACTTGACTGAATTAGCAATAACATGTGATTATTTAATATCAAAATATATATAATTAATTTTTGCTGAAATTGTTAACATTAATATAACATCACAATTTATGACAAAAATTGTATCACATCATTAAACCAAAAAACATACAAATCTAAGTTTGAATCATAATCCTAGAAACAAAACTTTTAAGTAAAAACTTAGAAAACTGGCAAATCATGCAAAATATTTTAACTTCCACCTGGGAAGTGAATGCTACGTAAAGGTTATCACCTCCGTCATTAGTTATTCTTCCAGTTAAGCATCCCATTCAATAACACAAAACAACTGAAATGTCCACTCCTTAAACAGGGTCTATCATCATATCATAATCTAATGGTTTAATATGTAGCCCATTTAACTCCATCTTGAAAACAGGATTGATTAATTAATTGAATTTGGATTTATGTCCTAATTAAGAACATTTCATATGTATTGAGACATCAACAGCTATAGAAAAACTGTCAGAATTTTTAACCATTGCAGTGTGCTTAGGGCGATGGGCAGGAAAGGTTATTTAAAATGCCATGCCTGCATTGACACAGGGCATTGGTATTTAAGGACTTTTTCAAAGGACCCCATGACTTTCATGAATTTATAATAAAGGAACTGATTTTATATTTAATTAATGATTATACCGGTAACTTAAATATCATTACTGTAAAAATATATCACAGTGATACAATCAGTCCAACAATGGAACAATCTGAGTGATATAAATAAAGGGCAATAACTCTCAATAAAGAAGCAGGGGTTCTGAAACACGAACTTGTCTGAGATATATTTCATACTTATTTCCTGTATCTAGTTTCTGGAAATTTTGCTCAGATATAAAGTTGTTGGCACGGACCAGTGAAGTGGAATGATTGGACTTTATCCTAAATCCCCTCTGAAGACTGCATGGGGATAATAATTGACAGTCAATGACTGTGAAGTATTTTCAGTTCTATCTGGTCCAATCTATGTAATCCAGGATTTGTATATTAAATGCTATCAATATCTATTGTCTGTTTAACCAACAAATAATAAATAAATAAATAAATAAATAAATAAATAAATAAATAAATAAATAAATAAATAAATCATATACATGATAGAAATATGTCCTTGCCAAATGATGGAAACAATCCATTTACGAAATACAAATCATCATAATTATCCATTATCTATCAATTTCTCTATCCTTCATTAGCCTTGGTGGCAGAGTTGTATAAAGCACACATTTATTTCTCACAGTACCTCTCATTGCTTGGTTCCAATCCCAATCTTGACATATCCTAGTGTGAGAAAGTTGCCAGTTCCCTTGCCGGGTGGTTTTCTCCTGACCCTCCGATTTCCTCCATCATCAATGAACTGACTGCCTTGATATACATGTAAGTTAAAGAATCTTGACTAGAGAAATGAGAATACAACTCAACTCCACCCTGTCCATTACATCATGATATAAATGTTGGTCTAGCCATAAAAGATTGCCTAGGTAAGTAAGGGAGGGATATTTATAAGCAATTGGTCCAAATGAGTGGGTTGAAATAAAAAAGTGTAAGAAATGGGATCTAAATTTGCTAGTCCAAATGAGTGGGTTAAAAATAAAAAAGTGTAAGAAATGGGATCTAAATTTGCTAGTCCAAATGAGTGGGTTGAAATAAGAAAGTGTAAGAAATGGGATCTAAATTTGCTAGTTTAAGTAGGCAAAACCAACAACCTAAATCTAACTGTTCCATGGAATTCATTCATTTATTTAAAAACAAAAAACCCACAAAATTATACATACTTTTCCCATCCAGGAACCATAAACACTCTTGTAGTTCTCAAACATTTATAAAACTGTTAATTTTCACCATTCCCTACTCGTATGTAGCTTTAAAATGTGTAGATTATGTCAAACCTATTTAATACCAGTTTAAACTACTAAAACCATTTTAATTTGAAATTCTAACAGAACATGATAACTATTAGTATGGTACTAATAAGTAACTACCTACTGAGTTTAAAACTAGTTTTCAAAAATTGTGTTAAGGTTACATATAAACAGTGATAATGTATCCATAATTGTTTTTACACCTCTACAAGCACCTTATATTGCACCAATAATATGTATCAATATCAAAAAAGGAACAAAATATTTCTATTGGCAGTATAAATATTATACATTGAACAGTAAATTATGTTCTACATCATCAATATCAGGAATACACGTGTTAATACAGCAAAACCTCCATACAGTGCCACCATTTGTTATGTATCAGGAATACACATGTTAATACAGTAAAACCTCCATACAGTGCCACCATTTGTTATGTATCAGGAATACACGTGTTAATACAGTAAAACCTCCATACAGTGCCACCATTTGTTATGTATCAGGAATACACGTGTTAATACAGTAAAACCTCCATACAGTGCCACCATTTGTTATGTATCAGGAATACACATGTTAATACAGTAAAACCTCCATACAGTGCCACCATTTGTTATGTATCAGGAATACAAGTGTTAATACAGTAAAACCTCCATACAGTGCCACCATTTGTTATGTATCAGGAATACACATGTTAATACAGTAAAACCTCCATACAGTGCCACCATTTGTTATGTATCAGGAATACACATGTTAATACAGTAAAACCTCCATACAGTGCCACCATTTGTTATGTATCAGGAATACACATGTTAATACAGTAAAACCTCCATACAGTGCCACCATTTGTTATGTATCAGGAATACACATGTTAATACAGTAAAACCTCCATACAGTGCCACCATTTGTTATGTATCAGGAATACAAGTGTTAATACAGTAAAACCTCCATACAGTGCCACCATTTGTTATGTATCAGGAATACACATGTTAATACAGTAAAACCTCCATACAGTGCCACCATTTGTTATGTATCAGGAATACAAGTGTTAACACAGTAAAACCTCCATACAGTGCCACCATTTGTTATGTATCAGGAATACACATGTTAATACAGTAAAACCTCCATACAGTGCCACCATTTGTTATGTATCAGGAATACAAGTGTTAATACAGTAAAACCTCCATACAGTGCCACCATTTGTTATGTATCAGGAATACAAGTGTTAATACAGTAAAACCTCCATACAGTGCCACCATTTGTTATGTATCAGGAATACACATGTTAATACAGTAAAACCTCCATACAGTGCCACCATTTGTTATGTATCAGGAATACAAGTGTTAATACAGTAAAACCTCCATACAGTGCCACCATTTGTTATGTATCAGGAATACACGTGTTAATACAGTAAAACTTCCATACAGTGCCACCATTTGTTATGTATCAGGAATACAAGTGTTAATACAGTAAAACCTCCATACAGTGCCACCATTTGTTATGTATCAGGAATACACGTGTTAATACAGTAAAACTTCCATACAGTGCCACCATTTGTTATGTATCAGGAATACACGTGTTAATACAGTAAAACCTCCATACAGTGCCACCATTTGTTATGTATCAGGAATACAAGTGTTAATACAGTAAAACCTCCATACAGTGCCACCATTTGTTATGTATCAGGAATACACGTGTTAATACAGTAAAACCTCCATACAGTGCCACCATTTGTTATGTATCAGGAATACACATGTTAATACAGTAAAACCTCCATACAGTGCCACCATTTGTTATGTATCAGGAATACAAGTGTTAATACAGTAAAACCTCCATACAGTGCCACCATTTGTTATGTATCAGGAATACACATGTTAATACAGTAAAACCTCCATACAGTGCCACCATTTGTTATGTATCAGGAATACACATGTTAATACAGTAAAACCTCCATACAGTGCCACCATTTGTTATGTATCAGGAATACAAGTGTTAATACAGTAAAACCTCCATACAGTGCCACCATTTGTTATGTATCAGGAATACACATGTTAATACAGTAAAACCTCCATACAGTGCCACCATTTGTTATGTATCAGGAATACAAGTGTTAATACAGTAAAACCTCCATACAGTGCCACCATTTGTTATGTATCAGGAATACACGTGTTAATACAGTAAAACCTCCATACAGTGCCACCATTTGTTATGTATCAGGAATACACATGTTAATACAGGAAAACCTCCATACAGTGCCACCATTTGTTATGTATCAGGAATACAAGTGTTAATACAGTAAAACCTCCATACAGTGCCACCATTTGTTATGTATCAGGAATACACATGTTAATACAGTAAAACCTCCATACAGTGCCACCATTTGTTATGTATCAGGAATACAAGTGTTAATACAGTAAAACCTCCATACAGTGCCACCATTTGTTATGTATCAGGAATACACGTGTTAATACAGTAAAACCTCCATACAGTGCCACCATTTGTTATGTATCAGGAATACATGTGTTAATACAGTAAAACCTCCATACAGTGCCACCATTTGTTATGTATCAGGAATACACGTGTTAATACAGTAAAACCTCCATACAGTGCCACCATTTGTTATGTATCAGGAATACACGTGTTAATACAGTAAAACCTCCATACAGTGCCACCATTTGTTATGTATCAGGAATACAAGTGTTAATACAGTAAAACCTCCATACAGTGCCACCATTTGTTATGTATCAGGAATACACGTGTTAATACAGTAAAACCTCCATACAGTGCCACCATTTGTTATGTATCAGGAATACATGTGTTAATACAGTAAAACCTCCATACAGTGCCACCATTTGTTATGTATCAGGAATACACGTGTTAATACAGTAAAACCTCCATACAGTGCCACCATTTGTTATGTATCAGGAATACATGTGTTAATACAGTAAAACTTCCATACAGTGCCACCATTTGTTATGTATCAGGAATACAAGTGTTAACACAGTAAAACCTCCATACAGTGCCACCATTTGTTATGTATCAGGAATACAAGTGTTAATACAGTAAAACCTCCATACAGTGCCACCATTTATTATGTATCAGGAATACACGTGTTAATACAGTAAAACCTCCATACAGTGCCACCATTTGTTATGTATCAGGAATACACGTGTTAATACAGTAAAACCTCCATACAGTGCCACCATTTGTTATGTATCAGGAATACAAGTGTTAATACAGTAAAACCTCCATACAGTGCCACCATTTGTTATGTATCAGGAATACAAGTGTTAATACAGTAAAACCTCCATACAGTGCCACCATTTGTTATGAATCAGGAATACAAGTGTTAATACAGTAAAACCTCCATACAGTGCCACCATTTGTTATGTATCAGGAATACAAGTGTTAATACAGTAAAACCTCCATACAGTGCCACCATTTGTTATGTCTGATTTTAGCATTACATAGATTTGACAATAAACCAAGGGAAACATCAAAGAAATAATCTTTGTAACTTCAAACTGCTACGTGTATTATGATAAGTGAGTTGGCAAAGCTATTAAGGGACATTATAGTGTTTTTAAGGGGCATTATGGCGATAAGTGATGTGGCAGTTATTAAGGGGCATTATAGCCAGGTTTTACTGTACTCTACAAATCTTATCATCAATAATAGAGATATTTGGAAATGATTTGCAGTATTTTTTTCAAACAAAAGACGACACCATGCCAAAGGTTCAATATAGAGGTAAAGATGTATTTTAATTAATATTGCAGTTTTCTCTTTTTTTTCAAAAACTTAAATAAAAAATCTGTCGCATGAAAAAAATTATATATAAATAAATACTTAATTAAATAAATAAATTAGGGTCCATACCCCCAACCCATAAATCAGAGGTCTGAAACTTGAACCATTCAGTCCCACTTCTCCTGACTATTTTGGTGGTTCTACATATAAAGTGACTACTTTTACAAACAAACTAAAACAAAAATTACAATGGTTGTAATACACAATAAAGTGTGTGTGTTAAAATTAAGTAACATGGTTTTCATAAGACAAATGAACTGTGATAACATTGTATATGTATTACATTGGGAACATAATTTTTGTTTGTGTTTAACTTTAATGAGAATCATTTGTTGTGGAATGATAACAAGATCAGATAATTTAATTACCAAGTTAATCAACTCCATTTTAGTGACAAAAAACTGTTTGTACAGAAATTTTGATGCAATGATGCCATAATTTCTATGGATTTGGCAGGTTTTTTTTTTTGAAACAAGCTGAACTCTGTGGCAACTAAACAATCCTGAGGTCAATTCATGCCAAATGTCCCTCACTGGAAACATTGTTTTTTCCTTTTAATTTTTGCTAGGGTTTTTCTTTTCTTTTAAAATAATGTATTATCATTTCTTTTTCTTTTTAGCCATTATAGCTTTTCTTTTAAGTTCCTCTTCTTCTCTTCTGATATCTTCTAAATCTTCTTGCTTTCCTAAACGTGCACTGTTCATAGAAAAAAAGTTTAATTGGAAAAGGAAATACTGTTACAAGTACATGTCCTTAATATAATTGATATGTGTGTGTTAAAATAACAAACTAAATAAATAAATAAATAAATAAATTACTGTATCAATTCACCAGTTCAAGATATAGTAAAATTCTTTTAATGTTCGATACATACTGTTGTACATAAAGGAAGAAGTATACTGGTCTTTGTGACATAACACATATTTTTTTAGTTTTGATCTCATTGTGTCAATACTCAGTATCAATTGATTGGTTTTTTTACATTCCAGTCAAGAATATTTCACTTATATTAGGATATCACCAGCTATAAGTGATGTGGCAGAATTTTTACCTTTGCAGTTTGCTCAGGGCAATATAGAGAGTGGGTTCTTTTACATGTAATGCCTTCTGTGACATAGGACATCAGTTTTTAAGGTCTCTTCCTAAGGGCACCTCGACTTTTCTTTCTAAATACAGAATGCTTGGCAAAAGAACAATCACTTCCTTTTTCAAGTATTGGTCAGACCCTGCTGAGTTCCAAACCAGGACCTACCAGATACAAAGTGAGCACTCTACCAACTGACCTACCATAGTGGTCTGTCTACTCAGTAGTGATGCAAATGCTATAACTTATATTTAGTTGTTCATAAATGTAAGCAACATAGATATTACTCTGTTGAAAAGGACATCATAAGAATCTGAATGTTATATGATTACCTTCTAGCTTCTTCTTTCATACATTGAGCAAAGTTTGCTGTCATATTGGCAATCTCGTGGTCACTTTCATACCTAAACCTGAAAATAACAGGTATTAATAAGTTTATTTGAAATAAAATACATGTACTGTAAACACATTTTATAGTCAAAATTTGAATTTTCATAACTAATAGAAAATATAATTTTTGAAAGGCAATTTAAATATTCTTTATTTAATAATGACTATTTTGCAGAATAGAGTACAAGTTATTATGATAATTTGAATTCTCAATTATTTAAACCCATTTCATTTGACAATGTTTGTAGCGTTTATCACAATTTTATTGATAAGTATGATGTCTCTGTATCTAAAATTACCCTGGATATATATATGACATCACATAGTTCCATGTTCTTTTCATTCCCAATTTTTATCACACATGTGGTGGGTGTTACTAGCTAAATAAGATGTGCTTACCCTTCTGGATCACCCGGTCTCACTTCTCAGGTGGAAATTAACAGGTTTATCGTAATATGTCTAATTTTAGTGATTTTCCCAATGAAACAGGAGTGTTAGCTTTTAATTCATTACCACATTAAATATTATCATCGTGCACAAGGTGATCCATGGGTTTTATGCCAATACAAGTTCATGTGGATTTACCAAAATTATAACATATGTTAAAATATGTACATGCTTACATGTATATGATTACAGTACATTTATGATATCCAATGGTGTGGTTAAACTAATATTATAAGCAACTTTATATAATTAATCTATTTGACATTTCTGTAAGTGAAAACAGTCCAATCATAATGCAGAAAGCAACAAATAAAGAATATAAATATACATGTAGTCCGTTATGAAAACATAGATTTGTGTATTTTGACAGTTTCTCCAAAACTATTGGAGCAATACTACTTTCATTACTATTTTTGCATAACCCAATGTTGGTGCTACAAAAATATAACAAAAAGTAAAATTCTCAATTTTTTACCAAGGGCCCTTTTTTGCATATGGATGGTCATTAGTGTGTATTAGGACTTACTTTCTCTTGTCATATCCAAATATGTCTCTGATGTGTCGTGAGACGTCCCCTATATCATCATACATTTCACCTACTTCATCATCCTCATCACAAATAAAATCATCCATTTCTTCATCATACTCGCTGTCAGAATCATCATTCAAAAAGTCCTGTGGTTTTCTTTTCACTAAAAAAATTAAATAAAATCCATGTTAGCTTATTGATAAATAGTCCAGTAATTCTGCTCTAAGATTAACTGGCTCCAGTCTTCTGCTCTAAGCTTAACTGGCTCCAGTCTTAACTAAGATTTTCCAAAACATAAATCTGGCAAATTAGATATCTTAATTTTGCAAATTGTTAAGATATTAAGAAATTTAATTTGTCATTTTGAAGATCACTTCAAGCTTTTAACATCTGTATTTAGTTTCTTCAAAGATATTATAAGTTACAGGGCTTTGGCAGGTTACACGGCCCCATTTACCCCGTCAAAGATTTATGTACCCTGAGCCGCAGACGAAGGGTACATTCATCTTTGACGGGGTACATGGGACCGTGTAACCTGCCAAAGACCTGTATAACGTTTTTGTCACCCTTCAAAGCGTTACCAGTTGGATCTTTTTAACTTCCATTTCGTATTTTCTTTGACTTGCGTACGTTGTCGCCATGTTTGTTTACCGTAACTAGACGTCAGAGATGCACGAGTTACTTCTCTTTTACCGCTAAACGTCACGTGCTTTCATGTACCCCGGCAGATTTCCGAACATCGTTCCATGTACCCCGGCAAGTTAACCAATCGTTATGCAAGAAATTTCTTTGAAGGGTGACAAATATCCATAATTTCAACAGATTGCCAAATTTTGTGAAATTTAAGTTAAGGAAACCCTTATTTAAAGAATGATTGTGAAACTGGAGTCTGACTCTGTTAGTTTAGGAAGCTAGCCATTTTTTAAATTTCATTTCATTTCAACTGGTTTGCTTCCCTGGTAGAAGTTCCATGTGTTTAACTAAATTTGCCACTTTTCAAAGTTTTGGATTGTGATTTGAACATTGTCTGGTATGTCTGTTTTTTGATGATTATTTTAATGTAAAAACATGAGGGTCTTGAAGGCACTGGGCACTCATCTCAGTGGGAAAACGACTGTGTTTCTATTGGTTTAAAGGTGTCAAGAAGAAAAGTGCAATTAATTTCAATATATAGGATTTTTTTTGTAAATTGCTGTCATTTCATTTTTATTTAAAACATAAATTTTTCATGATTTAAAATGTGATGACATTGGATTCTGCCATTGCTACTAAGAGTTTTTAATACATGTTGTATTGAAACAGGATGGTGGTATGGCACTGAATAAGAAATTTTGAAATTGTATTATATCAAAATTTTACTATTGTTATATAAAAGAACATTAGTATCTGAAGAATAATTACGAAAGTATTTTCTTTAATAATGTTTGCATGTAGTCAATTTTCCTGAACGATCTGCTACCATAACCGTGTTAAGTTATCTTTGTGATAAATTAATATAAATCTTGGTCAAAGAAGACATTGCAGTCATCTGATCGGCGTATCTCACATGACCATGTGACCCCCAGTGTGGGACATGATGTAATATTGTGGGAAAATTGATACACATTAAGGGTCATGACCCCAATTGTCTTTCAAGGGAATTGCAATACAATTGCTTCTGCATTTTTCATCGAAGAGAGATAGTCATATTGTAAATATAAATTAATATAAATCTTTGTCAAAGAAGACATTGCAGTCAGCAGATAGCTACAGGGAATGTTAAAATTGTTTGTTACACTTAAGAGTGGAAATATTAATACAAAGGCATTTATAGTTCTTGTTTATTATGGCTACTGGTATATAGGAAGTATGGTGCTGAGAAGTCATGTTAAGTTGATGTATCAATACACCCTGAATGGATATACACTGCCATCCATAAACTATTATACATGTTTAAAACTGGTCATATCATCACAGACTGAAAATCTTCAAACAATTAAATTGTTGAAAACATAATTTTGTTAAAGCTGGGTGATTTTCAATGACAGGAATATATATATATATTCGCTATATTCGTGGTACAGTGTATTTTCATGAAAATACAGCATTTTGAGGCATTCTGTAATGTTGCTCAAGAAGACATGAATACACTAGTCGTTGTCGAATTGCGAAAAATTTAACACCACAAAAATAAAGCAATATATAGTATTATATAGCGAGAATGTCATAAATATTTGAAAATTTTAAATTAGGAATAGATAAATAAAAATCTCAAAAGTACTTTTTGGTTTGCCTACACATCTTGAATTAATCAGAGTAATTGTTGATGTTCACCTAAGTACTGGGAGACACAAGTCCTTCAATGCTGTTGATCTAAAATATCAAATAAGATTTTCCCACACTATAATATAAAAGTTGTAAACTCATTACCTGGTTTTGGTTTGTCTTTATTTATCTCTCCATAAATCCTATCCCATGGGTTACTAGGCTGTGCTTTAACTGGTTTCTCCTTCACTTTTGGTGGACCACATTCCAGGACGTTTTCATTTGTACTAGAGTATTTGCTCTCATCTATTTCAGGTCTCTTTTTAACTTTATTTTTTGAAAGCATTTCACTTTCTACTTTTCTCTTTTTAATTTCTGATTCAACAGGACTATCCCTGCCACCAGATCGGTACTTATCTGGAACATGAGGACGTTTCTTATTATTCACAGATTCATTTGGGGTTTTTGATATACAATTTTGTTTCGTTTTTTCTGGTATTTTCATTTTTTTCTGAGAATTTGATGAACCATGGGTCATATCCGTACTTGAATTATTGTTTACTTTTGACAAAGCATTCTTTTTTGCACTATCAGGAATGTGAAATGTCTTGTTGTTACTTTTCAGTGAAGATGATGATAATGAGGAATTTAATTTACTATCACTTTTACTGAATTTGGAATGAAGTTGTTTTCTTGCCTCAAAATCTTGGTTCCCAGCTGATGGTTTTAATTTTTTAAATTCTGAACCATTTTGTTTATTTTCCTGCTTCAGTGGTAAACTGTTATTTAAATTAGTTTTAGTTATGTCTGGTTTTTTATCACCTGTTTTATTATTGTCTGGTTTCTGTGTGCCATATTTATACCAGTCTTTATAGTCCTTGGACTGTAATCTTTTCTTCCTTTCCTCTTCTCTTTCTTTTTCCTCCTGTGTCATAAGCCTTTTAGGTTCTTCTTCTTTTTTCAATTTAACTATTTTGGGTTCAAATGCTATAGGTTCTGCAGATTTGGTTTGTGCTAACTTTAACAAATCTGAAAAAATCATTGGGGGAGGGGCAGGTTTTTTCGGAACTTTTGGTTTAACTTTAACTTTCTCTGAACTTTCTGTTTTCACCTCAACACTAGTCTTTTTGTCAGACACTTTATCTTTGCTATTTGTTAATGATAACCTATCAGATTCTTTGTTACTTTTGTGTTTGGAATGTTTATGTAATGACTTATCTGATTGGTCATTCTGATCACTTTTTTTATGTTTCGTCCTATCACTTTTGCTAGATTTGTCTCGATCAGATTTTTTATCATGTTCTCCATTTTTGTGTTTTTCTTTGCTTTTGGATTTTTGTGAAATGTCATCATCACTATCGCTATCATCGTTGATAAACTCTGCAGACTTTTCTTTCTTCTTCCGTCCACTACCCGATATGTTTTCAATCAATTCTGATTTAATACAGCCTTTTATCCTAGACAATTTTTCTTGAAGTTTACGCTTGATTTCTTCTTCCCTGCTTGTACAGTTTACAACTCGAGCACTCCCGCCAGAGTCTGATTTTAGGTGAGTATAAGTTACATTATCATCAGATTTATTAAGTGATGCATATAAACTAACATCCAGGTCTACTCTCTTTGACTTTTCATCTTTAGACGAACTACAGGAGCTGCTTGTTTTAGATGTTTTTTCACGGTCAGATCTTGATTTTGAAGAACTCTCTGATTTTGTTTTTGAACTAGATGAACTTTCTGATTTTGTTTTTGAACTAGATGAGCTCTCTGGTTTTGATTTTGAACTAGATGAACTTTCTGATTTTGTTTTTGAATTACATGAACTTTCTGATTTTGTTTTTGAACTAGATGAACTTTCTGATTTTGTTTTTGAACTAGATGAACTTTCTGATTTTGTCCTTGAACTTGAGGAACTTTCTGATTTTGATTTAGAGCTGGATGAACCATTTGTTGTTGAACTTGAGGAACTTCCTGTTTTTGAACTGAGAACTTTATGATCTTTTGAATGTTTGTCTGAACTTTTATCAGACTTTTTATGATTATCACTGGAATGTGTTTTTAAATGTGAACTAGATGATTTTTCCTCTGTTTTTTTTGTTTCGTATTTGAATTCTCTGTTTCAATGGTTTTATTATCACTAGAATTCTTATCACTGTCAACATTTTGCACTTTCTTGGGTATCCTGAACCTATTTTTCTTTTCTTCTTCCTTCTGTCTACGTATTTCCTCTTCTTCTTGTAGTTTTTTAATCTGATTTTTTCTTCTCTACGCTTTCTCTCTGCCTCTTCTGTAACAAAAAACATGAGATGAATAGTATTAGTAAACTATAAACTTTGAAATGTAAATCAAGAAGTCAGAATTTTTTAGTAAAAAGTCACAAGTTATTTGATTGAGAAATAATCAACATTTACACATGGTATATCACCGAGTAATACACAGACAAGAGTTCACATGTGGAAGGTGGCTTTGCTTTATGACTGGCTCTCTTCATGTTTCATGAAGGAAAACGCAGGTTTGGGTTCAAGACATGCATCACAACATTGGATAATATTGTTAAGTCAGATCCATGTCAAATCTACATTTTCATAGGACAACCATGAATATACTGTTACGCAAATTTTTATTCATTCAATTTAACAGCAAATTTTGGTCATTTGGATAATTTTTGCTTGCTGTCAACTGTCTATCACATCCGAGTCCATCACTTCAGGGCCACGATGATCACTATGTGATTCAGGTAATTTAAAAACACTCTCACTGTGTTGGACAAGATTGTTTCGACTTCAACATAAGAGTTTAATATTGTTTCTAGGTAAAATTAATGCTTAAGTACCATATAAGTCAACAGCGCAAGAATCACACTCTGGAGAAAATACTGTGATGATGTTGTAAATATGTGAATTTAACAAACAGAAATTTCAATTAAGAATGGTTATTTCACATACAAGTATATAATATGTTAATTATATTTGTATTATTTGAATTAGTGAACCTTTTTCTCGTTTTTCTCTTTCCTTTTCTTCCAATAGTTTCTTCAAAACTTCTGATTTGCTACTTGGGTCTTTTTTTTCTTTCTTTGGTGCTGTAAATTTTGTACTTAGAGCTGGGGCAAATTTGCTCTAAAAATAGAAGAAAAAAAAATAATGAAAATATAGGATAAATTTGTTACAATAGACATACTTATATACCCACCATGATATACCAGGTAGTGTTCAAAATACTAGAAATTCAGTTGAAAGAAACTCAACTATCTTACCCAAGGGTACCGGTACAGACCTATTTTGCATTTAAGTTGTACAGTAACAGGTGTGGGGTATCAGTCTCCAAACATTGTAATTATAGTTTCGCTGATAAAAAACCTTGAAGGGGTTAGAAATGTATTGTAGTGGGGCTGAGCTAACTGTAGTGCTACAGTGTTGTATATAGTAGATATACTGGTAAATAATACATTTATTTACTGCCTGACTTTAAAATATTAGAGGGGTTAGTGCCAGCGATTTCACCCGAAGATTACCTACAAAAACAAAGAAAGAAAAGAAACATCACATTTAAAAGCTTTAAAGGCCTCAAAACCGCTAATCCAATAAAATATGATGTAAATAACAGCCGTAAATAAGAAAAACCACACTAAAAAACAACAACTTCCCTATTGGTTAAAACCCTAGAAGACTTGGATCAATTACCAGACAAGTCATATAAGACCACATCAGCCATTTCAAAACGGCACTAGAGCACTAAATGTGCCAGATCTAAGCACTCTCCCAACCCATCTCAAATATACCAGTATTGGCGTGTAGAGATGTAACAAAATACAGATAGATTTTCTGGTCTGTATCTTTTAGCTTTGTAGCACAGGGACTTGTAATTAATGTCTAGCCATACTATCCAGCACATTTCTCCTGGTCCTGCATAGTAAAGAGAGTCTGGATAGTGCAGCTAAACATTAACTAAGAGTTCCTGTGCATGTGTTAGAAATTATAGAACTGTATGCTGTTTTCATAAAGGCCAGGTTATATATGAAAATTGTCTATAGTTTCTTGTTACAAGCTCAGTAAATCCTACTACTAGCTTCAATAAAGATCTACAGTATATTAATCTCTTTTGGTCCCCAAAGTTGATCCCAGTGAAAAAGTTATAAGAGCGGATGGTCATTATTTTTTCTGGGACCATACATGTACGTATACGTAGGAGTCAACGAGTTACCCAAACAAACTATTGGAACATTATTTTCACCTTTTGCTGAGAAATAACTCTATTTTCGGCAGCTATAGACAGTATCTTATTGAAATCCATGTCTTCCTCTCTCAAATAAATTCCAACATTTCCTAAAAACCCTGAATCAACTAATTCTTCGCCAGCTGCTGATTATTATGACGCAGGCGAGCACTGACTGGTGTACCGGAAGTGTCGTGATAAAAATAATAATACTGGTGCCCAATCCCACTCATGGTAAGATTAAGTCCCCTAGATTTTGCATTAAAAATGTTTCCAAGAACAAAGTAAACGTCTGAATCATGCGTGTGATATGTTCCTAGCCACTTCGACATCCGGAAAATAAGTGGAAAATCCTGGTTTGTGCTTTCTCTTCAGATAAACAACGATAAATTTATAACTTTACCAGTTTCCTAAGTTTTGAGATACCCTTTACACTTTAAATAGATATCAGAGCAATGTCAGGTGTCTGATTAATTCGTTCCGTCTTTTGCCAACAAGACTGGAGTTTGTAACCATTCTTGGTTTCAGATCTGTTCTAATCGTATTTCACTAACATTTTCCCCAATCAAGATGTTTCGATTGTCATTACCTGTTACCTGTCTGTAGAAACCACTATAGGCTTTTCGCCTCTCTGGTCCATTTTAATGATGTTCTTTAGACTAGTTTCTGTTCTATCTAGGCAGTCAATTCAGAGATTGTAGAGTTTAGTAGATAATAAGTATCGTATGCCCCAGTCAATATTGTTTCGCATATATTCACACCAGGGCGGTCAGTTGAATGGTGGAGTAAATCAGAACACCCAGGGAAAACCAACACCTGAAACAAATTATCCAAAGTTTAAACTTCTCAATGGAAAAAGTATTCTTATTTAAAACGATTTTTATATAATTTTAGCACAAGAATGCAATAGGTATGTTGTAATGTAAAGGATTAAAGTAGGCACAGCTAACCTCCACATGTTACATATTAACACATGATACAAAATAGCTATAAAAAGAACAGATGACTATAAAAAGAACAGATAAGTGTAATGATTGTAATCACAAGGATTGCACAACAGAAGCAATTAAATATTGAAAAATAAAAAAAATAAGGATAATTTATCGTACTGAAAAATGGATCAAACTTTAAACTGTGACTCATTGGTTTATAAATAAAGATTTTCTTCATGGCAGATAGAAGTAGTGGTTATATTCTTCCACCGCCATTGTCTTCATCTGATGATGATGATGATGACAACAATCTGGACTTGTGTGATGAAACAGAGTCATTGTGGGACAGAAAATTAAGAGAGGTTTGCAAGAAAGCTCCAGAAGAAAAGGAAGAAGAAATTTACTGTGTTGGTAGTTCAGAATCGAACAAAATTGTGCTAGATGGTGAAAATGTTTGCCCGCTTAAAACATCAAATAAGTGTAACAGTATTGACACAGTATCTAGTACATCCCACAAATCTGACATTGAAAACAGAGAAAGTTGTCAATTAATAATCAATAGAGACATTTCTGTAACTAAAGAAAAAACAGAAAATGTAAATGAAGTCATACAGATCAGTGATTCATCTGATGTTGAATCAGATGATGTCCAAATTCAAGATTCTGAGGAAAGTCAAGATAAGAGAACTAAAACATACACACCAATATCTGGTGGAAAATGGAGGAAGCGGCCAGTACCAAAGACGGCCATTGTTCCTAATCAGAATAATGCTGATGCTACACATGACAGTTTATCTAGCAGCTATTCATGTAATTTATCGAAGGGCGTAACATGTAGTGAAGACATAGATGGTTTTCTTGAGGATTATATAGAGAGTGACGAAGAGGAAAATAAGGAACCTGAATGTAGTGATGATGATGATGATGATAAGATATTTATAAACAATCTGGACCAACCAAGTACCTCAAATGATAAGAATGAGCATAATACTGATATTGATTTGAATTTCAGAGAAGTTTTGTTAAGAAAACGTTCAAAATCGTCAGAAAAGAAACAGAAACACTCTTCAGTGTCAGATAGGTTAAATAAAGAACAAGTTGCAAATGAATCTGCTGCTAAACAGAAAATAATAAATATTAAGCATGTCTATGATGATATGACTCAAGGTACTAGTGCCTCAACATCTGCTACAGATACTAATCTACTGTTGTCATGGAAACCGAAAACCAGAGCAGAAAATGCTGTTGTTAGTCAAACTGAGAATACAAATGTACTTGATGGCAGTCAAAAAGTTTCTATAAAATCGCCATTAAAGCGAGCAGCAACTTTTTCAAATGATGTGGAAGCCATTGTGGAAAATGAAATATCAAGCATTAAGAAATGTAAATCATCAAACATGATAAGTCAGTCTGATGAATCCAGAGTGCATCAAAAATCCACAAAGACCACACCTTCAAAATTAAGTATTGTACCAGTATCACAGGATGAAATCAACAAAGTGGTGAGTATATAGGCAAACAACATTGACCTGTCTGCTTGATGTTTTATTAGAAATATTCATATAGAAGGATCCATCCAATACATAGACATGGACAAGCAGCATTGACCTGTTTGCTTGACCTTTTATTAGGAATATTCATATAGAAAGATCCACCCAACAGATGTGCATGCATAGTGCTAGAATCTACACAGTATACAGACTTACACCTGTAGAACCTAACTTTATGTTATTATATTCCTTACTGTCCTAAACCATCAACATATGATTTTAGATACAGATATATGTTTGAACTTAGTGTTTCCTGTGATGTTAAGAAATAAATACTACCATAATATGTGATTCCTATACAACAATGATCTGGCTCATGGTAATTATTGAGGTTAAAGTCAAACCGACAGGTCAACTAGCTCATGGTAAATATTGAAGTTAAAAGTTGAGCCGACAGGTCAACTGGCTCATGGTGAATATTGAAATTAAAAGTCGAGCCGACAGGTCAACTGGCTCATGGTAAATATTGAAGTTAAAAGTCGAGCCGACAGGTCAACTGGCTCATGGTAAATATTGAAGTTAAAATTCAAACCCTCGGGTCAACTCGCTCATGGTAAATATTGAAGTTGAAAGTCAAGCCGACAGGTCAGTGTTCGCCTGCAGCCATTTATCCGGTTTTGGTTTCCAAAATTTAGTTTTATTTAGGAATTTGTTTGTATTATTATTGATGTTTAAAAGGTTTTCTTGTGCAGTATGAGATGCAGTTCAGGATTCAATTATGATGTTACTAATGTCAATTCTGAACATCTTATACTGTGGTGTTGGTGCCTGTCATATTATACTAAACTTCTATGATTTGATCTGATAATGGATGTGTGTGGTATAATTGGCACCTATATATAAGCTCATCAATACCTTATACAGATGTCTTGTGTCATAGCAGGCATTCCACTTTAAGGAACCCTCACTGCGTCTTTCCCTGCGCATTTCCCTGAGCACACTCCAAATGTAAAAAATTCTGCCATTTCACCTATGGCTGGTGTCATCTCGATATAAGTAAAATATTCTTGACTAGGACACAAAACCCCATTCAGCCAATCAGTCATTAAGCGATTTTAAGCAGGGTTTGAAATTCAGCATCTTATATGCTCTCATGGAAAATATTGAAATTTTGATGTTTGGACCATTAAGAATTTCAGCCTAATTTTGTACACCAACTTTAATATCAAAGTTAAATACATGTTTTTGTTTCTTTGTTTAAGTATTACATTACCCGGTATATTATTTTGTAAACATGACTTAACTGTAATTTAGATGGAAATCTTTCCTGGTGCTGACACAGATGATATAAAATCAAGGATAAAGATGTTAAAATCTGAGTTTAATAATGATAATGTTCTAGAGCGTGTGATTGATGACATGTTTAGTAGTCCATTTACAAAGGAGGTAAAGTCACCATTAGTCAGATCACCATCAATTAGATCAAGTGTGGGAGAAGAACCAGACATTTTACAAGCTCTTAGTGAGAATGTTATAAGGAGAACATCTGCTGAAAGTGAAAGTAGCATCGGTTCAGTAGGGAATTCCAGTAATGATAAATCACATGGGAAATTATCAAAGTCAGCATTGTTTAGTCGAAAAGGAAAAATCCCTTTGAAGAAAAATGTAAGTACATGTAATAGAATTACCATCATCCTTGCTTCTTTATCTGTTATACGTTTTGTCAAAATTGTTTGCTTTGTATATTTTTCACAAATATTTTAAATCAATGGGACAGCCCTCTAGCCTAGATTTTAGAATTTTTATATGTTCTAGGGTCTAAGTTGCTAAACTGTCTAAAGTGGTGACTTAAGGTGTACATTGCCTCTCACTGCCTAGGTTCAAACCAACCCAGGGATGGTCCTAGTGTGAGAAAGTTTGTCTGTGTGCTTGCTGAAAGTTTCTGGACACTCCAGCTTCCCAGATGATTCCAGAATTGACAACCTCAATACATGTATTAATGAAAGAATCTTGACTGGGGCATAGAACACCATTACTTCACTACACTTTACCATTCCTGAATGGGCCACCTCAATATAAGTGATCAAATAGTGATGCCAGTATTCCACATTACTCCGTGATCCCTAAAGTGACCACCTCAATACAAGTGCAATAATTTTGACAGAGGCATAGAACATAATCATACACTCCATTCCACTATCCCTAAATGGACCATCACAGTCACCATTATTTGACACCACACCCTTTATTTGGGACATGCGTCGCCACGTAAATTTCACTCGCGACGGAAAAACTTCTCCCTGTTTTGAAAAACTTCTCCCTAATCTTGGCTGAGGGAGAAGTCACTTCTCCCTGTTTCAAAATCTAATTTGAGCCCTGTTTGTTATGTGAAAATTCTTGTACATGTATATCTGTCTTGTATTTTAGAATCCTGGAAGTTCTACATGGATGGATTCACCTGGAACTAGTAACAGTAATCAAGATATGGACATGACAGAATCAGAAATAGATGTACCAAATGAAATCACTGTTAATGGTATGTCTGACAGTTTACAGTAACATACATGTGAACAAAAATATCATCAAATGTCAATTATTATTATTGACATTGACACAAACATTTAAAATAAACATATCTGAAAGTTTGCTAATTCTGAAATCATAAATTGACTGTTTTAGGGAATGTAAAGTACAATGTAATGAAAATGCATGCAAACACACAGTGACTTGTGAATAAGAAATAAGCTTACTACTTACCGGTACATAAAACCACCATGATAGCTCAGTTGGTAGAGTGCTTTCTTTGTATGTGGGAGGTTTGGTTTCAAACCCCGGCTTGACCAGAACTTGAAAATAGATAGTCACTGTTCTTTTGCCAAACACAAGTGCTTATTAAAAATCTTGCTACATAAAAAGGTGTTTATTAGCAGTCATGTGACATATAAATAGGTGCTTGTTAGCAGTCACATGGCATATAAACAGGTGCTTGTTAGCAGTCATGTGACATATAAACAGGAGCTTGTTAGCAGTCATGTGACATATAAATAGGTGCTTGTTAGCAGTCATGTGACATATAAATAGGTGCTTGTTAGCAGTCATGTGAGATATAAACAGGTGCTTGTTAGCAGTCATGTGGCATATAAACAGGTGCTTGTTAGCAGTCGTGTTGCATATAAACAGGTGCTCGTTAGCAGTCATGTGACATATAAATAGGTGCTTGTTAGCAGTCAGGTGGCATATAAACAGGTGCTTGTTAGCAGTCATGTGGCATATAAACAGGTGCTTGTTAGCAGCCATGTTGCATATAAACAGGTGCTTGTTAGCAGTCATGTGGCGTATAAACAGGTGCTTGTTAGCAGTCATTTGACGTATAAACAGGTGCTTGTTAGCAGTCATGTGACATATAAATAGGTGCTTGTTAGCAGTCATGTGGCGTATAAACAGGTGCTTGTTAGCAGTCATGTGGCGTATAAACAGGTGCTTGTTAGCAGTCATGTGGCATATAAACAAATGCTTGTTAGCAGTCATGTGACGTATAAAAAGGTACTTGCTAGTTTTCCACTAAGTTAAAATAATCAGTAGCCAAATTTCCAAAATTTGTGATAATATAGTCTTTTTTAAAGTATTTTTCCACAAATTTGCTAAAATAGGTTATATTTGAAAGAATTCCTAAGAAATTAGTAGCCAATGGCGATTTTGGCTACCAGGAATGGAAACAGACCTGTTGGCAGTCATGTGATATTTAAACAGGTGCTTGTTAGCAGCCATTCGGCATTTAGAGCATTATCATCATTCAGAACATAGGTAGAAAAGGATGTTCCCAACATTGAAGGTTTTAGCAAAACATATGGTTACTCTTTTTTTTCATGTAATTTTTTGTTTGTTTTTCCAGAAGTGCCATCACCTCCACCATTATTCACATGTGAGTCATGTAAGAATGAATCAATTGATGACAAGGTTGTACAATGTGGGAATTGTCACATTATCTGTAACACATGTTTAGAAAAACAAGTGAAGTCTGTGTTATCTCCCGACAGTAAAGAGGTAATTATATCGTGATTTGTCTGTGGCTAAAACGACTTGTGTTTTCCTTCATATGAAAGATAAAGAAAGCCATCCGTGGTTAAACAAACAATATACCCATGGCTGTTTAATTTAAATGATGTTCTCCCCTACTCATCTTGTGATGTCATTTTATGTGTTGCGAACAATGGTTGTGACGTAATTTTCCTTCATAAAATAATTTATTCTAATGGAGATAATCTCGACAGCCGAATTGTTTTAATTAACCTTTTTTTGCAAATAAATAGTAAAATGTACCTCTAAGAAAAAAGTACACAGTGTTTAATTCGGTGCTTTTGATTAAAGTCATGTAAAAATTGAAATAATCAATTAATGTATCATCGAATAATATAAGGACATTCATGATATATTCTTCTGTATATGAACACCATCCCGTGTAATATTCTACAATATACCACATCTAGATGTTGATTATTTCTTAAGTAAAGCAGTAGGTAATATTTTACTGAGCTAGTTTTTCTGAACGTTATATTTTTCGTTTATTGTGCATTATTGATATGGTTAATTGCTATATTGCCATGGTTACCTTAAAAACAGAAGTCTTACATGCCGGGTACTCCACATCACCACCAGAAAATTACACAAAATAATTATGTGTCATAATGAAGATGTACCATCACAAAAATTTTATTCAGATAAAATTGTTGACCAGTTTCTTTTTTTTCTAAATTTAAGCATGCTCAAATTATATAAAATAACCAAAATCTATAACATGGGATACCTAAATAAAACCTGGATTTGTAATTACATGTATTAAGAATTGTACCAGTCACTATTCCCTGTTAATTACTGGTACAATTAAATAATTCACTGCATAGGAGCTGTTTTTGACAGAAATTTTAAAAAATAAATAATGCTATATGAGATTGTTGATTGTTTTATTTTAGGTGTTAATTACATGTTGTGTTGATGGTTGTGTCGGCATCGTGCCCAATAGTAAGTCTATATATATATATACAGTCAAACCTGTGTATAAAGGCCAACCAAGGGAACCAGGAAAAGTGGCTTTTATGGGCAGGTGGCCTTTATATACAGGCTCAAATAATATGAATAAAGAACAATTGGGATACAATTCTACTGGCCTTTATGAGCAGGCGGCCTTTATATAGAGGTGGCCTTTAGGGCAGGTCGGACTATATAGTACATTTAGCCATCCTTATCCATGAACGTGATAGCATTGAAGTCTTAAAAGTCTTGAAGTCTGATTTTAGATCTGATCTATCAATTTTGATTTGATTCCATTCTACCTATAGATTCTGACCAACCAATTAAACATCTTGATGTATACTACCTTAAGCAAGTAAGACACAGTATGTACTCAAGACAATATTGTTAAAAACTTTATGAGTATAAAAAAGGGGTTAGTGTAGTTGTGCCTTTTACTATTATTTTTGAACTGAGTTATTTAGTCCATTTGTGGACCTAAATGGTTTTCTTTTAGAAGACACTACACATATTTAGAATAAATAGCCATTATTATTATTATTATTATTGTTATTATTATTATTATTACATGTATTATTATTATTATTATTTATTATAGGTCAAGCAAAGAGAGTGTTACCTCCCATCATCTTGGAACTGTTAGAAGAAAAGTTAGATAAAGAAGTTCTAGATTCTGTCAAAAATATGGGCGATTCTCTTACGTAAGATTACAAAATTTTGAGAAAAAAATCCTTGATTTTATTTTTGGCTAAGTCCTCTGTCAACATGGCCAAAGGGGACTATAGGCATGCGTTCATCAGTGAATCACATACATTCAGTGTTTATTCTAGGATTTTACAGATGTGACTATTTTAAAAAAAATCTTAAAACACTATAACATCAATATTTTTGCATTCATACATTGTTAAATATGGCCCACTAAGGTCTTACCAGTGGGGTCATTTGGCAAAATAAATGGTCAATGGCCCCATTCTAGAATGGCTCCTGATAATAGGAATTAAAAAATTCTTCAAATCAACAGTTTTCCATACTTTAAATGCTTGCAGATAAAATGTATTGAACTAATATTTAGTATGTGATTCTACTTCATGAGCTACAGATCAAATTCAAGTTTTGTTCTGGTCTACTGATTTATTTTAATGAAATTACATTGTACTGGTAATCAACTCTGTTAGGGGATTTAGTATTGACTAAGAAATATTTTCAGGATGCTTGTTTATTATTGGTTTCTTTTAAAGTGAAAAATATGGTTAATATGGTTTTATCATTCTAAAACGAATACAGTGTACATTATTATGCTGACCTTAAAAATAAATCATACATGTATGTTGCTTGCCCCTCCTTACCCAGAGTGGATAGGTAGGTAGATATGCAGATTTTTTTTGTAAATTTTGATCATAACTTTTGAGATTCATGTTGTAGTAAAAATTTACACAGATATTGGTACAAATTGGAAAATTGGTACTCTCAAAAACAAAATGAGCCTGATTTTAATGAGATGGACTGGAAAACACAATTTATCCAAACAAACATAATTATTTTAGGCTTTTGGTTTTGGATATAGTATGGTGTGAGATATGTAACATATATACATGTATATATTTGTTATACCAGTATACAATGTACGAATACATATATTTGACATCCCATAATTCCATGTTCCTTTCATCCTCAATTACAATCATGTGGTGGATGTAGCTAAATAGGAGGTGCTTACCCCTCTGGAGCACCCAGCCTCACTTCCCGTTGTAGAAGTTCATGTGTTAAACCTAATATACCAGTTTTAAAGTTTTTACTTTGCTTTGAGATTGTAATTTTGACATGGATTGGTATTTTTGTTTTTAACATTTCAGTTGTCCAATGTGTAATTTACCCATGACTGCAGATCCATGGCTGAAAGAGATTGAATGTCCAAATTGTAAACAGGTAATTCTGATAAAGTCAAGGATTCTGTCCTGCCTGTATAAGGTGGTGGTCAGAAAACATTAAGACCTTTACATTGTATTTTATTTTATACTTTGTAAAACTGCTAATGTTTAAGTGCCAGGAGGCATCTAGTCATTTGTGGTGAAGGACATTTTGTGCCATATTGCCACTTCCATCATTACTAAGTATCATCAAATCTGTCATAAAGGCCACCTCTATATAGGGGGCGCCTGCTTGAAAAGGCCAGTAAAATTTTATGCCAGTTGCTCTTTATTCCTGTTAATCAAACATGTATATAAGGGCCACCTGCTCATAAAACTTTTACATGTTCCCTTGGATAGCCTTTATAGACAGGCTTGACTAGATGAAATCTTCAATCGGATCTTAGAAGGTAAAGGTTTGATCAATATTTTTATGACACAATGGCTCAGATGAGATATCGGGGGATGGATTCTCATCCATCATGCATTGTCTGTTAACTGTGATGCATCTGTTAATATTTTCTCCTAAACTACAAGGCCAAATTTGATGTTTACCTTTCTTTGGCAATAATTATGGCTAGCCAGAGGGCTTTCAGATTTGCATAAATTAAAGGATTATGGCTCTTTGCAACTTCATCAAAGGTGAAATAATTGAAAAATCTTAAATTTTTTTTTCTTTTTTGCTAAAAATTACAGATGCTAGACTTTAGATAATTCTTACCAAGCAGTCTTATCAAACATAGATTTTAATTGGCACAAGTTGAGTTGAGTTGAGTAATGGTGTAAAACATCCCAGTCAAGAATATTTCACTTATATTGAGACATTGCCAGCTATAGGCGAAGGTGCAGAAATTTTCCCTGTGTGTTACACTGATGGCATTATACAGCAGGGTTCTTTAGTATGCCAAGCCCACTGTGACACGGGACTTCGTTTATTTTAAGTTCCCATCTGAAAGAACCGTAACTTTCATTTCATAATGCAGAGTGCTTGGCAAAAGAACAGTTACTACCCACTTTCAAGTCTTGGGTCAGACCCAGCTGGGAATCGAACCCACCACCTCCCACCTATGGAGCGAGCACAATTGGCACAAGTGATGTCTATGGGGGTCCAAATGTGGGTAATTTAGTGCGGAAAGAAATTTTCACGGTTCCACCTGGAGGGAAAGTGTACCAAAGGGGAAGGCAATTTTGTTGGGAAGATTTATTAAAAATCACTAATATTTTTTTCCCTGTGAACGTTTCTTCTTATACATACTTTTTTACCATATTCATAGAAAACAAAAGCTATATATTACATGTCATTATTATAACCTTATTCCAAAGGTAATTTAAATTGAATGTAATAATACACATCATTAAAATTTTACACATGATTCATACTAAAATTACTTTACTTGTCAAAGGAAATATAGAGACTTTATACAAATAATATATATGTACATTGTATGACTAAATCATCATAAGCACCTTTCCATACCTACTTACTTAATCCTCTGTACCCCTGGAGGGGCATAGGGCCTCGACAATAGCTCTCCATTTGTCCCTGTCATGTGCAGCTCGTTTGGCCTCTCTCCATGACATTCGGATCAACCTCAGATTGTTTTCTAATGTTCTCCGCCATGTTGTTACTGGGCGCCCTCTCTTCCTCTTTCCCTGTGGATTCCAGTCCAGAGCATGCTTCGTGATGTTTCCCTGTTCTCGTCTTAGGATGTGCCCAATCCATCGCCATTTTCTTTTCTTTATTGTATCTACCTTTCCATACCTGCTTCACTAAAATGGTTTCTTTTTATTTGATTTAATTTAGAAAAGCTGCAGATTTTGTAAGAAAGCTTGGGACGCTGTAAACCATGCAGACTGTTCTACATATTCTACACAAAAAGTAGATACTGGTGTCTCATCAACCCTTGATGTACCTTTTTACTGGTCCCCAATGCCTGAAAATGAAAACAAGGTAGGTACTGTAGAACCAGTCTAACTCGTCTATTTTTCTGCCATTATAGTGTGTCATGTTTCAAGTGTCGTGAGTTGTTAACTTTTGCATATTTCTGATTGTTTCTCTAGGACTCGTGAAAAAATTACTCTTGGCAAATATACCAAATTCATTGACCTTGGACTGCATTCAAGGTTATACCATTACCAAGTTCATTGACCTTTAATTGCATTTAAGGTTACGCCATTACCAAATTGATTGACCTTGGACTGCATTCAAAGTTACACCATTACCAAATTGATTGACCTTGGACTGCATTCAAAGTTACACCATTACCAAATTCATTGACCTTGGACTGCATTCAAGGTTACACCATTACCAAGTTCATTGACCTTGGACTGCATTCAAGGTTACACCATTACCAAGTTCATTGACCTTGGACTGCATTCAAGGTTACACCATTACCAAATTGATTGACCTTGGACTGCATTCAAAGTTACACCATTACCAAAATCATTGACCTTGGACTGCATTTAAGGTTACACCATTACCAAGTTCATTGACCTTTGATTGCATTTAAGGTTACACCATTACCAAATTGATTGACCTTGGACTGCATTCAAAGTTACACCATTACCAAATTGATTGACCTTGGACTGCATTTAAGGTTACACCATTACCAAATTGATTGACCTTGGACTGCATTCAAAGTTACACCATTACCAAATTGATTGACCTTGGACTGCATTCAAAGTTACACCATTACCAAATTCATTGACCTTGGACTGCATTCAAAGTTACACCATTACCAAATTGATTGACCTTGGACTGCATTCAAAGTTACACCATTACCAAATTGATTGACCTTGGACTGCATTCAAAGTTACACCATTACCAAATTGATTGACCTTGGACTGCATTTAAGGTTACACCATTACCAAAATCATTGACCTTGGACTGCATTTAAGGTTACACCATTACCAAACTCATTGACCTTGGACTGCATTCAAGGTTACATGATTACCAAATTGATTGACCTTGGACTGCATTTAAGGTTGCAGTGATCTTATATAATTAAATCTACATTGACAAATTGTCATAAACATAAACAGAAAGTCCTGTTTGTACTGATGTTCTTAAGAGACTATTAATGTCTCATTGCAAAATGTTTTCTTCTAAATTGATAATATATTACTCTTTATAAGAATGTCCTATGCATAAGTTGTCAAGGTATAAATGTCTGTAGAACTAGCTAAAAGATAAGATGTTTTGGGAAACTATCATATGACTATAGGAGCACAAAATCAGACTTTTGATAAGAATTCAAAACACAATTTACGAACATCTGGTCTACCCGTGAATCCTTCAGAAGAAAAAAAAACCAAACAAGTGTAATAGGTTAAAATATTTTTTTCAGGATTATATAGCAGTAATTGTGGAGAAGGATACACCAGAGTTTAGCCATGTTTATTCACTGTTCCGTTCAAGTATGAGCCGTACAACTGTTACTAGCATTCGAAGAATACAAAATTTGAGACTTTGGCAGAAGTTTAATCTGTAAGTCATTTATTGAATGTAATATCTTATACCATATAAAACTTGAGATGTCAGTGTTCATTAAAACTAAAACGTAGTAGGTTGATTTGTTATAATGTTGTTTAACATTGCATCAGCAATTTTTCAGTTATTCATGTCATGTAAAATGTAGTATCTGTACCATATAAAGCAAGTTGTCACATTGTCACATAAACTAAAAAGTACATGTATAAATGTTATATTTTTATATAATACATGTATACATGTAGATTTACAATGAAAAGAAGTATAAGACATGATATGTTATAGTTTTGTTTTACACTATATCTATTTTTTTCATGTCTTCTTTTGAAATTACGGTTTTAAACAAATTCAGCAGACCCAGGGTTCACACAGAACTTGAAAAGACCCTGAATTTGACATCCTTCTTGAAAAATCATCATAGAATTCAGTTTTATCCTTGAAAAGTTAATTAGGGAATTTTGTAAAGTGTCTTGGAAAATTCGTTGGATTTAAAAAAAAATTTAAAAACTTCAGTACTACAGGAAAATTAAGAATAATACTCTTTTAAAACTCTACATGGTTATGTGAGATACCATTTGGTATATTGGAAAAGCTGGTTTTGTCAGTTTCTGAGTCTTATTATTAGTGTGCATTTGAAAGAATACTACTTCTCGAAGGTGTCGTGTATCCTAATGTAACATGTCAAAATGGAAACCCTCATATCACAGGAATCAAAATAATTGGATTGATTGCATGTTTTCCTGGAAAAGTCATTAAAATGGCTATATGTATGCTGGGACCTCCATCGGTCCCAATACCATATTTGTACAAATGTATATACTAATAATACATAAATGTTAATTGTAAAACTGCCCCATTGTTACCCGGCAAATGAACCAAATGGCCCAAACCTGGCCTTCCCATAGTTAAAAAAAATCATTAATTGAAATATTAGAAAATTTCAAAATTGAAAAATTAATTAGGTATACATGTATATAATGTTAATGTATTTATGTTTGTATTTAGAACTAAGAAGCACATGATGGATGACTTTGGCTCAGATAAACTAAATGAAAAACAATTGTTTCATGGAACAAAGTATGCTGCTGTAGATGGCATATGTAAGGAATGTTTTGATTGGAGAATGTCCGGTGAAAATACCGGAACAGCTTATGGACAAGGTAATTTTCATAAAATGCAGACACTTTTGGAATTGGTCATTTATATAAAATAATGATGCTTATATATTACTGTAAGTTAAAAAAATATGATGGCAACATATTATTAAAAATATCACAAACAAAATAGTCTGAAAAGGTTAAATCATTTCCAAGCACACAAAAGTTTTATGGCCGTCATCACAATATTGTTGACAAGTATGATATATCCCAAATTCCCCTTGGTATATTTGATGTGCCATAGTTCCACATTTGTTCCTTTCATTCTCAATTTTAATTACACATATGTTGGATGTAGCTAACTAAACAGGAGGATCTTATCCTTCTAGAGCACCCGGTCTCACTTCTCTGGTGGAAGTTCACATGTTTGACCTAACTTGTCAGTTTTCAAAGTTTACTTTGCTTTTGGATTGTGATTTGGACATGGATTGCTTTGTTTTTACTTTGTTTTGGATTGTGATTTGGACATGGATTGCTTTGTTTTTACTTTGCTTTTGGATTGTGATTTGGACATGGATTGCTTTGTTTTCACTTTGCTTTTGAATTGTGATTTGGACATGGATTGCTTTGTTTGGTTTTGATTGTTTATTTTATTGCAACATTAGATAATGTTTTGGTATGTAAAATTTTGGGGTCTTCTCTTGACATGTCTAATTTAATTTGTCAGCATTTTAAATAACATTAGATGGTATTTAGGATGGCAAACCCTCTGTTCTACCATTGCCATCTCCTAGATGTACCATTTAGAATTTTAGATTTAACACAAGATCAATGCTGCAACTTATACTTGTTTTTTAACTGTGTTGTCATATGATATTAATGTTACTGCTATGTTCTGAATGAGGGAAATATCACATTCATGGAAACTCTATTGGATGAGGGAAGAACTATACACCAGGGAAATGTGATATTTCTATCCTGTTTATTATGTGACCTTGGGCTTCCAACCCATATTAAATTATGATATTTCTGTGTAATAATGTGATGGTGTTTTCCTGTTTGTGTTATGTGTTCATTCAGTGAATTTTTGTTGTAATAGGCATACAGGCATACCTGTCTATACATGCCACCTGAGGGAACAAGTAAAAGTGGGCTTAATGAGTGGGTTCAAATAGCATGAATAAAGAGCAATTGGGATAAAATTTTACTTTCAATTTGGTATAAAATTTTACTTGCAATGAAAAGCAGGTGGACCTTTAAGGAAGGTTTGACTGTATATATTATTTTGGATACATTCATACATGCAAGTCAAATTATTGATGTTTATATGAAATTAAAAAAAATAATATAAAATTCTGTTGTTACTTTTAGGAACATATTTTGCAAAGAATGCATCATATTCGGACAGATACAGCACAAAAACCCCAGCTACTCTTCCAACACAGTCTCAACAACAGTCGTCATCTCAATTCTTCAACAACTCATCTTCTCATATAGGTGTGGGACAATTTACTCAGGCTGTTAATTCAAATCCATTAGGATTTGCAGGGAATCAGAATAACTTTTCTAATAATACTAATCAGCAAACTGGCTTTACTTTTGGAACCACAGGTGCTAGTAATCAACAACAGTCCGGAGGAGCTTTTAGTTTTGGAAGTCAGAATAGTTCTAACCAGCCCACTGGTTTTAATTTTGGAAACCAAAATAATACTATTCAACAAACTGGCTTTACATTTGGAACCACAGGTATTAGTAATCAACAACAGTCTGGTCCTTTGTTTGGAAATCCTAGTGCTAATAATAATCCACAACAGTCGGCAGGAGGTTTAACCTTTGGAAATCGGAGTACTAGTAACTATTTAGGGCTTCCAAAATCAGGATTTAAAGCTGTAAATGTCACGGGACATACAACTGCCTTATTGACCAATAACCAAGGGTTCAGTGGAGGTTTTGGTCCAGTCTCAAATCAAAATGTGCCTGGATTTACATTCTTTGGACCGCCACCGTCAAATTCTTCTAGCAATCAGAAGGAGATAGTTACAGATTTCATGCAGCCTAATAAAAAATACATGTTTGTTGCTAGAGTCCTCGTTGGGCGAAGTTGTTTGGGAAATACGAAAATACGCAAACCTCCACCTGACCCTGATGACAGTAAGAAGCGGCCATTTAATTCCTGTGTTGATAATGTGAATTCACCATCTATATTTGTTATGTTTGATATTTCACAATGCTACCCAGAGTACATCATTGAATATTAATGGCAAGCGTTTTCTCTGTTAAAAGCTGTCTCGGTGTAATCCATTTCCTACATCAACCTTGACCTTGGTATTATACCTTTCAGTTGGAATAAAGGCAGCTACTTGATGTGTTTATTAGCTATATCAGGTCTAAATTTCGCTACCTAAAAGTAGGTACCATGGCAACTAAAATTCTGATTTTGTGACCATGTCACAATTTTGATAAATGCAAAATATTCTCATTTAAAAAAAAATGCATAACAACTGGTTACCAATATATGGTAAACAGAAGTAATACATTAAAAATTCATAATTATGCAATTTTTAGCATTATTTAAAGTACATGTATGTGCTATAGAATGATATTCTACATGTAACTTGATAGTTTATATGAGAAAGTTAATTTTATAATGGCCAGTAGGTTTGATGTATAATATATGGTTATACCTTCACAAAATACTTTCTATATAAATCAATATTATAAGAATCCATTATGAGTATCCATGTAGGTAAGGGAAATCTCCCCCGATGGGTTGAACATTTCAGTCTGAGATGAGGCTTGCCGTGTCTCTGATCAGAAATGATCAAACCCGAGGGGTAGATTTTCCTATCCTATTTGGATAAACTCATAATGGATTATATTTCTCCCATTTTAATGCCGATATTTAGACATCAACACCATGATTGTAAAGTTAACTTTGTTATTCAACATTATACTTTAAAATAAATATCACCATTGGAGAGAATGTACCTGATTTTTGGTTTATACAAGTGTACAAACTACAAAACAAAATTTTCATTCTAAACATTTGAAACGCACAGAAAATTTCTAAATTTTGAAGACTTGGATGTCATTTTCCCACAAAATGACATCATGCAATTGTCTTTTGAATATGACGCCACCAAAGGTAGTTCCAGTGGTTATTTCCATGTGTGACCCATACAAGATAGAAATTTCTCCCACACTTCATCGAGTTATTCCATTGGTTGCTAGGTGTAAGATATCTCTGTCTTACACCCCCTGTGCAAGACAAGCAACATGAGCTGTTTGGCTTGCCATGACGTTATTGAAGCCCGAAGTCAACCAACAATTTCTCAACGTCACAATCACTTACACACGCCTAATTGATGACGTCATAATCATTTTATGTGAGAACGTCAACAAAAATTGATTACGTCATTTTCAACAGGCACGAATGGTGACATGAAAATTGAACATTTGATGCAATTTTTTGTTTACAAATCATGTTTTATGTTGCAAATGTGTGAGAAAAAGAATCCTACACCAGTAACAGGGTAAGACAGAGATATCTCAAACTCGGATGAATATTTTCAATGTCTAGAACTCACTAAAGCAAGTTCTGGACAGGAAAATATTCATCCTCGTTTGAGATATCTCTATCTTACCCTGTTACCGGTGTAAGATACTATGAATCTCCCATGAGTATCTTCAATGGAATATTTCTATATTAAATGACATGTCATGGGTGAAAAAATGTCCAGTATGCCAAATCTTTGTACAAATAAATTTTTATTTTTTTTTGAGTCAACATTTCATAAACTTTGACCTATGACAACACAAATAATGAGCAAAGGTATAACAATGACCAAGTCATTGAGGTCATCATGTGTTTAGTTGGACGCTCGGACCTCACTGTTGCCTCTATGGCCTCAGGTCCAAGTGACACACATTGACCTCGAGCTCATGTCTATAAATGTTCAATATAAAATTGTTAGTTATTTCATAATGAAATTTTTGACTATTTATTTGTAATCTGTTTTATTTCTTTTCATATTTTATATGACATGTAGATGAAAATTTAAGAAAAATGTTATTTAATTTATTTGTTGGAGCTGAATGGTTTGTTTGTCTATAAGATTAAATATTTTCCCATAACCATAATGAAGTTTGTGTTTTTTATTCTGTACAGCAGAAATATTCATAGAAGATACTTTTACAGTTAACAATCGACCGAACATAACAGGGTAAAAGATCTTGGCAAATATTTGTAATTACACAGAATTTCATATTGGTATTTTTAAAAAAAAAATTGTTAAATACATTTGGTTTTTTTTATCATACAAGAAAGGTGGTGGTGATTGGTATTTGATCAAGATTGTATCACTTATATCAAGGCAGTCATTTCTAGTACGGAAAACAAAAGAGCAAAGTACTTGGGAGAACAACCAGATTTTCAGCAGATGAACTGACAGACTTTCACAAAGTGTGAGGTGTGAGACATACCATCATCCCAAATCTAGTACAGTAACTATGCATGTAATAAACTTTTAGCTAAATGGATGTTGCTACTAACTGCTCACATAAAAGCCAACACTGGATGCTGGCACTAGCTGTTCACATCACCAAAAGCTAACACTGGATGCTGGCACTAGCTGTTCACATCACAAAAAGCTAACACTGAATGCTGGCACTAGCTGTTCACATCACCAAAAGCTAACACTGGATGCCGACACTAGCTGTTCACATCACAAAAAGCTAACACTGAATGCTGGCACTAGCTGTTCACATCACCAAAAGCTAACACTGGATGCTGGCACTAGCTGTTCACATCACAAAAAGCTAACACTGGATGCTGGCACTAACTTCACGTCACAAAAAGCTAACACTGGATGCCGACACTAGCTGTTCACATAACCAAAAGCTAACACTGGATGCTGGCACTAGCTGTTCACATCACCAAAAGCCAACACTGGATGCTGGCACTAGCTGTTCACATCACCAAAAGCTAACACTGGATGCTGGCACTAGCTGTTCACATCACAAAAAGCTAACACTGGATGCTTGCATTAGCTGTTCACATCACCAAAAGCTAACACTGGATGGTGATGTACAGTCAAGCATAGCAGCAGATGAGCATTTTATCTTTAGAGATTAAAACCCACTAAACTACTCAAAACTTGAAGAAAAAAAACCATAGAATCATTATTATAAGAGCATGATTTATTTATTTGTAGATTTATATCACAGTCATAATGAGTAAAAGTAAGGAAGGAAGCACTTGCCACAACAGGCAGCCATTTCTAGACAGCGATACACCTGAGAGTCCACACTTAAATGGATAGTCTTGTTTGATATTTTAACCCATAAAACTCTACAGTAGATAACATGAGATTTATTTTTATTTTAAAATCATGAATGAATTAAATTGTGAATTCAAATCTTGCACTAAATATTTTCATTGCAAAAAAAAACTACCAACTGAAATTCTAACATATGCACTACTTACTTTCAGCTCCGTTGAGCGAAAAATTAACACTGAAAACAAGTACCCGGCCATTTAAGTGAGCACTCAGGACTGTACACTGACCTAGCTTGAACTAATCAAAGATGATAATTGTGTAATCTGATTACAAAAGTTACAATAATACTATATATGTACAGACAGCTAAACTTTCTGTCAATAATGTCATCTAAAAACTAAATACATGTATAGTCTGTCAGTGATATTTTGACAGAGTGTTTATAAACATGAAAGAGTTTCTATAATGTAAATAGGGATATATAAAGGTGTTTTTTTGACAAATGAAAGCGAGAATATATGTATACCATAACAAGGTATTAATACCCATTTGTGTAGAATAGACTACGCCATGTTTATAAACACTCTGCCATAATATCACTGACAGACTATATATATATAATACAATGTGTGTATAGTTTTCTATAAATATTCCATTTTGTACACATGGGTTGATACTGCCACTACAAATACAATAAAATAATAAATTCATAAGTGTTCTTTTATTATACAATGTACAGTAATTAAGATTTTTTGGTAACACAAATTTTCATTGGTCTATATTAACACAAATCCTTTGTGACGGTAAATTAATCAATGTATATTTAAAGTGAATCATTTTTTCTCGTGCTTTTGCAAGTAATCAACCCTTGCAATCCTTGATATCAGAAGACAATCCAATTTTTTTTATCAGATAATAAAACTGTCTACTGATGATGTGAATGATCAAACAGTGTGGCAAGAGTAAATAAAGAAAAAGTAAGAAAAATATTTTGACTTCAAACTTTTTTTCACAACTTGGAATTCTTCTAGTCGATAGCACTAATGATGTAAAAACAATATGATTACTATGACAACCATTTAGTAATTATTAACCATTACAAAAATATAAAATGGAATGACCATTTTGAAACATACAGCAGACTTCAGGGTATTACACAATGTAAAAAAATTACTCATACTTAAATACAGTAAATGTGGTTATTTTCTTTTTTCGAGAATTAAAAAACAAAAAAAAATGTGAAAAATGACCCTTCTTGAAATTTACGGCAAGTCAAGTTTCATATGCTTTATACCACAAGAATGGACAAAATCACTGAAATGACCCCCTCGCGAAATGCCAATATAACAATTTCCCGAAAAATTTCTACTTGTGATAATAACCACGGTTACAGTACTTGTATCATCATCACCACTAAGATAGATAGATATAGCTAAACATTGACATTAGTGATGATGCTGCCTCATCAACTTAAAGGTGGTAAATTAATAAAAATAAATTCAGATTTTACAATGTTCTTTTCTGGCTACAGGTGTCTTGTATTGCACTACCATGAATAAACATTGTATATATACAATGACAACCAAAACAAAAAACTAGATACATAAATTGTATATAATTATGATATCTAAGCATAACAAATTATGTGCAAGAAGTTGGCCATGAATGTTGACTATGAAACTTGTCCAACAACATCTGCAGCAGACGTTGATTTTGACATCTTGTCATTCAACATCTGCAGCAGAAGTTGACCTTGACATCTTGTCATTCAACATCTGCAGCAGAAGCTGACCTTGACATCTTGTCCAACATATGTAGTAGAAGTTGACCTTGACATTTTGTCCAACAATATTTGCAGCAGATGTTGACCTTGACATCTTATAAAACAACATCTGCAGCAGAAGTTGACCTTGACAACTTGTCATTCAACATCTGCAGCAGAAGTTGACCTTGACATCTTGTCCAACATCTGCAGTAGAAGTTGACCTTGACATCTTGTCCAACAATATTTTCAGCAGAAGTTGACCTTGACATCTTATACAACAACATCTGCAGCAGAAGTTGACCTTGACATCTTATACAACAACATCTGTAGCAGGATTTGTCCTTGACATCTTGTCCAACAAACATCTGCTGCAGAAGTTGACCTTGGCATCTTGTTTTTTAGTTAAAACACTGAAGACACTTACATTCATGCTGCAGTATGGCAAAAGACCTTCTGTGTTGTAGTATGGCATATGGTCTTCTGTACTTCTGTGCTTTATTGCAAGTTAAGAAATTAGTTAAACCTAAATAAATTGGCACATTTGAATAAATATATACATTAGTCATAATATAAATAAAGATATAATTGTGTAACAATAACAACTTTAACTTCATCTTTAACTTAACTTGACTTGTTATAAACACATCCAGGCCCCGGCTTACAATCATCCCTTAACTAAGATTTTCCTTATCTTAATCTTGCAAAATTGAAATCTTAAGTAATTTCGTTATTTTTCAAGCTATTCAATAATTTAAGGTGTCATTTTGAGGTCAAGTTATTACATGTGTATTCTAGTTTCGTCAGAGATTTGTCACAGATTTATTCTTAAAAAATTGCCAAAATTATCCAAATTTAAGTTGAGGAAAATCTTAGGGAATGATTGTGAAACCTGGGCCTCGCCTAAGACCAATATAAAGTATACATGTTCATTGTAGAAGACAAAACAACCACAAAATCTCACATGTCATATCATTTTTATGTCACAGACAAAAAACAACCACAAAATTTCACACGTAATATCATTTTTATGTCACAGACTGAACAACCACATGATATCTCACATGATATCTCACATGTCATATCATTTTTATGTCACAGATTGAACAACCACATGATATCTCACATGTCATATCATTTTTATGTCACAGACTGAACAACCACATGATATCTCACATGATATCTCACATGTCATATCATTTTTATGTCACAGATTGAACAACCACATGATATCTCACATGTCATATCATTTTTATGTCACAGACTGAACAACCACATGATATCTCACATGTCATATCATTTTGATGTCACAGACTGAACAACCACATGATATCTCACATGTCATATCATTTTGATGTCACAGACTGAACAACCACATGATATCTCACATGTCATATCATTTTTATGTCACAGACTGAACAACCACATGATATCTCACATGTCATATCATTTTTATGTCACAGACTGAACAACCACATGATATCTCACATGTTATATCATTTTTATGTCACAGACTGAACAACCACATGATACCTCACATGTCATATCATTTTTATGTCACAGACTGAACAACCACATGATATCTCACATGTCATATCATGTTTATGTCACAGACTGAACAACCACATGATATCTCACATGACATATCATTTTTATGTCACAGACTGAACAACCACATGATATCTCACATGACATATCATTTTTATGTCACAGACTGAACAACCACATGATATCTCACATGTCATATCATTTTTATGTCACAGACTGAACAACCACATGATATCTCACATGTCATATCAATTTTATGTCACAGACTGAACAACCACATGGTATCTCACATGATATCTCACATGTTACATCATGTTTATGTCACAGACTGAACAACCACATGATATCTCACATGTTATATCATTTTTATGTCACAGACTGAACAACCACATGATACCTCACATGTCATATCATTTTTATGTCACAGACTGAACAACCACATGATATCTCACATGTCATATCATGTTTATGTCACAGACTGAACAACCACATGATACCTCACATGTCATATCATTTTTATGTCACAGACTGAACAACCACATGATATCTCACATGTCATATCATGTTTATGTCACAGACTGAACAACCACATGATATCTCACATGACATATCATTTTTATGTCACAGACTGAACAACCACATGATATCTCACATGACATATCATTTTTATGTCACAGACTGAACAACCACATGATATCTCACATGTCATATCATTTTTATGTCACAGACTGAACAACCACATGATATCTCACATGTCATATCATTTTTATGTCACAGACTGAACAACCACATGGTATCTCACATGATATCTCACATGTTACATCATGTTTATGTCACAGACTGAACAACCACATGATATCTCACATGACATATCATTTTTATGTCACAGACTGAACAACCACATGATATCTCACATGACATATCATTTTTATGTCACAGACTGAACAACCACATGATATCTCACATGTCATATCATTTTTATGTCACAGACTGAACAACCACATGATATCTCACATGTCATATCATTTTTATGTCACAGACTGAACAACCACATAATATCTCACATGTCATATCATTTTTATGTCACAGACTGAACAACCACATGATATCTCACATGACATATCATTTTTATGTCACAGACTGAACAACCACATGATATCTCACATGTCATTTCATTTTTATGTCACAGACTGAACAACCACATGATATCTCATATGTCATATCATTATTATGTCACAGACTGAACAACCACATGGTATCTCATATGTCATATCATTTTTATGTCACAAACCAAACATCTTTGATGTAACTGTATAATACAATGCATACAGTCTGTACAACATTCCTAATCTTGTCAAAGTTGATGTACAGATATTACTGTTGATATAACACAATATCACAAACAATTAACACAAAATTAATATATCTAAAATTATTGCAAAGTTAAAGAATCCTTAAAGGACGTAAAACAAAAATGTAACTTTACATAACACTCATCTAGTGTTCATTTCAGGATTTTTTAAATGGAGCCATGTTCAAAATCTTTCCTCTAAAACACAGTAACACCAACATCTTTGCATTCATGTAATGTTAAATATGACTCGCTAGGCCTTAATTGGATCATTTGGCAAAATAAGGGGTCAATGGTCCCTTCTAGAATGAACACTGGTGTGATTTTTATGTAAGAAGATCAAGTGGTTTACCTGCTTATTTAGCCAAATAACACTACTACATGTAATAAACGACATGTTATTACTGAAACAGGATGTCATTTCAATAGTGCCCCCCCCCCCAAAACAAACCCCAAATGTGAAATCCCCAACCATGTGCATGATCAAAATATGAATAGCCAAAGGCACATCTACTCCAAATGGAAGATTGTTACTGTGAAGTTCCATCAAGATCTTTTATAATAGTTTTCAAGTAAAGTGGCAGACAAAATGTTTGAGGAAGAAATGAAGTAAATACTATATGTTGCTCCACTTTGGGAGGGGGAGGAAGAAATGAAGTAAATACTATATGTTGCTCCACTTTGGGAGGGGGGGGGGCATAATTATGTTTGAGAATCTTGAGTTCTGTACAGTACAACAGTAAAACAAAATGATTTAACTGATTAATGAACATGTACACATTATTATAACTATAAACTCATGATACTGTAAAACAACTTTTATTCACGGATATTAACTTTGGCGATTCTCTTGCCAAAACAATTTCGCTACTATCAACTTTCACAATATGGACGATAACTGAATATCATTTCCAAAAACATCTCACGTTGATTAATTTTCCCAGTTATTTTGTACTCTAAAACATGTTTAAGTTAATCGCATGTGGATAAAAACTGGTTTACAGTATTTGGAATACTGATGGTGCATAAAAATTTATAAATAAAATGTTGAATCAATGAATTTTATTGCCTTTTATCATTATACATGTACATGTCATTGTTTATATCAACATTTGCAATATATACAAATAAATAGTCAGTACAATAAACAAATAAAAAAGTCCCTTCTGAGTTACCATGGTTACATTCTGATAACAGAGAAGAAGTAACCTAACAATAACAAAATTTAATATGGACAAATACAATTTTAAAATGCAATTTTCTGAGGGGGACTAATACCCCCAGACCTCATTATTATAACTCCATATACCCCTTGTGATTCTGCTGTTGGTTTAATTTACAGTGGCAGACAGACAAACAGACATGTTGTTTCCTTAAATCCTCAAATCCAGTTTGTGAGATGTATAACGTTTCCTGGTCCGACCCTGCTTTTTTTTCTTCTGTTAATTCGGTGGTCAGAGTGACCCTTGGAAGTGGTGGATTGACAATGCTAACATTTTAATTCCTTCCACGGGAATTTGTGTGAGATATAACAGGGAAAGAAGAAAGAGCAGTCATGGTAGCTCAGTTGGCAGAGCACTTGCCTATAGTGTGTGAGGTCTTTCATAAAATATTCACTGTATAAACATTAGTTGATGAAATCTAACAAAAAAAAATACAGTATTCTGCAAACTTGTTAACCTCAAACAAAATAACTACCTAAATTTACTCAAATCTTGTAACAGATATATGTCCGAGATTAAACTCTGACTTGTACATATTAACACTAAATAATGAATTTATGGTAGTAAGAGAGCAAAATTACAATGTATTACTGACTACACTCAGGTGAAAAATATAAATAATGGAATCAACACTTAATTAAAGCCAAAATGTTTATGCTTTTAAAATGTTGTGACATCAATTTGAATTTAATAAATTTACATCATGATTTTAAAGAGTTGTGTTTCCAGAGAATTATACTGGTTTGTCATTGGCATCAACTGTTTCATAATTATAAAGACTTCAGTGTTGTTATATGCTGTATGCTTGTTATTGCAACTTTAAAGTAATAGTATTGTTGTGCGATTTTTACAACAACACTGAATAAGTTGTTATCCTTTAACCCAGCATAACATAGTTTATTATTTTCAAACCATCTTGGTTTGTTACTTTTAAAGCCAGCATTACATAGTTTGTTATATTCAAACCAACATTTGATGGTTCGTTACTTTCAAACCATCATTACATAGTTTGTTATATTCAAACCAACATTTGATGGTTTGTTACTTTCAAACCAGCATTACATAGTTTGTTATATTCAAACCAGCATTTGATGGTTCGTTACTTTCAAACCAGCCTCTAGATGTAATGAATTTCAAGCCAGTATTCCAGATGCTGTGACCTGTAACTTATCCAGTTTATACCAGTTAACATTCTCATCTGGTAGCTGTAAGTCTTTTATCTTTATATATACCGCTCCTAGAAAGCTGTTCTCTGTTAAAACACCATAGTCCCAAACAGTAACTTGTAAAGTCCTTACCAATAGCTCATCTAAAGGTATCTTATACTCAATCTGGAAATAAACAGAAACAAAATAACCAGGGACAAGTTATACAAAGGTATCTCATACTAAATCTGGAAATTAACAGAAACAAAATTCACAAACAAGTCAATTAAGGACAAGTTATACAAGTTACACAAATCAGTTGATGAACAAACTTGGTGACACTTTAATTTTATCAACAAATAAAAAAACATTAACAAACACTAATCATTGTCAAATTCATTATCCAACAGTAAAGTAAAAACTTGAAGCTGACAAATTAGGTTAAACATGTAAACTTCCACCAGGGAAGTGAGAGTGGGGGCTAAGAATTGATAAACTATGTAAACTTCCACCAGGGAAGTGAGGATGGGTGCTAAAAATTGATAAACTATTTGTATGTCAAAGTGATGTACATCAAATGTTTACTTACTACTTCATTATATGTAGGATGGGTTGTGTTTTTCACAATTTTAGTTTTCCTTTTTGTTTGTTTTTCTGAGTCTGGTAGTATGTACAACTTTACATATGGAGATGGCTCTTCTGTTCCCTTTGGCTTCAAAAAGATTAAATTAAGATAGCATTACAATTAAACATAAAGAATATCATATGGAAAAGACTCCAAAGTCAGTCTGTTTGAGCTGCTCATCTGAACTGAATCCTTTAGATAAGGTATTGTGATGGTTCACCGCCCATCGTCAGTTGGGCCTCCTCCTCCATTTGTCAAGCCTTAACATTTTACATTATTATTCATTTTTAAATATTTTGATATTGTGGCTTAAAATGGTGGAAAAATATTGAACATCTGCAAAAGATAATGGACATATTCTCAAGTGAGGAATAAGGCCCCTGGGAAGTTGGACTGTTTTTATAAGACATGTAAGTCAGCCTAGAAGCACTACAGTAGCTCAGTTAGTTGAGTGATTACTTTGTATGTGGGAGGTTAGGGGTTTGAATCCCAGCAGGGGTCTGACCAAAAGTTAACTAGAACTGTCTCTTTAGAGCCCCAACATTTAATCTTTTATCACGACCTTGACTTTTTCAATATGACCTTTGTTAAAAAATATGACACACCTTTGGACCATGAAGATTATTCAAGTGAAGTTTTATCATCCAAAGCAGCTATGAGATATGGCCAGGACATAATTTTGAAACATACTTTTTCTAAGACTTTGACATTTAAGATATGACCTTGGTTCAAGGTCATGACATACCTTTGAACCATAAAGATTGTTTATGTGAAGTTTTTCAGCAGTCATCCAATGCAGCTCTAAGATATGGCCCGGACATGATTTTACACAGACAGAAGGACATAGCAATTCTTATGTACCCCTCAAACTAGTTTGCGGGGGGTATAAAAATAGGTACCGACTGTTTTATTTGTCAAGAACTTGTCATTAAGAAATGAAAATTATAGGTGTTCTAAGGAAAAGACCTTAAAAACTGATGTCATGGCAGGTGTGGCACATTAAAGATCCTTCCCTTTCCTTTGCCACTTCACCAATAGCTGGCAACATCCTGATGTCAGTGAAATATTCTTGACTGGGACAAAAAACCCTTCCATTCCATCTAAGTGCTTTATAAGATAATTATATGGTAACAAACTGTTCTACAAAGGCAAATGTGTAAATGTTTTATAAATGTATCATGCAAACTTGTTTCCAATTACAGTAAAATTACTTAATATACCGTCCTCACAGATTAAATGTGAAGCATATACTCACCAAGTCTTTACAGTGCATTACTAGAACTAATAGTGTGTCTTTTTTGTATTGAATTGATAGTTTAATCTGACCAAACTGCGACTGAGGTTGGATTAACTGTACATCTGCCCTGTCTGATAAAACAAATGAAATACATTAAAACATTTTATTGTATTATAAGTCCTTTTTTCCAAATTTCAGAAATTTTTTCATTAAAAATATTAGATCAAATTTTGAATGTTTCTCTCAATATACAGATTACTTTTATATAATATTATAGCCTACCTCGTAATTTCAGCTGTGACAGATTTTTTTCTTGTTCATCTCGTAGTAATGGATGGAAAAATGTGTATACAACATCACTCTACAAAATGAAATACATGTATATATTCATTAATTGATTGAATGGTGTATTACACCCAGTCAACAATATTTTACTTATATTGAGACATCATCAGCTATAGGTGAAGTGTGAAGTAGAGAAATTTTTACCTTTTCAGTGCACTCAGGAAAATGTACAAGGAGGGTTCTTCAAAAAGCCAGGTCTACCTGCCATGACAAGGGTCATCCGTTTTTTAAAATCTTTTCTGAGAGAACCCATGACTTTCATTTCTAAATGCAGAGTACCTATTTTCAAGTCTTGGTCAGATCCCGGCTGGATTAAATGATTAAGAAGATCATGTGTGTAAAACACAACTCTACAAAAATACATGTATGTATACATTAAAATATTCATGACTGTGTATATAAACATCACTCTATCACAAGAGATCTGAAAAAGCAAGCAATGCATGAAAGGTACTTCTTGGCTTCCAAATAAAACTTTACTACACAAATGTAAAACATCAATAAACACTTTAATAACATGTTTAAGAGTATATGTGGTAGGATTTTATCATATAAATTTTTACACTGAATATCTGTTACAATATGTTTGTGACATTAGACACTTTTAAGAAATTAACACACCCTCAAATTACCATGCGGACTCCAGTGACAACACATTTTAACCAACGGCGCTTACTGAACATCACAATGTTAAATGTGACATCCCAGTTTTGTTTATATTATTGTTGTATTTGCTTATTTGATACAATTTAATTTATGTATGAGCTCAAAATGGAGGCATGATGAAGGAAAGTCGGTCCATGTTGGAACAAATTAGGATATAATAGCTTGTAGATTTAGAAGTGAGCAACGGTTATCTTTGAAATTTATTGCTCTTTATTTAGTTCTTCGATCCACATCAGCATTTGTAGTTGACATGGACATTGATAGTGAAAAACATGATCGTAATGCAAATTTTAAGCTACTTTTAAATGGACGGGCTTAGCTACGTCGGGCAAAATTACAACATTTTTTTCTGTGTTTTCCGTGTGAACATTTTATTAAAATTTTAGGTTATGTTAAAAAATTTAATGTCAATTTAAAGAATATTTATCTGGGAACAAAATGACACCAAGATCACAATGATCGGACACAAATTAAGAAAGTAATATAGAATTTTGTCGGAGCACCTACAAGTCAAAGATCTGATTCGTTGTTCCCCTTTACTCTTTTATATATACTTAGGGGTATTTTTTTAAATTTTATCATAAAACTGGCCCCTGTGGTCTTGTGTATAAATTATTACCAAAAAAATTATAAAAAAAACCCACACCCTCAAAAAAACTTTCCATAAGGTCATGAAGGATATAAGAGATGTACATTTGCTGTACCTGATAGCATTTGTATAATAGGTTGATGATGTAATTAAGTTTAAGCTTCCCATGGGTAAATACTGAATTCATCAATTTATTTAAAACTTCTCATGGATAAATACTGAATTCATCATTTTGTTTGTACAAACATGAATACAATGTATAAATCAATATATTAAATAACCTGTGAGATTTCTGGAGCCATCTTCCATAAATCTTCTAAAAATTTAATAATTTCCTGCTTTCTGCTCTCTGCCACTGTCTTCACATGTGATCTGCCAAGTACCATTCTGTAAATTACAAAATAAATACAAATTATCATTCTGTAAATAACAAAAATCACAACTTTGTAATTTACAAAATACACATAAATCCCAATTCTGTAGTTTACACAAATCACCATTATGTAATTAACACAAATCACAAATTTGTAAATTACACAAATCACAGTTATGAAATTCCAAATATGTATTTTAATTTTCAGAAAAAGTAATCTTTGTTTACTTTCCAGACATGGGTGGCCAAGTCATCTTTGGATACAACTCCGCTAATTTGTTACGGAACTCAGCAAACTCATAGTGATGTCGGAAAATATGTGTCGGAACTTTTTGGTTCTCTCTTTCAACCTTAATGATGTATATCTACAAAATATAAAATATCACTATGGTTACTTAAACTGACAAATTACATTTGTTTACTTATCTAAATAAATAAAGATTTCTAGAAGCCTTGATTGCTGAGTGATTAAGCACATGTTTACTAATCATAGCGCCTCTCACTGCTAAGATTTGAATCCTACTCTGGACAGATCCTAGTGTCAGAAGGTTTGTCAGTTTACTTGCAGTAAAACCATGTTTTCTCCAGGTACTAAAAGTCATAATGACTATTACCCCATTTTTATAACAGGAAGGCTGAAATATTTTAACATCTTGAAAACTATACCCAGTTTTTTATACGACTTTAATTAATAAAACAAAAGCATGTTCATACTTAGAGAATTGTATACATATACATTAACATGTTGGTCAATTACTAGGTAAAACCTAACATCATTTACTTTTCACTAGACTGAGCAATATTTTAAAAATATATTTTATGAATTTTTCAGAAACCGTAATGCACTTGCACTTCTATATGAATTTTTATTTTTTTTTATTCATTTTTATTAAGTTGGAATGGGGTTTGCTGTTGATGCAGGAAACTTATTTCCAATGGATATAGAATTGCATGATATGATGCTTTTCCGTGAAAATTCTGGCAATTTGTGACGTTGACATTGACATTTTCCAAACGTTAAGAGGTATTGATCACGTGGTACAGTGACGAACCCCATTCACCTGGATTTAAAACTCCTATGTTTGCATACTGTTCCTGCTACTCCTACTAAAAACAAATAATTCCTTACCTTGATTTTACCAAGAATACCCTCACTTTCTGCTAGAAAGAGGGATTTAAAAAAAATGTACAATGTAGAATGTAATAATTTTCTGAAGCAATTTTGTGTATTGAGTATTAACATTGAATACCAGGCCATCATTTATAAAAAGAATCATAACATAATACAAACTAACGACTCCCAAAAATATTTTAATGAAAAAGTTAATTTTGGATTTTATTTTATAATTTTATAATTTGTGATTTACATGTACATGTATAAGACTTACATAGTGTTTCTCAGGTGTGTATCTCTTCTGATAACCATGTACCTCTACTCTTTTCAGTTTTCCATCTGTATTAAAACTGTAAAATATATAATAGTAAACTACTTATAAGGACAAAACAAAAATTTTATGGCGGAGTGTTTGTAAACACGAGCGAGTTTATTGTGCATCAATGCGTATTATAATACCGTGTTATTGTATATGTATATTCACGCCTTCATGTGTTCGTTTGTCAACTCTGTCTTTATATATCCTTATCGTGGGCTATATATACTCTTCCATGTTTATAGACGCTCTGCCATATTGTTGCTGATGGACTATACACTATAACATTATTGCACATGATAAACAGCATACTTTTCAATCATTGACCATTAAGTTCAAGATAACAGTCATGCCGGTTAATGGATTAATATTGTCTAATAAGACAGGATCCCAAGGACTTGGAATTAAACATGAAAATATTTTTTGTTAATATAATTATCTTTATTATGTCATTTACAATGTTAAAGTTGAATGTTAAATAAAAAAAAAAAAAATAAATAAAATAAAAAAAATACTCAAAACAGTAGCTCTATTGGGACGTGTGGGATCGGATCTTGGTGGTTGAGGTCAAAGGTCACTTTCTACAGGCAATCAAGTTTTCACCTCTATCTTAGAAATGAAAGATCTTAAAGGTCACCGGTCACCAAAAACCGAATTTTTTTAAGTACTATTTTCTGAAAGATTACATCATAAAAAGTCGATTTAGCCACAAATAACATTTTTTAATCATTTCTGTCCTTTTCTACAGTGTAAATTAAAGTCCTGAAACTGTCGAAAAACCGTGTTATCTCCCTTTGGTAGTAAAAGGGCACAAAACCGGAAGTGACACAGAAGGTGTTATCCAAGCTATTTAGTAAATGAAGCTTGTATAGTGAACTGCATTTATTACACAGATATATCAGAAATAACTTCTAATGTTTTTATATATTTATTTATTTTTTAGCATTGGGTATTTCAGTTTCCTTCAGCAGAAAAAAATAAATAAAAAATAAACATAATAAGAAATAAATAAAGAAAGAAAAAACTATATTCGTATTTGCTCTAAGTATGATATACTATTACTAATACTTTTACAAACCATAATTTTACATTTCTTTTGAAATTTATTTATTTATTTATTTATTTATTTATTTATTTATTTATTTATTTATTTATTTATTTATTTTATTTATTTATTTATTTATTTATTTATTTATTTATTTCTATTTATCATAACAAATAATAAAAGAACCCAAATTTCGGTTTTTTATTTAAAATATTGTTCATCTAAATTTTCATTAATATTTAATATCATTTTAATTATCTTCACATATCTCTTTGAATTATTTATTTATTAAATGATTTATTTATTTATTTATTAAATGATTTATTTATTAATTTATTTATTTATTTATCACAACAAATAATAAAAGAACTCAAATTCTGTTTTTTGTTTTTTTTTAAATTGTTCATTTTAATTTTCATTAATATTTAATATCATTTTAATTATCTTTACATATCTCTGAGTTATTTATTTATTTATTCATTTTTATCTATTTATCATAAGGAATAATAAAAAGAATCCAAATGTTTGTTTTTTATTTAAAAAAACTTTTCTTCTCTCTAGTACAGCTATATTATGACCTCCAATTGATTTTAATTTCATATTTGTTTTCGAAAGTGTCTAATTTTTAATTCCTTTTTAGATTAAAATCAATGATTTATTATACAGGTTTTAAAAAAATCTTATTGTCTCTCAAATTATTTAACCCCCGTATTACTTAAATATGAAAACATTTTCCATTCAATAGCTTCCTATTCCTTATTCGCAGTAAGTTTAATAATAATTATAAAAATCATCACCATTACTGCTTCCATGATAACATAAAAAAAATTCATATTATAACTTTATTACGCTTAATTTTAATGGAATGAAAAGAACGTCATCAAAATGTGATACCAGTGGGATTATGCTCGACTAAGGACTCAAAACTCAGTGAAACTTTCATTTATTCACAATAACTTAATATCGTTCAGAGTGTGATTTACACCCTCTCACATACCAGTAATTAAGAGATTATCAATATGCTACAGGTGTCTTCCCACTTAGCCAACATTTTAAAATTTCCTATTCCCACTCAGCCAACATGGTTAAATAAACATTTAAGATTTCACCTGGAAAGATTTTGCTATAGTCTTTTTCACCATAATTGTTTTGTGATGCTGAATATTTTAAATAAAATATCATTCTAGAATTTGTTCAAAATTAAATATTTTATTATAAAGTTAATGTTAACAATGCAAATAAATAAATAAATAAATAAATAAATATTTGAAATAAATAAAAAATAAATATTTGAAATAAATAGATATCTAAAATAAATAAATAAATGTTTGTGGTGCTGAATATTTTTAGTAAATTATATATGTGTCTGTAGAGGTTTAGTCAATTTAGGCAATTATATTTTAAGATTTGTAATATTTTTTTCGCTTTGTTTAAAAAATCTTTAACAACATCTTTCTTTACTGAACAAAATATTATACACAATGAATAAATAAACTTACAAACATATCCATGGAGAAAAATATTATACATGTATGTATTAAACCTTTAATTCGTTTAAATGTAAATATTACCAGTTTCAAAGCAACATTTTAAAATAATTTTCCCCATTAATTGAAATATGCACGTTTCCCAGTTTCAATACGATAACAATTAAAAAGTAATACAACTGAGGCATTATTCATAAACGATTAAAATTATATAATCTTTTTATTATTATACTTATTTAAATATTATTATAGCTTTGTTGTGAATATTTTCTCTAAAAACTTGAATTCATGTACCTAAAGCTTCATAACTTCTTAACAGAGAGAGAGAGATAGAGAGATATTGAAGTCTAATATGGTTAGATGAATTATTTGATAATCCACTTTTCCACTTTTTAAAGATCTCAAACATGAAACTCCATAGACATGATCAAATCCTCTAATGTACTTTTGAAATATCATACATTGCAACATAAAAATTTATTTTAGACTTTCTTTTGCCACATTATGGTGAAAAAATGGTAAATTTATATCATCTCATTGTACACAAAATCAAGTTTGAATTTAAAAAAAAAAAAAAACCCTTAATATGTGTGAATTTCTAACAAGTAATTTTATTGATATAGTTTGTAACTCTTTTTGTAAAATAATTCCACAACTAATTTAAAAAATATTTTTATTCAGATTTTGAAATTTTGTTATTGATTTTCTGAAACAGACTTTACCCTCACTTGTAATTAATACCTATTGTCTTTGCTAATCCTATAACGAACATCAATTCCCACTCAGCCAACATTTAAAATCTTACCTATAGGTACAAAATTTCAAAATGTTGGCTAAGTGGGAATGAACCATGCTACATGTACATTGAGAAACATCCTGTTTAGAGGTAGACATCTACCACCTGTAATCAACAGAGTTTACCTTACAATATGCAACATTAATTGACACGTGCGTATATCTTTCTGATATACCCGGTAAAGGTTATTTGTCATTTTTGATGGATTCTGAAAGTTAAATTAGATAAGTTAATTTGAACAAGACATATGTCTCTGTTTGAACGTTTGAATTGGTGAACTGATTGAATAACGGAATTAAATTAATTTTGAAAATTAAAATTGTTTAAAATCTACATATTTGACTGAATTCATTCATAATAATTAGAATTGTCTTAAATGATTATACCATTCTTATTTCCCTGACTTATATTATCTCGTAATGTTTAATATTGACCGGTATTCGACCCATAGGAATGCAAAATGCAAAATTGATAAATTTGGTGACCGGTGACCTTTAAATGGGGTATAAAGCAACATTACTCCACTCGACTCTTATTAGTTAAAAACCACTGCGGCAGCTCAGTTGGTAGAGTGCTCGCTCCGTAAGTGGGAGGTCGTGGGATCAATCCCCGGCTGGGTCTGACCCAAGACTTGAAAGTGGGTAGTGACTGTTCTTTCGCCAAGCACTCTGCTGTCAAATAGGACATATTGACCCTGCTGTGAAACAGGATTAGGACATATCGACCATGATGTGAAATAGGTAATGTCAACCCTGCTGTGAAACAGGACAGGTTTACCATGCTGTGAAATAGCACATGTCAACCCTACTGTGAAATAGGAAATGTCAATCCTGCTGTGAAATAGGACATATTGACCCTGCTGTGAAATAGGACATATCAACCCAGCTGTGAAATAGGAAATGTCTACCCTATTGTGAAAAAAAAACATGTTGATCGTGCTGTGAAATAGGACATGTCAACCATGATGTGAAATATGATGTGTCAACCCTGCTGTCAAATGGGACATGTCAACCCTGCTGTCAAACAGGACATCTCACCTGTAAGTCTTTGGTACAAAAGATAATAAAGCTCCCTCTTGGTGACTGGAAAACTTAAGTTGTGCCAAATTATGTATGAAGAAATTGAACTGAGTAAACACAGATTTTAAACTGTTCTCCAGCATTCTGAAATGAGAAAAAAATTAGAAATAAAAAACAGATCAGAAATGCATAAGTTTAAATTAGAATTCTACAGAAATACATATACTATAGTCTATATTTGCAGCCAGTTAAAATCTGAGAATCCTCAAAAAATAAGGTATACAAAGTATTTCCTTTGCTAAATTTGGTTAAATATATTTTGGTCCTATGGAGATTTTTTTAACCCTTTGAAAAATTTTGGCTTCACAAGTTTGGTACAAGCACTACAGATGAGGAATTGTATTATGAAACAGCCATCTAGTGCTGTAAACATTGGTTTAATATGTAATTTAACTGAAACTAATTTTCATGTTGCAAAGTTGAAATGAAAGTTATATTCATTTCTAATATAACTGACCTCGTAAAGATGGCAGAAGCCTGAGCATCTGTTTTTCCTGGGAGAAGTGCTGTCTGTATATATTTAGGAGCAGCTTCAGACACACCCGGCATTGCTGACCGAGACATCTGTAATATATAAGAAATAATTGTGATTAAGTTTATGGATTAGAAATAATCTTCCATGATTAATCTTACTCGTGTTTTTCTTAAACAAAAAATTAGTCTCTTTCAAAATTTCATCCAAAATGACTATAAATCTCTTCATTACATATTTTACAAGCAGTTATTGTATAAAAAGAAACATTAGCAGTAGGAAACCTTTACAGTTTTGATCTAAAATATTTCGAGGCAAAATTTTTTTACGGTTTCAACCGTCCAAAAAACCAAGGGAGTAAGAAATTTCTGCCGAGAAGATATAATCGGGATACAAGTGTTATCATGAAAATCGTAAATATTTTTTCCTGGCAAATGTTTCTTCTTATACAGTTATCTAAGTTCAGTAAAAACTCTGAACTTTTGGAAACTGCTAAATTGGCAGTCCATCCTTCATTAAAAATTTTATTGATGAAATAGTTTGTTTTATTTCAAATTTATCAACAATAATTAAAATTTTAAAATATTAACAGGACACATGCCTGTACAAAATTACATGTACTGCAAACATATTTATTTTCACCATGTTCACGATGTACTAATTTTCGCTTATTTTGTGGTCATTTGTTTTTCGCAAAAATTAATACCGAGCGAAAATTATATTATGCTATTGTGTTATAGTGCATATTTTAAAAAAAAACGTGAAAATTTAACTAAGCGGATATGTCGAATTTTCCTATATCGCAAAAATAAATACATTTACAGCATACATATTTGGTGCAGATGGCAAGTGTGATTCTACATACCAATGCAAACAAATTTAAAAACAGATTAGCATTTTTCCTCAAGATATTAAAAGCTTCGCAGCACATATCAACAAATCTTTGAAATCTGTCGTTCCGTTTTTCTCCGTTATTTATCACGAATGCCATGTCTGAAGTCAATACAAATGGCACCCTGTCTCTGAAATAGAAATGTTGTGTTATTAAAATCAAAGATGGGAATGCTAATTTAACCCAAATTACAACTGTCCTCTAACCAGACTAAAACATCACCCTTTAGGATCTCAAAAAACTGAATCCTACACAATCATAATTGTCCCTCATTCTAAACCACAAATCACAATTTTCCACTTGTCAGGGCCAAAGGAAACGAACAAGTGAGGTCATGGATGAAAGGTCGCACATGACCAACCAAAGTTGTTGGTTAATATCTTCAGTTGCTTTCCAAAGTTTTATTGAAGAGAATTTAGTACAATTGTAAATATAAATAAATATAAGCATTGAACTATATTGAGAACTGTAAAACTACCATAGCTAATACATAGAATCTAATTATAATACAGTAATGTGATTAAATAACTAAATCAGGGGTACAAAATTATATTCTGGTAATGGAAGGTTCACAACCTTTTGCCTTATTTTTGGCAGGTCCCCCATAAAGTTTGACAAGTAAAATTGTTAAAAATCAATAGGTCTAAGACCTCGGACCCAAGGAATTTTGAACCAATGTAAATATCATGAAGAATAATAATACTTACCTTTTGAAGTTTATAAACTTTTGAGCATCACCAAGAAATTTATTAAAATCTATATGAAACATATGACCAGATTGTTTGAGCATGATATTGTCGTTATGGCGATCACAAATTCCCAGAACATATGTAGCTACACAATAACCAGCACATGAACATGTGAAACTTTCTACTGCCTGTAATAAAGAAATAAATTGATCAACAAAAAATATCAAGACTTAACCTAAATTATTTAAAATCATTTAAATCAAATCATCTGCTGCTAAATCAGGTAACCCCCCCCCCCAAAAAAAAAGTAAAAGAAAAAAAAGGCAAATTGCTACTACAGCAATTTTCATCAACATTTTCAATCATTTTTCATAAATACAAATACCAGATACATTACAAACCGTAGTAATGGCTACTTCTAAACTATAAAAAAATAATGTAACAAAATCCTAGTGACTTGCCTACATGTTGTAACCCACTATGTTGATTACACAATTTGGCCATAAGACTTTTCAAGCCCTATGCCAATACTTCCAGGGAAGCGTCTTCCCTACTGTTTGCAAAAAGATATGATAAAAGAAAAGCACAAACACCACAAATTCAAAACTCCATAAAAATAATTTCTTAGAACCACAAAAATTTGACACCACGAAAATGAATGAATTCACAGTATATCTTACATATCTAAGCATGGACAATAAACAAAATGTCATTACATGTTTAACAGTATATTTATTTTTATCCACAAAGGGATTCTCTGTAGACATTTATAAATACCTTCTGATACTCAAGTTCAGTTGGATTATGTTTCTGCAACCATTCTTTGATTGGTCGATCCTTAAATGAGCCTGTAACGCCGTAAGAGACTTGTATCTTACGCAATGTATCCGATTCAGTTATCAATTCAACTAGACCTGGAAAGACAATGAAAAATAACCATTTTATGTCCTATCCTTAATTACAGTTGTCAAAAAAAAGAAACAGTGAAGTAGGCAAACTGTATGGCAACATCTTGATATAAGTGAAATATTTTTGACTGGGTTATTTTAAAAATCCTATTAGATCAAACAATAAACAATAAAAGAAATGTAAATATTGCCAGTTGTAACATAATTCTTTATACTTATGTATACATAAAACAAACCACTATCTAAATGTGAATATGCATTCATGACACTTTAACAAATTTTAACCAAGATCTATTATGAGATTTCAGATACATGATGCACTGATCTGATATTTAATGCTAAACAGAAGTTTATATTGGCACATGTTATTTTTCATGATTCACAAGCGCATCAAGTTTATTTTATTATATATATATATGTTAGAGTAACAGGATCATGTGAAGATAAAAGTATTATGAATATTAATGTTGCAACAAGTTTTAGCTGAAATGGGATGTCATTTTAAAAGTGTCCCCAAACAAACCCCAACTGGCAAATTCACATTTTCCTAACCTTGTATGCAATCAAAATATGCACTGCCAGAGGTACACAGACTCTAGTGGAAGATCCTGTGAAGTTTCAGAAAGATCTTTTAAATAGAAAAGTGGCAGACAATATGTTGGCAGAAGAGATGGAGTAAACATGACTGTATAAGAAGAAACATCCATGAGGAAGAAATATTTCCAATTTTCATGGTTACACTTGTACCGGGAATGTATCATCTCAGTGAAAATTATCTATATGTATTTCCCTTGGTTCTCCTTACATACAGTCAGAACCATGAAATTTTTTTACCATGGAAAAGTTTAGAATACTATAACCGCAAAAGTTTCCTACCACTAATATTTCTTCTTATACAATATATGTCCCTGACCCTCGCTTAGTTTAGGAGACATAATCATGTTAATGACTGCCACCTGATGACACTAAAATAAGTGAAGTTGACTAACAAGAAAGTTTTCCCCAATCCAATTTAAAGTACACAAGACAAGTTGATGTTTACCTCTTTTAGGTCCTGTTGCTAGGCAGGAGAATGTTATCATTTTTAAATCAAGTCCTTCTTTTAACCACAGTCTGTTTATTATTTTAATCATCTGCATGGTTAATGTATCCTGGCGTAGATCATCCCCTACCTTAAATAGAATTAAACTCCTTCATGTTACTATATAACTGGTAGTTCACAGAAGATATAAATACATGTATAGTGGAAAGTTCAATTAGAAACGCTAGAATCACACCCAAACGAGACGGCTAATACAGTCCAATCCCGCTCGGACACATTCTGGTATGAGAAATTTTGTCATTTTTTTTATATTGACAGTCTGTTTTATTCTGGGTAAACTGATTACCCTCACTCTCACTCTGATATATCTGAAATATTCTTGACTGGGGGTGTAAAACACAATTACACTACTCAATGCACTCCATGTAACCTATCAGTTAGCTTAATTGATAATTTTGATAACCTTATTAATTACACAGATTACTGTAAACTGCTTTATATTAACACAGACATATTTCAGCGATTTTCCTCAATATAAATGATTGGCGCATCTTTATTTTAGAGCACCAAGTATTTTGTTTGTACTTGGAGTCTCTTATAGGTAATTTTAGCACAGTTTTATTTTAGCCAAAAGATCCGACCTTCAAAAGGGCTAAAATAAATTTTCCCGCTAAAATTTCACTGTTTACAGTACTTGTGATTATTTAATTTTTTCATCCCAACTTTAATGGTATAGTATATTTGAAATAATTGATTTATTGATTGAATGGGGTTTTACATCTCAGTTAAGAATATTTAACTCATATCGAGAGGTCACCAGCTAAAGGTGAATCTGCAAAAATGTTCACCTTTGCAGTTCAGGTAGTGTTCTTTAACCCCTGCCGTGACAAGGTGGCATCAATTTTGAGTCTCTTCTGAAGGACCCATTGACTTTCATTTCTAAATGTTGAGTGCTTGGCAAAAGAACAGTCACTACCTATTTTCAAGTCTTGGTCAGACCTGGCCAGGGTTTGATCACTCAATCTCTTAAATATGAAGCAAGCACTGTCACTCAGTAACAACTAAGTAACTGTAATGGTCTGAAAACTAAACGTTAAACTGTTACATAACAGCATCAGAAAAGTAACAGTAACAACAACATCTAGTGTTTCTAACCTAAAATCTTTAATCAGATAAACCTTTCACTTAATATATTCTGAAAACACTTACCTTAAACATAGCATAAACTGGATCAGCTCTAATGTTTGAATTTTTGAATACTAATTTCAGAGGTAGAGCATTAGATGTGAAGTATGAACATGACTGAAATAAAGAGTAAACACAAACACATTTATTATTATTATTATTAGAGCTAATTTCATAGAGAAATTTTTTAACTTAGTAAGAAAAACTGCAATTTCTGAGCTAAAACAAATTTGGTTATCATTGCAAATTAATGTGGTCTATACGTGTGTATGGTAATTCCATGATAAATTGGACCCATGCAAATTTTCATTTTTAAAGTAAATGGGGATAGGGATGTCATAGATAGCAGAATCAATCTCTGTATATAGTTTATGTCAAATCAGACAGTTTTAATTCTCTGAAACTGATAGTCAAAGATATATACATTTGTACATGTATAATTCAAATTGAAATCAAAATGAATTTAACTTTTTCCAATCTCTGTCAAGTTTTGTAAATTTAATAGGGTGATTACAGTAGTCAAAATTTGTTTCTTGCATACTATAAAATATTCCATGAATCTTTTGTTGAAAAGATCAATAGCAAATTTCATTAAATTGAAACACAATGTTTTTACGAGATGCTGGTGTATTTCAGAAGAGTCTGTCTGAGTTAAACCAATCAAGCTTTGAATGACTGGATCCGTTGTATTTTAGTAGAGTCTGTCTGAGTTAAACCAATCAAGCTTTTGAATGACTGGATCCATTGTATTTTAGTAGAGTCTGTCCGAGTTAAACCAATCAAGCTTTGAATGACTGGATCTGTTGTATTTTAGTAGATTCTGTCTGAGTTAAAAAAAATCAAGCTTTGAATGACTGGATCCATTGTATTTTAGTAGAGTCTGAGAGTTATTGCTTTAGAGGAAAAAAATGTTTTAAATTTATTATGTTGTATGTAAACTGTGTAAGTGTTATGTACAAACCTGTATATCAATACCAGAGACTTCTAAACCGGGATTGTACGGCAGTAAAACACTACCTTTATCACAAAAGAGTTCATACAGCCCCTGTAGTTCTCGCTTTAAAACAGACTGGAAATACAAAAACAAATGTCACTTTTATTATCAAATAAGTTCTCCTAGTATACTAGAGATGGAACGATATGCCAAAAATCATGTTGTGAAATATGGCAGAATTACTAAACTGGGCTACAATACTGGGCTACAATACTGTTAAGTGTAGTTTTATTTGCTAAATGTCACTTATTTTGCTGTTGGAAATTTTCCGCAAAAAATTGTATTGTCCAACCTGCCTTAAAGACCACCTTTATATAAGGACCACCTGCTTATTGAGGCCAGTAGAATTTTATCCAAATTGTTCTTTATTCATATTATTTGAACCTTATATAAAGGCCACTTTTATTGTTCCCTTCAGTGGCCTTTATAGAGAGGTTGACTTTACCACACCAAAAATAATACATACATGTATTATCAATCTTAGTCAGTTTCAAAAATTCACATATATTACACCACAAGAAAAAGTAGGAAATTACAAAACTGCTTAAATTTTAACCTGTAAAATACAGTAGATTTACAGTACTTTAATTGACTACATCTTGTACTGGTATGGTGTACCTTTATGGAATCATGATCAAAAAGAAATCCTTGAGCCATTGCTCAGTTAGTATAAACACGTTTTTAACATATGTTGTTAAAGAGGAAGTAGATGTCCGGCAGACTTGAAATTGACATTTGTGGTATGGGACATTATACTAAACTTGCATATAAAATTTGAAGCAGATGTGTTTAGTAGATGCGGAAAAAACTATTACAAAAATTTTTCCCGGACAGATGTACAGAGGTGAACCAGTATCCCCCCACCCTTCTTTGAGAAGGGGTGTAATATAATGTTGAACAAGAGGCCCATGGGCCTGATACGCTCACCTGATAACTAATGGCTAGCTGATAGATTTAAAGACAACATAAATACTAAACCCCAATGACTTTTTTCTTTACATCATGATAACTTTTGTTTTAATACCTACACCATTCTAGTATACATGGCTATACAAAAAGTTATTAGTTTTCAATATAATTAACCATTTCAGTATTGTTTCACATCTGTGACCTTGACCTTTGAATCCATGACCTTTTTCTATACATCAAAATAATCGTTGTATCAATACCAACAACATTCTAATAATCATGCCTATACAAAAAGTTTATAGTTTTGGAAATAATTAACCATTTCGGTATTGTTTCACATCTGTGACCTTGACCTTTGAACCCATGACCTTTTTCTATACATCAAAATGATTGTTGTATTAATACCTACAACATTCTAATATACATGCCTATACAAAAAGTTTATAGTTTTTGAGATAATTAACCATTTCGGTATTGTTTCACATCTGTGACCTTGACCTTTGAACCCATGACCTTTTTCTATACATCAAAATGATCGTTGTATCAATACCTACAACATTCTAATATATATGCCTATACAAAAAATTTATAGTTTTCGAGATAATTAACCATTTCGATATTGTTTCACATCTGTAACCTTGACCTTTGAACCCATGACCTTTTTCTATACATCAAAATGATCGTTGTATCAATACTTACAACATTCTAATATACATGCCTATACAAAAAGTTTATAGTTTTCGAGATAATTAACCATTTCGGTATTGTTTTGCATCTGTGACCTTGACCTTTGAACCCATGACCTTTTTCTATACATCAAAATGATCGTTGTATCAATACTTACAACATTCTAATATATATGCCTATACAAAAAGTTTATAGTTTTCGAGATAATTAACCATTTCGGTATTGTTTCGCATCTGTGACCTTGACCTTTGAACCCATGACCTTTTTCTATACATCAAAATGATCGTTGTATCAATACCTACAACATTCTAATATATATGCCAATACAAAATGTTTATAGTTTTCGAGATAATTAACCATTTGGGTATTGTTTTGCTACTGTGACCTTGACCTTTGAACCCATGACCTTTTTCTATACATCAAAATGATTGTTGTATCAATACCTACAACATTCTAATATACATGCCTATACAAAATGTTTATAGTTTTCGAGATAAATAACCATTTGTGTATTGTTTCGCATCTGTGACCTTGATCTTTGAACTTATGACCTTTTTCTATACATAAAAATGATTGTTGTATCAATACATACAACATTCTAATATACATGCCTATACAAAAAATTTATAGTTTTCGAGATAATTAACCATTTTGGTATTGTTTCACATCTGTAACCTTGACCTTTGAACCCATGACCTTTTTCTATACATCAAAATGATCGTTGTATCAATACCTACAACATTCTAATATACATGCCTATACAAAAAGTTTATAGTTTTCGAGATAATTAACCATTTTGGTATTGTTTCACATCTGTAACCTTGACCTTTGAACCCATGACCTTTTTCTATACATCAAAATGATCGTTGTATTAATACCTACAACATTCTAATATACATGCCAATACAAAAAGTTTATAGTTTTCAAGATAATTAACCATTTCAGTATTGTTTTGTATCTGTGACCTTGACCTTTGAACCCATGACCTTTTTCTATACATGAAAATGATCGTTGTATCAATACCTACAACATTTTAATATACATGCCTATACAAAATGTTTATAGTTTTTGAGATAATTAACCATTTCGGTATTGTTTCGCATCTGTGACCTTGACCTTTGAACCCATGACCTTTTTCTATACATCAAAATGATCGTTGTATCAATACCTACAACATTCTAATATATATGCCTACACAAAAAGTTTATAGTTTTCGAGATAATAATTATAATCAGAGGTAAAAAAAATTAGGTCACGACCTTCACAATTGACCTTGACCTCATTTTGAAGATACTAACAAGAAAATGTCAAAACTGAAAACCCCATGGCATTATCTGGTCAAATAGTCAAGTTATAACAATTTGAAGCTATTTTACGATTTTTTCAAAATTAAACGCAAAAACGCGTTACCTATTTTTTATCCGAATTTCACAAAATGAACAAATTATAGGCTTAAGACCCTAGAGAAGCCAAATATCACATCAGAATTTTTCTCCAATCAGTACTTTCGGAGAAGAAGATTTTTTAAGATTTTTGCACCCCTAGGTCACCTTGACCTAGTTATGGTAGCCATGGCAACGCCACGAACAAATCTGAATTGCACCGGCCCATATATACTTCTGACAAAGTTTCATTAAACATAGCACTGTCGTGCTGTTGTACAGCGTACAGTAGTTGGGAAAATTGTGTTGTGGCAAGACAGAATATAACCGAAAATTCGGGGGGGGGGGGGGGGGGGGGGGGTCGATCAATGCATAGTCCGACGGATGTTTTTTTTTTTTTTTTTTTGAAAAAGAAACAATGTACCAAACCATGTATTGCTGAATTAAATGGTAGAAAATAATAATTTCATAAATATATGAAAAAGACAATCAGTAATTAAAATTTAAAAAAGTTGTACCCGATCGTTTTGTCATTTCGGATAGAGAGAAAGAGTTTTGCAGATCCTACCGTCGCTATGAGGGGGTACATTCTAGCGGTTGTATGTAACTGGATCATTTGCGTTAATCTGGGTTTTAATTAACTGCTGATTATCACTCGCAATATTCCCGTTTCATGTTAATGGTGAAGTACAGTTGTTTTACCAGTTCCGAATTTTTACTACCGAATAATCTAAAATTTCAATCCGTTCAATTAAAGGAATCGCAAAATAACTCTACTTGAATGTATGGGCATAATTGTTTAAATAATATTAAACTTCAACCGCTTCCTAAAAGGTCGACAGATTGTTGGTGACCTAGTTTAACGATGTAAACAAATCGTGATCACGGAAATGCCATACTACCACGTGTTTTTGAGGACAGGTGTCGATATTTTGGAATCAGTTAACATTTGTATTATACACCACATAAATTTTATTTCCTCTGCTTGTGGACGACGTCTGCAGCAGCGCTTATATGAAACCCGGAACTGGTAAAACGACTGTACACAACACTGTACGAATTATCTCCCTTTCACGAAAGTAAAATCTAATCGATAAACATTTTAAAATATGACACAATTGCCTCAACATCAAAATACGTTATCATAACCTTCAAAATAAATTTAAATTTCCGTAGATTTCGCGAAGAATTAATTAAACAACCTGCCGTTGCTGTTCATTTCATAAAAAGTTATGATTTTACATCGTAGGACGCAAACTTCTCGAACTACTTTTTATTGTAAACATGAGATCAGTTCGCCAAATTGCAGAAATTATTAGGTGCATCCCGTCGCAATATTTTACTAGATTCCGAAATGTATTCCGAAAATTTATTCCAAATGTGCATATGTAACCAAATGCATTACCCGTCTCAGAATACATATCTCACGATAAAACAGATATACTTCTTTCACGCTCATTTACCAGGCGCACTATTTCCAGGTGTACTCATATCTTATAATTTCATAGCAAAGAAGCTCGATATCTTGGAAGAAAGTGACAACAATGTACGCGTTTTCACGCTGTACAAAAACTGTCCGGTAGTTTCAGAGGAGAAGTCGAAAATAGGTGTTAACGACGCACGCACGCACACACGCACATACACACGCTGCGCTATGCCATAAGCTCACATGACCTTCGGTCAGGTGAGCTAAAAACTATCAGTACATAGTTTTAAGCCTTTTGTTTATTGAGTTTCTGGACCTGCTTAAGTTTCTGCTTGTAACTGTAGTTGACTATGACTATATACTGAAATGATACAAACTTGGATGTCATTTTAGTTTACAACTGGAAAAACTGTGAGCCACAAGCTCACAAAAAATACCCCTTGCTCCCCTCACATAAAAAAAATTCATCGGATCAAATTTTTAAATAGGAGGTGCACATCTACATTATATCACAAAGATTTAAAAGTTTCATGAAAATCCATTGAAGAGTTTAGGAGGAGTTGCGGATAAGAGATAGGTACCCTAAGGTGTAAAGGAAGGATGGAAGGACAGCGGACGACGGACACCACTATCACTATATACCCCCCACTTTTTAAGCGGAGGGGGGGGGGGGGGGGGGGGTATAAAAAAAGTGTCTGGCAAGTACACTGTTATGTTCAAACATTCAAGACACATTGATTTTGGCAGTGACATAGTCTGAAATCTGATTCTATTTGAACATTTTATCTGTACCAGTACATTACAATATTGAAAACTCATACTGTGGTAATGATCAGAGGCCCATTGAACTACATGTAGTATTACCATTATATGGATATATCACAACAACTCTAGTATTTACACACCAAATAAGTTCTAAACATGGAAGCTGTGAGCTACTGCTCACTGTATATACCCCTCTTTTAACATATGTTGGTAAACTAGAAGTAGATGTCCTGCAGACTTGAAATCAATACTTGCAGCTTTGGACCTCATACTGAAGTTGCAAACAAAGTTTCAAGTGGTTGTATCTAGTAGTTACTGAGAAAACTGTTACAACTGGTCTGGTTTTTTTTGTTTTTTTTTGTTTTTTTTGTTTTTTGAAGGATGGACAGAAGAACCAGTATACCCAGGCCTTCTTTAAAGTGGGGGTATCATCAGTAGAGCTTTAAAATGTAGTACAATACTGTCTCTTGTCTAGATCAATGGGGCCTCAGTGGCCGAGTCATCTAAAGCATGTGCTGAGTCATCTAAAGCATGTTCTCATAGTTCATAGCACCTCTCACCAGCTAGGATCAAATCCCACTTGGATAGCTCCTAGTACCAGAAAGTAGGTCAATTCATTTGCCAAAGGTAATTGGTTTCTTCCACCATCCATGAGCTTACCACCTCAATATAAATGAAAGTCCTTACTGGGGCGTAAAAGTCCAATACTTCACTCCACTCTTGTTTAGGTAAACATGATAGTTACAGATGAGTTTAAATATGTAGTTGACTTTTGTTATCAAATTTTATAATCTGTGTTTGTCCTTTTTTGTTTTCAATTGTTTGATTCTTTCTATGTTAGCTTGTATTGTGTGATCTTATATTGGTTTTGTCATGTAGATGTATATTTTTAGTTATGAATTCCTTTTTTCTATTATATGTGTACTGCACTATGACCTTACATCTTTATCTTTTGAAACTTGGACTTTCTCAGCAGCAGTAGTAAGTATTTTGACTAACTCCTCTTGTTTTCTGAACTCCTGATAGAGGGCGTCACCAGCCACACTGACCAAAGCCACAAACATCAACTCATATCTACGTTTGTAAGTACTGTCCTGTGCAGCTCCCTTTAAAAGCCTGTAAAGAAACAAGAAGAAGCCCAATGGGGCCTGTGATAATCAACTGGCGATCAACTTATGTACTGCATTAACAGCAAAAAATGTTATGTGAATTGGCATATTATGTCTTGGATGCATGTCAGTCACACTTCTAAAAAAGTTTTCAAAGAAGTGATTAAAAATTTCACCTTATTTGCATTATTCATGAAAATTGGATCAATGAAAAATTATTCAGAATATAACTAAACATGAAATTCCTTCTTTCTATCCCTACATTGTTGGTTACAAATGATTAATGGGAAAATTTATTGAAATAACGTTGTTAGTAGGAAGAACTTTGCCAGGTGAGCTAAAAATTAACAAATAAATAACATTGTTAATAGGAAGAACTTTGCCAGGTGAGCTTAAAATTAACAAATAAATAACATTGTTAATAAGAAGAATTTTGCCAGGTGAGCTAAAAATTAACAAATAAATAACACAGACAATTTCGCTGGTATCAAATTACATTAACACCAGTTTAAATTTTACAGTAGTAGGTGGACGTTTAGTAACACAATTCCTCATCAGTAGTGGTTAAACCAAAATTGTGAAACCAAATTATTTTTCAAGATGTTGAAAAGATACCAAATAACAAGTTAAGTTCTATTACACTGACAAACTCATTCTCACTCAAGGTCAACCGGGGGTGACCCTATTGGTGAGACACCTTGGGCTTGAAAGCTAACATCCTAACAACTCTGTCACCATTGAACAGTGATATGTTTATTCCAGGATTTTTCAAAGTGGGCCATATTCTAAAACTTTCCTCCAAAACACAATAACATCAATATTTTTGCATTCATGTAATGTTGAATGTGGTCCACTAAGGTCTTAACATTGGGGTCCTTTGGCAAAATAAGAGATAAATGGGCCTAGTGCCCTTGTGTACAACAGATGGATGGATACAATATGTCATTCAATTTACACTGATGGAAATTAAAGGACAATGTTATTTCTTTTTTTTTCATTTATTCCTTAAAAGGAAACAAATTTTATTGATACTTTTCAGTAAGTGTTGAGTCTGGAAAGACGCTATGGATTTGTATGTAAATCCAGGTAAAATGTTTATGCTACTGTAATTAATTTAGAGTGTATTTATTTTCGCGGTATAGGATATTTAGACATATCAGAATAGTTAAATTTTCCTGTTTTTAAAATATGCTCCATAACATAATAAGTAAAATATAATTTTTGCCTTGTAATAATTTTCACAGAAAACAAATGACTGCAAAATAAGCCAAAATTAGTACACCGTAAAAAAATATGTTTACAGTATATATTGTTACTGAAACATACTTACCAGAAAAACTGATGAGCGAATCTAATACTTCTACAGGATTGTTCTAACAATAGTTCTGATAGAGCAGATGCATGATAGCTCTCATATTTCAGGGCCTGTAAAATATACATGTCACAATGAATATTAAAGTACTGAATGTGATTAAAGTAAACCAAATGATGCTCAAAAATTCAGGGCGTTTAAAATATAGATGATACCAATGTCAGAAAGTGAATATCAAAGTACTGATAGTGCTCAAAGTAAACTCAATAATGGTTAATAATTCAGGGACTGTAAAATATAGATCTAAGTTGTCAGTATCAGCAACTGAATATCAAAGTAATGAAAGTGCTCAAAGTGAACAAAATGATTCAATGGTGTATATGGTATATTTCTTGCATATGTGACAGATTAATCTCATGGGATAGGTGGTACAATACTTTTCCATATCATACCCAGCGTGAGCGCATGTAGGGAATCTCATTATGTCATACATGTATTACCCGGTAATCTGCTAGCAAAACCTTTGCTTTGTAGTAGGAAATTTTAAAGTCTTCAGGCTACATGTGAGAAAAATAATCAATTACTTGTTTCAGACATAGATAAGGAAATTCCAATCTCGTAGTCAGATAATTTAATCTCAAACTCAGCTGAGCCTCGTTTAAGATGAAAATATCTGACCATTCAACTGGAATTTCCTTATCTCTGTCTGAAACTTGTTATAGATTTTCTTTATACCTATCCATCAGCCACAAGTTGACAAAATGATGTAACAAACAGAATTGATTAAGACAAGTACACCAAGTCAATTAAATGTTGATAATATTACTTGTATAAGTTGTGGTATAAAGTCTATAAGTTCATCTGTAGACATTTTCTTCAGAGCTTGGATGGCAGCCATTCTTACTTGTGTGTCTGGATATCTGTAATTAAAACTTTCACTTATTTATAATGTATTTGTAATACAAACAAGTAAGAAACACTTGTATTTCTTTTATAATTTACCTCATATGGGCACTTTTTCAGTGCGAACATACCCACACACCAGATTGAGACAGAAAATAGATGGTCCAAAACTGTACCTGATATGCTTAAAAATCATCACAATTTCCTTCAATTCAATATCTAAATTTTTAATTGCCTCATATGTATTGTGAAAATAAAAAGAGCTCACAAAAATAGCTGTAAAAAGCAAAGCTCACCTCACTCATTATATTTTCTTAATCATATACCTGTGACATCATTTATTGTTTGTTCTAAGCAACTGGCAATACATGTCTTAAGCAGCAGTGTTTTAAATTTCTTTCATTATTAAAAAAAATATAATAAAATTTTCAAAAAGTGTGAAATTTCAATATAACCAAAAACAAACATACTAATCCATATCCTAAGCAAAGTAAAAACTTTGAGATTGAAAAATTTGATAAAACATGTGAACTTCCACCAGAGAAGTGAGGCCTAGTGCTCAGTTTAGCTACAACCACCAGACGTAATCAATATTACATTCAACTGTCAAGAAATGGCTTTTATAATGTTATAACTTCCAATGTCAAGCAAAGAAAACTAACTAGTGTGTGTAAATGTAAAACATACTGAGGCAGGAGAAGTTCAAGTGCTTGCATTGGGTCCAAATCTGTCCAATCCTTCAATAAACTGTAAGTATCTGATAAACATGTCCAGTCCCAATTAGATGACCCTTGTAATATCCATGGTAACAAGTTAGGGTAGTCATGGAGATGATGACGATACTGCCATAAGATACCTAACTCATCTGCCTGGCACCTGTAAGAATCAATATCAATACATTTGTATTTTATTTACTATAATAACATCCATGTAATACAGTTACTACAGATGCCTTTTATTATTTTCTTTATAGAAAGGGCTGTCAATCTACCTAATTTTGGCCATTTGGGGCTTCGTTACCCAATATCAAAACTTTTTTTTCCTCAAGCATTTTAGTTAATTTGAATTTAGCAGAAAAATTGTAGCTTTAACTTATTTAATAACAGTAAATATTTTCCATTGATTTATTCCCAAAGTTGTGTGAAACAAAGCTTTTTAACAATTCCAAGTGCCCCAAACCTAATACCAACAAGAGGCCCATGGGCCTTAACGCTCACCTGAGGAAGAGTACATATCTTATGCAGAGGTTCAATGGTCAATGACATTAATAAAAGAGAATATCAAAATTTTCAGCAGTAAGGGCCAATAATATGCAAGTATTTTTGCAAATTAATTATAATAATTATTATATAAGGATGCTATATATAACATATTTTAAGTCTAGCTACAATATATAATATAAACAGCTAAAACATCTGTATATTAAAATGTGCATTAGGCCAATACCTACAATATTCCAATATACATGCCTATACAAAGAGTTTATAGTTTTTGAAATAATTAACCATTTAAGTATTTGTTTGCATCTATACCTTTGACCTTTGAACCTATGACCTTCATTCATATATCAAAATGATCGTTAGGCCAATGTCTACAATATTCCAATATACATGCCTATACAAAAAGTTAATAGTGTTTGAGATAATTAACCATTTAAGTATTCATTTGCATCTACAGTAGAACTTCGATAACTCGAAGTGCACGGGACTTTGATAATGACTTCGAGTTATCAGGGTGTTCGAGTTTTCGAAGTTGAAGAACGACGTCACAATGTAACTTTCATTTCTTTGAGAGAAATGTTGGATGGTGTAAAACTGTTTACTGATACACTGGTGTAATATGTACCGGTATTACATAAAATAATAAATGAATTAAAATCAAATTATAAATTATGTTTTTATAAGGACTGATGGCAACAACAAACGCATACATGAAATACACAAAATGTGTACTACCAATACATGACCGTAATGCATTCATAGAACTGAATCAGATAAACATATCCATGTACATTGTATGTTATAATAAACAAAACAAGACGCACATTTTATAGAAATTATAAAACTAGTGTGCCTACCACGTGTTAGTCATTAAAACCCAGCTTAAATCACCTGAAAATTTATTGTTGTCGCCAGCGGCACAAACCTCGGCTTCTACTGAGGGGGTACACGGTTACACTTCATCGCCCATTACGGCACAGAGTACTAATCCTTTAATTGATACTCATTAATACAGTAGCAAAACCTTTGATCTGTACCACTTCTCCAATCATTAATCGGATTATACGGAAGTATTATAGCTAATTGTCGATTAATGACCGTGTTCTCAATGAAACGATCTATTGGTCACCCATTGTTAAAAATATTTCGAGTTTTAGAAGGTTGTTTTCCTATAATTTTTAATTTTGCACCTTAAAATTACTTCGCGTTATCGGGGGTATTCGAGTTACAGAAGTTTGAGTTATCGAAGTTGTATTTATATAGTTTATACAGAAAATCGGTCGGGACAAAAGTATTACTTCGAGTTATCCGTGGTATTCGAGATATCGAAGTTCGAGTTATCGAAGTTCTACTGTATGACCTTGACCTTTGAACCTATGACCTTCATTCATATATCAAAATGATTGTTAGGCCAATACCTACAATGTTCCAATATACATGCCTATACAAAAAGTTTATAGTTTTGAGATAATTAACCATTTCAGTACTTGTTTGCATCTGTGACCTTGACCTTTGAACCCATGACCTTTATTCATATATCAAAATGACCATTGTGCCATTACCTACAATATTCTGATATACATGCCTATACAAAAAATTCATAGTTTTGCAGATAATTAACTATTTTGATATTCTTGGACATCTGTGACCTTGACCTTTGAACCCATGACCCTGATCTATGTATCAAAATGATCGTCATGTCAATACCTACAAATAACTGAAAATCCTACGCCATTATCACAAGAAATGTTAAAAAAATAGCATTTTTTATAAAAGGTCAAAAACTGGGACATGACAAGATCAACAGTGAAAACTCCATACAATTATCTTCAGCCGTTATGAAGTTATAACAATAAATGTCTCATTTTAAAAATTACGTAATTTTACGCAAAAAACGCGTAACACATTTTTCGTCTAATTTTCATGAAAAACACAATTTTAATGTTCCCAGGTATGCTGAATTCAAATATCCAATCAAAATTTGCCTGCACTATTTGGTTTAAGAGAAGAAGATTTTTTTGTCTTTTTGCTATTTTTAGTAACAGCAGCCATTTTGTTGGGCGTTGCCAAACCCCGAACACAATTTTGAAAGGCTGTTACCTAGGCATGATAATCACCAAGTTTCATCAAATATGGCCCAGTAGTTTTGGAGGAGAAGATTAAAATGTAAAGTTTACACACGACGCACGACGGACGACGGACGGTGATAGATTGCAATAGCTCATCTGAGCCTTTGGCTCAGGTGAGCTAAAAAAGGGTATGACTGCCTAGATAAATTAATGATACATATAAAACATGGATACTTTGTGCAGGATTATTTCAATTTAATGTAGATAAAAACTTTTCCGACTGATTTATATCAAATTCAGATTCTGTGATTTTTTTTACTGTGAAATAATGTGGAATTTGTGTATAAGTGACCAATGAATTCATAAAACAGAGAGAAAGAGAGAGAGAGAGAAATATTAAATTAAGGGTAAAACTCACGAGGAGATACAGTCTTTCTCCATCACTCCCTTTATAATATCCTGAATATCTGGTAATAGTTGATTAAAACTCTTATTATGTCTGGAAAAAGAAAAATGAAAAATATTTCATCAAAGTCAAACCTGTGAAAACCGCACCATGAATATAAAACGGAATCCTGTGAAAACAGCACAAAATATTTGGTCCCGAGAGGGCACCTGTTTTTTTATGCTTGATCAAAAACAAACATACCAATCCATGTCCAAACCACAATCCCAAAGCAAAGTGAAAACTTTGAAACTGGCAAATTGGGTTAAACATGTGATTTCCACGAGGGAAGTGAGGCAGGGTGCTGCAAAAGGGTAAGTACTTCCTATTTCTGTAGAGAAAATTACCTCCAGCAGGTGGAGGGGGAGTGACAATATTCTACCCCTCATTATGACATGTCACAATATTTCACTCAGTAGCTGAATTCTTAAATTTGTCAAGACAGGGATTAAAATTCCAAAGGTCTGGGGTCAGGGATCTATTGATTTTACAAAGGTACTCTTGATATTTTAACTGTGAAAGCCAAATGGACCTGTAGTTTTTTACCCAGATAATAACATAATTGCACAGGGAATGCTGAAAATGGGCTTTTAAAACTTTATGTGAGACATGCCATGCCCCCAACATTTAAAGTTTTCCTGTGACCTTGACCTTTCTGATTCTTGAACCTTGGTTCAAGATCGTGACACACCTTTGGACCATGAAGATTATTAATGTGAAGTTTCATGAGAGTTGTCCAAAGCATTAATGAGATATAGACCAGACACAATTTTACACGGACAGACAAACAGACAGACAGATGGACAGACAGAAATGGTGATTCCTATATATCCCCCTCAAACTTGTTTTTGGGGGTATAATAAAAAAGACCTGGACCTTCCATTACAAAACAAAAGGCCTGGAACTTCCATTATAAAACAAAAGGCCTGGACCTTCCATTACAAAACAAAAGGCCTGGACCTTCCATTACAAAACAAAAGGCCTGGAACTTCCATTACAAAACAAAAGTCCTGGAAATTCCATTACAAAACAAAAGGCCTGGAAATTTCATTACAAAACAAAAGGCCTGGAACTTTCATTACAAAACAAAAGGCTTGGAAATTCCATTACAAAACAAAAGGCCTGGACCTTCCATTACAAAACAAAAGGCCTGGACTTTCCATTACAAAACAAAAGGCCTGGAACTTCCATTACAAAACAAAAGTCCTGGAAATTCCATTACAAAACAAAAGGCCTGGAACTTTCATTACAAAACAAAAGGCCTGGAAATTCCATTACAAAACAAAAGGCCTGGACCTTCCATTACAAAACAAAAGGCCTGGACCTTCCATTACAAAACAAAAGATGCAATAACAAAGATACAACTTACTTTGAAAAGCTAGGTACCACTTCAGGGAATACAATCTGTTTTCCAAAATCTGGAAAGTTAACCTACATGTAAAAAGAAACAAAGGTATTAATCACATCATCTCTACATTTTTTTATTTTCAATTTGTTCAAACAAAAACACTGTAATAACAAGTATATCATTCACACACTCATACATATCCAAAAGACGTGTACAAACTATTAAATCATGTCTAATTCAAACAGCAAAAAGTCACAATTTTAGTGCTCTACAATTTTAGTGCTCTAAAATGGTATTATTCATTCAATAACTTTCTTAATTATTATTTTCTTTTACTGACGTCTCAATATAAGTGAATTATTCTTGACTGGGGTGTAAAACTCAATTCAATTATCATATATGTATTATCATTTGATCAATAAAGTCTATTTTATTGGATTTTTATTTACTAACTTATGTCTATTTGTCTAGTTTTATTGGAGGTGTTTATTTAATCAGTTAAGTGAAATGAAATAACTACATGACTATGTAGATATTGATAAGTAACCAATTCACCACATCTATTTTACTTCTTATCATTTACTTTCTTTCAAATACTGTATATTTAGAAGAAACATTTTCGGGGAAAAAAATATTTGTGATTTTCAGTGACTCTTGTACTGCAGTGAAAAATTTCTTAATTCTCTCTGTACATTTTCCCTACAGTTGCAATCGTGAAAATTTCTTACAGCGAAATAGTTAAGAAGATAAAAACGTGAAAGTTTCCTACCGCTAATATTGCTTCTTATACAGTAAGCAACATTTTTAACATTGCAGTGCTCCAGATAATTTTTTAGGCACAATTCTTCATGAAGCACACATTTTTGTTGCAATGCTTAATATGGTTAAATCAATACTGAAAATCATCAATATTTTTTTTAATTAGAATTATGTTTGGTTTCAAATATTCTATATCTTGTTGATTTTTATTTTATTTGACTCGTTCTGCAAGGATAAATCATTCTCTAATTTACTGTAAACGTGGTAATTTTTGTGTGATGGAAATTTTTTGCTAATTTCACAAATTGAAAGAAAAATCGCAAATATTACAAATTACAGAATGTCAATTTTATTGCGGCTGCTTACATAAGTTTGATTCACAAACTTTAACATCAACAACTGATGTTTATTATCTTAAATTTTGCATTTATGCTTCTCCGTTCACATCGAGAAATAGTTATTATTAACCATAGACAGAATGTGTAGGTGCTTTCAGTTGGATGTGCGCTATTTTAAAGAAGAACAGGAGACCTGTAAATAATTATCTCCCTTTTACATACCTAAACTACTATTTAGTATATAATGTCATTGTCCTACTATATAATTTGAGTTTGTCTCGCTTGTCCATCAGGATGATTTACCATAAATTATAAAATACGCACAAAGTGACATTCTAATTCTTAACAAGCTTTTAGTTTTGCAGTCCAAGATGCATGGATTTTTAATTTAATGCATTTTTGTCCAAAAGATTTGCGTAATTACGCAATTACGCGCTCTATCTGGAGCACTGCATTGGATTACAGATATTTTAATATCTGAGTTCTTTGTAGCTATATACATGTATACTGTATTTCTTTATTCTAGAAGACTAAATTTTTACTAACACTATCCATAAAATAACAGTCAAACCTGTCTATAAAGGCCAACCAAGGGAACCTGTAAAAGTGACCCTTATATACAGGTTCAAATTACCTGAAAAAAGGAATGGGATAAAATTTTACTGGCCTTATACCATGTATATAGAGGTTGCTTGTAAGACAGGTTTGACTGTACAATAAATCACAAACCTGGAGCAATACTGAATCAGGCTCTAATACTGAACAAAACGGTGTCAGTGGGTCAGCTGTTGTATACATCTTCAGTGGTATTAATTGGCTGCCACGGATCATATGCCTGAAACAGAGGTCATCAGTTCATGTAAAAACAAATTATAATTGAAATAGGATGCCATTTCAAAAATGTCAAAAAAAAAACAAAGCCCAAATGGAAAAACCCTAACCATGTGCATGATAAAAATAAAATGAGTAGACAATGAGCCATTTACTCCACCTAAAAACTGTTCCTGTGAAGCTTTATATAGATCTGTTACATAGTTTATGGGAAAAGTGGCAGTAAAAAAAACAATGACGGAAAAAATGGAGTAAATATTATATGCCCCTCCCCCATTGTAATTTGGGGACATAATAAGCCTGTATAAAATACTTCTATACAAGGCTAGTACAGTACTGACACATAAAACAAATCTTCATTTACTATTAATTTGAGATAATTAAGGAAATTAATGGAACCTATAAAATATTTCTGTAGACTTGACTTCATTCAAAATTCCACGATATTTCCTTGACAGAATTCCAATTCTGAGGGCAGGCAGGAAAGAAATGACTGAATAACAAATGTTTTACTCTGAAGACTAGCTGTAACACCAAATCTAACTGTTAATTATATAATAACTTACCCTTTACTGTTGTAAAGCTGAATAGTAACACTTCCTAACCCTGAGACAACTTTGGTATTGTCATTAGCATTAGGATTGGTAGATAAGTTCTTAACACCACACAAAGTTAGACATAACCTTGTCTCCCTGGGTAATCTACTCAATCCTACATCCTCAAAATTCAGCCTACAAAAGTCAAAATACAACATGCCATAATATATCTTACATTTTGTGAGAAAACAATTTTATTTAGACTGACTGAATGCCAGAACATTTTGACCTTTGCAGTGTAATCCGAGCAATTTACAAGGAGGGTTCTTAAACATGCCATGCCTGATCTTTACAAAGGATCCCATGGTTATCCTTTCTAAATGTCGAGTGCTTGGCAAAAAGAACAGTCAATACATATTTTCAAGTGTTAGTCAGATCCTGGTCAGCATTTGAACACAAAACCTCCAAACTAGGAAGTGAGCACTCAACAAACTGTTTTACTGTATTGGCCAACATTATTTAATATGCAATCATGAAAAATAAAATGCATAGCAATATAAGTTCTCAAAACAGACACCTGTGAAGTAATGATGGTTGGTGTTTTTATGTCAGTTCATGTATTAGCCATCTTGATGTCCAAACTTAAACATTACTGGAAATTTAAGGTGGGTCTTTGTAATCAGCTGCAACAATTACGCATCATAAATATGACAAAATTAGAGCATAGAATTATTTAGAGTGTACGCCCAGCAATCACAACAATAGGTGTGCAGCTCAGAAGTATGGGCAACTTTATCCAAGTTGTTATACTAAGTCAAGGTCAACCATCTTTGGACAGAGCTTTATGTGCTGATGCTATATATGAAAATTTCAAATTTCTAGACTTTTCTGGTCATGACAAGAAGACCAATTTTTCACTTTTAGAGGTCACTTTAACCTTGGTTTATGTCATTGGTTTTGTGGTTTTGGGGAAGAAATTATTTTGGTGAAAAGTGTATGGATGATTGATGATCAATAATGGACAATACAATATAGATATTTAAACAGCTTATCTTAATATTCACTCAGGTTAGCTTAAAGTGTACAGAGTTGTAAATGTGGACTTACCATTCATCCCACAGGAATCGTTCACATAACCCAGTGCTAGAAATCAAAGTGCTAGATGTAACAATGTCTCCACCAAACTTTTGTTTCCCATGATGCAAACTACATACAATCTTGTATTCATCATACCTATAAATAGACAAAGAAATACAAAGTCTGTGACCTAATGCTCATTTAGTATACCCCCACTTTTAGATTCAACCACTAACTGTAAATGTCGAAAAATAACCTAAGTCGGTAAACAGGAAATACAGCCAAACCTGTCTATAAAGGCCACCCATGGGAACCTGTAATAGTGGTCTCAAAGGGCAGGTGGCCTTTATAGACAGGTTCAAATAATATGAATACAGAACAATTGCGATACAATTCTACTGGCCTTTATATAAGCAGGTGGCCCTTATATAGAGGTGGCCTTTAAGGCAGGTTGGACTGTAAATGTCTGGCAGACTTGAAATTGGTACTTGCAGTATGGGACCTCATACTGAACTTGTGTACAAAATTTCAAGTGGCTATGTTTAGTAGTTGCTGAAAAAACTTACAAATTTTTTGTTTCGGATGGATGGACAGAAGTAAACCAATGTACTCTCCTCTTCTACTTAGCTGGGGTATAAATATAAGTTTTTATGAAATGGTAATCATCAAAGATTAGAAGAGAACCTCCACTTACCTATTATTCCATGTCATTGGTATTCTGTGAGCTGTGGCTATATGTAATATTAAGTTGTCATCAATAGCTGTCACATCCTGTCACATCTTATCATCAAAGATTAGAAGAGAACCTTCACTTACCTATTATTCCATGTCATTGGTATTCTGTGAGCTGTGGCTATGTGCAATATGAAGTTGTCATCTATGGCTGTCACATCCTGCCTCTCTGTAAAGATAAGCAAACTTCATATAACTAATGCAATACACAATAAAGCATTCAGTGTTCTAATAATAACCTAAATCACACAAGACTCTTCTAACCCACCCACAGAGTAACAAGAATCTCCAAACCTTATCCCATAAAGTATCAATCACCACACTGTGGTGATACAACATTCGCAGTAAATTACACGTTAGTCGGATTTCTCATTGTGACGTCATTTGGGAATCTCCGATTTGTCAAATGTAAATAATGATGTCATTACTACAGAACATAAGTCATAACATAGTTCAATGGTTTTCTGTAGTAAAATGTAATTTTTCACATAAAGTATTGTTTTTTATTATTTTTAATAACCTAATTGGAAATGTTAGAAAAAATATAATATACACAGTGTGTATGTACAACCCTTCATATCAGGTCTTGTCCTTTTTCCGTAGCCGTATCACTACTCCTTGCGCGATTCATAGTGATATGACTACGAAAAAAGGACTCGACTGATACTGAGGGTTGTACATACACACTGTGTATATAATATGTATATATCAGTTCAATAACCCTTTTATAATATAGCAAAATAAATTTTGTTTATTTCATCTAAAAATACCATTTTGTCTCACAATACATAAATATTGCACCAGGTTTTTTTATACGGATATAAGAACTTGTGCAATATGACAACACAGCGATGACGTCTTCAGCCATGTTACAACAATTGTATAACATCATAAACAACAGCATCATATGACAAAGTGTGCAATATGAAAAAATTGATTCAGGAAACCTCGGACTGGAACAAAGTTTGCAAATATCAATATTTATTGCATGCTAACACCTCGGGACTTATCATTTAGTTTGTATGGGAAGCATATATTGCTATAAAATAATAATTTATATTGCACTATCAGCATTTTAATATCCCATTAAGAAGTAAGGTTACTGTAGTTTATCAACATTAGAAATATGGTATACATGTATCTGTAGTTAACAACTTGATTGGACCTAAATGGCCAAGTGATCTAAATCACTGGCTCACGGGTCATAGTGCCTCTCATGGCACAGGTTTGAATACAACTTGGACAGATCCTAGTGTGAGAAACTTTGTTAGTTTGCTGTCAAAGCTTAGTGTTGGTGATTTTCAATGGCCACTCAAGTTTTCTCAACCATCCCAGCACTGATGACCTTAATATAAGCGAAATCATCTTGAATGTGGTATAAAACAATAGTGCTCAATAACTGTTGATGATGTTTTTTTTTTTAGAACTACTGATAACATATTTATTTTCCCTGTGTACTAATTTTCCCTTTTTTCAGTCATTTGTTTTGCGTGAAAATTAAGTTATGTTTATTGTGTTATATTGTATATTAAAAAAATGTGAAAATTTAACAATGCAAAATGTCTAAATTTCATCTACCTCGAAATTCAACACACACAAAATTAAATTTGTTTGCAGTATTTCAGAACCTGAGAATTTTAAACTGACAGGTAACATTACTTAAAATGTTGTAATTTGTCAACTGTTTGATTTAAAAGTCCTTCTTTTGCCGCTAAGTAACCGTTCATCCATTTACAATAAATATATATGGATGTACCTATATATGTAAACGCTGGTCCGAGATGGAAATCAGTATGAAATGTACGACAATACATCCTTACAAGCTGTTTAACTGCCTTCAATAACTGTTCTAAAACCTCCTCCAGTTCTTCTATCAATGAACACTTAATTGCCATACTAAAATGTATAAAAATAATATATTAACATTTATTGTATGTTTTCAGCATTCGATTTTAAAAAATGTGGTTCACTGCTGTACCACGTGATCAATAAATACACCCTAACATTTGTGTGGGACATTTTGGAAAAAAAATTAACGTCACAAATTCCTGGAATCACATCATTTTTGTGGAAAAAAGTAAACTAATATTATTCCATACCCAATGCAAATAATAGTTGTACACAAACCTTAGGGGTATCACCATTTAATCTAATCATTTTATTTTTAATAACAGCACTGTACTACTGCTAATTTATTCCGGTAAAAATTTTGATTACCGTATCCTAAAGTCTTAATTTCAACACTGAAATTTTAAAATAATTACAATGTATATTTGTTGATTTAACTGAATATTGTTAAATCTTTTAATGTAAGATTAGTTTTCATACAAACTTTTGTAACAGTTACCCTTCCAGAGCACATGGCCTCACTTCTCTGACAGAAGTTCTTATTGTTTAACTACATTTGCCAGTTTCCATAGTTTTACTTTGCTTTTTGGATTGTGCTTTGAACATAGATTGGTTTATTTGTGGTTGACTTTTTGGATTGTGACTTTAACATGGACCAATATGTTTATTAACTGACTTTTTGGATTGTGATTTGAACATGGACCAATATGTTTATTAACTGACGTTTTGGATTGTGATTTGAACATGGACCCGTATGTTTATTATTTGACTTTTTGGATTGTGATTTGAACATGGACCCGTATGTTTATTAACTGACTTTTTGGATTGTGATGTGAACATGGACCAATATGTTTATTAACTGACTTTTTGGATTGTGATTTGAACATGGACCAATATGTTTATTAACTGACTTTTTGGATTGTGATTTGAACATGGACCCGTATGTTTATTAACTGACATTTTGGATTGTGATTTGAACATGGACCAATATGTTTATTAACTGACTTTTTGGATTGTGATTTGAACATGGACCAATATGTTTATTAACTGACTTTTTGGATTGTGATTTGAACATGGACCAATATGTTTATTAACTGACTTTTTGGATTGTGATTTGAACATGGACCAATATGTTTATTAACTGACGTTTTGGATTGTGATTTGAACATGGACCAATATGTTTATTAACTGACTTTTTGGATTGTGATTTGAACATGGACCAATATGTTTATTAACTGACTTTTTGGATTGTGATTTGAACATGGACCCGTATGTTTATTAACTTTTTGGATTGTGATTTGAACATGGACCCGTATGTTTATTAACTGACTTTTTGGATTGTGATTTGAACATGGACCCGTATGTTTATTAACTGACTTTTTGGATTGTGATTTGAACATGGACCCGTATGTTTATTAACTGACTTTTTGGATTGTGATTTGAACATGGACCAATATGTTTATTAACTGACTTTTTGGATTGTGATTTGAACATGGACCCGTATGTTTATTAACTGACTTTTTGGATTGTGATTTGAACATGGACCCGTATGTTTATTATTTGACTTTTTGGATTGTGATTTGAACATGGACCAATATGTTTATTAACTGACTTTTTGGATTGTGATTTGAACAGGGACCCGTATGTTTATTAACTGACTTTTTGGATTGTGATTTGAACATGGACCCGTATGTTTATTATTTGACTTTTTGGATTGTGATTTGAACATGGACCAATATGTTTATTAACTGACTTTTTGGATTGTGATTTGAACATGGACCCGTATGTTTATTAACTGACTTTTTGGATTGTGATTTGAACATGGACCAATATGTTTATTAACTGACTTTTTGGATTGTGATTTGAACATGGACCCGTATGTTTATTAACTGACTTTTTGGATTGTGATTTGAACATGGACCCGTATGTTTATTAACTGACTTTTTGGATTGTGATTTGAACATGGACCAATATGTTTATTAACTGACTTTTTGGATTGTGATTTGAACATGGACCAATATGTTTATTAACTGACTTTTTGGATTGTGATTTGAACATGGACCCGTATGTTTATTAAATGACTTTTTGGATTGTGATTTGAACATGGACCCGTATGTTTATTAACTGACTTTTTGGATTGTGATTTGAACATGGACCCGTATGTTTATTAACTTTTTGGATTGTGATTTGAACATGGACCAATATGTTTATTAACTGACTTTTTGGATTGTGATTTGAACATGGACCCGTATGTTTATTAACTGACTTTTTGGATTGTGATTTGAACATGGACCCGTATGTTTATTATTTGACTTTTTGGATTGTGATTTGAACATGGACCAATATGTTTATTAACTGACTTTTTGGATTGTGATTTGAACATGGACCCGTATGTTTATTAACTGACTTTTTGGATTGTGATTTGAACATGGACCAATATGTTTATTAACTGACTTTTTGGATTGTGATTTGAACATGGACCCGTATGTTTATTAACTGACTTTTTGGATTGTGATTTGAACAGGGACCTGCATGTTTATTAACTGACTTTTTGGATTGTGATTTGAACATGGACCCGTATGTTAATTAACTGACTTTTTGGATTGTGATTTGACCATGGATCAGTATGTTTGTGGCCGATTTTAACATGGTCTTTTATGATTGGTTTTGATTATAATAGTCAAAAATATGTCTATGCAATAAAAAAGACGTTTTTTTTTAAAATCAATATGTCACTCACCTTATAGCAAGTTTTGTATCTTGTTCAGAGATTTCATTTGTATAATTCTGATAGTTATCACTGGAATGGCTCTGGAAAAAAGAGATATAATACAGTCATCATGCTTTACTTCCAGTCTCAAGTTACACAGCCCCATGTATCCCCATCAAAGATGAATGTACCCTTCGCTTGCGGCTCAGGTACATAAATCTTTGACGGGGTAAATGAGGCCGTGTAACCTGCCAAAAGCCTGTATAACTTATCATATCCCAATATAATATGTAGCTGATGGGATCAAATTCTCAGTATGACAGACATTGGGCTTAAGTTTAAGGCTGTATTCTAGAGACCACCTAAACCTCAGTGGTAACAAACATCAGAGTTTACCACATAATTATCAGAACACTTCAGATATAGGTTTTGTGTACCATTCTGTTGAGAGAAACTCTAACAGAAACAAGTAGATTCTCCATTTCCGTGATGGGTCAGTGTTTTCAGCACTTGGATTAAACTTTTTTGTTTTCACCAGGAAAAGTTAATTTTGTGTGTTATTGAAATGGAAATCCTGAATATAATATTGATTTAGATTTAACAATGCACCAACATCAATTAAAAAGCGTTAAAAAACAAAGACACAAAGGAAGAATCCTGTGAGTCAGTTTATAGCAAATTTGAAGTTGCATGCCTTGTTCTATTTTATATAGAGGAAATTAGGGAAACTGCAATAAAATCAGATTATTTCTGATGCATTAAGTTCAGAACATTTTCAGATATAATAAAATAGCAAAATATATCATTGTTGGGTCAATAAAATAATAAATTAAAAAAAATTGTTCTGGGCCAAATATTTAAGACTTTAGTTTGAGATTTCCCTATCTCATATGACTAGTAGTGATTGATTCTATAAGTCTTGTCTTAGCCTCTTGACAGGTTGATTTGAGTTTACAAACCAAGTAAACAACAATACACATGTTTTGTAAATCTTTAGTAATTGGAAGTGTATTGACCTTTGAACTTATTGGTGTAAAAGCAATCAATTTTCAAGGGATGACAAAGTAATACTGATGCCGTGACGGCAGGAAATATTAAATTCCTTTTATCCATTGTAATTGTTTCCATGTATCATCATTTGAGTATATGGGTACCGGTATATAACATACCATTAACTGGGCTACAATATTTTCAGCTCTTGCAAGTGTTTTGGTAACGTCAATGGTTTCTATCTTGGCAAGAGTTATGCATATCGCCTTGACAGCCTGGGATAATCCTCTAGATTGGATTAAATCAGATTCATTCTGCAAATGAAAAATGAAAAAATGTAAACATTCTATACAGAATCTCAGTAATGAATGGTTTTCTTGAAGTAAACATTTTAACATAAGCAGTATATAGCACAAACTGAACTTTAAATTTACAAAGATACAGTCGACTCCAGATATAACGAAAATGAAGGGGGCTGATTGATCACCTTGTTATAGTCGATATTCGATATATCCAAAACCAGTTTTTTGGTATCATCATGAGTAATAAATTTTCTCATATCCTCAAGAGAACCGAGTTCAGTCGGTACATTACCTCTCTTTTGCATAACAAGAGGCCCATGTGCCTTAACGCTCACCTGTGACCTTTGAACCCATAACCCTCATTCATATATCAAAATAATCAATAGGCCAATACCTATAATATTCTAGCATAGATGCCTATACAAAATATTTATAGTTTTCAAGATAATTAACCAATTCAGTATCCGTTTGCATCTATGACCTTGACTTTTGAACTCATGACCTTTATTCATGTATCAAAATTCCAATATATATGCCTTTACAAGGATTTTATAGTTTTTGATATAATCAACCATTTCAGTACTTGCTTGCATTTGTGACCTTGACCTTTGAATCCATGACCTTCATTCATATATCAAAATGACTGTTAGGCCAATACCTACAATATTCTAATATGTACATGCCTATACAAAAAGTTTATAGTTTTTTTGATAATTTACCATTTCAGTACTTGTTTGCATCTGTGACCTTGATCTTTGAACCCATGACCTTAATTAATATATCAAAATGACTAAAGTGCCATTACCTACAATATTCTAATATGTATGCCTATACAAAAAGTTAATAGTTTTGCAGATAATCAACTGTAACGGTAATAGTTGTGCATCTTTGACCTTGACCTTTGAACCCATGACCTTGATCTCTGTATCAAAATGATCGTCATGTCAATACCTACAATTAACTGAAAATCAAATGCCATTATCACCTGAAATGTTTAAAAAATAGCATTTTTTATAAAAGGTCAAAAACAGGGACATGACCTTGACCCTTGGCCTTGACATCTTTTGGAAGAAAATAGCAAGACAAGATCAACAGTGAAAACTCCATACAATTATCTTCAGCGGTTATTGAGTTATAACAATAAATGTCTCATTTTCAAAATTACATAATTTTATGCAAAAAACACGTAACCTATTTTTCGTTCAATTTTCATGAAAAACACAATTTTAATGTTCTCAGGTATGCTGAATCTAAATATCCAATCAAAATTTGCCTGTACCTTTTGGTTTCAGAGAAGCCTGCACTTTTTGGTTTCAGAGAAGAAGATTTTTTTGTCTTTTTGCTATTTTTAGTAACGGCGACCATCTTGTTGGGCGTGGCCAAACCCCAAACACAAATTTGAAAGGCTGTTACCCAGGCATGATAATCACCAAGTTTCATCAAATTTGGCTCAGTAGTTTTGGAGGAGAAGATTAAAATGTAAAGTTTACACACGACGAACGACGGACGATGGACAGTGATAGATTGCAATAGCTCATCTGAGCCTTTGGCTTTGAGAGTCTATACAGTTTATAGCTTCGGTGCATGAGACGTTTATTTCTTGTACAGGAATTTCATTATCATGGTTATCATCATCATACACTGCTCAGTGTAATTTTTGCGCAATATTTCACTTACAATGTCCTCATCAGTTACCGTTTGTGAAATGATTACTTCAGAATCTACATTAATAACTTCTTTAACATCGATGGATTAGGTGCTTTGATTTTCGGACAATCGATTTAACATTAACTGTAGGTGGCTCAGAGGAAGATCACCATCTGGGTCGTCATCCAATTGACAACTGTCAAAAACAAACCCTGCCTTCTTGAAACAGTTTTGCACGCAGCTGACCGAAACCTCGTGCCAAGCCCTACATAAATAATACTCAGTTCAACATTATTATTCCAGTTGATTGACTTAATTATCTGCATTGTGACATACATAAACAGCTTGTATATATATCATCTGTATTGAAATCAGGTGTTTGCTGTTACAGCTGATTGACCTATGATCACTCATTATAACATACTTTTAGTAACGAAGGGGCAAGTATTTTGCCTCTCTAAAAGCTATATCTCGTTGTACCCAATCTCGCCGTATGCAGTAAGAAAAAAGCATAAAATATAGACACTACTGACGGGAAAATAAATGACCTCGTTAAAAACAATATCTCGCAATATGCGATCTCGTAATTGCCGGAGTTAACTGTATATAGGATTGCAATTATGAATAAATGGAATTGTCATAAGTGCAAATTTTTACCTGTATAAAATATATATAAATACATTTGTGATGTTTTATTGTATAAAACTCAGATTGAGACCAAACGTAACTAAAATTGTCTCCAAATACCAAATACCCCAACCACGAACATTTAATGTTTTCCCACGACCTTGACCTTCCCAATATGACATTGGTTCAAGGTCATGACACAGCTTTGGACCATAATGATTATTCATGTGGAGTTTTATGACAGTCCAAAACAGCTATGAGATATGGCCCGGACACAATTTTACATGGATGGACAGACATGGTGATTCCTTAATACCCTTCTCAAACTAGTTTGCAGTGGGGGTGGCGTTATAATATTTATAGGAGTATAATTACATTTGCTAAAGTGATGTCACTCATTTTTTGCTTTTACCTACATGTATATGCATGACATCATTGATTGGCTGTTACAGCGATTACAAAAATTGTTCTAAATGTATTTCAGGATTCAAAAACAAAAATAAGACTTTCATAAAATGTGCAATGTAAGTATAATCATTTGTGCACATAATTCAGTTTGCTTTGCAGGGTAATAATGGAAGTTACAGAATTATGAGCTCCATTTCTAGACATTTCAATGGCTAAATAATGATATAATGACAAGTCTCTCATTTGTTTATTTTTGGGACCAATATTCTGCTCAATCCACAATCTGCAGAATCAATTTGCCAATTTTCACCATTATGAAAATTGCAGCTTTAAAAACAAGTTTTCTATTACTTTTTTTACACAATTTGGCCATTATGATGATTATTTTCACAATTGCAAGGGCCCCAGCTCCATTCACAAAAGGGAAAGAGCAGGCTCTGAATGGTTTTTGTCACTGAATAGACAACAATTTTCAGTAACTGAATATAGAATGATATTGTCACTGAATAAACAATGATTTTCAGTCAGATCACTGAATAAACAATGATTTTCAGTCAGATCACTAAATAAACAATGATTTTCAATCACTGAATAAACAATGATTTTCAGTCAGATCACTGAATAAATAATGATTTTCAGTCAGATCACTAAATAAACAATGATTTTCAGTCACTGAATAAACAATGATTTTCAGTCAGATCACTAAATAAACAATGATTTTCAGTCACTGAATATTCAATGATTTTTAGTCAGATCACTGAATATTCAATGATTTTTAGTCAGATCACTGAATAAACAATGATTTTCAGTCACTGAATAAACAATGATTTTCAGTCAGATCACTGAATAAACAATGATTTTCAGTAACTGAATATAGAATGATATTCAGTCACTGAATAAACAATGATTTTCAGTCAGATCACTGAATAAACAATGATTTCAGTCAGATCACTAAATAAACAATGATTTTCAGTCAGATCACTGAATAAACAATGATTTTCAGTCACTGAATAAACAACGATTTTCAGTAACTGAATATAGAATGATATTCAGTCACTGAATAAACAATGATTTTCAATCAGATCACTGAATAAACAATGATTTTCAGTCAGATCAATGAATAAACAATGATATTCAGTCTCTGAATAAACAATGATTTTCAGTCACTGAATATCCACAACATATATTCTGTGTTAAACTGTAATTTTATTATTGAACTGATGAACAAACCCATGCCAGTACACATTTCCAATATTATTCTGATAAACAAAACATTTACCTTCAATATATGGTCCCTGAGTTTCTCTACTTGTGTGTAAAATGTGTCCATTAAAATCTCCAGCTGTTCTCTATAATAAACAAAAGTTAATTAGATATAGTTTAAAGGACTAAAGAGTACTAACTTTCTTATAAAGTGTTTTAGGTGTTGTTGTTGTTGTTGTTGCCATTCAACCAACTGTTATGTTGTTGTCTTTTGCTACAACTTGTTGATGGTGTTGTGATATTCAATTTCAGCTGCTGTTGTTGTTGTTGTCATTCAACCAACTGTTGTTGTTATGTTGTTGTCTTTTGTTACAACTTGTTGATTGTGTTGTCTTATTCAATAAACTTTTGTTGTTGTGATATTCAATGAACTGATGCTGTTATAATATTCAGCTGCTGTTGTTGTTGTCCTACTCAACCAACTGTTAATGTTGTTGGGTATCTGTTTGGTGTGTGTGTGTGGTGTGTGTGTGTGTGTGTGTGTGTGTGTGTGTGTGTGTGTGTGTGTGTTGTGTGTGTGTGGTGTGTTGTGTGTGTGTGTGTGTGTGTGTGTGTGTGTGTGTGTGTGTGTGTGTGTGTTACAATATCCTACCTATTGACAATAACTTCATCTATTTTGATGTGATCTTTGGGGAAATACAAAACCTGAGTATCATCATCTAACTGTAATTACATAAAGACACACTTAACCTTAATATACATATATACTTTGTGGGCTAGCACCTAAATACAGTCAAGAATTTGTGCTAGTACAAAGCAACACATACATAATGCACACTTACAGTCATGGCCACATTGGAATGTGATCTGACTAGCAATAACACCATAATGCAAAGATTAAGATGTGCTGATACGAGTCTAAGGCTTACTAAAGAGTGTTTGTTACAGGAATTGTTGTATGTCACTAATATTGTTATACATGTATTAAACTCTGTTTGAGACCAAATGAAGTTATACTGCTATAATTACATTTTCTAATGTAACGTCACTCATCTCTTGCTTATGCCTGTACCTGTAATGTCATTGATTGGCTGTTCCAGCAATTGGAATTGCATGTCACACATGACAGTGTTTTAAATTTATTTCAGGATTAAAAATTCAAAAAATACAAAATGTAAATATAACATTGAACTATCTAGAAATGGCGTTTATTGTGCTACAACTTCCATTGCCGTGCAAAGCAAACCAATCATAATGTGCTAGTGCGCGTTTTTCAGTTTGTTTTGCATGGCAATGGAAGTTATAGCACTATAAACGCCATTTCTAGATAGTTCAAAGGTTAAATAAATTTTGGAAAACTCCCATAAAAACAGAAATCTCATGTAAAATACCCATGGTAGATATTTCTATCTTACATGAGCTGCAGTGCTAAACTGGCATAAGAACTTATTTTTACCAGCATAATCATATTTCATCATACTGTTGCAAAATAACATCGCACAGAGGGAAAATGTCATGTTGTGGGAAAATGTAGTCAGACCTCCACAATTTAGTCTAATTCCCACAACTCCTACAAAATTTGATAAATCAAAACAGTGGTGAAGTATGCACATCTAAACATTAAAGCAATATATCCTACCAAAGCAATCTGTCCAGTGGCTTATATCAAAGCAATCTGTCTAGTGGGACAGGCACATACTATTAACATGTCCCCCATCTGTTGTTTGCTGCAGGGGATGTATTGGTGGAAGAGACACACAATATTAACACGTACCCCCTCCATCGTTTTCAGCAGGGGATGTATTGGTGGGATAGGCACATAATATTAACACATCCCTTTGCCCTTTGCAGCAGGGAACAACAAACAATCTACAAACAACTGCAAATTGCTATGTTATATTTAATTCAAATACTTGTACCACTTAATTGTTATGAGGTGGGGTTTGTCACAATAAGAAAATGAAATAATTCAAACTTACTGTTCTGAGGAATGGAAGTGCTACATCTTGTCTTCTCATCAAAGAGAACTTTATATCCTGATCCAATGTTAAACAGTTCAATACATACTCATATTTTGATAATGCAGTGTCACTATAAATAAACAGTTTTATAAGTAAATATCACTGAAAACATTTTACACAACTATGGGATAGGGCTGAACAGTTTACTGAAAATATGGTTCACTTTTATTTTTTCACTTGACATTTGTTTTCAGAATTAGGTTTATATGCAGAAAGCTTGTTTTTTATGTCAAATACTAGAGGTGAAAGGTCAAGAAATTTACTACTGTTACAGTAACAGTTAAAAGGTCAAGATACTTACTACAGTTAAAAGGTCAAGAAATTTACTACTGTTACAGTAACAATTAAAAGGTCAAGATACTTACTATAGTTAAAAGGTCAAGAAATTTACTACTGTTACAGTAACAGTTCAAAGGTAAAGATACTTACTATAGTTAAAAGGTCAAGAAATTTACTACTGTTACAGTAACAGTTAAAAGGTCAAGATACTTACTATAGTTAAAAGGTCAAGAAATTTACTACTGTTACAGTAACAGTTAAAAGGTCAAGATACTTACTATAGTTAAAAGGTCAAGAAATTTACTACTGTTACAGTAACAGTTAAAAGGTCAAGATACTTACTATAGTTAAAAGGTCAAGAAATTTACTACTGTTACAGTAACAGTTAAAAGGTCAAGATACTTACTACAGTTAAAAGGTCAAGAAATTTACTACTGTTACAGTAACAATTAAAAGGTCAAGATACTTACTATAGTTAAAAGGTCAAGAAATTTACTACTGTTACAGTAACAGTTCAAAGGTAAAGATACTTACTATAGTTAAAAGGTCAAGAAATTTACTACTGTTACAGTAACAGTTAAAAGGTCAAGATACTTACTATAGTTAAAAGGTCAAGAAATTTACTACTGTTACAGTAACAGTTCAAAGGTAAAGATACTTACTATAGTTAAAAGGTGAAGATACCTACTACAGTTAAAAGGTGAAGATATCTACTACAGTTGAAAGGTGAAGATATCTACTACAGTTGAAAGGTGAAGATATCTACTACAGTTGAAAGGTGAAGATATCTACTACAGTTGAAAGGTGAAGATATCTACTACAGTTGAAAGGTGAAGATATCTACTATAGTTAAAAGGTCAAGATACCTACTACAGTTGAAAGGTGAAGATATCTACTACAGTTGAAAGGTGAAGATATCTACTACAGTTGAAAGGTGAAGATATCTACTACAGTTGAAAGGTGAAGATATCTACTACAGTTGAAAGGTGAAGATATCTACTACAGTTGAAAGATGAAGATATCTACTACAGTTGAAAGATGAAGATATCTACTACAGTTGAAAGGTGAAGATATCTACTACAGTTGAAAGGTCAAGATATCTACTACAGTTGAAAGGTCAAGATATCTACTACAGTTGAAAGGTCAAGATATCTACTACAGTTGAAAGGTCAAGATATCTACTACAGTTGAAAGGTCGAGATACTTTTCAAAGTGGAAAGGTAAAAATACTTATCAGGGCTTGAAAGTCAAGGTACTTTTTACAGTTGACAGGTCAAGGTACTTACTTGAGTAGGTACTCTGATTTATCATATACTTTCAAAATGAAGTCCCTAGTAGAGAGATTCTGTTGGTGATCAATTTGTAGGTGATTGTATATCACTGTCTCTATAACAAGCTCCACCAGACAGTAAACTGTTAAAAATAAAATAAACAAGTTATATTGTGATGTCATTACTATGCCCCAAAATAAAATGATTTGGTCATTATTTGACCCAAACATTGACCAAATGAGGTCCAATCCAATAATAGCAAAAAGACACAACTACACCTGCCCCTTATATCCTCATTATAACATATATATACCCTATCTTAAATTACCATCATTTTAACTGTTAACCTGACACAAATTTGCTGTTTATCCACCAGGTTTTCCATACTAGTAAATCACATATATTTAAAATCACAAAAAAAAACCCTCTCTCTCTCTGTCTGTGTGTGTGTGTGTGTGTGTGTGTGTGTGTGTGTGTTGTGTGTGTGTGTGTTGCAGATTGTTACTGGTAGCTGTCCTTTGTGAATGTGTGTGTGTTGCAGATTGTTACTGGTAGCTGTTCTTTGTGAAGTCAAAAAGAAATTTTCTACCCTCTGTGTGTGTGTGTGTGTGTGTCTGTATGTCTGTGTGTGTGTGTGTGCTTGTCAAAAGAGTAACAGAAAACAAAGTTAAACATTTACCATCACATGTAAATGATATAGGTTCAGTAGAGAAATCTGAGTAGATGACTAATTTTATAGACATTTCAGGTTGTTTGTTTTCACACATAGGACTAACGATATATCCTCTATTGATCTTCTTATCACTAGATTTATAACCAGATTTCAATCTACAAAAGAAAAATAAACAAAATTTAAACAAGCAAATTAGAGGTAAAATGTATTACTTAAAGATGGAATACAGTCATACTTGTCATAAAGGCCACCCAAGGGAACCAGTGAAAGTGGCAACTGGAATGAGCCTCACAGAACCATTATTATTGTGTGTACGGTCATGTACCCAATCACACTCATAGAATTTAGTCAGAGGTAGGGTAGTGTGCCTTGTCTGTATCTATATCTGGTCTATATCTTCCATATCTATGGATGAATTTAGATCAAACTTGACACAAATTTATGTAAACCAACATCAGATGATATGTTGCATACAAAATTAAGTGTCTGTCCATCTGTCTAGGCAATGTTGGGGACAGGGTATAATTTTATACTTACTTCGCCACCATCTGACAAAATGCTTCCGACTCTTCATCAACAAACATACGTTTCCTTAATTTCTCATAAGCTGCATCCTATAATTTCAATAATCAAAATGAATTAAAATAAATTAAAATAATCAGAGGGAATTTATTTGCTAAAACGATTGTCTTATTTCTCAATGAATTAAAATTTAGGAAAAACAGTGAAACCATGTACAGGTTGAAAGAATTGAAACCATGTACAGGTTGAAAGAACACATTGACTAAATTAGCTATTGAATGTCTGAAACAATCATACCAGGGCTTTTTCTGACTTTTTAAAAAAAGTGGCCAGGGTAATGACTTTGGGAATTCAGTGCATTACAATGCAAATTTGAAATTTCAAAATTAAAAAGAAATGCATATTTATATAAACAGAAATGTAAATAAAAGAGTAAAATATAAAAGATCAGCTAAAAGGAAATATCAATAATTGATATAAGTATTCTGGGCGAGCTTTAATGTAAAAAGTGATAATTCTTAAGGATAATTCAGAAAAATATTTAAAAATTTGGAAAATATTAATGTTTTTTCATTTGGAATGTGGCCAAAATCCAACCCTTAATTCTAGGTAGAAATACCCCTGCATGTTGATTGCTGAATAAACAGAATGAATAACTTGATCATTGAATGTATTATGTTTTTGACTATCTTGATCATTGAATGCATTACGTTGTGACTAGCTTCATCAATTAATGTATTATGTTGCTGACTATCTTGATCATTGAATGTATTATGTTTTTAACTATCTCGATCATTGAATATATTATGTTGTGACTAGCTTCATCATTGAATGTATTATGTTGTGGACTAATTTGATCATTGAATGTATTATGCTGTGACTAGCTTTATCATTAAATTATTATGTTGTTGACTATCTCGATCATTGAATGTATTATGTTGCTGACTATCTCGATCATTGAATGTATTATGTTGTTGACTATCTCGATCATTGAATGTATTATGTTGCTGACTATCTCGATCATTGAATGTATTATGTTGTCGACTATCTCGATCATTGAATGTATTATGTTGTTGACTATCTCGATCATTGAATATATTATGTTGCTGACTATCTCGATCATTGAATGTATTATGTTGCTGACTATCTCGATCATTGAATGTATTATGTTGCTGACTTTCTCGATCATTGAATGTATTATGTTGCTGACTATCTCGATCATTGAATGTATTATGTTGCTGACTATCTCGATCATTGAATGTATTATGTTGAGACTATCTTGATCATTGAATGTATTAAGTTGCTGACTAACTTGATCATTGAATGTATTAAGTTGTTGACTAACTTGATCATTAAATGTGATGTAAGTAACTGAATCATTGGTTGTATATGTTGCTAAACTGATCAGTCTGTGTGAATTCTCATTAAAACTTGTAAAACTTACCCTAGAATTCCATTTTTCAGGTCTTGGTGGTCTCTCATCAGAGTTCTTCCTATCTATTCTGTCATCTTGGAGGAAGTTTTCTAAGCTGTCGTCATGTTTGTTATAATCACTGAGAGATCCTTGGTCCATATAACTTTGTTTTGCATATAAATCCTCATCTGATTTTTCATCTGTAATGTCTGGATAAAGTGAGGCTTTTGGTGACGAGCTCAGATTTTCTGATTTTATATCGATCGTCACAGAACCTGGTGACACTAAAGGTTCAGAAAATGAGTACTGAGGAAGACTATCTTTAGAACTTATAGATTCTCTGCGTGCTTTTTCATACAGAGGATCAAAACAGTCTAATGACATATACTCTGTTTCTGATGGCCCTGAGAATTCCATAAGATCACTACCTTTACGAGCCCTAGGTTTTCCTTCAGGCGGTGAATAATTACCATTTTCAAATTCTGAAAATGGATCAAAACCATCATAATTTTGAGAAGATGAATTTGCTTCAGATCTTAAGTCTTCAAATTCACTATGACTTAAAGATCTTTGTATTTGATTAGAATCTGTAACTAATGATCCCAAAGTATTTGTAAAACAACTCTGAGGTCTTTGGTGAAATGGGTTAGTACTAACAGTTTGTCCATTATTCCCAGTTGGAAATCCCCAATGTGAAGTACTACCGGTGTATGTGGCATTGTGAAAACTTGCTTGATTCTGTACATAAGGGTGTATATTTTGTCCATTGTTGATAGCCCCTCCTGAGTTACCACTAAATATATCAGGATTCCATCCATAATGTAACCCATTGTTTGAATGACTAGAAAATGCATAATTATGTGAAGATTGTGGAAATGCTTGTTGCTGAGATAAATTTTTAGCATCCTCTTGCCTTACTTCTTTAAATGCATGACTGATATCTGGATAAAGTGCTGTTTTATTTGATGATTGCAGATTTTCAGCAGAAGAACTGAGACTTCGTTTTTCATCTGCTAATGAATTATCAACAGAACTACTAAAATCAATTCCTTCCAAATCCATGCTGTATGTAATTTGTTGAAAGCCATCTTCTCCAATGCGAGGTTTTAATGTTCCAGGTGGAGACAAAGATATAAGAGGTGGTCCTTGTGACCTTTGACCTTGAGACACATCCAAAGAATTCATTTTATAAGGTGTATTTGACTTTGCTGAATCTGTTTGAGGTTTGAATGTATCAGCCACCTTAAATGGAGTTGGTGTTGGCATTTTGGACATGAAGAAATCATCACTAAACATATCGTTTATATTTTGATGATGTGACTGATTCCCAATAGAACCCCTTGGCTGATTGTTCATAATACCAGAAGAAGTTGTTGGCAAAGGAGGCTCCGGCATTCCCCAAGCATTTCCTGGAACTTGATATGTATAATTTGAAAATTGTCCATCTCCAGAACTTGTTGACCCACCCCATGCACTATCAGCTCTGTAAACATGTGGTGTCGGTAATCCTGGGGGTTCATTTTTTACACTGTTATTTGAAGGTATTTGTCTTGTCCTTGGTCTTGGTGGTATAGGTGGGGGTGGCAATAGATGAGGTGTATCCATCTGTCCCACTCTATGTTGTGACTGATTCCAAGAATCAGTTGATGATCTTGATATGTTGAACTGCATAGTGATGACACACAATACATTGCAAACTTCTCTAAATACTTCTACATGTGGAACACAGACCTGATATACCTTAAAGTAGAAAATAGGAAATAATATCTTAAGAGTTTAAAATTAACCAAATATTTTTGTTATTTAGAGATTAGTTTTAACCTTTCATCGCTAGAACTAGAATATTCAAAAAGTTGAAACACAGTAATTAATTTGAACTTAAAGGACAGCATTAAATCTGTTAAACAAAATTCTAAATACAGTTGAACCTGAAGACATGTACCAGGGCTCGGACTTTTATAAGTCTGAGATTGTCATAAAGTATTTCTGTAGCCAGGAAAATGTTGGTGTTATTTGGAATTTATGGCAAAAATGGCAATGTTTACACCGGAAGTGACGTCCTTTGTGACGTTTCACATCATATGCGTAACAGAAACCGTCATCTGCCTGTTGTTTTTTTTTACTATATTAAATTCCCATAGCGTCAACGTTTTATCATGTGTAGATATATTCTGGGCTAATTGCAGATGTGCATACAAATTTCCTGTTATGACTAGGTACAAGTAAGGTAAGTGAAAAATATCTTTATATAAGTTTATTATATTTTCTATGGAAATAAAGAATATTTCACTGTCACATTCAGAGTGGTTCCAGCAGTAGTCTACTTGTCTATCAAACAGTTCTGCACCATTATGAAAATATGTTCTGTAGAAAATGGGATATTATGATAGATCAGGCTAGCCCTGCTCTAAAGTGGTGATATTTATATTTGGACATTTTGCATTTTAAAATTGGACTTTGTGGTTTAAATTAAGTAAGCTGTAAGCTAACACAAAAGCTGTAGTGACCACTGAGTAGTTCAGTTGGTAGAGTGCTTGCTTCGTAAGTGGTAGGTCCTGTGTTCGGACCCCTACTGGGTCCGACTCAAGACTTGAAAGCGGGTAGTGACTGTTCTTTCGCCAAGCACTCAGCATTACGAAATGAAAGTCACAGTTCTTTCCGATGGAAACTTAAAACAAACGAGGTCCTGTGTCACAGTGGACTTAGCACCATAAAGAATCCTGCTGTATAATACCTTTAGCGCAATTCACAGGGAAAATTTCTGCACCTTCGCCTATAGCTGGCGACACCTCCATACAAGTGAAATTTTCTTGATGTTAAACATCATTACTCAACTCAACAAAAGCTGTAGTATGGTTTATAATGTCAAGGTAGAAAACTTATGGCCTGTACCAACATACAATACAATTATGCAGATCTATAATATGGTCATGGTTTGAAATAATTTGGGAAGTAAATAATAGATCAAGGTCTGGTCCAAATTGCTCAGTTACATCCCGAGTATGAAGTTCTCACAAATCTACTTCATTTATGCAGATGTAAATTGGATTTGTTGGCAACTGACACCACAAGGGAATCTGCGCACCATACTAAAACTGAATAGAACCACCCACAAAGTGCAACCGCAGGAAAGATCCAAATAAAATTAATAAATATAATTCAAATAATATATGTTAATATGTATGTGTTATGATACGTCTTCTAGGAGTAAAGCTACATGGCATACTAAAACGGCACTGTAGTTTACCGTTTACTTGTCAACAGGGCAAGACAAGAGGTTTGATTTTTGACAGTCATGTCTAAGTTGACGACCAATAAAACATTAATCTATCTACTCACAGCGAATAGTTGAAATATGCCTTAACTGGCAAATATTTGAGTGATATCACTAAGATTTTCGTGACATCATTAAAAACGCTGTATTTATCTTGTTCTCATGGTCATAGTCGTATTTAGTATCTACCACATCCCACTTCCGGGAAGAACTTTTTCATAATAAAGAAAAGCTAAACGATAAAGATATTAAATGTTAGACGAATATTCGAAAGTAGAAAATTCAAATGAATACTTTAATTAATAATAATATATATTAATTTTATTTCGACGAAATTTAATTTCAGGATTTTTTTTTTTAAAAATAAATGAAATATTTCAACACTGTTTTATTGTTTACTTTTTCAACAAGGGAGTTAAATCATACCGCCACCTCGATCCCAGGAATAGATTAAAAAAAAGAGAAGCCTGGTCAGAATTCGCATGTTTTAAATAGTACAGTGCATGTATTTAAAAGTTTAAAACCTACTTATAGTACCCCTTTAATAAACAAAATATAAATTGTTTCTTTCAGAAAACTTTAATAAAATAAAACATTATGTAGAAAGTACGGTAGCACTGAGGTTACATGAGAAATTAGACTGATGATCAGTATACATGATTATGTGCGTAAAGGCGATATAATGAAATAAGAGATAATGATAAGAATCATATGGTCGTAGCCGAACTTAGACTTCGACGCACATGTCACACAGGTAACACTCGCCGCATGGTAACCTTGCCTAGACTACAGTAAGCAGGTAAGTGACGGCATGATTATTACTGAACATTAAAAAATAAAATGGAAGAAAAAAGACCAAATTCAATCCCCAACTTGACTGCTTGACTGTGGGTGATAAGCAGAGCATGGCTGGCTATGTAATTCAAACTGAGATGACTCAGACAGATGGAGCAAACTACCATATTAATTATACCCCCCTCTGTCAATGCTTTTAAATCCAATCTCAATAAATTGGATAGAACGTACACACCCATTTGTTAAATCATACCTGTAAATTGGATATGACCGTGCGCAGCAAATAGTTCCACTGTGGTACAGCGTACACGGGATATTACATCATAAAATGAGCCAAACAGCCCGTTAACAACACCAGCGTAAGTCGAAAGCCGATTTTTGACTTATTTGTTAATTTTAACATGTGCTGGTGTATTGGGTCATCAATCGGACACATCAATGATTCTACTGAAATAGTTAACTGCATTTGATACACTGTTTAAACACTGAAACAAAGTGATGAAACTCAAGTGCTCACCTGTGCTGATTTGGACGACGCTGAGAGTTTCTTTCCAATATTTCAATTTTCACTTGATAATTAAAAATTCTGAAGCGCACAATTCCTCTAGGATGTTCAGAACTACATGTCCACCAAATATCAGCTCAATGTATTGCGATATACAGGAGCAGGAGACGTTAGGATAACACGCGGTGTACTGGGAATTGCAAAAAGGTGTACTGGGAATTGGCATTAAAGGAGCAAATAGGTGTATCGGGAATTGAGGTGTTAAATATCTTGTCAGCTGTGCCATTTTTTCATGTTTTAATGAATTTATAAAAAAATTTATACGGCTTTTCAATGAGAAGCAAAACAATAAATTATCTAGTGAAAATCTTCAACATCTGTAATTATTAAGCATGCATGATTATACCCGAGATGAAGATGAAACACATTGAAAAAAATTGTAGTTTGACACTGAGCAGAAAAATAAAGATTTCAATTTGAGAAAACTTTTAAAATATTTAACTTAATGTCAATAGATCGAATTGACCAGCTACAATTAATGCAAGATGACTTATTCATATCAAAGGTCAAAATGAGGCAGTCGTCGGAAGGGAGTGTCTGGTTTAAAAAAGTTCTACAAATGTGACGAGAGTAAAAATCAAACGTCTTGAAACTGATTAATAAATAAATAGTTTTAACAATATAACACATTTTTCTGTTTTAAAATGTTAACCACAGTTCATTGTCATGTGCTATTTTTGAGTTTCTATTTACGAGGGCGAATCAATAAGAAACCAGCTTAACTTATTTACAGATAAGATCCACATTTTCTTTTTTAATGTAATTCAGTGCCCTCTAGTGTGATACACTTATACCAACGGCGTTCATCACCCAAGAACTGAAAAAGACAGGGTGATTGCCATTGACCCAATCCTCAACTGTCGTGTCGTCACGACTTCTTGGTCAGACCTGAAATGACGTCCTCTGGTATCATTTTTCAATTTTGGGAACAGGAAGAAGTCGCTACGAGCTAGGCAGGATGTGGTATTAATTCATACCCGTCTCGCCCAACAGCCTTCAATGTATGGGGTTTTGCATTGTCCTGTTGCGACAGTTTCACGGATATCAGTTCTCAGTTGGTCTAGCAAGTTTGCATAGTTCAATCCAGTTATTGTTCTTCTCTTTGGTTAAAAGCCACACACAATAACACCTTTTGCGTCCCAAAATACTGTGGCCGTCATCTTGCCAGCAGATTAATTCTTCTTAGCCTTCTTTGCAGGAGACCCAGGTCCTATCCACTGACGACTCTGTGCTTTATTGATGAATCTAAATCTCATATACAGTCTTTAGACAAACAAATCACATTTTGACATAAAACTCTTCAATAAGGCGCTGTATGCTGGTGTTTTGGTTGCCATTTGCACATTGCTAAGAGATTTTGGGACCCAACTGGTCCCTATTTTGAAGTTATTTTCCCTATTTTTGTCACAAAAAATCCACTCTATAGATTTGTTTTTTAATTCATGTGTTCAGAAAGCAAATATAGCTTTATCAAATAATATAGAAAAGATTCTAATGTCAACTGATTCGTTTTTCTGCAAATCCACGATGAAGGTTTGCAAGGTCAAATTTTGTGTATTCAAAATTTCCAGTTTTTAGACATTGCCATTTTAGACCTGTTAGTTTATCATATTACTACGCGAACACCATAGCATTTCAGAAATAATGTAATTGCTAAAATATTTTATACGACTTTTTTCATTCCTTTATAATATCGGATGTGCAACTACTAGTATTCATTTTTTATCAAAAACATGTGTTCTGTTACGCTCTGCAAAAATTGCTTAAAACTATACTGACATCTCGATACGCGTGCAATTTTGTATCCGGGTAAAAAACATGTACACAAAAATAATGGCCGTGTCGGGAAAGCAGAAATGGGGTAGGCTAGTTACTTATTGAGTCGCCCTCGTAAAATGAGATATAAAAATCTACATGAATGTTTTCATAACGCTATATTGTCTATTTTGAGTCTAATGATATTAACATAAAGACCACCTCTAAATAAGAACAGCTTGTATATTAAAGCCAGTATGTTTTATGTAAATTCAACCTACATACTGATAACGGTGCACAATTTCGGCCACTCATCAGTGATGCTGTTTGAAACGTGATATACTTTACCTTGAATCGGCATTTTTAATCATTCTATAGACAAGAACAAGTTCTAATTACATGAATTATAATAATAAAGTATTATACATATACCAAGCACCAACTGTCTGTAGTTTCACAATCATTTCTTAAGATTTGTCCGATTTAAATAGGCTACTTTTGGTGAAACAACACATCTTTACTGAGCTTTCCCCCATTTCTTGAGTTTAATAATTTCCGTAACTGCCTCATAAGTGATGAATAGTATGTGTTATTGATGTTTTGTCCTTTTTGGAGATAACCAAACAGAATTACTGGAAGCCGCCCGAGGTCATATCCTCTATAGAAGATATAACAGTCTTTGTCTTTTTTGGCAAGGTGATCAAGTGTAAACGTTGGCTACTGGGGTGAAATGATGAACCCACGTTTCATCCATAGTAACCAATCTCTGAAAAAAAGCACACGACAAAGTGTGCTGTGGGTGCTTCTGACCATCAGAATGTTATATGCCTTGGTATAAGTTGTTACCCAACCGAAAGCATTTCTCATTGCAAAATCTTCTGTCAAATGCAATACATGTATTTCCTGTGAAACGCCAACTGGCTACATACCATTGACCTTATTGACTTTTCGGAGTGGGGTTGCATCAATGGCAGGCCTTCTAGAACAAGGGCCTTTCTGTTGAGTTTAAATCCCATCACCCATATTTTTACTTTAGAGTTGGAAGGTCATATGTTCCTAGTTCGGATACCATATAAGTTTGGATATCCTTAAGTGTTAAACATTTCTTATGAAAATATTGGATCACTATATGCCTCTTAATATTGGCGATCTACCTAATTCAATTTTGAAATCAAGGTTAGAGCCTTTACTATGAACACCTGATATGAACTTGCACTGTGAAATTTATTTATTATTGTATGCACCATGCATGCAAACTGTATCATACATTCGCAATCCCCAATTTCTTTAAAAATTAAGACTGAAAATAATGTTATACTGTAATATTGCAATCCCGGTACACTAAAACAATGACGGAAATCAATTCCCAGTACACTAAAACAATGACGAGAATCAATTCCAAGTACACTAAAACAATGACGAAAATCAATTCCCAGTACACTAAAACAATGACGAGAATCAATTCCAAGTACACTAAAACAATGACGAAAATCAATTCCCAGTACACCACGTCGATCTTTAAACGTCTCCTGTTCCTTTATTTCGCAAAACCTTGAGCTAAAATTTGGTGGACATGTAGTTCTGAACATCCTTGAGGAATTGTACGCTTGAACGCTTGAACGCTTGAACGCTTCAAATTTTTTAATTATCAAGTGAAAATTGAAATAATGAAAAGAAACTCTCAGCGACATCAAAATCACAGGTGAGCACCCGCGCTTCATCAATTTGTTTCAATGTTTAAACAGTGTGTCAGATGCAGTTAGCTATTTCAATAGAAACGTTTATGTGTCTTATTGATGACCCAATACACCATCACATGTTAAAATGAACAGATAAGTCAAAAATCGGCTTTCGACTTACGCTGGTGTTGTTTACATGGGCTGTTTGGCTCACTTTATGCTGTAATATCCCGTGTACGCTGTACCACAGTTAGGTCAGTCCATATAGAGAAAATATAAAGAAGCATCACAGAAGCAGAACTGCTTACAACGACGTAAAAATGGCATGGATATGTATCGCTATGTCAGCGGCTTTGAAATGGCTATGTATTATATGTAAAGGTTCACATTAAAGTCTCGGGACCTTTCGAAGAAAGAGTTGGAACATTACTGAATCGAAGTTCCATTCGTCCAGACACTTCTTGTGTGGAGTAATTCGCGCGTTGAAAAACTATGAAATACTATTTTACGAAACTTGGTTCAAAGCATCAACATTGATAATAGATGCTGCACATCATTAGCTGGATTGATTTGCTAGTTTCCTTGGAGTTATGGCCCTTTGAACATTATTGCAAATAACAAAAAGCACTGAGGTGATGTTTCCTAATTCACCAGATATGTTTTGTTTTATTTTTATTCAGTTCACCATTACATCTCTCCTCTTTTTCTCATTGTGTTTTAATTAAATATATTATACATTCCAAATAATTATTCGCACATGTTTATGTAAATAATATTTATTAATTATTAATAATAAATTGCCAATGTAATTTCATACTACATCTAGTTAATTATTTTATTTAATTCATGCTCATTGGAGGCCGCAGTAATGTGCAGCTTCTGTGACACAGTGTCTTTAATCTGGGATGATATGATTGAGGTGGGTTTGCCTGACACATTGTGAGAGATAGGGTTGCCCGACACATTGTGGTGTCATGATTATGCTCAGCATTAATTCATTCAGAACTGTAGAATTTGAGTGGCACATTGTGAGAGATAGGGTTGCCCGACACATTGTGGTATCATGATTATGCTCAGCATTAATTCATTCAGAACTGTAGAATTTGAGTGGCACATTGTGAGAGATAGGGTTGCCCGACACATTGTGGTGTCATGATTATGCTCAGCATTAATTCATTCAGAACTGTAGCATTTGAGTAAGACCGCCGGAAAACCGTGGAAAAGTGAGCGACTTCACCTTACAAGTGTATATGGTGATTTCATCGTTACGACCCTGTACTCACACAGTGTTCAACAACATATTTACTGATATCTGGTCTACAATGCTGTAAGGTAAATACTGAACTACTTTATTGTCAATTTGTGGTTTTTAACATTCACCAGGTTGTTAAAATATGAACTATCTAATGATACGTATATCTGTTATCCTTCCTTACGGCCTGTTTAACTGAAGGCTCGAATAAGCATTGTTCGTGATTTATTTATTTATTTATTTACATGTATTTATTTATTTATTTTAATTAAATTTCTTTATTTTATATAGCAAACTAGCATAATAAAAATATTGAATTCGGTGCCTAGGGTCTAGAATGATCACACACACACACACACACACACACACACACACACACACAGCTATCAGACGAGTAAATATTTCTGGAAGTTAAAGGCGTATCTATTAAAGATATACTGGTAAAAGATTGTCAGTCTCCGGTAAATGTTTGAAGATCTAAGTAACCACAACTCTAACCTTGTCATATGTAGTTGGACTTGCTAGTGTTTGGAGTCGCTAATGTTGTGCTGTTTCGACTCACAAATGCAGTGCTTTTTTAACACTCACTAGTATACAATGTGTCATATTGTTATAATTATGTAGTAAGTGCCGTTTCAACTCACCAATGCAGTGCTTTTTGAACACTCACTAGTATACAGTGTGTCATATTGTTTATAATTATGTAGTAAGTGCCGTTTCAACTCACCAATGCAGTGCTTTTTGACACTCACTAGTATACAATGTGTCATATTGTTATAATTATGTAGTAAGTGCCGTTTCAAGTCACCAATGCAGTGCTTTTTTAACACTCACTATAGTATACAATGTGTCATATTGTTATAATTATGTAGTAAGTGCCGTTTCAACTCACCAATGCAGTGCTTTTTGACACTCACTAGTATACAATGTGTCGGCATATTGTTATAATTATGTAGTAAGTGCCGTTTCAAGTCACCAATGCAGTGCTTTTTTAACACTCACTATAGTATACAATGTGTCATATTGTTTATAATTATGCAGTAAGTGCCGTTTCAACTCACCAATGCAGTGCTTTTTTAACACTCACTAGTATACAATGTGTCATATTGTTATAATTATGCAGTAAGTGCCGTTTCAACTCACCAATGCAGTGCTTTTTTAACACTCACTAGTATACAATGTGTCATATTGTTATAATTATGCAGTAAGTGCCGTTTCAACTCACCAATGCAGTGCTTTTTTAACACTCACTAGTATACAATGTGTCATATTGTTATAATTATGCAGTAAGTGCCGTTTCAACTCACCAATGCAGTGCTTTTTTAACACTCACTAGTATACAATGTGTCATATTGTTTATAATTATGCAGTAAGTGCCGTTTCAACTCACCAATGCAGTGCTTTTTGAACACTCACTAGTATACAGTGTGTCATATTGTTATAATTATGCAGTAAGTGCCGTTTCAACTCACCAATGCAGTGCTTTTTGAACACTCACTAGTATACAGTGTGTCATATTGTTTATAATTATGCAGTAAGTGCCGTTTCAACTCACCAATGCAGTGCTTTTTTAACACTCACTAGTATACAGTGTGTCATATTGTTTATAATTATGCAGTAAGTGCCGTTTCAACTCACCAATGCAGTGCTTTTTTAACACTCACTAGTATACAATGTGTCATATTGTTATAATTATGCAGTAAGTGCCGTTTCAACTCACCAATGCAGTGCTTTTTTAACACTCACTAGTATACAATGTGTCATATTGTTTATAATTATGCAGTAAGTGCCGTTTCAACTCACCAATGCAGTGCTTTTTTAACACTCACTAGTATACAATGTGTCATATTGTTATAATTATGTAGTAAGTGCCGTTTCAACTCACCAATGCAGTGCTTTTTGAACACTCACTACAGTATCCAGTGTGTCATATTGTTATAATTATGTAGTAAGTGCCGTTTCAACTCACCAATGCAGTGCTTTTTGAACACTCACTAGTATACAGTGTGTCATATTGTTATAATTATGTAGTAAGTGCCGTTTCAACTCACCAATGCAGTGCTTTTTGAACACTCACTAGTATACAGTGTGTCATATTGTTATAATTATGCAGTAAGTGCCGTTTCAACTCACCAATGCAGTGCTTTTTTAACACTCACTAGTATACAGTGTGTCATATTGTTATAATTATGCAGTAAGTGCCGTTTCAACTCACCAATGCAGTGCTTTTTGAACACTCACTAGTATACAATGTGTCATATTGCTATAATTATGCAGTAAGTGCCGTTTCAACTCACCAATGGCAGTGCTTTTTGAACACTCACTAGTATACAATGTGTCATATTGCTATAATTATGCAGTAAGTGCCGTTTCAACTCACCAATGCAGTGCTTTTTGAACACTCACTAGTATACAATGTGTCATATTGTTATAATTATGCAGTAAGTGCCGTTTCAACTCACCAATGCAGTGCTTCTTGAACACTCACTAGTATACAATGTGTCATATTGTTATAATTATGCAGTAAGTGCCGTTTCAACTCACCAATGCAGTGCTTTTTGAACACTCACTAGTATACAATGTGTCATATTGTTTATAATTATGTAGTAAGTGCCGTTTCAACTCACCAATGCAGTGCTTCTTGAACACTCACTAGTATACAATGTGTCATATTGTTTATAATTATGCAGTAAGTGCCGTTTCAACTCACCAATGCAGTGCTTTTTGAACACTCACTAGTATACAGTGTGTCATATTGTTTATAATTATGCAGTAAGTGCCGTTTCAACTCACCAATGCAGTGCTTTTTGAACACTCACTATAGTATACAGTGTGTCATATTGTTTATAATTATGCAGTAAGTGCCGTTTCAACTCACCAATGCAGTGCTTTTTGAACACTCACTAGTATACAGTGTGTCATATTGTTTATAATTATGCAGTAAGTGCCGTTTCAACTCACCAATGCAGTGCTTTTTGGACACTCACTATAGTATACAGTGTGTCATATTGTTTATAATTATGCAGTAAGTGCCGTTTCAACTCACCAATGCAGTGCTTTTTGAACACTCGCTAGTATACAGTGTGTCATATTGTTATAATTATGTAGTAAGTGCCGTTTCAACTCACCAATGCAGTGCTTTTGAACACTCACTAGTATACAGTGTGTCATATTGTTTATAATTATGCAGTAAGTGCCGTTTCAACTCACCAATGCAGTGCTTTTTTAACACTCACTAGTATACAGTGTGTCATATTGTTTATAATTATGCAGTAAGTGCCGTTTCAACTCACCAATGCAGTGCTTTTTGAACACTCACTAGTATACAGTGTGTCATATTGTTTATAATTATGCAGTAAGTGCCGTTTCAACTCACCAATGCAGTGCTTTTTTAACACTCACTATAGTATACAATGCATATATGTCCAATTATGTGTGCAAAAAACGCAGTATCAGCATTTGTAACCGCGACTATATAGTGGTTACATACAGTAACATGGTTACAAATGTCTTCTTTTTTCGAAACCGACTTCATTTTTTTGCCGGGTTACGGGGTTACAAAGGTAACTCTTTGGTTACATAGAGTTACACTCAGTTACAAATAATTTTTTCAAATTTTCCAAAATCTGCCAGGTTACACGGTTACAACGGTACAAAGGTTACAATGATAATAAAGAAGGAAATCGGAACTTTTTCAAAACCGACTTCATTTTTTGCCGGGTTACGGGGTTACAAAGGTAACTCTTTGGTTACATAGAGTTACACTCAGTTACAAATAATTTTTTCAAATTTTCCAAAATCTGCCAGGTTACACGGTTACAACGGTTACAAAGGTTACAATGATAATAAAGAAGGAAATCGGAACTTTTTCAAAACCGACTTCATTTTTTTGCCGGGTTACGGGGTTACAAAGGTAACTCTTTGGTTACATAGAGTTACACTCAGTTACAAATAATTTTTTCAAATTTTCCAAAATCTGCCAGGTTACACGGTTACAACGGTTACAAAGGTTACAATGATAATAAAGAAGGAAATCGGAACTTTTTCAAAACCGACTTCATTTTTTTGCCGGGTTACGGGGTTACAAAGGTAACTCTTTGGTTACATAGAGTTACACTCAGTTACAAATAATTTTTTCAAATTTTCCAAAATCTGCCAGGTTACACGGTTACAACGGTTACAAAGGTTACAATGATAATAAAGAAGGAAATCGGAACTTTTTCAAAACCGACTTCATTTTTTTGCCGGGTTACGGGGTTACAAAGGTAACTCTTTGGTTACATAGAGTTACACTCAGTTACAAATAATTTTTTCAAATTTTCCAAAATCTGCCAGGTTACACGGTTACAACGGTTACAAAGGTTACAATGATAATAAAGAAGGAAATCGGAACTTTTTCAAAACCGACTTCATTTTTTGCCGGGTTACGGGGTTACAAAGGTAACTCTTTGGTTACATAGAGTTACACTCAGTTACAGATAATTTTTTCAAATTTTCCAAAATCTGCCAGGTTACACGGTTACAACGGTTACAAAGGTTACAATGATAATAAAGAAGGAAATCGGAACTTTTTCAAAACCGACTTCATTTTTTTGCCGGGTTACGGGGTTACAAAGGTAACTCTTTGGTTACATAGAGTTACACTCAGTTACAAATAATTTTTTCAAATTTTCCAAAATCTGCCAGGTTACACGGTTACAACGGTTACAAAGGTTACAATGATAATAAAGAAGGAAATCGGAACTTTTTCAAAACCGACTTCATTTTTTTGCCGGGTTACGGGGTTACAAAGGTAACTCTTTGGTTACATAGAGTTACACTCAGTTACAAATTTTTTCAAATTTTCCAAAATCTGCCAGGTTACACGGTTACAACGGTTACAAAGGTTACAATGATAATAAAGAAGGAAATCGGAACTTTTTCAAAACCGACTTCATTTTTTTGCCGGGTTACGGGGTTACAAAGGTAACTCTTTGGTTACATAGAGTTACACTCAGTTACAGATAATTTTTTCAAATTTTCCAAATCTGCCAAGGTTACATTGGTTACAACGGTTACAAAAGGTTACAATGATAATAAAGAAGGAAATCGGAACTTTTTCAAAACCGATCATTTTTTTGCCGGGTTACGGGGTTACAAAGGTAACTCTTTGGTTACATAGAGTTACACTCAGTTACAAATAATTTTTTCAAATTTTCCAAATCTTGCCAGTTCACGGTTACAACGGTTACAAAGGTTACAATGATAATAAAGAAGAAATCGGAACTTTTTCAAAACGACTCATTTTTTTTGCCGGGTTACGGGGTTACAAAGGTAACTCTTTGGTTACATAGAGTACACTCAGTTACAAATAATTTTTTCAAATTTTCCAAAATCTGCCAGGTACACGGTTACACGGTTACAAAAGGTTACAATGATAATAAAGAAGGAAATCGGAACTTTTCAAAACCGACTTCATTTTTTTTGCAGGTTACGGGGTTACAAGGTAACTCTTTGGTTACATAGAGTTACACTCAGTTACAGATAATTTTTCAAATTTTCCAAAATCGCCAGTTACACGGTTAACAACGGTTACAAAGGTTACAATGATAATAAAGAAGGAAATCGAACTTTTTCAAAACCGACTTCATTTTTTGCCGGGTTACGGGGTTACAAAGGTAACTCTTTGGTTACATAGAGTTACAATCAGTTACAAATAATTTTTTCAAATTTTTCCAAAATCTGCCAGGTTACACGGTTACAACGGTTACAAAGGTTACAATGATAATAAAGAAGGAAATCGGAACTTTTTCAAAACCGACTTCATTTTTTTGCCGGGTTACGGGGTTACAAAGGTAACTCTTTGGTTACATAGAGTTACACTCAGTTACAGATAATTTTTTCAATTTTCCAAAATCTGCCAGGTTACACGGTTACAACGGTTACAAAGGTTACAATGATAATAAAGAAGGAAATCGGAACTTTTTCAAAACCGACTTCATTTTTTTGCCGGGTTACGGGTTACAAAGGTAACTCTTTGGTTACATAGAGTTACACTCAGTTACAGATAATTTTTTCAAATTTTCCAAAATCTGCCAGGTTACACGGTTTACAACGGTTACAAAGTTACAATGATAATAAAGAAGGAAATCGGAACTTTTTCAAAACCGACTTCATTTTTTTTGCCGGGTTACGGGGTTACAAAGGTAACTCTTTGGTTACATAGAGTTACACTCAGTTACAAATAATTTTTCAAATTTTCCAAAATCTGCCAGTTACACGGTTACAACGGTTACAAAGGTTACAATGATAATAAAGAAGGAAATCGGAACTTTTTCAAAACCGACTTCATTTTTTTGCCGGGTTACGGGGTTACAAAGGTAACTCTTTGGTTACATAGAGTTACACTCAGTTACAGATAATTTTTTCAAATTTTCCAAAATCTGCCAGGTTACACGGTTACAACGGTTACAAAGGTTACAATGATAACTAGAGATTGTAACTGGGATACCAGTTACGTATGATTCCCCACCATCCATAAATAATCTATGGCATATATCTGGTGAAAAGACCCTAGCAGGGTAAGCGCTGGGTTGTAAAAGTCTGTCGTCAAAGAAATCGCCAGTTGTAAAATTTTGTTGCCAATTTCATTACTGTGTCGCCAAAAAGGGTAAATCTTGTGATTTTCACGTCACATGCGTTTTTAATGTTGTGTATATATTGCCTTGATGAACAATTACATTTTAAAGGCAGTTGTGTATAAAGTACATTTGTACCGCGACGACCTGGTAAACTAAAAAAATCATACCTTGATTGCTTTTTAAAATTTCTTTGAAAGTTAAAGTAGATTTGAATTAAAGTTTTCGGTTGAGAAAAATCGTACATTGGAAGGCCTTCTCGGCATAGGAAGTGACGTTTTCAATGAATTTTATTGAATAAGAAAACTCGTAGATTCCCTCTCAGGCCTCTGATTTGGCGTCGCCGCGTCTTACAATGAATGAACACGTATGGGAGGGTTTGCGCTGGGCATCGTTAACTGCGATTTTTTTTCTTTAACTTGCGACAAAACACGGCGCTTTGCGATTTTTCTGGCCACAAGTTTTCAAAGTTCACCGGTATCTTGGTCACCAGTAATTAACAGGTGATAACACATTGAAGCCAGTGACGGATTGGCGAGTGTCACTGAATAAACACAGTAATTGACGACTGAGTTGATTAAGATCGTTGTCTAAAGCCCCATTTATACGGCGAGAATTGCATACCTAAGTATTTTTACTCATGTGTAAATTTACTCACATATGCAAATTGTGTCGTATGAACAACTTTGCATATACGCAAATTTTACTCATGTAAGTAAATTTGCACCTAGTGGGGACCAAGTGCAAATTTGCTATAGTATGTGAGTATTTTATACTTAGGTATGCAAATTTTGCTACAGTGTCGTATGAACGCACAGTAATATTTACTCACATAATTTTAAACACATGTACCTATGCCAGGTTATTTATCATGTGGTGCAGGAGTGAATATGGGTGTGTGTAATCTGTCTTGTACCAGAAAAATTGTTACATACATCCCATTGTATTGACATCGAGCTAACCGACAGGTGCCAATTGTAAGGGAAACTATTCACCACATATGGTGTTAGAATCGGGGATCTAACTCATAGCGGTTAAAGCCAACCACTATTAACCACCACGGCCCCCATTGATTTGTTATAATTATCCAATAAAGATGAAAAGTTGTAATTGAAATAGATTTATTTTACAAAAGCATAAAAACTAGTGACAAACTGTCACTAAATTTGACGTTTTTCTAGTTTTCAAAGAGAAAAGAGAAAGTGCTTGAGCAACAAAAGCCAACAACAGAAAATTTACTTTTACAAATCTGACAATGAGGTGTCCATGAAAGGAGATGCCATGTCGTCACGAAGTGTTTTTGGAGAACAAATATTACAAGTATCATTTTCAACATCACTGAAATAATTTTCACCATCAAGTTCAATAAAAACATTTGACCGATCCTAAAGAATTAATTTGCAGGGATGAAACTAATTTGAGTTAGGGGTCCAGCCCAGTTAAAAAAGAAGTTTTAATGTAATAAATAGCTAAAATGTGTAAACAGTTTGGGGCCCAGACTGGGTTTTAGGAGACTTGGGCTAATCTACATATCTGATATATGTTATGTGGAGCAACACAAGCTCCTTTTACAGAACAAGAAAACACGACATGGACATCAATCCTTTTTTGCAAAAATCACAATGGGCATTTCAAGCAACTCAAAGAGATCGAAGATGCAGTGTCGTTCTACCCTAACTAGACGGTATATAAATAAGATATAAAGCTTGAGAAAACAATTCTTTAAAGGATATTTCATATAACACTTTTTAATGTATTTTATTATTAAATTCAAAAATGGTATATGACAGATATGCTGGATCACCAAGTAGAGCTGCTACTTTTTCATTATAATAGCCCAGTATCAAATCAGTGATTTATCTGATATTAATCAAGTCTAAACTGTTCAATGTTCAGAATGAAAATTATCCAAAATTTGTTGAAAACTTCAAATTTACTTATGGTACATAAATTATGTATGAACGCAAAGCAAAATATACTTTTGCTTACATGAGTAATTTTACATATGAGTAAAAATACTTAGGTATGCAATTTTCGCCGTATAAATGGGGCTTTAGGTGCGAATGTAATACCTTCTAATGATGGGCAGGTAGATCCAAGTTATATTGGAGCGTGTCGACACTGCCCTAGGATATACCCAGGTGTCCTCCCGATGTCGTCAGACAGTATAAACACCGATGGACTCGGAATTATTGTAAATTCCAAAATAAATATAATAAAAGTTACCCTTTGTGATGTTTATTTAATATTTTTCTAAAAAGTTTATTGATTAATAATCGTGAATCAATGCGGAATACACATCATAGGAGGCCATCTGTTTGTATTTTAATTACGCAACTTATATCGGTTATTCCTATATGTTTGAGGTTCATGATCATAACGATAGATCTACTCAGTCAAAATAGTAAAAGACGGACATTTTTATATGAAGCATGTATGTTAACTCTGTGTATAGTGTGTTGAAATAGATCGACGCTGTATATATAGTCCGATTTAAAAGACCCCCTCTATTGAAAAAAACGTACTTTTCAACACGTTGAGGTACATATTAGTTTAGGTGTATTATACGGAATAAATCTCATATTGTTATTTCCAGCATCTAAAAGATTTAGATCTTCATTGCTCTATAGATTATTTAGGTGTTTTTGATGCAAAAGAAATAAAGCCGACTCTCGTTAATTCGAAATCGGTTGAATCGAAATTTCGCTTAAATCGAAATGATACAAATGGTCCCGTCCGATCGCTATGTATTTCTATGTAAATTTGTTTGTTAATTCGATATGCCAAATTTGAAGCGAATTTTCAGTCCAAATTACGAAATATTACGAAAATTCCCATGTTTAAATCGAAGTGAACTTTCAGTCCAAATTACGATAATTCCAATGTTTAAATCGAATAAAAAAGACACAAAAATATTTTATCTTAAACTTGAACAATACCTGAAATAATTGTCCATCTGTTATTTGAAAAGTGTTAATAGTAACAGAGTGGCGGCTTACTCGGAAGATTCATTTCCGACTAAAACTACAAATTTTTGTACTCTACATACCGGTCATTAGGAAAGTGTCAGTCAGTAAAAGGAGACATTTCATTGGTATAAACTTAAAAAAGTGGCAGTCTTCTACTTCCACAGTCAGTGATTAACAGAAAACCCCCAGGTCATTTGATCTATCAAGGCAAATTGTATACACCATTCATCTCATTGTGTAAGGTTTTAAGTACAGGCGTGTGACGTCACAAGCTGTGGTTTTAAAAATCGCCAAGTTTTTAACGGTCACTAATCGGATTAACTCATAGGTGAAAGCATTGACTTGGTATAATTAAGGTGTCGTAACCAGCTTATGTCCATTCAGAATTGGTTTCCCCGGGTATTTAACTACGTATTTATTTACACCCACCCACCCACCTTCAAGATAACGAAAATGAACGCGTCTTGATTATCTACACAGACAACAGATTATTGGTAGCAAAGTTCATCTAAATCCATTAAGCCGTTCCCGAGATATGCGTCAGCATATGGTCTTGAGAGAAGAAGAATAATAAGAATAAGATAATAAAAATAATAATAAGAAGAAACAGAACGAAAACAATATGATTCCCCACCTTCGGTGGTGGGGAATCATAATAAAGAAGGAAATCGGAACTTTTTCAAAACCGACTTCATTTTTTTGCCGGGTTACGGGGTTACAAAGGTAACTCTTTGGTTACATAGAGTTACACTCAGTTACAGATAATTTTTTCAAATTTTCCAAAATCTGCCAGGTTACACGGTTACAACGGTTACAAAGGTTACAATGATAATAAAGAAGGAAATCGGAACTTTTTCAAAACCGACTTCATTTTTTTGCCGGGTTACGGGTTACAAAGGTAACTCTTTGGTTACATAGAGTTACACTCAGTTACAGATAATTTTTTCAAATTTTCCAAAATCTGCCAGGTTACACGGTTACAACGGTTACAACGGTTACAAAGGTTACAATGATAATAAAGAAGGAAATCGGAACTTTTTCAAAACCGACTTCATTTTTTTGCCGGGTTACGTGGTTACAAAAGTGATTCTGAGTCACAATGTTACTCATTTGGTACTTAGAGTTACACCAGAATTTATTTATTTATTTATTTATTTATTTATTTTTAAAGAATATATCATCTTTTTTCAAAGTTTGAATTGTGAGAAATTTTCATAGTTTGTATTGGCTTAAAAAGATTCGAATGAAAAATAATAAAATCATAGTAATGAAAATTCAATGTGAAATAGATGTAAATAAGTTATGTATAAATTTGTTTGTAAACAAATTTTTTCTATATTGATGGTAAATGAATATTTAGTGCAATGTCAGAATCTATTATATCCTGGTAATAAAATATGATAATACTTTTTCTAGATTCCGGCGCAGATGTAGAATATTTGTTGCCGCTTACAACAGATGAAGACAGTGCACACATAGTGATTTCTAGAATGAGATAAAAAGGATAAAAATAGTTTAATCTTGTGTGACTGGGCCAAATATCGAGGGCCCGGGAATCGGTATTATCTGGATGCAGGTTGCTCTACCAATAACCAGTTTCTGATTCGGTATGGTGTGATTTTGTGGATGACGGGACTTGTTTTGTTGGTCAGTTGTTTAATTCTGATGACTCGCAAATTGCTGATACACACCATTTAAAATAATCCTCGTCTGTTGTCGTAACTTCTTTAAACCCGAATAATCAAAGTAATTAATAAGATTAACAATACGCATGTTTAGGATTATCCCATCGACTACCGTATATTCGAGAATGGGTTAGCTAATGAGATAAATGCATATACCAGGTGATAACATGAATATACTTGATACTTGGGACCTAAATAAATAAATAAATGAGATAAAAAAAAAATAAATAAATAAATAAATAAATAAATAGATGAGACTGGTAAAAGTGCATATAAAATTCAACAGTAATACCCCAAAATGTTAAAAGCAGTTTGGTAAAAATAGATTTTGAATTACAACTTCATTTAAAATGGGATACCTATAAATATCGCAGGCAATAAAAAAAACATTTATCTACATATATTACCAAAGTAACAATAGTGTTCAATGTAGCATTATACAGTCCAGTTTAGCTGAAGCATCATGGTCCAGGGTATTGTAGCATTAAGAATGCGTTGAATTAAAAAAAAAGATATTTATTCAATTTTACTGAATTAAAAGGAAACAAAGCATAGCATTTTCGAAGCAATGATCTTTCAAATGATTAATTGATAATGAAACCAGCTATTGATGTAAACACAAAATACTAGTATCTCATTGGCTATGGAATTTATATAAAATTGTCATATGGCTTTTTTTTTTTAAATATTTCATTCAGACATTCAAAAATTCAATTGTTTTGCAAATAGCTTTCATTTCAATTTGAACATTAACACCCAACACATCATTTTCATTTTAGGTCTCAGGTAAACTTTGGTGATTCAAAATGTATGCTAAGTTAGTCTATGATTTTTTTTTTTAAATTTTACTCTAAGCGAGATTTAACTCAATTTTTTGTCGCTTCGAATTATGTAATTTCGGAATATTTCAGTTTCAGAATAAAAAAAGTTGCTTAGTAAGCATTACCAATTCCAAATGCCGCCTTGGAAATTTGTGTAAATGATGAAAATTTACATTATTGAATATTACCATACCCTTAGCTATAGTGCAGTTTAGATTGACCACGAGTTCATGAGCTATACAGTACAGGCCTGTCAAAAGTTTAATACTAAGCTAACGAATCGATCAGCAGCTCATTTCGACCCCTCATTTTAGCTATATGTCATCAGCTTCTATGTATTGTCTGTAGCTTTTCTACCACTAGCTATCCATATCTCGGTCACTCAGCTGCTGAGCATACACTGTTTTTCATAAGAACAGTGTTAAACTTTCGACAGGTCTGTATTGTACATTACAACATGTAGACCTACATTTCAAATTATGTTTGAAAACACAAATTTCTCTAAAAATCTTTGTTTTTATTTTTATGTTGCAATACAACTGTAAACGTTAGCACGCATTTTGCTATAAATAGTAGTGTGTAATATATAGTAACGTTTATATTGTACTTTATTTATACCGTGAAATACAAAATTTGCTGTTGCCCTCTTGCATATGACCCATAACCTATCATGTTAGCTATATGCTTTCCACCATGATAAAAAAAACGCAGCAAAATTTTGGTGATGTTTTCTTAATCTTTTCCCTTTTGTTTGCATTTTTGGGGGTCAATGTGTATAGTCTGGTGGTGCAGCCAATAAATTTGAAAAACACTGACATATGATTAATATGTCTTCAGTAAAAATATATAACCAAAATACCTGTTTTCAACATGTTTTCTATAGTAATTAATTATTAATTAATTAATAATTAATTTATTTATTTATGTATTTATTTATTTAGCATCCATATATACCATGATACAGATTCCTTCACCTGTATTTTATCTGTGTTGTATCATGCCTGAGTGACCAGGTTAATTACCTAATTATGTAATCCTGATCTGATCACCACTATAGGTGTACTACTTGTTGCTGATCACGCCAACATCAATCAATTAATAATTCAGTAGCCCTTAATTGATCAGAGTGCAACTCTGGGGTCCCTGAAGGGATATATGAATGGTGATACGTTTTGTGTTTTCAAAAACTCAAATGGGTGCAATAGGCGGTTATATATTTTTTTAGAAACTAGGCGCTTTTTGCATTACAAACTCACAGATTAAGAAGTATTGGAGTTTTAGAGAAAAATGCAATGCCATGTAAACAGTTAAAGTGGGGTTTAAGTTTTTATTTCTATTTTTTCATTATTATGAAATTAAAACAAAATCACTATAATGAGAATAAAATACGAAAAATTACTAAAAAGTTGGATAACTTTATAAATAAGAAATTATTTTCTAGACTTTTCTTGACAATTCATTTAATTATTTAAGTAATGATCTGATCATGAGTAGTAATTATCAATGGCTGGTCATCTGTTTGCATGCTCTGGAATGTTGTTTTTGTGATGATGTACCCGATGCTGAGTTAACTGCTGAATAAGATTACACCAATTGATTATGTCTCGGAGTTAATGCACAGAAAGACGAACAATGGTTCACGAATGTCTGCAGAGAGAGAGAGAGAGAGAGAGAGAGAGAGAGAGAGAGAGAGCTCTAAAACCATGTCACTTATATCGGGGTGCCATCAGCTTATATGAAGTGCCGGAATGCGTCAGTATACCTTTACAATGCACTCAGGAAAATGTGCATGAATGGTTCCTTACCGGCGTGAAACGGGACATTCTTTCATTTGAATGTCGCATGCTTGGCGAAAGAACAGTAACTATTTTATCTAACATTGGACTAGTTTTTCTATCTGATTTGACGAAATACAAGGTATCAGAATCTTGTATCACACTGTGGTGATACAACATTGGCGGTAAAGTTCACATGCATTTTTCATTGTGACGTCATTGGAGAATCTCCGATTTGTCAAATGGAAACAATGACGCCATTACTACAGAACATAGTTCAGTGGTTTTCTGTGGTAAAATGTATTTTATTCACATAAAGTATTGTTTTTTATCATTTTAAATAACCTAATTGGAAATGTTAGATAAAAATATCATATACACAGTGTGTATTCAAGTCTCGGTCTGACCAGGCCAGGGCTACATTAACCTATTAACGGAGCAAGCACTTATGAACTGAGAGAGAGAGAGAGAGAGAGAGAGAGAGAGCACAAATAATTGTGTTAATGAATTTTACAATTATTATGATCAGAGACATATACTGTATTTCCAGTAATTCAGTGCACATGGAAAATGCAAGAATAAAGTCGTATTTTCCAACAAACTCACAAAAAAATTGTCAAAACTTAATACAAAATATACTGACCTGATAGGGAAAAATATTTTTCATTCATGAAAAAGTGAACTTAATTCTGTACATAGCTCTTTTTTTTACAAAACAACAAATTAAATATGACTATGTCAAAATTATCCCTTCTGTACCTTCTTACTTAGAACAACTATAAACGTTATGTCATGATTTGAATATTCATGATGATCACACCTGGGAAAAACCAAGTTTCAAGTTTCTTTCAAGTTTCTTTATTTCTCATGCTGAATTTTATCAATACAGAGAACATAATAGATAAACATAAAACATATACAATATAGTGCACATGCAGGAAATTATTAATAATAACTAACTCACTAACCCGGAGGACTGATCCTCTCATTAATAACCTTGATAAGTTTACACAAGTTATTTAACATAGACAATTTGTTAGAAGAAAAAAGATTATAAAACTTGAGAGTATTCGGTTTATTTCTAAAATGAAAAGAAATATAAAGATTTCGTTCTAAAGAGAAAGAATTGCAAAGAAGAGCAACAATGACCTATCTGACCCTAAATGCCCTGATGTAACTTTGAATAAGGCCCAATTGGTGTATAAACTTGATCAAATTTCCTCAATTTTCACAAAATTTCTCTATGTACAGAAAAACTGAACAATAATGTTTTTAATTAAAAATATAATTTGGTTAGATCAGTGCATTTTATTGATAGTTTAATGGAAACATTTTCAATTAAAAGAAATAAAGAATAAAAACCATGTGCCATCAATTTATGGAAATATGGTAGAGACATATGTCTCTGTTATGATCCTTTTAAATATTGTGTGAAAAACATATACATGTTTTATAACTTCTTTGAGTAAAAAGACAAATAGGTCTTCAAAATTGACCCTACAAAATCAATACACATCCCATATCTAAATAGTTTTGCAAGAACTGTTTAAAAGAAAAAAGAAAATATCCTAAAATGGGTCAGAATAGGAGTAAATGTATATGGTCCTAGCAAAAAAGTAGTACACTACCATATTATGATTAAGTTCTTCATAAATCATGGTTTCATAGTCATATACTTCTAAAAATTGAGTACAGAAAAAAGTTTAATGCAGGAAATTTTGATCTCCTCCGCAGTATGAGTACCTGCAACCAGCGATATTTAATTCTGTATTAAATATCGCTGCTGTAACGATTTTAATTTTTACATATATTATTCTCCATACTTAAGCATGACTTAATGCGAAAATTTAAAAAAAAACTGATGCTTAAATAAGGGAAATATCGACGAATTTCTTATATATCTCACATTAATCCAAATAGAAAAGGCCGGTTTTGGATACCCATGTGCCATGAGGTCACAAAAGTAGCATAATTAACCCACATTACGAATATAATATACTGAACTAGCTGAAAATTCTTATAACATTTCACGATGAAGTGGAATTTACATCCGAATGACACCTACCAATAATTATGAGATTAGTATTTGTCCACCTTGATAAAAAGTTTGTTTATTAGACATTCCTTAGATTGGGACCCATACCGGATGTGTTCTTACAATTAACAAAATTGATTGACAGGTGTTCGTAGTGATTTCATGACACCTGGTAAAACACTACCTCTAAAGTTTGATTAGAATTTTCAATAAGTAAAATGATTGTAAAAAGGTAATTATGTTAAAAAAGATGGGGGTTAAAAGAAGTATGAAAAGACTGGTAACTGATGACAAGCAAATAAATCAATATTGCTGACGGAATTATATAATTTTGAAAACTAAAAATCATGAAATTGCCAACATTTAAAAAAAAAAACTATTCCCATTTAGTCAACATGGTTAAATGTTTCAACATTGTTAAATAAACCCTGGAAAGATTTTGCTATAGTCCTTTCAGTAAAAGCAGGATAAAAGTAATTTATAAAATGTAATTCTATTTATTTAAAATTTAATATTCTATATAATTTAATGTTAAAATTTTACATTTATTTATAGAAGTAAAAAGGCATTTGAAAATAAATCAATCAATCAATCGATCCATCCATCCACCACCCACCCATCCATCCATCCATCCATCCATCCATCCATCATTCATTCATTCATTCATTCATTCATTCATTCATTCTTCATTCATTCATTCATCCATTCATCCATCATCCATCCATCCATCCATCCATCCAATCAATCAATCAATCAATCTTTATTGAAATTAGATATGTGTGTTAAAAATTTCAACTCAACAAACTTTCCTTACTCCACACTGAACAAAATATCATGTACGATGAATAATGCAAGTTTTAGACCAACATCAAACAATTAAGAAATCGAATAAACTGAATGTTTTTCGCAAAAATATTTACACACATGTATATTTCTTGAGAATATTATTCTCTAACAACTATAATCAATGTACCTTATAATGCCTCCAAACTTTTAAACATAGCTTTTTAACTAGATATAAAATATTGAAGAGAACAAATTCTATCTTATAATATATAATTATAAGGATCTAAAGGAAATGTTTACAGTCATACAATCAAATCTTCTAATGGGATTTGAAAACATATTTTCTTACTGTGCTGTTTCCACATTTTTAAGAAATTTCAGTTTGTACGGTGGAAAATGGCTAATTTATGTCATCTTTAGGCGCACAAAACCAATTTAAAAATAAAAAACTTTATGTGAATTTGTAGCAAGTAATGTTATTCGTCTGTAAAATAATTCAGTTAATAGATAAAATTAGGAATACCTATTGTCTTTGCTAATCCAACAACTAGGGGCGCAGGGGTGTCTTCCCTGTATTCCTACATTTTGAAAACAGTATTCCCTCTGTTCCTACATGCAAAAGACAAAAGGTGTTGGTATAACAATATAAGATTATGTTTAAGAATTTTGTGTTCAACCTAATAAATGCCCCTATCCCATCTATTTTATTATTTGAAACTGAATAGAACATGAGTCCGATTTAATATTAAATAATAAACAGAAAAATACTGTGAAATTTAGAATCATATTTTTGGTGAATAACATGCATATTGTGAAGCTATCTATCATATTCAAATTCTTTGTTAATTTCTTTGATAGTATTTATCAAAAGTCTTACATTTTATTCCTGTCGATGTAAAAAAAATAACAAATTGTGGAATGAAAAAGAAATTTTCAATTTATCTTTGTTTTTTATGGTTTCCGTTGCCATAGCAACTGTAATTTTATTGAAAATATTATAAAATACTGATTTTTTAATAACTGTTTATATGTATGGTTTAGTAGTGGTAAAGCTAACGTACATTAATTTTATTTATTTATTTATTATTATTATTTATTGTTTTTTGAAACCATTCAAATTTCTAAAACATTTTTTTAGCATCTCTGATTAATACTTAGCTTGAATTGAAAATAAGGTACAAGATTTGCATTTTTTCCCAAAATCCTTTCTCTGCCAATTATAGGGTTAATATGTTCTGTAACTTAAAATAATTCTGTTCATGCTTTGCATGCTTTTTTCATTATACATATTTATGAAAAAATCAAATAATTTTTTTAGAAAAAAGCTATTATTCTTTTTTTCGCGAAATCCAGGGGAATTTAATCAGGTGAATGTTATTTACCTGTATACGGTAGTTTAAAACTTATACAACAATCAGTAGTATTTCCTCTATTCCTAGCTACATGAAATCTTGTAAACATTAGTAGGAATATATCAAATGTAGGAATAGAGGGAATGAACCGGCGCAAAACCTCCTACTGGACATTTGACGACGACTTTAGTGGACATTGGAGCAACAGATTTTAAATATTACTCGCATTTCATGATGGACATTTGAGCGACAGTTTAAATCTACGTAAAGGACGTAAGCCGAAAAACTGTCCCGTTTGTAAAATATTGGACTTGTCGGTATAGTTCTAGACCTTTAATGTATTTTATAATTTTAATTTAGTGTTTTTCAAAATCCCCGCTGCGGACAGGGGGCAACACTTCATTTTGGTTAACTGGTTAACGGAAGAAGTTAAGAAAAAATATCGTTCAAATGTCTATCATATATTTGGAATTTCGCTCAAATGGATTAAAATTCTGTCGCTCAAATGTCCATTACTTCGTCGCTCAAACTTCCGTTTATTTTCGCTCTTTTGTCCTATGCTTTCGCTCAAATGTCCAACGCCGACAAATACCACCTATTCTCATTTAGCCAACCTCTAATATCTTATTCAAAATGTTGGCTAAGTGGGGATGGACCCTCCCATCACTGATTTTCGTGTTATATGTACAGATTTTATGAATAAACCAATAAATTATAGTGCATTATAAGCTGGTGGAAATTGATGTTTGATAAAAAAATGTAAAATTTTCTACATTTGAACGCGGACGGTCAAAAGGGTATTTCTAGACTACTAGTATTTGATTTTATAAAATTTCAAGTTTTCGTTTGTTTCTTCGTCGCATATTCAATCCATGATGTACACTACAGACCTGTCGAAAGTTTAACACAACCTAACGAATTAGTGACAAAGAGACAGCTCATCTCAGCCTATATCTTCCACAACTCTTCAACAGCTGCTATCTATCTCCTACAAGCTTTTTAACCACTAGCTGTACAAAGTTCGGTAAATCGGCAGCCGTGCTTTGACTTTCTTTGTTATCTCAGGGTTAAACTTTTAAACAGGTCTGTACTGTATTGAATTTTTTTTACTGAATATTGTCAAAATCACCACAATTTATACATTTACTCTATATTTTTTATCTAGAATTAGATTTTGAACATTTGTAAATAAGCTAACTTAGTAAATTGTAATTGTGTGCCGGACGATGCCTGTCTCGATTTAAAGTTCCAGTCATCACCGGCTACAGGTGTAATTGCAGTATTGCCTTGACACAGGACCTCGAGATTTTTAAGGCCCAAAGACCCGTGACTTTCATTACTAAATGCCGAGTCAATATTTCATAATTTTAAGTCAGACCCACCCCGAGGTAGAAATAATAATAGTAAGTAGGTAAATATTTTATTAAAGTGTCACATTTCATAGTTACAAATATCCAAAAACATTTATAAATTAAAACAAAAAAAAAATTAAAAATGCAAAATAACATATTCTTAAAAAACGTACTATGAAACCCAGCCAATTATGACTTACGAGACACTAAATACTTAAAACTATAGCAAAATTTAAAAAATATATATATAGACAAAAGTCAGTTTTAATACTTTGGTTGGTAAAGTGCATCCAGTTTAGAACTAGAAGAACTAGAACAGTTTTTAAATTTAAGTTTTGATGGATACTCTGTATTTTGGCAGATTCAAGTAGGGTATTTATTATTATACTCCACACAACTCAAGTTGCAGGAGGTAAAATATTGTTGGCCCGTCCCTCTGTCCGTCATAAGTTTTCTGCATTTTTTCCCTAAACGTTTGCAGATATTAGGTCGAGTTTTTAAATGTGAGTCAAACACAATGGGTTGCAGACCATTTTCAGAATGTTTTGTTTTGTTATTGTCCCCCTGCACATTTACGAAGTCATCTGACCAGTCTGTATTGAGTCACTACAAACTGTCCATTTTGATTTAAACAAACGGGTTACATGTTTTTAAGATTTTTGATAAACATACATCATATGATCTCACGTCATGTGTAACTTGCGAGAGCATTGACACGGCTATTGGATGAATGTTCCACTTATATAAAGACTTCACCAGCTATATGCAAAGTTTGACCCACGGAGTGCACTGATCATGAAATGGGGGTTCCTTAGCGTACCACACCTGCTTCGACATGAGGCATCAGTTTTAAGGTCTTATCCAAATTACCCTAATTGCTTTCATTTCAAAATACAATTTTTAAGTATTGGTCAAACCCTGTTTGGGTTCGAACCCGCGAACTTCCACAAGCGTTGAAAACATAAACAAATAAATAAAATTCAACCCATCCAAGATGGGGGTGTGACTAACCAAAAAAATTATATCTTCGAAGCGGCGACTAATAAAATCAATGTCCCGGGGAAGTGAAATTCAACTCAGGATGCCCTTGCAGTAGCCTTGTCATAGCTGAAAATGACTGCTCTCATGAACACGAACCGTGACATTCCACATATTTACGGGTAGCTTAGAACTGAAAAATCTACTTTCATTTGACTGTTATACTCAGGTTGAACATGTTTGAAAAACCCTGGGTGCAACCGGGGTTGGGGGTTTCATTCCATTAATTACCCGACAGTGAAACCGCAATGGTTGTAATTGAAAAACACTACCCGAGATATTACCCATTGTGAAAATATTATATTTTATTATTTTTTAATTTTACTACATTTGTGGTAAAATTTAGTTGTTACATCTGTGGTAAAATTTTGTTACATTTGTGACCAACATTTACTACATTTGTGACCAAACGTACTACATTTGTGGTTCGTTACTACATATGTGACACTATTTTATTATTCCCCCGCCACCAGTGGTGAGGGGGTATAGTGATATAGTAATACCGCTCTGTGTGTGTGTGTGTGTGTGTGTGTGTGTGTGTGTGTGTGTGCCCCAATTGGTTTCCGTGCATTTAAAAGAGAACCGTACATCCGATTGAGCTGAAACTTGGTCAGTTGATTTGTTATGGTGGTAAGTGTGTGTGAGTGGTGTGGGATTGCTCGACAGCGTAATCGTGCATCCAAGGTGGTCGCCTTTACTAAAAATAGATTTTTTCACCCAATTCATGGTTTTCGTGCATCTAAAAGAGAACCGTACATCCGATTGAGCTGAAACTTGGTCAGTTGATTTTTTTATGGCGGTGAGTGGCGTGGATTTGCTCGACAGCGTAATCGTGCATCCAAGATGGCCGCCGTTACTAAAAATAGACTTTTTCACCAAATTGATTGTTTCCGTGCATTTGAAAGAAAACCGTACATTCGATTGAGCTGACTTGGTCAGTTGATTTGTTCATGGTGGTGAGTGGTGTGGGATTGCTCAACAGCGTAATTGTGCATCCAAGATGGCCGCCATTACTAAAAATAGATGTTTTCACCTGATTTATGGTTTCCGTGCATTTGAAAGAAATCCGTACAGCTAATTGAACTGAAACTTGGTCAGTTGATTTGTTATGATCGTGAGTGGTGTGGGATTGCTTGACAGGGAAATCGTGCATTCAAAATGGCCGCCGTTACTAAAAATAGTCTTTTTACCTGATTCATGGTTTTCATGCATTTACAAGAAAACCGTACATCCCACTGAGCTGAAACTTGGTCATTTGATTTGTTATGGTGGTGAATGGTGTGGGATTGCTCGACAGCAATTTTTTAGTTTACTAACTATAGTGTATCTAAAATGGCCACTGTTACTATAAATAGCAAAAACCTATAAATGGCCATTGCAGCCTTGTTTACGTATTAATTTTTATTGAAATTTTAAATATAGAAAAAAGAACTTGGGTATTAAACATATTTAACAGGTTTTTCTGAATTTTTTTTAGTTTCACTTTGTATTGAATTCACTGATGTTCACCACTGCGGGGGGATAGTGTTCTCTGAACACCTTGTTACATTTGTGACACTTACTTCATTTAGGGGCCCCACAGGCCCGTTTCAATGGCTAATTTTAAAGTCCCATTTCGGAAATTGCATAATGTTCGTCGGTGATCTCTATACATGTATTTTACTCGTCTTACATAATCCTCACAGTTTACAGTGCGTTTATACATACGATACGTTCGTAGTTTATTTCCATTGTTGTTAGTGTTGTCGTTCCATAGATTTTCGATCCAGTTTTGTACATCCTTTAGACGTAGAGACATATTTAGTCCAATCGCGCCTTTGATGCAATCTGTTCATTGTTATATGTCGGTATGTCGAGATCATTTATTAGTTTCTTAAGTCGAGTTTCCCACAATCGAGGTGTATTAAGTGACGCAGAATGAAGTTTGTATAATATTCTATCATTTTCAGCGCTTGAAAGTCTACACTTAACCGACATGCCTCGAACTTTTGCTTTACGTTTGTTGAATTCCAACCAGGCAACATCTCCCCTTAGCGACAGGTTTGGTACATTCTTTGAAGCTCCAAGAAACAGGCGACAAGCTCGGTTTTGAACTGCTTCTACCTCTTTATACGATTGATTCCCAAATTCCGGAAGCATAATATAATACTGGCTCATCTAAAACCCGGTACAAATGTTAATAAATGTCAAAGTCCATTCCTCCGGCATATATGTATTTGAAGTATGATGCAGAAAGTGCTCTATTGGCAGATTTACACAGTTCTTTTACGGATTTATTTAAGTTTAGATGTTCGGTAAACCAAAATCCTAGATATTTATATTGTGTCTAATTTGCCGCATCGAAAAGATACAACAGTACGTGTAAAGGACGGATTTCTGAAATGGATTACTTGTGTTTTGTCTCTATTTACAGTCAGTTTCCATTTACAACACCAGTCATTTATAACGCCCAGCATCTTTTGAAGAGATTGTTTATCTGGAGCAACAATGACTATATTATCTGCATATAAGAGAGCTGACACCATTATATTGTTGACCATGATCCCGCAGTTTAAAGCGTTTATATCGTTGACCAGATCATTTATGTAGATTGAAAATAGTGTGGGCGATATCTTACATCCCTGTTTGACTCCCTGCACTGCATTAAAAAGTTCAGTCTGTTCATCATTCGCTAAAACTGAGCATTGGGCATTATTATACAATGCTTTAACACCATTTAAGAACTTACCACCGATTCCCATGTCTTTTAATTTATACCACAAGTGATCCCTACTGACACTATCAAACGCCTTCTTCATATCTATGAAACAGGCAAATGTAGATTGACCTTCCATTTTTTCTGTTATTTATAATAATATAAAGTGAATAGATATGGTCCATACAACTTATGTTGCGTCTGAAACCATTCTGTTCATCCACAAGTACGTTAGTCTGTTCTAACCACTTCATTAGTCTATTATTTAAAACATCAGTAATATCTTGCCAGGAACCGATATTAATGCTATTCCTCGGTAATTAAGTGGGTCAGTATTGTCTTTAGTATTCGGGTTTGGTATGGGCTTTACAGTGCTCTTTGTCCATTCTGTTGGAATCTCCCCATGCTCAAAACAATATGAACATATGGTATGCAATAAATTCACACAGGTTGCATTTTTAAGTACTTCCCTCGGAATATCATCTATTCCAGACGCCTTTCGCACTTTTGCTCGCGTAATCGCTAGTTCATGATTTCCTGTACTGATATAAGTTCATTTAGGATTGTCATGTCTAAATAGTGATTGTTTGTTCTAATTACGTAGTTTACCTCTGGAAACATGTTTTGTTGCGAATCGAATTCGTTTGTGTTGTCTCCTCCATTGTAAAGTTTCTCGTAGTCCGTTTTCCATTTGTCCATGACTTGTTCCTTATCTGTGATAATTTAAATTTGACGGCCTTTTCGATTTTCTTATTTTAATTCTAGACTGGCTATTATTTTTATTACTCGTATTATTCGCTCAAATTTTCAAGAATTTGAAGTGCGAAGTGATCATTTTGGTAATTTTCAATTTTTTTAAATATTTTTTGTAATGCGTGATGACATCAATTTTTATACGATTTGAATGCACAATTATTTCCTACAATTGCTAAGTACTGTGATAAATATTAATGTTGTTTGGTAAATACAGAAAAAATTGGAGCTAGCTAAAATTTCTTGTGACACATACACATGTACACCACTCCCGTGAAATTTTTAATTTTTATGAAATAATATGAATCTATTGGCTAGTACCATATTGGGTTTTTTGGATTTGGGGATATGCTTTGCTAGAAAAATGCATTTTTATCATGAATCTAAACGAAATTCTATCGTGCGCCTAATTCAACTTTGCAGTTGCTCCAACACTCAGTATTTGAACTGTCAATATTAAGAGTGGATTGTGTAGTGATCAGTTGGTACATGGCAAAAATGAAATTCAGGAATACATCTTTAGTACATAATTAACCTGCATTCCACGCATGTGCATTCTTTTAATTTTAAAATTTTCAATGCCGACATCCTACCTTCTTTATCACTGCATTCAGTACATGTACATGTATATAACCGTTTAACCGGTACCTTTTTAACCGAGTTGACCGAAGTTAGCAATAAAGTCGGCATTACCAGAATCGATTGTCAACTTGTAAGGAAAATGAAAAAACGTTTTATTTTTATCATTTTCCGTTGTAAACTGTAATTTTCACATCATTTTGCCGAAATTCTACAAAATAGATATGTCAAAATGTATTGATCAGCTATTGATTTTTTCGTGAAAAAATACATAAAAACCCATCAAACAATTTCTTTTTGATGGCAAGAGATCATGTTTCAGTACTAAACAAGTTTTCAAGCTTTTTAAATTATCTAATTATTATCTAAATTTTGACAATTTATTTTTAGCTCACCTGACCGAAGGTCATGTGAGCTTATGGCATAGCGCAGCGTGTGTATGTGCGTGTGCGTGTGTGCGTGCGTGTGTGTGTGCGTGCGTCGTTAACACCTATTTTCGACTTCTCCTCTGAAACTACTGGACTGTTTTTAATGAAACTTTGTCAGAAGTATATATGGGCCGGTGCAATTCAGATTTGTTCGTGGCGTTGCCATGGCTATAGTCGAGTAGGCATTTTACGAACCTAGAAATGTTCATTCCTATGAAGTTTTTTTTGCTGTTTTGTTTTCTTTATGGGTCCTTGAACAAAACAAACTTAGTTGCCCTTCGGGCAAATTTGGGCAACTTGCACAATATACATAAATCCAAAATGGCCGCCAAACGTCAAATTGAAATACATACTGCGATATAAAATATCTTCCAATAGGTTGTAATATATCCTTTTAGATGTTTTCAGGCATGAGGAACCCATTTCTGGTGTTAATTTTTACATACGAAACACTTAACTCGCACAATAAGCTATAAACACAAGATGACCGGCGGACGCCATCTTGAATTATTGATTTTGTACAAAAACATAATAAATTGTCATATATCTGTGCAGGAGTATTTAGGCAGGGGCAACCCAATTCTGGCATTAGTTTTACATTAAATACCATCATGTCTATAATGACCGACCATATGTGTCAAATAACTATTCACCCTTGTGTAAAAATTTAAACACTCCCTTTCTCCAGAACAGTTACAAAATTATGTACAGGATTATTTTTAGGCAAGCATGTCCTTGTATGTTGGACTTATGATTTTGTGCATTACATTGACATAACATGACAAAGAAGTTCTTGGGGCACCGGGTGTCCTTTCGCTATAACATGTAATGATCTTTGATCTTTGAATTTCAATCCGAAATCTGTTATCATCTCATACTGCTCAGGAGGATCTTGACTGTGGGTACCCTTTCACGACATAAACTAAAGGCGAAACAACAAAAAAAGGTGTTTGATACAAAGTTAAAACTATAAGGCTTTGGTGTTCTTTATGAAGAGCCTGAGGAAACGGCAGTTTTCCCTGCTGGCTGGCAATACATAATAACAAAGAATGGTTCAGATCCCATAAAGTTATTTGTGATCATTGTTAACCAAGAACATCAGCTAAATGAGGAGAATAAGAGTTTTTTATTATGATGCTGTATCACAACCACTAAAACATGCATACATAACAGCTCAAGATATCTCGAACGAAGATCATGTCCCTAAGAGCATGCATGCCTGGCAGTTCAAGACATCTTGATCCAAGACCATGACACCGAGAGCATGCATGCCTGGCAGTTCAAGACATCTCAACCCAAGACCACGACACTGATAGAATGCATGCATGGCAGTTCAAGATATCTCGAACCAAGACCATGACACTGAGAGCATGCATGCCTGGCAGTTCAAGACATCTCAAACCAAGACCGTGGCACTTTCAGCATGCATGCCTGGCAGTTCAAGACATCTCAAACCAAGACCGTGGCACTTTCAGCATGCATGCCTGGCAGTTCAAGATATCTCGAACCAAGACCATGACACTGAGAGCATGCATGCCTGGTAGTTCAAGACATCTCAAACCAAGACCGTGGCACTTTCAGCATGCATGCCTGGCAGTTCAAGATATCTCGAACCAAGACCATGACACTGAGAGCATGCATGCCTGGTAGTTCAAGACATCTCAGACCAAGACCGTGGCACTTACAGCATGCATGCATGGCAGTTAAAGACATCTCGAATCAAGACCATAGTTAGTTTCATTGATGTTCAAAACTTCTATCCTATTACTCCATCTGTACATCACATTGTTCTCATGCTTCTACACCCAATACACTAGGAAAACAAAAATATCTGTGTCGTCAATCAGCACACAAATGATATCATGACCTGTTTGTGCAGCCTGGAGAACATACGATACAATAGTTATGCCGGATTCTAAGAATATATGAGATGGCATTTGTCGAAAAACACAATTTTCTTTGAAGTGTCTGGGTACCAATATGACCTTTTGTGGATTGATGCAATGAAATCTGATGGGTTATTGCCATGTGATCAAGAGGTGTGGTAGAAAAACTGTGAATCGTTGTGATTGTGAGATTTGGATGAACTAACTCCACAAAGCGATTTTACTAGAGCTGACTTCATGCCTGTTTCAATGACAACTATTTTCAACCAATGTCAAAAAGGAACAGAACCGATTTCAAATGGAAACAGAAGCTATGCCCAAACTGCCCTTGCTGTCCAAACAACGATAACCAAAGAAACATGTTTCCAAGATCAATAACTGGCTTTGTTTTTGCATCTCGACAGCGTCGCTTTGAAACGAATCATCTTTATAGAGCTAATGATGACACTCATAAAACTCATCAGGTAGACTGGAGATTGTACTCTTATTCCATCTTCACATCCATTGCAACTGAATCCACCACATTGACACATTTGAAGCAATTTTGCGAGTAATTACTTTATGACCTGTTTTTACTTAGAGGGAGTTTGAATAAGCAATACATTTTAGTCATATATATATATCCAATAAACATCGATGGTTGAACTCTTTGAGTTATGGTCCGTATCACACTCAGAATATATTCATTCCAATCGACCAGAGAAGCAACAATCTACCCACTAAAAGGATCCGCTAGAGAGTCATGCCTTTAAAGGCTAATTTTTCTCCAAACTGGTTAACCAAGACAGCATCCTAATAATCACTATGGTGCCGACATACAAGATCCTCGACAGGACACGCATGTGTTTATAGCAGACACTGAGAAAGTTTACCAGCATATTGTACATGTCCAACATCCAATAAAATTATTTGTTGGGTTTGTTAATCAGGATAAAAATAGTTTTGGTGGTAGACAGTGCAGATGTATTATTTTCTGCAGTCCAGTATAATTCATATGTGAAACAGCAGTTTCAGGTCTAGATGTCGAGATGTTGCTTAATGGTACCTTAAGTAAGTTGAGACACCAGAAGTAAGCCAAATCTTCACTGTTCACTACCTTTTCACTTATACCACATGGATGAACATGGAGGTATGAATTCAAAACGTGTGTCTCATAGCAGTCATTTGGAGTGGAAATAGTTAATCAAAATATCAAAACTATCATAAAACAAAAAATGAGTTCCACTGTTTCAACTTCAACTAAACAATTTGAGGAAGGTTGTGCATTATCAGGGACAGATTTTGCTGCAGATTCCCGAAACCATAATACTTCATTACATGACGTAATGTATCAATGTTTATGTAAAAATCGAATCAATTCACTGCTGCCAAAGATTACGTTTTTAATTTCTTATTAACAGGAATTGCTCGAGCCTCATTCATGACCTTTTAATCAAAAGTATCAAGATGCATGGTTAAGTTACACAGCATTGTCCCAAATGTTAAAAACAACAACGGAAATGAGTTCCTCATCCCTAAAAACATATAAAACGGTATATTGCAAGCTATTGTAGAACGATTCTTACAAAAGATAGATTTTCAATATGGCGTCTGGCAGCCATCTTGGATATATGCAAATTATTCAATTTGTCCAATGTTGCCTCCAGGGCAACTAACCTAATTTTATTCTAGGGACCCTATAGAATATAAAACAGCAAAAAAACTTCATAGGAAAAAACATTTCTAGGTTCAAGTATTGAGTATATGGGAGTGTCAACTCGACTACTACCATAACTAGGTCAAGGTGACCTAGGGGTGCAAAAATCTTAAAAAATCTTCTTCTCCGAAAGTACTGATTGGAGAAAAAATCTGATGTGACATTTGGCTTCTTAGGGTCTTAAGCCTATAGTTTGTTCATTTTGTGAAATTCGGATAAAAAATGGGTTACGCGTTTTTGCGTTTAATTTTGAAAAAAAATCGTAAAATAGCTTCAAATTGTTATAACTTGACTATTTGACCAGATAATGACATGCGGTTTTCAGTTTTGACATCTTTTTGTTAGTATCTTCAAAATGAGGTCAAGGTCAATTGTGAAGGTCGTGAACTAATTTTTTTTAAATCTGATTATAATTATTATCTCGAAAACTATAAACTTTTTGTATAGGCATGTATATTAGAATGTTGTAGGTATTGATACAACGATCATTTTGATGTATAGAAAAAGGTCATGGGTTCAAAGGTCAAGGTCACACATGGGAAACAATACCAAAATGGTTAATTATCTCGAAAACTATAAACTTTTTGTATAGGCATGTATATTAGAATGTTGTAGATATTGATATAACAATCATTTTGACTTATAGAGAAAGGTTATGGGTTTAAAGGTCAAGGTCACATATGCGAAACAATACCGAAATGTTCAATTATCTCGAAAACTATAAACTTTTTGTATAGGCATGTATATTAGAATGTTGTAGGTCATTTTGATGTATAGAAAAAGGTCATGGGTTCAAAGGTCAAGGTCACAGATGTGAAACAATACTGAAATGGTTAATTATCTTGAAAACTATAAACTTTTTGTATAGGCATGTATACTAGAATGTTGTAGGTATTAATACAACGGTTATCATGATGTAAAGAAAAAAGTCATTGGGGTTTAGTATTTATGTTTTCTTTTAATCTATCAGCTAGCCATTAGTTATCAGGTGAGCGTATCAGGCCCATGGGCCTCTTGTTTTAAAATCAGACCGATAAGTGTAGCTTTTTACATGTACAATGCGGTTAATATGTATACTCAAAATTGTCCGATTGCTATTTCAGCGTTGTGAAGCACACAATTAAACAGCTTTGCATAGAACACGGTTGTAAAATGCATAATTATGAACACACCAAAGACAAAAGGGCACCCACATACCATTGCCTCATGTACATGTATAGAAGTAATGTACCGATTTGTAAATTTTAAAACCCATAGTTTTCATTTTTCATTTTTATACGATAAGATTAACATCACGGTCCACTTAGAATTCACGGGGGTGATATGTGTAATCAAAATAATATTACCAGTGGCGTTACCTAAAGGAATGGGTGTGTTTTCAAAGAAAAGAACATAAAAATACAGATTTGTAGAAAAGACAAAAGAAATATTACAAATTAAATAAATACATGTAATGCATGTAGCTATTCGGATTTGAACCCCTGTCCTACAGATTAACTAAGCTTATAGTTTAACATCAATTATATGTAATACATGCATGGCAAGGTTTAATGACCATCGAAACTTGATTTGAAAACAAATAGCAAAAGCGGAAAATACCCCTCATTTTAACATATAATAGAATGAAGATGGAGTTGCACAAAGAAATGCAAATAAAATATACATTTGTCTGAGCCAAAATCTAAACTTCAAATACACTCGTAATACTATTACTTTTTGAAATTATAACTATAAGAATATTTAGAAATGTGTGTTAAACAAACCAAATCTGCCCATTTAGGATAAAATCCCATCAAACCTACGATACATTTTTAAAATGATAAAATATAAGGTATGAATTCAGCCCAATACAGGCACAGCATATGAATTCATGATCTTGGATTGGAATCCTGTAAAATTAACCGTTTGTCAAGTTTTTGACAAATTGATCAACATGCAGAAATTTCAAACTTGCCATCTTGAATTAGGACCAAATATTCACTAATTTTTTTTTCGATTGATACATATTTAACAATTATTATTACACCGAATCTCCAAAACTTTCAATATTCAAGCAGTTTTCAGCTTGTGTCGACTTTTTATTTATTTATTTATTTATTTGAGTAGAATCTAAAATTTATAAGGTATAAAGTTTTGGAGATTCGGTATAACATAACAAATATTTTAGGGGGATTTTATGGATCCTGATATATTTGTTAATTAATCTACATATACATGTTGTTTAAAATCAGGCAAAATTCTGTATCCAGAAAACTGTTTTTTTGTCATTAAATAAAACACACGATTAACCAGTCTCCGTGTGTAGTTAATAGTATTTCAATTATAACAAGACAGTCAGTTCTGTAAGGGGTGGTGGTATTGGTGGAATAAGCCGTCGTGAATCTTCAGTAACGCAAATTAACAAAATCTTGTTTGAAGTAGGATCTGCCTCAGTGGGATTCAATTAAGAGCACAGGCGATAAAAGATGCCACAATCCGAAAGTAGGTATCAAGACAACCGGTCCCTAGACTCGGCTCTCATCCTATGTTTTTAACATACAATCATTTCTCAATATCGTTCCGTTTGCGGGGGTCGTGGATTCGAACCCCGGCAGGCTCTGACAAGGCTTGATAATAGGCAGTAACTGTTTCGCCAAGCACTCGGCCTTTTAAAATGAAAGTCACAAGGTTCTTCAGAAGAGACTAGAAAATCTGATGCCCTATGTCACGGAAGACCATCCCTGCACATTTCCCTGAGCGCACTGCAAAGAAAACATTCTGCCATTTTACATAAAGCTGGTGACTTCTCGATATAAGTATAAATACTCTTGACTGAGACGTAAAACTCCATTCAATCAAACAATTTATCAATGTCGTCATCTTATTTTTTTCGTACTGATATCTGGTAATATCTGGTAATACTAAGTTTTCACTTCCAAAGTTTTTTTTACATTCATAGAATGGATGCGCAGGAAAAAATCGCTCAACTCGAGGCAAAATGGTTTGTTACCTTGCAGTCTCTTTGACAAAAATTCTTATGTTTTTGCTTGAACAATAAACGCTTATTGACATAAATCATGGATTATATAAGAAACGTTTCAAGAGACGTAGGAATGAATGACGCAATGCCCGTTTGCAATTTTTATAAATCACTTTTTTATCACAAAACGCTGAAATTAGGCACATTGTTCAAACTTGACGTTATCATGACGTTATGGCGGCAAAAATGTAAAATGGCAACAGCCACTCCTTTTTATTGACCCCAACACAGGGATAAAAACTAAACATAGAAATACCAAAAACGTGACAAGACTTTCCCAACACAGGGATAAAAACTAAACAAAGAAATACCAAAAAACGTGACAAGACTTCCCCAACACAGGGATAAAAACTAAACATAGAAATACCAAAAACGTGACAAGACTTCCCCAACACAGGAATAAAGACTAAACAAAGAAATACCAAAAACGTGACAAGACTTCCCCAACACAGGGATAAAAACTAAACATAGAAATACCAAAAACGTGACAAGACTTCCCCAACACAGGGATAAAAACTAAACAAAGAAATACCAAAAACGTGACAAGACTTCCCCAACACAGGGATAATAACTAAACAAAGAAATACCAAAAACGTGACAAGACTTCCCCAACACAGGGATAAAAACTAATCATAGAAATACCAAAAACGTGACAAGACTTCCCCAAACAAAAACTAAATAAAGAAATACCAAAAAAACGTGACAAGACTTCCCCAACACAGGAATAAAAACTAAACATAGAAATACCAAAAACGTGACAAGACTTCCCCGACACAGGGATAAAAACTAAACAAAGAAATACCAAAAACGTGAAAAGACTTCCCAACAGGGATAATAACTAAACAAAGAAATACCAAAAACGTGACAAGACTTCTCCAACACAGGGATAAAAACTAAACATAGAAATACCAAAAAACGTGACAAGACTTCCCCAAACACAAACTAAATAAAGAAATACCAAAAAAACGTGACGAGACTTCCCCAACACAGGGATAAAAACTAAACAAAGAAATACCAAACCAACACAGGGATAAAAACTAAACAAAGAAATACCAAAACGTGACAAGACTTCCCCAACACGGGGATAAAAACTAAACAAAGAAATACCCAAAAAAAAAAAAAAAAAAAAAAAAAAAAACGTGACAAGACTTCCCCAACACAGGGATAATAACTAAACAAAGAAATACCAAAAACGTGACAAGACTTCCCCAACACAGGGATAAAAACTAAACATAGAAATACCAAAAACATGACAAGACTTCCCCAACACAGGGATAAAAACTAAACAAAGAAATACGAAAACGTGACAAGACTTCCCCAACACGGGGATAAAAACTAAACAAAGAAATACCAAAAAAAAAACGTGACAAGACTTCCCCAAACAAAAACTAAATAAAGAAATACCAAAAACGTGACAAGACTTCCCCAACACAGGGATAAAAACTAAATAAAGAAATACCAAAAAAAAAAAACGTGACAAGACTTCCCCAAACAAAAACTAAATAAAGAAATACCAAAAAACGTGACAAGACATCCCCAAACAAAAACTAAATAAAAAAAATACCAAAAAACGTGACAAGACTTCCCCAAATAAAAACTAAATAAAGAAATACCAAAAAACGTGACAAGACTTCCCCAACACAGGGATAAAAACTAAACATAGAAATACCAAAAAAAAAAAAAAAAAAAAACGTGACAAGACTTCCCCAACACGGGGATAAAAACTAAACAAAGAAATACAAAAAAAAAAAAAAAACGTGACAAGACTTCCCCAACACAGGGATAAAAACTAAACAAAGAAGTACCAAAAAAACGTGACAAGACTTCCCCAAACAAAAAAAATAAAGAAATACCAAAAACGTGACAAGACTTCCCCAACACAGGGATAAAAACTAAAAAAGAAATACGAAAACGTGACAAGACTTCCCCAACACGGGGATAAAAACTAAACAAAGAAATACCAAAAAACGTGACAAGATTTCCCCAAACAAAAACTAAATAAAGAAATACCAAAAACGTGACAAGACTTCCCCAACACAGGGATAAAAACTAAACAAAGAAATACCAAAAAAAAACGTGACAAGACTTCCCCAACACAGGGATAAACACTAAACAAAGAAATACCAAAAACGTGACAACACTTCCCCAACACAGGGATAATAACTAAACAAAGAAATACCAAAAACGTGACAAGACATCCCCGAACAAAAACTAAACATAGAAATACCAAAAAACGTGACACGACTTCCCCGAACAAAAACTAAATAAAGAAATACCAAAAAAACGTGACAAGACTTCCCCAAACAAAAACTAAATAAAGAAATACCAAAAAACGTGACAAGACTTTCCTAACACAGGAATAAGAATTCAGATATTTGAAGAGAATGGCAAAATATTTCTAAAAAATTCCACTTCTTTAGAGAAAATACATCAAATGAGACAAAGAAATACATGTACTAAAACATGACAAAGACCTACAACAACATGACAATGAACTACAACAAACATGGTGAAATATTCCCAAAAAGGACAAAAATCCATTAATATGGACAAAATGCCACCACTATGGCAAACAAATACCACACATCAAATGCGGCAAGAAAATATCAAACACAAGGCAAGAAAATGTCACAAACGTGATGATGAACATCCACAAACGTAGCAACATAGTCCAAACAGGGATAAAACTTCACTCTCATTGAAAATACTACAAACGTTGCAAACAAATTCCACAAACGTGGCAAATTTTTCCTAAAGAAGAAATAAAATTCCTTAAATGCGGAGAAAATACCTCAAACGATCCCACCAATACCACAAACATGGCAACGATTGAATGAGATTTAACGTCTCAGTCAAAAATATTTCACTTATATCACCACCTTTCCACCTTTTCCGGTTTTATTGGAAATTTTTATCTAGTCGATCGTGACAAAGTCTTCAATGAAGCACTTGTGTGTAATTTACCATGAATACCTAGATGATCTTTAGCATTGCAACATAAGCAGAATTGTAATGTAGAAACAAAATTAAAAAACATAAGAAAAAAGAAGCACAATGCATGGTAACACATACGGGTACCATTTATTCAAAAACTGTATTGTGAACGGCGCCATCTTTCAAAGAATACTTATGAACACCTGTATACCCACTCCACACTGCATATATAGAGAAGGATATAATACAAAGGAAGATTGAGTAATATTTCCCATATACCGCAAGGTGACCAGCTATTAAGAAATGTTTACCATAGCAGTGGTCTTAGGGCAATGCACAGGAAGGGTGGAGGGTGTTTTTTACGTGCCGCGCATGTCATGACACCGGGCATCTGTTTTTTTAGGTGCACGGACGGACGGCGAATCAATCGAAATATTTTGCCTATGATCTACTTAGTGTGTCGGGAATATACACAATTTTACCGGTTTTGTACACTACCGTCAAGTCATATTTTTGTATGGTTAATAGTAACCTTTGTATTCGTATAGGCACTTGACACAGAGGTTTCTTGAAAATAAATTGCGATGGCGTATGGTCAGTTTCGACTAGAATTTCGTCCGTAAACAAATTTGGTGAACATTTTGACACCAGTACACAACCACCAAAGTTTCCTTTTCAATTCGCATGTAATTTGTGTGGCGCTGTGAGGGCACTTGATGCGTACGCAATAGACTTACCCGCTTGTAATAGAACTTTAGCACTTACGCCAACCAACACTGTTAATGATTGGTCATAACATCTGAGAACTGGCGGTTCTGTTGCTATGCGTTTAAGATTTTCGAATGTTTTTTGCATGCTTGTTTGTCCAGTACCAACTGGCTTTTTTCTTGTGAGCTTGCGTAACAGAGCTGACGTATCTGACATATTTGGCATAAATTTCGACAATTATTGTATAAACTCGGAATTGAATGCAGCCTTTGCTTATTTCGTGGCGCTTGCATTTTATGTACTGCTCTGACCTTTTCGGGATCGGGTTTTACTCCGTCCGACGTTAGTCTGTGACCTACGTAAGTGACTTCTGTTTTAGATAGTTCGCACTTTGGTCTACTGAGCTTTAAGTTATACTCCATTGCGCGGTCTAATACACGCTGTAATCTGAGATCATGTTCGGCTTTATCTTTACCCAAAATGATTAGATTGATAATCGACTCTGCACCACTGAACTGGTAGAAGGTGTAACAAACAATTATGTTTGTTTAAGACACTTATGGACAAGTATGGGCGGCTTAAAAACTGAATGTATGCCTTTTTCATATTTTTGGGGTAGGGGAAACATATTTATTTGAGACGGCATTAAGGTTCCATGTTTCCGACTTTGTGTAACACTATTTTCCACAGGACTACCAGGACTTTATAAAGTATGTCAGTTTAACGTATAAATAACAAATTTACAAGAATCGAATGACGGGTAGATTTGATAAAAAACACATTTTCAACACTAATTTCATCGCTGATTTTTAAAATTTTGACACATAATTGGAATGTAAAATATCATGTGTCCACAATTAAAGATAGAATTAACCTTTTTGAGTTAAAAATTTCAAATTTGCATGGACATTTCTACAAAACAATTCGAAACGAGTAAGAAATTGATTTTCAATAACTACAGACATTTTCCTACAAGAATCAACCTTCAGTTCAATCTTCGTTCACCCGAATTATAGTGTATGATCTTTGGATTAAAGGCATCCCAGACGCATTGACATTTAGTTCTGTAGAAATGACTTTCAGATTATTTGTAAATATATGGTAACCGATGTAACCTTTGTAACCGGTCACAATATCAGAAAACATTCTTGTAACCGGTCACAATATCAGTAACCTGTCACAATATCAGAAAACATTCTATAACATAATAGTATGTAACCGATGTAACCTTGTAACCGGTCACAATATCAAGAAACATTCTTTACACAATAGAATGTAACCGATGTAACCTTTGTAACCGGTCACAATATCGGGAAATATTTTCTTACATTAGTATGTAACCGATGTAACCTTGTAACCGGTCACAATATCAGAAACATTCTTTTACATAATAGTATGTAACCGATGTAACCTTTGTAACCGGTCACAATATCAGGAAACATTCTCTTACATAATAGTATGTAACCGATGTAACCTTTGTAATCGGTCACAATATCAGAAACATTCTCTTACATAATAGTATGTAACCGATGTAACCTTTGTAACCGGTCACAATATCAGGAAATATTCTTTTACATAAAAGTATGTAACCGATGTAACCTTTGTAACGGTCACAATATCAGAAACATGCTTGAAGCATTCTCTTATATAATAGTATGTAACCGATGTAACCTTTGTAACCGGTCACAATATCAGGAAACATCTCTTACATAATAGTATGTAACCGATGTAACCTTGTAACCGGTCACAATATCAGGAAACATTCTCTAACATAATATTGTAACCGATGTAACCTTTGTAACCGGTCACAATATCAGGAAACATTCTCTTACATAATAGTATGTAACCGATGTAACCTTTGTAACCGGTCACACTATCAGAAACATTCTCTTACATAATAGTATGTAACCGATGTAACCTTTGTAACCGGTCACAATATCAGGAAATATTCTTTTACATAATAGTATGTAACCGATGTAACCTTTGTAACCGGTCACAATATCAGAAACATGCTTGAAGCATTCTCTTATATAATAGTATGTAACCGATGTAACCTTTGTAACCGGTCACAATATTAGGAAATATTTTCTTACATAATAGTATGTAACCGATGTAACCTTTGTAACCGGTCACAATATCAGGAAATATTCTTTTACATAATAGTATGTAACCGATGTAACCTTTGTAACCGGTCACAAATTCAGAAATGTTTTAAAGGCATTCTCTTATATAATAGTATGTAACCGATGTAAACTTTGTAACCGATCACAATATTAGAAAATATTTTCTTACATAATAGTATGTAACCGATGTAACCTTTGTAACCGGTCACAATATCAGGAAATATTCTCTTACATAATAGTTTGTAACCGATGTAACCTTTGTAACCGGTCACAATATCAGGAAATATTTTCTTACATAATAGTATGTAACCGATGTAACCTTTGTAACCGGTCACAATATCAGGAAATATTCTCTTACATAATAGTTTGTAACCGATGTAACCTTTGTAACCGGTCACAATATCAGGAAATATTTTCTTACATAATAGTATGTAACCGATGTAACCTTTGTAACCGGTCACAATATCAGGAAATATTTTCTTACATAATAGTATGTAACCGATGTAACCTTTGTAACCGGTCACAATATCAGGAAACATTCTCTTACATAATAGTATGTAACCGATGTAACCTTTGTAATCGGTCACAATATCAGAAACATTCTCTTACATAATAGTATGTAACCGATGTAACCTTTGTAACCGGTCACAATATCAGGAAATATTCTTTTACATAATAGTATGTAACCGATGTAACCTTTGTAACCGGTCACAATATCAGAAACATGCTTGAAGCATTCTCTTATATAATAGTATGTAACCCGATGTAACCTTTGTAACGGTCACAATACAGGAAACATTCTCTTACATAATAGTATGTAACCGATGTAACCTTTGTAACCGGTCAAATATCAGGAAACATTCTCTAACATAATAGTATGTAACCGATGTAACCTTTGTAAACGGTCACACAATATCAGGAAACATTCTCTTACATAATAGTATGTAACCGATGTAACCTTTGTAAACGGTCACACTATCAGAAACATTCTCTTACATAATAGTATGTAACGATGTAACCTTTGTAACCGGTCCACAATATCAGAAATATTCTTTACATAATAGTATGTAACCGATGTAACATTTGTAACCGTCACAATATCAGAAACATGCTTGAAGCATTCTCTTATATAATAGTATGTAACCGATGTAACCTTTGTAACGGTCACACAATATTAGAAATATTTTCTTACATAATAGTATGTAACCGATGTAACCTTTGTAACCGGTCACAATATCAGGAAATATTCTTTTACATAATAGTATGTAACCGATGTAACCTTTGTAAACCGGTCACAAATTCAGAAATGTTTTAAAGGCATTCTCTTATAATATATGTAACCGATGTAAACTTTGTAACCGATCACAATATTAGAAAATATTTTCTTACATAATAGTATGTAAACCGATGTAACCTTTGTAACCGGTCACAATATCAGGAAACATTCTCTTACATAATAGTATGTAACCGATGTAACCTTTGTAACCGGTCACAATATCAGGAAAACATTCTCTTACATAATAATATGTAACCGATGTAACCTTTGTAACCGGTCAACAATATCAGAAACATGCTTGAAGCATTCTCTTATATAATAGTATGTAACCGATGTAACCTTTGTAACGGTCACAAATATCAGGAAATATTTCTTACATAATAGTATGTAACCGATGTAACCTTTGTAACGGTCACAATATCAGGAAATATTCTCTTACATAATAGTATGTAACCGATGTAACCTTTGTAAACCGGTCACAATATCAGGAAATATTCTCTTACATAATAGTATGAACCGATGTAACTTTTGTAACCGATCTATATCAGGAAACATTATTTGACATACATAGTATGAACCGATGTAACTTTTGTAACCGGTCACAATATCAGGAAACATTCTCTTACATAATAGTATGTAACCGATGTAACCATTTGTAACCGGTCACAATATCAGGAAACATTCTCTTACATAATAATATGTAACCGATGTAACCTTTGTAACCGGTCACAATATCAGAAAACATGCTGAAGCATTCATCTTAATAATAGTATGTAACCGATGTAACCTTTGTAACCGGTCACAATATCAGGAAATATTTTCTTACATAATAGTATGTAACGATGTAACCTTGTAACCGGTCACAATATCAGGAAATATTCTCTTACATAATAGTATGTAACCGATGTAACCTTTGTAACCGGTCACAATATCAGGAAATATTCTCTTACATAATAGTATGTAACCGATGTAACTTGTAACCGGTCACAATAATCAGGAAATATTTTCTTACATAATAGTATGTAACCGATGTAACCTTTGTAACCAGTCACAATATCAGGAAATATTTTCTTACATAATAGTATGTAACCGATGTAACCTTTGTAACCGGTCACAATATCAGGAAATATTTTCTTACATAATAGTATGTAACCGATGTAACCTTTGTAACCGGTCACAATATCAGGAAATATTCTCTTACATAATAGTTTGTAACCGATGTAACCTTTGTAACCGGTCACAATATCAGGAAATATTCTCTTACATAATAGTATGTAACCGATGTAACTTTTGTAACCGGTCACAATATCAGAAATATTTTCTTACATAATAGTATGTAACCGATGTAACCTTTGTAACCGGTCACAATATTAGGAAATATTCTCTTCATAATAGTATGTAACGATGTAACTTTGTAACCGGTCACAATATCAGAAACATTCTCTTACATAATAGTATGTAACCGATGTAACCTTTGTAACCGGTCACAATATCAGGAAATATTCTCTTACATGATAGTATGTAACCGATGTAACTTTTGTAACGGTCACAATATCAGGAAACATTCTCTACATAAAGTATGTAACCGATGTAATCTTTGTAACCGGTCGCAATATCAGGAAATATTTTCTTACATAATAGTATGTAACCGATGTAACCTTTGTAACCGGTCACAATATCAGGAAATATTCTCTTACATAATAGTATGTAACCGATGTAACCTTTGTAACCGGTCACAATATCAGGAAACATTCTCTTACATAATAGTATGTAACCGATGTAACCTTTGTAACCGGTCACAATATCAGGAAATATTTTCTTACATAATAGTATGTAACCGATGTAACCTTTGTAACCGGTCACAATATCAGGAAACATTCTTTACATAATAGTATGTAACCGATGTAACCATTTGTAACCGGTCACAATATCAGGAAACATTCTCTTACATAATAGTATGTAACCGATGTAACTTTTGTAACCGGTCACAATATCAGAAACATTCTCTTACATAATAGTATGTAACCGATGTAACCTTTGTAACCGGTCACAATATTAGGAAATATTTTCTTACATAATAGTATGTAACCGATGTACCTTTGTAACCGGTCACAATATCAGGAAACATTCTCTACGTAATAGTATGTAACCGATGTTACCTTTGTAACCGGTCACAATATAGAAACATGCTTGAAGCATTCTCTTATATAATAGTATGTAACCGATGTAACCTTTGTAACCGGTCACAATATTAGGAAATATTCTCTATATAATAGTATGTAACCGATGTAACCTTTGTAACCGGTCACAATTCAGAAAATGTTTTAAAGGCATTCTCTTATATAATAATATGTAACCGATGTAACCTTTGGAACCGGTCACAATATCAGGAAACATTCTATTACATAATAGTATGTAACCGATGTAACCTTTGTAACCGGTCACAATATCAGGAAACATTCTCTTACATAATAGTATGTAACCGATGTAACTTTTGTAACCGGTCACAAATCAGAAATGTTTTAAAGGCATTCTCTTATATAATAGTATGTAACGATGTAAACTTTGTAACCGATCACAATATTAGAAAATATTTTCTTACATAATAGTATGTAACGATGTAACCTTGTAACCGGTCACAATATCAGGAAATATTCTCTTACATAATAGTTGTAACCGATGTAACCTTTGTAACCGGTCACAATATCAGGAAATATTTTCTTACATAATAGTATGTAACCGATGTAACCTTTGTAACCGGTCACAATATCAGGAAATATTCTCTTACATAATAGTTGTAACCGATGTAACCTTTGTAACCGGTCACAATATCAGGAAATATTTCTTACATAATAGTATGTAACCGATGTAACCTTTGTAACCGGTCACAATATCAGGAAATATTTTCTTACATAATAGTATGTAACCGATGTAACCTTTTGTAACCGGTCACAATATCAGGAACATTCTCTTACATAATAGTATGTAACCGATGTAACTTTGTAATCGGTCACAATATCAGAAACATTCTCTTACATAATAGTATGTAACCGATGTAACCTTTGTAACCGGTCACAATATCAGGAAATATTCTTTTACATAATAGTATGTAACCGATGTAACCTTTGTAACCGGTCAAATATCAGAAAACATGCTTGAAGCATTCTCTTATATAATAGTATGAACCGATGTAACCTTTGTAACCGGTCACAATATCAGGAAACATTCTCTTACATAATAGTATGTAACCGATGTAACCTTTGTAACCGGTCACAATATCAGGAAAATTCTCTAACATAATAGTATGTAACCGATGTAACCTTTGTAACCGGTCACAATATCAGGAAATACTCTTACATAATAGTATGTAACCGATGTAACCTTTGTAACCGGTCACCAACTATCAGAAACATTCTTACATAATAGTATGTAACCGATGTAACCTTGTAACCGGTCACAATATCAGGAAATATTCTTTACATAATAGTATGTAACCGATGTAACCTTTGTAACCGGTCACAATATCAGAAACATGCTTGAAGCATCTCTTATATAATAGTATGTAACGATGTAACCTTTGTAACCGGTCACAATATTAGGAAAATATTTTCTTACATAGTATGTAACCGATGTAACCTTTGTAACCGGTCACAATATCAGGAAATATTCTTTACATAATAGTATGTAACCGATGTAACCTTTGTAACCGGTCACAAATTCAGAAATGTTTAAAGGATTCTCTTATATAATAGTATGTAACCGATGTAAACTTTGTAACGATCACAATATTAGAAAATATTTCTTACATAATAGTATGTAACCGATGTAACCTTTGTAACCGGTCACAATTCAGGAAACATTCTCTTACTAATATATGTAACCGATGTAACCTTTGTAACCGGTCACAATATCAGGAAAATATCTCTTACATAATAGTTTGTAACCGATGTAACCTTTGTAACCGGTCACAATATCAGGAAATATTTTCTTACATAATAGTATGTAACCGATGTAACCTTTGTAACCGGTCACAATATCAGGAAATATTTTCTACATAATAGTATGTAACCGATGTAACCTTTGTAACCGGTCACAATATCAGGAAAATTTCTTACATAATAGTATGTAACCGATGTAACCTTTGTAACCGGTCACAATATCAGGAAATATTCTCTTACATAATAGTATGTAACCGATGTAACTTTTGTAACCGATCACAATATCAGGAAACATTATTTGACATAATAGTATGTAACCGATGTAACTTTTGTAACCGGTCACAATATCAGGAAACATTCTCTTACATAATAGTATGTAACCGATGTAACCTTTGTAACCGGTCACAATATCAGGAAACATTCTCTTACATAATAATATGTAACCGATGTAACCTTTGTAACCGGTCACAATATCAGAAACATGCTTGAAGCATTCTCTTATATAATAGTATGTAACCGAGTAACCTTTGTAACCGGTCACAATATCAGGAAATATTTTCTTACATAATAGTATGTAACCGATGTAACCTTTGTAACGGTCACAATATCAGGAAATATTCTCTTACATAATAGTATGTAACCGATGTAACCTTTGTAACCGGTCACAATATCAGGAAATATTCTCTTACATAATAGTATGTAACCGATGTAACCTTTGTAACCGGTCACAATATCAGGAAATATTTTCTTACATAATAGTATGTAACCGATGTAACCTTGTAACCAGTCACAATATCAGGAAATATTTTCTTACAATAGTATGTAACCGATGTAACCTTTGTAACCGGTCACAATATCAGGAAATATTTTCTTACATAATAGTATGTAACCGATGTAACCTTTGTAACCGGTCACAATATCAGGAAATATTCTCTTACATAATAGTTTGTAACCGATGTAACCTTTGTAACCGGTCACAATATCAGGAAATATTCTCTTACATAATAGTATGTAACCGATGTAACTTTTGTAACCGGTCACAATATCAGGAAATATTTTCTTACATAATAGTATGTAACCGATGTAACCTTTGTAACCGGTCACAATATTAGGAAATATTCTCTTTCATAATAGTATGTAACCGATGTAACTTTTGTAACCGGTCACAATATCAGAAACATTTTCTTACATAATAGTATGTAACCGATGTAACCTTTGTAACCGGTCACAATATCAGGAAATATTCTCTTACATGATAGTATGTAACCGATGTAACTTTTGTAACCGGTCACAATATCAGGAAACATTCTCTTACATAATAGTATGTAACCGATGTAATCTTGTAACCGTCGCAATATCAGGAAATATTTTCTTACATAATAGTATGTAACCGATGTAAACCTTTGTAACCGGTCACAATATCAGGAAATATTCTTACATAATAGTTGTAACCGATGTAACCTTTGTAACCGGTCACAATATCAGGAAACATTCTTACATAATAGTATGTAACCGATGTAACCTTTGTAACCGGTCACAATATCAGGAAATATTTTCTTACATAATAGTATGTAACCGATGTAACCTTTGTAACCGGTCACAATATCAGGAAACATTCTTTTACATAATAGTATGTAACCGATGTAACCTTTGTAACCGGTCACAATATCAGAAACATTCTCTTACATAATAGTATGTAACCGATGTAACTTTTGTAACCGGTCACATATCAGAAACATTCTCTTAATAATAGTATGTAACCGATGTAACCTTGTAACCGGTCACAATATTAGGAAATATTTCTTACATAATAGTATGTAACCGATGTAACCTTTGTAACCGGTCACAATATCAGGAAACATTCTCTTACGTAATAGTATGTAACCGATGTTACCTTTGTAACCGGTCACAATATTAGAAACATGCTTGAAGCATTCTCTTAATAATAGTATGTAACCGATGTAACCTTTGTAAACCGGTCACAATATTAGGAAATATTCTCTTATATAATAGTATGTAACCGATGTAACCTTTGTAACCGGTCACAAATTCAGAAATGTTTTAAAGGCATTCTCTTATATAATAATATGTAACCGATGTAACCTTTGTAAACCGGTCACAATATCAGGAAACATTTCTATTACATAATAGTATGTAAACCGATGTAACCTTTGTAACCGGTCACAATATCAGGAAACATTCTCTTACATAATAGTATGTAACCGATGTAACTTTTGTAACCGGTCACAATATCAGGAAACATTCTCTTACATAATAGTATGTAACCGATGTAACCTTTGTAACCGGTCACAATATCAGAAATATTCTCTTACATAATAATATGTAACCTTGTAACCGGTCACAATATCAGGAAACATTCTCTTACATAAAAGTATGTAACCGATGTTACCTTTGTAACCGGTCACAAAATATCAGGAAACATTCTTACACATAATGTATGTAACCGATGTAACCTTTGTAACCGGTCACAATATCAGAAAACATTCTCTTACATAATAGTATGTAACCGATGTAACCTTTGTAACGGTCACAATATCAGGAAACATTCTCTTACATAATAGTATGTAACCGATGTAACCTTTGTAACCGGTCACAATATCAGGAAACATTCTCTAACATAATAGTATGTAACCGATGTAACCTTTGTAACCGTCACAATATCAGGAAACATTCTCCTACATAATAGTATGTAACCGATGTTACCTTTGTAACCGGTCACAATATCAGAAACATGCTTCAAGCATTCTCTTTCATAGTATGTATCCAACCAGAGACAAGGTTAAAACATCTTCTTAGGTGTTGTAATAATATGCAACCTTTGTAAACAGTAAGAACATAATGAAGTAATATTGAATACTAATGTAACCACTAGTAACCATATGTTACCAATGCCTATGTTGGGTTACAAATGCAAAGGGGTTGTTTTTTGCACACATAATTGGACATATCTAATACAATGTGTCATATTGTTTATAATTATGCAGTAAGTGCCGTTTCAACTCACCAATGCAGTGCTTTTAGAACACTCACTAGTATACAATGTGTCATATTGTTATAATTATGCAGTAAGTGCCGTTTCAACTCACCAATGCAGTGCTTCTTGAACACTCACTAGTATACAGTGTGTCATATTGTTATAATTATGCAGTAAGTGCCGTTTCAACTCACAAATGCAGTGTTTAGAACACTCACTAGTATACAGTGTGTCATATTGTTTATAATTATGCAGTAAGTGCCGTTTCGTGATGTAAACTAAACAAAAAAGGTCGACAGATTTAACATTATTGTTACCTGTATACAGGTAAAACTATAAGTGTGACATATCACATCTATTAATCATAAAGACATTAAACAATAGTACAAGTGTATAAATTTAATAACTAACCGAACTTCTAATTATATATCGATAGACACTGGATACTAACACAAGGTAGGACAATAACACACACACTGGATAAATACTGACAAAAGGTAGGACACACACACACACACACACACTAAATACCGACAAAAGGTAGGACACACACACACACACACTAAATACCGACAAAAGGTAGGACACACACACACACACACTAAATACCGACAAAAGGTAGAATAATATACACACACGAGAGAGAGTAGGGGAAAGGTAGAATAACCAGACCGAGAAAGGATGTAAACAGATTACAGATTTAACAGAGAGGTAAACAAATTAAACATATTTACAGATTTAAGTAGAGGGAGATAAAAAGTTAAAGGGAAAGAGAAGAGAGAGAGGTTAAGTAAATGTACACTTTAAGAGAGAGAGAGAGAGAGAGAGAGAGAGAGAGAGAAACTTAAAAAATATGGTATTGATTAATGAAATATTTATTTAGATATTCATCGCTATTGTCTTAGGTTTGATTTGGTTTTATTGTCGTTATGTTGGTTGTGTTGTATGAAGGACAGAAACTGTCAGAAATATCACACACACACACACACACACACACACACACACACACATCCCGATTCTATGTCTCTATATATTATATGTTTATCAAAATTTTTCTTATTATTCTAGGTACCGGGCAAAAGATTTTTAGCTTTTTACAAATCATGACGTCATTGATGTTTTTCTTTGTGCTGACATTTAACACAGTCCCTATATTAGGTAAGACCTTTTATAGTTACATTATAAATCAACCAGAATTACAAAAAAAAAAAAAAAAAAAAAAAAAAAACAAACAAACTTAAAAACCACGCATGATAATATGACACATAATGATGTAAAGTTTGACAATATAACACAGAAATATTACATTTAACAATATAACACATAAACATATAGCAAAGGAAATATAACATAAACTATAATACATTATAGGGTTATTGAACTGATATATGGAAAACATTGTTCGAGTTGACTCGACATTTGCACGAGCTTGCGAGGGACAATGTTCAATAACCCTTATTATATAGCAAAATAAATTTGATTAATTTTACTACCGTCAAGTATTTCATATAAAATACCATTTTGTCGTACAAAAACATTATTTCATATATTCACAAAATCAGTTCAATAACCCTTTTATTATATAGCAAAATAAATTTTATTTACTACCGTCAAGTTATTTCATCTTAAAATACATTTTGTCGTACAAACATAAATATTACACTAGTCTTGTAAATGGATATTAGAACTAGTGCAATATGACAACAACACAGCGATGACGTCGAACAACAAGCGTTGTGACGTCATAAACGACAGTGTCATGTGACAAAGCGTGCAGTATGAAAAAATTCGGGAAACCTCGGACTAGAACAAAGTTAGCGTGCAAATATCGGTATTTATTGCACGCTAAACCTCGGATTTATCGTTTAATTTCTATGCGAGCATATATTGCTATAAATAATGTGAAATATTGTCCCGAGTTGACTCGGCATTTGCACGAGGTTGCGAGGGACAATATTTCACAAAATCAGTTCAATAACCCTTTTATTATATAGCAAATAAATTTCGTTTACTCCCGTCAAGTATTAATCTAAAATACCATTTTGTCTCACAAAACTTAGATATTACACTAGTTCTTGTAAATGGATATAAGAACTAGTGCAATATGAAAAAAAAAACACAGCGATGACATCGACAACAATTGTATGACGTCATAATGACAGCGTCATGTGAGAAAGCGTGCAGTATGAAAAAATTGATTCGGAAACCTCGGACTGGAACAAAGTTAGCGTGCAAATATCTATATAATTTCTATGCGAAGCATATATTGCTATATAATAAAAACATATTACAATATATAATTACTAGTATTACATTTCTGATAGGGTGACAGTCCATATTGTCACCCGAGAAATGTGATTGTCAACCGAGGCGGTATAACAATTTAACATATAACAATATAAAACATAGCAATATAACAGACGAATGACCTATTATTGATGCCACATTCCATTAATCATGACGGACGATAAAACTTCTGATGAACAACATTGACAGATTATAAAAGGAACGGTTAACTTGTTAATGATGACACAGCAACATGGTTGATTAAGAACGGTAACTTATTAATGATGACAGCAACATGCATTATAAAGGACGGTTAAATTGTTAATGAGACAGCAACATTGATTATAAAGGACGGTTAACTTGTTAATGATGACAGCAACATTGATTATAAAGGACGGTTAACTTTTTAATGATGACAGCAACATTTATAAAGGACGGTTAACTTTTTAATGATGACAGCAAACATTGATTATAAAGGACGGTTAACTTGTTAATGATGACAGCAACATTTATAAAGGACGGTTAACTTGTTAACGATAACAGCAACATTTGTAAAGGACGGTTAACTTGTTAACGATAACAGCAACATTGATTATAAATGACGGTTAACTTGTTAATGATGACAGCAACATTTATAAAGGACGGTTAACTTGTTGATGATGACAGCAACATTGATTATAAAGGTCGGTTAACTTGTTAATGATGACAGCAACATTGATTATAAAGGACGGTTAACTTGTTAATGATGACAGCAACATTGATTATAAAGGTCGGTTAACTTGTAAATGATGACAGCAACATTTGTAAAGGACGGTTAACTTGTTAATGATGACAGCAACATTTATAAAGGACGGTTAACTTGTTAATGATGACAGCAACATTGATTATAAAGGACGGTTAACTTGTTAATGATGACAGCAACATTTATAAAGGACGGTTAACTTGTTAATGATGACAGCAGCATTTATAAAGGACGGTTAACTTGTTAATGATGACAGCAACATTTATAAAGGACGATTCGCTTAGTTAATAATTCAGATTGGTGTGTGTAGCTAGTGAAACAGGAGGTGCTAACCCTTCTGGAGCACCTGGCCTTACTTCCCTGTTTAACGTAAGTTACCAGTTTCAAAGTTTTACTTTGCTTTAGAATTTTTATTTGGACATGGATTGGTTAGTTTGTGTTTGATTAATATTGTAAATGAAATATAAAATTTTTTTTTATCAAGCCCTGTTGGATTATCAGTGATGTACGGCGTTTACATTAATTCTCTTTATTTCAGGTAACGAGTTTAAACGCGTTTGTTACTTTACCAATTGGTCTAACAAACGTCCTGTGAGTAAATGGAACTTCCAGCTTGTCGATATAGACCCTAGTTTATGTACACATATAGTGTATGCCTTTGTCATAATCGATACAATAAACAACAAACTAATACCATCAGAAATAGATGATGACAATGGTAAAACAGGACCCGAGAAAATAGGCAGATATTATGATTTTACAAACCTCAAAAAGATAAATCCTAACTTAGTTACTATGCTGTCTGTTGGAGGCGCTAGACATTCTGAATCTTTTATAAATGTATCTGCTTCTGGTGACAAAAGACGTTTGTTTGCAAGGAACTGCGTCACCTTTCTTCGTGATAGAAATTTTGATGGATTAGATGTTGACTGGGAGTATCCAAGCGCCTCTTCAAAGAATAACTTTACATTATTATTGAAGGTAAGCTCTTTATTATATATAAATACCACTAAGGTAGCTCAGTTGATTGAGTGTTCGCTCCGTATGTGAGAGGTCGTGCGTTCGAACCCAGGTCGGGTCTGACCAAGACTTGAAAATAGGTAGTAATTGTTCTTGACGTTCGCCAAGCACTCGGCATTTAGAAATGAAATTCACGGGTTCTTTAGAAACCTTAAAAACCGATGCTCGTGTCATGGCAGGCGTGGCACGTGAAAGAGTTTTCCCTGCACATTGCCTTGAGCGTGGCGGGGCACTGCAAAGGTAAATATTTCTCACTGTATGTAAACTCCGGTGTACGCATTGCGGGAGCTGGGATCGTCGAAGCGAAGAAAAAGCCAACAGTAATGATTGCACTGTCCTGAGACAGTATATTGGCTGCTAGTAAGATTTTTGTATACTTTCACTGCAACAAATTTTCAAAAGAGTCAAATAAATTATATTTCCGTGAAATACCACATTTAATGCATTTGATTCAAGAAACCAAGTGTTTAGATTAAAGGTGACATATCCCCTTCTCCCAAAATTCGACAGATTAGAAAACATTCACGCTGTTGATTCGAGATAGTGTACACTTAGTTGCGCCTAGCTGGGATTTAAGTGGAAAAATATGTACGCATTACGGTAGCTGTACAGAAATTGTACCATAAATTGCTAATTTTCACATTTTCTTAGATAACAGGTTGAAAAAACCCCTTGGCAACTTTATGTTAACATCAAGGATATGGTGCCATTTTAATATTTAATGGCTTGAATTATTAGGCATCTAATAAGACGCCATTTATGAATAGATTGATTGACTGGATACGGTTTTACGTCCCAGTTAAGAATATTTCACTTACATCAAGAGTTGCCAACTCTACGTGAAGCCGTAGAAAACCTTTGACCTTTGCAGTGCGCTAATTAGGACAATGTGCAAGTAGGGTTCTATAAGGTGTCGCGCCTGTTGTGAGATGAAGGAAAGGGTTTTATGGTCTTTTCCGAAGGATTTGGCGACTTTTAGTTTTACGTGCCTAGTACTTGGATCATTTACTACCTATTTCTTTCTTCTAATTACCTTATAAAAAGATAAGGTAAGATCAGCATTCAATTATGGTGAAATTCAATCTTACGCCAAGGAGGTTGGTGATTTTTTCCTGTCTATCGATTATCAATGGTGTTTTTGACATTATATGGTGATATTTGAGGGCAAATTGTAATGTCTAAGTATTACTGACTTCAGGAACCAAAATTATAAGTGGTATCCAAGGCTTGGTAATTTAATTTTGAACATTACATACCCCTAAACTTCAGTCAAAGAGCCATCACACGGTCGCTTCGATGATCCCAGCTTCCATTACGCGCACACCGGAGTTTACATACTGTGTTTATGACACTTCACCTATAGTTGGTGACGTCTCGATATGAATGAAATATTCTTGATTGGGACGTAAAACCCAAAATCAATAATCAATTTCTATTCAAGTTACGTTAAGATCTAATGATGTTTCGATTTCTGAGTAAATCTCTCTCATCATTTCCTTTATACTCTCCAGATACAACTGACTATTATTATCAGTTTTATTTTATTTTTTTTTTTTGACGTAGCTTATTCATATTGTAAGTTTCAAAATTAAAAATGCCTTTTATATCAAACTTTATATAATTTCCCTTCATTTTTTATGCCTGTTGATATGTTTTCTCATTATGTAGACGAGTGTCTACACGTGTGTTCCCTATATATAGTTCATAATAAATATTTAAATTATAGGTCAAGTGGACAGGTCAATTAGTGTTGTTTAATTACCTGTACATGTATTTGATTAAATTTACAAAGGTAAAACGGTGTCATATTTATGTTCAGTTAATAATGTTTACCTGCAGTTCGCACCCAAGACGCGAAGAACTGCACCCTAAATGCATTCTATGTTTTTGATCTATGTGTTATAGAAAAAAATGATATAGCGCGAGTAGTGGCCCTTGGACCATTGTGCCTACTCTGGTTTCTAAGCTAAGTTATACATTTTAAAATATTTCACAAATTGGTAGATGTGGATATATTTTGGACCCAATCACATAATAATAATGATAATAATTCTAGTTTCACATGTGACTAGCTAAACAGCTTACCCTTCCGGAAACCCGGTCCCATTTTCCTGGTAGATTTTCACGATTGTGTTAAACATAATTAGCCGGTTTTCAATCTTTTTTTTTACTTTGCTTTGAGATTGTGGTTTGGACATGGATTGGCATGTTTGTTCTTGATAGAGTAAAGATTCAAGAGTCAACCGAATTAGAATCAGAACGGTCGCACCACTTACTAAGGTGTTTATAAATATATTCGATACTTTAACAAATGAGTATAAATCATTTATTTTCATTTAATACCATTACAGTCGCTTCGAGAAGAATTTGAAATGGAGAGTAAAAGATCTAGTAGAAAACGACTGATTTTAACAGCAGCAGTAGGAGCAGGGAAGAATACCATTGAAAACTCATACAACGTCACAGAAATTGTTAAGTATGATCACATAAAATAAAATATAAATAAATGCAGGTAAACCGCAGTTACCAAAACAAGGACTACTTATGACATTTTGGAACACTGAATACGATCGAATTTCCAGATTTGGATGGACACTGGAGTGAATTTCCGGTGGTTATTATTAGAAGGGTCTCGACCAACCCAAAATATTTGACATGCCTGTACATGTTCACGTTCTCAGAAAAGATGACTAATTGAATTTCGTGTTTGGTTACAGAGCTTACATAATAATTTGCTCTTATATCTAGTAAAAGGCATTTTTACCAATTATCTTATTAATAATTCTATATTTCAACAATTTCTTAATTAATTTTTATATTTGTTATTCTGTTTATTTATTTATTTATTTTTTTATTTATTTATTTATTTATTATTATTTACAAATTATGGAAAGCTAGAAAATGAAGTCCTATGTAAGTCCTATGTAAGTGACACCCTTGCGATTAATGGCCCTTCAATGTTACTCCAAAGGCGGTACTTTTAAACCCAATGGTTCCAATATGTTTTTTTTTCGTCTTGTCATGTTTTGTATTGAATTGTTGCGTTCATATTTATCAAGTGTATTTAATAAAACAAATAACAAAGCAATAAAGGACAAAAGTCGGTTATATTAGACATGTAAAATGATAAAATTGTTATTTAGATTAATAATATAGGGCTATTGAATTGATATTTTGAAATATTGTCCCGGGTTAAATCGTCATTTGTACAAGCTTGCGTGTTAATATCAGTTCAATAACCCTTTTATTATATACAAAATAAACTTCGTTTACTTCCGTCAAGTATTTCATCTAAAATACCATTTTGTCGTACAATACATACATATTACACTAGTTCTTGTATACGGAGATAAGAATGGAGCTGTTCCATTCACTGACAAAGACACAGGAGGAGAAATGAAAATGTTTTTTTTTTAATATTAAATGTTTGGTCTTTTGCAAATTCTCAGGAGAAATGTAGGATTAATAATTACAAATATAAGAAATAACTTTCATTTAATTTGTGGTTTACGGGATATAAACAAGATTTTGGAAGCGACAATGCTATCATACATTGCTGTGCAATTTTACAAAAATTGCCAATTCCAAAATATTGTTTATACCCCGTAAACCATAACAAATATAGATTTCCAGTTTCATAGTTTTGCTTTTTCTTTGAGATTGTAATTTGAACATGCAACATTGGTATATTTGTTTTTTAAAGAAACTAAATATTTTTTCACAGAGTCAATCTAACGAATAGATTTAATATATTTCCTATGTTATTTTTAAGATACCTCGATTTTATAAATGTGATGACGTACGATTATTTTGGAAGTTGGAGTAAGGTTACAGGATGGTCTGGTCCATTATTTTCCAGGCTTACAAACCAACGATTTGATAGAACGCTTTCTCAGGTATGATTATTAAACCAAGGAATTTTAAAATCACAAATTATCAATACAAGAATTTAACTTTTTAATTGGCAGAGAACAATTTCTGTAGTTTATAATGGTACCAACTTTTTAATGATCCGTTCGCAAATAACAGTTCAGCGCCGAAAACGGTTCACCTGACAAATCGAAAATCAAAATGGCATAGTTTAGCGTATCTGCTTGTTAAAGAGTTAATCCTTTATAAGGTATGGTGAATCTTATATTGGTGGTGATCATAGGTTTTTACTATCACAAACTATTATTATTTGCACAACCCCTGAATCAGTCAGATACATTTTATTCGTAGAATGCATTGTTGACAACTATGTTTAAACAACCATAGCCGTTCAAGCATTTATATTTCGATACATACAGTCAAACCTGCCTTATAGGTCACTTACATATGCAGGTGTAGTTAGTCAAATATGGGATACTTACACTTCCGGAGCACCTGGTCTAACTTCCCTGGTGAAAGTTCACTCGTTAAACTTTATATGCCAGTTTCAAAGTTCTTACTTTGCTTTGGAATTGTGAAATGAACATAATTTTGTTTGTTTGTTTGTTTGTGATTGCATGAGGGTATTATGTATATTCTGTAGATTGTCTTTTTTAAAAAATTAAATTTGGTTTTGATATTATTGCCCAGGACTGGACAATTCATAAGTGGATACAAGAGGGGGCTCCACCAGAAATGCTTATATTGGGGATAACAGGAAAGGGAATATCCTTCGAGCTAAAGAATCCAGATGATAATGGTGTCGGAGTTCCAGTCAATGGTTCCAGTTCTCTGGGAGCTGTACTTCCTAAGGGACAGCTAACATATTTTGAGGTAAATGTTACATAACCAAAAGACTATAAATATTAATGTTTTAATGTTGTGTATAAGATGAAGGTTTTTATACAGCTACTATCTTTAATTCTTCCAGTAAGGACTAGTCAATCATGGACAGAAATGTTAACACGTATAGTTTACATAGGTAATACCTGAACAATATAAAACACAGGAATAGAAAAACGTATTACATTGGGTAATTGTTCTACATAATATCTGAGTAATGACCGAGCGCTGATTGATATGTTGTGAGCCTCATATGTGAGTGATTGAATTCCAGAAGGCATTATGTATTATGCTTTGAACATAATCCCCTTCAATATCTACAAACCTTTGCCAACTTTGTTTAAGAGTCTCAATGACACTTTTGTCATGTGCTACTTTTGAATTTTTATGAAATAATATAATTCAAAAGTAATGAAGTTAATTAATCAAGTCAATATAAGTGTAATTAACTTCCATTTTAGAGAGCCGAGATTATCCTTCGGGTGTTATAACAATTTCCCGAAAAACAAAGAAAATGCCTAGAGAACATATAGTATGAAGAATAAGAGACTTAAATTAGACGTGCCACTCTGTGACTTATTGAGTAAAAAGCTTATCAAATTAATCTTTATAAAAATATTGCAATAAAAGAATAAAATATTACTTTTGGTAAATCAAATGATTAAGACAAAAATAAAATTGAGTAAAATAAATACAAAAATTCAATTATTTCAATAGAAATGTAAAAACAAAAGTTTTGAATTTTTATGAAATAATATAATTCAAAAGTAGCACATGACACTTTTAAAGATGGTTCTCAACTAAATGAATTAAATTATCATCTGACTAGAAGTAATGGATTTGGCCGTTTTTAGCATTTCAAACAGATTTAAGATTGATAGATCTAGATCAGGCAAATAAGAAGCAATGAATGTAAAATCAAAATCTTTAACAATAGCCATTGCAATGACAAAATTTGGAAAAGGAGAATTGTAGTAGTAGAACGCCATACATTTACCGAGTTTTCCGCCCGCGGTGCTTAATTTTTTCCGCAAGTGCCTCAGAAGTGATGCATTGAAAACAATCTGCCATCAGAATACAATCAGCATCCCAACGAACCAAGGCCATAACCTTCGAGCTAATGGAACAGACTTTGTCTTTTGCGAGTATATAAACCAGTGTGCTTGCATTATTTATACAATAATTTAGTCTTGTAGAGTAAAATTATAAAATGATTAAATATTAATCATCCATATTGATAAATCTCTGAAAAAAGGCAAGATCTACGTATAAAATGCTCTGATAAGCACTCGACAAAGCGATCTGGCGTGGTTCTGATCAACTCTAAAAATGTTGGTACCTAGAAGGATGAAAGGTTTCTTGTTGCAAGATCTTCTGTCTGAATAGAATGTAATCATTCCTGTAAAATACCAACTGCATTGGCTATATATCATCCTGTAACTTGTCTGTGTTTGTAAGTTGTAATATTATCATGGGTTTTAAATACCCTTTCTGGGCCGAGACAGTGACAGGCCTTCCAGGACAGCGGGGATCATCCCTAAAACTGTCGTTCCGCGTTTAAAATCTACTATCAACTTTTTTTACTGTAGCATACGAATGATAATTTTTTCCTGATGTTGCTACCAGCCATAACAACATGGGTATCCTAAGATGCTAAACCTTTCATTTAAAACATTAGATCACTGCTTTTTTATCTATTTTGAAAAGCCACTTGCCTTGTTTCCTTCTTGTCAGTTCCAAAGTTTTTACTTTGCTTCTGTATTGTGATTCGGACATGGAATAGTATGTTTGTTTTGATGATTATGTTTTGATATTAGTATTTCCTTTGTCAATGATATTAATGATGGAAGAATAACAGTGATTATCATACTTATTTATAGTTAACAAACAATTTATTAATTTCATTTCAGGTCTGCAGATGGCTTAAACAAGGAGCAACAGTCCTATGGGACGATGAACAAAAAATGAATTATGCTTTTACTGGCAATATATGGGTTGGGTACGAATCAGAAAGAAGTATTATTGAAAAGGTACTATATATATCTGCTTTATCAGTTATGGACATTGTTACCTTGAAACATTTTTGATATTTTCGAAATTTTATCAATTTTGTTTAGCTCTCTGAATCCTATCATTCATAAAATGTATATATGACAAATTTATATTTCTTATAGGTTTATATGTGACTGTGACAGGAAAAATGGGTTCACATGCGCAAAAAGTAACATTTTCAGATTTTTTTTCATTTTTAAAAGTATTAATATTAATAATTGATAATATAACCAGAAATTTTGAGATCAATACCTGAATTATTCTTACAGTTACCAGGGATATATAAACAGTATACTGCTCTATTTTTTACAGAAAGTTTTTAAATGGACTCAGTCTTAAATTACAAAATATACAGAAAACTTTCAATCACTTTTACAGATCTGAATGTTGACTTCACCGGATTGTTCTCATTCATTTGCAATAAAAATGGAAATTTTACTCTAAATTAATAATTTGTAATTCAATATTTTTTGTGGTTTTTTTTAATTGATATCCGTTACCGTGGTAACACTAACATAACAGGACCGTAAAACGCCATTGGTCTATAGCTAATTACTCCGCTTACAGGAGGCGGCAAAAATTGCTATTTTTTTAAAATTTAACATAATTCTTACCCTATATATTGAATTGAATAGATAATAAAACTCGCTATCTATCGTTCAATGGTACCAAGTACACCAACCAATAGAAATTGACAAAAAACAGATAGACAGATAAAGAAATGACAACTGATAAAAAAACTCGATTATTGGCTGGTACTGAAGTTAATTCCTAAAACAAATACAAAAACACGTGACGCATCCACTGTATAAATGCATGGTTTTGGTTGCTTAATTAAGTTGTAATTGACTTGGGCAAGTATACATTTCAGTGTACAATTTGTGACGTCTAAGTTGTCCATTTTTTCAGATAGACGTCAGAGCATAACTGAACCCATTTACCATGTCACAGTCACATATTACATTCGTTTTGCAAAATTGCATTCATAGAATTGAAACATTGAAGTTGTATGTTATTTACGATACTAGTAATAATAATAGTAGCGTAATTGTGTCTAAATTTATTCATGTTACAAAATAAAACCATTCAAAAATTGAAAAAGATTTTTTTAGTAAAAGCGGTCTGGACGCACGATTACGCTATCGATCAATCCCAAAGTAATTACCACCATGACAAATCAACTGCCTAAGTTTGTACAATTTTCTTTTAAATGCACAGGAACCATGAAAATGATAAACTGAAAAGTCTATTTTTAGTAAAAGGGGCCATCTTGGATGCACGATTTCGCTGTCGATCAATCCCAAACCAATTACTACCATAACCAATTAATTGACCTAGTTTCAGCTCAATATGATGTACGGGTATTTTAAATGCACGGAAACTAATTGAGACAAACACATTTATCCCCCTCACCACTGGTGGCGGGAAATAATAATAATGATGGAAAAATTAAATTAAAATTATATAAGGGGTTGTAAAGTGTTAAGGTTTTAATGTGCGAATAAATGAAACACTGTTTTTTAAAATGAAGAAGATGGTTTTAACCCTCAAATTGAACTACAACAACACTGCTGGATATCTTCTTCGGCGACAGTCCAACGTTTTGAGCTTTATAATCTGTAATCTAAAATGTCTCAGTTTTTTCTCGTATAGTCTTGTTTAACTGTATTACTGTACCTTTTACTATTAACTTAAATTGTGCCTTCCGTCTTTGATGAAGCCACCTACATGTTGTAGTAAAAATTATCTTATCTTTTTCAGGTGAAATATGCCAGACGTGTTGGACTAAGTGGTATTATGTTCTGGTCATTTGATCTTGATGATTTTTATGTAAATTTATGTAGCAGTGAAAGATTCCCACTCTTGAAAACAATAAAAGATGCAGCACTGAACACATCACCAACAGAAAAAGTGGTTTTGTCTACAACGCAGCGCACGCATACAGTGAATGTATCTATTCGTGACAATGGAAGTAGAGCTAACATGAATATATTTTTAGTCTTGACTTTGCAATTAATTTTGATTGTCACAACTGTATGATACCTGTTGGCAAAATGTTTTTTCTGCCATTTTTATATTGAAGTAAACATTATTCATTTTTGTTTGTACGATATATACCAAACAATGCATTATTGGCTAGGTTTGTTCTTTTGATTGTTTATCATTTTAACCTACATCATTGATTGTCATCTACCTAGGTAAATAAAATATACATTACAAACATATAATTAACGTCTTCATGTCAAATTTACTGTGTTAAAAAACATACAGCGAAATACAACGTGATTCAAACAAATTTGTTATATATTTGTACGGTCGTACTTGGACGAGAGACCACTTCCAGACGTTAAAAATTCTTAGATCTGTTCCAAATTTTCGTTTTGGTCTGATTTGAAATCCATCGTGTGAAATTAATTCATACTTTATCACTGCTTTCTAAAAGCATAAAATTCAATTCTAGAGTTCTCATGACACGGGGGTAATCCTGATACACCGTATTTCATTTACGTCGGAGTATTCCGTCGGTTTTTATTTACGTCTGAGTAAAATCATACATTTTTGGTCGTTAAGCTTTACGTTAAAGAGCAAAGAAGGCGGTTTTTCATATAACTTCACAAAAACAAAACTTTAACAGAAAGCAAAAGGTTATTCGCATTATATTTGATGGTATTTAACTGCCTCATATAAAATCTTGCAAGAATTATTGATATTTTTCACGTACCTGTAACATTTCCATTTTTGGCAGGTCCTTTTGTTTAGCAGCTGATTTTAATAAAGCGGTTTTGGATTCAAATGATGTTTCTACTCAAATTTCTCAAGAAATGTCTATACTTTCATAAACTTGCGAAAACAGAAGCTTTACGCTGCTTTTAAGCGAATTTTCATGTTTCGTTTAAGCGGAGTGGCATAAATGTTACGCTTTCCGACCAGCTGTGTTATGCTTTACGTGAAGACATGTTACGCTTTCCGTTTCATATGATTCGCAATTGACAGAACACACTCTTCGTTATAACTTTAGATCGAACGTCTTTCTCGATTAAATCTTCACTGGTTGATTCAGGAATGATTCAGAAACCATTGCAGAACAGGATTCAATTTTTGAAAGAGAACAAAACCACACACAGTTCGTAAGATGAACCAATGAAGAACAAAACAACATGTATATGCATTTCTCTCAAGAGGAAACACTTCCTACCTATAGAGAGTTATGCCAATTACACAAATAAATAAAACTAAACGTGAGAAATATCATTTTGAAAAGGATCAATGCAGTTCATTTATGTTTTTTTTATTTTTACCTTTTTCATCTGGGAATGTAGTTGAATTGGTTGTGTTTTACGCCCCAGTCAAGTAAAATGGTGTTTTACGGGTGGCAAAGTGGGTCTAAAGGGTGGGCTTATGAAGCATAGTGCCTCTGGTCGCCTTAGTACGAGTCCCATCTAGGACAGTGTGAGAAAGTTTGCAGTTCGCTTGCCGAAGGTCGGCAGCTGCTCTTGGTACACTTGTTTCATTCACCATCTGTGAATTGACCGCCTCGATATCTGTGTAAGAATCTTGACGTAAAACACTATAATCCAACTCGAATATACTCTTAGATTAAAAAGTTAAAAATTAAAAAAAATGGGTCAAAGTCTCAATGGACCGGGTTGTTTTTTAAATTTCAATTGAATGGGTGTAAAGTGTGGAAGAAAATTTAAACAATGTAGGAGGAGTTATTTAACGAAATAGGTACCCTCTTTTCAAACTCTGGAAAACAATGCCATTAAGTCTGGTGCACATCTTTGATAATCTTTTGATATATACAGTACAAAGTAACTAAGTTTCAAAGTCTGGAACAAATGGGGAAAAATCCTGAAATATTTCCAAAAAGTCAGGTGCACATCTTCAATATATATAAAAATTTCTGTGAAGTTTCAAGGTTTTTGGTTGAAAACTGTAGGAGGAGTTGAGTTCACAAAGTAGGTACCCTATTTTCCCCGCCCGCCTGCCCGACATTCACTTTATTATAAACCGGATTTTGCACGGAGTGCAACCCGGCCAACAATAGGAAGATGGGGGCCTTAACGCTCGCCTGAGTATTTACAATGGATCAATGGCCGTCCCAACACAATAACACGTGTGAGCTTAAAGGTTGGGTGAGATATGTAGAAAGTGATGTCATTATCTGTTTATATAGTTGTTTCCATTTCAGTATTCTTTCTATATCTGTAACATTGACCCTAAACTCATGACCTTAATCTATATGATCACCAATATTCTAACATACATGCCTATACAAAAAGTTGATACTAGTAGTCAGTGCAGATAATTAATCATTTTGGTTTACTTGTGCATTTGTGTATTTGACTTTTGAACCAATGGCCTTGATCTATGTATAAAAATGATTGTCATGTCAATATCTACAATAAACTGAAAATCCAATGCATTAACTATCATCTGAAATGTTTAAAAAAAAATAGCAATTTTAATCAAAGATCATAAACTGGGACATGACCTTGAGCTTTGATCTTGACATCAATTCGAAGAAAATAGCAAGACAAGATCAATAGTTTTTTTTCTCCATACAGTACAGCCTTTGTTGAGTTTTACAAATTACGAACTGCACGCGTTACATATTTTCGTCCAATTTTCATGAAAAACACAATTTTCATATTCCCAGTTATATATCCTGAATCCAAATATCCAATAGAAATTTGCTTTCACGTTTTGGTTTCAGAGAAACAAATTTTGGTCTTGTTCGCTATATGTAGTAACGGCAGCCATCTTCTTAGGCGTGGCTAAATCCCGAAAACAATTTAAAATGCCTGCTACCCAGGCATGATAATCACAAAGTTTCATCAAATTTAAATTTGCTCAAGTAGTTTTGAAGGAGATGATCAAAATGTAAAGTTTACGAACGACGCACGACACACGACGGACGGTGATAGATTGCAATAGCTCAACTGAGCCTATAGCTCAGATGGACTGAATACCATATATATGAGCTACAGGTTTCATGTTCAAAATGGTATTTAACATGTATAGTCCAACTTGCCTAAAGACCACCTCTATATAAGGGCCACTTGCTAAATTGTATCTAAATTGCTCTTTATTCATGTCATTTGAACCTTATATAAGGGGTACCTGCCCATAAAGCCACTTTTATTAGTTCCCTTGAGTTGCCTTAATTAGCAGGGTTGACTGTAGTTTTATTTGTGCAATTGGTATAACTATCTATAAGTCGGTTTACACTTTCGCAAGTGCTTCCTTTTGGGAGAAGTGTATTGTATAAAAGCATGTACATTGTATGTTGTTTTGTTCTTTATTGGTTCAGGTTACGAACTGTGTGTGGTTTTGTTCTCTTTCAAAAATTGAATCCTGTTCTGCAATGCTTTCTGAATCATTCCTGAAACAACCAGTGAAGATTTAATCGAGAAAGACGTTCGATCTAAAGTTATAACGAAGAGTGTGCTCTGTCAATTGCGAATCATATTAAACGGAAAGCGTAACATGTCTTCACATAAAGCATAAAACAGCTGGCCGGAAAGCGTAACATTTATGCCACTCCGCTTAAACGAAACATGAAATTTCGCTTAAAAGCAGCGTAAAGCTTCTGTTTTCGCAAGTTTATGAAAGTATAGACATTTCTTGAGAAATTTGAGTAGAAACATCATTTGAATCTAAAACCGCTTTATTAAAATCAGCTGCTAAACAAAAGGACCTGCCAAAAATGGAAATGTTACAGGTACGTGAAAAAAATCAATAATTCTTGCAAGATTTTATATGAGGCAGTTAAATACCATCAAATATAAAGCGAATAACCTTTTGCTTTCTGTTAAAGTTTTGTTTTTGTGAAGTTATATGAAAAACCGTCTTCTTTGCTCTTTAACGTAAAGCGTAACGACCAAAAATGTATGATTTTACTCAGACGTAAATAAAAACCGACGGAATACTCCGACGTAAATGAAATACGGTGTATCAGGATTACCCCCGTGCATGAGTAGCAAGTGGAATCAAGTTATACGTTATACAAGCCTTAATTTTGTGATTTAAAACAGTTCTAGGCAAAAAAAAAAAAAAGAAAGAAAAAAAGAAAAATGGAATGGTTAAAATAAATATAATGGCATATTTTGCAGAAGTACATAAACGATAACTTCCAAACTTTATCTGATCAGTAGCGTTGGATAGCTAATATACGAGGGGAAGTCAGAAAGTTCATAGAACAGCGTATTCAGCCCAGCGTAACACACGTTTTCTTTACTTATTTAGACAACACAACATTCCGCCATTTTAAACATATCAAGTTGATTTGTTACAACATATTTGTGTAATTCTCAAAAGCATTCAAAGTTGGTGACCATCAAGCGATGACGGAAAATCAAAATGTTAAGTTTAGGGCAGTAATAAACTTCGTCACAGCAGAGGGATCAAATGCCAAAGAAATTCACCAGCGTATGGCCGAGGTGTACGGTGACAGTGGTCCTGCCTATTCTACAGTGGCAAAATGGTCAGCTGAATTTAAACGTGGGCGCACCTCACTGAAGGATGACCCACTGTCAGGTCGGCCAGTTAATGCCATCACCAAGGAAATTGTCACGTCTGTGGAGACCCTCATCATGAATGATCGTCGAATTAGGATTGATGACATAGCTAGGGAGTGTGACATTTCACATGGTAGTGTATACACGGTTATCCACGCGCATCTTGGGATGTCAAAAGTATCCGCAAGATGGGTCCCCAAAAACCTTAATGTGCAGGATCGCTTCCAAAGACTCCAGTCAAGTCGGGAGCTTCTTTGCATTTATAGTGATAACCCGGAGAGATTCCATTCACGTTTAGTAACTGGTGATAAGACATGGATTCATCATTGGAACCCAGAAACCAGAAAAAAAAAAGAGTCCATGCAATGGAAGCACCCTGGTTCACCCCCACCAAAGAAATTCAAAACCCAACCATCAGCTGGTAAAGTCATGGCCATGTTTTGGGATCCTAGGGGTGTTCTGTTAATCAATAATAAACCTGCTAGAATCTCTATCACTGGGGCTTACTATGCTGATTTAATGAAGCAGCTAAAAGCTGCTATTAAATTAAAAAGGAGGAGAAAGTTGAGCCGAGGGGTATTACTTCTTCTGACAATGCTCCTGTGCACAAGTCAAGGATTGCACAAGCAGCGATTCGTGAATGCAAGTTCGAACAACTTAATCACCCACCCTACAGTCCCGATTTGGCTCCCAGTGATTATTTCCTATTTAGAAATTTGAAATCCCATTTACGGGCAATCTTATTTCCTGATGATGATGGACGTAAGACTGCCACAGAGGCATGGTTTCAGGACCAAATCGAAATTTCTATTTCAAAGGTATAGACAGTCTGAAAGAAAAGTGGGCTAAGTGCATTAGGGTAAATGGGGACTATATTGAAAAATAATAATAAAATGTAAGGTTTGTTGCGGCAATATATACCCCGTTCTATGAACTTTTTGACCTCCCCTTGTAAGTTGATTCAGCACGGATAATGCTTTATAGCAATCACCGTTACTGTTATAGAAACTTAATCATGATATACAGAAAATGGTAATTGTAACCCTTATCTCTTTTTTCTCTGATAACCTGCAAACAAGTAAAAAAATTGTAGCCTTCAGAGTAGAAATTATTGTAATTATCCGATCCCATTACTTGGGTGAAAGAAAGATTTATTGGCCACGTTTGCATGATCGATTGGCTCTCAGTGACGCACAGTGGAATTTGAATTCCTCCGTCACAGCGATGCTATTTTTTACTTGCTACGACAATATTCTTGATTTGTTGTTGAAAAAAAAAACCAACGCGAACTTTTCAGTGTCCAAAATGTCCAATTTTTTCATACTTTCATGACAAAAAGAAAATACAACTTTATTTCTATAGAAATTCCACCGTGGAAGTGAGGATGGGTGATCCAGAAGGGCAAGCGCCTCCTGTTTAGCTAGCTAAACCTGCAATGTGTATCCACATTATCAATGGGAAAAGATATCTTGGTATTATTTGTTTGAAAGGATTATTTCTCCATTTGTGTCGTTTTGAATTTGGATTCTTTTTTTTGAAAAGCATCTTTATATCATTTTTATCCTGGATAAATCTAACAAAATTAATCGATATATTTGTGCATGTTCCGGGCGAAAAATTTGTGTCCCACGAGTGCATACTTGTTATTTTAAAGATTTGTCTTTGTGAACTTGATATATGCACTTAAATTGATTTGAGAAGTGTTTTATGACGGTTTATAGTTCTACCAAGTTTGATTAAAATCTATTCCAAGACATGGAAACGATTTTAGGACGGAAGACCAGCAAAAGTTTTTGATGCCCTTCAACATAATTAACACATTTACAAATTGTCATTGAAGAAACACATCTGAAAAAAGCTCTTTCTTTACATTATATATTATAGAATTTTAAAACTAAAAATAAAAATAAAAAAATGCATGTATTTGTCAGTAGCCAAATCAGTCTTGAAACATACTAATCCATGTGCAAATCAAAATCCAGAAGTAAAGTAAAAACTTTGAAACTAACTAATTAGGTTAAACACATGATCTTCCATCGGGTAATTGAGGTCGGGTGCTACTGGAGGGTAAACACCTTCTTTAACAGATTCAAAATATACAAGCGGAAGGTTATAATTTGTTTAGTATAGAAACAGTGTTGATTCAACACAAGCATAGATGTATGCAGTTGCTATTTTCACGTCCGTTGCAGTTTTGTTACGATAGGTAGTTGTTTGGTAACTTGTATCTCTAAATCAAATCGGAGACGGTCAGTTTGTTGTAACTGTTGTACATTTCTAGCCCGTCCATCAGACAATTTATGCCAACCACTTTACGCTTTATTTGAATTTGATAACAAAAACCACTTGCTTAAAAAGACCAATGGTTCTTGGATCACATGTATGATCCTGTTTTAACAAAGGCCAATGAGGGACATTTGGCGCGACTCGATCTCAGGATCGGACCATTTAGTTGCTAACCAGTTAAGCTCATGATTCTCGAAAAAACCGTCGAATCCATAGACATTATGACGTCATTACGTCCACATTTCTGTGGTAACAGTCTTTTGACGCTAAAATGTAGTTGATTACCTTGGTAATTAAATGATCCAGTCCTGTTATCATTGCGCGCCAAATACTTCTCATTCTTCTTGAATTATATAAAATTTAGGAATATGTTTCAAAAGTTTGTCTGTATATGTATGAATCCATCTATAATAGCTTATCACATGTTTTTTTTTCAATTGATATAAAAACGAAATCTTTATAACTGAGATCATCTAAGATTTCCAGATAAGATGTATGTAATGATTGATAATGTTAACTTTGACGCTAATGGCTAAAAGTGTTACGGAGAAAAACCTCACGTTATCTTTATTTCTTTAACAACATTTCGCAAATACACAGCCATTGAAATAACTTGGTAATAGGAAGCATTTAACCACATATGAACTTACGTATAAAATAAATAAATGTTAACCAGAATTTGATTGATAAAGAAGAACGTAATGAGCGATACTAGAGGGAGTGTAAAATTTGGATTGGGTTGGTCTCGGACTGGATTTGACTATTGGATTCGGCCTGTAGACTATACTCATGAATTGGAATTATACATCAAGAATACAAACAAACCTCGTGCCACTAACTCAGGTGACAGAGTGTTCACTCCGAAAGTGGGAAATCGTGGGTTCGAGCACCGGCCGGGTTTGACCAAGACTTGAAAATAGGAAGTAATTCATACGGGACTAAGAGGTGAAAGTCACGGGGTACTTTGAAGAGACCTTAAATCCCGATGCTCCATGGCACGGCGGGCATGGCATATTAAAAATCCCTCCTTGAAACATTGCGCTGAGGACACTGTAAATGTAGAAAATTCTGTCCCTTCACTTATACATGGTAACGTCTATATATGGGACGTATAACTCCATTCAATCAATCAAGCCAGTATAATCCCATCCCACGGTCCAAGTCAGTCCAGTCCAGCCAGTATAATCCCACGGTCCAAGTCAGTCCAGTCCAGCCAGTATAATCCCACGGTCCAAGTCAGTCCAATCAAGCCAGTATAGTCCCACGGTCCAAGTCAGTCCAATCAAGCCGGTATAATCCCACGGTCCAAGTCAGTCCAGTCCAGCCAGTATAATCCCACCGTCCAAGTCAGTCCAATCAAGCCAGTATAAACCCATCCCACGGTCCAAGTCAGTCCAGTCCAGCCAGTATAATCCCACGGTCCAAGTCAGTCCAGCCCAGCCAGTATTTATAATCCCACGGTCCAAGTCAGTCCAGTCCAGCCATATAATCCCACCGCCCAAGTCAGTCCAATCAAGCCAGTATAATCCCACGGTCCAAGTCAGTCCAGTCCAGCCAGTATAATCTCACCGTCCAAGTCAGTCCAATCAAGCCAGTATAAACCCATCCCACGGTCCAAGTCAGTCCAGTCCAGCCAGTATAATCCCACGGTCCAAGTCAGTCCAGTCAAGCCAGTATAATCCCACGGTCCAAGTCAGTCCAAAAGCCAGTATAATCCCACGGTCCAAGTGAGTCCAATCAAGCCAGTATAATCCCACGGTCCAAGTCAGTCCAGTCCAGCCAGTATAATCCCACGGTCCAAGTCAGTCCAGTCCAGCCAGTATAATCCCACGGTCCAAGTCAGTCCAGTCCAGCCAGTATAATCCCACCGTCCAAGTCAGTCCAATCAAGCCAGTATAACCCCACGGTCCAAGTCAGTCCAGTCCAGTTAGTATAATCCCACGGTCCAAGTCAGTCCAGTCCAGCCAGTATAATCCCACGGTCCAAGTCAGTCCAGTCCAGTTAGTATAATCCCACGGTCCAAGTCAGTCCAGTCCAGCCAGTATAATCCCACGGTCCAAGTCAGTCCAGTCCAGCCCGTTTTATATAATCCCACGGCCCAAGTCAGTACATTCCAGCCCATTTTATATTACACTTTGCCACACTAGAAGATGTGTTTATCTCTAGATAACCTACAGATTTACTTTTTTTTTTAAAGAAATCCTAACAGGAGCTAGATCAAGAGTTTTTAGTTACAAGATTTTGTTAAATGTGTCTAGATACGATTAAGTAGACACTTTTTAAGAAGTAATTAAAAAGCACTAGACATTATAATGTACGTACTTCACACCGTGTAAGGCTTCGTGTTAGGGGGACATGATGATGTCGTATCGGGGGACATGATTTGAAGCCGGGAATTCAGACAAAGGGTTTAAAATGCTTTCGTTTTGTATCAAAATAACATATTTCGGTCATACGGAACGTTACGATATATGGCTGTGAGACAATGAATCCACAATTTGGTCTAAAATAAGGCCATAAATACTACTCTAACCCTGCAATGTTTTGCTGGTGCGGACTACGAAGAAGTTTTCATTACAAAACGTGTTACTGTGTACACTTGAAGGTCTACACAATGTAGATTTTGCATTCGGTATATAAAATATCATCTACCAAACGTATACCTAAAAACCCAAATTTTTCTTCACAACTAGTATTTTAAATATTTATCACATACCCATTTAATCTTACTATAGCAATACACTGTTTTTTCAAGCTATGTGATATGGAAGTATGTATCACACGCGTGTGTGATACAACATTCTGTATCACCATAGTAGCCGGAACTCCTTTTAGGGGAATTCCCTTTTCCGACAACAATAATATGACGTCATGTGATACGTAATGACAAAAATAATTTGACGTCAATATATGTTACATACGTCATGTTAAGTTGGGAGAATTTACTCGAGTTGGGAGAATCGCGGACGATATTAAATAATTTTGTAAAATCAATGTTTGTTTTTTAATTTTTCCCAGTGTTTACGATGGTATTAGTAAAATGTTAACCAATGATGCGTAAACGAAGAGTTATCTGTTGTTTTTAATTACTTCTTTAGCAGTTTTTCCAGTCAGGTATATCGAATCAGATCAAAAATCAATATGAAATACTGAGTTGATTGTGAATTCTATGACAGATTAAGCCAAAGAAAGCTTTTTATTTAGTTTGGTAGGGCATGTGATAAATACAAAACCACACATAAGTGGTTTTCTGACGTAGCTTGATCGCACTCGTTTATTGTGCGAACGCATACATTACACTCGTGCGCAGAGCGCACTCGTGTAATGTATCCGTCCCCACAATAAACTCGTGCGATCAGCTACGTCAGAAAACCATATATGTGTGGTTTTGCGTATTTATCACATACCCATTGAATCTTACTATAGCAATACACTGTTTTTTTTCAAGCTATGTGATATGGAAGTCTGTATCACACGCGTGTGTGATACAACATTCTGTATCACCATAGTAGCCGGAACTCCTTTTAGGGGAATTCCCTTTTCCGACAACAATAATATGACGCCATTATGTGATACGTAATGACAAAAATAATATGACGTCAATATGTGAAACATACGTCATGTTAAGTTGGGAGAATTTACTCGAGTTGGGAGAATCGCGGACGATATTAAATAATTTTGTAAAATCAATGTTTGTTTTTTTTATTTTTCCCAGCGTTTACGATGGTATTAGTAAAATGTTAACCAATGATGCGTAAACGAAGAGTTATCTGTTGTTTTTAATTACTTCTTTAGCAGTTTTTCCAGTCAGGTATCAGATTTTTCGAATCAGATCAAAATTCGATATAATAAGTTGATTGTGAATTCCTTGACAGATTAAGCCAAAAAATGCTTTTCATTTAGTTTGGTAGGGTGTGTGATAAATACAAAACCACACATAAGTGGTTTTCTGACGTAGCTTGATCGCACTCGTTTATTGTGCGATCAGCTACGTCAGATAACCACATATGTGTGGTTTTGCGTATGTATCAACCGGGGACATGATTTTGGAATCGCCATGGGGACATGATCAGAGGTAAATTACAGACGATGCTGTTGATTTTTTCTAATAATTTCAGAAAACTCGCCATCAAATGCCACGAACGCTTGGTCACATTTACTGTTTAGGCAATGTGCACTAATGTCTGCACTATGATAAATATTTGGGAAACGTTAGTCGAATCTTTTATAAATATGCGTTTGAGGATACCAATAAATTACACCTATATGATAATTTGTGTTTTTGAATAAATATATGTACACATTACAAAATTGTGACTGAAATAGATTGTTTTTTTAAATCAAGATGATCAACATCACAAACAAGAATATTTACTTGTGGTTTGGTCTACATTGATCTCTGCATGCTGCTTTTATACTCTCAGCTTCCAAATTAGGAATCTACGGAGATTAGCTAAATGATGATGATTATTATTGCATGTTTAATCATTATTATTATTTCAGTTCGGGTGCAAATACAGTGCCTTCTAAAGAATCCCATGCAAAGCATTTTCCAGTAAATGAAACTGATATTTCGCGTGTCGAAGATATGTTATTTCCTCTTAGACTTTCTCTTATTCCTATAAGCTAATTGCCTCAATATAAGCGAGATAATGTTTAACAGCAGTCAACGTGAATAAAACATATTTGAAATTCACCTCTTTCTATATGACTTGTTAGTAGTATTTCGCGGTAATATTTAAAAATAAGTTAATATTATTATTGATTTTTATAATATCAGGTATATCATCGTGTATGGTTCAAATAGAAAACGTGTGTGTTCAGACAATATGCCAAACAAAAAGACTAGTCTCTTGCTTCACCCCTAAACGCAAGCCAAACTATGATACTTCAACCTTTCTTCGAAGAGACGTCGCTTTACAGTTTCTCTATTTACAAAACAACATTCTTCTCGGACAGAGTCACTAACTTGTGATAATGCTAAACATTTGTTTTTTGATGAAGCATAAAAAATTCCATCCTTGTGGCAATGCATGTGTGTAGACACACATGACTGAGTACGGAATGTTTTGTTGCAAATTGCATTGCAATGCGGGTTTGTGTGTCTCTTTGGTCTCGAATTATTTGATAACATGACAAACATTGCTGTCTTTCAAAGCAATTCTACAACTACAGCAAAAAAGATGCAAATACTTGATATTCCTTATTGACCACAGGAATGTCGAATTAATGAAGAATTTTGACTCGGGTTGAAAAGTGACCGGGGGTGGGTGGGTGGCTGGTTGGGTTATTTTTCAACGTTGAAAATTAAGACTAATTGAGTACCCTAATTAAGACCCTACCCCGTTGAAAATTGAACCGTATCGTGGAATTTTGATTGGAAGACCGGGTCAAAATTCAACTGGTAAAACAGATAATAATAATAATAAATTGATGTTTGTTTTTTCTAGTTGTTTGGGTTTTTTTGTGGTTTGTATAAATTATTTTGTAGGGGTGTTAATGGTATAGGTTTCAGTCAATCTGGATATCTGTCATTATGTTTGCCTACCTGTACTTTCTTGTCAGGTATTTTTTCGTGGTATGCTGTATTACATCGTGTTCCTGTTTGTGTTGGCTATTGTCATGTTTATGTTTTTCATTTGCAAATCTCTTTAGTCAGCCTACAATTGTCTTATAGGAAGGATACCCGTTTTCTGCATTTGTAATCTTCTCCTCTACGCCTGTTAACCAATAAGTCTGAAATAAGTCTGAAATATGTTGAGGGCAAAGGCGGGTGTATTCAAGAATATAGTAATTATTATCTCAACAATTATTTCTTTTAAATAAAATTTGTTGACGCTGTATGACTACCAAAACTTAAAAAAGTAAATCTGAAACGACAACGACATATAGTATATAAGGGTACCTTGGTAGCCAAGTGGTTAGAGACGCATTGCCTCACAGCCAAGGTTCGAATCCCAATCTGGCAGATTCTAGTGTAAGAAAGTTTGTAGCTTGCAGAAGGTCGGTGTTTTTGGCACTCCGGTTTTCTCTATCATCTCTGGACTGACCGCCTCGATAGAAATTAAATAATTTTGACTGGGGCGTTAAACTTCAATATATAGTGTTCCTAGAAAATATTGAGGAATATTGATGAAAACCGATTTTGTTAAACTAATGAATACATAAAACGTAATATTTTGTAAGTCCACTATTTCCAGAAATACCAATGTGATCGAAATAATATTATCATAAAAATTTCGTATAATTTCTTGGAAAACTGTAAGTAAGTTTGATTTTTTTTCCCTCAAAAGTGATGCCATGTGCTGTTTTTGAATTTCTATTAAAATAATGCATTAAAAACACTTGGCAGTGAAATAACTGAAAAAGTAACAAATAACTTTCTCCGGTCATTTTTTTCAATCAGTGACCCATTGACAGTAAATATAAAATAAAGAATTAAATAACAAAATGCACCGTTACGTGCATTCTAAAGATGATTAAGGTAAATTTTAAACTAACGAGAGGGAAATGTCGACTAAAACTGGTGAAGTTAAATAGAACCAGTAGAAGCAATAATTTACTACATCTTGCATGCCCGAGACTAAGATATAGGACAGACGTGCATAAATAATGAATGGTGTGCACGTGATTAACTGTACAAGAAGCGATTTTGGAAAATGAACATTGTCCTTACAAAACATTTTCCCCTGCACAATTAAATGCATCTAGTGTTCATAAAAATAAAATAAAACACATTTTATGAAATTATGGTTCCATACCCATTTTAAGATGGTGGTTGTCAATTACAATTGGTTTTGCTAACCAAACAGTAACTTCAACATACTCAAAATTTTGAAATAGACAATTTTTTAGTAAACAGGTGTAAAAATAGCATAAATATTTAGAAAAAATAGGACCACTGTTAAATACTTTGGTATACCCGAACTTATTGACAACCGAGAGTGTGTATTACAATCGGATAATTGTATAATTACCAAATGCATACAGTTGTACGAAGTTTGAACAAAATCGCGTAATAACGCGTGACACGAATATCGAGCTACATCAAACTAATGAAATTGACATTAGGAACACATATCCCATTAATAGAATAAATCACAAAAGTTCATAGAACACATGTTTATTGAAACCACTGATTGCACTAATAAGTTTATCTTACGCTGGGTCCATATTTTTCAAAGTATGTTCAAAAGTTTGTATATATATTTATGTCAGTAAGATAATTCATTAACCATTCATTAACTTAATGATACATTGGATCAATATACTGGTTAATAGTGGCATATGCCACTTTTTTAAATTTAATCATAAAATACATTCAAAAAGTGGTATATGGCAAAAGTAAGCAACATAGTCTCGATAACACTTCTTAAATAACATGACACGCGCATTGCATTTTTTAACAATTTTCTCGTCAAAAAGCGTAACATTCGCGAAAGATACGCGTTTTCATGCGAAAGAAACCAGTTATTTCGCGAAAATTAAGCGTTATTACGCGAATGCGTTTTGTTCTACCAAACTGAACCCAATAGGCTTTCGTAACGAAACATTTTGTCATTGTTGTAAATTGACCTACAGTACATACCTGTCGAAAGTTCAACACAAAGCTAACAAATTGGTTATATATATCATCAAATGATATCAATATCTCGCTTGCTTTTCGACTAAGGGCTATGAATTACTCGGCCAGAGGACAGGCCAACTTCTGTTTCTTTTCGTTTCTCATTGTTAAACTTTCAACAGGTCCGACTATATGCACCTACCATTGGTATATGAACCATATACCTGATATTAGAAAATCACTAGGATTGCAATACACGATGTTTGGTTAATGGAATGCTGTTAAACCTTTTTTCACTTCTATTGGGTCGATAAGCTTAGAAGTAGTGGGGAAAACCGCAGTACTCTCAGAGAAAATCCTCGGCAAGCGAAATGTCAGTAATGCTTTGAGTAGGACTGCATTCGCACCCGAACTGAAGGCAAATGCATGTATAACAATAATCATCATCTAGTTAATCTCAACATTAAATGTCGCTGATCTCAAGTGAAATATTCTTGTTTGTGATATTAATCATCTTTATTGAAAAAAACCCAATCTATTTCAGTCACAATTTTGTAATGTGTACATATATTTATTTAAAACACCAATTATCATATACGTGTACTTTATTTGTATCCTCAAACGAATATTTATAAAAGATTTGACTAACATTTCCCAACGCAATATAAATGCGTATTTATGCAGGCATTGGTGCACATTGCCCAACAGTTTATGTGATCAAGCGTTCGTGGCATTTGATGGCGAGTTTTCTGAAATCATTTGTAAAAATCAACAGCATCGTCTGTAATTGACCTTGGATCATGTCCCCCGGGCGATTCCAAAATCACGTTCCCCGGTTGTAACGTATTTAAAACACTAGTTGTGAAAGAAATAGTCAGTTTTGAGGTGTAAGTTTGGTAGAGATGAAAGTTAAGATGATATTTTATATAACGAATGCAAAATCTCCATTGTGTAGACCTTCAAGTGTACACAGTACCACGTTTTGTAATGAAAAATTCTTCGTAGTCCGCACCAGCAAATCATTGCAGTGGTAGAGTAGTATTTATGGCCTGCTTGACATGCTTGAATTGCACGCAAAAAGAATGAAAACTCGGCCTGAATTGTGCGGTTTAATGACGTCACTGACACTAGAACGTCATTAGTTGCCGTGACGCTGCTTTGGTACCGTGATGGCGGCAAGTGTCGGAACATTGTGGGCGTGCCCGGCGATACGTCAATTAAGCAAACAAACTTAAAAGACTATGTCTTGTGTGGAATTCTAACCTAAAAGATGAAACTCGCTGTGATCAGGACCACCAGAGAACTTTTCCTTTGTAAAGAAATCAGAAACATGTCACCACTGATCAGCCAATAAAAATAAAAACATGACAGGCCATAGTAACAAAATAATTTTATTTTAAATAATATAACAATTTGCTGATATTTGATCACATAATAATTATAATACCAAACAAAATCTAAAACAACGATCGAATCATATATGAAAAAATTAACAAAAATAACACTCAGTGGGTCAGAAACAGAAAACACAAATAGCATTTTAGATAATAACCTCTTGTCCTGATTGGTTTCTATTTGCATATTAAAACCAAATGAGGATTACTAAAGTAAATTACATATTATACCAGTTTTTATTTTACAGCACCAGACGGCCGTTTCGGAATACAATTCCTCATCAGTAGTGCTTGGACCAAAATTATGAAACCAAAATTATTTTGAAGATGTTAAAAGTACAGATCTGTCGGAGGTTCAACATTGAGTTAACGAAAAAGGAGTCCTAGTTTGGCTCTCGAATGGTTGAGATACAGTAAGATAGTAACAAAAAAAGGTCCCTACTTCTGTATTTTTAAAAAATTAACATCCAAATTGAATTAAAAAATGGTATATAACAATATTATTGTATTGCCATTTACCTTTTTTAATGTATTGCATGAAATTATGGCATCACCATTATATCTATTTAACAGAAATATCGTGCATTGCAGTCGGTGTCTCGAAAAATTAAACAGGCATTACAATATTTACCCATGTTTTGTCCACAAATTTGAAGTTTTCTATTTAAAGGGAACGGGGTTGGGGTGGTTGGTTCTGGGGCTGAATTCGATGACGGATGAACTTGGTCTAATAGCAATACAATGTACACATGAAACATTTGTGCAGAGGCAAACCTAATTTGCTTTAATCTAAAAATCAATACAATGTATAATGAATTTATCGGTGAAGTTGACAATTCTGTAGTGTATTATATTGAACGTTAACAATTCAGAATTATGTGTTGCCATGGTAACAGACCGTGGGATTTCTCCTGGGTAATAACGTGTTTGTCATCCATTGAAATGTATACTATAAATGACAAAACTGACCCCGTCAAAATAAATGGATCAATTTCCAAAGTTTGTGTTGTGTATACTGCCGAAGCAGTACAAGTGTGTTTAGTTTTTCAATTATATCATCTTGCCCGTGTGTATAATATCTCAATTATTTTAATCATTGACGCTAAGTTCTGCTGACCAATACCTCTCAACGCTTAAATGCGGAACGATTTGAAAAAACGTTAACGCCGTTAATTTCCAGAATAACGTCGTTTTTCGCTAAAACGTCATCTCATGCCATTTCATATCCATCCGCACAAACGTTATGTGGTATCACGTGGTACAGCGGCGAACCATAACTTTAATCCCTTATCGCTGCTGTGAAGATGAAACCAAGACATTCAGAAATAAGGTAACGTTTGTTCTACTTTCTATGAGCAGGTTCGATGGGGAACTTATGTGAAAGTACCAATACCTAGGCTACGTTCGGTTTTTGATTTAAAGCTCATCTCGTTATGATCACTTAGAAATAAAAAGGTTCCAGATTCTTTTAAAATAAATAAATAAACAATAATAATAATAATAATAATAATAATAATAATAATAATAATAATAATAATAATAAGTTTTACATAAACAAATTCATGAACCACGTCTGCTATATACAATTGTATATGCTACAAAAAAGCTTTTTGTTCAAGAATATAGAAGTTCGTCACTGTGAAATCTTCAATGACGTTATATTATTTTTTATCTAACATTAGACTAGTTTTTCTACGAAATACAAGTTTTATCAAACACGCATGATACAGAATCTTGTATCACCACAGTGTGGTGATACAACATTGGCGGTAAAGTGCACGTGCACGTTCTCATTGTGACGTCATTAGGGAGAATGTAGAACAAATGTCACAACATAGTTCAGTGGTTTTCTGTGGTAAAATGTAATTTTTTACATTAAGTATTGTTTTTTTAATTATTTTAAATAACCTAATTGGAAATGTTAGATAAAAATATTATATACACAGCGTGTAGGTACAACCCTTCGTATCAGGTCTCGTCCCTTTTTCGTAGCTGTATCACTACTCGTCGCGCAAGCGCGACTCGTAGTGATACGGCTTCGAAAAAAGGACTCGACCTGATACTGAGGGTTGTACCTACACACTGTGTATATAATATGTATATATCATCAATATGACTGGTACATTCAAAACAAACAGTTTGTAATTAATCAATAGAATTAATTCTTTTTTGGATTCTTTCTATTTTGGAATTTCAATCTTTGTATCCTTAATTGTTATGTTATTATTTAAAGAAAAAAACTTCTTTAAAATTATAAAATTTTCTCCATGAGAGACATGAGCAACTGTGAAAAATAATTAGTCTTTGATTATCCATTCGCATGCTTTATTACAAAAAATAAAGAGAATTTTGATACATGTTACACTGATGTAAATTCAAAATAACACTTCTGGAAGATTTTGTTTACGTTGCATGTTCAAGTTCACCAGCACTTAGATTAAGACAGGACATGGTAGAATTTATTGATTATGTAATAGCACTGCAGTGAAATATGTACATAAGGTACGGAGATCACAACGCCTGTTATTTACTTAATAATAATAATAAAACAATTATTTGAACTTGAAACAAGAGACATATTACGCAGGTTGTCAGATAAGAGTAAAAGACACTGGGAGAAAGCCTAAATAGGATGTTCTGTTAGGACCAGTATTATCGGCTCGAAAGTGAAGATACGATGTCAAAGAAGCGAAGGTACTATCGATCTTTCGCCGTTGCAACTTCACTTCTTCGCCATCGTATCTTGGAATCTTTTCTCGTTCGCATTATCGCACCTTCGTCATGGTATCTTCCCTATTTTATCGTTTTTTTTCGCTCCTTCTCGTTTAAAATATGTAAATTTAGCCCCAACATAACACAATAAAAGACCTTAATAATTTACACACGGTTGTTTATCGTGCAGTTAGATCCCTTAATATAAAGGTCTTCCAGGGTAATATAAAATATAGGTTTGTTTATAACAGACTGAAATCATATCATACATTCAGACACGCCCGAGTGTAAACTCTTCGAGGGCAGTTAAGTAATGATGTCATATGCCCTATACAAGATTCTTCCACTATATATCCAGGTAGTCAGTTCTGGGATGGTGACAGAACCTTTTCAAAAAGTATTGAAAGCCAGTTCAAAACAGGTATTTTGGTAATATATCTTTTTGATTTTAAATTGAATATTAGAACAAAATTAAATATACCGTTTTTAACAAGCAAACTGTTCACATATTCTAGTTAGTTACATAATATGAAACAAAGCCAGAGACTACTGATTGTGAAATTATTACAAGAAAATTACAGAGATATCTGTAAAAAATAAATTGAAAATTTGGCACATTTTAGCTGAATAAAAAGTTTGACACTATATAATACAAAACTGTACTGGAATTCCATGAAGTATTAATTAATATATAATAATAATAATCTACAATCTGTTAGGTTGGTGCTGATTGTAATTTGATATACAATAACTGGAATATCATCATTAAAACTATGGCAGGTATATCTGAAAAAAGAGAAATATATAATGAATTAGCTTGGTTAAAATTTCTAAGATGACATGTCAACGTAATCCAGCCGCGCTTTCACTTTCCATAAATTTCTAAGATGACATGTCAACGTAATCCAGCCGCGCTTTCACTTTCCATAAATTTCTAAGATGACATGTCAACGTAATCCAGTCGCGCTTTCACTTTCCATAAATTTCTAAGATGACATGTCAACGTAATCCAGCCGCGCTTTCACTTTCCATAAATTTCTAAGATGACATGTCAACGTAATCCAGCCGCGCTTTCACTTTCCATAAATTTCTAAGATGACATGTCAACGTAATCCAGCCGCGCTTTCACTTTCCATAAATTTCTAAGATGACATGTCAACGTAATCCAGCGCGTTCATAAATTTCTAAGATGACATGTCAACGTAATCCAGCCGCGCTTTCACTTTCCATAAATTTCTAAGATGACATGTCAACGTAATCCAGCCGCGCTTTCACTTTCCATAAATTTCTAAGATGACATGTCAACGTAATCCAGCCGCGCTTTCACTTTCCATAAATTTCTAAGATGACATGTCAACGTAATCCAGCCGCGCTTTCACTTTCCATAAATTTCTAAGATGACATGTCAACGTAATCCAGCCGCGCTTTCACTTTCCATAAATTTCTAAGATGACATGTCAACGTAATCCAGCCGCGCTTTCACTTTCCATAAATTTCTAAGATGACATGTCAACGTAATCCAGCCGCGCTTTCACTTTCCATAAATTTCTAAGATGACATGTCAACGTAATCCAGCCGCGCTTTCACTTTCCATAAATTTCTAAGATGACATGTCAACGTAATCCAGCCGGACATGTCAACGTAATCCAGCCGCGCTTTCACTTTCCATCTTTTACAATCGTTCCTTAACTAAGATTTTCCTTAACTTAAATCTAGCAAATTTGACACCTTAATAATTTAAGTTAATTTTTAAGATATCCACGAATTTAATGTGCCATTTTGTAGAACAGCCAAGGCTTATTACAATTGTATTTGAATTTTGTCGAAACTCTTTAATAGTACATGCTACATTTACTAGATGTAAGCTAAGGGAAATCTTAGTTAAGGAATGATTGTAAAAAATGGACCAAGATACTCAAAGTAGTAGTGTGAAATGATGGTGATTTTAGTCAAGATTTTCACTTATATTGATGGAGTCAGTTCTGCGATCGTGGATTTTAAATAATGTTGTTTTATGCTTCAGTCAAGAGCATTTCACTTATATCGAGGCAATCAGTTCTGGGATAGTGGAGGAAACCGGTATGCAAGAAGAAAATAGGTGAAAAATAGTCAATGCGAAATATGAAATATGCAAATTAGAAATCAATCAAGGGAAGAGGGTTTTAATCTCGTCACTGGAGAGGATCCGAGGGAAGAGGGTTTTAATCTTGTCACTGGAGAGGATCCGAGGGAAGAGGGTTTTAATCTCGTCACTGGAGAGAATACGAGGGAAGAGGGTTTTAATCTCGTCACTGGAGAGGATCCGAGGGAAGAGGGTTTTAATCTCGTCACTGGAGAGGATACGAGGGAAGAGGGTTTTAATCTCGTCACTGGAGAGGATCCGAGGGAAGAGGGTTTTAATCTCGTCACTGGAGAGGATACGAGGGAAGAGGGTTTTAATCTCGTCACTGGAGAGGATCCGAGGGAAGAGGGTTTTAATCTCGTCACTGGAGAGGATCTGAGGGAAGAGGGTTTTAATCTCGTCACTGGAGAGGATCCGAGGGAAGAGGGTTTTAATCTCGTCACTAGAGAGGATACGAGGGAAGAGGGTTTTAATCTCGTCACTGGAGAGGATCCGAGGGAAGAGGGTTTTAATCTCGTCACTGGAGAGGATACGAGGGAAGAGGGTTTTAATCTCGTCACTGGAGAGGATCTGAGAGAAGAGGGTTTTAATCTCGTCACTGGAGAGGATACGAGGGAAGAGGGTTTTAATCTCGTCACTGGAGAGGATACGAGGGAAGAGGGTTTTAATCTCGTCACTGGAGAGGATCCGAGGGAAGAGGGTTTAAATCTCGTCACTGGAGGATCCGAGGGAAGAGGGTTTTAATCTCGTCACTGGAGAGGATCCGAGGGAAGAGGGTTTTAATCTCGTCACTGGATAGGATCCGAGGGAAGAGGGTTTAAATCTCGTCACTGGAGAGGATCCGAGGGAAGAGGGTTTTAATCTCGTCACTGGAGAGGATCCGAGGGAAGAGGGTTTTAATCTCGTCACTGGAGAGGATCCGAGGGAAGAGGGTTTTAATCTCGTCACTGGAAAGGATCCGAGGGAAGAGGGTTTAAATCTCGTCACTGGAGAGGATCCGATGGAAGAGGGTTTTAATCTCGTCACTGGAGAGGATCCGATGGAAGAGGGTTTTAATCTCGTCACTGGAGAGGATCCGAGGGAAGAGGGTTTAAATCTCGTCACTGGAGAGGATCCGAGGGAAGAGGGTTTTAATCTCGTCACTGTAGAGGATCCGAGGGAAGAGGGTTTTAATCTCGTCACTGGAGAGGATCCGAGGGAAGAGGGTTTTAATCTCGTCACTGGAAAGGATCCGAGGGAAGAGGGTTTAATCTCGTCACTGGAGAGGATCCGATGGAAGAGGGTTTTAATCTCGTCACTGGAGAGGATCCGATGGAAGAGGGTTTTAATCTCGTCACTGGAGAGGATCCGAGGGAAGAGGGTTTTAATCTCGTCACTGGAGAGGATCCGAGGGAAGAGGGTTTTAATCTTGTCACTGGAGAGGATCCCAGGGAAGAGGATTTAAATCTCGTCACTTGAGAGGATCCGAGGGAAGAGGGTTTTATTCTCGTCTCTGGAGAGGATCCGAGGGAAGAGGGTTTTATCTCGTCACTGGAGAGGATCCGAGGAAGAGGGTTTTAATCTCGTCACTGGAGAGGATCCGAGGAAGAGGGTTTTAATCTCGTCACTGGAGAGGATCCGAGGGAAGAGGGTTTAATCTCGTCACTGGAGAGGATCCGAGGGAAGAGGGTTTTAATCTCGTCACTGGAGAGGATCCGAGGGAAAGAGGGTTTTAATCTCGTCACTGGAGAGGATCCGAGGGAAGAGGGTTTTAATCTCGTCACTGGAGAGGATGCGAGGGAAGAGGGTTTTAATCTCGTCACTGGAGAGGATGCGAGGGAAGAGGGTTTTAATCTCGTCACTGGAGAGGATCCGAGGGAAGATGGTTTTAATCTCGTCACTGGAGAGGATCCGAGGGAAGAGGGTTTAATCTCGTCACTGGAGAGGATCCGAGGGAAGAGGGTTTTAATCTCGTCACTGGAGAGGATCCGAGGGAAGAGGGTTTAATCTCGTCACTGGAGAGGATCCGAGGGAAGAGGGTTTTAATCTCGTCACTGGAGAGGATCCGAGGGAAGAGGGTTTAAATCTCGTCACTGGAGAGGATCCGAGGGAAGAGGGTTTTATTCTCGTCACTGGAGAGGATCCGAGGGAAGAGGGTTTAATCTCGTCACTGGAGAGGATCCGAGGGAAGAGGGTTTTAATCTCGTCACTGGAGAGGATCCGAGGGAAGAGGGTTTTAATCTCGTCACTGGAGAGGATCCGAGGGAAGAGGGTTTAATCTCGTCACTGGAGAGGATCCGAGGGAAGAGGGTTTTAATCTCGTCACTGGAGAGGATCCGAGGGAAGAGGGTTTTAATCTCGTCACTGAGAGGATCCGAGGGAAGAGGGTTTAATCTCGTCACTGGAGAGGATCCGAGGGAAGAGGGTTTTAATCTCGTCACTGGAGAGGATCCGAGTAAAGAGGGTTTAAATCTCGTCACTGGAGAGGATCCGAGGGAAGAGGGTTTTAATCTCGTCACTGGAGAGGATCCGATGGAAGAGGGTTTTAATCTCGTCACTGGAGAGGATCCGAGGGAAGAGGGTTTTAATCTCGTCACTGGAGAGGATCCGAGGGAAGAGGGTTTTAATCTTGTCACTGGAGAGGATCCCAGGGAAGAGGGTTTAAATCTCGTCACTGAGAGGATCCGAGGGAAGAGGGTTTATCATCTCTCTATCCGAGGGAAGAGGGTTTAAATCTCGTCACTGGAGAGGATCCGAGGGAAGAGGGTTTTATTCTCGTCACTGGAGAGGATCCGAGGGAAGAGGGTTTTAATCTCGTCACTGGAGAGGATCCGAGGGAAGAGGGTTTAAATCTCGTCACTGGAGAGGATCCGAGGGAAGAGGGTTTAAATCTCGTCACTGGAGAGGATCCGAGGGAAGAGGGTTTAAATCTCGTCACTGGAGAGGATCCGAGGGAAGAGGGTTTTAATCTCGTCACTGGAGAGGATCCGAGGGAAGAGGGTTTTAATCTCGTCACTGGAGAGGATCCGAGGGAAGAGGGTTTTAATCTCGTCACTGGAGAGGATCCGAGGGAAGAGGGTTTTAATCTCGTCACTGGAGAGGATCCGAGGGAAAGGGTTTTAATCTCGTCACTGGAGAGGATCCGAGGGAAGAGGGTTTTAATCTCGTCACTGGAGAGGATCCGAGGGAAGAGGGTTTTAATCTCGTCACTGGAGAGGATCCGAGGGAAAGGGTTTTAATCTCGTCACTGGAGGATCCGAGGGAAGAGGGTTTTAATCTCGTCACTGGAGAGGATCCGAGGGAAGAGGGTTTAATCTCGTCACTGGAGAGATCCGAGGGAAGAGGGTTTTAATCTCGTCACTGGAGAGGATCGAGGGAAGAGGGTTTTAATCTCGTCACTGGAGAGGATACGAGGGAAGAGGGTTTTAATCTCGTCACTGGAGAGGATACGAGGGAAGAGGGTTTTAATCTCGTCACTGGAGAGGATACGAGGGAAGAGGGTTTTAATCTCGTCACTGGAGAGGATCGAGGGAAGAGGGTTTTAATCTCGTCACTGGAGAGGATACGAGGGAAGAGGGTTTTAATCTCGTCACTGGAGAGGATACGAGGGAAGAGGGTTTTAATCTCGTCACTGGAGAGGATACGAGGGAAGAGGGTTTTAATCTCGTCACTGGAGAGGATACGAGGGAAGAGGGTTTTAATCTCGTCACTGGAGAGGATACGAGGGAAGAGGGTTTTAATCTCGTCACTGGAGAGGATACGAGGGAAGAGGGTTTTAATCTCGTCACTGGAGAGGATACGAGGGAAGAGGGTTTTAATCTCGTCACTGGAGAGGATCCGAGGGAAGAGGGTTTTAATCTCGTCACTGGAGAGGATCCGAGGGAAGAGGGTTTTAATCTCGTCACTGGAGAGGATCCGAGGGAAGAGGGTTTTAATCTCGTCACTGGAGAGGATGCGAGGGAAGAGGGTTTTAATCTCGTCACTGGAGAGGATGCGAGGGAAGGGTTTTAATCTCGTCACTGGAGAGGATCCGAGGGAAGAGGGTTTTAATCTCGTCACTGGAGAGGATCCGAGGGAAGAGGGTTTTAATCTCGTCACTGGAGAGGATCCGAGGGAAGAGGGTTTTAATCTCGTCACTGGAGAGGATCCGAGGGAAGAGGGTTTTAATCTCGTCACTGGAGAGGATCCGAGGGAAGAGGGTTTTAATCTCGTCACTGGAGAGGATCCGAGGGAAGAGGGTTTTAATCTCGTCACTGGAGAGGATCCGAGGAAGAGGGTTTTAATCTCGTCACTGGAGAGGATCCGAGGGAAGAGGGTTTTAATCTCGTCACTGGAGAGGATCCGAGGGAAGAGGGTTTTAATCTGTCACTGGAGAGGATCCGAGGGAAGGGTTTTAATCTCGTCACTGGAGAGGATCCGAGGGAAGAGGGTTTTAATCTCGTCACTGGAGAGGATCCGAGGAAGAGGGTTTTAATCTCGTCACTGGAGAGGATCCGAGGGAAGAGGGTTTTAATCTCGTCACTGGAGAGGATCCGAGGGAAGAGGGTTTTAATCTCGTCACTGGAGAGGATCCGAGGGAAGAGGGTTTAAATTCTCGTCACTGGAGAGGATCCGAGGGAAGAGGGTTTTAATCTCGTCACTGGAGAGGATCCGAGGGAAGAGGGTTTAATCTCGTCACTGGAGAGGATCCGAGGGAAGAGGGTTTTAATCTCGTCACTGGAGAGGATCCGAGGGAAGAGGGTTTAATCTCGTCACTGGAGAGGATCCGAGGGAAGAGGGTTTTAATCTCGTCACTGGAGAGGATCCGAGGGAAGAGGGTTTTAATCTCGTCACTGGAGAGGATCCGAGGGAAGAGGGTTTTAATCTCGTCACTGGAGAGGATCCGAGGGAAGAGGGTTTTAATCTCGTCACTGGAGAGGATCCGAGAAGAGGGTTTTAATCTCGTCACTGGAGAGGATCCGAGGGAAGAGGGTTTTAATCTCGTCACTGGAGAGGATCCGATGGAAGAGGGTTTTAATCTCGTCACTGGAGAGGATCCGAGGGAAGAGGGTTTTAATCTCGTCACTGGAGAGGATCCGAGGGAAGAGGGTTTTAATCTCGTCACTGGAGAGGATCCGAGGGAAGAGGGTTTTAAATCTCGTCACTGAGAGGATCCGAGGGAAGAGGGTTTTATTCTCGTCACTGGAGAGGATCCGAGGGAAGAGGGTTTTATCTCGTCACTGGAGAGGATCCGGGAAGAGGGTTTTAATCTCGTCACTGGAGAGGATCCGAGGGAAGAGGGTTTAAATCTCGTCACTGGAGAGGATCCGAGGGAAGAGGGTTTTATTCTCGTCACTGGATAGGATCCGAGGGAAGAGGGTTTTAATCTCGTCACTGGAGAGGATCCGAGGGAAGAGGGTTTTATTCTCGTCACTGGATAGGATCCGAGGGAAGAGGGTTTTAATCTCGTCACTGGAGAGGATCCGAGGGAAGAGGGTTTAAATCTCGTCACTGGAGAGGATCCGAGGGAAGAGGGTTTAAATCTCGTCACTGGAGAGGATCCGAGGGAAGAGGGTTTAAATCTCATCACTGGAGAGGATCCGATGGAAGAGGGTTTTAATCTCGTCACTGGAGAGGATACGAGGGAAGAGGGTTTTAATCTCGTCACTGGAGAGGATCCGAGGGAAGAGGGTTTTAATCTCGTCACTGGAGAGGATCCGAGGGAAGAGGGTTTTAATCTCGTCACTGGAGAGGATCCGAGGGAAAAGGGTTTTAATCTCGTCACTGGAGAGGATCCGAGGGAAGAGGGTTTTAATCTCGTCACTGGAGAGAATCCGAGGGAAGAGGGTTTTAATCTCGTCACTGGAGAGGATGCGAGGGAAGAGGGTTTTAAACTGGTCACTGGAGAGGATCCGAGGGAAGAGGGTTTTAATCTCGTCACTGGAGAGGATCCAAGGGAAGAGGGTTTTAATCTCGTCACTGGAGAGGATACGAGGGAAGAGGGTTTTAATCTCGTCACTGGAGAGGATCTGAGGGAAGAGGGTTTTAATCTCGTCACTGGAGAGGATACGAGGGAAGAGGGTTTTAATCTCGTCACTGGAGAGGATACGAGGGAAGAGGGTTTTAATCTCGTCACTGGAGAGGATCCGAGGGAAGAGGGTTTTAATCTCGTCACTGAGAGGATACGAGGGAAGAGGGTTTTAATCTCGTCACTGGAGAGGATCCGAGGGAAGAGGGTTTTAATCTCGTCACTGGAGAGGATACGAGGGAAGAGGGTTTTAATCTCGTCACTGGAGAGGATACGAGGGAAGAGGGTTTTAATCTCGTCACTGGAGAGGATCCGAGGAAGAGGGTTTTAATCTCGTCACTGGAGAGGATACGAGGGAAGAGGGTTTTAATCTCGTCACTGGAGAGGATACGAGGGAAGAGGGTTTTAATCTCGTCACTGGAGAGGATCCGAGGGAAGAGGGTTTAAATCTCGTCACTGGAGAGGATCCGAGGGAAGAGGGTTTTAATCTCGTCACTGGAGAGGATCCGAGGGAAGAGGGTTTTAATCTCGTCACTGGAGAGGATGCGAGGGAAGAGGGTTTAATCTCGTCACTGGAGAGGATGCGAGGGAAGAGGGTTTTAATCTCGTCACTGGAGAGGATCCGAGGGAAGATGGTTTTAATCTCGTCACTGGAGAGGATCGAGGGAAGAGGGTTTAAATCTCGTCATGGAGAGGATCCGAGGGAAGAGGGTTTTAATCTCGTCACTGGAGAGGATCCGATGGAAGAGGGTTTTAATCTCGTCACTGGAGAGGATCCGAGGGAAGAGGGTTTTAATCTCGTCACTGGAGAGAATCCGAGCGAAGAGGGTTTTAATCTCGTCACTGGAGAGGATCCGAGGGAAGAGGGTTTAAATCTCGTCACTGGAGAGGATCCGAGGGAAGAGGGTTTTAATCTCGTCACTGGAGAGGATGCGAGGGAAGAGGGTTTTAATCTCGTCACTGGAGAGGATGCGAGGGAAGAGGGTTTTAATCTCGTCACTGGAGAGGATCCGAGGGAAGATGGTTTTAATCTCGTCACTGGAGAGGATCCGAGGGAAGAGGGTTTAAATCTCGTCACTGGAGAGGATCCGAGGGAAGAGGGTTTTAATCTCGTCACTGGAGAGGATCCGATGGAAGAGGGTTTTAATCTCGTCACTGGAGAGGATCCGAGGGAAGAGGGTTTTAATCTCGTCACTGGAGAATATCCGAGCGAAGAGGGTTTTAATCTCGTCACTGGAGAGGATCCGAGGGAAGAGGGTTTAAATCTCGTCACTGGAGAGGATCCGAGGGAAGAGGGTTTTAATCTCGTCACTGGAGAGGATCCGAGGGAAGAGGGTTTTAATCTCGTCACTGGAGAGGATGCGAGGGAAGAGGGTTTTAATCTCGTCACTGGAGAGGATGCGAGGGAAGAGGGTTTTAATCTCGTCACTGAGAGGATCCGAGGGAAGATGGTTTTAATCTCGTCACTGGAGAGGATCCGAGGGAAGAGGGTTTAAATCTCGTCACTGGAGAGGATCCGAGGGAAGAGGGTTTTAATCTCGTCACTGGAGAGGATCCGAGGGAAGAGGGTTTTAATCTCGTCACTGGAGAGGATCCGAGGGAAGAGGGTTTTAATCTCGTCACTGGGGAGGATCCGAGGGAAGAGGGTTTAAATCTCGTCACTGGAGAGGATCCGAGGGAAGAGGGTTTTAATCTCGTCACTGGAGAGGATCCGAGGGAAGAGGGTTTAAATCTCGTCACTGGAGAGGATCCGAGGGAAGAGGGTTTTAATCTCGTCACTGGAGAGGATCCGAGGGAAGAGGGTTTTAATCTCGTCACTGGAGAGGATCCGAGGGAAGAGGGTTTAAATCTCGTCACTGGAGAGGATCCGAGGGAAGAGGGTTTTAATCTCGTCACTGGAGAGGATCCGAGGGAAGAGGGTTTTAATCTCGTCACTGTAGAGGATCCGAGGGAAGAGGGTTTTAATCTCGTCACTGGAGAGGATCCGAGGGAAGAGGGTTTTAATCTCGTCACTGGAGAGGATACGAGGGAAGAGGGTTTTAATCTCGTCACTGGAGAGGATCCGATGGAAGAGGGTTTTAATCTCGTCACTGGAGAGGATCCGATGGAAGAGGGTTTTAATCTCGTCACTGGAGAGGATCCGAGGGAAGAGGGTTTTAATCTCGTCACTGGAGAGGATCCGAGGGAAGAGGGTTTTAATCTTGTCACTGGAGAGGATCCCAGGGAAGAGGGTTTAAATCTCGTCACTTGAGAGGATCCGAGGGAAGAGGGTTTTATTCTCGTCTCTGGAGAGGATCCGAGGGAAGAGGGTTTTATTCTCGTCACTGGAGAGGATCCGATGGAAGAGGGTTTTAATCTCGTCACTGGAGAGGATCCGAGGGAAGAGGGTTTTAATCTCGTCACTGGAGAATATCCGAGCGAAGAGGGTTTTAATCTCGTCACTGGAGAGGATCCGAGGGAAGAGGGTTTAAATCTCGTCACTGGAGAGGATCCGAGGGAAGAGGGTTTTAATCTCGTCACTGGAGAGGATCCGAGGGAAGAGGGTTTTAATCTCGTCACTGGAGAGGATGCGAGGGAAGACGGTTTTAATCTCGTCACTGGAGAGGATGCGAGGGAAGAGGGTTTTAATCTCGTCACTGGAGAGGATCCGAGGGAAGATGGTTTTAATCTCGTCACTGGAGAGGATCCGAGGGAAGAGGGTTTAAATCTCGTCACTTGAGAGGATCCGAGGGAAGAGGGTTTTAATCTCGTCACTGGAGAGGATCCGAGGGGAGGGGTTTTAATCTCGTCACTGGAGAGGATCCGAGGGAAGAAGAGGGTTTTAATCTCGTCACTGGAGAGGATCCGAGGGAAGAGGGTTAAATCTCGTCACTCGAGAGGATCCGAGGGAAGAGGGTTTTAATCTCGTCACTGGAGAGGATCCGAGGGAAGAGGGTTTAAATCTCGTCACTGGAGAGGATCCGAGGGAAGAGGGTTTTAATCTCGTCACTGGAGAGGATCCGAGGGAAGAGGGTTTTAATCTCTCGTCACTGGAGAGGATCCGAGGGAAGAGGGTTTAAATCTCGTCACTGGAGAGGATCCGAGGGAAGAGGGTTTAATCTCGTCACTGGAGAGGATCCGAGGGAAGAGGGTTTTAATCTCGTCACTGTAGAGGATCCGAGGGAAGAGGGTTTTAATCTCGTCACTGGAGAGGATCCGAGGGAAGAGGGTTTTAATCTCGTCACTGGAGAGGATCCGAGGGAAGAGGGTTTAAATCTCGTCACTGGAGAGGATCCGATGGAAGAGGGTTTAATCTCGTCACTGGAGAGGATCCGATGGAAGAGGGTTTTAATCTCGTCACTGGAGAGGATCCGAGGGAAGAGGGTTTTAATCTCGTCACTGGAGAGGATCCGAGGGAAGAGGGTTTTAATTGTCACTGGAGAGGATCCCAGGAAGAGGGTTTAAATCTCGTCACTTGAGAGGATCCGAGGGAAGAGGGTTTTATTCTCGTCTCTGGAGAGGATCCGAGGGAAGAGGGTTTTATTCTCGTCACTGGAGAGGATCCGAGGGAAGAGGGTTTTAATCTCGTCAGGAGAGGATCCGAGGGAAGGGGTTTAAATCTCGTCACTGGAGAGGATCCGAGGGAAGAGGGTTTTATTCTCGTCACTGGATAGGATCCGAGGGAAGAGGGTTTTTAATCTCGTCACTGGAGAGGATCCGAGGGAAGAGGGTTTAATCTCGTCACTGGAGATTATCCGAGGGAAGAGGGTTTAAATCTCGTCACTGGAGAGGATCCGAGGGAAGAGGGTTTAAATCTCATCACTGGAGAGGATCCGATGGAAGAGGGTTTTAATCTCGTCACTGGAGAGGATCCGAGGGAAGAGGGTTTTAATCTCGTCACTGGAGAGGATCCGAGGGAAGAGGGTTTTAATCTCGTCACTGGAGAGGATCCGAGGGAAGAGGGTTTTAATCTCGTCACTGGAGAGGATCCGAGGGAAGAGGGTTTTAATCTCGTCACTGGAGAGGATCGAGGGAAGAGGGTTTTAATCTCGTCACTGGAGAGGATCCGAGGGAAGAGGGTTTTAATCTCGTCACTGGAGAGAATCCGAGGGAGGAAGAGGGTTTTAATCTCGTCACTGGAGAGGATGCGAAGGAAGAGGGTTTAAACTGGTCACTGGAGAGGATCCGAGGGAAGAGGGTTTTAATCTCGTCATGGAGAGGATCAGCGAGGGAAGAGGGATTTAATCTCGTCACTGGAGAGGATCCGATGGAAGAGGGTTTTAATCTCGTCACTGGAGAGGATCCGAGGGAAGAGGGATTTAATCTCGTCCCTGGAGAGGATCCGATGGAAGAGGGTTTAATCTCGTCACTGGAGAGGATCCGAGGGAAGAGGGTTTTAATCTCGTCACTGGAGAGGATCCGAGGGAAGAGGGTTTTAATCTCGTCACTGGAGAGGATCCGAGGGAAGAGGGATTTAATCTCGTCACTGGAGAGGATCCGATGGAAGAGGGTTTTAATCTCGTCACTGGAGAGGATCCGAGGGAAGAGGGATTTAATCTCGTCACTGGAGAGGATCCGATGGAAGAGGGTTTTAATCTCGTCACTGGAGAGGATCCGAGGGAAGAGGGATTTAATCTCGTCACTGGAGAGGATACGAGGGAAGAGGGTTTAATCTCGTCACTGGAGAGGATCCGAGGGAAGAGGGATTTAATCTCGTCACTGGAGAGGATCCGAGGAAGAGGGTTTTAATCTCGTCACTGGAGAGGATCCGAGGGAAGAGGGATTTAATCTCGTCACTGGAGAGGATCCGAGGGAAGAGGGATTTAATCTCGTCACTGGAGAGAATCCGAGGGAAGAGGGTTTTAATCTCGTCACTGGAGAGAATCCGAGGGAAGAGGTTTTAATCTCGTCACTGGAGAGGATCCGAGGGAAGAGGGTTTTAAATCTCGTCACTGGAGAGGATCCGAGGGAAGAGGGATTTAATCTCGTCACTGGAGAGGATCCGATGGAAGAGGGATTTAATCTCGTCACTGGAGAGATCCGAGGGAAGAGGTTTTAATCTCGTCACTGGAGAGGATCCGGGAAGAGGGATTTAATCTCGTCACTGGAGAGGATCCGAGGGAAGAGGGATTTAATCTCGTCACTGGAGAGGATCCGAGGGAAGAGGGATTTAATCTCGTCACTGGAGAGGATCCGAGGGAAGAGGGTTTTAATCTCGTCACTGGAGAGAATCCGAGGGAAGAGGGATTTAATCTCGTCACTGGAGAGGATCGAGGGAAAGATTAATCTCGTCACTGGAGAGAATCCGAGGGAAGAGGGATTTAATCTCGTCACTGAGAGGATCCGAGGAAGAGGGATTTAATCTCGTCACTGGAGAGAATCCGAGGAAGAGGGTTTTAATCTCGTCACTGGAGAGAATCCGAGGGAAGAGGGTTTTAATCTCGTCACTGGAGAGGATCCGAGGGAAGAGGGATTTAATCTCGTCACTGGAGAGGATCCGAGGGAAGAGGGATTTAATCTCGTCACTGGAGAGGATCCGAGGGAAGAGGGATTTAATCTCGTCACTGGAGAGGATCCGAGGGAAGGGGGATTTAATCTCGTCACTGGAGAGGATACGAGGGAAGAAAGTTTTAATCTCGCCACTTCGTTAACTACTAGTGAAGCAATCCAAGCACCAGCTACTTAAATTTTCTGATATCAACAGATCAATCATTGATAGAATTCTAAAAGGTGTGATACCTAAGTATTTTTTTTCAAATATGTTGTCGTAACAAATCTTGATGAACTACACCGTACCTGCATATGATGATTTCATTCCGGAATTGGTCCCTACATTTTTGTTAGGTGAAACTGTCACTGCAAATGACGTCATTTCTTTCGGCACGGTTGTTGTTGCTTTTGCGGCTGTACTTTTGGCGGTTGTTGTACCACACACAACAGACTGTGCGTATTCCTGAAGTTTCAGGTTAGTTCTCTCGTCCGGATGGCAGTCAAACGGTGAGGAGTAGTATATTGCGTACATTGAGGTAATTCTGTCTAAACATTCTGGGATGTTTCTTCCCACACAGAAGAAAACCTCAAAAAGCGCACTGAAAGTAGAGGCAAAATCAAATATATTACAAAGAGTTAATAATAGCTTGATGCAATATAAACAGCAATATATATGTGTGTGTGTGTGTGTGTGTGTGTGTGTGTGTGTTAACCTGACACAAGACAATTACAGGTTTTTGGTTTAAGTGTGTGTTCTTTGATACATAAACGTTAGGGTTTATCCCTAGTAAAATCCCATAATTACATGTTAGGAAGTAAAACTACAGTGTGTTTTTCGCCTCCCATCTGTAACATTTTAGGTCGGTCAGTGCCCTCTACCGGAGCAATAATGCATTACATAACCCTTATGTTTTCAATCTTAATAATGCATATTGTTTACACATTAATTAGTTTATTACCCGTAATACTTAATGAGGTACACGTGTGAAACACAAACCTAATACCAAATCGTGAAGTAATTTGCATATTTTTCAATTTTACTATGGTTTGTTTTTTTAAATTGTCGTTGTTACATGTACAGTTGCTATTAATTCCAAAGTTTACATATGTTAGGTAACTCGATAGGGTTTATTTTCTATTATAAACCCATTAAAGCATTATCATATGCTGCCTGGACAAGATTAAAAGACTTTCCCAGGCAGATCAAAAACGCCAAAAAAGCTATTAATTAGCCAATATTTGCTAAACTACTTGGTCAACAAAAATTATTGCACATTTATACTGGTTTTAACATACTGCAAGACGTTACCACCGGAGATGTTCGCAAAATCCAAATGTTATCATTTAATGGCACTTTGTAACTATGATGTGTCTGAAGTATAAACTAAATTAATCGCTGAATTTAAAAGCAAAAACCCTTAAAATAATGAATTTTATTTGAATTGTAATAATTAACACCAACATGAATTGTTAGTAAAATGTTTCCAAAACTATAAAAGTAATTAAGTGAACATGTAAGGGATATACAAGATACAATAAACTACGGGAATACCAGATTTATAGCCTAGGTTTGAAACTCACTTGATATTTGTTACGATGCTAAAATTCGGTTACTTGCCGTAGGTACCTACCATGATTTTATTCAACATGTTGAGCTCTTACGTAACTAACCAATGCCATTAGAACATTAACTCAAATTTTGTATGGCAGTCATCACATTCCTATACAAGATGTCCTGTACATATCCAAAATATGATCAGATATGCCAGATATCCCATACATGTAGTCTCCATGTTCTTTTATTTGTCCATTTTGTTTTCCACACGTGGCGGATTTAGCGAGCTAAATAGGAACTACTTACCCTTCCGAAGCACCAGGCCTCAGTTACCTTATTATAGATGTTCACGTGTTTAACCTTTTAGAGCAAATCAAAGTTTATGTTTTGACTTTTACATTGACCAATATTTTTGTGTTTTATTGATGCTAATTTGATCTCAGCTTACGGGGTAATTTACGGTGGCTTTTAAGTCAAAAGGTCAACTAAGTTGGTCACTTTTATTATAATTATTCATATAGGTTTAAAGAATATAATTACGATTAAGTTCTTAGACTAATATAGAAATCTGATGATGTCAGAGGACGCGTGTTTTGCGTAGTAATAAATGGGGACTAAATTAACACTGATTTTTTATTATAAAACTTAAATTGAGAACAACAGCTTTTACATGAACTATAAATCCAATTGGTCATGTGACTTGCTTATGAATATTCATGTAACGTCATTAATCTGTCTGTTGAGTTGGATGAACGCGCATGGCGTTAGCACAACAGTCGTTTAATTTATATAAGGATTGAAACAAGAAGTGCAAAATTGAACTGTCTCGAACTGGAGTTTATTGCACTGTAGTGTATTCAGTTACTTTTGAATTTTAATAACTTGAATCATAATACATTTACATTCATAAGTAGCACATATGTATTATTTCATAAACATTAAAAAAAGTAGCAAACACATGACAGCGTTGTTTGAGGCATTGAAAGACAGTGGACGCTATAGCACTAATAATCTATTATGAACCTCTCTCGAGGAAACTGTTCTCCTAGAGTGTTGTCGACTCGGCCACTATAACTCTCCAGACAACACTATAGGAAAACTGTTCCCGAGGGAGAGGTCCATAATTGATTTAGTACATCAAATGTCTGTGTTTTCAAAGTTGGAGCAAGACTTATTTTCAAACGAATTGTTTGCTTTATTCAACATTCTAAATAATCAACAATTACCAATCACCGAACTATACCTAGGTATAGTCTCACTGCTATGCGTTGTCAAGGACAGATGATTTCTACACGAATTAGAATTCATGTAGTTATCCATGATTATCCAACAAATTAACATGTGATGTACTATAACATGTTTTGCTTATCTCTACGTGTTTGTTTCTTTACTGTTTCCAGTTGTTGTTTTTTACATGATGTAAGCAAGTGCTTGTTTTTCAGGCAAAGCATCGTTGCTTTCTTCAGCGATAAGCCATTCAAATCTTGACAGTAATCTAGAAACTACACATATTTCTTGCGCTGTGGCCACCATAAATCGGTGCATTTTATTTAATGCATACTCTCGAAGCCTAAATAATAATAATAATAATAATAATAATAATATTTATCTTACCTACACAATTTTGTTTTATTATTGTGAAACTCAAAGCCATTATGCTCAGTTATTAAGATGCTATCTTCATTTTTACATTTTCTTGAATAAAAATTATTCCTTCACTGGTGCAATTTTTACAGCCAGAGACACCTGAAATAAATCAAATAAATATTCATAAGATGTCACATTAGGAAGAATCAATGAGAGATCGGAAGAAAAATGTCATGGTTTTGTGGGTACGGTATAATCTGAAACGGGTACGGTAAACCGAAACTTTTAAACACAGTGTTAACTTGAGCTATTACTGTTGTAAACAGTCAATACACGTACAAATAATTACGTAATACATGTAGTTCCAGGGGAAAAAAACCAGCTTTTTTTAGAATGTGTTCGAACAGACATGTTACCAAGTCTGAGGTGTGGTGTCCAATGGCTGCTCAGTACTAATGTGGATGTACTGTGAAATATTTTAATTTTCTTAATCAACCAACACAATACAAAATCTTGTATTAGATTATTGGTTATTTGCTGTTTGTAATTTTCCTAGCTGAAAAATGAATTTGACTGTCCTCAAATTGACTTTGCAGTGCAGGCGTGTAGAAAATTCGATGACACGCAATTACTGAACTCGGTTGTCAAACGGCAGGGATATGGATCGTCAGTGGTTGATTACCTGTAGAGAGATAGATAACAGCTGCTTAATAAAAACAATAAATAAACAGCCGAGCTAATGAAGGCCAAAATGAGCTTTCGTTATCTTAGTGTTAAACTTTCGACAGAGCTTTACTGTATAGGTAAAATATTTAAAAAGCATATCAACCTGCAGATAGGGTTGAATCTAATCATTATGCCAACGGCGGGAGTGTTATATTAATAGAAATGTTAATATGACAAATATATATGTTAATAACAGGTGACAAGTTATTTACTACAGTCTGGTATAGTAAAGACCTGTCTAAAGTTTAACACTAAGCTAGCCGCATTGTCTGTACAATCGACCCCTCGTTAGAAATATCTCAGCAGCCGCCATATGTTTCAATCTCTCGGCATATGTTTGTGTCATTAGCGATTCATAACTCTTTCACATATCAGCCGAGTTTTTACTTCTTTTCGTTAGCTCAGTGTTAAACTTGTGACAGATCTGTAACGTATAAGTATAAACTTGATAACCTGTTATAGGAATACTTAAAATCGGAAGTCAATGATGGACCAAACCCTAACCAAATGTTTACCATCTCTGGATATGGGCGATGTCCATCTGGTCATTCAATATAAACTCTTCAAACACACACACACACACACACACACACACACACACACACACACACACACTGCTTGGTGTTTCTGTTTGTGCAAGGCAAGCGACAAGCTACATCTAATGTGAGTGAAGTCTTAAGTTAAAAATGCATACAGGGGTTATGTATAAAGGTTTGAATGGTTTTCTGAACAAATTTTTACAATTTTCTACGCTCAAAGTTCATTCTCCCGGAGCACCCGGTCTTATTTACCTGGTGGAAGTTAACGAGTTTCACATGGCCAGTTTTCAAAGTTTTTTATTTAGCCTTTTTCGGATTTTGGCTTGAACATAAACTATCAATATGTTTGTTTGTTAATGTCATTATCAATTATAATAACATAAACTAGAAATACTGTTAGCCACAAGCTCCCAAAAAATACCCCCCGCTCCCAAAAATCTATCGGATCAAATTTTTAAATAGGAGGTGCACATCTAAATTATATCACAAAGATTGTGTGGAAGTTTCATGAAAATCCATTGAAGGGTTTAGGAGGAGTTGCGGATAAGAGATAGGTACCCTAAGGTGTAACGGAAGGACGGACGGACACCCCTATCACTATATACCCCCCACTTTTTAAGCGGGGGTATAAAAACATTGTTAGACCCTTTGAGTGATAATTTATTCAAAACAGAGAAATCAGTAAAATGTATTCATTTTAAATGGTTTATCTGTGGAAAATGTCGCTATCAAGTATTGATCTAAATGTGGACAAATTGAATTGTAGTTTGCTTGTACAGTCTAACCTGTCTGTTTGACTGTACAAGCAAACACCCAAGGGAACCAGTAAAAGTGAACTTTATGGGCAGGTAACCTTTATATACAGGTTCAAATAATATGAATAAAGAACAATTGGGATACAATTCTATTGGCCTTTATAAGCAGATAACTTTTATATAGAGGTGGCCTTTATAGACTGTACTTGTATTTTTGTAACCTTTGTATAGAGGTGGCCTTTAGACTGTATAATTAAATTTCTTGTACATGATGTGTATTCGATAATTATTAAGGACTTCGATAAACATCCTTTTTAAACTATATTTCCATATGTTCAAGTGGAAAGTCGTCTTAAAGTTATCTTAGTTGTAAAGAATGGATCCGTTCTCTGATTTATAATAAAGACATAAAGCCATAGCTAAATGTAATAATAATGATGATGAAACAATTAATATTATAATAAAAAACAAACAAACTAATCCATGTCCAAATCGCAAGCCAGAAGCAAAGTGAAAACTTCGGAACTGACAAGTTAAGTTAGACATGTGAACTTACACCAGGGAAGTGAGGCCGGGTTCTCCGGAATAGTAAGCACCTCCTGTTTAGCTAGCTACAACCGCCACGTGTGTAATCAAAATTGAGTGAAAAGAACATTGAACTAGGGGACGTCAAATATATGCATGACAATCCTAGACACAGAGACATTAAATTTATCACTAAAACTGTGATGGCGGTCCTTTGTTCCCCAGGGAATCAATAGGAATAAGTCAATCAAGACTGTGATGACGGCCATAAAACCCTTTGAGGGCCTTGATAAGCTTAGGCTTGCAATATATATGGGTCAACGGTTTATGTGTAATTAGCAGCTTGTTTCGTTGTTTAAAGTTCTCATAGTGGGAACGAGCAGTTCCATAGCGTATTAATTAGAAAACAAATACACCATAAACAGGAGAAGCAGGTATATTGCTGCATAGATAAGGAAAGTTGACAATAGAGAAAATTGAAGTCATCACGTTAGTCGTACAATTTCAAATTTAGCCTTACTTTGACGTCATATTTGAGGTATAAGTCTCTATATGAAACAGAACTTCATATGTTCAATATTCAAGACAGATTTCAAGTCACCTATATCTTATTATTATTATTATTATTATTATTTACTAGTATCATTAGTATTATTATTAATGAGATATCAAAGGTAGGGTAGTCCGACAAGGGCGGTATACCTGCCTTTGAGATAAATTGATATAGGAATGTTTACAATTTAACCTTCGTAGTCAATATCGTTGATATAAGTATTAAGTTCGTAAGTAAATACAATAGTTTACATACAATAACGTTATGTGGTTTAATATTAGACAGATTAAAACAAAAAATGAAATTCAATAATGCAATGTATTATAATTACTATTCTAGCCATTTGAGGATTTTTTTACGTTTGTGTGAATATTACACTAAATACCTATCATCATTACACGTGGTTAATATATAACATACATGTACTTACCTTGGTGTGACAATCCTAACACGACGACGACACACAATATAAACAGATAATATACACTAGTCATCATTTAAATTTAAAATTTAAATCCAAACTAAATATAAGTTAAATTTAACTTATATATATATATGGCTGTATAGTTTATGTGAATTTAACTTTCTAACCGAACGACCATTGGTTTATATAGTGATAACTGTTTTCAGTTTTTACTTAGTTTGGTCCAATCCGGCATCGTGAGTAATATCCAAAACATGTCCATGCAAAATCGAATAGGTGACCCAGGTTGGAAATGACCTCTATGTTGTCATTTTTCCTTTTTTGTATTTATATAGTTAAATCCACGTAACTTCAGTAGGCGTTTCATTGATAACAGCATACCTGTGTTGTATAAATGTTTAAATGACAATGAGACGCCCCAGAATTGTATGACAAATATTTACGATTTTTCATTTTTAAATAACATGTTTTTCTTTATCATATAATGTGTATATGGAACTAGTACACAATAATTTATGCAGGTATGCAAAGTATATCCTATTTTACCAATGATTAAGTCTCGAGTACGTATTTAGACTGACTTATGGCGCGATAAGGAAAGTTCCCCGTGCTTGTCGACAGTATTAGGTTTCTTGTTTATTCAATTTTTTTTAAATCCATGATTTTGATTTATTATTTTTCAATAAACATCTAGGACTTATATCAAATCTATCAGACGATAATGGTTATTAATACAAACGATTACATATTGGGAATCCCACGGCGATCAATAAACGTCATAGCTAAAAATAAACCCATCAAATAAAAATAGTATTGATTAATCTCACGGGAAATGATTTCGTTACCTAACAACCAAAGAATGGCATTGAAAGTAAGATGTTTTAATAACTAATTACACATTAAGTAGCACAGAACTGATGTCCAAAAATTTCAAGGATATTAATGTTTTGTGTCTATGTTCAGAAAAATCTCTAGAATATCAAAATTCCATCCTATCAGATTCATAAGTCAACATATCGTTTCACGTGTTTTTTAAAGTACGACTGTTTCTAAACTACATGGATTACTTCTCATATAAAAACAGACATATACCAATCCATGTCCAACTCACAATCCATAAGCAATGTAATATCCAACACAATAATCCATGTCCAACTCACAATCCCAAAGCAATGTAATATCAAACACAATAATCCATGTCCAAATCACAATCCCAAAGCAATGTAATATCAAACACAATAATCCATGTCCAACTCATAATCCCAAAGCAATATAATATCAAACACAATAATCCATGTCCAAATCACAATCCCAAAGCAATGTAATATCAAACAAAATAATCCATATCTAAATCACAGTCCCAAAGCAATGTAAAATCAAACACAATAATCCATGTCTAAATCACAATCCCAAAGCAATGTAAAATCAAACACAATAATCCATGTCTAAATCACGATCCTAAAGCAATGTAAAATCAAACACAATAATCCATGTCCAAATCACAATCCCAAAGCAAAGTTAAAATTTTAAATCTAACCAATAAGGTTAAACACGTAAACTTCTACCAGGGAACTGCAGTCATACGCTCCGGAAGAGTATGCAAATCCTTTCTAACTAGCATTAGCCGTTTCAATCAAAATTGAGAATTAAAGAAGAAACATAGGGGCTATGGAATATCCAGAGTAATTCTGGACACAGAGACATCATACTTATCAACGATATCGTAAAGGATGAAGAAGTCATGATTAAGCGTAGAAAATAAGAGTTTTTACCACAATAACTTTTCTATAATGTGTTATCTTTCTTTTGACCATTGGCTGATTAATGTCTTTATCTTAATAATTTACTGTCTCATAATTACATAAATGTATCATTCAAGTATTAATTTTATTGCACTAGATGGCTGTTTCGGAATATAATTCCTCATCAGTAGTGCTTGGACCAAACTTTTGTAACCAAAAGTTTTCAAAGGGTTAAAAATTTATCAAAAGGATCAATATGAAAATAACAAAATTTAGGAGATACTTTGCATATATATAAGGGAGTATATCTAAGTTTTAAGGATTTTCATATGTTTAACTATTGGCAAATTTAGACAATATACAATTCATTGCCTGATTATATGTTATCCTCGGGAATGCTTAGTTCTTCAGCAGAGATACCAGATTTAATACCAATGTGAATTGACACAAATTTTATTTCACGATAACAAATTTCCAATGTTTTACATCAAACGTGACTGGCCATGTACCTCATAGAAGAACAAGAGAGTTTGTGAATTTTCAGTTTTTATCCATTAAGAAATATAGCAGGCCATTTGTTGAAGCTACAAAGATGGACCTGTATCTTGATACCCGATCACAACACTTTACAATGATAGTATAGACTTTAAAATCTTAAGTAGCATATTCTAAATTTGGACATTCGAGTTAGAAGTCTGAAAATTCTAACTTAGGATTGGAGACAATTTGTATCGCCAAACAACGAACACAATTTGTTGTCTAGGTCTTGATTTCATACTGCATTAGAAAATATATACAGAAATAGCTATGATTTAAAGTTCATGTAAAATTGGTTGTTATATTCGGATATTGCCACTTAATTTATACATCTCTTGCATATTGTAATTCAATGGCCACTCATGGTACCAGCCCCAGCATGCGCATTGTATTTAACGTTTTTAAAATATGTGCACTAAATTCACGTGTAAGTTAAGTATGGAAACGATGACAAATCAAGCAATGATCAGAATACACGTCAGCCTCCTGGTTCTTAAGGTAATACATGGGTGGCTCATCAGGGGTAGAAAGTAACAGACTGTTACCAGATATGGCAATGAAATAAAAGTTATGAATTGCATTGGACATTCACATGGACTGTTTGTGTAAAGATAAACTTTTTGATTGCAGTTTATATGTGTTGATACCCCCAAGGTATTGGACAGTAATAGTTTATGTTTTATGTAAAAAGAAGTATTCTGAAAACTGTTTACATTTAGGGTTATGTCGTGGTTCTATTGGACCAAATGATTTTCCATTTTTGTTTACACTATATATAGAGCACAATTTACATCATTTACAGTCATATTGATAATAGACAATAGAAAGTTGAAGATTATCGTAAAATTAAACACAAACATACCGGCCCATATTCAAATCAAATTACAAAAGAAAGGACCGGATATTTCGGAAGGGTAAGCGCCCGTCACTTGTGAAATCCAATTGCTTAGGCTTGCAATATCTCTTAGTCAACCATTTATTTGCAAGCAGATTGGTTCGTTGTATATACGAGAGCGAGTCAATAAGCAACGAGCCGAACATATTTCCGGTTGAGTTCCACGTCTTCTTTTTCCATGCGACTGCCATCTTGTGCGATGCACGTAGACGAACCGTATTCAAGTAATATCAGTCAGGAACTGAAAAATCCAGGTTCCTGTCCATTGACCCACTGCTCAACTATCTTCACGACTTCTTCGTCACACCGGAAATGACGTCCATAGATATATTTTTTTCAATTTTTAGAATTGGAAGAAGTTGCTAGTACCTAGGTCAGGCAAAAAGTCAGGATGTGGTGATGATTTATACCCGTTTTGCTCTACAGTATTCTCTGGAACTTTTCAAGTGTGGACGCCAGCGTTGTCCTGTTGCAGCATAAGACCTTTAGAGATTTTACCTTGGCGTTTTTGACGGATGTCGGGTCTCAGCTGGTTGCCATTTGTTCATCGCTAATCGGAAATGGAATAGGCTAGTTACTTATTGACTCTCTCTCTCTCTCTCTCTTTCTCTCTCTCTCCCTCTCTCTCTCAGACTTAAAATCACCGCGGAGGAATCGGTAAGACGTTCTGGTAGTAAGAAGTGATAAAACGGGAATTAGGAGGCTGTGGCGATAAGTTTATTTATTATTTATGTTAAGTATGAACACTGAAATAAAAAGCAGGAACAAACAAGCAGATTTTATGCAGAACCTTGTTAAATCTGGAGAGAAAACTGTCGCCAAATCATTCAACTCAACATACAGATATATAGATGACGTTCTGTCTCTTAACAATCCTAAATTTGGAGACTATGTAAATGTCATCTATCCTAGTGAGCTTAAAATAAAAGACACGACTGGTTCCTCAAGTTCTGCTTCATATTTAGACTTATACCTGAATTATGACGCACACGAAAGGCAACATTTGAAACTTTATGACAAACGTGATGACTTCAATTTTTCTATTGTCAACTTTCCTTTTTTATGCAGCAATATACCTGCTTCTCCTGCTTATGGTGTATTTGTTTCCCAATTAATACGCTATGGTAGAGCTTGTTCCCACTACGGGGACTTTGTACAACGAAGTAGGCTGCTTGCAAATAAATTGTTGACTCAGGGATATTGCAAGCCTAGGCTTATCAAGGCCCTCAAAAAGTTTTATGGCCGTCATCACAGTATTGTTGATAAGTTTGATGTCTCTGTGTCCAGGATTGCCTTGGATATATTTGACGTCTCATAGTTCCATGTTCCTTTCACACAATTTTGATTACACACGTGGCGGGTGTAGCTAGCTAAACAGGAGGTGCTTACCCTTCCGGAGCACCCGACCTCACTTCCCTGGTGGAAGTTCACGTGTCTAACCTAACTTGTCAGTTCCAAAGTTTTTACTTTGCTTCTGGATTGTGATTCGGAAATGGATTAGTATGTTTGTTTTTGACACATCTCGAAAAGGCAACCTATTTAATCACTAGGTTTGCTTGTAAATATTAATATCATTGTAAAAATTAAATTTAGGTATTTAAGACGAAAAGCAACTCGAATGTTTAACTCGTATGTTTGATGTGTTCAGTTCAGTCTAAATTGCATGCCAACGGATTCACACGTATGTACTTAACATTATTTGCAAATAATTTTTTTATTGTGTTTCATTGTGAATAAGATATGTTTTTAATATGCACTCCCCCGCTGTGTAGTCTATCATTTTATTTTATAAATCTGCAATCAATTAGAATAGTTACGTCCTTGGAGGGTTCAATGACCGATTTTTCAAATGATAACACATGTTATATAATGAATAGATATGTGTACTTTACAGATTATTGTTAAATTACCGTTTGTGCACCTAATCATTTTTTTATATCTTTTTAAAATCACATCCGATATATATATATAATATCCTGTATAATATTAATTTACATATACATATTTACATGTTGATTGGGTTTTACAGAGAGAGAGAGAGAGAGAGAGAGAGAGAGAGAGAGAGAGAGAGAGAGAGCAGGCGTATCGAGTTATTCTTTAATACGATATTAAATGTCAAACATGGCTAGTGATGCAAAGAGATACTTTTCATCTTGGGTCTTCTGCGCCATTACTATGCTTAGATTAGATTCTGGGTAGAGTAATTAAAGCGCGATAGAACATCTTTAGAAGATGAAGCCAGGTCTTGACTCCCACTGGATACCACCGACGAAGAAGTGTGTAACAATGTTTAGGATCTGGTAGGTGAATTCAGGTGGAAACAATAGGGCAGACATTTAGAATTATACAGTGTTTTACAATCTTGCATGATCGTTTAGTATGCGCAAGTTACAGCCCGTTGGGTCTTTCTGGTCTGACGAAAAAGTCCTGAGGGTAGTTGAGCCTCGTAGTGGGTCAATTGAAAAGACCCTGGGTTTTCAGTTCTGGGCTGATGACACTGAACACCGTTGGTCTAAGTGCACCACACTAAAGGCAATTACATCGAAAAAGAAGATTTCAACAAGAAATAAGCTAAGAAGGTTACTTATTGACTCGTACATCGAAGACTGAAAAATATTCGCCGGTCAAAAGATTTAGGTTTTGGGTCCGGTCAGTATTATTTGATCCTTGTTTACAACAATATCACTTACTATGTTTAACGCCCAGTGATCTAACTGCATTCAATTGTAAGTTCGTACAATATTTTAACAGTTAACAAACATTGTTGTTGTGATAAAGATACCAGTCGATCAAAATATAATGTGTAGTAACAAAAAATATTTATTGAGAAAAATTAAAATGTAAAAATGACATTCAGAAACAATGTATCAATAATAAATATGCAATCCATGTACAATGTATTTATCACGTGAGTAAAGCGTATTTTGTTTATTACACAATGTAATGTAGCAGGGGACGCTTACCCTTTCGAAGCACCCAAATTAAGTACTCTGATTGAATGTCATGTATTTAACCTTTTTTGACACCATTTTGGAATTACGCTTTAGACATTGATATTTGATTTTGATTGATGTTTTTAGCTATCATCTTTTTTGACATGTGCGAACAGATTGTGCCTTTCATGAGTGTAGACATAATGATATTATGACTGATGACAGCACAATCAAAATATGATCCTTTGATAAATTAATGTTTTTGTATTCGACATATACAGGGTACATGTAGCTCATATAGGTCAGACATAGCGTATCAAAATTAATCAAATATTCAAACAAGTACCCGAAAATAGACAAAACTGTATCAAATACATCAGAGCAAGTAAAAAAACCAAGGTACATACAAACGAACGAAGAAACAAATTTACTACAATGCTATAATTTGATAATACTTGAATGAAGGTGGACACTTACATATTATTCAAGTATTAATTTTACGACACTAGACGCCCGTTTCGTAATACTATACCTCATTTTAGTACATGGACCAACATTTTGAAACTAGAAAATGTTTAAAAGAAACCCAAAGGACTAAAATAAAGTTTACGAAATTTTGCTAAGGAAATACTTTGGAGTATATATACCTTAGTTTTTGAGAATCTTATTAGTTCGGTAATAATTGAATGAAGGTAGACAATTGATCGTTAAAATAGAAAGTGGTATAATTTTAGTTCTGTTTTAACTTAATCAAGAACAAACATGCCAGTGAATGTTCAAAAACAAGTTAAAACTTCTAAACTGGCACATTTAGTTAGTCACTATTGAAATGGGCCTGGATGCTCCGAAAGGGTAAGTGCCTCATGTTTAACAAAACCTTATTTGTATTCATTAAGGATAAACAACTATTGACCGATCCCCCAAACCCATAGTTTTTTAACCGACATTTTTTTTTCAATTTCCGATCAAAACTTAAAAAAAATGCATTTTACAAAGATTATGTGCACAAAATCATATCCTTTATCATTTCATAACACGTGTTTGCATTTGGAAACTGCTCATTACAAGGACGTTACTATTTTGATTTAATTTTAAGCGGATGTAGCTTGCAGATGTATAAAATAGATTTAAAGATTACACAGCGGGGGAGTGCGTAATATATACCTTTCTAATTTGAAACAAAAACAAAATATTTGCAATTTATATAGTAGTGCATATTGTTGAATCTGTTGCCATATATTTGAAGCATGCAACATTAATGAGTTACCATTTGTCTTAAAGCCCTAAAGTTAATTTCATATACATGTACATATAAAACCTAGTGATTCCTGTTCAAGATCTGTGTATTTTCTGGGCTTTATTTTAAGTTTCTAAATGAATAAACTTATCACCAGAGTGATGTAGTTTTGTTGTTATTTAAAACTAAAGTTAGTTTAACTTTTTATGTTGAATGAAATTAAGATTCTAGTAATCGTTAGAAGAAAATGCAAATAAGTAGAAAAATCGTCAACAAGGTTTCTTAAATTGTCATACGATGTTCTATCTATCAATACTGTTACATTCGTTATTAACTTAAGCATATTTATTACAATATTTATTGTCATATGCATAGTTAATTGAGTAATTAATTCATTTTTGTCGTACTGATAGTCCTGAAAACGTTATGAAGGGGGATAACTCGTCATAATCTATACTGGTCATTGAACTAATAAATGAAAACACTAGTAAAAGTAACTGTTCATTCATTTTCATCACTTTTTATCACTACGGCGTGTAATTACTTTTTATCTCTTACAAAGTGATTCTAAATGTATAAGGTTATCTAGAAGTTTTAATTTTCAAAGTAATGACATTGCCACTATAGGAGTGGAATATTTAAATAAGAAAATACATAATATTAAAAATACATTTTGGAAAGATGTTTTGGAAGCATGGTCTATTTTACAAATAAAAATTTGTCGTCAAAACTGGAACGACATTGAATCTTCGTGCATATGGTGTAATTTAATATAAAAATAAACAATGAAACAATACTTTATAAAGAATATTTGAAAAATAATATCGTTTTCATCGTTTTTTAATAGATGAAAACCAACAATTACTGAATTATGAAACTTTTAAACTAAAATACAACATCAAAACAAATTTTCTAGAGTATAAAAGTCTTATAAATTCAATTAAATATAAAGAGTATATAAAAACACTTAAGATACACCACAACAACATTAAAACAATAAACCCGTTTATACTGTTTCACTTAAAAATAATTTTTAAATCTAAAAAAGGCGCTAAAGACATGTATTTATGTTTAATTAAGACAAACAAAATACAGACAAGTGAAATAAAATGGAAATCAGAGTTTAATATTGGAGATAAAGAATGGAAAATTTACAATAGCATACCTTTTTATACAACCAAAAATACTTATCTCCAATGGTTTCAGTATAGAATAAATAATAACATTTTAGCAACAAATAGTTATCTGAAAAAATTGGAATAAGAACAGATGATAAATGTAAATTTTGTAACACATTTGCGGAAAATATAGTACATTTGTTTTGGGAGTGTCAACATGTTTATAATCTTTGGGAGAAATTAGAATTTTTTTTTGAAAATAATGGAATAAATTTAGAAATAAATCCTAAAACGGCTATCTTCGGTAACCCATACATTTCGGAAAAATTAAAACCTTTAAACTTCATATTTATCCTAGTAAGAAATTATATATACAACGCCAGATCAAATGATAGCAAATTAAATTTTAACAGTTTAAGAACAAAATTGAACTATAATATAGCATTAGAAAGAATAAGATTAAGCAATTTGGGAAAATTGGAAATTTTTGATAGGTTTTGGAAATATATTTACAGTGTTCTAATTTAATTTTTTTCACTATATACATGTATTGAATAACCATGCAGAAAATCTGTATGTATATATTGTATTATGAATGTATATAACAATTATGTAGAACTATGATATTTCATGTTTGCTTTACAAAAATAAAAAAAATATAAAAAAAACTTTTTATCAAAAAAAACCTTTATCAAGATCAAAGAACTTTGACATGCTAACTTAAATTTGTACTTGGATGTTAAAACTATCAGTGTTTTCTGTGAAAATTTAATCAACAAGAAACTATTGATAAATATTATAAAGTGCAAATTTTGTTATTACCTGTAAAAATGTAACTAAGGAAGAGATGACCGAATAGTTAAAGAACGCATAACCCAAGGAGTGATTTTTGTGACACAGAATGCATACTGAAACTTACCGATATTTTTATCAAATCAGATTACATTGTCACTTTTTTAAATTAAAATATCAATGATATTTATTTACTTGTTACAGAAAAACTGAAGATAACTTTATTTTGCACACTGTATATTTCATTTCTTATCATTCAGAGTGTAGAATTTTTGACAAATCAGCACATTAATCGTATTTAAAACCTAAGCAAGAAAAGAAGCATCGATATGGCATAGAAATACAAAAGACTGTGTGTGTCTTCAATGGCACGACCTCACTGAGACGACACATACACGAATGGACCAAAAAAGAGTCTGACTAATCTAAATCATTGGAATAAAGGAGAATGAAATAATTTTCTAAAATTTATCATATTTCATTTTCTCATTTGATGGTTTTTAAACTATAATACATTCGCTTGAACATTAATATACTTGATGAGTGGTATAGAGGAGTAACTAAACGATTATATACTGTATGTCGATCCCTAACACCAGCTCCTGCTGGCCTCATTTATCTTCAGTTCGAAGGTTTGTGGTTTTCTCTGGGGACCCGATGCCCTGCAACACCCCAGAGTTGGTGAGATGTTCCAAAGAGGCATCCATCAAAGACAGACGACAGGTATATAATATTGAGATTTTTGAAAATGTTTACCTTACATAAATATTTTCTAACATCGAAAAAATAGTCATATCTTCATTGGTCAAAAAAGAAAGTTATTGAGTTCAAATTTCTCAACTTGTGACATATTTCATAAATACTTAGCAATTTCATGTTTTGTATTTAGCACAATGTATGCAGAACCTTGTTAAATCTGGAGAGAAGACTGTCTCCAAATCATTCAACTCAACATACAGATATATAGATGACGTTCTCTCTCTTAACAATCCTAAGTTGGGAGACTATGTAAATGACATCTATCCTAGTGAGCTTGAAATAAAAGACGCGACTGATTCCTCAATTTCTGCTTCATATTTAGACTTATACCTGAATTATGACGCACACGAAAGGCTACATTTGAAACTTTATGACAAACGTGATGACTTCAATTTTTTTATTTTCAACTTTCCTTTTTTATGCAGCAATATACCTGCTTCATCTGCTTATGGTGTATCTGTTTCCCAATTAATACGCTATGGTAGAGCTTGTTCCCACTACGGAGACTTTGTACAACGAAGTAGGCTGCTTGCAAATAAATTATTGACTCAGGAATATTGCAAGCCTAGGCTTATCACGTTCCCTCAAAAAGTTTTATAGCCATCATCACAGCATTGTTGATAATTTGATGTCTCTGTGTCCAGGATTGCCCTGGATATATTTGACGTCTCATAGTTCCATGTTCCTTTCACACAATTTTGATTGCACACGTGGCGGGTGTAGCTAGCTAAACAGGAGGTGCTTACCCTTCCGGAGGACCCGGTCTTGCTTCCCTGGTGGAAGTTCACGTGTCTTACCTAACTTGTCAGTTCCAAAGTTATTACTTTGCTTCTGGATTGCGATTCGGACATAGATTAGTATGTTTGTTTTTGATAATGTCATGACGTTATTGAAACGAATATTACTATTATACACTTCCCGTACAAATTATTTTCTTAACAAAACAAAAAACAAAACATATATAATAAAAGGAAAAATATTAAAGTTGGATTTATTTATTAAGGCATTTTATATTCATTGAACAATTGTTTATAAGGTAGTTTTTCAGTACAGATTTATGGACAACTGGCTGTAAAATGCTAGCAATTTTGTCAATTTGGAATGAACCATAAAACTGTTTACTATTTTGACATGACTATAGGTTTACTGGCGTTACTATTAAGTTTTTTTTATCTTAATCGATTTAGTTCGGTTTATATTGACTTGCTTTGTACGTTCTGGTTATATTATTTGTCGAGTGCTGCTTATAAATTCATAATGTGAAATTAAAGAAAATAACGCATTGTGTCACAAAACGTTGTTATCATGCTAACCCTTTACAAACATGTTCTTTGCTTCATTTTGGCAACTTGAATCAAGTCAAGATTATACAATAGGTCTACATACATGTATGGTTTATGATGGTGCATTGCATAATAATCAACATTTACCCGTAGTATAGAAAGCCACCTCATGATATATTCTTCCGCATGTGAACTCCTGTCCGTGTATTATTCGACGATATACCACGGGTACATGTTGGTCATTTCAATTCTAACATGACTTAAAAAGAATAAATTCAAACAAACATTGCGAACTCTTTCTTCGGAAGCACATTTTACTAGATCTGTTGTATGCAGCTGTTGAGATTACCTCCATTGAAATAAATGATTTTATGAATTAAAATTACGTCACAACCATTGTTCGCGGAACATAACATGACGTCATAAGATAAACAAGGGAGTACGAGTGCGCAGATTGCAATTGACGTTTCGCCAGCCACGCCCACAATGTTCCGACAAAGGTCCTGAAACCTCGACCCGATTTGTGCCGTTTAATGACGTCACTGACACTACTACGTCATTAGTTGCCTTGACGCTGCTTTGGTACCGTGATGGCGGTCAGTGTTGGAAGATTGTGGGCGTGGTTGGCGAAACGTCAATTGCATCAACACATCTCCATGTGTAACGATGGTCGATATCAGCCGCCAATCAAGTTTCATTTGTTGGGAAAAGAAGTTTGGTAACTGCCAGGTTTCTATTGTCAGTTTTCCGTTTTCTCGAACGTTATTCTTGACACTTCTCTTTTTCCCACATCCCTTTGGGGAGGTTGTATTTTGTCACTGTCAAGTTTCTGTTGTATGATTTCTATTTCTCTTACCTAGAAAGTGGTAACACTTATTGTCACCACTAATTTATTAATTTCTGTACAAATTTATTACATATTTCATTTCAGTAAAGAAGGTGATTATGAGAAAATTGACAATTTTGACGGCTGATATCCGCATTCGTACCATGTCGTACATATTACAATTATATATATTAACAATATATCATTTATATATTAGTGTCAAACTTTCGACAGGTCTGCGATTCGGCACTCATTCGTTAGTTACTTTCGACAGGTCTGCGATTCGGCACTAATTCGTTAGTTATCAGTGTTTCACTTTCGATATGTCTGCGATTCGGCACTAATTCGTTAGTTATCAGTGTCAAACTTACGACAGGTCTGCGATTCGGCACTCATTCGTTAGTTATTAGTTTCAAACTTTCGACAGGTTTGCGATTCGGCACTAATTCGTTAGTTATCAGTGTCAAACTTATGGCAGGTCTGCGATTCGGCACTAATTCGTTAGTTATCAGTGTCAAACTTATGGCAGGTCTGCGATTCGGCACTAATTCGTTAGTTATCAATGTCACACTTACGACAGGTCTGCGATTCGGCACTAATTCGTTAGTTATCAATGTCACACTTACGACAGGTCTGCGATTCGGCACTAATTCGTTAGGTATCAGTGTCGAACTTACGACAGGTCTGCGATTCGACACCAATTCGTTAGTTATCAGTGTCACACTTACGACAGGTCTGCGATTCGACACCAATTCGTTAGTTATCAGTGTCACACTTACGACAGGTCTGCGATTCGGCACTAATTCGTTAGTTATCAGTGTCAAACGTACGACAGGTCTGTGATTCGGCACTAATTCGTTAGTTATTAGTTTCAAACTTTCGACAGGTCTGCACTGTACGTACTTAAAATATAAAAATATCTGTCTTGTCTAATAACACATGGCTTATCACGTAATATACAAACGTCTAAATAAATGATAAGAGCGTTATTTAATTGGTTAGAGAAGGTATATTGAAAAATGTGTAATTTGTTGTGGAAAATGGATGTATAGTACAGACCTGTCGAAAGTTAAACACCAGGCTATAGAAAAGGAATCGAAGCTCGACTTCCACATGACCAATATGGATAGGTATTCGCCAAAAAGTTGTCGAGAGATAATTAAATGGAATGTCGAGATGTAGATATAAAGGGTGGAGATGATTTACTGATTCAGCACTAATTCGTTATAGTTGGGCGTTAAACTTTCGACAGACCTGTACTGTAATTAAATGGAATGTCGAGGTATAGATGTAAAGGGTGGAGATGATTTACTGATTCAGTACTAATTCGTTATAGTTGGGCGTTAAACTTTTGACAGGCCTGTACTGTATCTATAATATTAATCAACTTATTATTCCAAACTTTTTCATATTCATATTGTCTTATTGTTCGTATTGCTTGCTTTAATTAATTTGCTAGCTTCAAAGTTTTTCCTTTGCTATAAGATTTTTATTTGGACATAGATTAGTATGTTTGTTTTTTATTTTAGAGTTTTCATTTTGTTTTGGCCATGGGATTGTTATTTGGACATGGATTGGTATGTTTGTTTTTGATTGAATATTTATACTATTTTAGTAATGATAAAGTGCCTCATTAGATCGACGTATATACAATTTACTTGTTGATTATACCTTTCTTATAGTTATTATAACGAGAATAAAATATCACTTGTATATGTTGAAACTGGATTTTGTCTTGGTCGAATTCTGAATTTCAAGCGAATATAAAAATGTTGTTATTTTCTTTAACTTTGTTATTTATTACGTTTGACTTAGGTATCATTATTGTATCCAAAACAGAGATTATCTTTATGTAATGCAAAAACATACATACTTATCCATGTCCAAACCACAATCCCAAAGGAAAATTAAAATCAAACATACTAATACATGCCCAAAACTACAACCTTGAAGCTAGCAAATAAGGTTAAATACTTAAACTTCCATCAGGAGTGTGAGGGATACCATACTCTATCGATAAGTAGACTGCATGGATCTTATTTTATAGGTCTTCAACATACATTTTAAAAATTTTCGGGATATTTTCATAGCATATCCTTAGTGCCATGATCAGTGAAGACTGATTTTTGAGCCATATTCAAAGACCTGTCAAAATCAGAACTCTGTTGATTGGAACTCTTAACCATTGCACTATGTCGCTATAGAAATGACATTTATACTAGACACGCACTGAAGTTACTATAGGAAGGCTAGAGAATACAAATGCCATCATTTTCTTGTATGACAAATAATGGTCTCAAATACACAAATTCATTGTAATTTCTTATTAATATCAATTGTTGTGTAAAATAGACAATCATAATTTAAGACTGTTGTACATGCGTGAACATTTGCACCTAATTTAACTTTTGCTATCGTGATATTTTTTTAAAACAGAACCAAATTCCATTTCAAAGTCAGTAAATGATTTAAACAAGCCAAATAGACACGACAAACCTTCCCCTACTGTTACCTGCTATATATATATATATATATATATATATATATATATATATATATATATATATATGTGTGTGTGTGTGTGTGTGTGTGTGTGTGTAAATCCATCTTCATCATACAATAAATGTTTAGTTTTATACAAGTTTGAATTATATATTGAATACTTTTAAACAGACGTTTCCTGGCACCTAAACTGTAAGCGTACCTCTCTAATTGCTCATTATTTAGATGTTTTGTTACTATTTCACTTTGCAAGGTTACGTGAGTGATACAGTAACCATCAATGCCATAACAGATTTCACGATAGTAACTGACTATGTAAACATCTCAAATACCAAGGCTAAGCTAAAACAACGATGATACGGTTTAAATACATTAAGGTTTTCACCACTGCGGTAGCTTGGCAGAATGCTTACTCCGTAAGTGCAAGGTTGTGGGTTCGATCCCCGGCCAGGTTTGTCCATGATATGAAAGTGGGTAGTGACTGTTTTTTTTTGCCAAGCACTCGGCATTACTTGTAAAAAAAAGTCACGGTTCTTTCGGATGGGAACTTAAAATAAAGGAGAGTCTGTCCTCCTGAATAAAGTATATGTTAAATTATATGTTTAACTCACATTATGTATATTATAATATATTATATGTTCTCTGTATTATAAATGTACAATTTATGAGAATAAAGAACTTGAACATGTTAGGATCCATCATTGTTGGAGCATATTATGATCTTGCTGTTACTGGCTCCATATTTAAAATTCGGATACGCTAATACAATACTAATACTAACTAAAGGTGTTTAATACATAATAAGACTGTAGAAAGGTTTTACTTAAGTTTGGTATACAATCTTCCACCACAACTGAACTGTATATAAATATCCGTTTAATGGTTTTCAGTAATACATAATAATTTTGTTTGTGAATTGCAGTTACAATTTCTACGATATGAACACAATGTGTTGTGTTTGTTTTGTTTTTCTTTAACCATGCAGATTTATAGCTGTACAACAACGGGACTTTGTGATATTGGTTGACTAAGTGCATTTATTGATTTTAGAAAGTACAGAAAACAAAGTTCATCTAAAAGTCATCATTTAATTATCTCTAAATTAGGCTTAATAGAGCTAGCTGTGATACAGTCTAGTGAAGACTATCTATAATGATTCATAAAGAAAGTAACAAAGAAATAATGAACGCCGAGTAAGAAGAAATAATTGACCATTTGCCAATTAAGGAAATAAAGCTACCAGTAATTTAGGAACATGCTGCTACATCAGCCAATGTGTTAATTCATGTTCACTTCGGAGTACTTAGCCACATCTTTCTTCATTATAGCCAAAACCAATTATAACATTCTTAATACAATGCTTGTTTTATTTGAGATGTCTTAATTGAATTCCCTATCATATCACTTAATTACTTTCTCTCTCCCTTATGTTATTGACAAACATGGATGTCAAAGTATGTTATAAATAGACACATTTGACCAAGATGATAACTTGACTAGTCTGATACATAAGAGTTCCCAGGGAATAAGCTCCTAAGGTACTCAGTTCCCCATGCCCTCTAAACATAAGTCCAAGTCCCAAGTCTTTTTATGATATTTGTCCAAGATGTTAAGGAAAAACAATAAGCTGACCATTCTTAACCCATGTTAAGAGTTCCGAGATTAAGTTTAGCAGGGGCAGAATAGCCAGTGCCCCTTAAAAAAATCTAGGTCCATAATGTTTTACACGGCAAAGCCACATCGTGATATATTCTTCCGACATGTGTATTACTCGACGATCTACCACGTGTGAATATTTCTTATATGATACAGGTACAAAGTGAGATGGGCGTAACCGTATGACGAACTCCATTAGTCTATTTCAAAAGATAAAGTTATTAGATAAATCTAATGAGAAAAATACTGACATTTGACTGATAGATCACGGCTCTAATTTTTCTAAAATACCTCTTTTCAATAATTTACGAACACATGGATAATTTCAATGACAACTGTTCTACAGTAAATCTTCTTAGCTAAGCTAATTATGATAAATTCCCTGTAATAATTACATCTTAGATTACTAAACCGTTATTTAGATATGAAACAGTTGTCAAATCGGTTTAGTACTCTAAACGGATAAGTCTTAAACATGGTTCGAATATAGTAACTAATAGAAAAGTGTGTCAGAATCCAAGCGCACACAACCACAAACCGAAATATGCAATACAAAAGCAAGATACATGTTTATGTGTAGCGATCGGGGAAGCTAAATTGTAGAACATTCGTCTATTATGCGAGAGGTTCTGGGTTCGAGCCCCGGTCCAACACTGCATTTCTCCTTCCTGTTACAGTTTGGTGGCCAGTTACCCAGAAGCGGTGGACAGGCAACAATAGGCCATATAAGGGCCATCCGAGGGAATTTCTGGAACTAAAAATATTATATAATATTATATTAAAAAAATTATTTAATATGACAACATATTATATATTTTTAATATGTCATTCATAAAAACAAAAATGTATCATAATAAAGGAATATATACATGTAACAATAATAGAATGCAAGCATGTGGGTATCAAATTTGTTTGCCAGTTCCAGTTCTTCAGAGCTTCCCTCTTACAATTTCTTAATTTTAACCCTCTAATGGAAAAGTTTTCCTTGATAACTTCCAGATGTTCCGGAAGTTGTAACCTGTACGAAAAATAACAGTTTTCCTATTTAAACCGCTTACAAAAAAAAAAAAAAAAAAAAAAAAAAAAAAAAAAAAAAAAAGAAAACCTTACTCGAAAGATGAAAACCAGATTGACGTTGCATGTTGTCTCGCATGGAAATAACAAGACAAGACAGTCGCGAATGCGGTCCGTAATCCTCGGCGTTGTTCACTTTAAAACTTTTTTCAAACATTTATTATAAAGCAGAACTTGAGATCTTGAGATGGAGGATAGATGACCTTGCCGCGGCAATATAACTGTACAACAAAGCTTTTCCATTGAGACTTCAGTTTTAATCTTTGTATAGACTCACTGTAACCTATTGTAGACTATTGTAAAACATAAAAGCTTAAATGTCTAATCACTTTATTAATTCCTTGTTCGATGTTCAGATAGCAAAATCGTATTAACAATGATAATGTCATAAAATCTTTATGCATTTTACACGTGCACAAAGGATGCCGATATGCCTGCAAATTATTTATTGATTCGCATGTAAATGTAATCCTATAACAGCGATCAACTCCATTTGTGAATTTTATCTGAAACGCATTTAATGAATGATGTGATCGTAAAATCGTCATCATGTTCACTAAATGTCAGGTGCATTTTTGTTACAATTACTCATAGTGTTTGTATTAACTAGTGTAGCAAACCACACAAATTGACTAAATATTTGATATCTAGATAAACACAAAACAACAATGCCATCCAATCTGATCACATGAAACATAAAAGATATATATGATGTAATATTGGTAAAACATGCTGCGTATACAGTATTTTTGTAATAAAATCCACCATTACAAACGAAAATAATATAAAAAATACAACAAACAACAAAAATGACTTTGTGTTTTATCTGCAAAATTTTCAAATTTGAAAATATTCTGGTGAACCCGGAAATAATCATAGATACCTGTTCATTTATTTGGTCACTGATATTCGCGCAGAGTTCGCTCCGTATGTGGGAGGTCGTGGGTTCGTACCCCGACCAATACTTGAAAACAGGTATTCTTTTGCCAAGCAGTTAGAAATAAAAGTCGCGGAGTCCCGAAGAAGAGACCTTAAAAACCCATGTATGAGTCACGGCAGTCGTGGTACGTTATAGAACCTTAAAAACCCATGTATGATGTCACGACAGTCGTGGTACGTTATAGAACCTTAAAAACCTATGTATGGTGTCACGACAGTCGTGGTACGTTATAGAACCTTAAAAACCTATGTATGGTGTCACGACAGTCGTGGTACGTTATAGAACCTTAAATACCTATGTATGATGTCACGACAGTCGTGGTACGTTATAGAACCTTAAATACCTATGTATGATGTCACGACAGTCGTGGTACGTTATAGAACCTTAAAACCATGTATGATGTCATGGCAGTCGTGGTACGTTATAGAACCTTAAAAACCTATGTATGATGTCACGGCAGTCGTGGTACGTTATAGAACCTTAAAAACCCATGTATGATGTCATGGCAGTCGTGGTACGTTATAGAACCTTAAAACCCATGTATGATGTCACGGCAGTCGTGGTACGTTATAGAACCTTAAAAACCCATGTATGATGTCGGCAGTCGTGGTACGTTATAGAACCTTAAAAACCCATGTATGATGTCACGACAGTCGTGGTACGTTATAGAACCTTAAAAACCCATGTATGATGTCATGGCAGTCGTGGTACGTTATAGAACCTTAAAAACCCATGTATGATGTCACGGCAGTCGTGGTACGTTATAGAACCTTAAAAACCCATGTATGATGTCATGGCAGTCGTGGTACGTTATAGAACCTTAAAAACCCATGTATGATGTCACGGCAGTCGTGGTACGTTATAGAACCTTAAAAACCCATGTATGATGTCACGACAGTCGTGGCACGTTATAGAACCTTAAATACCTATGTATGATGTCACGACAGTCGTGGTACGTTATAGAACCTTAAATACCTATGTATGATGTCACGACAGTCGTGGCACGTTATAGAACCTTAAATACCTATGTATGATGTCACGGCAGTCGTGGTACGTTATAGAACCTTAAAAACTCATGTATGATGTCACGGCAGTCGTGGTACGTTATAGAACCTTAAAAACCTATGTATGATGTCACGGCAGTCGTGGTACGTTATAGAACCTTAAAAACTCATGTATGATGTCACGGCAGTCGTGGTACGTTATAGAACCTTAAAAACCCATGTATGATGTCACGACAGTCGTGGCACGTTATAGAACCTTAAATACCTATGTATGATGTCACGGCAGTCGTGGTACGTTAGAACCTTAAAAACTCATGTATGATGTCACGGCAGTCGTGGCACGTTATAGAACCTTAAATACCTATGTATGATGTCACGACAGTCGTGGCACGTTATAGAACCTTAAATACCTATGTATGATGTCACGACAGTCGTGGTACGTTATAGAACCTTAAAAACCTATGTATGATGTCACGGCAGTCGTGGCACGTTATAGAACCTTAAAAAACCTATGTATGATGTCACGGCAGTCGTGGTACGTTATAGAACCTTAAAAACCATGTATGATGTCACGACAGTCGTGGCACGTTATAGAACCTTAAATACCTATGTATGATGTCACGGCAGTCGTGGTACGTTAGAACCTTAAAAACCATGTATGATGTCACGGCAGTCGTGGTACGTTATAGAACCTTAAATACCTATGTATGATGTCACGACAGTCGTGGCACGTTATAGAACCTTAAATACCTATGTATGATGTCACGACAGTCGTGGTACGTTAGAACCTTAAAAACTCATGTATGATGTCACGACAGTCGTGGTACGTTATAGAACCTTAAAAACCTATGTATGATGTCACGGCAGTCGTGGCACGTTATAGAACCTTAAAAACCTATGTATGATGTCACGGCAGTCGTGGCACGTTATAGAACCTTAAATACCTATGTATGATGTCACGACAGTCGTGGTACGTTAGAACCTTAAAAACTCATGTATGATGTCAGGACAGTCGTGGCACGTTATAGAACCTTAAATACCTATGTATGATGTCACGACAGTCGTGGTACGTTAGAACCTTAAAAAACTCATGTATGATGTCAGGACAGTCGTGGTACGTTATAGAACCTTAAAACCTATATGATGTCACGACAGTCGTGGACGTTATAGAACCTTAAAAACCTATGTATGTGTCACGACTGTCGTGGCACGTTATAGAACCTTAAAAACCTATGTATGATGTCACGACAGTCGTGATACGTCATAGAACCTTAAAAACTATGTATGGTGTCACGACAGTCGTGGTACGTCATAGAACCTTAAAAACCTATGTATGATGTCACGACAGTCGTGACACGTTATAGAACCTTAAAAACCTATGTATGATGTCACGACAGTCGTGGCACGTTATAGAACCTTAAATACCTATGTATGATGTCACGACAGTCGTGGCACGTTATAGAACCTTAAATACCTATGTATGATGTCACGACAGTCGTGGTACGTTTAGAACCTTAAAACTCATGTATGATGTCACGACAGTCGTGGTACGTTATAGAACTTTAAAAACCTATGTATGATGTCACGGCAGTCGTGGCACGTTATAGAACCTTAAAAACCTATGTATGATGTCACGGCAGTCGTGGCACGTATAGAACCTTAAAACCTATGTATGATGTCACGACAGTCGTGGTACGTTAGAACCTTAAAAACTATGTATGATGTCAGGAGTCGTGGCACTTATAGAACCTTAAAATACCTATGTATGATGTCACGACAGTCGTGGTACGTTAGAACCTTAAAAACTCATGTATGATGTCAGGACAGTCGTGGTACGTTATAGAACCTTAAAAACCTATGTATGATGTCACGACAGTCGTGGTACGTTATAGAACCTTAAAACCTATGTATGGTGTCACGACAGTCGTGGCACGTTATAGAACCTTAAAAACCTATGTATGATGTCACGACAGTCGTGATACGTCATAGAACCTTAAAAACCTATGTATGGTGTCACGACAGTCGTGGTACGTCATAGAACCTTAAAAACCTATGTATGATGTCACGACAGTCGTGACACGTTATAGAACCTTAAAAACCTATGTATGATGTCACGACAGTCGTGGCACGTTATAGAACCTTAAAAACCCATGTATGATTTCACGACAGTCGTGGCACGTTATAGAACCTTAAAAACCTATGTATGATGTCACGACAGTCGTGGCACGTTATAGAAACCTTAAAAACCTATGCATGATGTCACGACAGTCGTGGCACGTTATAGAACCTTAAAAACCTATGTATGATGTCACGACAGTCGTGGCACGTTATAGAACCTTAAAAACCTATGTATGATGTCACGACAGTCGTGGCACGTTATAGAACCTTAAAAACCCATGTATGATGTCACGACAGTTATAGAACCTTCCCTGCAAAATGTCAACAGCGCACTGAAAAGGTAAAATGTTCTACAACTTCACATATAGCTGGTGAGGAAAAGATATAAGTGAACTATTCTTGACTGGGTCGTAAAACCCTATTCGATCAAACAATCAATCAATCAAGTAAGCATGATTCAGTGAGATATAAAGAATCGTAAGTAAATTGTAAATTTTAAATTTTTATATCTTAAATGTCTGTATAACAATACAGTCGAACCTGTCTTAAAGGCCACCTCTATATAATGGTCACCTGCTTATAACGGTCATTTGAATTGTATCCCAATTGTTCTTTATTCATATTATTTGAACCTGTATATAAAGGCCAACTGCCCATAAATACCACTTTTACTGGTTCCCTTGGGTGGTCTTTATAGACAGGTTTGACTGTACTTGAAAAATCGGTCACATGAAATGTAGAACCTACTTATGAACCATGATATAGTACTAGTCTTATTATGAAATGTTGGATGTTTTCACACAGAGATTAAGCAGCTTTATAATGTCTTATCTATAACTATGCCTTCTTAACATTATCCGACGGACGTCAAACCAAACACGTCTGATTGGTTGTGTCATTTTGACAGTTTTTTTTTGGCTTTTTGTATCTTCTCATAAATAATTATAACACTTCAATTTAATTCATACTAAAACGGTTATACGGCGGCACAAAAGTGAAATGGAATAAATTTTATATTACGTGCGCGTGTAATATAAAACATATTCAATGTCACTTGTTTTAAATCCAATTCATAATAAAGGCCAACACATGTATTTTTGTATGAACTGAAATCATTTGTGTTCACAACTATGGGAACAAAGTTTATCCCAACGTTACGTATCTGCTGTAGTTTTGTTGTAATGCTGTTTAACATCGGATTAGCAATTTTTATGCTAATCTCGACAAAATCAACATTTTTAATCTCAAAGCATTGATATAAGCTAAGAACAGGTTGGTTTATTTGTGAAATTTGTTTGTGTGTTTTACTTACATCAAACACAATCAAATCTTTCCAAATTATGTATAAGGTATATAATTATTTCACTCTATTAACAAACATGGAATTGTACTTCGAGGGGTTAATTTTTGAACTTAAGACGTCAATGTTTCTTTATAAAATAATACACAGAAATTTGGTCTTCTCAAATGAAGCATCTTCTTAGTTAATAAAGGGATAATATCCGTTTTATTTTGTGATTGCGTATTTAATATTGTAATGTTACGAAAAATTTTAAGAAAACAATTAGAAAATGTAATCAGATTTTCTTTTCTTTTAAATATTGTATCTTTGTCCACATAAAAATTTCTTAAATTTCTTAAGTATGTATATCGTTGCCCAAAAGATTATTGATAAATAAATAAAATGCAGATGCACTGATGAAGAACATATTGCATTCAAGGATTTTATGTATAAACGGCAAGTGAATGCACTATTAATCTGTTTTCCCGTTGAAGATTTTACTCTGTGTCGAATTACAAAATTAGAGTTAAGTGAGGCATTTTAAAACAAGGCCATATGCCACCGCAATTATGGTAACATTGTACAGTACAAACCTGTCGAAAATTTAACATTGAGCTAACGAAAAGGAATCAAAGCTCGCCACCGTGCAACAGCGAGATGGCTAACTAGTGACAAAAGCCTACATACCGAAAGATACTTTACCGAAAAGATATTGGTATCGAGGGATTGAGATGACTTGCCGATTCGGCACTAATGAGGATCTAGAGTGTTAAACTTTTGACAGTCATGTACTGTAGTATGAGACAATGATACTTAAAGACAAACCACTTATTATGTAATCAGTGTTATATTGATATAGGACGCTGTTTTATATTCTCTTGATATAATCAAAAACTGATAGATGTATGGCTCTCTATACACAACGCGTAATCCAATAAATGGACACAATGTCCTTCTACTAAACACAATTTACAAATACATTATATGGCGAATCATCAACTAATATATTATTTTCGTTTTTTTTGTTAACCCACCAATTAGTAATCAATGCAAAACAGAATTCATACTTTTAAGCACGCTACTGTTAACTCCAGTATTACATGTAATGGTTTGTAAAAGAGAAAAATGTAATGACTTTCATACAACGTTACAATGAACACTTCCTTATATGTGATTCACAATAACTCGTCCCCAAAAACGTGTTCAGTATTAGTTGTTGTGCGCGTGCTTGCGCATGTTCAGTTGCTGTATTCTGTTAAGTTGGTTGCGCCATGTTGAATAAATGTGGTTAATAATAATAATAATCAAATTCACTGTATTTGGTCTTGTTTATGAAAGGACACAACAAAAACACTAAGATATATTAAACTGAAAGTGTAGTTGTCAACAGCAAACGCAATAAAAACCTTGACACAAATTAAGGTGATGATAGAAACAGTCATAGACAAAAAAAAAAAAAAAAAAAAAAAAAAAAAAAAAAGACAGGCACACATTGGCGAAAAATAATTTTAAATCTCCCTGATTTAGGCGGACCCCAGAGAAAATATCCCGTAGCGTAATTGTAGAAATATTGGATTGCTCCTTATTATCCCACTTTTTTACAACCAGTGGTGCTTACATGTATATATTTACATTTTAAAATTGGAAAATACACTGATTAATTAAATTGAGCTGAGAATGAAATAACTATTGAAATATGGGACGTCAAATGTATATAGGATAATTTTGGATACAAGACATCATACTTTCAACCAAATAACAATAAATGTCAATACGAAATTTCCCGATCATTGATGACTTTATTCATTAACAGTTCACAGATTAAACAGAAAAATCCAAAATTTATTGCATTGTTCCTGACAGAGGGATGTGGACGAAGAAGTTGACATCTTTTTACGTTAACGAAACGCTAGCAACACAAGTCCATCGAATGAATAAAAATAAGTTTGAGGGATTTTGTGGTAGCTTTATTTGTGATTATTTATTTTTTGTGCAAAATCAAATTCTTCACTTTAAATAAAAAGAAATTCATTGTAACCATGGAAGTCTGAATCTGTACTTACCCCTATTTTCAAAGTGAAATGCTGTTAGCCATTCAAAGTGAAAAGTTTGTGCTCCCTTTAATAATTTCTCATAAGTTTCATATTGGCTAATTGTATCCCCTGTTGGTTTAGTTTGTGTGGATTTTATTGATGGGGTATATGATTGCTTATTTCATCACTAATTCGCGATGTTAATTAATAATTATATATTTTATAATTAGTATTAATCAAATATTCAATCACTGAAAGTGTATAGACTGTAAAAAAAATCAGATGTTGTATTGAATGGCCCTGGATATATTTGACATCCCATTGTTCCATGTTCCTTTAACTTAATGTTGACTACATACGTGTCGGGTGTAACTAGCTAAACAGAGGTGCGTACTTTTCCAGAGCACCCGGTCTTACTTCCCTGGTGAAAGTTCACGTCTTTAACCTAATGAGGTTCGCTCGTACCACGTGATTAATACCTCTTAACGTTTGTGCGGAACGTTTTGGAAACGTCAACGTCACAGATTCCCGGAATGACGTCGTTTTCGCGGGAAAACGTCGTCTCTTGGTATTCCATATCCATGGAAGTAAGTGTTCCGCACAAACGTTAGAGGGTATCACGTGGTACAGCGGCGAACCCCATTTGTCAGTTTCAAAGTATTTACTTTGTATTTTGATTTGGTCATTGATCATTATGTTTGTTTTTTTGATAGACAGAGTAAGATTTTTATTTCTGTACTTTGTCGTACAGTATTGGCATATGTTTGCTTAGAAGATTATTGGTGAACAAGTTCGATATATACGTTACAGGAACTTTAGGAATTGTTTGTAAAACAGCAAATAGGTGGATGCTGTTCCAATTTCTTGTTTCCTAAAAATGTTCATCATAAGTAGAATCTAGAAATCTATTATATAGTTTTATTTTTGGAATAACACTCACCTATAGCCGATTGATCTTTAAAATTATTCATACAGTTTTCTGAATTGGAAGTTTTATTAATGAAATGGAATGAAAATTAATCATTTTATAGTGAAGCATGTGCGACGATTTATCTTTGGAATGCAGTATTCATCAATAATTATGTACCACTAAAATAATAATAACTATACAAAAACTATATTTATGTGATCAGATTTTTATTTTAAACATTCGTTAAACATTCCTTTGATAAATTAAATGTTTAGATCATTGGGAAACAGGTTCAATACACGAACTTAAGTACAATAATGTAGAATGCTGAAACCTCAAAAAGTGCCATAGAAAAGTGCAATGCCTTTTGCCAGAATACTCTGATTTTTATTTTATAGCTTACTAGTTTTTATATTTAGGAGTTTCATTTTAAGAAAATCCTTTTATCCTATGATAAATTGACAAATTGATAAATATCTATATGATAATTTTCCGAGCTCTTTTTCTGGCATTTTTTTATTTTTAAGACAATTTTTATATTATAACATTTTCATTTTTAAAAAATTGTTTAACAATACTTTGATCAAATGAGTATGTCTAAAAGAATGGTAATCCGGTTTAATATACGAACTTAAGTATATTCAATACACGAACTTGTGTCCAATCATGTAGAATGCAATAGATGGATAAACCTAAAAGACGCCATATAAAAGTGCAATGCCCGTTAACATCTTACACTGAATTTAACAATTTTTATTTCACATCTTATAAGGTATTTAAAATAATAAAAATATCATAATTTTATTTTAAGAAATTCGTTTAACATTAATTTTATAAATTAAGTTTTTCTAGATCATTAGCAAACAGGTTCAGTACAATCTTGTAAATACATAAACCTCAAAAGACGTCATACATAAGTGCAATGCCCTTTAACAAAATTTCCACGCTCTTGTTCTGAATTAATTTTTTTTATATTATAGCACATCAGCTATTTGGAAAATCGTTAACATTAATTTGATATTTTGAGTATGTCTAAAGGATTGGCAAAAAGGTTCAATACGTAAAATTAAGTAAGTATATAAACCCCAAAAGGCGTCAAACGAATATTCCGAGCTCTTACTCTGAATTCGATAACTTTTATTTTATAGCATATTAGTTATTATATTATAACATTTTCATTTTTAGAAAATCATCGAACATTCCTTTGATCAATTTAGTATGTCTGGATGATTGGTAATCAAGTTGAATACACGAACTTGTGTATAATAATGTAGAATGCATGAAGACCATAAACCTAGTTTTATGAAAAGACGCCATACAGAAGTGCAATGCCCTTTAACGGTATTTTCCAAGCTCTTACTTTATATCTAATAATTTTTATTTTATAGCATATTAACTATTTAAAAGTTATATTATCAGATTTTCATTTTTAGAAATTCGTTCAACATGTAGTTGATATATTTAGTAGGTCTTGATCATTTGATCATTTGAAAATAAATTAAAAACTCGAAATTAAGTACAATCATGTAAACACATAAACCTCAAAAGATGCCAAGCAAAAAGCAATGTCTTTGACATAATTGTCGGAGCTCTTGTTCTTAATTTAATAATTTTTATTTTATGTAAGCTATCATGTTATAAGATTTTCATGTTTAGAAAATCGTTTAATATTCTTTTGATAATTGAGTAATGATTGGTAATCAAGCTCAATACACGGATTTAAGTACATTCAATACACAAACTTGTGTACAATCACGTACATATAAAATGCACAAATCTAAAAAAACGTCATAAAATTGAAAGTGCAGTGCCTTTTAACAGAAATTTCCAGCTCTTACTCTGTATTTGATATTATCTATTTATAGCATATTGGTTACTTTTTATAATAAATTTCCTTTGATAAATTGAGTATATCTAGGTTATTGATGAACAGAATCAATACACAAACTGATCTTCAAAACGATAGAGGTACAACAATATAAAACATTTACAAACATTTAGGAACAAAAAAAAAAAAAAAAAAAAAAAAAAAAAAAAGATCAGATTTGCATTTTTAGAAAAAATTTTAACATTCCATCGATAAATTGAAAACGTTTAGATCATCAATAAACAGATTCCATACATGAACTTTTATTGAGTACAATTCTATAGAATACATAAACCTCAAAATACGCAATACTAAAGTGCATTATCTTTTAACAGAATTTTCCAAGATCTTACTTAGCATTTAATTATTTTTTAATTAATAGATAGAACGGGGACTAAACGTCAGTAATACATTGGTCATACAACCATACAACCCCCCCCAAAAAAAAAAAAAAAAAAAAAATTCACTGCCCTTAGGGAAGGAAGTTCACGTGTTTAACCAAATTTGTCAGTTTCAAAGTTTGTTTTTGGCTTTGACATTTTGATTTGTACATGAATTAGTATGTTTCTTTTTAAAATAGTGTATTATTATTGTAGATTATGTATGGCTAAATGTGCTTATTGTTTAGTCTCTTTATTTTGTACTATCTGTCGTCTTTCAAATTATTCCGTTTTAGTTATTTGTTTATCGCATCTATCGTGTTACATTTTCTGCTTATAAGTATATCCAGAAACACTGGCCTGTCCGTTTGACGTTTAATTTGGAGATATTTATGTACAGGGAACACAATTGTTTATTTCATATACATCATAAGACATATGTAATTTATGATTTACACATTCTATACCCATGTATTGGATGGAACATCGTATGTGAATATTTCTAACGAGAGGTCAATCGGACAGGTCAAAGAACATGTTTTCCGGTTAAACATTTTTAAGTATTCTTAGAACGGCATTGGACAACGTACCATGGACCTTAAAGAAGACAAGGTTTTTTTTATCAACAACTGGATAAAGACAATAATTCTTTATGCATTTAAATATGTGCGATTGACATCGTAGTCCATTAACATGCATGTATCTAGACTCTAGAGACCACCAGCTTACGGACATCAATGATAAAACACATTCTCTAGAGATCTCAGGGATGGTTTAACAACACAACATTTACTTAATTAAGATATGATATATGTCTCCTTGTAATGTAATGAGTTTACTAATTAAGGCAAACTCTACATTATGCAATCAATGTAATATTATTAATGTAACAACTGAGTGTCGCGGTTAGCATTTTATCTGCCTCTTAAGAATACTTATTGAATTACAAAACACTTTGTGTTACTCGTATAAAGATTGATTGGTATGAACGAACTTACATACATTATAATAAAAATTTGAGATGAAATAAGACTAATAAATACTACACACATTTGCAACATAATTGCTAATTAAGATGAAACGCTAATAATGATAAAAGTAAGTTTAAACATAAGACTTTATAGCATGTGCAACCTAGAGAGCATGGATCAAACATCAAATGGAATAAGAAAGTAAGACGGTACTTGAAATAAATAAGAAAATTGACCAAATTATCTACTTAAGACTAGTAGAGCGGCTGATTCGAATTTTTGTTATTATTTTAAAAGGATGAATATGTAATAAATCAACTATAATGTAATGTTATTGTCATAAATGTTACATTACAGTTGATAAATTAGTATGTTTGTTTGTGTATTACATCATTTTTGTGATAGTAAATACTAGTGCACTACATTAGCAAAGGTAAGTGAATTGATAACGTATGAGGTTAATCTACTTTTTAGAGTATACACGGTGACTTAATTGTATTAAAAGTAATAACTTTTTGTCAGTTACTCAAACAATATGTACACTATTTACTCCAATCACTAATCACGATGATGTGGCATTATAATTGATTGAAACTAGATTATGTGATAAAATTTAGCCTTTAGCAACAATGAATGGATGAAGTAGAACATTTATAGTATAAAAACTGTCCTGTAATGTAAAACGATTGGTGGAAAATCACACATGTCTCTTGTGTATCAGAATGAATATGTAGTCACCGCATATATAGTGACAAGTATCACTAGTGACAATTATTACGTGACTTAGTGATTACACCTACAAACTCGCTTCGAAGACAATTAGTTTTACATCAGTGCGTGTAAATTTGAAAAAAATATATAGTCTACGGAAGAGGTACTTGTGCAGCATTAAGTTTCCTGGTAAATGACAACATTCAATCCCCTATTTTCTATTTCACATCGACATTGTTTTAACTGTTAGATATTTGTGTTAATTGCAACATGATCAACATAACTTAACGTACATGTAATTGTTACCCGTGAGTATAGCAAGTTTAATAGCCATGTCTCTACATTATATGGATCAAACTGACTGTTATAAGCACATACTTTCTATCACTTACATGTAGAGTTACTTATTAAAGTGAAATAATTATGATTGTTTTATTTGACACTTCAACTCCAGTGAAAACTCGGTACCTACTTACATGTTCTCTTCACTGAGTAACTAAGACTTTTAGACATCAGAAACAATAACGTTTGTAATTAACCGTATCAGCACATAGAGTTAAATATCACATGTTTCTTATCTAGAAAAATAAAATACATGGTTTTATACACAGAAAAACGCTTAAATTCACTTGATAGTCGTCTACCTCGGTTTTTATACGCTCTGTAGGGATATCTTTACGAGATCAGATCATAAAACAATTATTGCTTTGCATGTGAGAACCTTAAATCAATATGAGTTATTTCGTCTTAGATAAATATTTAGTATCAAGTGTCCTTGTTTAGACGTAAATCACGGCATAAAATAGCGAAATTGTTTACAGATAAATGAACAATCAATCTCGCTCCATTTTATTGGGCAGCAATATTTTTGTGGTTCAATAAAGACAACGGCTTCTATTTCAAGTTTGGTTTTGGTTCTCTCCAGAGCAGAGAGAGAGAGAGAGAGAGAGAGAGAGGAGAGTTGCACATTCCAAATGACTAAGTGGACGTGTTTTTTTCATTTTGTTTTCGAAATTAATTGAACGTTATGAATTTCTCATCATGGCAGGGTGGGGTGTGATAGGTCTAACATCTAATTATCTATATAATTTCGATTAGACCACGCAGATTTCTGTAAAAATAAATATATAGAATAAATAAATAAATAAATAAATAAATAAATAAATAAATAAATATAACTGTAGTATAGCATTTTTTGAAATGTCATATACCATATTTTGAACTGATTGAATGACGGTATATATGACAGAACGTACATCGATATTAGTTTGTAACAAGACAGTATCGCCGGGTTCATTAAAAGTTCATCATTATTTCATCGTAAAAATCATTTTGTTCTAAACCGATATTGTAGATTGTAATGACCATGGAGATGTTTAGGGGTCACATGCAATCTGCTTCTACTGCTTAGAACGATCTTTATTAAACTGACAAGAGGATTTAATGGAATTGTGAGGGATAAGACGGATTTTGTTTCAATGTGGACAGATACCAAAAAGATCAAAATATGCCAGCAAGGATATAAAATTTCTTGAAAATATAGCAAACATTCTCCTAATTGTAACCAATGATATCAATAAAATGGTATTAAAATTCATTGCGAAACCAGTTTTCTTTCTATAGAGATATTCCAAACACAATCCCCTTGAAGGATAGTCTTGTTTTCGAAATAAGCAAACAGTTTTGAAAGTTTACAAACAAACAACATCAAAACATTAATATAACGAACACGCTTGCAACGAATATACACGTATATGATGTAATGTTTATTATTTATAAAATTCACAAAATAACACACACACACAGAGAGAGAGAGAGAGAGAGAGAGAGAGAGAGAGAGAGAGAGAGAGAGAGAGAGAGAGAGAGGAAACATCATGGACTACACTAGCTTTGCTCTTTTCTTCAACTTCGTTTACTTTGGAGTGCTTGTTCTTATACCCCCCCCCAAACTAGTTTGAGGGGGTATCATAGGAATCACCATGTTCGTCTGTCTTCTAGTTTGAGGGGTATCATAGGAATCACCATGTTCGTCTGTCTTCTAGTCTGTCCGTGTAAAATCGTGCCCGGGCCATATCTCATCAATGCTTTGAACGACTCTTATGAAACTTGACATGAATATTGTTCATGGTCCAAAGGTGGGTCATGACCTTGAACGAAGGTTATATCGGAAAGGTCAAGGTCACAAAAAAACTTCAAATGTTGGGGCGGGGGGTATTTGGCTCTCAAGAGACAGTTCTAGTTTCTATTTGTTTTTATAATACAGATAATGTAAGTTAATTGCAAAAGAGGTTGTTGAACTTCTTATCAAAATGTCTGTCTATCATTTAAACCCTGCAAAAGATGACCTCAATCTTCAGTGGTGAATATAAGCAAATATATGAGTTTAAAAAAAAAAAAAAAAAAAAAAAAAAAACTATTCTGGATGAAATAAATTGATGGCGGCTATACTGATCAAACAAGCAAAGCCGACACTTGGCAGATAACTAATTCTGTATTTCTGTCTTGTCCTGAATTCCAATACATCATCATAATAGTAAAATGTGTGTTATTATATAATAAACTGTCTGTGTGTGTTTTTGTGTCGTCTTATCTTGTCTTATTGTCGATTTCGTGTAACTTATACAGTACAAAACTGTCAAAAGTTTCAAACTAAGCTAACCAACTAGTGTCGATTAGTCAGCTCATCTGGAGCCCTTGTTAGCTAAATATATCGACAGCTACTCTCTATCTTTTGACAGCTGTTCTGCCTTTTGACAGCTGTACTGCCTTTTGACAGCTGTACTGCCTTTTGACAGCTGTACTGCCTTTTGACAGCTGTACTGCCTTTTGACAACTGTTCTGCCTTTTGACAGCTGTACTGCCTTTTGACAGCTGTACTGCCTTTTGACAGCTGTACTGCCTTTTGACAACTGTTCTGCCTTTTGACAGCTGTACTGCCTTTTGACAGCTGTACTGCCTTTTGACAGCTGTACTGCCTTTTGACAGCTGTACTGCCTTTTGACAGCTGTACTGCCTTTTGACAACTGTTCTGCCTTTTGACAGCTGTACTGCCTTTTGACAGCTGTACTGCCTTTTGACAGCTGTACTGCCTTTTGACAGCTGTACAGCCTTTTGACAGCTGTACTGCCTTTTGACAGCTGTTCTGCCTTTTGACAACTGTTCTGCCTTTTGACAGCTGTACTGCCTTTTGACAGCTGTTCTGCCTTTTGACAGCTGTACTGCCTTTTGACAGCTGTACTGCCTTTTGACAGCTGTACTGCCTTTTGACAGCTGTACTGCCTTTTGACAGCTGTACTGCCTTTTGACAGCTGTTCTGCCTTTTGACAGCTGTTCTGCCTTTTGACAGCTGTACTGCCTTTTGACAGCTGTACTGCCTTTTGACAGCTGTACTGCCTTTTGACAGCTGTTCTGCCTCTACCTATCTGTATCTCGATCAATCGATAGTCGAGCCACGTCTCCTTTTTCGTTAGCTCATTTTTAACTTTCGACAGGTCTGTACTGTACCAACGTAAATACTACTGTCAATTTATCTTTTAAAGGGATTGAGTACCGAGAACCGAGTACATCCAGTACATTCGTTCGTAAAGGGTTAGATGTGACATTCTCTTTGATTGATAAGAGTACTTGTTTGGTTGGATGGATTGTAACTTCAATTTGCTTCTGATACTTGAAGAAAAAGTCATTTGATAAGTAGTATAATCATTCCATTATCAGCATCTTACAAGTGTTTCATTGTGTAATTTCTAATTTTGTCAGTAGTGACCAAGCCTTCAATGATGACCTTGTTTGTAATGTCACAAGTCGTTGTCATTGTTTTAACGTTCTTTTTTTCATTAGATATTGAATCAATAAAGCTGACATTTTCAAGCCAAAAAATGGTTATTGCTGTTTTCTCGGGTTGTCACCCGTCCAATACAAGCAATAATTACGTGTCGCGGTATAGAACCCTATATCGGCACGGAACACTATAAAGTAGGTCAACTAATCTATATATAAATTGAAACCATAATGTGTTTATGGTATCTATGGCATGAAATGATTTAATCAAAATCACATACCAATCAATGTCAAAAACACAATCCTAAAGCAAAGTAAAAACTTTGAAGCTGGCAATTTAGGTTAAACACGAGAACTTACATCAGAGAAGTGAGACCGGTTGCTCTCTTGATAAGCTGGTTATACCCACCACGTGTGTAATTAAAATTTGGAATGAAAGTAAAATGGAAATATGGGACGTCAGATATATCTAGAATACTTGTGGATACAGAGACATCATACTTATCAGTAATATTGTGACGAGGACCGTAAAACTTTCCGAGGGACCTGAAAAGTCAATGCCTGCAATGTCTTTGCATTAAACGTATAATATTGTGGGCATTACAGCTAGTAAAATATTTAATCGAAGGCGACAGAGAGACTTCAAACAATGTTATATGTGTACATATATGAAATTGTTCAACACAATCGACAAATTTCAATCTGGTTTAGTTGATGCTGAAATAAAGTTTTTAGCACAGTTATTATCAAATTCATTGCCTATTTATACTATTACGGCAGTTCAAATGGTAGAGTACTGGCTCGTTATTTGAGAGCTCGTTGGTTCAAACTCTGACAGGAGGCTGACAAAAACTTGAAAATCGGTAGTGCATATTACATCCCATCAGTTAAAAATAAAAGTCACGGAGCCCTTCCGAAGAGACCTTAAAAACCGATGTTGCAACATATCACGACAGGCTTAGCACGTTAAAGACAATCCCTTCACATACCCTGAGCAACGACAGGCTTAGCACGTTAACGACAATTCCTGCACGTACACTGAGCAACGACAGACTTAGCACGTTAAAGACAATTCCTGCACGTACACTGAGCAACGGCAGACTAAGCACGTTAAAGACAATTTCTGCACGTACACTGAGCAACGACAGACTTAGCACGTTAAAGACAATTCCTGCACGTACACTGAGCAACGACAGGCTTAGCACGTTAAAGACAATTTCTGCACGTACCCTGAGCAACGACAGGCTTAGCACGTTAAAGACAATCCCTTCACATACCCTGAGCAACGACAGGCTTAGCACGTTAACGACAATTCCTGCACGTACACTGAGCAACGACAGACTTAGCACGTTAAAGACAATTCCTGCACGTACACTGAGCAACGGCAGACTAAGCACGTTAAAGACAATCCCTTCACGTACCCTGAGCAACGACAGGCTTAGCACGTTAAAGACAATCCCTGCACGTACCCTGAGCAACGACAAGCTTAGTACGTTAAAGACAATTCCTGCACGTACACTGAGCAACGACAGGCTTAGCACGTTAAAGACAATCCCTGCACGTACCCTGAGCAACGACAAGCTTAGCACGTTAAAGACAATTCCTGCACGTACACTGAGCAACGACAGGCTTAGCACCTTAAAGACAATCCCTGCACGTACACTGAGCAACGACAGGCTTTGCACGTTAAAGACAATCCCTGCACGTACCCTGAGCAACGACAGGCTTAGCACGTTAAAGAGAATTCCTGCACGTACCCTGAGCAACGACAGGCTTAGCACGTTAAAGAGAATTCCTGCACGTACACTGAGCATCGACAGGCTTAGCACGTTAAAGAGAATTCCTGCACGTACACTGAGCAACGACAGGCTTAGCACGTTAAAGAGAATTCCTGCACGTACACTGAGCAACGACAGGCTTAGCACGTTAAAGACATTCCCTGCACGTACACTGAGCAACGACAGGCTTAGCACGTTAAAGACAATTCCTGCACGTACCCTGAGGAACAACAGACTTAGCACGTTTAAGACAATTCCTGCACGTACACTGAGCAACGACAGACTTAGCACGTTAAAGACAATTCCTGCACGTACACTGAGCAACGACAGGCTTAGCACGTTAAAGACAATTCCTGCACGTACACTGAGCAACGACAGGCTTAGCACATTTAAGACAATCCCTTCACATACACTGATCAACGACAGACTTAGCACGTTAAAGACAATTCCTGCACGTACACTGAGCAACGACAGACTTAGCACGTTAAAGACAATTCCTGAAGGTACCCTGAGCAACGACAGGCTTAGCACGTTAAAGACAATCCCTTCACATACCCTGAGCAACGACAGGCTTAGCACGTTAAAGACAATCCCTTCACATACCCTGAGATACGACAGGCTTAGCACGTAAAAGACAATTCCTGCACATACCCTGAGCAACGACAGGCTTAGCACGTTAAAGACAATCCCTTCACATACCTGAGCAACGACAGGCTTAGCACGTTAAAGACAATTACTGCACATACTCTGAGCAACGACAGGCTAAGCACGTTAAAGACAATCCCTTCACATACCCTGAGCAACGACAGGCTTAGCACGTTAAAGACAATTACTGCACATACTCTGAGCAACGACAGGCTTAGCACGTAAAAGACAATTACTGCAAGTACCCTGAGCAACGACAGGCTTTGCACGTTAAAGACAATTCCTGCACATACCCTGAGCAACGACAGGCTTAGCACGTTAAAGACAATTCCTGCACATACTCTGATCAACGACAGGCTAATCACGTTAAAGACATTCCCTGCACGTACTCTGAGCAACGACAGGCTTAGCACGTTAAAGACAATTCCTGCACGTACCCTGAGCAACGGTAGGCTTAGCACGTTAAAGACAATTCCTGCACGTACACTGAACAACGACAGGCTTAGCACGTTAAAGACAATTCCTGCACGTACCCTGAGCAACGACAGGCTTAGCACGTTAAAGACAATTCCTGCACGTACCCTGAGCAACGACAGGCTTTGCACGTTAAAGACAATTCCTGCACGTACACTGAGCAACGACAGGCTTAGCACGTTAAAGACAATTCCTGCACATACCCTGAGCAACGACAGGCTTAGCACGTTAAAGACAATTCCTGCACATACACTGAGCAACGACAGGCTATAGCACGTTACAGACAATTCCTGCACACCCTGAGGAACGACAGGCTAAGCACGTTAAAGACATTCCCTGCACGTACCCTGAGCAACGACAGGCTTAGCACGTTAAAGAGAATTCCTGCACGTACACTGAGCAACGACAGGCTTAGCACGTTAAAGACAATTCCTGCACATACCCTAAGCAACGACAGGCTTAGCACGTTAAAGACAATTCCTGTACATACCCTGAGCAACGACAGGCTTAGCACGTAAAAGACAATTCCTGCACATACCCTGAACAACGACAGGCTTAGCACGTTAAAGACAATTACTGCACATACTCTGAACAACGACAGGCTTAGCACGTTAAAGACAATTCCTGCACATACCCTGAACAACGACAGGCTTAGCACGTTAAAGACAATTCCTGCACATACCCTGAACAACGACAGGCTTAGCACGTTAAAGACAATTACTGAACATACTCTGAGCAACGACAAGCTTAGCACGTTAAAGACAATTCCCACGTTAAAGACAATTACTGCACGTACCCTGAGCAACGACAAGCTTAGCACGGTAAAGACAATCCCTGCACGTACCCTGAGCAACGACAGACTTAGCACGGTAAAGACAATCCCTGCACGTACCCTGAGCAACGACAGGCTTAGCACGGTAAAGACAATCCCTGCACGTACACTGAGCAACGACAGGCTTAGCACGTAAAAGACAATCCATGCACGTACCCTGAGCAACGACAGGCTTAGCACGTTAAAGATAATTCCTGCACATACTCTGAGCAACGACAGGCTTGGCACGTTAAAGACAATCCCTTCACATACCCTGAGCAACGACAGGCTTAGCACGTTAACGACAATTCCTGCACGTACACTGAGCAACGACAGACTTAGCACGTTAAAGACAATTCCTGCACGTACACTGAGCAACGGCAGACTAAGCACGTTAAAGACAATCCCTTCACGTACCCTGAGCAACGACAGGCTTAGCACGTTAAAGACAATCCCTGCACGTACCCTGAGCAACGACAAGCTTAGTACGTTAAAGACAATTCCTGCACGTACACTGAGCAACGACAGGCTTAGCACGTTAAAGACAATCCCTGCACGTACCCTGAGCAACGACAAGCTTAGCACGTTAAAGACAATTCCTGCACGTACACTGAGCAACGACAGGCTTAGCACCTTAAAGACAATCCCTGCACGTACACTGAGCAACGACAGGCTTTGCACGTTAAAGACAATCCCTGCACGTACCCTGAGCAACGACAGGCTTAGCACGTTAAAGAGAATTCCTGCACGTACCCTGAGCAACGACAGGCTTAGCACGTTAAAGAGAATTCCTGCACGTACACTGAGCAACGACAGGCTTAGCACGTTAAAGAGAATTCCTGCACGTACACTGAGCAACGACAGGCTTAGCACGTTAAAGAGAATTCCTGCACATACACTGAGCAACGACAGGCTAAGCACGTTAAAGACATTCCCTGCACGTACACTGAGCAACGACATGCTTAGCACGTTAAAGACAATTCCTGCACGTACCCTGAGCAACAACAGACTTAGCACGTTTAAGACAATTCCTGCACGTACACTGAGCAACGACAGACTTAGCACGTTAAAGACAATTCCTGCACGTACACTGAGCAACGACAGGCTTAGCACGTTAAAGACAATTCCTGCACGTACACTGAGCAACGACAGGCTTAGCACATTTAAGACAATCCCTTCACATACACTGATCAACGACAGACTTAGCACGTTAAAGACAATTCCTGCACGTACACTGAGCAACGACAGACTTAGCACGTTAAAGACAATTCCTGCACGTACCCTGAGCAACGACAGGCTTAGCACGTTAAAGACAATCCCTTCACATACCCTGAGCAACGACAGGCTTAGCACGTTAAAGACAATCCCTTCACATACCCTGAGATACGACAGGCTTAGCACGTAAAAGACAATTCCTGCACATACCCTGAGCAACGACAGGCTTAGCACGTTAAAGACAATCCCTTCACATACCCTGAGCAACGACAGGCTTAGCACGTTAAAGACAATTACTGCACATACTCTGAGCAACGACAGGCTTAGCACGTTAAAGACAATCCCTTCACATACCCTGAGCAACGACAGGCTTAGCACGTTAAAGACAATTACTGCACATACTCTGAGCAACGACAGGCTTAGCACGTAAAAGACAATTACTGCAAGTACCCTGAGCAACGACAGGCTTTGCACGTTAGAGACAATTCCTGCACATACCCTGAGCAACGACAGGCTTAGCACGTTAAAGACAATTACTGCACGTACCCTGAGCAACGACAAGCTTAGCACGGTAAAGACAATCCCTGCACGTACCCTGAGCAACGACAGGCTTAGCACGTTAAAGACAATTCCTGCACGTACCCTGAGCAACGGTAGGCTTAGCACGTTAAAGACAATTCCTGCACGTACACTGAACAACGACAGGCTTAGCACGTTAAAGACAATTCCTGCACGTACCCTGAGCAACGACAGGCTTAGCACGTTAAAGACAATTCCTGCACGTACCCTGAGCAACGACAGGCTTTGCACGTTAAAGACAATTCCTGCACGTACACTGAGCAACGACAGGCTTAGCACGTTAAAGACAATTCCTGCACGTACACTGAGCAACGACAGGCTTAGCACGTTAAAGACAATTCCTGCACATACCCTAAGCAACGACAGGCTTAGCACGTTAAAGACAATTCCTGTACATACCCTGAGCAACGACAGGCTTAGCACGTAAAAGACAATTCCTGCACATACCCTGAACAACGACAGGCTTAGCACGTTAAAGACAATTACTGCACATACTCTGAACAACGACAGGCTTAGCACGTTAAAGACAATTCCTGCACATACCCTGAACAACGACAGGCTTAGCACGTTAAAGACAATTCCTGCACATACCCTGAACAACGACAGGCTTAGCACGTTAAAGACAATTACTGAACATACTCTGAGCAACGACAAGCTTAGCACGTTAAAGACAATTCCCACGTTAAAGACAATTACTGCACGTACCCTGAGCAACGACAAGCTTAGCACGGTAAAGACAATCCCTGCACGTACCCTGAGCAACGACAGACTTAGCACGGTAAAGACAATCCCTGCACGTACCCTGAGCAACGACAGGCTTAGCACGGTAAAGACAATCCCTGCACGTACACTGAGCAACGACAGGCTTAGCACGTAAAAGACAATCCATGCACGTACCCTGAGCAACGACAGGCTTAGCACGTTAAAGATAATTCCTGCACATACTCTGAGCAACGACAGGCTTGGCACGTTAAAGACAATCCCTTCACATACCCTGAGCAACGACAGGCTTAGCATGTTAAAGACAATTCCTGCACGTACACTGAGCAACGACAGGCTTAGCACGTTAAAGACAATTCCTGCACATACCCTGAGCAACGACAGGCTTAGCACGTTAAAGACATTCCCTGCACGTACCCTGAGCAACGACAGGCTTAGCACGTTAAAGACATTCCCTGCACGTACCCTGAGCAACGACAGGCTTAGCACGTTAAAGACATTCCCTGCACATACCCTGAGCAACGACGGGCTTAGCACGTTAAAGACAATTCCTGCACATACCCTGAGCAACGACAGGCTTAGCACGTTAAAGAGAATTCCTGCACGTACACTGAGCAACGACAGGCTTAGCACGTTAAAGACAATTCCTGCACGTACACTGAGCAACGACAGGCTTAGCACGTTAAAGACAATCCCTTCACATACCCTGAGCAACGACAGGCTTAACACGTTAAAGACAATTCCTGCACATACCCTGAGCAACGACAGGCTTAGCACGTTAAAGACAATTACTGCACATAACTTGAGCAACGACAGGCTTAGCACGTTAAAGACAATTCCTGCACATACCCTGAGCAACGACAGGCTTAGCACGTTAAAGACAATTCCTGCACATACCCTGAGCAACGACAGGCTTAGCACGTTAAAGACAATTCCTGCACGTACACTGAGCAACGACAGGCTTAGCACGTTAAAGACAATTCCTGTACATACCCTGAGCAACGACAGGCTTAGCACGTTAAAGACAATTCCTGCACTTACCCTGAGCAACGACAGGCTTAGACAATTCCTGCACATACACTGAGCAACGACAGGCTTAGCACGTTAAAGACAATTCCTGCACATACTTTGAGCAACGACAGGCTTAGCACGTTAAAGACAATTCCTGCACATACCCTGAGCAACGACAGGCTTAGCACGTTAAAGACAATTCCTGCACATACCCTGAGCAACGACAGGCTTAGCACGTTAAAGACAATTCCTGCACGTACCCTGAGCAACGACAGGCTTAGCACGTTAAAGAGAATTCCTGCACGTACCCTGAACGCAATGCAAAGGTAAAACTTTCTGACACTTTACATATATAACTGTTGATGTATCGATATAAGTGACATTTTCTTAACTGGGATCTACAACCTCATTCAATCCATCAAATATGTGTATAACATAATGCAATCATTACGTTTACAAAGCTGAATATTGGTTGCATCCTGGGGAATGATAAAAGAGTTTTAAACAGACAATAAAGATACTTGTTTAGTTTAAAAGTCATTTAATTCTACAGACCCAATCAATATCTACTACATTATTAAATAATGTCTAGTGTTTTTCTTTGTTGATGTTTTCACGATATGACCCACCGGGGAAAAGATGAAGAACAAAATAAGCGTTATGAAAATATCCTTTAGTTGATACCAGTAGCAATGTGAGATTAGGCTATAAGGTAAGCTGTTTCTGTAAGCAATAACATCTATTATGAGGTATCTAAAAATACACATGGAAAGTAAAAAAAATCATACACTGACAGCATCGTGCAGAAATTTCAAATAAAGAATAGGATGTTTACAATACATTATATCATCTTTGTAATGTCTGAAAATATAATTCATGTAAAAGACTGATTTTTTCAGTGCCACGGTTGATTATAAAATAGTTGTAAAACATCCTGTTAACGTAATGTTTTATAATTAGATTAGAGTAGAGGGCAGGCTCTGTATCTTAATCAATGTAGTGTATAGAAAATCAATACTCTGCCTTGTCCATATAAAAGTAACTTAAGTCTAGACATACATGTAACTATATTGATTGATGAAACCTGATTCCGTGTAGTAAGGCCAACTCGAAATAAATGTTTGTTTCAGAACCCTCGCCTTTTGTCTTTGTTTGTATGTTTTTATCAATAGTTTATTGTGTTGTGCTCTTAGTTGCGTTGGTTGTTACCGTTAGCTTCAAATTTCCAACTATTGTCCTGTAACCTATCGATATACAAATTATGGCAGTATTTGCAGTTCATTTCTTTTATTATTAATTAACACTCGGAATATGTGTATATTTTTGTTTCGTGATTGAAAATCATTGGACGTACATACTGCTCTCTGCATAAAAGTTACAAAACGACAATATTACCAATGCGGATTATGGACGACTTAAGAACATTCCTAACTAAGCTTTTATTTAATAATTAGTCGTCGAAAGTTAACAGATAGTTTGTAGGAATGGCCGTAATGTTAAGTGCCTAATGAATTTATTGTATAGGAAGGCATAGATGTAATAAACGTAGTGTAATGTTAATGGTGTTGATCATTATTACGACCTTATCTTATATCTGTGAGGATATACTATTTTCTATTGATCAGAAACACAATTTGCGTCACACTGTAAATGATAAAACAGTTGGTTTAATGTAATGGAGACATAATAATTTTTTTCTAAACAAGTCTTTCTCTTCAGATAATAAGGACCGCATCAATTATTTACCAGAAAATATGGATAGCAGTTTAAAACAGAAGAATAACTTACATGTATTTCATTTATGTGGACGTTATACCTATAGATGTCAAGTTTGTGGTGAACTTAAAACAATGAACTTAAAGGTTTTTTATGTACCTCGCTCATGATTGAAATTGAATATCAGATTGATTATAAGGTATAAATATGTTGATGAATCTCTAGACTGGAGTTGAGTTGAGTTAAGTAATGGTGTTTAGCGTCCCAGTCAAGATTATTTCTCTTATATCGAGACGGCGCCAGCTATAAGCGAAGGTGCGGAAATTTTGCCTGTGTGTTGCGCTGATGGCATAATACAGCACGGTTCTTTAGCGTGCCAAGCCCACCGTGACACAGACCTCGTTTATTTTAAGTTCCCATCCGAAAGATTCGTGACTTTCAGTTCGTAATGCCGAGTGCTTGGCGAAAGAACAGTCACTTCCCACTTTCAAGTCTTGGGTCAGACCGGCTTGGGATCGAACACACAACCTCCCACTTAGTGAATGTACAACATTTGGATATAATTCTGAAAATCTTATTATACCTCATTAGAAAAATACGATACGATCTGTAAATTGAATGGATCGTTGGATCATGTGATCAGGGTGGAGAAAACATCGTTTATATCTCTATATTTACATTTTGTGTGTTTTCTGTCTTCTACACAAGGTTTCAAAGCAATTGCGTTCATATCGGCTATGAACTGCAAAATCTACCTTGGTGACATCACGGGAATTCCATTCACAACAATCGGCGTATGAATACACAATATGAAATACACAAAACCGGAACTATATTGACATAAAAATAAAGTTTGTTTATTGATTGTTTGCATAAATGTGATTATTTATTACCGAAATAATTGTATTTAATAAAAAAAATGAACAATTTAGTAGAAATTTTGTATGCAATTTGTTGTTTTTTCCACGCACTATTTTGTCCTAGAATTTCTGGCGTCAAACTGCACAGCTGATCAGTTGGATCTGCTGTTCCATCAGCTGTTCCGTTAATCGAAAATCGTTGTTGACAAAGCGCGGAAATAAAATTTTCTAAAATGATTTTGAACCAAGAAAAAGAAAAGAAAATAGTTTTTTAACGTAAATATAACAATTGAACTGTTTAGAAATGCGGTTCATAGTCGATATGAACGCAATTGATATGCAAGTAAAGCTAATCATAACGCTAACGCGCGTTATTCAGTTTGCTTGCATATCAATTGCGTTCATATCGACTATGAACCGCATTTCTAAACAGTTCAATTGTTAAGAAAACATCACATCCCACTATATAACACAAAATGATTGGTAGAAAATCGGTCACGACGTTCTAGCGTTTGCCTACGATGAGTTCCGATAAAAGAAAAATCAATGAATGACTAATGTTTTAACCTTCCAGGTTGTCTTTTTTAAAATATTTTTTTTATTTCTTTCTGTTTTTTTATTACTATGGTTATCCTTCGGTATAATAAAAAATTATTGCCTTTGTTTGAGGAAGCTGTGAACATTTGTTCGCCCTCAAAAGTCACATCTCGGGCTTCGCCCTCAAGGAGTATGACTTGTTGCGGGTGTCTCCCTAACTCACAGGCAATAAATGTATAATATCTCATGTCCAAGTTCTATTTAGGTTAAAAAAAGCATTCCTGTTGCAATCATTGGTTCCTTTAACACGCATTGTTAGGAAATATAAAGAAGTACATTATCTTAGACAAGGCAGGTTTTACAAGTGCTCTGAAGAAGCATATCATTGAGGTTAAACCAATAGTTTACTTATACTCTTTCTTTCTTGCTACAACACCATTATGAATCAGCTATTTCCTTCATGTGTGCGTGATGCAGGAATAGATTTTAAATATGCTCTGGAGAAACATTTTTTTAATGTTGAAGCATGTTGACGTCAAACTAATAATTTACTATTTGACATGCATGTACATGTGTGCTCACTGTTTGTCTTACATCAACACCGATGTTAGAATCCTCGAATCCCTTCATGTTTGTATGATTGTTTAATTTGACGTTTATGCATACTTTCCTTATATTTAAACATTGGAAACAGTGCATTTTTGCTTACTTTTCAAAATATTATTGAGAGTATCTCTTGGTCTTTTAACCTCAATACCATTGAAAGGACATATGTGTCTGTATGGCAGGCTGTCGGTAGAGTACACGTATGTCCGTTTGGCAGCAAGAGGGTTGAAATTGACTCAAGAATATAAATTGCAGTTTACCTAAAGTTATAACTAAAATTAACGACCGTTTGTTTATAACATTGTTGTTTATGTGGTTTTCGATTTCTTGTGACACGGAGTATAAACAATTCAATATTATAACCCCTTCTTCATATAATCAATAATATAATTTTGCGATCTAAATACTTCAATAGAAGTTTTCCTTAATCATGGATTTGTTTCTATCTTGTCTAGAAATAATACAAATACTCATTATGCAGATATTATTTACATTATGTAATACATTAAATTACATCAATAATAATTTACCCTAAAATAATAATAATAAAAAAAAACAACAAAGGCAGCTTTAAATTCGTATAATTATTTTTATCCACTTACCGACGATGGCAGTTGAAGTGCATTTGTATGCATTGAACAAATAATTCTAAATGAATGAATTACGGACTGAAAGGTTTTCGTTTTTCCTGAAACATGGATAGATTTCCATATTGTCTGGAAAATAATTGATTCAATTCAGACCTTTGTTCCTAGACTGAGACAGTCTATCTATGAACCTTCAATAACTTCAGATGATGGTTTGTTGTTATACCAGAAATGAAAATTGCTCTGCACAAAATGATGTAACATTATTGATTTTCTTAAATGCATATTTATATATCATCTTCTTTATAGTGATTACATAACATGTCAAGCATTAGACGAACGTTTACTGGATTATGTATTGATTTATTGTCAGATTACAGACAATACATAGACGATAAAATTAATGAACAACTCTACAAATTTGTCATTTTACTTTTTATATAGATACTGGTAGTTATTAAAAAGTTTTTCTCTCTGGGATTTAAAAAATAACGACATTTGAAACTGAAAACAATTATCATGTACTTGGCAATACTCCACGCAACCAGAAACAAGAAATAAGTAAGGATAAAATAAGAATAAACAAACATATGTTGGGATCAATGATTTTAAAATTCCGTACTGACACTGGAGAAAATGACCAGTGGACAGTGTTGTAGTAGCCGTCTTACAGTCCCAACCATCCCTCTTATTTTCCAACATGTCTTTTTACACACACATAAATTATTTTTACGGTGGACCAACAACATTTGCATATATGACATGTATAAAAAATAATGAATTTATATTTAATTTTATTATTAAAATTTAAAAGTAAGATCATTCACTGCAGAAAAGTACTTTAATTCCAGGAAAGGATCCGAGAAGCATTGTTTATATTAAAGTCCGATCAATACATGGAGGAAACCAAAATCAAACAAACAAATCCATTTACAAGCCATAATACCAGAAGCAAAAAAAACAAAAATCACCATTGAAACTGGCACATTGGGTTATACACGTTAATTTGCAGCAGAGAAATGAGACTGGTTGCTCCGAAGGGTAAACACCTCCTGTTTAGCTAGTTACATCCGCCAAATCTGTAATCGAAACAAAGAATGAAAAGAACACGGAAGTATAGGACGTTAAACATATCCACGGAAGTATAGGACGTTAAACATATCCACGGAAGGTTAAACATATCCACGGAAGTATAGGACGTTAAACATATCCACGGAAGTATAGGACGTTAAACATATCCACGGAAGGTTAAACATATCCACGGAAGTATAGGACGTTAAACAATATTCATGGTAATTTTGAATACAGAGATATCATGATTATCAACAATATTGTGATGACAACCATTAAACTATTTGAGGGCCTAGGCTTGCAATATCCCTGTCCTAACAGTTTATTTGTTAGCAGCTTGTTTCGTTGTATAGAGGCCACGTAGGATTAGCTTTACAATAGCGTATAACTGTGAAACAAATACATCAAAAGTAGGAAAAAAGGTATACTGCTGCAAAGAAAAGGAAAGGTGATTAAAATAAGGAGTCTGTAAAATTGAACCACCTCAAACGCCTTCAAGCCTTATCAGTCAGTGCATTTCATGTTTACAATAACGAAAGTAATGACAACAAAGAACTGTTGAAAAAAGAGAACAAACATGGTTTTCGCGAAGGCACCGAGTATATCCACAAAGAAAGGTCGTAATTAATATATTTATTTTAGAAGCTCTCTCCAATGATTGATTAATTGATTGATTGATAGGGTATGGCGTCTCAGTCAAGAATATTTCACCTATATCGAGGCGTCACTAGGTATATGTAAGTGAAATGATAGAAATTCTGACTTCTGTAGCGTGCTCAAGGCAGTTTGCAGGAAATGTTCGTTAACGTACCACGCCTGCTAAAACATGGGGAATCTTTTTAAGGTCTCTCATGACTTTATTTTTCCAATCATTGTGTTTGTCGAAAGAACAGCTACTTTCTATTTTTTAAGTCTTGGTCAGCACATGTTTAAAAGTATCATTAAAAATAATAGCATGTATAAAACAAACCCTATTTAACACAAATATCTTTGATATTTTAAAAACTTAGAAAATCTTAGTTCTGAAAAAATTGCCTCCATTCACAAGGCAGTGAAAACTGTCATGGACCATATATCAAAACCGACATCAATTATCTATCGATTACTAACAATTCAAATGAAAATGACTATTGATTTGTAAAATCATGAATGAACAGGTATAGTAAATTAGAACTTAAAATATTAAGATACAACACACACACACACACACACACACACACACACACACAGTGAACGTGGAATCCGGAGCAGTTACAAACATATATAAACAGTACAGACCTGCCAAAAGTTAGACTGTACTAATGACATGGGTCCAAATGTCGGTAGTTAAGGAGTATTTAAAGTTTTTGAGAGATATAAAACAGCTGCCGAAAAGTTATCCAGATACGGCTAACGAGTGGTCGAGACGAGCTGTCAATTCGGCACTAACTAGATAGCCCAGTCTTAAACTTTCATCAGGCCTGTACTAATGTTAGTACTACGTAATTAAGCAGTCTTCGACGTTTTTATCTTATATTTATAGAAACTTCGCTGATGTTTAAAATTCTAATGTATTTAGCATTTTTTATATCTTTTTCTTTAGATTGCTGCTAAAAAGATAAGAACTCAATTAGCAAGGATTTCTTCTTCAGTCGAAACAACCGTTTAATGCTGCAAGTGGTGGATCTATCATCGTTAACGGAGTGATGTAACAGAGATCATACTCATAAATGACGATTCATTATGAATGTTACAACTGTAAGATATCTCATATGATCTTCCTTTATGAAAAGCTTACCGAGAAATGTTTTATCATCAATGCACGTGGCTTTATCTTTAATATTCACAATTACAGTTCTTTAATACAGACCCGTTTAACAATAATTTCTTAACTAAGATTTTCCTCCTTCAATTTTTGTAATCCATTTTTGTAACAAATAATTAATGACAAAGCTAGATAAAATGTTTCAAGCTAGAAGACACATGTTAAATTCATGAAAATCTTTAAAACCAAAAATTATCCCATTCTAAAACTTGTCAGGCTTAAGTTGAGGAAATTCTTAGTTAAGAAACGACTAGAAATTATACAAAATAGTTTATATAGTTCCAGATCTAATCAAAACTAAGCAAGACGAGACTGGAGTCACTGGCATTTGTTATAATCTCAGCTGAACACTTGTTATAAAAAAGTATTTAATAATCTGTCGGGGCTGATAATACAAATATATCTAGTATAAAAAGACAGAATGTCTGTCTGATGAATAAAATGAAAACTCAACGATAGCTAGCTCTTCAGGGATTGTTGGATTGAGGAATGCTAATACGATGTCATCATGAGTTGCTTCTCTATGAAATATTGCGTATTTTAACACCATAAATTTCATTCATCACCCTTCCCATCCTTTGAATCCCTTTAAGCAGTCGTGGTAAATTTTTTTTCATTTTTTCTAGATTCAATAACATAAATGTCACATACATCTTATACTGAAATGCTCTTACTTGAAAATGCAAGATGTAGTGTTTATAAGAGGAAACCAGGAAATAAAAATGTAACTCAATAATTGTAATAACAGAGATTACAAATTATCGTCAGCTACGTAAAATGTTCCTGTCACAGTATTGTAACACAACAAACACATTTTTTCTTCAAACCTGTCGTCGGTTTCACAAGCATTTCCTAACTACGATTAGCTGGCAAATGTAATACAGTAATGAGTTTGTTAATTTTTAATTTGTAAGAAATCCAGGAAATGAAAGTGTCTAATTGGAATGACAAATAATGGGAAGCATAACTTTTAAGGATATTTTTCATATATAATTAGAATTATGATTTCTCAATAGAGACTATTATACGAGGGTCGTTCAAAAAGTCTTGTCTCTTCCTGTAAACCGTAGTTAAAACATCGTGATTTATTATATTGTCACTTGTCACGGGTGACTGAGTTCATTCCCAAACACGTGGAACATTTTTAGATTGTATATGCTAAAGAATTGTTTTTTTCTTGCCATATTTTCATCATAACACTCGTTACACTGCTTGGGACATGACGGACATGACAGGTAAAAACTTTATTGAAATGAGAAGCTTCATGAAAGCCTGTGCAAAACTCGGTAAATCGCCAAAACAAACATTCATTGAAATGCAAGATGTTTATGGTGAGCGAAACCTGTCATATAGGTCCATATCACGCTGGATACGTAAATTTAAAAATGGTGTTAACGACATTTCTGATAAGGTCCGTTCTGGAAGACCAAAAACAGCATGCACCAAAGAAAACATTTCAAAAATTCAAAAACTAGTCAATAGTGATGGAAGGTTGACTGTCAAACAGATAGCTAAAGTCGTTGGTTTATCGATGGGGACCGTACATTTCATTCTGAGAAAAAAACTTGACATGAGAAAGATTTGTGCTAGATGGATCCCTCATTTGTTGTCAAAAGAGCAAAAGCTTACACGGGTCAAGATGGCTAAAAATCTGCTGAAAATATATAGTAATTGTAACAGCAGACGTTTGGCTGAAATAGTTACAGGTGACGAAACATGGGTGTATTACTTTGAGCCACATAGAAAGAAAAATAATAAAATATGGCTAACCAGAAAAGGAAAGCGACCTAAAATTGCAAGGCGCACACAGAGCACAAAGAAAGTTCTTTATGCTATATTTTTCAATAGTAACGGCATAGTTGCCCAAATTTCCATCCCTAAAGGCCAGGGTATCACGGGAAATATTTATAAAAATAAAATTCTTAAGAGAGTGAAAAAGTTTTATGAAAAGAAGAGACCAAAATCAGGAATTCGTGGTATTCGGTTACTGCATGACAATGCTCCTGCTCACAAATCCAAGTTGGTTACTGAATTTTTAGACAAGGTACGTGTTGTTGTTTTACCTAATCCACCCTATTCACCTGATCTTTCACCGTGTGACTTTTATCTCTTTCCTAAACTTAAGAAACACCTTTCTGGTCGTCGATACAGATCTCGTTCATCGCTAGGTTCAGCAATTCATCAGTTTCTGAATGGTATATCCAAAAAAGAATACGACATCTATTTAGAAAATGGATCCAACGTCTTAAAAAGTGTGTAGCCGTTAAAGGTGATTATTTTGAAGGAATGAAATTAAAATATCATAAATAAAACGTCTTAATTTGTGTTTTTATTATGAAGGACAAGACTTTTTGAACAGCCCTCGTAAAATTCCAATTGTTCCATTTTGTTACAGATTTATAAGGGCTTTGATTTCTTTTAAAGAAAATGTGTATTGCATTAAGCGGATATTTTTTAATAATAATAAATCTGTTTTATTTTGCAGTACTAGACGACTGTTTTGGAATAACATCAAACGCCCAAAGTGATTTGACAAAAGAATAATTCATAGGGATATACACTTTTCATATTATCCGAGAAAATGGCGTTTTAAAATGTGTTTTTCTATGAGAAATGAAGATACACTCTTTCTTGTCTGATTTTCATGAAAAATCATGATAAATTAAAATATTTGTTTGAACGTTAGCAACAAGTTAAAACATCTCGCTTTTCGATAGCTAAGAATCAACTGAAAAACAGCTACATCAAGGAAAGCTTTACATGTAATTTGTAACGAAAGGAAAATTTGTTTTGATGACACGTATCATTACATTTGCCTACTCTTCCGGAACCCCAGGCCCTGACTTTCCTGTTTAAAGTTCTGGTGTATAACTTAATTTGACAGTTTCAAATTATATATATATATATATTATATATATATATATATATGTGTGTGTGTGTGTTATCATTAAAAAGTAAGATACATGTAGGTTAGGTGTCATGTATAACAGTTGGCTTTGGCTATCACTCAAATGTTAAGATTATACAATTTATATCGTTAGTTGTATAATCTACAGCTGTAATAAAATGTGAAAGATAAAGTACAAAACTACTGCTCTAGGATGAATACCAGGTTTAAAGGCGAAATGACGGCGATGCTCTAGAATTAACGTTAGGTACAATGGTTATAAAAGAAGCGTCGGGTCTTGTTGCTTAGCCGTTTCTGATGTTAACTTGCATTGTTTCTGGTTCTTGTCTCTGTCGGTCCTTGCCATGTTATTGAGCCAAAAAAAAAAAAAAAACAAACAAAAACCAATACTCTCTGAGATGTCGTGTATGCTTTAAGTGTCTTTTTAAAAAGTAGTATTGATGAGTTAAAGTTTACCCCATAAGTTTGTTTCATCTCAAACAGATAGCCTTTTTTGAGAGTCATACATAATATAACTGTGTATATAGAGAACTTAAAAGTTTTCTGCATACTTTACCAAGTTTATTCCACTGAACCTGAAACTGCAGCATAAAATGTACATGACTTTCTGTATTGATTTCTGTAACCTGATTATAGCATGATTAACGTTCATTGACCATACCGTATTGGAGCTATCATAGAAGATTTATTAGCATTGTTGATCATTATGGATACCTTATTTTGTCACATAAAAAATTATAATGATCATACTTCAGTGTACATTTGTGCATCAACTTGATTATTATATGAACATAAAATTACCTCATCGTTTTTGGCTCCGAGTATCCCTCAGTCTTTTATGCGAGATATTTCTAAGTTCCATAGTTTCATTCTTCTTTCACACAATTTTGATTACACGCTAGCAGGTGTAGCTAGCTAAACGGGAGGTGTTTACCCTTCCGGAACACTTGGTCTCACTTCTCTGGTGGGAGTTCATGTGCCTTACTAACTTACCAGTTCCAAAACTTTTACTTTGCTTCTGGACTGTGATTCGAACATGGATTAGTATGATTGTTTTTGAATTTTGTTAGACGCTTTGCATGCTTTAATGTATTGTCTTTTTAATAGCAATATTGATGAGTTAAAATACCTAAAATACCTCATCAGTGCATTTCATCGCAAACAGGTATTCTTCATTAACATAATGTGTACTGTACATATAGAGAACTTACAAGTGTCATGCATACTATATTAGATTAATCTTGGTGAACCTAACACTGCAGCATAAAATCTACATGACTTTCTGTATTGATTTTTGTAACCTGATTCTAGCGTGATTAACATTCATTACCTATACTATATGAGCCATAGCTACCTTTATTAGCAGTGTTGATCATTATGGACACCTTATTCTGTCAGTTTACTGTCGCTTCAAAATAATTATACTTTATTAGTGCATCAAATTTATTATCATAATGAAATAAAATTATCTCGTCTCTTTTTTCTCTATTCGTGGATCTTATATGCGAGATATTTCAAAATGGATAAATCTTATTGAAACTATCAAATATGAATCTAAAAAAGCAAATGAAAAAATAAAATAACAGATGTCTTATTCCTGTATTCCAGATAAAAAAACATACCCAAAACGATCGATGACAGATTTCTTCAATTTGCATCAAATAGATGACCTACTGCCAGAGCCCGTTTGTTTGTGACAGAGAAGTTACGCTTTTTTCCATAGAAAACCAGATAAATCTGAATAAAAATTGATAATATTCACTCACTTGTACCTAGTCGTAACAGAATATCTGTACACGCATCCGTGATTAGCGTAGAATAATTTTGCACAGAGCAAAACATTGGCGCTGTAGGTAATTTAACATGATGAAAAACATGCAAATGGCCAACCCTGTTGCGCATATGATGTAAAACGTCACCAAAAACATTACTTTAGGTGTAAACATTGTCATTTTTGCCATGTAAAATCACCGTTGTGCCAACATTTCCCTTTCTGCAGAAATACTTTATGACAATCGTGGATGCGCATACAGATTTTCAGTTACGACTAGGCACAAGTAAATGAATAATATCAATTTTTATTTAGATTTACTTGATTTTCTATGGAAAAGGCGTAACTTCAGTGTCACAAACAGACCGGCTCTGACAGTACATGTTTTCCCCACAAAGATGTATCAATTGAATAAGAGTTATATCAATAGGTTGAGAATATTTCAATTTATTGATTTTAATTGAATTTATAGATTTGTGGTGCAAGAATGAGACAAAATTACTACCTGCTATGCAAAACAGGGAGGTCTAAAACCTTTTGTTCTGGTCCAAGCATATTAGAACTCGGATTGAGATTTTCGTATTTGGTACCCACGAAGTGATGGGTTCTATTACCAATATTACAATGTGAGTTTAAATCATTGTTTCCAAAGACCACGCTTCATCCTAAGCGCTGAAATTTCTTGTTAAAAATATACACCCCGTAATCTTCTAGTATTTTTTTTAGTTCCATGTATGAAATCAACAGATATATATATATATATATATATTATATATATATATATATATATATATATATATTAAACATTCGTGAATTACGTATACCAATTTGCAATAACGAATTACGTCAAACGCAAAAACGCAAACATACCATTCAATGTTGAAATCACAAAAGCAAAAAAAATCTTTGAAAACTGACGAACTCAGTTAACAGTACACGCGGACCCCAAGCAGGGAAAGTAAGCAACCAGGCTCTGCGTAACTATGTGTAAAATTTCGAATGAAAAATGCCCCTCGTGGAAGTTCAAATATCTCATAGTTTATATACAATAAACCAATAAAGATATAAGACAGCTACCACAAAATTTGACGACTTGTTCGCACTGAACATTTAATGATGCATTTACCATATCTATGATGGAGGAGTTATGACATAAAATTCTAATATTAGCACTATAAAATTATTGATTTGATTCATATTAAATCCAAAATTACAAAACATCCCCGGAGTGTATGCTAAACGTGTATGAATTTTTCATACTGATTTAATATTTCATAGTTTATTTTTAAATACATTTTAATGCTCTAGAGAGCCAATGTCAAGGTAGATCCATACAGAATTTCCAAATTCATCAGGAAAAACAAATGGCTATGTATTAGTAAATCTCGACTTAGAAGTTGATTTGTGAGATTATCATTCCTTTTGTTGACAGGTAAAGAGTAATAGCTGTTAAATACTGGACAACAAATTCAGGCGAGACGTGATTTAGAAAGACAAAATAAATCAACTGCAATAGTTGTTTAATGCAGTTACTAAAAAACGTTTTAAGGAGAAGAATTCCCCGAAGAGATAAATATCTCTGGTAGGAATTGCTAAAACTTAAAAAATGATTTAAATTGATTGAACCAATAGCTTTACCCGACCTTGAGACCATGAAGAAAACATTTTAAGGAATCTGGGGAGAGTATATTAGCCTCAAGCAAAATGTAAAAATGATAATTTTATCACAAATTGTATTAAGAAATTTGATAATGTTGTTTTTGTAAAGTGTTTATTTGTCATTTTCTTTATGGTGATTATATAATATAACTTAGCTAACATGCATAAAAACTTTTAAGATAATAACGTTCATATCTTAGACAAATATATGAGCAAAAGGTTCAAAGTTTGAATTTTTATGAAATATTTCATTGAAAATAAGTATACGTCAAGTTCTTCTTTTTAATGCATTAGTTCATAAACATGCAGATGTAGCAGATGACAGAAATTACCAGTTGAATAAAACGCATGGCAATAATCAGAGACGACGCCAACATCATAGTGCAGTAAAACTCTAAAAACGTGCAGATATTGTTTACAAGTGTGGGCCTTGACATATTTGTAGGGTTTAAAACATCTCAATTATTTTATAACACCCAGTGATTCCAAGTATCATGTATATTTTTAAGTTTTAATAGGACAAAAGTTTATGGAGCACATATATATTCAATTTGTATAACCAATACCATTCACTGTTTGAAAAAAATAGTTGAAATTTTGATAAATGCTCGCTTTCATTCTACAAGGTTTAGTTGTGCAGGAGTATATAATTCGTACCAGATGGTCTCATTTAGAAACGGAACCATTTAACCAACAATGAGTCGTCGGAAGTTGGAAAAAAAATAAAATGTGATGAGAAAAAGAGTTAAAGCAGGCAATGCTTAAAATAATAAATTGAGTTAATTTACCGAAGCAAAGTCGTGTATCAATAGAGCGATATTTAAATAATTCAGTAAGTGATTACACAGCTGAGTTGTTACACAGCTTTATATATACTTCAACATTTCACCTACATAATTATATAACATCATCTCACTAAGAGCTATATTTTTATTTTATGTCAAGGTAAACTTTTTTTCAGGTGATGTTATCATTATAGTTCCATTGCATTTTCATTTTATGTCAAGGCAAACTTAATTTTTTTCATTGAAGACAAATTTTGGCATAACAAGGTTTATTTCTTTTCAGGCCAACGCGAATACTGGTATGTTGATTGTGACTTGATCTTATTTGGCAAATATATGACGTACAAAACATAGGTATACGTCAAGTAAATATGTAGAACAATAATACACATTTTCGACAAAACCTTTAATGTAAAGAACGCTGATAGATCATATCATTAAGAAGTAGTTCAATGTCGACAATATGTCACTATTTGACGTCCCAAATTCCCATTATCCGTTCATTCTTAATTTTGATTACAAACGTGGTAGATGTAGTAACCGAAACAGGAGTTGATTATCCTTCCGGAACACTCGGTCTCATTTCCCTGGTGCAGGTTCGGGTGTTAATAATTTGTTTCATTCAAAGTTTTTACTTTGCTTTGGGATTTGAATTGGTCATAGATTAGTATGTTTATTTATTATTATGATAACACACACACACACACACACACACACACACACACACCTTTATCCGATACTCCACTGTAATGTACAATGTAATGTACAAATATCAACTACTATATTGTACAGTTATAAATGATGTTGTTTTTAAGGTTCTATTTTACATCCAGTAATTCTCAAACACGAACTGGAACATACCCATCGATGTCCAAATCGGAATCCAAAACCAAAATGGAAACTTTAAAATTCGCAAAGTTAACACGTAAACTTCCACAGGAAAGTGAGACCGAGTTCTCCGCATGGGTAAGCATCTTAAAGAAACTAAAATTAAATCAAATTGTAAACCGATATTGTATGCTAGATGTGACATTTTATCCTACAGATCAAGTCACTGCATTTATAAAAATCAACATTGTGAGGTATAAGTTAAGGATTGATCCAGATACTATAGTTCTCAGTCATGTTACTCTATCAACATTGTGAGATATAAGTTAAGGATTGATCCAGATACTATAGTTCTCAGTCATGTTACTCTATCAATGTGATCATATCTTTTATCCATTATAAACAAAACATAAATAACCTTCTTAAAATAACAACACAATTAATGTAAATGTACTTGAATAGGCATGAACAGTTTTGGAATTCAATATGTATATTGGCTAATATCTCTCTCTCTCTCTCTCTCTCTCTCTCTCTCTCTCTCTCTCTCTCTCTCTGTGTTAATATCGTTGTTTTTAAAAAAATTGCGTAGTGTTATTTCGTTAGGGTTTGTTCATTGTTTAAATAAAACTAAACTCATGTACAACAGACGATAATTTGTTTCTTGTAATCGCTTTCTTAAATTTGGGTCCTCGTCGGCAAAACGGTGCCATACGCCGGCTAACAGATTGCTCCTCTTTCATTATAGATTAAAATCTCCCTTGATCATAGCGGTATTTACATGTACATGTATATTTTTATTTTACAACACTAGTAGAAGGTCGTTTCGGAAAACAACTCCTCATCACTAGTGCCCAAAATTGGCCATGAAAACAATTTTTTTCAAGATGTTGAAAAATATCGAAAGGACCAAAATATATTGCTAAGGAACTACTTTGCATGAGGAAGTATGTCTTAGTTTTTGAGGAATTTTGAGAAAATTGACTTAGGCACAAAACTTCATACATCGACTCACATTTTTACGAAAAATCATGACTTACTTACACAAATTGGTTTTCAATGCAAGTGTAAATGTTTATTCTGCAAGGAAATGTATGTTTAACGTCGCAAAAGACGTATGGAGATTTTTCGTAATCGATTTTCAGCTTGTATGTCTGAACATTGGAGGTTTATATTGTTCTTTTTTGAATGATGAATCGAATTGTATTTTTGTTAATTCCAGTTGGAACTGCTGAATATCTCAAATGATTCGTTATATAAATGCATTTTTATGTCACTATTAAATATATTATTATAAAAACAATGAATCCCTGCTCTCAATCAGACGCCCTTTATCACCCTGACTTGCCTTATAAAGTTAGTGGAAACGACAGCTACCTGAAATAGCAAAAGCAACCAAGATAAATAGAAATACAAAACAAGGGAAGAGAAATACGAACATTAGAGTCAGAATAATATACACACTGTGGTACAGCGTACACCGGATATTACAGCATAAAGTTGACCAAACAGGCACTTTATGATGTAATATCCCGTGCACGCTGTACCACCACAGTGATATATCTATTAGCTATTAAAACTCACGTGCTTATGAAATAATTGATTTTTTGTTAATGTTCATAGAAATTGCATTCAAAACAATTACATAATGTGTACCGACACATTAGTCATAGTTGATGTACAACGTGCCCCGTGGAAAGCAATCTACAAGATCATGTTTTGATATATGGTCTACAATGGCTGAAATATTAATATAAAGTTTTGTCATTGAGGGGTTTAGTGGTGTTAGAAGAAATCTTTTCTTGAATAACAAGAAGTAAATTGCTTTGTAATAGCCAAAGTGTCCAAGAATACAAACATTAGATATATATGAAATAATATAGATCGCGCACGATAACTTGGCACATCCGGGGTTTTTCAGTTTGTAAATAAACATTGCAGCTCGTTCGATAAATGTTATGTTTTGGCCCATAGTGTATAACGGGGACAAGTGTTGAGAGTTCTATCCTGCTATAATACATTTTTTTAACAAAAAAGTTTGATTAAGCCCATTAATAATAGTAATTTTAATAACAATAATGTCATTAATAATAATATCGTCAATATATTGTCGTGTGCTATTTTGACTCTATATTTATTTAATAAAAAGTCAAAATAGAAAATAATAATAATAATTTCTTATTATTTGCTGTATCAAATAATAAATTCTTTACCATGAAATGTATGCTGAATATATTTAAAACAAGTTACTGAATGGCTTTGCGAAAAATTTTAATTCAAAACTATTTATTTATTAATCTTATGTACATAGTCTTATTCTGTTTTTGTTTTTATTTTGTGTCTGGAATTTATAATTGTGCAGCTCCATGCAAGTTGGTAACAGTAAAAATTTCGTCAGCTGTATCAGTCGTATCTTCTTCTGAAATGGTTGATTCTTCGTCGGCCGTCACTGTAGATGTTTCTTCTTCCTCATCCTCTTCTTCTTCTGTTGCTGTGTCTGTGTCTTCGTCGCTGGAATCGGTATCGTCCAAGTTTATTACAAATTTCTCTATTTCTTCATCGACTGCGATGTCATTTTTCCAGTAATCGGTTTCTATTTTCTTTACGTGTTCAACACACCTTTTCCATTTTTCTGTCGATATGTCTTTCAATTGTTTTTCTGCAAGTTGCACGTCCGAAAGTTTAAATTTTAAATTTTGTGAAGCAACATATGATTTTAGATCAGCCCAAATTAATTCTATAGGATTTAAGTCTGCATGATAAGGTTGTAATCTTAAAATTTTATGTCCATGTTCTCTTAATATATAATCAATTCTGTAGGAAGGTGGAATAATTTGTTGTTTGCATATTGTAAGTAACTGTGCGCGAACCATGTCTTCTGTAAATTTAATGTTGTGTTTTGTGAGCCATTCCTGAATGTCTTTTTTCTTCCACGATGTTGTTGGTTTTTTGTCGTTCTTGGACGTTATGATAAGATGCATTATCGACTACCAAAACGGAATTTGGTTCAAGGTTTGGAATTAATTTTTCGCGAAGCCATTTAGTGAAATTCTCAGCATTCATTTCATGGTGATAATCACCTGTTGATGACTTGGCTTTATATATAAGGCTTGCATTAGGAACAAAACCCTTTTCTGAACCAGCATCAACAACAATCAGACGGTCACCTGCTCCGATTGGAACACTTAAACCGTTCCCATCCAGCTGCCAACACTTGGGTACAATGTGTGAAGAGTTTATATACGTTTCATCCATATAAATAATGTTGTGTCCAGTTTCTCTAAGTTTTTTAATTTCGCGAAGGTAATTTATTCTTTTTGATACGATATCTGGTTTTTCCATAAGGATTTTTCTATTTGTGCTGCATTTTTTCCAGTTAAACCCCATTTCTTTAAGGAATTTTCTGAGAATTGTTTTACCCCCCTTTAAGTCAATTTTGTTAATTATTTCCGAATGAATAGCATTTATAGTTGGAAGAACGCGTTTTTTAAATACATATTAATTATTGTTCTTCTAATACGCAGCAGATATCAAAATCATCAATAAAAAATTTATCTGATCTCTGTTTTCTATCAGCCTGTTTGGTTTCTATTCCGAACGATTTTAATCTTGATAATGTTCTCCTCGGCACACCCGTCATTCACACTTGCTCTCTCCAAGGGACAGCTGATGGGATTTATGAGACATTTTTGTTTGCCTCATCAAAGCAATGTTTTACAACATTGATGGCAATTTGTTTTGCCTGTGAATTTAATACAATCTTTTTATTTTCAGACATCTTCTCGGTTATGAAAATCACACGTGTTGTCTCGTTTTCGCCTTATACCTATTATACTATATTCTCACATTTTTACGAGGGAGTGACCATTCAACTCGTTCGCATGTTCTAATTAATGGTCCAATTAACTTAATAATTAACATCTCGTCCCTTTTAACTCTCAGATCCACCCAACGCCATGATATGTTGGAATTCATATCCTATTGTATTATATTATTAATTAGAACAAACACCTGCTGTAATCTCTTGCATCACAAATTGGAAACTGGTACATTTGATTCACTTTAATTTTGAATCTATTGAAAAAAATTATAAATGAATGCATTAATATGAGTTGTGTTGATTGGACATAAAATAATTCACTTGTAAGGAGGAATTGTATTTTTAATTTCGCACAGCGTCATGTGGCATTTTGAATTTTAACAGAGAAAAATATTAAATTTAAAATTATGCACATGACAACAATATTAACTGTCTATTCCCAGATATGAATAAATAAAATAAATAAATTAAAAAAACAATAAATAAATGAATAAACACAGTATAAAATTTATTGATGTTGGCATCCTTTTCCAAATTAATTAGGTTTACAGTTTGATTTTTTCGTATGACGCGGCGGGTGAGGTACGGATTAATAATAGTGATTAATCCCAAATAGTGCTAATATTTTGATTTCTGTATGAAACGAGACGTTAAAATTTTGCCCTGTGCTAATTTTAGATGTTATGTAGTTTTGGTAGAAATAATTTCCACAAGAATTTTAAAATTTAGGTTGTTCATAACATTTACAAGATAGAAATTATTAATAATTAGCCTGATAGCACATTTAAATAATTAGTATAGATTCATTTATTTCTTTACTTTTTAATTGAAAAGTTTTTATAATAAAAATTAAAAACAAAATTAGATAAAATTAAAAAATATATATGTATGGACCCCGGTATTGTTCGAACTCACTTTGACAAAATTATATAGCTGTCCACTAACTGTAAGATATGTTACATACCACTGAGCCAAGGACGACAGTAACCTATCCTATCAAATTAAAGGTGTTAAGGACAAATACCTTTGTTATATCTTCAGACAATTCGTTCCACAGTTATGTGGAACTTCACAAAAAATTATGCAGAAATGAAATAATTTCATGTGAATGTTTAAAAAGTTTCAAATAAAGAACATAAATGAAAATGTCCAAGATAAGTGAATATGATAAATATTTATATTTCAACAAAATTGTATGAAGGCAGCATGGACATTGGCGAGTTGTTCAATGTGCGTGTTTCATGAGTCCGAGTTACACAATGTTTATTTACAAAATTAATAAGCCCGGATGTGCCAATTATCGTGCCGCGACCTATAACAACAATAATAATAATAATAATAACAATAATAATTATAAACTAATAATAATACTAGAGAGGTATTCTCTTGAATCTTGACCATTACGGTAGCTCAGTTGATAGAGTGTCACGCTGTATGTGGAAAATCTCGGGTTGAACCCCGACCGAGTCTAAACTGGACTTGAAAACAGGTATTGATTGTTTTTTTCGGCAAGCACTAACTCGGCACTTGGAAGTGAAAGTCAAAGTCACAGGGTCCTTCGGAAGAAACCTCTAATACCCGATGCGCCGTGTCACGACAGGCATGACACGTTAAAGAACCCTGTCTGCAACTTTTTCTTAGCGTACAACTTAAATACATTCTGTACACCTCAATATAGCTAACTGAAGACATAACAAGATAACACCGGCAAAGAAACAACACATATTTATCATAAAGATATCTACAAAGATTAAACTGACATCAAAGGTTTTACTTTTAATTCGTATCCTCTCAAAAAAAAAAAAAAAAAAAAAAAAAAAAAAAAAAAAAAAAAATATATTATATATATATATATATATATATATATATATATATATATATATATACCAAACTTTTCCATCAAACCAAAATTACAAAACAAAGTAGAAACATTGAAGCTTGTAGATAAGGTAATTAATCACACGAGCTTCCACAAGGGAAGTTTAGCAGGGTAATTAAACTACTGTATAATTACGATCACTGATTACGAACTTGTGATTTTAAGTGATAACAACATTTCTTTACTACATTTTCTGTTTTTAATGCAAAAACAAACATACCGATCCATGTCTAAATTATAATCCCACAGAACATTAAAATCTTTGAAAACTGGCAAATAATGTTAAACACGTGAACCTAGATCTAAAACATACATGTATCGAAAAAGTATGATTGTAGATACTTAGTAAATAGTTGTAGATACTTAGTAAATAGTTGTAAATTAGTTAATTTAATGTGGCGTTATTGTATTATAACACTTAAAACCAGCAATATGTAGAAAGTTCTAGAGAGACTGCACCAAATGTTTAATCATTAGCAATAACATTATTACGAAATAAATTAGCAACTTTTGTTGTTACTACTGTTGGTCTAATGAATTCATAATATTTTTATTAGTTTAATTAATTTATTTTGTTTCTTCGATAATAGGAAAACCTATAACAACTAAGTTATAATATAGAAAAGGTATAATACTGATTAATATTTGTTTTTCTGTCAAGGGAATTACCAATTGCTCCTATGCAGTAATTTTCGTATCGCAAACTGTGACACAGTCATAAAACTGTTCATAAATCAAACAATCAAACAATAAAGTAAGTAATGATGTTCTGTATTCCAAAATTACCCTTGGTATATTTGACGTTCATTATTTCTGTGTTCCTTTCATTCTCGGGTTTTCATTCCACACGTGTAAAGTTAGTTAATCAGGAAGTACTCACCCTTCCGGAACACTCGGCCTCACTCCCCCGTTAGTTTGCTTAGAGATTGTGATTTTAGACGTGTGTTGGCATGTTTGTTTTTATTACTTTGTTCAGAAATTGTGATCTGGATTTGGGTTTTTTTGTATGTTTTCGGACAATGGTAACAACAAAAAGCAAGAGGACAAATATTTTGTATATGGGAAAGCACTCTCGGTATTGGAGTTTTAACATGTCAAAAAGGTGACATTTACACTGTAATCTATAGCCATGGTGGCATAATACGTAATATGCGTAAAGAGATCCACTATTCGTCTGTTTTTTTTTATGACATTCTTAAAATAATTGTGAAATTTTTTCATTATACCTTTTGCAAACGAAGTTTAGAGGGGTATATAGGACAACTCTATCCGTCCGTCTGTCTGTTTGTCCGTCCCGATATCGTGTCCGCTCAATATCCATGACTATGAATGCATATTGATCAAACTTGGAATAAATGTAAACCAACGTAAGACGTTGCCTTGTATATCACATTCAGGTGCATATATAGGTCAAGGGTCAAGATAAAATAAAACAGGAACGACAACTTCGGTAAAGTTCGGGACGTGGATGCTCTGGTTTATATTTGGAACTTTCCGTCCTATACAAAAAACATCTTTTTCATTTGGGAAAACATGCATAACTTTTATACAGCATTTGACAAAAAAAAAAAAAAAAGAAAAAAAAAAAAAGTTTTTCTATGAAGAAAATGCTAATTAAAACACACAGGAAGCTAAGATCTATGTGTAGAGCTCTCTAATATACATATGAGCAACCGCTTTAATTTTAGCACTTACGTCTTTAAATGTTGCATACTCATGTGTATATAAGAAAAATTAATTCTCATAGATCAAGCCTACGTTTTTACGAAAGCTGTCTGTAATTCTTTGTAATAATCTCAATAGTTTTCTTTCGCTATCTTTCAAAAGACAGGGCGCGAGAACTCAAAGAAAAGTAAGTTACCAATCATGTGTAGCTGTCACGGGTATTTAAAATGCTATCTATTTAAAAAAATAAACCAGATATGGGAGTTCAACTAAAGTAAGGCGCCTGTTTGATGTATGTACATGTCAGTTTGGACGTTTAAAAGATTACACACATCTCAGTTATATCATTGTGTGTCAAGTTTGACCCGTCCGTTTCACCTTTAATTTGAATGTTTAACTAGATGTATCCATTGTGGAATTTAGGGGCATTATAAAGTTGATATATAAGATAAGACGAGTAAGTAAAACAATAGACTGGGTACCGGGTGTTTATGGGAATGAAACGTGTTCTCTTACCTAAATGACAGTCTAGTAACCCAATCTAATAAGTTCAAACAACCAGGTCAAACTCGACGCACTATACGACTACATTTGAAATTGATATGTTTTTGGTTTATAATGGCGTTGTGAAAGGTACTAGAAGTTTAAGTGCTAAGATCCTTTAGTGGCACCAGGTGTTCCGAGAAAGCATGTGTTCCTTGTATTTATATGAATATAGTAGCGGCAATGACAGTGGGCTCCATGACATTTTAGGTAAAGTGTGTAAAGAGACTATTGTCAATTTTTCACATTTGTAAAGTATTAAAACGAAATACACATGAATTAAAATACGATATGACGCTATATATAGCTACATTTTTGTATTAAGAACGAATACATGCAGAATTACCCACCCATGTCCAAACCACAATCTCACTATGAAAACGAATCAATTTTAACACGTGAACTTCCATCAGATTAGTGAGATCGGGTGCTTCAGAAGGTTAAGACCTCCTTTTAGCTAGCTATGTCATCAAAATTTTGAATGAACAGAAAATGGAACTGTGCATCGTCAAATATTTTTAGGCTGATTTTGGAGACGGAAACACCATGCTTTTCAACAAAATGAAATATTAAATTAAATATCAATGCCCCATAATAACGCTATGTTTTTGTGGTAAAATACACACTGTATTTTCGATGGTTCATTTCGTTGTTATCCATTCTACTGTAATACTACGGAGCCCGTAAGATGAAATGTTTAAAAATCGTAATTTCGATATACATGTACAATTTCGATTTCAACACTAATTCAAAATAGCTATGGTGGATCAACGAAAACGCTATTACAAATACACAAAATACTATTCTAAATACACGCAATAAGTAATGCCAATATATACGAAATAGTTTGTTAAACGTATCACCTTAGTCTTTCCGTAAAATTTGTCGACATACTTCATTTTAATGTTGAAGTATCATAATTATATATTGAAAATGTTTATAAAATCCAAACCAAACAAATAAATGAACCTCGGTAGACAGTATAAACTTATTACATCTGTTTATATAGAGATAAACTGCTTAAACGCAAAATATCCTGGAGATTAACTTGCAAAAAAAAAAACAACAGCGAAATCAGTAAGAACAAAACATGAATTGTGTTTGTAATCTCCATTCTGAAATAGCATTGATTATTCAACAAAATGGCATTTATGTGGGAGAATGTTCGTTCCGGGATGAATTAATGTCTCAAAGAAATACGGCATTTTCTTAATTGTTCAAATAACAGTATCATAATTTCAAAATGAACCATCCTTGTTTTTTGGTTAATTCATTAGTTATAATGCATTTGGTTGTTGTGTGGGAGTCTAAAGGATATCAATGTCTGATGTAGTTTTGTCTATATAAAATATTCATAGTTATAACATTACACACTGAAAATGTTTGAATTTGATATAAATACTACGATGCATTTGGTGAAACATTCCATAATTCGCTAAAATAGAATCCCGATGTGTAAATTGGTAATAAATACACATGTATCGTAAGAACATTTTTTTTAAAAAAAGAAATGCATTTTCATAATCAATACAATCATATAATTATGATATATTTATAGCATTTTTATATTAACTATTTTATAGTATATACTTTATTCATATATACATGCATGTAGATTATCAGAAAAATTGCAAAATTTCCCGCCAGTAAGCAACAACAGACAGTTATACACACAGTAGTTAGGTAATCAATCAGCGCTAACGCTGTACTACCAAAGTACATGTATGAATTATTTATACTTCTATTGCAGTATTGATTTCATCTGGATGTATAAAACTTCACATATACACGTACATATAGTCGATACTTAAGTCACACACACACACACACACACCACACACACACACACACACACACACACAGAGGGGCGTTTATATAATCGCATCTCCTGTGTCAGAGAGAGACAGAGAGAGAGAGAGAGAGGGGGGGGGAGACGTGCATATACATGTAGCCACACTTCATGTGTCAAAGTGAGAGAGAAGGAGAAAGAGAGGGGTGCATATATATATATATATATATATAGTCGCGCACCTCCTGTGTCAGAGAGAGAGAGAGAGAGAGAGAGAGAGAGAGAGAGAGAGAGAGAGATTGTTTTTGACAGTTGATGATTTAATAATTATTGACAAGACAATAAAAAGTATATAAAGACCAACATGGAAACTACGATTATATGGATATATATCAACAGGTGGTCTTTATTTACAGACTATGTTGAAGATTATTTCTAGGCCTGTTATTGCATTCGTGACAGACCTTAGTTTTCGGGTATTTCCTCTATAACGTTATGTCATTTTGGTCATTATTGATAATGTTGTTTAGATGACTACTTGTTTTTCGGTAACATGTGTGTTTCTATTTTTTATCTCAGAATTATAGCTTGCATAATAAGATTTGTTTTTGATTTATACGTGTCTTAATTGTACATTATGGTTCATTTCAACTGCTTCCGCAGAAATGAAACTGTATCTGCATCGGGGCATAATATAGCTTTTACACGTGCGCTCTTTAAGATGTAAGATTTAACACGAGATAAAATACGTAAAAATAAAAGAAATCCATGTCGTTCTCATTTCACGTCAATCAAGAGTGCATTTCTTCTTAAACCGGTTTCATAAAAAAGACGCACACTGAACAAAATAAAAAAATAAAAAATCGCAAGTGTTAGCAGTGACATACCCTCGATGGTCGATGAGTAACTTATTTTACATTTCTAGAGACACTATTGTTATCTTTTTCATATTGAATACACAAGTTTTTTTGTGACAAAAGAGGACAATATTAACATTAAAATAAATAAACAAAGCTTACCTTTGATAGTGAAGATACACAGTAATAGTCCTAATAAAACAGCCCATATGTGCCATAACAATTTATGTTTAAAATTGAATGTCCAGTCATTGGTCATTTGATCGTACATTTCTCTATGATATAAAGAAATGAGTTATATTTTTAATATATCATCCTTTTAATATTTGAATTATCTTGAATATTTCATCACCTGTAAAATTACGTTCAACCACGTTCAACCACGTGGAATAATTTTATAAATGGTATTGACTCATGGGAAATATCACCAATAATGATTATGGATATCTTCGTCTGAAGAATCTGAAATCCATCTCACTGTTAATTTCAATATGTAGAATGTCTCCATTTTAACATCTTAACTAACATCCGTATACCCTCATTAGCGCTAGAGACTAGAAACCAGACTGTTAATAATTTACCGATGTAGTTAAGGCTGATTTTGTCAGCTGATCATGATTCCGAAAAATAGTTGTAGAATTCTATTGTCTGATGCCATAAGATCTATAGGACCAGTTTAAATAAAACGGTTATTCTACAGAGTGTTAAATTTTGGGATTTCACATCTTACATCTGACAGACATAATCGTTACGATCGAACAACCAGCTGTTTGCTTCATAACATTAGATAACGGCACATTTATTAACATAAACAGGATTGAAATCGTGGGCAGTTTCTACACGTGGTTTGAGAGAGAGAAAGAGAAATTGCAAGATAGAGTATATATATAGTAATAGCAATGAGAGAGAGAGAGAGAGAGAGAGAGAGAGATAAAAAATTAAAGAAGAGAGGATATAGAATCTTATACCAGCAACAGTGTAAGATAGAGATAGCTCAAAAGAGGATGAATATTTTCCTGTCGCTAAAGCTCGTTCGATGTGACATCTATCAGTAGTCTGTAACAGACGTGTCATCTTTCGGAGGCTTTTCACACAGATATATGTGATGTCTATCGCTAGCATGTAACACATGTGTCATCTAACGAAAACTTGCCACACAAATATATGCGACATCTTTTGGTAGTCTGCCACATAGATATATGTGACATCTATCGCTAGCTTGCTACGCGGGTATATATGAAATCTATCGGAGCTTGCCACACTGATATATGTAACATCTATCGGTAGTCTGTGATACGAATATATATGACATCTATCGCTAGGTTTTCATTCAGATACATTTTCATTAACCTTGCGTGTTTCCTTTGTTTTCAGTTTTAGACTGTTGGCATTGATATGACTATAAATATCACATGACCGCATCTTAATATCGACAATAGACATTCCGGAACTATAACCTGTTAAACAAAAATTGTTGCCTCCATGTTTACAGGCGGTTAACTTTTTGTAAATGCATTTTTGTTTGATGATCAATTCGTTTTTCAACTTCACAAAGTCTATCGGAAGTTTCAATCGTTTAAATCGAAAATTTTCACCACCGACTAAAATAGTTCCATGCATGTTGCAATTTCTTTCAGCATCATCGGTCATGCAGATGATGGGCACTGAATTAAGGACAATATTATTGACATAATATACAACTATTTATTATATAGCAATATATGCTTCGTATAGAAATTAAACGATAAATCCCGAGGTGTTAGCGTGCAATCTATACCGATAATTGCACGCTAACTTTGTTCCAGTCCAAGGTTTCTCGAATCAATTTTTTCATACTGCACGATTTGTCACATGACGCTGTCGTTTATGACGTCATATGATTGTTGTCGACGTCATCACTGTGTTTTTGTCATATTGCACTAGTTCTTATATCTATTTACAAGAACTAGTGTGATATTTAGGTATTGTACGACAAAATGGTATTTTAGATTAAACTCGAAGGAAGTAAACGAAATTTAATGTCCCTTGTTGACTCGAAATTTGCACTCGCAAGCTCGTGCAAATGTCGAGTCAACTCGGGACAATATTTCACAATATCAGTTTAATAACCCCATAATATATGTCACGTAGTATACGTATTACGCTATAACCGTTCGTGTGAATCTTACACGTGCAATGTTTTGGTCGAAACGCTTGGTAATGAAATCCCGTGCCTTGCCACACGGATATATGTGACATCAATCGGTATTTTGTATCACATGCGTCATGTATCAGTGCCTTGCCACTCGGATATATGTGACATCAATCGGTATTTTGTAACACATGCGTCATGTATCAGTGCCTTGCCACTCGGATATATGTGACATCAATCGGTATTTTGTAACACATGCGTCGTTTATCTGTGCCTTGACACACGGATATATGTGGCATCTATTAGTATTTTATAATACATGCGTCATCTATCAGTGCCTTGCCTCGGATATATGTGACATCAATCGGTATTTTGTAACACATGCGTCGTTTATCTGTGCCTTGACACACGGATATATGTGGCATCTATTTGTATTTTATAATACATGCGTCATCTATCAGTGCCTGGCCACACGGATATATGTGACATCAATCGGTATTTTGTAACACATGCGTCATCTATCGGTGCCTTGCCACACGGATATATGTGACATCAATCGGTATTTTGTAACACATGCGTCATCTATATGTGCCTTGTCACACGGATATATGTGACATCAATCGGTATTTTGTATCACATGCGTCATCTATCGGTGCCTTGCCACACGGATATATGCGACATCAATCGGTATTTTGTAACACATGCGTCATGTATCAGTGCCTTGCCACACGGATATATGTGACATCAATCGGTATTTTGTAACACATGCGTCGTCTATCGGTGCCTTGCCACACGGATATATGTGACATCAATCGGTATTTTGTAACACATGCGTCATCTATTGGTGCCTTGCCACACGGATATATGTGGCATCTATTTGTATTTTGTAACACATGCGTCATCTATCAGTGCCTTGCCACACGGATATATGCGACATCAATCGGTATTTTGTAACACATGCGTCATGTATCAGTGCATCAGTGCCTTGCCACTCGGATATATGTGACATCAATCGGTATTTTGTAACACATGCGTCGTCTATCGGTGCCTTGCCACACGGATATATGTGACATCAATCGGTATTTTGTAACACATGCGTCATCTATTAGTGCCTTGCCACACGGATATATGTGGCATCTATCGGTATTTTGTAACACATGCGTCGTCTATCGGTGCCTTGCCACACGGATATATGTGACATCAATCGGTATTTTGTAACACATGCGTCATCTATCAGTACCTTGCCACACGGATATATGTGGCATCTATTTGTATTTTGTAACACATGCGTCGTCTATTGGTGCCTTGCCACACGGATATATGTGGCATATATCGGTATTTTGTAACACATGCGTCATCTATTGGTGCCTTGCCACACGGATATATGTGACATCAACCGGTATTTTGTAACACATGCGTCGTCTATTGGTGCCTTGCCACGCGGATTTATGTGGCATCTATCGGTATTTTTAACACATGCGTCGTCTATTGGTGCCTGGCCACACGGATATATGTGGCATCTATCGGTGTTTTGTAACACATGCGTCATCTATCGGTGCCTTCACACACGGTAGTCTGTAAAGCATGTGTCGTTAGTCCGTGGGCTAGGTGGACCCACCGTGCAACCCCTTCCGGATTCTCCGACGCCACTTTTTTCTGGTACCTTAAGGTGTCTAGTAATGGATTCATGATGTTCCCCAGAAATAAATTGGGACCTTCTACATCTAAAACTTTAATATTTTTAAAAGAGTACTTGAAAGTTTTCAATACAGTTTTTAATTCGGGGAAGGAGAACGTTTTTATCTTTGTTTTCAGTGATATTGTATAGATACAGACCATACGTGGTAATATTGTAAAGGGAACAGGTTCAACTTTTACAAAGTGCAAAGTTGGTTGGTGTAGCTGCTGCTATATATGACGAAACCATTACGTCATAAATTTCAGATTAATAGTTTTCAAAATTAAAGTATGTTTCTTGGTATAAATTCTATCATCATCATCAATTTTACATACATTCATAAGAAAAGTTACAAAAATGTGCAACACCATCACATTATCATATAGCTAACAATAAAGCTTATTAATAATTGTAGTTTGAAAATGAGGTTTGTTCTAAGTATTACAAATGGTGATAAAGCAGAAGGTGTTTTAATGGTGAACATATGCCACAGTGTAGTTACATGCATCTAGAGCAGTGGTAACCTAAGATATGATTTATGCCGTTGACCAGTTGAAGCGAAAAGGAAACATCAAGAATAAATCTCTTTTGCCTCTATTCCAAGACTCCTGCAGTACCCCCTCGTTGTAACAGACAGAAACTGTACATCATACTATCCCAGGGTGAATTTTTGGGAGATTTCGGAGCAGCTACAGCCCTTTATATGCAGTTCCATAATTTTTTCATAAATTCATAAGCAAAGTCTTTTAACAATATCATCCAGTATCTTTTAACATGATTTATCAATACAGTGTATCATAAGACAACAAGCTGCACCATTAATTACTTTACTTTTAAATATTTCAAATAGTTTCTTGAACAACATATGACCAACACAGTATTGTTTCAACTTGGAGAGATTTTGTTCCATCTCTTTCATTTCTCACCAAGATCTTTGCTTTGATATTCTACTCTAACGCTTGCCGTGTGCTGTTGTTTATTGTTTTCAGTGACAGACTGGCTTTCCATATGTTTCTTTAATATTTTGAATACTGTTCTGGCTTTTCTTATTAGTGCCTTGATGTCCCGTTCTGTTTCTTCTTCGGGACCAGCAATGCCTCCATAATAGAGCTCACTGACCTTTTCAATTTCATAACTATTTAAATTTATGTCTTTTGTTGTATTGTTGTTCAACATATTGTTTTGTTTGAGTTCACCTTCAGTCCAGTTTTTAAAACAGTTTCGTTTAGTAGTGTGGTCTTTACCTGCATTTGATTTAATGTGCTGGTCAATAGGCAGATTCCGGCGAAGTCCACATCACCTAGCTGGGAAGTCCATTGTATTCCATTTCTTTCTTTGTTATGTTTTTCGTAGTGTAGCCTATAAGGAAGGCAAAGATGATTTTTGATTTGTATACAACTTTGACGTACTCCTGTATTCACATGAAAGCTTGGGGATAGTTTTCTCTGGTGGAACCTCAACAAATGTATATTGTTAAAGGTATAATGGAGACAAACATTCTGCTGACTGTTCTGTATCTGAGCGTGGCGATTTGGTCTGTGCAAGATATCCTTTCCTCAAATCATCTTGCTTTGTTAAGAGCAATTCTTTTATTCCATCTTTTAGTCTGTGTATGATGATTCTTAACAGTATTTTGCCAGCTACACTCGGTAGTATGTTGGCTCTACAGTTCTTACATCTCCATTATCTCCCCTCTTTGATAGTTTAATAAGATAGGTCATCTCCAATACTGTTAAAATATTTTCTCTTATCCAGATGTTACACAATAATTCAGATAGAATATCGGATGAGGTATTTATATCCACTGATATTGCTTCTGGCGATATTTCAATAGGTCTTACAGCTTTTCCTTTTCCCCAGTTGATTTATACTTTTCTTATTTCTTCTTTCGTCGGCACCCTTCCTTATTTTATTATCAAAAGTATGTGGTGTTATGTACAATATTTCTTCTGGACGACGTGGTCTATTTACAGTATATCGTTGAAGTGTTTAGCATCATCATCATTCCTCTGTTGTAATCTTTTCCCCATTCTTTCCTTCCACTGGTCTGTTTGTATTTGCTGTTTTACCTGTTTGTTTCTTTGTTGTTGCGTATAGTTCTTCTAAGTTTCTCTCATAAGCTTCTATTTCTGCTGCGGTTATAAGATCTTCCATATAATTATATTTGTTCATAACTTTTTGCGTTCTTCTTTTAGTTCTTTCTTTCTTTGCCTTCTCATACTCCCTTTATACTGTGCTTTTTGCTTATCCGGTCTTGCTATTTGATATTTTTCTTGGGATATTATGTCCCATGTTTCCCCTGATAACCACATTCTCTGTGTCTTTGTACCAGTATGCCTTTTTATGATACCCCAGCTCTTATTATTATCGGCCATAGCTGTTAAAACATAAAACCTGTTCTTCAATTCTTTCATTTCTTCTTTCTTTTCCATTTGTTTCAATTTTCCAACATCAAATTCATGTTCATTTTTTCTTTTATTTTTAGCATTGCATTGTCATGATAAATTGGTGTTCCCAGTTGACATCTGCTCCATGCATTGTCCTGACATTGTATTTGTTTTTTTTTCTGCAGATACCCATGTTACTTTATGTCAATCTTTGTGTGGAAATACTGTACCTCACTGTACTCATAAAGTCTGTTATAAAAATAAAGATAGTGGATAATAATGTTAGAAAATTGCTATTACTTTGCTTAAGAATGTATGAAAAAATTTGGAACTGGATTTTGGGGGTTGTAGCTGCTCCGAAATCTCCATAAATTCACCTGGGATCGTAGGGTGTACAGTTTCCGTATGTTGCCACAAGGAGGTACAGCAACAGATTCTGAAGTGAGGCAACAGAGATTTATTCTGATATATCTTTTCGCTTCAACAGGTCAACGGCAGAAATCATACCTTAAATTATAATTGCCCTAGATGCATATAACTACCCTGTGGCATATGTTCACCATTAAAACACCTCCTGCTATACCACCATTTGTAATACTTAGAACAAACCTCATTTTCAAACTACAATTATTATTAAAGCTTGTTGTTAGCTATTGGTTAATATGTGATGGTGTTGGACATTTTTTTTAACTTTGCTTATGAATGTATAAAAAATTCATGATGATGATGATAGAATTTATACCAAGAAACATACTGGGTCACTTTAATCCTCACAACTATTAATCTGAAAATTCGATCATTTGTCAATGTATTTTTAATATCCTAATAGAGTGGCGTCTTTTCTTTAAGATGAGAATAATGATCATTTATTACTACAATTAATGGTGTAAAATTCAAAACATACAGTGTCTTAATGTGTTTTATAATATTGTACAGAATTTATTTTATAAAGTATAATTTGACACGATTCTATAGCATTTTTTACCAAAAAATGACGTCATGGTTACGTCATAGTAGAAGTTCAGAAAACAATTTTGTATTTTATTAAAGTTTAACCAGTCCCCTTTACAATATTACCAAATGTTATCTTATATTAGACTAGTTTTTCTATCTGATTTGACGAAATAAGTTTTATCGAACAATGTGGTGATACAACATTGGCGGTTAAGAACACGTACAGTTTTAGTCGGATTTCTCATTGTGACGTCATTGAAGAATCTCCGATTTGTAAAATGTAAATAATGATTTCATTTCTACCAAGCATATATCATAACATAGTTCATTGGTTTTCTGTGGTAAAATGTATTTTTTTCACATAAAGTATTGTTTTTTTTTATTATTTCAAATAACCTAATTAGAAATGTTAGATAAAAATAGCATATACACAGTGTGTATGTACAACCCTTCGTATCAGGGCTAGGTATAGGTAAACAACATTGACCTGTCCGTTTGACCATCATTAGGAATATTCATATAGGAGGGTCCAACCAATAAATGGGTAGTGTTAAGATCAAAGTTAATACATACACAGTACACAGGTGTACTCCATGAGGTGAGTATATCTCATGATGTATACAGAATAAACACCTGAGCTCCCTATACATAGATGTTATTGGTTCGTGATAAATATTTAAAATGAAAGGTCAAGCGGACAGGTCAAAGTTGTTTACCTATAACTCGAAGCTCTCTTAGCAGTTACGATCACTTAATGCCTATATAATACAAAGGAGTTAAGTGTTCGTAACTGCTAAGAGTTACCGAGCCCAGGTCTCGTCTTTTTTCGTAGCCGTATCACTAATCGTCGCGCAAGTGTGCCAGATGTCTCATATATCGGGAGATTTTCACATTAATATATATGACATCTATCTGTAGCCTGTCACACAGACATATGTGGCATCTATCGGTTGTGTCCTAAAGACATGTGTCATCTATGAGTAGCGTGTCACCCGGATATTTGTAGCATACTTCGGTGACATGCCACCCAGATATTTAGCATATTTCGGTAACATGCCACCCGGATATTTGTAGCATACTTCGGTAACATGCCACCCGGATATTTGTAGCATATTTCGGTAACATGCTACCGGAATATTTATAGCATATTTCGGTCACCAGGGCCGTAACTAGAATTGATTTGTGGTCGAGGCAAGCCTGACGCACCAAAGGTATCTCACCCGGAAAATTTTGATATTTTTGACACAAAATCCTGTCATTTCCTTCAAATTTAAATGCAAAATTTGCTTCGAAAAATGTACAACATTTTGATTACGTCTTTGGCCCTTATATATTTAGTAACTCACTGGATTAACAATGCCCAAGGAAACTGGAAATGGTAATCTTTCAGAAATTATTATGGTTCATATTGAATAATTCTGTAAAACAGACAGACAAACAGACAGACAGTCGGATGCAGCAAAAACTATTTAACCTGTTCTTTAAACATGAGCTGATGCATAACCATGGTACAACACAAGCACAAAGTCTTCAAATGAAAGCAGGACATGTCAAAATAAAAAAAAAGCCCACACACACAAAAAACCCCACAAGAAGTAAAACTGTAAAACTGCAAGAGTCTTCATGCTTAAATATGAGTATGTTCAAGATACGCACGTTTGTTTGCTTAAATATTTACTTACAATTATTGTTTAAGTATTTTTGTACAGTAGAGATGACAAATTGCTCGTCATAATTCTTTCTACAAACAACCAACGTTGGTAAATCCACCAGGGCCGTAACTACATGTAGGATTGATTTACAAATTAACAAACTCATAGGTTTTTATCTGTAATTTATTTGGATATTTTGGATTAATTACCCAGAATTTGGAAAAACCCTGGACGAGGCAACTGCCTCGTCTGCCTCTGTAGTAGTAACGGCCCTGGTAACATGTCACACGGATATATGTGCCATATTTCGGTTACATATAAAAGTGGTACAACAGAAATTGTATATTGTCCTGATGTAGATCATACTGATAATGGGTGGTTTACATTGATGTAGATCATACTGATAATGGGGTGGTTTACATTGATGTAGATCATACTGATAATGAGGTGGTTTACATTGATGTAGATCATACTGATAATGAGGTGGTTTACATTGATGTAGATCATACTGATAATGAGGTGGTTTACATTGATGTAGATCATACTGATAATGGGGTGGTTTACATTGATGTAGATCATACTTATAATGTGGGGTGGTTTACATTGATGTAGATCATACTGATAATGGAGTGGTTTACATTGATGTAGATCATACTGATAATGGGGTGGTTTACATTGATGTAGATCACACTGATAATGGGTGGTTTACATTGATGTAGATCATACTGATAATGGGGTGGTTTACATTGATGTAGATCATACTGATAATGGGGTGGTTTACATTGATGTAGATCATACTGATAATGGGGTGGTTTACATTGATGTAGATCATACTGATAATGGGGTGGTTTACATTGATGTAGATCATACTGATAATGGGGTGGTTTACATTGATGTAGATCATACTGATAATGGGGTGGTTTACATTGATGTAGATTACACTGATAATGGGTGGTTTACATTGATGTAGATCATACTGATAATGGGGTGGTTTACATTGATGTAGATCATACTGATAATGGGGTGGTTTACATTGATGTAGATCACACTGATAATGGGGTGGTTTACATTGATGTAGATTACACTGATAATGGGTGGTTTACATTGATGTAGATCATACTGATAATGGGGTGGTTTACATTGATGTAGATCACAATGATAATGGGGTGGTTAACATTGATGTAGATCATACTGATAATGGGGTGGTTTACATCGAGTGAATCAAAACGATAATCAAATTTAATGTTTCATTCCATTTATCAAGCTCAAGAAAAATGTAAATTAGAAACTCGGGAATATCGTCCACCACTAGTGCTTCACGCTATTATACGGTGGTTTGAAGGCCGTGTGAATTGTTTTATCTTGTTCGCTCATAATGTGATATGCCGATGTAAATCTCATTTGAAAAAAATGAATAAGTCAAAAGTTTTGATCTTGAATAGACCCCGGTACGAGTTCTGTTCACTTGAACAAAACTCGAGTTATTAAAATATGTCGATAACTTATTATTCACATTTGTAGTATTTAATTAAAAAAAAATAATTCAAACACAAACTTTTTACGCAGGACATATATAATACACATGTACAAATTCACAGCGAGTTACATGTAATGTGATCATTATTAATAAACCAGAAATCTTCGCATTCGTTGTATTTTCACGTTGATTTGAGACAGTATAGGTAAACAACATTGACCTGCCTGCTTGACCTTTAATTTAAATAATTATCTTGGATTAGGGAAAACAGGTACTATTTCGTCTGCTTCATCACGAGTGATACTCGCTTCATAGAGAAGCCACGTGCAATGTGTATATATTCACTATCCATTTATTGGGTTGATCAGCCTGTATGAATATTCCTATAAGAGGTCAAGCGGATAGGTCAATGTTGTTTACTTAAGTAATATCATCACGCGGAAGATATTTTCATTATGATATGATCCACTTACATTTGCTCACACATTCATCAGATGACGCAAAAATAGAAGTACGCGAATATACTGAAATGTCGAAAATTGCAAAACATTATGGAGCAATAATTTCCCGATTTATTAAGCATGAACAGACTGTTGAACGAGCTGTCAATGAGGTTTTAACAATTATTTGTTTTTATATGATCAAAATTTAAAAGAAGATAGGTGTGTCATAGATTTATTTCCCATTATCTTAGGAGTATAATTTTTTGTATAAAAAACATCATAGTTTTAGAAAATAATCAAATGCGATTCGTTCATTTTTAATTTTAATTTAAAATGTGGTCGATAAAACTAATTAAACAGGAGGTGCCGACCCTTCCGGAGCACCCGGCCTCACTTCACCGGTGAAAGTTCGTCTGCTTTCACTTAATTTGCCAGTTCCATTTACCTTTGATTTGAACATGGATTGGTAGGTTTTGTTTTTGATTCGTTAGTGGTTAGAAAAATATTATCATGTATGGTTGTTGAGACCGTGGTAAAAAGACACCAGCATTCTTCTGATAAGGCTTAAATCAAGTAAAAATTCTTCCATCAATTTTAATTTTTACATGATTACCTGTTATTAAAGATAAAAGGCCCCTTTTAAGGTAGTCCTTTAAGCCCCATTTATAAGGCGAAATTTGCACACCTATGTAATTTTACTCAGATGTAAATTAACTCGCGTAAGCAAAAGTATATTTTGCTTTGCGTTCATACACAAGTTATGTACCATAAGTAAATTGGAAGATTATAACTATTTTGTGGTAATTTTCATTGGAAAATATAACAGTTAAGATTTGATTATCAGACAAGAAGAGCGTTTCCTTACTTCAAGTGTACTCAAGCACATGTTTAATATAGGGTTTTTGTAGGGGCAGAGGAGCAGTTAAACTTGGTGCCTCCACATATGTCTGTTAAAGACTTGGCTAAGACTTATATATTTACAAACAAATCAAATCTTAAACATCTAACTACCGGCTAGTGTGTGTGTAGGGGGGTAGAATGAGACTTAATATTCAAATTCTTTTGGTTGCTTGAAATTCGATGGTGATGTTTGCAAAAAAGGCTCTATGTCCATGTCGTGTTTGCTTGTTCTGTAACAGGAGTTTGTGTTGTTCTTCATAACACATTCGATTCTTTAGGGTTAAGTGGAATATTGTTATCAAATTTATGGTGAAAGTTTGATGTTGAAAATGCTGGTGATAATCGTTGTCCTAAACACTGGTGATAATCGTTGTCCTAAACACTGGTGATAATCGTTGTCCTAAACACTGGTGATAATCGTTGTCCTGAACACTGGTGATAATCGTTGTCCTAAACACTGGTGATAATCGTTGTCCTAAACACTGGTGATAATCGTTGTCCTAAACACTGGTGATAATCGTTGTCCTAAACACGGGTGATAATCGTTGTCCTAAACACTGGTGATAATCGTTGTCCTAAACACTGGTGATAATCGTTGTCCTAAACACTGGTGATAATCGTTGTCCTAAACACGGGTGATAATCGTTGTCCTAAACACGGGTGATAATCGTTGTCCTAAACACGGGTGATAATCGTTGTCCTAAACACGGGTGATAATCGTTGTCCTAAACACTGGTGATAATCGTTGTCCTAAACACTGGTGATAATCGTTGTCCTAAACACTGGTGATAATCGTTGTCCTAAACACGGGTGATAATCGTTGTCCTAAACACGGGTGATAATCGTTGTCCTAAACACTGGTGATAATCGTTGTCCTAAACACGGGTGATAATCGTTGTCCTAAACACGGGTGATAATCGTTGTCCTAAACACGGGTGATAATCGTTGTCCTAAACACGGGTGATAATCGTTGTCCTAAACACGGGTGATAATCGTTGTCCTAAACACTGGTGATAATCGTTGTCCTAAACACGGGTGATAATCGTTGTCCTAAACACGGGTGATAATCGTTGTCCTAAACACGGGTGATAATCGTTGTCCTAAACACGGGTGATAATCGTTGTCCTAAACACGGGTGATAATCGTTGTCCTAAACACTGGTGATAATCGTTGTCCTAAACACGGGTGATAATCGTTGTCCTAAACACGGGTGATAATCGTTGTCCTAAACACGGGTGATAATCGTTGTCCTAAACACGGGTGATAATCGTTGTCCTAAACACTGGTGATAATCGTTGTCCTAAACACGGGTGATAATCGTTGTCCTAAACACGGGTGATAATCGTTGTCCTAAACACTGGTGATAATCGATGTCCTAAACACTGGTGATAATGGTTGTCCTAAACACTGGTAATAATCGTTGTCCTAAACACTGGTGATAATCGTTGTCCTAAACACTGGTGATAATGGTTGTCCTAAACACTGGTGATAATCGTTGTCCTAAACACTGGTGATAATGGTTGTCCTAAACACTGGTGATAATCGTTGTCCTAAACACTGGTGATAATCGTTGTCCTAAACACGGGTGATAATCGTTGTCCTAAACACTGGTGATAATGGTTGTCCTAAACACTGGTGATAATCGTTGTTCTTAACACTGGTGATAATCGTTGTCCTAAACACTGGTGATAATCGTTGTCCTAAACACTGGTGATAATGGTTGTCCTAAACACTGGTGATAATCGTTGTCCTAAACACTGGTGATAATCGTTGTCCTAAACACGGGTGATAATCGTTGTCCTAAACACGGGTGATAATCGTTGTCCTAAACACGGATGATAATCGTTGTCCTAAACACTGGTGATAATCGTTGTCCTAAACACTTTGTGACGACGTAACATCTGTTTTCATGGGCAGTTCATTGTGAAATATAAAAGTATTTCTTTATACATTCTGTGGTTGTGTGTTGTAACAAAACACAACCACTCAACTTTCTTTGAAAACTAGTAAAACATTTAAATTGTGCTATGTTATACTTGGTCACTTTGGTTTTTGTGCTTTTGCCATATCCTTTTGATTGTGTCTTTTCTAAATATTTATTACAAACAGCTCGGGGCCGCGGCAACTTTGTGGTTAGGTTTCTGAGTTCGATTCTCGATTGTAACACCATATGTGGAGAGTGGGGTTCCCTTACAAAGGACCCTTGTTCGCTCCGGTTCAAGGCCAGATCACGAACTGAACCGCATACAACTCTACACTACATGGAACTAACTAAAAATTAATTCATCAATAATGGAAGTCCATGTGTTTGAAATACTTATGTGAGTAAAATTACTGTGCGTTCGTATTGGCATTGTAGCTAATTTTGCATACCTAAGTATAAATTACTTACATAAAGCCCCATTTATACGGCGAGAATTGCATACCTAAGTATTTTTACTCATATGTAAATTTACTCACGTAAGCAAAAGTATATTTTGCTTTGTGTTCATACATAATTTATGTACCATAAGTAAATGTGAAGTTTTCGACCAATTTTGGATAATTTCCATTCTGAACATTGAACAGTTTAGACTTGATTATCAGATGAAAACGTTTCCTTACTATTTAAGCACTGATTTGATACTGGGCTATTATAATCACAAAGGAGCAGTTCTACTTGGTGATCCAGCATATCTGTCATATACCAGTTTTTTAATTTAATAATAAAATACATTAAAAATGTTATGTGACATATCCTTAAAAGACTAGTTTTCTCAAGCCTTATACAAACAAACAAAATCTTACACCAGTGCAGAGCACATTTATATACCGTCTAGTTAGGATAGAACGGCACTGGATCTTTGATCTCTTTGGGTGTCTTGAAATGCCCATTGTGATGTTTGCAAAAAAAAAAAAAAAAAAAAAAAAAAAGATTGATGACCATGTCGTATTTGCTTGTTCTGTAAAAGGAGCTGTGTTGGTCCTCATAACATATATCAGATATTTATATTAGCCCATGTCTCATAAAACCCAGTCTGGGCCCCAAAATGTTTACACATTTTAGCTATTTATTACATCAAAACTTTCTTTTTAACTGAGGTGAATCCCTAACTCAAATTACTTAAGCTTCATTCCTGTATATGAAGCTGCAAATTAATTCTTTAAGGATCGGTCAAATGTTTTTATTAAACTTGATGGTGAAAATTATTTCAGTGATGTTGAAGATGATGATGCTTGTAATATTTGTTCTCCAAAAACACTTTGTGACGACATGGCATCTCCTTTCATGGATAATTCGTTGTCAAATTTGTAAACGTAAATTTTCTTTACATTCTGTGGTTCGCTTTTGTTGCTCAAGCACTTTCTCTTTAAAAACTAGTAAAACGTCATGTTTAGGTGACAGTTTGTCACTCGTTTTTGAGCTTTTGTCAAATATATATGTGTATATTTAAAGTTAGTTCCAGTGAGAAACCAACAAATCAAAGGTTTTGTTAAAAGATAACAATTGGTGAGGAGTCGGATCCAATCAATGTGGACGGATCAAATCAATGTGAACGAATCAAATCAATATAAACGGATCTAATCAATGTGGACGAGTCCAATCAATGTGAACGGATCCAATCAATGTGAACGGATCAAATCAATGTGGACGGGTCCAATCAATGTGGACGGATCAAATGAATGTGGACGGATCAAATCAATGTGGACGGATCAAATCAATGTGGACGGGTCCAATCAATGTGGACGGATCCAATCAATGTGAACGGATCAAATGAATGTAGACGGGTCCAATCAATGTGGACGGATCCAATCAATGTGAACGGGTCCAATCAATGTGAACGGATCCAATCAATGTGAACGGATCCAATCAATGTGGACGGGTCCAATCAATGTGGACGAATCAAATCAATGTGGACGTATCAAATGAATGTGAACGGATCCAATCAATGTGGACGGATCATATCAATGTGAACGGATCCAATCAATGTGAACGGATCAAATCAATGTGGGCGGATCAAATCAATGTGAACGGATCCAATCAATGTGAACGGATCCAAATAATGTGAACGGATCTAATTAATGTGAACGGATCCAATCAATGTGAACGAATCCAATAAATGTGGACGGATCCAATCAATGTGAATGGATCTAATCAATGAGAACGGGTCCAATCAATGTGGACGGATCCAATCAATGTTGGCGGGTCCAATAAATGTAAACGGATCCAATCAATGTGGACGGGTCTAATCAATGTGGACGGATCCAATCAATGTGAACGGTTCCAATCAACGTGAATCACATTGTGTTTATTGGTGCTCTGCTGTCAATCATCAACCTTTGAACAATTAGGCAATAGAATTTTTATAATGTTCAGTAACTTTACACTCAATGTTTCTTATGTTCAAATTATTTTGTTTGTTGAATTGCGCTTTATTCACACAGGAAATAGAATTAAAATTGAATAATATTTGATATTGTTCACTTACTTGATAGAACCTAGTCGTAACTCTGTATGCGCATCCGTGATTGCCATAAATTATTTCTATAGGAAAAAAATGTTGGCTCTATGGGGATTTTACATAGCGATAACACAGAAAGTGGTGACCTTGGTGATGCAATCCGCCATTTGCCTGGTTTTTTCACATGTTAAATCCTCATAGCGCAAACCTTTTACTCTGTGCAGAAACATTCTAGGATCATCGGGGATTCGACTGTTACTACTCTAGGTACAAGTAAGTGACAATTATAAATCTTTATTCAAGTTTATTTGGTTTTCTATGTAAATAACGACAAATTCACAATCACAAACAGAATGACTTGAACAGTATAGTTCGTACCTAGCACTTGGTAATATTGTTATAAAGATACATGTATATAAGGTAGTTGTACTATCACTATACATCAACCAATGATCCCAATTTTTGTCTGTTCAATGAGTGCCTGTCAAAAGTCGAGAGTTTGTCGTTTAATGTTTGCTTGATTCCCAAACGTTATGTGTTTCGATCTTTTCGTTGCATTGGTTGCTGTAAAGTTCATGACGTTCAGCTATTATTAATCTCAAACTATAAATTATAATATTTGTAGTACAACTATCTATTTCTGATTATCAATTACAAATCAAAACTTCGCAATGCATTCTAAATGTTGCAGATCTAAAATGTGGAACAAGAGAGGTAACTCTTACTCCATTCCATGACCAAATCACCGCCCTAAAATAAACAAAATGTCAATAATTTGTTCACTTGTTGATGAGATATTTAGAAAATTATCTTAAAGTAATTTTATTGAAAATCTCATTGTATTAAGTGATCATAGTACTTATACAAAAATGCATGTCTTATGTGTTAAAAAATAACAAATTAATTTATTTATTTATGCAATTTGGATAAAGTAAAGATAATGAAGAAGTCATCGACTCACATTTCGACCTTGTATTTTATCTTTGTGCACTACTGTTTATTAAACGTTGGAAAAAAACGTACATTTCAATGTGATATTATTCGCGCCTGTGTATCACGGCGCCTCTAACTCCCTATAGCATATATCACGCTCAGGAAGAATGTTTTCAGTTCGTTTGCAAAGGTCGGTGTACTCCGATTTTCTCCACTAACTTATAACTGGGCTCCTCAATATAAGTGAAAGAATCTTGACTGGGACGAACAACACCATTGTTCAACTCCAATTAATATGTACATGTATAACTTTAAGTGCTAACTTTTCCTTTCCGATGTGCGCATTTTCGGTTATCATAAATTATTTTTGTAAAAAGAAAAATGTTGTTAGAGTAATTTTTAACATTGAGATTGTAATGTTTTTGCTGGAAATGATGCACTTGGTGACATATTACATTATATGCACTAAATGATCCGCGTTATGACTGTTTTAGCATGCTAAACACAAATAGCAACAAAAGTTTTTTTTTCTCTTTGCAGAGATATTCACAGACATCAATGCGCATGGCAATTTCCCTTTAAGACTAGGTTCAAGTAAATGAAAAAATACCAATGTTATACATTTTAATGACTTTTAAGCTCTCATTAAAACAAAAAATATGCAAATGTTAGGCCTATTGTTATTTTTTTTATGTAAGACGCTCATTCCAATGCCGCACATCAAATTATTTGAAAATTGTTGATTGGAGTTTGCATCAACAATTTTGTGTTAAAATCTATTTGCGACAATAGATTTCTTTGAACAAGACTATATGGTGAGCAGACTTATCAGAGCTGTAAGCAATGTCGAAGAAAAAATTAAAGACCATTCCACTGTTCATTATATTTATACCGAGAAACCCCATTTCTCGTTATCATTAGTTTTCAAGTTAATTACATGATAATAGACTATATGAACTTAAATTGTCTTAATATAGCTAAAATTGTCTAGAAATTTAAAAAATTAAAATAGTGAATTTAGATGAAGTTAATGGTATACATAATAAGTAAAAAAAATACCGTTTTATTGGAGATGTTCATCTTATTGTTCACAAGGAGAAAATCCAATGTATTAAGAAACAATGCTCAGTACAAAAGTGTTGACTGTACTTTGTAGAGTCATTGTGAACCAGTACAGGAGTGTTGACTGTGCATTGTAGAGTCATTGTGAACCAGTACAGGAGTGTTGACTGTACATTGTAGAGTCAACCTGAACCAGTACAAGAGTGTTGACTGTACATTGTAGAGTCATCCAGAACAAGTACAGGAGTGCTGACTGTACATTGTAGAGTCATCCTGAACCAGTACAGGAGTGTTGACTGTACATTGTAGAGTCATCCTGAACCAGTACAGGAGTGTTGACTGTACATTGTAGAGTCATCCAGAACAAGTACAGGAGTGCTGACTGTACATTGTAGAGTCATCCAGAACCAGTACAGTAATTTTGACTGTAAATTGTAGAGTCATTGAGAATCAGTACAGGAGTGTTGACTGTACAGTGTAGAGTCATCCAGAACCAGTACAGGAGTGTTGACTGTACATTGTAGAGTCATTGTGAACCGATAAGGAGTGTTGACTGTACATTGTAGAGTCATTGTGAACCAGTACAGTAATGTTGACTGTACAGTGTAGAGTCATCCAGAACCAGTACAGGAGTGTTGACTGTACATTGTAGAGTCATTGAGAATCAGTACAGGAGTGTTGACTGTACAGTGTAGAGTCATCCAGAACCAGTACAGTAATGTTGACTGTACATTGTAGAGTCATTGAGAATCAGTACAGGAGTGTTGACTGTACAGTGTAGAGTCATCCAGAACCAGTACAGTAATTTTGACTGTACATTGTAGAGTCATTGAGAATCAGTACAGGAGTGTTGACTGTACATTGTAGAGTCATTGAGAATCAGTACAGGAGTGTTGACTGTACATTGTAGAGTCATTGTGAACCAGTACAGGAGTGTTGACTGTACAGTGTAGAGTCATCCAGAACCAGTACAGGAGTGTTGACTGTACATTGTAGAGTCATTGAGAATCAGTACAGGAGTGTTGACTGTACAGTGTAGAGTCATCCAGAACCAGTACAGGAGTGTTGACTGTACATTGTAGAGTCATTGTGAACCGATACAGGAGTGTTGACTGTACATTGTAGAGTCATTGTGAACCGATACAGGAGTGTTGACTGTACAGTGTAGAGTCATCCAGAACCAGTACAGGAGTGTTGACTGTACATTGTAGAGTCATCCAGAACCAGTACAGGAGTGTTGACTGTACATTGTAGAGTCATCCTGAACCAGTACAGGAGTGTTGACTGTACATTGTAGAGTCATCCTGAACCAGTACAGGAGTGTTGACTGTACATTGTAGAGCCATTGTGAACCAGTACAGGAGTGTTGACTGTACATTGTAGAGTCATTGTGAACCAGTACAAGAGTGTTGACTGTACATTGTAGAGTCATCCTGAACCAGTACAGGAGTGTTGACTGTACATTGTAGAGTCATCCTGAACCAGTACAGGAGTGTTGACTGTACATTGTAGAGTCATTGTGAACCAGTATAGGAGTGTTGACTGTACATTGTAGAGTCATCCAGAACCAGTACAGTAATGTTGACTGTATATTGTAGAGTCATTGTTAACCGATACAGGAGTGTTGACTGTACATTGTAGAGTCATTGTGAACCAGTACAAGAGTGTTGACTGTACATTGTAGAGTCATCCTGAACCGGTACAGGCGTGTTGACTGTGCATTGTAGAGTCATCCAGAACCAGTACAGGAGTGTTGACTGTATATTGTAGAGTCATTGTGAACCAGTACAGGAGTGTTGACTGTACATTGTAGAGTCATTGTGAACCAGTATAGGAGTGTTGACTGTACATTGTAGAGTCATCCAGAACCAGTACAGTAATGTTGACTGTGCATTGTAGAGTCATCCAGAACCAGTACAGGAGTGTTGACTGTGCATTGTAGAGTCATTGTGAACCAGTACAGGAGTGTTGACTGTACATTGTAGAGTCATCCAGAACCAGTACAGTAATGTTGACTGTGCATTGTAGAGTCATCCAGAACCAGTACAGGAGTGTTGACTGTACATTGTAGAGTCATTGTGAACCGATACAGGAGTGTTGACTGTAATTTGTAGAGTCATTGTGAACCGATACAGGAGTGTTGACTGTACATTGTAGAGCCATCCAGAACCAGTACAGGAGTGTTGACTGTGCATTGTAGAGTCATTGTGAACCGATACAGGAGTGTTGACTGTACATTGTAGAGCCATCCAGAACCAGTACAGGAGTGTTGACTGTACATCGTAGAGTCATTGTTAACCGATACAGGAGTGTTGACTGTGCATTGTAGAGTAATCCAGAACCAGTACAGGAGTGTTGACTGTACATTGTAGAGCCATCCTGAACCAGTACAGGAGTGTTGACTGTACATTGTAGAGTCATTGTGAACCAGTACAAGAGTGTTGACTGTACATTGTAGAGTCATCCTGAACCAGTACAGGAGTGTTGACTGTACATTGTAGAGTCATTGTTAACCGATACAGGAGTGTTGACTGTGCATTGTAGAGTAATCCAGAACCAGTACAGGAGTGTTGACTGTACATTGTAGAGCCATCCTGAACAAGTACAGGAGTGTTGACTGTGCATTGTAGAGTCATCCTGAACCAGTACAGGAGTGTTGGCTGTACATTGTAGAGTCATCCTGAACCAGTACAGGAGTGTTGACTGTACATTGTAGAGTCATTGTGAACCAGTACAGGAGTGTTGACTGTGCATTGTAGAGTCATTGTGAACCAGTATAGGAGTGTTGACTGTACATTGTAGAGTCATCCAGAACCAGTACAGGAGTGTTGACAGTACCTTGTAGAGTCATTGTGAACCAGTACAGGAGTGTTGACTGTACATTGTAGAGTCATCCAGAACCAGTACAGGAGTGTTGACTGTACATTGTAGAGTCATCCAGAACCAGTACAGGAGTGTTGACTGTACATTGTAGAGTCATCCAGAACCAGTACAGGAGTGTTGACAGTACCTTGTAGAGTCATTGTGAACCAGTACAGGAGTGTTGACTGTACATTGTAGAGTCATCCAGAACCAGTACAGGAGTGTTGACTGTACATTGTAGAGTCATCCAGAACCAGTACAGGAGTGTTGACTGTGCATTGTAGAGTCATTGTGAACCAGTACAGGAGTGTTGACTGTGCATTGTAGAGTCATTGTGAACCAGTACAGGAGTGTTGACTGTGCATTGTAGAGTCATTGTGAACCAGTACAGGAGTGTTGACTGTGCATTGTAGAGTCATTGTGAACCAGTACAGGAGTGTTGACTGTACATTGTAGAGTCATCCTGAACCAGTACAGGAGTGTTGACTGTACATTGTAGAGTCATCCAGAGCCAGTACAGGAGTGTTGACTGTACATTGTAGAGTCATCCTGAACCAGTACAGGAGTGTTGACTGTACATTGTAGAGTCATCCAGAACCAGTACAGGAGTGTTGACTGTACATTGTAGTAGAGTCATCCTAAACCAGTACAGGAGTGTTGACTGTACATTGTAGAGTCATCCAGAACCAGTACAGGAGTGTTGACTGTGCATTGTAGAGTCATCCAGAACCAGTACAGGAGTGTTGACTGTGCATTGTAGAGTCATTGTGAACCAGTACAGGAGTGTTGACTGTACATTGTAGAGTCATCCAGAACCAGTACAGGAGTGTTGACTGTACATTGTAGAGTCATCCTGAACCAGTACAGGAGTGTTGACTGTACATTGTAGAGTCATTGTGAACCGATACAGGAGTGTTGACTGTAATTTGTAGAGTCATTGTGAACCGATACAGGAGTGTTGACTGTACATTGTAGAGCCATCCAGAACCACTACAGGAGTGTTGACTGTACATTGTAGAGTCATTGTGAACCGATACAGGAGTGTTGACTGTACATTGTAGAGCCATCCAGAACCAGTACAGGAGTGTTGACTGTGCATTGTAGAGTCATTGTGAACCAGTACAGGAGTGTTGACTGTACATTGTAGAGTCATTGTTAACCGATACAGGAGTGTTGACTGTGCATTGTAGAGTAATCCAGAACCAGTACAGGAGTGTTGACTGTACATTGTAGAGTCATCCAGAACCAGTACAGTAATGTTGACTGTACATTGTAGAGTCATCCAGAACCAGTACAGGAGTGTTGACTGTACATCGTAGAGTCATTGTTAACCGATACAGGAGTGTTGACTGTACATTGTAGAGTCATCCTGAACCAGTACAGGAGTGTTGACTGTACATTGTAGAGTCATCCTGAACCAGTACAGGAGTGTTGGCTGTACATTGTAGAGTCATCCAGAACCAGTACAGGAGTGTTGACTGTGCATTGTAGAGTCATTGTGAACCAGTACAGGAGTGTTGACTGTGCATTGTAGAGTCATTGTGAACCAGTATAGGAATGTTGACTGTACATTGTAGAGTCATCCAGAACCAGTACAGGAGTGTTGACTGTACATTGTAGAGTCATCCTTAACCAGTACAGGAGTGTTGACTGTGCATTGTAGAGTCATTGTGAACCAGTACAGGAGTGTTGACTGTGCATTGTAGAGTCATTGTGAACCAGTACAGGAGTGTTGACTGTACATTGTAGAGTCATCCAGAACAAGTACAGGAGTGTTGACTGTACATTGTAGAGTCATCCTGAACCAGTACAGGAGTGTTGACTGTACATTGTAGAGTCATCCTGAACCAGTACAGGAGTGTTGACTGTGCATTTTAGAGTCATTGTGAACCAGTACAGGAGTGTTGACTGTACATTGTAGAGTCATCCTGAACCAGTACAGGAGTGTTGACTGTACATTGTAGAGTCATCCAAACCAGTACAGGAGTGTTGACTGTACATTGTAGAGTCATTGTGAACCAGTACAGGAGTGTTGACTGTGCATTGTAGAGTCATTGTGAACCAGTACAGGAGTGTTGACTGTGCATTGTAGAGTCATTGTGAACCAGTACAGGAGTGTTGACTGTGCATTTTAGAGTCATTGTGAACCAGTACAGGAGTGTTGACTGTACATTGTAGAGTCATCCTGAACCAGTACAGGAGTGTTGACTGTACATTGTAGAGTCATTGTGAACCGGTACAGGAGTGTTGACTGTACATTGTAGAGTCATCCTGAACCAGTACAGGAGTGTTGACTGTACATTGTAGAGTCATTGTGAACCAGTACAGGAGTGTTGACTGTACATTGTAGAGTCATTGTGAACCGGTACAGGAGTGTTGACTGTGCATTGTAGAGTCATTGTGAACCAGTACAGGAGTGTTGACTGTACATTGTAGAGTCATCCTGAACCAGTACAGGAGTGTTGACTGTACATTGTAGAGTCATTGTGAACCGGTACAGGAGTGTTGACTGTGCATTGTAGAGTCATTGTGAACCAGTACAGGAGTGTTGACTGTACATTGTAGAGTCATCCTGAACCAGTACAGGAGTGTTGACTGTACATTGTAGAGTCATTGTGAACCGGTACAGGAGTGTTGACTGTACATTGTAGAGTCATTGTGAACCAGTACAGGAGTGTTGACTGTACATTGTAGAGTCATCCTGAACCAGTACAGGAGTGTTGACTGTACATTGTAGAGTCATTGTGAACCAGTACAGGAGTGTTGACTGTGCATTGTAGAGTCATTGAGAATCAGTACAGGAGTGCTGACTGTACATTGTAGAGTCATCCAGAACCAGTACAGGAGTGTTGACTGTACATTGTAGAGTCATCCAGAACCAGTACAGGAGTGTTGACTGTGCATTGTAGAGTCATTGTGAACCAGTACAGGAGTGTTGACTGTGCATTGTAGAGTCATTGTGAACCAGTACAGGAGTGTTGACTGTACATTGTAGAGTCATCCTGAACCAGTACAGGAGTGTTGACTGTACATTGTAGAGTCATCCAGAACCAGTACAGGAGTGTTGACTGTACATTGTAGAGTCATCCAGAACCAGTACAGGAGTGTTGACTGTACATTGTAGTAGAGTCATCCTGAACCAGTACAGGAGTGTTGACTGTACATTGTAGAGTCATCCAGAACCAGTACAGGAGTGTTGACTGTGCATTGTAGAGTCATTGTGAACCAGTACAGGAGTGTTGACTGTGCATTGTAGAGTCATTGTGAACCAGTACAGGAGTGTTGACTGTACATTGTAGAGTCATCCAGAACCAGTACAGGAGTGTTGACTGTACATTGTAGAGTCATCCTGAACCAGTACAAGAGTGTTGACTGTGCATTGTAGAGTCATTGTGAACCAGTACAGGAGTGTTGACTGTGCATTGTAGAGTCATTGTGAACCAGTACAGGAGTGTTGACTGTACATTGTAGAGTCATCCAGAACCAGTACAGGAGTGTTGACTGTACATTGTAGAGTCATTGAGAATCAGTACAGGAGTGTTGACTGTACATTGTAAAGTCATCCAGAACCAGTACAGGAGTGTTGACGGTACATTGTAGAGTTATCCTGAACCAGTACAGGAGTGCTGACTGTACATTGTAGAGTCATTGTAAACCAGTACAGGAGTGTTGACTGTACATTGTAGAGTCATTGTGAACCAGTACAGGAGTGCTGACTGTACACTGTAGTCATTGTGAACCAGTACAGGAGTGTTGACTGTACATTGTAGAGCCATCCAGAAACAGTACAGGAGTGTTGACTGTACATTGTAGAGTCATTGTGAACCAGTACAGGAGTGCTGACTGTACATTGTAGAGTCATCCTGAACCAGTACAGGAGTGTTGACTGTGCATTGTAGAGTCATTGTGAACCAGTACAGGAGTGTTGACTGTACATTGTAGAGCCATCCTGAACCAGTACAGGAGTGTTGACTGTACATTGTAGAGTCATTGAGAATCAGTACAGGAGTGTTGACTGTACATTGTAGAGTCATCCAGAACCAGTACAGGAGTGCTGACTGTACATTGTAGAGTCATTGTGAACCAGTACAGGAGTGCTGATTGTACATTGTAGTCATTGTGAACCAGCACAGGAGTGTTGACTGTACATTGTAGAGCCATCCAGAACCAGTACAGGAGTGCTGACTGTACATGTAGAGTCATCTGAACCAGTACAGGAGTGTTGACTGTACATTGTAGAGTCATTGAGAATCAGTACAGGAGTGTTGACTGTACATTGTAGAGTCATCCAGAACCAGTACAAGAGTGTTGACTGTGCATTGTAGAGTCATTGAGAATCAGTACAGGAGTGTTGATGTACATTGTAGAGTCATTCAGAACCAGTACAGGAGTGCTGACTGTACATTGTAGATTCATCCTGAACCAGTACAGGAGTGTTGACTGTACATTGTAGAGTCATCCAGAACCAGTACAGGAGTGTTGACTGTACATTGTAGAGTCATTGTGAACCGGTACAGGAGTGTTGACTGTACATTGTAGAGTCATTGTGAACCGGTACAGGAGTGTTGACTGTGCATTGTAGAGTCATTGTGAACCAGTACAGGAGTGTTGACTGTACATTGTAGAGTCATTGTGAACCGGTACAGGAGTGCTGACGTACATTGTAGAGTCATCCTGAACCAGTACAGGAGGTTGACTGTACATTGTAGAGTCATCCAGAACCAGTACAGGAGTGTTGACTGTACATTGTAGAGTCATTGTGAACCAGTACATGAGTGTTGACTGTACATTGTAGAGTCATTGAGAACCAGTACAGGAGTGCTGACTGTACATTGTAGAGTCATTGTGAACCAGTACAGGAGTGTTGACTGTACATTGTAGAGTCATCCAGAACCAGTACAGGAGTGTTGACTGTACATTGTAGAGTCATTGTGAACCGGTACAGGCGTGTTGACTGTACATTGTAGAGTCATCCAGAACCAGTACAGGAGTGTTGACTGTACATTGTAGAGTCATCCAGAACCAGTACAGGAGTGTTGACTGTACATTGTAAAGTCATCCAGAACCAGTACAGGAGTGTTGACTGTACATTGTAGAGTTATCCTGAACCAGTACAGGAGTGCTGACTGTACATTGTAGAGTCATTGTAAACCAGTACAGGAGTGTTGACTGTACATTGTAGAGTCATTGTGAACCAGTACAGGAGTGCTGACTGTACATTGTAGTCATTGTGAACCAGTACAGGAGTGTTGACTGTACATTGTAGAGCCATCCAGAAACAGTACAGGAGTGTTGACTGTACATTGTAGAGTCATTGTGAACCAGTACAGGAGTGCTGACTGTACATTGTAGAGTCATCCTGAACCAGTACAGGAGTGTTGACTGTACATTGTAGAGTCATTGTGAACCAGTACAGGAGTGTTGACTGTACATTGTAGAGCCATCCTGAACCAGTACAGGAGTGTTGACTGTACATTGTAGAGCCATCCTGAACCAGTACAGGAGTGTTGACTGTACATAATAGAGTCATTGAAAATCAGTACAGGAGTGTTGACTGTACATTGTAGAGTCATCCAGAACCAGTACAGGAGTGTTGACTGTACATTGTAGAGTCATTGTGAACCAGTACAGGAGTGCTGACTGTACATTGTAGAGTCATCCTGAACCAGTACAGGAGTGTTGACTGTGCATTGTAGAGTCATTGTGAACCAGTACAGGAGTGTTGACTGTACATTGTAGAGCCATCCTGAACCAGTACAGGAGTGTTGACTGTACATTGTAGAGTCATTGAGAATCAGTACAGGAGTGTTGACTGTACATTGTAGAGTCATCCAGAACAAGTACAGGAGTGCTGACTGTACATTGTAGAGTCATTGTGAACCAGTACAGGAGTGCTGATTGTACATTGTAGTCATTGTGAACCAGCACAGGAGTGTTGACTGTACATTGTAGAGCCATCCAGAACCAGTACAGGAGTGCTGACTGTACATTGTAGAGTCATCCTGAACCAGTACAGGAGTGTTGACTGTACATTGTAGAGTTATTGAGAATCAGTACAGGAGTGTTGACTGTACATTGTAGAGTCATCCAGAACCAGTACAAGAGTGTTGACTGTGCATTGTAGAGTCATTGAGAATCAGTACAGGAGTGTTGACTGTACATTGTAGAGTCATTCAGAACCAGTACAGGAGTGCTGACTGTACATTGTAGATTCATCCTGAACCAGTACAGGAGTGTTGACTGTACATTGTAGAGTCATTGAGAATCAGTACAGGAGTGTTGACTGTACATTGTAGAGTCATCCAGAACCAGTACAGGAGTGTTGACTGTACATTGTAGAGTCATTGTGAACCGGTACAGGAGTGTTGACTGTACATTGTAGAGTCATTGTGAACCGGTACAGGAGTGTTGACTGTACATTGTAGAGTCATCCAGAACCAGTACAGGAGTGTTGACTGTACATTGTAGAGTCATCCTGAACCAGTACAGGAGTGTTGACTGTACATTGTAGAGTCATCCAGAACCAGTACAGGAGTGTTGACTGTGCATTGTAGAGTCATTGTGAACCAGTACAGGAGTGTTGACTGTACATTGTAGAGTCATTGTGAACCGGTACAGGAGTGCTGACTGTACATTGTAGAGTCATCCTGAACCAGTACAGGAGTGCTGACTGTACATTGTAGAGTCATCCTGAACCAGTACAGGAGTGTTGACTGTACATTGTAGAGTCATTGTGAACCAGTACAGGAGTGTTGACTGTACATTGTAGAGCCATCCTGAACCAGTACAGGAGTGTTGGCTGTACATTGTAGAGCCATCCTGAACCAGTACAGGAGTGTTGACTGTACATTGTAGAGCCATCCTGAACCAGTACAGGAGTGTTGACTGTACATTGTAGAGTCACTGAAAATCAGTACAGGAGTGTTGACTGTACATTGTAGAGTCATCCAGAACCAGTACAGGAGTGTTGACTGTACATTGTAGAGTCATTGTGAACCAGTACAGGAGTGCTGACTGTACATTGTAGAGTCATCCTGAACCAGTACAGGAGTGTTGACTGTGCATTGTAGAGTCATTGTGAACCAGTACAGGAGTGTTGACTGTACATTGTAGAGCCATCCTGAACCAGTACAGGAGTGTTGACTGTACATTGTAGAGTCATTGAGAATCAGTACAGGAGTGCTGACTGTACATTGTAGAGTCATCCAGAACCAGTACAGGAGTGTTGACTGTACATTGTAGAGTCATTGAGAATCAGTACAGGAGTGTTGACTGTGCATTGTAGAATCATTGTGAACCAGTACAGGAGTGTTGACTGTACATTGTAGAGCCATCCTGAACCAGTACAGGAGTGTTGACTGTACATTGTAGAGTCATTGAGAATCAGTACAGGAGTGTTGACTGTACATTGTAGAGTCATCCAGAACCAGTACAGGAGTGCTGACTGTACATTGTAGAGTCATTGTGAACCAGTACAGGAGTGCTGATTGTACATTGTAGTCATTGTGAACCAGCACAGGAGTGTTGACTGTACATTGTAGAGCCATCCAGAACCAGTACAGGAGTGCTGACTGTACATTGTAGAGTCATCCTGAACCAGTACAGGATTGTTGACTGTACATTGTAGAGTCATTGAGAATCAGTACAGGAGTGTTGACTGTACATTGTAGAGTCATCCAGAACCAGTACAAGAGTGTTGACTGTGCATTGTAGAGTCATTGAGAATCAGTACAGGAGTGTTGACTGTACATTGTAGAGTCATTCAGAACCAGTACAGGAGTGCTGACTGTACATTGTAGATTCATCCTGAACCAGTACAGGAGTGTTGACTGTACATTGTAGAGTCATTGAGAATCAGTACAGGAGTGTTGACTGTACATTGCAGAGTCATCCAGAACCAGTACAGGAGTGTTGACTGTACATTGTAGAGTCATTGTGAACCGGTACAGGAGTGTTGACTGTACATTGTAGAGTCATTGTGAACCGGTACAGGAGTGTTGACTGTGCATTGTAGAGTCATTGTGAACCAGTACAGGAGTGTTGACTGTACATTGTAGAGTCATTGTGAACCGGTACAGGAGTGCTGACTGTACATTGTAGAGTCATCCTGAACCAGTACAGGAGTGTTGACTGTACATTGTAGAGTCATCCAGAACCAGTACAGGAGTGTTGACTGTACATTGTAGAGTCATTGTGAACCAGTACATGAGTGTTGACTGTACATTGTAGATTCATTGAGAACCAGTACAGGAGTGCTGACTGTACATTGTAGAGTCATTGTGAACCAGTACAGGAGTGTTGACTGTACATTGTAGAGTCATCCAGAACCAGTACAGGAGTGTTGACTGTACATTGTAGAGTCATTGTGAACCGGTACAGGCGTGTTGACTGTACATTGTAGAGTCATCCAGAACCAGTACAGGAGTGTTGACAGTACCTTGTAGAGTCATTGTGAACCAGTACATGAGTGTTGACTGTGCATTGTAGAGTCATTGTGAACCAGTACAGGAGTGTTGACTGTGCATTGTAGAGTCATTGAGAATCAGTACAGGAGTGTTGACTGTACATTGTAGAGTCATTGTGAACCAGTACAGGAGTGTTGACTGTACATTGTAGAGTCATTGAGAATCAGTACAGGAGTGTTGACTGTACATTGTAGAGTCATTGTGAACCAGTACAGGGGTGTTGACTGTACATTGTAGAGTCATCCAGAACCAGTACAGGATTGTTGACTGTACATTGTAGAGTCATTGTGAACCAGTACAGGAGTGTTGACTGTACATTGTAGAGTCATTGTGAACCAGTACAGGGGTGTTGACTGTACATTGTAGAGTCATTGTTAACCAGTACAGGAGTGTTGACTGTACATTGTAGAGTCATTGAGAACTAGTACAGGAGTGTTGACTGTACATTGTAGAGTCATTGAGAATCAGTACAGGAGTGTTGACTGTACATTGTAGAGTTATCCAGAACCAGTAAAGGAGTGTTGACTGTACATTGTTGAGTCGTTGAGAACTAGTACATGAGTGTTGACTGTGCATTGTAGAGCCATCCAGAACCAGCACAGGAGTGTTGACTGTACATTGTAGTAGAGTCATCCGGAACCAGTACAGTAATGTTGACTGTGCATTGTAGAGCCATCCAGAACCAGTACAGGAGTGTTGACTGTGCATTGTAGAGTCATTGTGAACCAGTACAGGAGTGTTGACTGTACATTGTAGAGCCATTGTAAACCGGTACAGGAGTGTTGACTGTGCATTGTAGGGTCATTGTGAACCAATACAGGAGTGCTGACTGTACATTGTAGAGTCATTGAAAACCAGTACAAAGGTATAGTGTTTAAATCCCTACCTCTGACACTGGTCCTCACAATTCTAGCAATGTATAATTCAAAGTTACCCGAATACAGTTACTATCTGAAAATAATAATGAAGTTTATAATAGACAATTGTAAGCAACTACTAGGAATGTTAAAGAATATAACTGTTAATTGTAGAATACTTTATTGAAAAGTTTGAACATTTAATACTAGACAGAATCACAGGGTATAATTATTTAACAAACCAGAGTATTACAAATACAAACACCACTGATGCTAGATAAACCAGAAAGCGTTAGTAGAAATCAGTGTAATATTTACTGTAATCTAATTCCGAGAAGACTGTCTAATACTGAAAAAATAATACATCATGTACATGTAAAGCAATAATTACAACCACTGCCTGGGCTGGTATCTTTGCTGGTGGACTTAACATCCCCGAGGATATCATCAACAAAGGAGACAATATACAAATTATTGTCTCTGCTGGTGGACTTAACATCCCCGAGGATATTATCAACAAAGGGGACAATATACAATGTATTGTCTGTGCTGGTGGACTTAACATCCCCGAGGGTATCATCAACCCAGGAGGCAATATACGAAGTATTGTCTGTGCTGTTGGACTAAACATCACCGAGGATATCATCAACACAGGAGGCAATATACAATGTACTGTCTGTGCTGGTGAACTTAACATCCCCGAGGATATCATTAATACAGAAGGCAATATGCAATGTATTGTCTGTGCTGGTGAACTTAACATCCCCAAGGATATCATCAACACAGGAGGCAATATACAAAGTATTGTCTGTGCTGGTGAACTTAACATCCCCGAGGATATCATCAACCCAGGAGGCAATATACAATGTACTGTCTGTGCTGGTGAACTTAACATCCCCGAGGATATCATTAATACAGAAGGCAATATACAATGTACTGTCTGTGCTGGTGAACTTAACATCCCCGAGGATATCATTAATACAGAAGGCAATATACAATGTATTGTCTCTGCTGGTGAACTTTACATCCCCGAGGATATCATCAACCCAGAAGGCAATATACAAAGTATCGTCTGTGCTGGTGAACTTTACATCCCCGAGGATATCATTAATACAGAAGGCAATATACAATGTATTGTCTCTGCTGGTGAACTTTACATCCCCGAGGATATCATCAACCCAGGAGGCAATATACAATGCATTGTCTGTGCTGGTGAACTTTACATCCCCAAGGATATCATCAACCCAGGAGGCAATATATAAATATTACATTTCTGACAGGGTGCCAGTACATATTGTCACCTCGAGGAAGCATTGTTTGCCGAGGCGATAGCCGAGGCTGACAATGCTTTTCGAGAGGTGACAATATGTACTGGCACCCTGTCAGAAATGTAATATTTATTTTATTACACCGAATGTTTGTTTTATTTTACCAACACATGATGTGCATCCTTCGTCTTTTGTAATGCCCATACCGATTTTCATCCAATTTATCGACCGGGAATGCCTCAAATCCACAGTCATTTGAGCCAAGAAATTTAAGAAACATATCCACGGTCCGCTTAATGATCCGCTTAGTTGATGCAGAGTCTTTAGACTCTAACAAATTGCCAAGAAAGTCATTGTCAACCTCGACAAACATCATCCGACCGTTGTTGTTACAGACGAATGTAAACAATATCAATAACAATGAGACGCTTGCCGTAGATCTATACAACTGAAAACATGTTTTGTTCAAAGCGCTGATGTGATCCAGTGAAGGGAGGCGACTCGAACAAACGTACTGTCACATAGTCACGCGCGTTGCTATGTGACATTATAAATTTTATGTGACAGTACAAATTGTTACATAGCTCTTATCCAATGAAATTGCTAGATTTTTACATAAGGTGTAATAATATACAATGTATTGTCTGTGCTGGTGAACTTTACATCCCCGAGGATATCATCAACCCAGGAGGCAATATACAATGTATTGTCTCTGCTGGTGGATATCATCAATACAGGAGGCAATATGCATAAATTATTATCAGATACACAATATTCATAAAATAATCTGCTTCTGAAATTAAAAAATTTCCTAAATAATCTAAGCCATGCTTAATTGTATTGTCTAAGATGGATTTGGTAAGATGCATTTTGGTCCTATAATTTTCCTCATTTCAACATCTTAAAAATATCTGGATTTCCATAACTTTGGTCCGAGGACTACCGGTAAGGACTTTCATTCCAAAAACGAGTCTAGTGCTGCAAAATTAAACAGGTTATATTAAGTAATAGTTTAAACAACGCCAGGTTTTACTTACCATAACTTTACAGAACTTCTAAGGTTATGACTTTAGTGTACCAACACCAAACGCTAGCTACAATACACAATTCTAATATATTTATATATACATATATACTAGCAATTCAAAATTATTACTGTTCGTTGTTCTTTTCAGTTTTACAATGTTCAGCAACTAAAACACAAACTATAAGAATGATAAGCAGCATAAATTCTCATCGTTTAATCTGCCACAGGTTACCTAAAACACTAAAACTTAAATAGCAATACATTTTATATAAAGCATAGTTTTATGGTCTACACATGTTTCTGTTCAATATCACCCACAGGATGTCATTTGTCAACAAGATTTAAAAACTGAAACAAAAGCATATTACAAAAATTATGTCTCTCTGTTTCCTGTGCTTTCTGTGTCTCGTTTATTGATCCAATTTGACTAAAGAAGCAGCTGTAGTCCCTTTATAGGGGAAAGAAGTAATCGTTGTCTATGTACCAGTGCTTGTGTATGAAATGAGTTAAGTAATGATGTTTAACGTTCTGGTCAAGAATATTTCACTTATATCGAGACGTCGCTAGCCGAAGGTGCAGAAATTTTGCTTGTGCATTGCGCTGATGGCATCAATACAGCAGTGTTCTTTATCGTGCAACGCCTACCGTGACACGGGGCCTCGTTTATTTTAAGTTCCCATCCAAAAGAACCGTGACTTTCAGTTTCGTTTCGAAATGCCGAGTGCTTGGAGAAAGAACAGTCATTACTCACTTTCAGGTCTTGGGTGAGACTCGGCCAGGGATCGAACCCATAACCTTCCAATTACGGGGCGAGCTTCCAACTGAACTACCGCAGTGGTTACTCGTTTCAAGCGGACTGGTCAATGCCTATAAGAAATATTATTATTAATACTATAAATATTACTACTATAACTAATATTATTGTTATTATTATTACTAAAAAATAATCTGTTTAAATATTCGACAGAGAAGTTTAATGCTTCAAGGAAGCTAGTTAAGGAAAATTGTTTAAGTAAGTATGACAGATACACTAAGGTGATAATATATTAGGACCCACCCACCTTCATACAACTTTAGGGTGTGATTATTTAAAACAAGTTTCCCACAGTAAGCATAATGGAAATTGCCATTATTAACAATATTATGGCGATTAAAACAAGATCACCATAAAATCATATAAATAATTATACGAGTCCACTTCCAGACCACATTCTAAAATTAAAGCAAAACAAAAACCTTTAAACTAGCAAACTACACGTTAGTTTAAAAGACCGGGTGCTCAGGAATGGTAAGAACTAAATAGGTTGTGAGATTCCCGTTCGATATACTGATAACAGGGAACGGCAGACATCATTTTTTTAATTTTTTTTTAAATGCCAAAATCTTTTTCTGAATTTGTTATAACAATATTCTTGTGGTAATAGTAGATTTCTGGAGTGGAAATCATACATATTGCAAAAACACGGAGATTTAGGAACATCGTTGGGCATAAAAGGTTAACACGTAGGAATCCAGATACATCAACCGCTGAATCTCATCCCCTTAGACTGTAAATTAAGCATACGTTGCCAGGCTGACCAGTTCGACGGATTTATCGGTTTTTGACGAATTTGTACTATAAAAACGGATAAACGGACGGATAAAATGAGAAGGTCAAATTAAATGGATTTTTTCTCATATTGACGGTATTGTTTTAATTTAAAGTACTAATAATTCTGACTTTTTTGTATGGGAATTCTAGTAACATCAAAGACTTAACGATAAAAAGTACCTAAAGTGCAACCTTGTGCACTATAAATGTACCGATCTGAACAAATATACATGGCTCAAACGGCAAGACGTGTGTTCTACGATAAAATATAATGCCAAAACAAAATAAAATCTAAACTGATTAAATACTAGCATAAACACAATTCATTTTAAATAAAAACTTATCACTGAAACTTATCTATATGAAGAAAGGTATATATGGGTAATTTGTTTTCAATGATATATAATTTTCTTTCATTAATTACATATTATGTTATATTTTACGGCACGACCAAGATTGTGAAACCAAATGGGGTTGAAAAAATATTAAAAAATTATTTAATTCCAAACAATCATACAAAAGAGACTTACCTTGTGGTGTGAGTTGACTTACAAAGACAACGAACATGGAAGATGATGAATCTAGAAGAATATGACTTAATTTACTGCACACCATTGAGAGTCACAGCCGTTGCCATAAAAACAATGGTAAGAAAATATCTTTTTTTCATATACAAATTAGCATTGATCAATAGATTGAGATAAACACGTGTTTTTCTTCACCTTTGATTTTCACTTCAGGAATATAATTGTCTTTTAATAAATGAATATTTTTGCATAATAATTTCCTAAATGTTTTAGAGTCCACTATTGAATATTGATCTACGGAAGCGCAGGATGAAACAGTCAGTTTCGATTTTTTTACTTGCATGACCTCTCTCTCTCTCTCTCTCTCTCTCTCTCTCTCTCTCTCTCTCTCTCTCTCTCTGTGTGTGTGTGTGTGTGTGTGTGTGTGTGTGTGGTGTGATTAGTATACAAAGTGATAACTCAGCTTGTTAATATCGGACACTACTGTTATACAAAGTGATAACTGAGCTTGTTAATATCGGACACTACTGTTATACAAAGTGATAACTGAGCTTGTTAATATCGGACACTACTGTTATACAAAGTGATAACTGAGCTTGTTAATATCGGACACTACTGTTATAAATAAACAGTGAACAGAACAATTTTACAATGCAAGTTATCAACATCAATATCCTATAAACAATAAATACCTTGAATACAAACAATAATACCCATTAAAATGAAATATTCAGTAACAAGTGTTCTGTTATCTATATATTGTAAGTCACAATGAATTCGAAGTATTGTACATATGTATTCAATGTTATTTAATTGTATATATTTTCAATATTGCAATAAAAATTATTTGTACAATGAAGTTTTATCGTACGGCGGCGTGGAAGGGCCAAATGAAAAAAAAATCTAATTCGTCCGAACGAATTACTAATTCGTACGAACGATTTAACTAATTCGTACGAACGAATTACTAATTCGTGCGAACGATTTAACTAATTCGTACGAACGAATTAGTAATTCGTCCGAACGATTTAACCAATTTGTCCGAACGATTTAACTAATTCGTTCGGACGAATTACCATTTTGATCAGTTTTTCAGTTTATTATAACGTTCAAATACTTTACTGTTATCTGTCTCCCTGTCAAGAATAGTTCACCTACATTAATACGCCACCAGCTATATATATATAATTGAATAAAACTAACCAACTCGCCTAAAATGCTCCAAATGTCACCCCAGGGTCCAATCTAAAATCCTAAAGACATAAAGTTCAGAATATGTTGTCAAAGCTTTACGAAGAGAATAACAGAAACAGTGAATGGTCAAATTAACCAACTTACCAAAATTAATGTTCTCAATTCATCGTCAATGTACAATCTGAAAACCCTAAAAAATACAGATCAATTACTTGTTGGTCTACAGAGTACAAAAATGAATAAACAAATTAACAAACTCACCAAAATATTGTTTACAATTCTTCGCCGAGATCCTATCAGAAGCTAAAACCTCAATCTTGTGTACCAAAATCTACGAAGAGAAGTATACATATTAACCGAAAAAGAGCACTCTGAACATCTTCCTAGCAATGTGGCAAATGTAGCTAAATTGTCTTTGTAAAAATTCATAATGCAGTACCTTTATAAATATATACAGATATACAATTGTATCTCTAATAAGAAACACATGTTACTCCGAAACAAAAGATGTTGAAGCCATGAAATATTAATAATTGTTGATATTTTAAACTATTTTTAAAAAACAACTGTGACAAGACAGGTAATTAATATAGTCGATTTTGATGTATAGTTATTGATATTTTTCATTACATCAATTTTTCCTTTGTAATAATTTGCTCTACCTTGCAAAAATAATTTATGTTATTATTTTTATAACGCGTTCAGTTTTAAAATGTGGTCTAAAATGTTTTCTCTAGGTTTTTAATGACCCGTGTATTGTTGCTTTGTGTTTCTCGTTAAGCTACAGTGTTAAGTCATATAATTTTCGAAAAGAAAAATTTTGAAAAGTGCTGAGTTGAAACACTTAGCTTGTTTGTGGCAATTGTCATTGTCATTATGACAATTACCACAAACAAGTTAAACTACGTTTCCATACGTTTTGATGTAATGGAAAACAAACCATTAAATAAGATAAAAAATAAATAACACTCCAGACTGCAGTTTAACAATCATTTCTCAATAAGATTTTTAACTTAAATTTAGTAAATTTTGGCGAAATTGTTGAAACTATGGATGTTAATTTTTTACAAAACTAAAAGCAAATGTTATAAGCTTGAAGTGATCTTCGAAATGACATCTTAAATCAATAGACATCTTGATAATTTTTAAGATTTCAAATTTGCTAGATTTAAGTTAAGAAAAATCTAAGTTAGAAAATGAATATGAAACAAGGTTGATTGATATTGTTGAGTTAAAATCATAAAACGAGTAATTAACCTTTGCTAAACCTCAACAGAACTTGTAAATAAAAACCGGTTCAAGCTTTGACTGTTCTGAATATAACATTGACTGTACTGAACCCAACCTTCAATGTGCTGTGTATATATGCTAAACCTCAATAGAACTTGTAAATAAAAACCGGTTCAAGCTTTGACTGTTCTGAATATAACATTGACTGTACTGAACCCAACCTTCAATGTGCTGTGTATATATGCTAAACCTCAACAGAACTTGTAAATAAAAACCGGTTCAAGCTTTGACTGTTCTGAATATAACATTGACTGTACTGAACCCAACCTTCAATGTGCTGTGTATATATGCTAAACCTCAATAGAACTTGTAAATAAAAACCGGTTCAAGCTTTGACTGTTCTGAATATAACATTGACTGTACTGAACCCAACCTTCAACGTGCTGTGTATAGAAAGGTTATTGGATGAGTAAATTCTAGAATCAATCAGTTTTATCGAGTGCAAAATCACTGACGGAATACACTGTTTCTCTACCCAACCACCACCCCTAAACGTGTACCAGTAAAAGGAGGAGCGAAAACTCACATTTGATGTCAATTAATGTTACATCTTATTGTTTGCTTTTGTTGTGTTATATTTTCGTTGTTCTTGTTGTAGACTGTGTGATGTCTGGTGTGTTACATTTTGGTTGTTCTTGCTGTTGTATGTCAAATGTTTGTTTCAGCTGCTGCAAATTTCTGTTTTTCATATCTTGATACTTTTCACAGAGACAAAACATTTGGCTTTGGTTATAAACTTTTAATAAATTATTCATTTTTAAACATAAATATCATTATATATAAAAATAATATGATGACAACAAACTCTCTATATTCTCTATAAAAATGTCAATTGTTGGACACGTGTTGCAGAAATAATACGTCGTTTATTATTTGTAGTTTGAAATTTTACACATTTGCATGCTTTTGATATTTTTACTCGGAAAAAATCAATAATATTGATTATAATGCAATGTCTTTAAGCATAAATTCCGCGTGCTATTATTGACTTTTTATTAAAATAAATACATCAAAATATCCCCACATAATTATTGAAAACACCAAATGTCAGTGACTGTTACGGGATACTGCCCTCCACCATGCTAGGCCCTCCACCATGCTAGATCTGATGTCCTCGATGAAATGATGAATGACTGAATAGTAAAACGTCGTTACTAAGTCGTAACAAAACAAAGAAGGACAACTTCATGTTTAATCCAGACCACATACCATAAAATTGAACATAAATAAATCGTGTTGGTTGTCTTTAGAAATAAGTATTTAAAAAAAGAAGTGCTTAAAACGTAAACCAAAACAATTAATAATTATTAAATTTTAATAATATATATTCTACCGGACACTTATATATATATATCTGAAGGGTGATGATGATGATGATGATGATGGTGGTGGTGGTGGTGGTGGTGGTGGTGGTGCTCAGATGTCGGCATGAGAATTATCACAGTATGTAAACTCCGATGTACGTGTTACGGAAGCTGGGATCGTCGAAGCGAAGAAAAAGACAACAGTAATGGTTACACTATCGTCCTGTGACCGTATATTGGTTGATAGTTAGTTTTCTTGTATACTTACACTCAAACTGATCGCGGATAACAGCGGAGTTAAAGTCTTTAGTTTTGAATACAGTCGGTAACATTTATTGTTTCAGTTTGAAGAAAATGATTGTTAATCATTCAACTTACCAATGATATTTTCTAAGAAGTCAAATAAATTATATTTCCGAGCATAAAAATATAATAAATAACACATTTTATGAATTTGATTTAGTAACCCAAGTGTTTAGATTAAAGGTGACATACACTAGAAGGGTTTTTACCGAAATAATTACGTAAAAGGGATAAACAATCAATGATACATATAAGGCAGTTACGGATAATTATTAAACTCAAGAAATGGGGTAAAACTCAGTAAAGCTGCGCTGTTCCACCGAAAGTGGCCTATTTAAAAAAATGGTTATAAAACTTCAGCCACTTGGTGTTTGGTATATGTATAATACTTCAGCCACTTGGTGTTTGGTATATGTATAAAACTTCAGCCACTTGGTGTTTGGTATATGTATAATACTTCAGCCACTTGGTGTTTGGTATATGTGTATAATACTTCAGCCACTTGGTGTTGGTATATGTATAATACTTCAGCCACTTGGTGTTGGTATATGTATAATACTTCAGCCACTTGGTGTTTGGTATATGTATAATACTTCAGCCACTTGGTGTTGGTATATGTATAATACTTCAGCCACTTGGTGCTTGATATATGTATAATACTTCAGCCACTTGGTGTTTGGTATATGTATAACACTTCAGCCACTTGGTGTTGGTATATGTATAATACTTCAGCCACTTGGTGTTTGGTATATGTATACTACTTCAGCCACTTGGTGTTTGGTATATGTATAATACTTCAGCCACTTGGTGTTTGGTATATGTATACTACTTCAGCCACTTGGTGTTTGGTATATGTATAATACTTCAGCCACTTGGTGTGGTATATGTATAATACTTCAGCCACTTGGTGCTTGGTATATGTATAATACTTCAGCCACTTGGTGTTTGGTATATGTATAATACTTCAGCCACTTGGTGTTTGGTATATGTATACTACTTCAGCCACTTGGTGCTTGGTATATGTATAATACTTCAGCCACTTGGTGTTTGGTATATGTATAACACTTCAGCCACTTGGTGTTGGTATATGTATAATACTTCAGCCACTTGGTGTTTGGTATATGTATACTACTTCAGCCACTTGGTGTTTGGTATATGTATAATACTTCAGCCACTTGGTGTTTGGTATATGTATAATACTTCAGCCACTTGGTGCTTGGTATATGTATAATACTTCAGCCACTTGGTGTTTGGTATATGTGTATAATACTTCAGCCACTTGGTGTTTGGTATATGTGTATAATACTTCAGCCACTTGGTGTTTGGTATATGTATAATATTTCAGCCACTTGGTGTTTGGTATATGTGTATAATACTTCAGCCACTTGGTGTTTGGTATATGTATAATACTTCAGCCACTTGGTGTTTGGTATATGTATAATACTTCAGCCACTTGGTGTCTGGTATATGTATAATACTTCAGCCACTTGGTGTTTGGTATATGTGTATAATACTTCAGCCACTTGGTGTTTGGTATATGTGTATAATACTTCAGCCACTTGGTGTTTGGTATATGTATAATACTTCAGCCACTTGGTGTTTGGTATATGTATAATACTTCAGCCACTTGGTGTTTGGTATATGTATAATACTTCAGCCACTTGGTGTTTGGTATATGTATAATACTTCAGCCACTTGGTGTCTGGTATATGTATAATACTTCAGCCACTTGGTGTTTGGTATATGTGTATAATACTTCAGCCACTTGGTGTTTGGTATATGTGTATAATACTTCAGCCACTTGGTGTTTGGTATATGTATAATACTTCAGCCACTTGGTGTTTGGTATATGTGTATAATACTTCAGCCACTTGGTGTTTGGTATATGTATAATACTTCAGCCACTTGGTGTTTGGTATATGTGTATAATACTTCAGCCACTTGGTGTTGGTATATGTATAATACTTCAGCCACTTGGTGCTTGATATATGTATAATACTTCAGCCACTTGGTGTTTGGTATATGTATAACACTTCAGCCACTTGGTGTTGGTATATGTATAATACTTCAGCCACTTGGTGTTTGGTATATGTATAATACTTTAGCCACTTGGTGCTTGGTATATGTATAATACTTCAGCCACTTGGTGCTTGGTATATGTATAATACTTCAGCCACTTGGTGTTTGGTATATGTATAATACTTCAGCCACTTGGTGCTTGGTATATGTATAATACTTCAGCCACTTGGTGTTTGGTATATGTACAATACTTCAGCCACTTGGTGCTTGGTATATGTATAATACTTCAGCCACTTGGTGTTTGGTATATGTATAATACTTCAGCCACTTGGTGTTTGGTATATGTATAATACTTCAGCCACTTGGTGCTTGGTATATGTATAATACTTCAGCCACTTGGTGTTGGTATATGTATAATACTTCATTATTATGATTAGAAATTGTTCATTAAAACTGCAGCTTATATAATAGGGACATATATAATTACAAGATGGAGGCATGATAGAGGAAAGTCAAAATAAGATATAATAGCTTGTAGATTTAGAACTTTTAAAATTTCTTGCTTTTAATTTAGTTCCTCTGTCATATACCATTTTTTGAATTTAATCATAAAATACATTCAAAAAATGGTGTCATATACCATTTTTTAAATGTATTTTATGATTAAATTAAAAAAAATGGTATATGACACTTCGATCCACATCAGCAGTTTTAGTTGACACGGACGCTGATAGTAAAAAACATGACCGTGATGCGAATTTTAAGCTACTTTTACACGGACGGGCTTAGCTACATCGGGCAAAATTGCAACGTTTTATTGTGTTTTCCGTATGAACATCTATTAAGATTTTGAATTATGTCAAAAAATTGAAAGTCAATTCAAAGGATATTTATCTGGGAACAAAATGATACCAAGATCACGATGATCGGACACTAATTAAAAAAGTGATGTAAATTTTATCGGATCACCTACAAGTGAACAATCTTATTCGTTGTTCCCCTTTACTCTTTTTTATATACTTATGGGTATTTTTTAAAATTATTTTAAAACTGGCCCCTGTGCCCGAGGACGTCATTTCAGGTATGACCAAGAAGTCGAGAAGACAGTTGAGGAGTGGGTCAATGGAAATGACCCTGTCTTTTTTAGTACTGGTTCCCTCCCTTTGATTGTTCCCGATGTATTTGTGGGAGATTCATCGGGAACAATCAAAGGGAGGGAACCAGTACTATGTCTTTTTCAGTTCTGGGGTGATGAACACCATTGGTATAAGTGCTGGTATAAGTGCATCCCACTCACTAGAGGGCACTGAATTACATTAAAAAAGAAGAGGTAACAAGTTAAGCTGATTTCTTATTGATTCGCCCTCGTAAATAGAAATTCAAAATTACCACATGACACAATGAACTATGTTTAACATTTAAAAAAGAAAAAAATTATATCGTTAAAACTATTTATTTATAAATCAGTTTCAAGCCGTTTGATTTTACTCCCGTCACATCTGTTTTACACCAGATACCCCCTTCCGACGACTGTCTCGTCTTGACCTTTGATATAAATAAGTCATCTTATAGCTGGTCGATTCGATCTAATGGTACTAGGTTAAAGATTTTAAAATATTTCTCGGAGTTTCCTGCTCAGTTCCAAACTACATTTTTTTCTTTACTTTCACTAGTTGCATTTGCTATGTCACGGTCACATTTTAACAATTTAAGAACGGATTATATTTTGACATTACACATGGGCCTTTGTAATGGTTTAGTAAACACTTACAGATCTCCCTCGGTCTACAAATATTGGGACAATTTGTTTAATATTGTCTACATATGTTTCATCTTCATCTCGTGTATAATGCATGATTAATAATTACAGATGTTAAAGATTTTCACTAGATAATTAATTGTTTTGCTTGTCTTTGAAAAAGCAGTATAAATTTCTATATAAATTCATTAAAACATGAAAACCGAACAGCTGGCAAGATATTTGACCTCTCAATTCCCAGTACACCTATTTGCTCCTTAATTGCCAATACCCAGTGCACCTTTTTGCAATTCCTAGTACACCGCTTGTTATCCTCCAACGTCTCCTGTTCCTTTATATCGCAATGCATTTAGCTGAAAGTTGGTGGACTTGTAGCTCTGAACATCCTAGAGTTTTTAATTATCAGGTGAAAATTGAAATATTGGAAAGAAACTCCCAGTGACGTCAAAATCACAGGTGATAACTTGCGCTTCGTTAATTTGATTCAATGTTTAAACAGTGCATCAGATGCAGTTAACTGTATCAATAGAATCATTTATGTGTCCGATTGATGACCCAATACACCATTACATGTTAATATGAACAGATAAGTAAAAAATCGGCTTTCGATGTTTGGCTCACTTTATGCTGTAATATCCCGTGTTATTGAATACCCAGCATTTATTCGTTTGTTCATGCATGCAATGTCAATGTATAATACAACTATGAAGTCCCACTTTTTGTGAACCGTAAAAAATCCCATACGTTGTATATAGGGTATATACATTTAATACCAGGTCAATTAGTCAATACCAGGACCGTGTCTTGTATACAGTGCATGAAACACCAAAAATGGGTAGGTAGTTAGCATGATTGTTTCAAATCTTAATTATCTGTAAAATATGTGTATTATATTCGGTTAACGATCCTAGATCACGATAAAAAGTTAGAATTTATAGGTCATACAGATAGATCAAACTTGTTGCACGGCGCTTCAATATACCCTACTGTATTTGACCTTTGCCTACATTTCAGCACATTTTTGTAGTCGTTCAACCCAAGTTTGTTTTGTTTTTTTTTCATTCGTCTATATATAGATATTAACCATTGATTATAACGATTTTATAAATAACGGGTTTAGATTTATTTATCGCTTTAATTTGTTATTTATCGCCTTATATATATATATATATATATATAGTCAAACCTTCTATAAAGACCACCCAATGGAACCAGTAAAACTGGTTTTATGGACAAATGGTCCTTAAGTAAAGGTTGAATTTTTATGAATAGAGAAAAATCGGTATAAAGTGTTACTGGCCTTTATGAGCAAGTGATCCTTAGATGTGGTCTTTACAGCAGGTTTGACTCTAGTAAGATTTACACCAATTTATTGTCGACGCGTGCGAGTGATTCAGTAAGCAGTATATCATGAAATAAGGATAGTTCTGTCATATACCGTTTCTTAAAATGTATTTAATGATATTTTAAATTCTTAAAAATAAAATTTTTAATTAGTTTTTTTTCGGAAAAATAATTAGGAAAATATGGGATTTTGAGAGATCTTTTGTCTTAAATAATCATTTTTTTTTAAAAAAAAACTTAATTTTAGCACTATTTTATAGTTGTGTTTTTATGTAAAAGGTGTGAAAATACTAAAGTGTTTATAAATTTTAATGTTTAATTCATATAGACGCTAAAATATTCATTAAGGATATTTTAGGGATTTTACTTAAAATTTAGGGGGGGGGGGGGGAGGGGGGTCCCATACAAAAGTGGCTGTAAAAAAATTGCATCACTTTCAGACTTGATTTCCACCTTTTTATTACTTCACTATACCAATACTTAACCACGGTATGCTCAGAAATTTTCTAGCTGATGGGTTGAACAGAATTTATTTTTCACTTTGCCAGCTGCAAAACTATACATGTATTTATTGTACTTAATCTTATTTTAGTAGTTATGTCATAACATGTTTTTGATGGACAATCATGTTTACTTTTTCTTCATTATTAATTTGTTAGTAATTTAATAATTAACCTACCTACTTATGACTTCTGTATTGTTCCTAGTTATGGCCTATTGTAGAACAACCTTTATTGTTTCACTGTAGACCCAAAGTGCCAAACGCGAAATAGCGATGGCAGTTGACAATAAAGGTTGCTTTACATTATGTTGTAAAGTTGATCTGGAGACGAGTTTAAATAAGCTAGCCCTTGTTCCTGAATCCAGTTTAAAGTTTGTTTTGTGTTGTATTATTTTTACATATCGTTTAAACTAAACTAAACTAACTATCACCTGCTCATAAAGGCCAGTAACACTTTATATCGATTTTTCTCTATTCATAAAAATTCAAAACCAAAAATGGGTAGGTAGTTAGCATGATTGTTTCAAATCTTAATTATCTGTAAAATATGTGTATTATATTCGGTTTACGTTCCAAGATTACGATAAAAAAGTTAGAATTTATAGGTCATACAGATAGATCAAACTTGTTGCACGGCGCTTCAATATGCCCTACTGTATTTGACCTTAGCCTACATTTCAGCACCTTTCAGTAGTCGTTCAACCCAAGTTGTTTTTTATTAAAAAAGTTTTGGGTTTTTTTCATTCGTCTATATATAGATTTTAACCATTGATTATAACGATTTTATAAATAACGGGTTTAGATTTATTTATCGCTTTAATGCGTCATTATCGCCTTATATACAGTCAAACCTTCTATAAAGACCACCCAATGGAACCAGTAAAACTGGTTTTATGGACAGATGGTCCTTAAGTAAAGGTTGAATTTTTATGAATAGAGAAAAATCGTTATAAAGTGTTACTGGCCTTTATGAGCAGGTGATACTTAGATGTGGTCTTTACAGCAGGTTTGACTATAGTAAGATTTACGCCAATTTATTGTCGATGCGTGCGAGTGATTCAGTAAGCAGTATATCATGAAATAATGATAGTTCTGTCATATACCGTTTTTTAAAATGTATTTAATGATATTTTAAATTCTTAAGAATAAAATTTTTAATTAGTTTTTTTTTTTCGGAAAACCAAGAAAGCATATCTACTATATGACATGTTGATCTTATATTTAATCCAGGACAAATCACACAACTGATTGGCCTTCATTGCAAAGTAAACAGGTTATATGAATTTTCAATTCAATTCAATATTTATTTCCTCTAGTTAGAGATTATATTTATAATACATTCAAGATATTAATATATGAAATATATACAAAGTAATAATAAATAATTAAGTAATGAAACTATAAAGCAAGGAACAACTATATCTTAATTAATTCATAACGAAATTAGTTATATACATATGTTCACACATACACACACAATGTTATAGCGTTTTGGATATGTGTATGATCTGACCGAGCGAACTAGGTGGTTTCACTGGGCTTTAGAAGTCGATAATAGCAAGCACAGGTTGCTTGTATAAACCTATAACAAAGTCTTCTAAAAGATGAGCGTTATCATTTCCGATCAGGGCTGTAGGGTTGTTCCAAGTAGCATTTCGTATAACTGGTTGTCAGAACAGCTATGAAGCTCAGCGTTAACGCTTACTCCGAAAACATCAGTAAGAGTGTTCCAGAATTTATCTCTTATTTCAGATACAGACGGACATAAACATAAAATATGGATATAAATATCGGTATAAACACCACCACAGATTTCACAATTATAAATGTTGTTATAAGTTGAAGGAATAATCCATAACTTAGCAATATATCTTGATAAGGAAAGTTCATGATAGTTTGTTGGAAATTGCCAGACGGATGCAGATGAATATCCAGAGTGAAGTGACCGAAAACGTGTAAAATCGGGATCCTGTATTGTTCTAAATGTCCATTGATTAAATTCAAACTCGTTTATAGCATCTGTTATAAAGTGTTTCCAAACTAATTTTTCTGGCATAGTGTCTTCAAGTACGTACAATGCCTTATGTGGGGAAAAGGCGGAGTAAATAGGCAGTTAATTTTCCATCATTACTGAAATTGTCAATTTTCCCTGTCAAGCTGGATTATTGCATACATACTATACATTACGGAAAGCTAATGTACAATACTAGTATTAGGTCGGTTAATTGTAAATTCATTTTATCATGAAAAAATAAAATATCATCAGTGATTCGATTTTTAAAAACACATAATAGAGTGTAATCAATTTCAGACTATACTTTCATTTTTTTAAGATTCTTCATGACATCGTGCATTGTGCTGGTAATCAGAAGAGCCTCAAGAACTTGACGAATGTTGTGGGCTAGGTGGGTTGGGGGTTATGGTTGCTCATCCAGAGCACCCGACATCGCATCCTTGATAAAATTCACGTGTTTAGCTTAATGTGCCAGTTTTAAATAGTTATTACTTTGCTTGGGGATTTTGATTTGGACATGCATAAGCATGTGTGTTTTACTTTGCTTGGGGATTTTGATTTGGACATGCATAGGCATGTGTGTTTTACTTTGCTTGGGGATTTTGATTTGGACATGCATAGACATGTGTGTTTTTACTTTGCTTTGGGGTATTCATTTGGACATGAATTAGTGTGTTTGTTTCTACTTTGCTTTTGGGATTTTTATTTGGACATGAATTGGTAGGATTTTGATTTGTACATGGATTAGTATGTTTCTTTTTACTTTGGTTTTTTTTTTTTTGATTTTTTTTGTTTGGACATGCATTGGTATGTGTGTTTTACTTTGCTTTGGGATTTCGATGTGGACATGCATTGGTATGTGTGTTTTCACTTTGGTTTGGGATGTTGATTTGGACATGGATTGGTATGTGTGTTTTACTTTGCTTTGGGATGTTGATTCGTACATGGATTAGTATGTTTGTTTTAACTTTGCTTTTGGGATTTTGATTTGGACATGGATTAGTATGTTTGTTTTTACTTTGTTTTTGGGATGGATTTTAATTTTGAAATGGATTAGTATGTTTGTTTTTACTTTGCTGTTGGGATGGATTTTAATTTTGAAATGGATTAGTATGTTTGTTTTTACTTTGCTGTTGGGATTTTGATTTGGACATGGATTGGTATGTTTGTTTTTACTTTGCTTCTGGATTGTGATTTGGACATGGATTAGTATGTTTGTTTTTACTTTGCTTTTGGGATTTTGATTTGGACATGGATTAGTATGTTTGTTTTAACTTTGCTTTTGGGATTTTGATTTGGACATGGATTAGTATGTTTGTTTTTACTTTGCTTCTGGATTGTGATTCGGACATGGATTAGTATGTTTGTTTTTACTTTGCTTCTGGATTGTGATTTGGACATGGATTAGTATGTTTGTTTTTACTTTGCTTTTGGGATTTTGATTTGGACATGGATTAGTATGTTTGTTTTAACTTTGCTTTTGGGATTTTGATTTGGACATGGATTAGTATGTTTGTTTTTACTTTGCTTTTGGGACTTTGATTTGGACATGGATTAGTATGTTTGTTTTAACTTTGCTTTTGGGATTTTGATTTGGACATGGATTAGTAGGTTTGTTTTTACTTTGCTTTTGGGATTTTGATTTGGACATGGATGAGAATGTTTGTTTTTACTTTGCTTTTAGGATTTTGATTTGGACATGGATTAGTAGGTTTGTTTTTACTTTCCTTTTGGGATTTTGATTCGTACATGGTTTAGTATTTTTGTTTTTACTTTGCTTTTAGGATTTTGATTTGGACATGGATTATAATTAGTATGTTTGTTTTTACTTTGCTTTTAGGATTTTGATCTGGACATGGAATAGTATGTTTGTTTTTACTTTGCTTTTGAAATGGATTAGTATGTTTGTTTTTACTTTGCTTTGGGATGCTCATTTGGACATGGATTAGTGCGTTTGTTTCTACTTTGATTTGGGATATTGATTTCGACATGGATTGGTATGGCTTTAGGATTTTGATTCGTACATGGATTAGTATGTTTGTTTTTACTTTGCTTTTGGGATTTTGATTCGTACATGGATTAGTATGTTTGTTTTTACTTTGCTTTTGGCATTTTGATTTGTACATGGATTAGTATGTTTGTTTTTACTTTGCTTTTGGCATTTTGATTTGTACATGGATTAGTATGTTTGTTTTAACTTTGCTTTTGGGATTTTGATTTGGACATGGATTAGTATGTTTGTTTTTACTTTGTTTTTGGGATTTTGATTCGTACATGGATTAGTATGTTTGTTTTTACTTTGCTTTTGGGATTTTGATTTGGACATGGATTAGTATGTTTGTTTTTACTTTGCTTTTGGGATTTTGATTCGTACATGGATTAGTATGTTTGTTTTTACTTTGCTTTTGGCATTTTGATTTGTACATGGATTAGTATGTTTGTTTTTACTTTGCTTTTGGCATTTTGATTTGTACATGGATTAGTATGTTTGTTTTAACTTTGCTTTTGGGATTTTGATTTGGACATGGATTAGTATGTTTGTTTTTACTTTGTTTTTGGGATGGATTTTAATTTTGAAATGGATTAGTATGTTTGTTTTTACTTTGCTGTTGGGATGGATTTTAATTTTGAAATGGATTAGTATGTTTGTTTTTACTTTGCTGTTGGGATTTTGATTTGGACATGGATTAGTCTGTTTGATTTTACTTTGTTTTTTGGATTTTGATTTGGACACGGATTGGTATGTTTGTTTAACTTTGCTTTTGGGATTTTGATTTGGACATGGATTAGTATGTTTGTTTTTACTTTGCTGTTGGGATTTTGATTTGGACATGGATTAGTATGTTTGTTTTTACTTTGCTTTTGGGATTTTGATTCGTACATGGATTAGTATGTTTGTTTTTACTTTGCTTTTGGGATTTTGATTCGTACATGGATAAGTATGTTTTTTTTCTTTGCTTTTGGGATTTTGATTCGTACATGGATTAGTATGTTTGTTTTTACTTTGCTTTTGGGATTTTGATTCGTACATGGATTAGTATGTTTGTTTTTACTTTGCTTTTGGGATTTTGATTCGTACATGGATTAGTATGTTTGTTTTTACTTTGCTTTTGGGATTTTGATTCGTACATGGATTAGTATTTTTTGTTTTTACTTTGCTTTTGGGATATTTATTTGGACATCATTTGGTACCTAATTGTTTGACTGTTGAGGAAGTGCCTATCATGAAGAAATATACCACAGATTTTTGCCCATTACTCACTATATTAAACACCTTTAGTACGGAAGCCGTAGGCTTGTATTAGCGCATTTTGGTAGTTTGTTTAAGTAAAATCACACTAGATTACCAGATATGACCATGACTGACAACGTGTATTATGTGTGCCAGCACGCACTCGAGGCAACTTTTAGGTGCTAACTGTCCCGGAAAGACAGCACATGTAGAGGATGCAGTCATACCGGTCCATTATCCTGACACCGGATAAGTCGGCAGCAAAGTGAAACTAAGTATCTTGCATGGGTCACAACATGCCTGCGTCTGGATTCGAACCATGGTCTTTACATAATGGTGTTTGGCGTTCTACTAACTGAACTAATGTTCAGAATGCGACTCTAATCTACTTTTCCTTTTTCTTTAATGTTTATGAATTAACTGTTGCCCCCGTTCATTGAAAAATATTTTATTGAGTCTTGCATGTTCTGTTTATTAATTTTTCTATTGTTTATTTTATTTTATTTTCATTTTATTTTATTATATTTTTTCTTAGTCTGTTCTATTTAAGTAAAAATGTATTGATATATATATGAAAACTTCTTCTTGTACACGTTTTTCAGTCACTGTAATTTTAATTTAATTTAATATTGACTATTGAATGGGTTTTGTATCAATTTTCTTTATTTTGATAATTGTTTTCAATAGGAACAGATTCAAATTTCACCATCATTATCCATAAAAATTTGACAATCTTTCTGAAATAAAAATTTCTGATAAAACAGATGACATAAGCATTGTGTAACTTTAAAGTACAAGGGCCTCGAAGATGAAGTGGCCTTTTCCGCCGTCTTAAAATTAATCAAAACACCACACGCTGCCAGGGTTCCTATCCGTTCCGGGAAAACCCTAGTATGTCAGTTCGCTGGTGAGTTTTTTTCTGGATACCCCGGTTTCCTCCACCATCGCAGGATATAATTAAAAAAAATACCCATTAAAGAAACACACCAATACCACACTCTTCCATGTTGGTGAATTTTCAATAAGAAAACAATGAGTTGTGTGTAGAATGTATATTAGTGTGTGTGTGTGTGTGTGTGTGTGTGTATGTGTGTGTGTGTGTGATATGACTGGACACTACCATCATACTAGTATTTATTATTATGTTATGACCAACTGCCACGTATACTATATCTACATACACCTTAAATCGATCATCATGTAATGCAGGCTGATTCTGAACATCCGAGTCTTACAACCAATCATAATGCCGAGACTAAATATAGTAGAACAGGAAACAGTAACTTTAAATAGAAAACACGTGGTCACACTACCATAACGCTGTGTTTTACACATTCAGGTAAGTCTAACAATTTTTTAATACTTTTATATATATACACATTTTTGTTATAAGGTAAGCCATATATACATGTACACAATCATATATAATAAGTTATGATTCTCATTTAATTCGATGGTATTAACTCGGATCTTGGTACAGTAACATTGATGACGATACCGGCAGTGTGGTTTGAACCGATGACCTTTAGTATACATTGTATATGGTAATGATCAGAATCCAAAGTGATCCACTGTGCTTTGAAGTATGGATAATAACACCTCATCACAAACTACATGTATGTATGTACACGGAAGTAATATACTACCGAACCACTCCTTCATCTGTATTCATCCTATTACAATACACCGCATTGCGCATGGTCGATTATTTTATTGCTTGAAATATTGATTTAATATTTCTGTTATATATTTCATTTAGTTTTTCGGTGTGTGTGTGTGTGTGTGTGTGTGTGTGTGTGGAGGGGGGTCTGGTTGTGGAGGATGGGTTAAAAAACCGAAAAAATTCAAGTCGACACAATTGCAGAAATTAAGTAGCATGCATGTATAGGTAAACAGCATTGACCTGTCTGCTTGACCTTTCATATAGAAGGATCCACCTAATATATGGATAGAGTTAATAAAACTTGTACAATGTACATGATTAGTGTTCTCATTGATTAGTGTTCTCATTGTGTAGATGAAATGAACAAGTGCGATTCCTGTACATACAATAAACATTTAAAATAAAGGTCAAACAGACAGGTCAATGTTTGCATATACTGGTGTTTTAAATAACAGATTAAAACAAAAGCCACCGTTTGGCGAAAAAAAAACCTCAAAAAAAATAGTTAAGGGGGTTAAATAATGTTCTCTTAAATACATGTATGTACAATGTATATGTCTTTCTGATCACATGGTCGCCTTGTTCAAGTTAAAATAATAATTAGCTGACTGCATATTATAATGATATGATGTGTTACAAACAGGTTTTGCATGCTTAACAGAGAGCACTTAACTTTTCTGTAACACCAAATCTTGGATCTCGATTTTGAAGTTCATACATACATGCTAATATTGTTATTACATGGGGGAATATTTAATTACCTGCACTTAAGCTGGAATTGTGTGATCGCATAATGTGAATGTTTTGTAAGAGTAAAAATATGGTTTAAAAACCAGAAGTCGTTATATCATTGGATTTATGCTGGTTTGTTGCTACACTCTTGTGGTAAAGCGGAGTACATGGTTCAATACAGTTCAAAAGTGATTAACAGCAGAATTAAAACTTAATAAACATATCATTTGAGTGACAGTTTGAAAACAATCTGTTATCGAACTCTATTCATTTCTTGACTTTTGAAGAGAAAATAGCATTTCAAACAAATACTATTGGGAATTATGCATGAAATTACTAGTAGATTTACTAAATAGCAGTATCAAAAATTGAATAATAAAATATAAAACGAATCATGCTTTGAATCCTGGTTTTTAGAATGAATGGCCAACCAAATGTACTTATAGTGCCACAACAAAACTTAACATTTTATACCCAGTGTCTGTTCAGTGAAGAATAGCATATTTAGTGATCTTAATATTCTTTATATTTCTTGTTTGGTTTTTGGTTCCGAGTTCATCATTGCAGGCGCGGATCCAGACGGGGGCACACACCCCCCCCCCAAAAAAAAAAAATCGCAGCCTCTTCACCACACTATAACATGGGGTAAGGACTGCTCTATATAGGTTTGTCCCCAAACAAAATTAGAAATTTGTAATCCTGGATCCGCCACTGCATTGTAATGACATTTTCGCATGTCAATTATATGAACAAGTTTTTCAAACACATATCGCTATGTTACATTTTGCCAATGTCTATTTCGTCAATTTTAGATAATTTGTGGACTTTACGAATATAGAAAATGCAGGTGAACAGTCCTGACGTACAATATACGGATAAATATATCAATGCTAATTATAACTACCAGACTACAGACGTAACTACGGATAATGGCGGGTCCTATGTAGTAACGCCCAAAACAACAAGGTACCAGTTCCGGACACAGAGAAAAGTTCCTAAGTTAGGGGTTATGTTGGTAGGATGGGGTGGAAATAACGGATCTACATTTACAGCGGCTTTGTTAGCCAACAAACACCACGTGACTTGGAATACAAAAGATGGACCACAACATCCGAATTTTTACGGTTCCGTAACGCAAGCTAGCACAGTTTATCTCGGAACTGGTGTCGATGGGGAGGTTTACATTCCTATGAAGGACATACTACCAATGGTACATCCAGATGACATTGTGGTAGATGGTAAGTTGTATCAATTTAATATATTATGACTAAAGCTCAGTTTTGTCACATCAATATGCCTGTTTGTCACAGTTAGGCCTAGGTACTAGGTTCCGGAAGAACTTCCAAAACTATTGCATAAACAGTTAATTCTGAATAGCATAGGAAACTGGATTTTGCGCCAATTGCTTCCTTAGCAACTGATAGTTAAGACAAAAATAATCACTTCATTTAATCTGTGTATATCTTGTCTTCTTAAGGGGATCTTGACAGTTTAAACTACTACACGCTTGCAAGGACACTCCAGCATGATTACAATACAGTGAAGTCATCGCTTGGACAATTTTCTCTTGTCTCGTAGTACATTTAAAGAGGAGCATTTATGCATCACTATTCGACAAAATAGTGAAAATAGTCTGCCACATACAATAAATGTGTAAAGGAAGGAAAATTTTTGGCTTGGACAGCAGTTCGGTTGCATTAGTAGTTTGAATGCACAACGCCCTTTACAACTTATAGATATGACGGGCTATGGACACAACTCATTCATACCCAGACGCTTCAGCATGTAATCACAAGATAAGTTTATTTTAGAACAATTGAATATAAAACTTTTTCTAACTTTAAAATATATTTGGTAGCATGTAAAAAAACCAACAAACATGTCCGAATCGCAATCCAAAAGCGAAGTAAAAGCTTGAAACTGATAATTTAGGTTAAACACGTGAACTTCCACCAGGGCAGCGAGGCTGAGTGCTCCGGAAGGGTAAGCTCCTCCTGTTAAGCTAGCCATATCCTTCACGTGTGTAATCAAAATTGAGTTAAAGGAAGACGTCAAATGTGTCTAGTGCAATCCTGGAACCGAGAATAAATAATAATTCCAACTTCTCTATAACTGCTAGGGGGGTCTATTGACTTACACAGATGTATGTATAGGTTTTCAGAATCTTTATTATGTTTATGTTTCCTTCTTTAGGATGGGATATATCTTCAATGAATATGGCAGATTCAATGGAAAGAGCAAAAGTTCTCGATTACAATCTACAAGTTAAACTTCGTCCATTTATGGAAAACATGAAGCCTAGAAAATCTATTTATATTCCTGACTTCATTGCCGCGAACCAGTCAGATCGAGCTGATAATGTATTAAGTGGAACAAAATGGGAACAGATGACAACAATTCGTAACGATATAAGCGAGTTTAAACAAACACATAATTTGGATAAAGTTATCGTATTGTGGACTGCTAATACAGAGAGGTTTGCGGACGTGAAAGAAGGCTTTAATGATACGGCCGAGAACTTGCTGTTCAGTATTAATGATGGTCATAATGAAGTATCTCCGTCTACACTGTTTGCTGTGGCATCTATATTGGAAGAGGTATGTGTTCGTATAAATAGGCCGTTCACTATCTGATTGCAACATACAGCGAGTCTATTTTACTTTTTTTTGTCATAAAAAAATAAAGCGTAGAGCTATGATAACCGGTTTAGGAGGTTTAGGCAAACAACATTGACATGTCCGTTTGACCTTTCATTATACGATGGTCCACCTTATAAATAGGCAGCGTTAGAAATAGCAGTTCATACATGTACATAAACAATTCTTTTTTTCCCGTGATGTAAACGAAATTAACACCTGTATGTGTTCCCTATACATTAATGTGCTGGTCTATAATAAATATTTAAATTAAAGGTCAAGCGGACAGGTCAATTTTGTTTGCTTATATGGGCTCGTTCTGCATTCTGGCATGATCATGATCAGATATTTAAATGCAGATCGAACTCCCGCCCATTATTTAGGGACAAAAATAAGAATAGAATTCCTATTTATCTCGGAAATAGAAAACGAAAGTACATAGAGCATGTCATATTAATTAGAGTAGTTACACGGAACTTCCTTTATTTATTTAGAAGGACTGGTATTTAACACTAATTAAGTAAAATATTAAAGAGGCCATCTTTTTATTCTGTAACGAAACGAACAAATAAATAAATAGCAAAACAGAACAGATGTGCGAAAAAACTTGAATGAACTTTAATGTTGCCAAACTTAAATATATAAACACAATTTTCATTGGCAATAATACATTGATAAACATGTGTTTTAATTTCGAAAAATTAAATTTGTATCTTAAACTTTTTAGGCGACTTTCATCAATGGATCCCCACAGAATACATTTGTACCTGGAGTTATTCAGCTGGCAGAACAAAAGCGTGTCTTTATTGGAGGTGACGACTTCAAATCCGGACAAACCAAAATAAAATCAGTATTAGTAGACTTTCTGGTCAGTGCTGGGATAAAACCCATGTCAATAGTTAGCTACAATCACCTTGGAAACAATGATGGCAAAAACTTATCGGCTCCGAAACAGTTTAAATCAAAAGAAGTAAGTTTTGTATTGAGATATTGGCTCTCTGAAAAAGTTTAAACTTAACCTACAGTACACACCTGTCGAATGTTTAACACTCGCTAACGGAATGGAGCTAAACTCGGCTGCTATCTGGTCGATATATACAGTACAGACCTGTCGAATGTTTAACACTCGCTAACGGAATGGAGCTAAACTCGACTGCTATCTGGTCGATATATACAGTACAGACCTGTCGAATGTTTAACACTCGCTAACGGAATGGAGCTAAACTCGGCTGCTATCTGGTCGATATATACAGTACACACCTGTCGAATGTTTAACAATCGCTAACGGAATGGAGCTAAACACAGCTGCTATCTGGTCGATATATACAGTACACACCTGTCGAATGTTTAACACTCGCTAACGGAATGGAGCTAAACTAGGCTGTTATCTGGTCGATATATACAGTACACACCTGTCGAATGTTTAACACTCGCTAACGGAATGGAGCTAAACTCAGCTGCTATCTGGTCGATATATACAGTACACACCTGTCGAATGTTTAACACTCGCTAACGGAATGGAGCTAAACTCGGCTGCTATCTGGTCGATATATACAGTACAGACCTGTCGAATGTTTAACACTCGCTAACGGAATGGAGCTAAACTAGGCTGCTATCTGGTCGATATATACAGTACACACCTGTCGAATGTTTAACACTCGCTAACGGAATGGAGCTAAACTCGGCTGCTATCTGGTCGATATATACAGTACAGGCCTGTCGAATGTTTAACACTCGCTAACGGAATGGAGCTAAACTAGGCTGCTATCTGGTCGATATATACAGTACAGACCTGTCGAATGTTTAACACTCGCTAACGGAATGGAGCTAAACTAGGCTGTTATCTGGTCGATATATACAGTACACACCTGTCGAATGTTTAACACTCGCGAACGGAATGGAGCTAAACTAGGCTGCTATCTGGTCGATATATACAGTACACACCTGTCGAATGTTTAACACTCGCTAACGGAATGGAGCTAAACTCGGCTGCTATCTGGTCGATATATACAGTACACACCTGTCGAATGTTTAACACTCGCGAACGGAATGGAGCTAAACTAGGCTGCTATCTGGTCGATATATACAGTACAGGCCTCTCGAATGTTTAACACTCGCTAACGGAATGGAACTAAACTCGGCTGCTATCTGGTCGATATATACAGTACAGACCTGTCGAATGTTTAACACTCGCTAACGGAATGGAGCTAAACTAGGCTGCTATCTGGTCGATATATACAGTACACACCTGTCGAATGTTTAACACTCGCTAACGGAATGGAGCTAAACTCGGCTGCTATCTGGTCGATATATACAGTACACACCTGTCGAATGTTTAACACTCGCGAACGGAATGGAGCTAAACTAGGCTGCTATCTGGTCGATATATACAGTACACACCTGTCGAATGTTTAACACTCGCGAACGGAATGGAGCTAAACTAGGCTGCTATCTGGTCGATATATACAGTACACACCTGTCGAATGTTTAACACTCGCTAACGGAATGGAGCTAAACTTGGCTGCTATCTGGTCGATATATACAGTACAGGCCTCTCGAATGTTTAACACTCGCTAACGAAATGGAGCTAAACTCGGCTGCTATCTGGTCCATACATAGATACCTAGTGACTGAGATAAAAATCAACTGTCTGATAGATATAGCTTACGAAGGGCCGAGATCTGCTTCAGATTCGGCACTAATTCGTTACTAAATCTTAGTGTTAAACTTTGGACAGGCCTGTACTGTACATTTTCAGTAGGCTAAATGTCGAATTGTTGGATTTGATAAGTGGTGAAGTGTCTGTATTGTGTCTGTATTTTGTAAACCCGTTTTAGTATTATAACGGATATTTGCCACTATAAAATGCAAAAGTACAATAATCATAAAATGACGTTATGTTTAAGTGTATGTAATTAGGGATCACAAGTTTGGAAACAAGTGTTTGGGGGTTCAAACTTCAATTACTTAACTATTCTATTGATACCATTTTGTTATTATATATTGTTCTTGTCCAAAGTTGAGTTTTATTATCGGCGATCTTTGTTTGCGTTAACGTGTGTGTGTGTGTGTGTGTGTGTGTGTGTGTGTGTGTGCTTTTATACTATACGAGCGTACATATATACATTACCGTGATCACTTCAATATGATGCATTAAATGGCAAATTTGTTGTAATATAATTATGGTCCTATAAAAAATAATAATTTTCGAGGTGTTCATCAAGTTGATAATTGAGAAATGAGTTAAATAACCACCGTTTTTATATACTTTTAGATATCAAAGAGTAACGTAGTGGACGACATGGTGGATTCCAATAAAATATTGTATCAGGATGGTGAGAAACCAGACCACTGTGTCGTAATTAAATACGTTCCACATGTTGGAGACAGTAAACGAGCGATGGACGAATACACCTCCGAGATAATGATGGGAGGGACCAATACAATATCCCTCCATAACACATGTGAAGACTCCTTACTAGCAAGCCCATTGATTCTTGATTTAGTCTTAATATCAGAACTATGTGATCGAATACATTTTAAAGTAGAGGACGAAGCTGAGTATCAAAGATTTAATTCAGTTTTATCAATACTAAGCTACTTATGTAAAGCACCACTGGTTCCTTTAGGAACTCCTGTTATCAATGCCTTGTTTCGACAGAGAAGCTGTATTGAGAACATTTTCCGGGCTTGTATAGGCCTCCCGCCGATAAATCATATGTTTCTAGAATACAAACATGAATTTATCCCAGAACATTTGAAAAAATACAGAAATTCTAAAAAATGTAACGGTCATGTACAAAACGGATCCGGTAGTGAGAGTGGTGATAGTGAACTTGAATGTTAATATCAAATTTATATGGAATTGTTCGTCCTTGCATTCATGTGTATTAAAATGGTTTGTAATAAATTCCCTAAGAAGTCACGAGTCTTGTGATTCATGTTGAAATGTGTTAATAAAAAAAACTTTAAAATCACTGCTCAGATTGTAATTTGTCTTCTTGATCAACTGGGTTTTTAGAGCACTGGAGTCGCAAGTATGATTATACAAGGGGTTTAACATAAAAATAACAAACATATCAATCTATGTCCAAACACAATCCCAAAGTAAATTAAAAAGTTTAAAGCTGACAAAACACGTGAGCTCCCATCAGGGAAATGAGGCCGGGTGCTTCGGAAGACTAAGCACTTCCTGTTTAGCTAGCTATACCTGCCATATGTGTAATAAAAATTGGAAATGAAAGGAACATCGAACTATTGGACGTCAAATATATCTAGAGTAATTTTGGATACAGAGACGTCATACTTTACAATACTGTAATGACTGCCATAAAACTTTTCGAGGGCCTTGATAAACCAAGGCTTGCAATATCCTAACACAAACAATTTATTTGTAAGCAGTTTGCTTCGTTGTATGGGAACAAGCTCGAACATAGCGTAATTATAATTCAAATACACCATAAGCAGGTAAATTGCTGCATAGTAAAGGAAAGTTGACAATAGAAAAATTGAAGTCATCATTTGTGTTATACAGCCTTCAATGTAGCATTTCGTTTGAGTCGTAATCGAGGTATAAATCTAAATATGAACCAGAACTTGAAGAATCGGTCGTATTTTTTTTATTTCAAGCTCGCTGGGATAGATAACATTCACATCATCTCAAATTGTAGGATTATTAAGATAGAATCTCATGTTTATATCTGCATGTGGAATTGATTTGGTGATAATCTACTGCCCATATATAACGGGGTTCTGTTTAAATTCTGCTTCATACGAATAAAGACGTAAATTCATAACCAATGGTGAACAGTTTGTGCTCCTTCTATAACAGAAAATGTGTTACGCTTTAGGCGTCTGCATTTTGACACACAAACACAATATGGCAAAGATTTACCAGATAACTGTTAAATTGAACCAATATGTTCCGGAAACGTTAACAATTAAACGCCAGTATCGTTAGCATTACAAGGACTAAGAATGGCTAGGAGCAGTAGTGTTATACGACCACAAACATTATTTCACATAATTATTTTGAAGCGGCGAGTTCAATAATGGTGAACCAATGTGGTATTTCAGTTGGTAGAGTGCTCGCCCCGTGTGTGAAAGGTCGGGGTTATAACTCCAATTGCGTCTGACCAAGACTTGAGAAAAGGGAGCGACGTCTTTCGACAAAAACTCGATAATTAGAAATTAAAGTGACAAGTATTTCGGAAGACACGTTAAAATCTGATGCCTTGGTAGGCATATCGTACTAAAGGACCCTTTTTATACATTGCCCTGAGGGTACTGCTAGTTCAACATTTCTGCTACTTCATGTATAGCCGATGACGTTTCGATAGAAGTAAACTATTTTTTACTTTGGCGTCAAAGTAAACCGCATGAATCCAAGAAGACGTAAAGAACAGTAGAAACGGAGTATACAGAGAAAACCACCAAACGGAGTGTACAGAGAAAACCACCAAACGGAGTGTACAGAGAAAACCACCAAACGGAGTGTACAGAGAAAACCACCAAACGGAGAGAAAACCACTAAACGGAGTGTACAGAGAAAACCACCAAACGGAGTGTACAGAGAAAACCACCAAACGGAGTGTACAGAGAAAACCACCAAACGGAGTGTACAGAGAAAACCACCAAACGGAGTATACAGAGAAAACCACCAAACGGAGTTTACAGAGAATACCACCAAACGGAGTATACAGAGAAAACCACCAAACGGAGTATACAGAGAAAACCACTAAACGGAGTGTACAGAGAAAACCACCAAACAGGGTGTACAGAGAAAACCACCAAACGGAGTGTACAGAGAAAACCACCAAACGGAGTGTACAGAGAAAATCACCAAACGGAGTGTACAGAGAAAACCACCAAACGGAGTGTACAGAGAAAACCACCAAACGGAGAGAAAACCACTAAACGGAGTGTACAGAGAAAACCACCAAACGGAGTGTACAGAGAAAACCACCAAACGGAGTGTACAGAGAAAACCACTAAACGGAGTGTACAGAGAAAAACCACCAAACGGAGTGTACAGAGAAAACCACTAAACGGAGTGTACAGAGAAAACCACCAAACGGAGTGTACAGAGAAAACCACCAAACAGGGTGTACAGAGAAAACCACCAAACGGAGTGTACAGAGAAAACCACCAAACGGAGTGTACAGAGAAAACCACCAAACGGAGTGTACAGAGAAAACCACCAAACGGAGTGTACAGAGAAAACCACCAAACGGAGTGTACAGAGAAAACCACCAAACGGAGTGTACAGAAAAACCACTAGTCTTTGGCAAGCGAACTAACAAACATTCACAGGTTCTGTGAGCTAGATCACTATACAATCTGTTTAGAAGGTGCATACATGTAGCTCAATGTTAGGCCCATAAAAATACAATGACAATTGTACGACTATTTGCACTAAGAACAAATTAGATGACTATATGAACACTGAGCACAGAATAAACAACTATTTACACTGAGAATAGATGACTATTTATTTACAAAAGTCACTAACAAATATGTATAATATAATAAAAATACTTATAATAAATGAAAATAGAGAAAAACAACCTTTGTAAGTATGATGCTGGAAATATGAATTAAAATTGCACTATTGTTGATTCTAATACAGATAAACATATGAAACAAAAATATACATGTATAAAATTATATATATAAAACTGTACTCTATACATAAACCAGCACATATAATATAAACAACTTACCATGTACAGTAAAACCCGTCTAAATGGAACAAAGAGTGAAACTTGTATCTGAATTAAACATGTATCTTATTAACATATAGTAGTTTATTTGCTCAACACTATTATTTGCATATTTGTTTAATGTCAAAAAATAAAATCAAATAAAAATTAAAAATCAGTGAGTTTGTCCAGTTTATGTCTGTGTAATACACAAAGTTCAAACAGTTCAGTTTGTCAAGTGTATGGTTTATACAGATTCTGTGTATTATGCCCTAGTAATGGAGTTCAGTTTGCCCAGCGTATGTAAAGTTCAGTTTGTTTGCTGTGTGTCTGTGTACAGTACTGTCTGCACACTGAGTGTCTGTGTACAATGGATTTGTCCAATGTATGTGTATAGTTCAGTTTGCCTGATGTATGCCTGTGTACAGTTGTTTGCCTGGTGTATGTATATGTGCAGTTCAGTTTGCCCAGTGTGTGTCTCTGTACAGTTCAGTTTGCCTGGTGTATGCCTGTGTACAGTTCAATTTGCCTGATGTATGCCTGTGTACAGTTCAGTTTGCCCAGTGTATATCTGTGTACAGTTCAGTTTGCCCAGTGTATGTCTGTGTACTGTTCAGTTTTTTAGTGTATTTCTGTGTACAGTTCAGTTTGCCCAATGTGTGTCTGTTTACAGATTAGTTTGCCTGGTGTATGTTTGTGTACCATTTAGTCTGTTCAATGTATATCTGTGTACAGTTCAGTTTGCCAAGTGTCTATCTATCTATCAGTTTGTCCAATGTATATCTGTGTACAGTTCAGTTTGTCCATTGTATGCCTGTATACTATTCAGTTTGTCCAATATATATCTGTGTAGTTCATTTTGTGCACTGTATGCCTGTGTACAGTTCATTTTGCCCAGTGTATATCTGTGTACAGTTCAGTTTGTCCAGTGTATGTCTGTGTACAGGTTAGTTTGCCCAGTGTATGTCTGTGTACAGTTCAGTTTGCCATGTGCATGTCTAAGCAAAGTTGTTTGCCAAGTGTATGCCTGTGTACAGTTCAGTTTGCTTAGTGAATGCCTGTGTACAGTTCAGTTTGCCCAGTTTATGTATGTTTAAAGTTCAGTTTGCCCTATGTATGTTTGTGTATAGTTTAGTTTGCCCAGATTATGTCTGTGTACAGTTCAGTTTGCCCTGTGTTTGCCCGTGTACAGTTCAGTTTGGCCAATTTATGTCTGTGTACAGTTCAGTTTGCCCTGTGTATGTCTGTGTACAGTTTAATATGCCCATGTATGTTTGTGTACAATTCAGTTTGCCAAGTGTTTGTCTGTGTACAGTTTAGTTTGCCTGGTGTCTGTGTACAGTTCAATTTGCCTGTGTATGTTTGTGTACAATTCACTTTGCCAAGTGTTTGTCTGTGTACAGTTTAGTTTGACCAGTGTATGTCTGTGTACAGTTCAATTTGCCTGTGTATGTTTGTGTACAATTCACTTTGCCAAGTGTTTGTCTGTGTACAGTTTAGTTTGCCTGGTGTATGTCTGTGTACAGTTCAATATGCCCATGTATGTTTGTGTACAATTCAGTTTGCCAAGTGTTTGTCTGTGTACAGTTCAGTTTGACCAGTGTATGTCTGTATACATTTCCGTTTGCCCAATGCTTGGTGTGTAGACAGGTTCTGCTGTACATGTATAATCAATTTACAAGTTTATTAATATGTGCAGCACAAAGCAAATATTGCAGTCTTTAAATAATGTAACTTTTTGGCATTTTGAAATTTTTCAATCATTTTATATAATTTAATCTAAAGATAATTGACATATTGCCAGCCACGCCTTTTATGTTCCGACATTGGCCAACATCATGGTACCAAAGCCTCGCCACGGCAACTAATGCGGTTCTAGTGTCAGTGACGTCATTAAATGGCACAATTCAGGCTGAGTTTTCATTTTGTGTGTGTGTAATTCAAGCATGATGGGCGTTTGTCAGAACATTGTGAGAATGGTCAGCGATCTGTCAATTTCAATATAACCAATGGCGCAAAAAGCCACAAATCCTGTTTTTTCATGGAACAGTCCCCAGTTTCACAATAATTTCTTCGCCAAGATTTATAGTTAACTTAAATCTAACAAATTTTGTTTTGTTAGTTTTCAAATTATTCAAGAGTTTACAGTGTCATTTAGATGATCACTCCAATCTCATAACATCTATATTCTTATTTGGTCATTTAATTAATTTGTAGAACCATAAAATATGGTCAAAAGTTGTCACATTTAAGTTAGGAAAAATCTTAGTCAAGGAATGATTGTGAAACTTGGACCATTTAACATAAACATATGTTGTACAGCACCTTATTGACCCTTACTCTATAATATAACAATTTCATGAATTTCAGATCATTATCACTGCATTAGTTTTTAAATTCAATACAAAAGATACTCAGAATTAAAACTGTTACAGTAAACTACATGGTTAAAATATCAGGAGAAGCTGTCAAACACAATTTGTTACTTGGATTGCACAATTTATTCTATAAAATAAATTTACAAAAAAATAGATATATATTGGATGTAGTGATGGTGTTTATTGATGCCGACATAAACCTCTCTGTGCCTTAGATCTGTACAAATAAGTTAAAAAAAAAGTTAATATCCCTATTTTATGTAAAGTGAATCTTTCAGAAGAAACTCAAATATGAGGTCCCATGTCTGTGCATGCTAAAGACACCTCTGTAGAGGTTGTAAAAGAGAAGACCACTACAGAGGACACTAATAACTAACAAGTGATTGAAAAAGGACCAAGCAACTTAAGACAAGAATCAACATAAACATGATGAAAAAGTCTTGATCAAATTCAGACCCTATCCCCACCCCACCCCCCCCCCCCCCAAAAAAAAAATTCTATATTCATTTATATCCAATTACATTGACTAATCTCTAGATATGCTGTATATAACAAATAATATACCAAGATTTACAATTAAATCAAATTTTAATTTGCCAAAAAATAACCATTTACTTTAAAATGTTTCAAAAATTACACCTTAATTGCAGCATTAGAATAAAAGGACATCCATCTTAAAAGGAGACACAATTTAGTCCCCATGGTGCCAATTAACTTTTGTCATTACTCTAGTCAATGTTGATCTGGTATAATGAAGAGTTGCTTCCCTTCAGTTATAAGGATTTATCTGACAAATACAGTCTAAAAATTGGAAGACTTTGAAACTTTTAGAGGTAGGAATATTAAATTTGGTAACAAACAGTACATATATATGAAAGAATATTTTGCACTCTGCATTGGGTAGCTACTACATGTAACTCTATTTTAGGGTTAAAGAAATAACAGCACAGTCTTAGCTGCTAAAACATATGGTGAAAACTGAAGTAAAAATTCTGTAAAAACTGGAAAGTAAGGATTATTTTAAAAATTTGGAGTTCAAATCAATAATTGGTAACTTTTACTGCAAAATTACTTTGACCAGGAAGAGGTTTATATGGACCCTGAGAGCTCAAATCTTGTTTTAGACTTTTTCATCATGACACATTTTTCATTATAAAGCATTTCTTATTTTTCATCATGACAGATTTACCAAGTGATTTTACATCATGACAGATTTATTAAGTGTGCATTATTTTTTATCATGACAAATATACCAAGTGATTTTTTGCCATGACAGATTTACCAAGTGATAATACATCATGACAAATTTACCGAGTGATTATTCATCAAAACAAATTTACCAATGACTTTCATCATGACACAATTCTTATTACATACAAATACGATAAAAATGGTTGTTATTAATTATTACCCTTACATTTCCTATTAAAAATAAATTTCATGAGAAAAAACCATAAGACATTGAGATTCAAAAGTAAATAAAACTAAAGTTGATTAAGTTACTAACTGAATTTGATCTACCAGGGAAAATGTTATGCTGCACTCTTTCCAAAGTGAATCTGGCTCCTATTTCACAATTATTCCTTAACTAAGATTATCCTTAACTTAAATCTGACAGTATTTTATAGAACTTCAAATAAGTTGTTTGCATGAAATCAGAATAAAGATGTAGTAAGCTGTGTGTAATCTTCAAAATAAAATCTCAAATTCATGAATATTATGAATACTAACAAAATCATTCTGATTTTAAATTTTGTCAGATTTATGTTAAGGAAAATCTGAGTTAAGAAATGATTGAGAAACCAGGGCCTGTTCCTAATCTAAACCACAACAAAGTTGTTCTAAGCTTGTGATAGGTTTATTCAACCAATCAAGCATTTTTCTTCTTGTACATGCATTTAATGATTTTTGGACAATTTTATTTCTTCAAAAATCATAGAATTAAATGAAACCCTTAAATAATTTAAATTAAAAACTTGTGATTTAATAAAATGCTATAAATAAATTTTTGGATCTGTTGCCCTTAAATCATTTTTGCTTACAAATACTTCTGGAAATGTTAGACCACTATAGTATCTCTGTTGATAAAATGCTTGGGTATGTGAGAGGACATGTTGCATTTAAAACTCTTTCGGAAAAGACCTTAAAAACTGATGCCAATTTCATGGTAGGTGTGGCAAGCTAAAGACTTCTCCTTATACATTGGCCAAAGCATACTGCAAAATTCAAAATCTGTGGCACTTCACCTACAGATAATGTCTTGATTTAAGAAATATTCTTGAATCATCTATCCATCAATTCATTCATTTGTTTATTCCTTTGTATATTCATTCATCATTATTATAAAAGAATTAAAATAGTTTAATTTCATTCTGCACAAGTAGAAAAACTCAAACATTAAAATAAACAAAGCACTAATGAATAAATTAAACAATAAACTTAACAGCCCCAACCAAAAGAAAGGGACTGTTTAGTGAAAATGGCTGTATTCATTACTATTAAAACACAACAAAGAGAGGGGGCGAAGTATCGGCAGCACTTTACAGCATTTAGTGGCAGCATGAATGACTTTGAGCCTATCAAAACCACATAGCAGCAATGATATGTACACATAAACTAGTATTACTATTATGTACATTTTCCATTGGAAATAAAAATACCAAAGGCTATCACTTCAAGGAACAATAACTATTATTACAGAATGTCAATGTTGCAACAAATCTGAGACCAATGTCTGAATATCATAAAACTTATATAAATAAGTCTCTTTAGTTGTAATATGGTTTTTTATGTTTTTTGCATGGTTTATATCCTTATCAAAATTAGACATCTCCCTTTTATATAGGGGGATTTGTCACCCCATCATTTTCAGTTCTAGACTGGCCAAACATATACGTTGATGCTCAGATGACACCGATGGCGAAACATATATCTTGATGCTCAGATGACACCGATGGCAAAACATATATATCTTGATGACACCGATGGCAAAACATATTTCTTGATGCTTAGATGACACCAATGGCAAAACATATATATCTTGATGTTCAGATGACAGCAATGGCAAACATATATGTTGATGCTCAGATGACAACGATGCCAAACACATATATCTTGATGCTCAGATGACACTGATGGCAAAACATATATATCTTGATGTTCAGATGACAGCAATGGCAAACATATATGTTGATGCTCAGATGACATTAGGGAACAATGTGAATGTTGATGTGCAAATGATGCCAATGATATTGAAGAAGTAACGCCTACACATATGTATTAACTCAACCTTTTCATAGCAGCAAGGCAAAATTTTATCAATTGATAGACAAAACATATAAATAAATGTAAAATAATCATTGTATAACAATATTATAAAATTCTAACTTGTACAAATAATTATAAAATGATTACCATAGTATTGTTCATCAATTAAGACTTGCACCAGCACCTTTAATTGCCTACCATATTGTATATGGAATTTCCTTTTGTATGGCATTTCTATTATAAATACATCTGTTTGACAAAACTGAATGGCAAATCATCAGTGAAGAATAAAGAACTGCAAAAAGTCTTCCATGACAATTTTATAACTGTAGTCTTAAATTTGAACATTTTAGTGTCAGGTAATTTTTGTAAAAAACTATAACTTTCTATAAATTCTTTGTTCAGACAGACAGCTGGTGTTTTTACAACTGAATGTCATTACCAATAAATCATAATTTCTAGTAATTTTTAAAATTTTCCATTGAATGCTGAGATAAAACTTAAAATATATCCAATTTACAGTATAACATATCTATAACGATGGTGAATAAATACGCAATGTATACTAGTAAATGAAAATAGTGTTTAATCTATGATTTTTCAGCGGGGGCCCATTTTCAAACGTTCCTCTAAACAATAACATCAATATTTTTGCAAAACGGTAATGTTAAATATGACCCCCTAATTAGGCCTTAACAATGAGGCCATTTGGCAAAATAAGGAATCAATGGGTCCTATGGCCCCCTTTTGGAATGAACACTGGAAAGTAAGTAAGAGCACTGATGCAAGCCTCAAGTCACATGACATCTTAAAAATAGAATATACATATTAACATAGACGATGATTATTCTCTAAATACTCTATCTGTGGTTCCTTTCTGATAAAATCTAAAAGATCTTCTAAATCACAAGAATACTTTGCTAAATTGTCATCCAGCCTACTGTTCTCTATGGTAACTTTTTCCCCAGGGATTTCTAAGTGTATAATTCCCTCATCACCTAAGTCCTGTTTTAAAAACACTACCCCTTTAACAGTCATTTTTACATTTTCCTCTGCAGAATCTTTAACTTCACAATCAGAATCAGAATTCAGAGAATTGATTTTACTTTTTTCTGATGACTGGAGATTTGAGTTTTTCTCGAATGCTAGGAGATTCAAATTTTCTGAACTGTTCGTACTGCCAATACTACCACTGCTAGAATTACTTAACTGTCCACTTTCTGAAACTCTGTCATCAATCTCTATTTCAATGCTGTTACACCCGTCAGATCTAATTAATGCATTCATTCTAAAATCATCAATACTGATCACATCACATTCAAAATCGGATGATGTCAAGCTAGTTCGACTTGCATCATCACTCACTGCTGAATTTGGTCGTATATTCAGTTTACAAAAATAATCTGTAGCCCATGTTGCTGGATGAAATCTTGATAACAAGTCTGTTTTAGGGTCGTTATCATGTTTATCTAGCACATGCTTAGATTTGTGGATACTTCCATACCTCTCCTGCATCACACGGGAATCCGTATCCACACTCAGAGATACAGGAGGGCAACATCCGTTTTTTGGACACCCGGCAGATTGTTCAAAAGATTGATGAGACGGAGTAGAAAAATTGCTATAAGCCTGCGGATAATTACCCTGATGGGGTAGATGTGGAAAACCAGGTGGAGGTTGTATGCCCATTCCCATTGGTAAATGTGGTCCACCAACATTCTGTGGATAATACCCTCCTCCACCAGGAGCTGGTGGATATGGATACCCAGCAGACAGTGATGCATATGGTCGAAACATTTCTGGATTGGAAGGAAAAAATGATGGTCCACTTCCAGTTCTGTCGATATTGCTTTGAAAATGAGTCCTTTCCATGACATTAGTTAATGGAGAATGGAATGGTGGATACATGCACTGATCTGGTTGAACAGGTGCTCTTGTATCTGATATTGTTTGGGGTTTATTATATCCAGGATATAGTTCTCCACTAAATCTATGAGAAAAATGTGGAAATGGCATCGGATGCTGGTTCTGTAACACATGTTGTGGCATGCCTATTGGTGGCTGACTTCTTGTATCTGAAAACATGCCACCTGGTAACATACTTGAAGCTGGTGTTGGCATTCTCATTTGTTGTTGATGATGCAACATTTGTTGTGATGAGACATATGGAAATCCATGATTAACAGGTGGGTGTGGTGAATGATGAACCGAGGATGGTGAAGACAATGGGTGAATACGTCCAGAATCTGGCCTTGCTTGTGTTGCTGAAGACACAGGTGGTTGATGAATTGATGATGTGGCTGGATGATGCTCTGTTGGAACTGGCTGGTGAACTGATGCTGGTGATGTTGATAAATGACTTGATGAATGATGATCTGAATGTGATGATGGCCTAACTGGCAGTGAAAATGCTTGGTTATCTTGAATGTGTGGTGGTAAAAATGGGTTCACACATGACACAGTTTCATTTTGCTGTTCAGTAGAAGAAACCTCAGATGAGGATTTTTGAATTCTGTCGTAATCTTCTGTCAATGTTGGTGACTTAACCACCTGAGGTGGTAAATTTGATGTTGAAGGAGGAACTGTTGGTGTCAGAATTTGTGAATGCTGTTGTCTTGGGCTTGTCCTTGAGTATGGCCTCGGTTTTGACCTTAAATAAACACATTTTCTATATATACATGTCTGTTTAAGTACATCCTTTCTGATACAGTAATGACACTTGTTACAGTTTTCCTTGACCTGACATGGTCCACACTGGCCACAACGACGCCTGCGTTTTAACCGTGTCTTATCAATTCCTTCCTCTGGTGATGTGTAATAATTAGGACTTGTTGGACTTCCCAATCCATCTTCTTTATCAATCACATAATCATTGCCATCAGCATTCACATGTAGTGGAAACTGTATATTGGTTTCTTCCATTGTACAACATATCATGCAGTCTGAAATACACAAATAAAATCAACCTGAAGAGTATCTTGTCTAAAATACTACAAACAATCAGAACTAGACTAAAAACTATTACATCCATAAAAATATATCATACCAAACAACAATTAAACAATAAATGCTAACAACAGAATACAATAAAACATACCCTACCGTAAACCAACTTTTATTCGTGTTTATTAACTTTCACAATTCTTTAATCAAATTACATATTATATCAGTTTAGTGCTTGGACAAAAAATTGTGAAACCTAATTTTTTCAAGATGTTGAAAAGATACCCAAAGGATTTAAACTAAATTTAGCTAAGGAAATTCTTTGCATGAGGGAGTATACCCTCGGTACCTTAGTTATTGAAAAATTTCAAATTTTAACTGGCACCAAATTTACACAACAGTATAATTCTGACAACAATACACAATTATTGCCTATTTTATGGCCATTAAATTTCACAATATGGACTTCAGCTGAATATTTGGTATAAATAATATCATTTTACAACAATTGACAATTAACTTTTGAATTTACTTTGTATTAATGAAACATGCACTTAATTTACTGTATATTGCTTTATTTTCACAGTGTCAAATTTTCGCGGTTTGACGATGACTAATGTATTTGCGGTGTCATATTTTTGCAGTTTATCTGAATAAAGGAAAATGACTCTAGGAAGATTAATGGGGTGGTAACACAAGTGTCTATTCACGGTGGTTAAATTTTCGCGGGAATACACTTGACCGTTTATGTTGGTTTATAGTATATTACTTAACTGACACTTTATAAGTTCAGTTGATACAAAGTTGAACTTTGCAATTCGACTATTAATTTGGAGACGAGTGCAGGAGGGCAGGATAGTTTTGTGTCCGGTTTTTACAAATGCCTACAGATATTGAACTAATATTTAGTATGCGAGTCTATCATCATGAGTTCAGATAAAGTTTGAGTTTCATTCCTGTTCAGTGATTTTTGTACGAAAATTATGGACTGTTGACTTAGAAAATGTCTTTAAAATAGCAGTTTTCCAGATTTTTTTCCTAAAGACTTGCAGATATGGAACTAACATTTGGTATGTGAGTCTACTAGTATGAGTTACAGATCAAGTTTGAAATTAATTTATGGGCTGTTGACTTCGAAAATTCTTTAAAATACCGGTGGTCAGTTTTCGAAACTTTTTCGTAAAAGCTTGCAGATATGGAACTAACATTTGATATGTGAGTCTACCTTTATGAGTTACAGATCAATTTTGAGTCTCGTTCCCGTACAGTGATTTATGATGAAATTAATTTATGGGCTGTTGACTTCAAATATTCTTTAAAATACTTGTGGGTCAGTTTTCCGAACTTTTTTTTGTAAAAGCTTGCAGATATGGAACTAACATTTGATATGTTTATACCTTTATGAGTTACAGATCAAGTATGAATCTCATTCTGGTTCAGTGATTTTTTATCAAATTATGAACAAAACAATTTTCCAGATTTGTTTTTGCTTAATGCCTGCTGATTTTAAAGAAATATGTAGTTTGTAAGTCTAGCATCATGAATTACATATCAAGTTTGAGTTTCGTTCTGGTTCTGTGATGTTTTATGAAATTATTGGCTATGGACTTAAAAAATTAAATTTTGTATGTGAATCTTACAATACATGTACATGTATATAGAATTGACTTGTGCACCCTGGTGCCTATTGATTTTAACGTTTCAATTTTGGAAAGCAATGCCAGACACAACTTCAAACACACATATTTACAATACATACTGATCGCCTACAATAAACTTTAAATGTTTGACATAAAATCAGTGTTATTGCAGTTTTAAGGTTATTATTTTCTTTAGAACAAAAACAGTAAAACAGTTAAAGTATGCTAATGCATATTTCAATCTAGTGGTTCTGAATCTTACATGGAAATGTAAAACTGAATTGTGAAATTGTCACAGACTGATCACAAGTGCATGAAGTGTGAAAGAAATAATCCAGGATCATTGAAAAACAGCAGGGTTTCTGTAAAATCCTAAACATGAATGAATCATAAACACTGTACACTTGAACTAATGGAAAACACGTACTTGCCGATAAAACATTATTAATTTGGATCAGTGCCAAGTAACGCAAAATGAATCAATAATTACACACACAATATATATAGCCCACTGATGTCCGTCAACTGATTTATTGCTATATAATTTATGTGATGTCTACAGTTTTGACATTGCTAAAGTGTATGCATTTGCATGTGCATAACAATGTATATACTCATATGTGGACATAAGCAATGCATGCATATGAATGTTAATTGACACAGAATCGTGACATCACCTGAACCTAATGATTGCTAGTCTATAAGTAACCAATCTAACTTAATGATTGCAAATCTTTAAGTAACAGACTTACTTAATGAGGGTGAGTCTATAAGGAAACCAGTCTTACTTAACGATGGCTAGTCTATAAGTAACCAGCTTAACTTAACAAGGGCGAGTCTATTAGTAAAAAGATTTACTTAAAGAGGACGAGTCTATAAGTAACCAGCCTAACATAACAAAGGCGAGTCTATAAGTAACCAGCCTAACTTAACAAGGGCGAGTCTATAAGTAACCAGCTTAACTTAACAAGGGCGAGTCTATAAGTAAAAAGATTTACTTAATAATCGCGAGTCTATAAGTAACCAGCTTAACTTAACAAGGGCGAGTCTATTAGTAAAAAGATTTACTTAATGAGGACGAGTCTATAAGTAACCAGCTTAACTTAACAAGGGCGAGTCTATAAGTAACCAGCCTAACTTAACGAGGGCGAGTCTATAAGTAACCAGCCTAACTTAACGAGGGTGAGTCTATAAGTAACCAGCCTAACATAACAAAGGCGAGTCTATAAGTAACCAGCTTAACTTAACAAAGGCGAGTCTATAAGTAACCAGCTTAACTTAACAAGGGCGAGTCTATAAGTAACCAGCCTAACTTAACGAGGGTGAGTCTATAAGTAACCAGCCTAACATAACAAAGGCGAGTCTATAAGTAACCAGCTTATCTTAACAAAGGCAAGTCTATAAGTAACAGACTTACTTAATAAGGGCGAGTCAATAAGTAACCAGCCTAACATAATGATCGCGAGTCTATAAATAACCAACCTAACTTAGAGGACGAGTCTATAGGCAACCAGCCTAACTTAACGAGGGCGAGTCAATAAGTAACCAGCCTAGCTTAATATGGGCGAGTCAATAAGTAACCAGTCTTACTTTACGAGGACCAGTCTATAAGAAACAGACTTACTTAATAAGGGCATGTCTAGAAGTAACCAGCCTAACGTAACGATCGCAAGTCTATAAGTAACCAGCCTAACTTAACGAGGGCGAGTCTATAAGTAACCAGCCTAACTTAACGAGGGCGAGTCAATAAGTAACCAGCCTTACTTAACATGGGCAAGTCAATAAGTAACCAGCTTAACTTAACAAGGACGAGTCAATAAGTAACCAGCCTTACTTAACATGGGCGAGTCAATAAGTAACCAGCCTAACTTAACAAGGACGAGTCTATAAGTAACCAGCCTTACTTAATATGGGCGAGTCAATAAGTAACCAGCCTAACTTAACAAGGATGAGTCAATAAGTAACCAGCCTTACTTAACATGGGCGAGTCAATAAGTAACCAGCCTTACTTAACATGGGCGAGTCAATAAGTAACCAGCCTAACATAACATGGGCGAGTCAATAAGTAACCAGCCTAACCTAACATGGGCGAGTCAATAAGTAACCAGCCTTACTTAACATGGGCGAGTCAATAAGTAACCAGCCAAACTTAAAGAGGACGAGTCTATAAGTAACCAGCCTAACTTAACATGGGCGAGTCAATAAGTAACCAGCCTAACTTAACATGGGCGAGCCAATAAGTAACCAGCCTAACTTAACGAGGGTGAGTCAATAAGTAACCAGCCTAACTTAATGAGGGCGAGTCTGTAAGTAACCAGCCTAACTTAAAGAGGACGAGTCTTTAAGTAACCAGCCTAACTTATCATTGAGCTTTATAATCTGGCTCATAATAATGAACCAAAATTTCAAGAGCAAAAAAAAACATAGCAATGCCGTGCTGCTGTACGGCATAGTTGGGAAAATGGTGCTGGAGTAGGACGGCGTTTGTATGTAACTGGATAATTTGCTGTCAAGTCTGGATTTTAATAAACTGCTGATTATCATTCACAATATTCCCGTTTCATGTTAATTTTACTTCCAAATTGGTAAAGTATTTAAAATCTACATTTGTAGTTTGCACATGGCACTGTACCATTTATCTCCCTTTTAGGTAAGTGAAATGTAATAGATAAATAAGTTTTAAAATGTAACAGAATACTGCAACACCAAAATACTTTGTTATACCCTTTAAAATAAATTCAAATTACCATAGATTTCATAAAGAATTAGTTAAATTCACCTGCCATTTCTGTTTATTTCATAAAAAGTTATGATTTTACATTGTAGGACGCAAACTTCCCGGACTACTTTTTATTGTATTTACGAGATCAGTTCGCCAGATTACACAAATTATTGGATGCATTCCCGTCGCGATATGTGACTAGATTCCGAAATATATTCCGAAAGTTTATTCCAAATGTACATATGTAACCAAATGCATTACCTGTCTCAAAATACATATCTCACGATTAAACAGATATATTTCTTTCACGTTCATTTACCAGGCACACTATTTCCATGCGTACTCATATTATACCATTTCATGGTAAAGAAGCCCCATCATGGCAGAAAGCGATAGCAATGTACGCTTTTACTGCCGTGAACGCCGTACAAAAATCATCTTTTGCTCTAAAATAAAACACTTCAACAAGGTGCTGTATACTGATGCTTTGGTTGCCATTTGCTCATCGCTAAGAGATTCTGGACCCAACAGGCTGTTAGCTTGCACATACCTAACCGATCATGTAAGATTGTTAAAATGCTACTATGTGATTGTTTAAATCCCTACTGCCAGTGCTTTTTCTTCAACCTGAAATCACCTATCAGAGTATACCAGATCTTGCACTCTATTACAAATTTCTTCGTTGGTGACATCCACTGGGCATCCAGACCTGGCTTCATCTTCTAAAGATGTTCTACCACATTTGATTTCCCCTACCAAGAATTTAACCTGAGCATCAGACGGCACAGAAGACTCATGATAAATTTTAGATGAAAAGTATTCTTTTGCATCATTAGCCATGTCTAACATCCAATATCTTATTAAAGAATGGCTTGATAAACATGCAGTTTTGTATCCAGGTATAAAACTTGCATTGAAACAAGGCATGGAAATCATGACTGTGTCATAGGACAATCGGAAATGGGATAGGCTGGTTACTTATTGACTCGCCCTTGTATGGCAATCTCACAGCAGTAAAATATTGATATCATATCTTGGGATCTTCCTGTTATCAATCATTGTAACCTAACATTGCAGTAAGACAACAAGAGATCCTACATAACTAGAATTTGTTGTGAGTTTCTGACTGAAAACAACAACCAATCTCTTGATTTGCCATTATACTTATATATTTTTCAAATTATCTTATTAAACATTTCATTATCTCTTCAAAATAATCATTTTGTTGGAGTTGAGTTGAGTAATGGTGATTAACGTCCTGCTCAAGAATATTTCACTTATATTGTGACATTGCCAGCTATAGATGAAGGTGCAGAAATTTTGCCTGTGCGTCGTGCTGATTGCATTATACAACAAGATTCTTTATTGTGCAAAGCCCACCGTGACATGGGACCGCGTAAGAACCGTGACTTTCATTTCATAATGCCGAGTGCTTGGCGAAAAAGCAGTCACTACCCACTTCCAAGTCTTGGGTCAGACAAGTTATTTCACATTTTGTTAAGTCTTTATAAGATATAATTACTAGTACAATTAACTTAGTGGTGTCAATAAAGCCAGCAAAGCAACAAAAGTTGTTTTGGATTTGGATAAAGTTTGTTGCTTTCTTCCACTTAGTTTATATTTTCGGAATATATTTTGCATAAAATTTACATATTACCTTTACTCAAAACTTGCCGCCTACTTAAAGAAAATTGCCTTCTACCAGTATTTGAAAACTTGAAAATTTATTGAAACGGCTGTAACTTAAACATTTTAGCCTGTAAAATAAGGCGAGTTTCGCAATCATGCCTTCACTGCGATTTCCATAAACTCTTACTTTTAAGTAATATTACGGCCATGTTCGATAATGCAAGGCAATGCAAAATTTACATTGAAAAATATTGGATTTTTGTGGAGAAGCCTGTCTCAAGACCCCCACCCTCCCACCTAGAATTAAGAGTCTTGACTTTGGCCCCATGTTGTGTCTATCCCTCCTTTTTTAATTAATAAAATATGCCATCTACCTACTGATTAACAACAATTGCATGCAGGGGCAAAAAACAAACAACATTCATTTTTGTTGAATGTATATAGAGAGTAATCCATGTTATAATCCATATCATATGCCATATCAGACCGAGACCCAATATCAGACTGAGGGGTTTAGCCCAAAGTTGATATAGGTTGAGGTCCGGGGCGGCATGTGTGATTTATCACAATGTTTTATTTCTCCATGTAAAACAAATACATGTATTATAGACGTTTGTACAGAATAATTCAATATAGCAAAAATTTACTAAATTGTTCCAAGTAGTCTGTCTGATATCAATATCAGACTAGAGATACAGCTTTTCAGACCGGACATGTGTGGTCCATGATATGGATCACATTGATTTAGCCTTATAGGTGCAGGCAGAAACTATGTATTTACTACTTAGTATATGATAAATGACAATATAGGCAAGTTGTACCATGAGGTTGACATGACTATGGCGTTCTCCGAAATTACAACATCCATGTCACCTCACCACCTACCCTCTTTGTGCCCGCTGGCACATAAGGCTGTAGTCATAATGATTTTTACTCTACCTGGTGGTTAGCCATGTAGAAACCCCCTGAACTCAGAGGAGCAGTGGTTTTCTGTTGGGGTTTTCCTTCCCGTAGCCACAAGTTCCATTTATTTGAGGCCCCGGAGACTTGCCTATCGAACATCCAGTGTATGATCCATTTATTTTCCAGATTTGTACTGAGACTGGCAATTGTTGAATACTGGGAAATAGGGTTTAATGGCATGTTACATTTCACTTGTTTGGTAAAGTTGCATAAATTATATCACAATGACCCTGAAATAATGAAATGTTTACACCAATAAAACATTGTTTTGAAATAACCTACAACAATATAATGGTTTTACTGGGTGCATTAAAGTATGGTTTTATAGTTACGAGTCTTCGAGATTAGCACTGGTCCCTTGGCCTCAGGTCAATTAATTTGACACGGGCCAATGATATTTGTCCAGCAACCCCAACTCGCTCGTAAGAAAATCCAAATACAGACTATCGTTTCAAGTAGTCTGACTGTGAAATCTGATTTGGGACTTTAAAACTGGTTCTGTTACTGGCCCGAATTAGCCTGTACCATTCAAAACCTAAACTCCTTGATCGAGTTGCAAGATTTCATAATATATTGCTTGCATTAAACGATGTCTCACTTAGTCGTGTTTATTGCACTATTAGAAAATTATTTTAATAGTTTTGAAAATATAAATATAGTCTACATAAACATATACAGATAACAATAACATACCAGTAAATTTTCATCTGCAAACACTACAGCTGTCAGACCATTAACATTACGTAAACACAGCCTTCTACCTAAAATTATTCTCTTTATACTAATTAAAATCACCTTGTAAAAATTCAATTCAATTTCAAATTTACAGAGCACCTATAATGTCAGGTCCATCACAAATTGACTGTGTATACAGGTCCAACAACAGGTCAAGTTATAATGACCAAAGAAAATAACCAGAGCGTGACGACGCTACAAGAAAAGTGTATTGCGGTACAACATACTATCTCGTTATTGACGCCGTGCGGATCTATTTTTAGATCGTGTTGTTAGCCTTCGCCGCTGTGTAAATTAATCGCGGCATTTTGGCTGCGGGCAATATTTTTATCTCGTTTAACGGGAAATTGATATGGAGTTGCGTTCGCGCGATGGAAAAATCACAGGTTACGTTATCCAATATTACAATCCTATCAAATACAATTTATATCTTAAATTTAAAATCCATGAAATGTTTAAGGGAAAAATCAGCAACTCGTCAGAGTTAGTGAATCCTGATCACTGATCGAGTGAACAAACTGTCACCGAAAAAAACTGACAGCGAAATAAGATATAATTTAGATTCTATAAAACCCCTAATCGCTTTGTGGTACTTTTGAGATAGTCTTTATATTTAAATGAAACGTGAAATAAATCACTGACAAACTTTCGGTTAATCGTTATAATACTTACATCACACATGACTAGTCTGCATTTATAGCAGGTTCCCTCGTCTTGTCAAACGCCATGCTTGTTTACCTGTTACACAAAGATAAAGTAAGTGATAAATACTGATTGATTTATATTTGAAATAAATTTGGCATGAAATTTTTATGAAATCATAAGTAATCTTTTAATAGCTATCAAGATATTAACATTTTGAAATTAATTCTTGATTAAGAATGTCTGAATTTAAACAATAAATTAGTCATTTTTTATCACTTAGTTTTCAATGTTTGCATTCGGAATTTTTACGTTTTAAGAAAGAGTCAGAGGTATTACGTTGGATTTTAGTCCCCTACCGGCGAAAGCCGAAGGGGACTTTAGGTTTGCGCTCTGTCCGTCTGTCCGTCCGTCCGTTCGTCTGTTACGCCTCAGTTTTCCACACTTATTTTCTAAAATCTTTTAGATAATGAACTGATTTTTGGTATGTGAGTCTACCATGATGAGTTGCAGATCAAGTTAGCGTTTCATTCTGGTCCGCAAATTTTTACATGAGTTATGTCCCTTTGAACTTTGAAAATTCACTGAAATTTCAGTTTTCCGCTCTTTTTTTCTAAATGCTTTTAGATAATGAACTGATTTTGGTATATGAGTCTACCATGATGAGTTACAGATCAAGTTTACGTTTCGTTTCCATCTGCTAATTTTTACTGGAGTTATGGCCCTTTGATCTTTGAAAATTCACAGAAATTTTAGTTTTCCGCACTGTTTTCTACATGCTTAAAGAAATGGAACTAATGTTTGGTATGTGACTCTACCATGATAAGTTACAGATCAAGTTTATGTTTCGTTTCCATCTGCTAATTTTTACGGGAGTTATGGCCCTTTGAACTTCGAAAATTCACTGAAATTTCAGTTTTCCGCTCTTTTTTTCTACAAGCTTGCAGTTAATGAATTGTTTTTTTGGTATGCAGGTCAACCATGATGAGTTACGTTGTTACGATAAGTTTACGTTTCGTTTCATTCCACTAGTTTTTATGGGAGTTATGGCCCTTTGAACTTTGAAAATTCAATGAAATTTCAGTTTTTTTGCACTTTTTTCTACATATTTGCAGATAATGAATTTTTGAGAACTCCATTGCTGGTTTTTGATTTTACTATGATCAAGTTTTGCTTTACATCTTGAACAACACGTATAATTTATAACTATAAATCTGTGTACCATATAATAAGGTACATTTTACCTAAAACTTTGGGATTAGTGAAATATGCGACCGGTAGGGGACTATGTATTGTTTTGCAATACTCTCAGAATGCTTGTTTATTTATTTATTTAAATAAATATTTATTTATTTAATCATTTATTTAATTGATTAATTAATTTATTTATATTAAAGCCCCAATCAATTTTAGTGAATTTAAGAAATATTAAATATCACTGCAAGTTAGATGAATTTCAAAATTATTGAAATCATTGAATCAAATATACATTTTATATCACATTTTGTATATTGAATGGAGATGACATTTTTAATGATGAAAATAATATTTCTGAATTAAGAATACAATTAAAAAAATATATATTTAAGAAAACAATCACAACCATCAGAGTAAACATGATTTTGGTTATCTCCCTTTAGTCTTGCAATTTTTTTGAAATTTTTTTGAAATTTAGCAATGATAACTTAGTCAAAAAGTAAATCATTGTATATCTTTTTGTAATATTTAAATAAATCATTTCTACTTACTTTCAATCTTATGGTTGAGAGTGTATTGCATATGCACAAATACTCATGTGATGTTAAAATTCAATCATAATTTCTGCATGGTTCTCTGCACATTGAATAGAGTCTCATTTGATATACATATTTTTACTACAACAATAAAAATTCTGTTACCAAATTAAAACTCATAATATATCTATATGAATTTATTTTTAAAAAACACAGACGAGGTAGATAAATTAGTAATTATATAATGTGGAAAGATCAATTAAAATTTTCTATTTTTTCTTAAAAATTGTTATTGGTTATATATCTTTTGGATTGTACAAGCTAAATACTTATTGATTGATTGATTGATTGATTGATTGATTGATTAATTGATTGATTGATTGTACTTTGGCTTTTCCTAATCTATTTTTTAATGTTCTCAACACAGCCCCATGTTGATGTTACAATGCTTCCATGTCGGTCAGCCAATGCCCAGGGTCGGATGATCCCCAAATGTAACAGGAAAGAAAAATATGCAGCCAAGAATATAATTTCACTTTTTAATTTTAACTTGATGCGTTTCATCGTCAGATCACCTACTGGTAACACAATAAACAGAAGATCTAGAGCCATGTTGGAAAATATACACCTAATGATTCTTTAAATGGTGATATGGGGTGGAAGCCTATGATTGTTAAACAGTGGACCAGTATTTTTCGATATTGGTCAAGATGTAAAGATATGTCGAATGATAGGCTGAATTATAAAGTTTTTTATTGGTCTTTTAGAAATGCTGTTAATAATAAGAAGAACTGGTGTTTTAAAGTAATGGAAAAATTTAGAAGTGTAAACTGTGAGCAATTTTGCAAATTAGATAGGTATTTTAAAAAAAATTATAGTTTATATATTGAAAATGTACTTTTTAACGATTATAAAGAGGAGTGGCATAAAAGAGTTAGTTCTTATAGCACTGGTAAAAAGCTGAGAACATATAAGTTATTTAAGTCTCATTATGGTACAGAAAAGTATGTATTAAGCAATATCCAGCGAAGGTATAAGAGTGCATTCGCTAAATTTAGATTTGGTGTTGCACCCCTGAAAATAGAAACGGGTCGGTATGAGAATATGGCTGTGAATGATAGGAAATGTTTTATTTGTTTAGATGATGTAGAGGATGAGAAACATGTGATTTTAACTTGCCCTTTATATGCAGATCTACGCCGTATTTTATATAATGAATGTGCTAGTTTTAATGTGGATTTTAATAATATGTCTGATGATGAAAAGTTTTTATTTTTATTTAGCAATAATGACGTGTCATTTTTAGTTGCCAAGACCTGTTTTAGTATTTTAAGTAGACGTAATTCATTTTTATATGATTAATCTTTTATTGTGTTTTAGTGCATAATATTTATTTTTAAACATAAATAGTGTCTCATAAGTCTTTTATAGATTGGATGTCATAATCTTATGTATATGTAAATATCTTAAACGTACTATATTGTTTTATGACATGTGACACTTTAATAAAATATTTGTATTTGTATTTGTATTCCATCCTGTGTATAGCTTGGAAAATAAAAGACGTTCTTCTTTCAGAAGATGGGAACTATGTTGGGTTTTAAGGATTACAGCTAGACTTGTAATCACAAATTGTGCAGAAACAAGCGTAATGAGAAATTTTAAATCTACACTATAATTTTTTCTCTATTTCTTTATATATACTTTTGAAAGGAAATAAGCTGTATTTTTAAAACTATTGAAAATTTGACAATACATTCTCTTTAGTTTATACATGTATTAATTATTTGTACTTAAGTTATTGCTACAAACATCTTCACATCTCACAATAATTTCACTTATATCAAAATGTCATCGGTCATGCCAATAATTATTACTTGGATTGTACAGAGACATATATGTCTCTGGATTGTATTGTACACATCAAGATTATTTCATTTATATCAAGATGACACTAGCTATAATTATATTGCTTGAATTGTATAACCCATGGCTTTGATAATTTCATTTATATCAAGATGTTATAACTTGTGAGACAAAATCGCAGTCAAGATAATTCCATTTATATCAAGATGTGAAACAGACGAAGTAGCAAAATTATGAAATGATACGGTGAACACAAACAGCTGTATAGCAAGTGTAGTATCATTTACCGTGGATATTATACTATATTTTAGTTTTTTAAGCGATTTTCATGAAATTTGTAGTCAAGTCTAATTGAAAACGTTATCATAGAGACGGAATGGTGTAAAAATTAATTTTAAAGTAAATTTATACTATTTTTTTTAAAAGGACGGGTCTCGGCGGACTCTTTCTGTCAGCATCCAAAATTGTCCTGAACTTGGTCATACTGTAACTGACATGTGACATGAGAAGCAGGGGGGCCGGGGGGTGTTGAGTTTTTTGTGTTTAAAATTGAATTTACGAATAGGAATATTTCATTCCCGGTAATTTAAATTTTAATTTCATACCGCCAGTCAGTCAATCCATCAATTCATGCATTCGAAAATCAATCTTTTGAAATATTTAAATAATTTTTAACGCATCTTTCCAAAAAAAAAAGGGACACTTACATTTAATATGGGATATCGTGAAGAATTTAGATCACTTAACTTATTAACACCTATCTATCTACAGATCTATCACGGTTGTATATTGTAAGGTGGATCTACCTCTTGATTACCGGTGATGGAATGTCTAATAAACAGGATCTAAAGGTACTGTAGGTTACTGATAATCTCTTAATTACCTGTAATGCGAGAAAGGGATGTAAATTCTACTTTTAAGAAATTGAGATCTTATCGATTTATCGTGAAAAAATAAAAGAATATTTTATCATTTTAGGTCAGTTGATGCATAGATCACTGTGCAAATGATTTAGCCGATATTGGTCATTATTCAATTTAAAATAAGTCTAAATAGAGACAAGTTTAAAGTTATTATAATTTTTTAATTATTTTTACAATCAACGGTCGCACACAAAACCATACATAAACAATAATTTTAACAACTTGCACACTGTACACTGTAAACACTATTGATAGCATGGCAAGGTTTGTTCACACATGACGTCACAGCGTGTTCTTCTCACCTCCAACACAAAAGAGCTGCAGCGATGATTTTCGGCAATTTTCAAATAGCGAAATATATACCTTAATGGAATGATTTTTTATTTTTATGAATTTTATTATTAATATTGTACTTATAACTATCGATTTTGGTCATAATCCCCTAGACTTCAGTATCCCTTTAATGTTTCGACATCCTCTATTTCCTGGTCACTTGGTCATCTATTTTCACCGACTTTTGTTTTCTTAATGTTGATCTTGAGGGAAACTTGGTTTGCATTTGTATCTAGTCTTTGTGTCTTGATATTTTGTAGATAACGAAGCTAGATCATCAGCAAAGTCTAGGTATTCTAACTTTCTTGTGAAGTTCCATGTCATTCCAGTAGGTTTGCATAAGCCACTCAATTAATTCACCCCCAGTCAGTTCGTCGTACCAATTTAAAGAATAACATACTATTAGATAATTTGGCCTAATCCATGAATGACTATGGAATTAGTTACTAACCGACTTATTCAGACTGTGGAATGAATTTATTGATGGACTGGCAGCAGAATAAATTTATTGAGTAAGACTGTGGGATGGATTTATTGATGGACTGACTGCAGAATGAATTTATTGATGGACTGACTGTGGAATAATGAATTTATTGATGGACAGACAGCAGAATGATTTTATTGACAGACAGACTGTGGGATGGATTTATTGATAGACAGACTGTGGGATGGATTTATTGATAGACAGACTGTGGGATGGATTTATTGATGGACTGACTGTGGAATGAATTTATTGATGGACTGACTGTGAAATGAATTTATTGATGGGCTGACTGTGGAATGAATTAATTGATGGACTGACTGTGGAATGAATTTATTGTTTGACTGACTGTGGAATGAATTTATTGATGGACAGACTGTGGAATGAATTTATTGATGGACAGACTGTGGAATGAATTTATTGATGGACTGACTGTGGAATGAATTTATTGATGGACAGACTGTGGAATGAATTTATTGATGGACAGACTGTGGAATGAATTTATTGATGGACTGACTGTGGAATGAATTAATTGATGGCCGCTGACTGTGGAATAAATTTATTGTTTGACTGACTGTGGAATGAATTTATTGATGGACTGATTCTGGAATGAATTTATTGATGGGCTGACTTGGAATAATTTGTTGATGGACTGATACTGGAATGAATTTATTGATGGGCAGACTGTAAAATGAATTTATTGATGGACTGATTCTGGAATGAATTTATTGATGGACTGACTGTGGAATGAATTTATTGATGGACTGACAGCAGAATGAATTTATTGATATGATTGCTATGGAATGAATTTATTGATAGACTGACTTTGGAATGAATTTGTTGATGGACTGATACTGGAATGAATTTATTGATGGGCAGACTGGAATGAATTTATTGATGGACTGATTCTGGAATGAATTTATTGATGGACTGACTGTGTAACAGATTTATTGATGGACTGACAGCAGAATGAATTTATTGATAGGCTTGCTATGGAATGAATTTATTGATGGGCAGACTGTGGACTGAATTTATTGATGGACTGATTCTGGAATGAATTTATTGATGGACTGACTGTGGGATGGATTTATTGATGGACTGACAGCAGAATGAATTTATTGATAGGCTTGCTATGGAATGAATTTATTGATATGCTGACTGTGGGATGGATTTATTGATGGGCTGACTGTGGAATGAATTTATTGATATGCTGACTGTGGGATGGATTTATTGATGGGCTGACTGTGGAATGAGTTTATTGATATGCTGACTGTGGGATGGATTTATTGATGGGCTGACTGTGGAATGAATTAATTGATGGACTGACTGTGGAATGAATTTATTGGTTGACTGACCGTGGAATGAATTTATTGATGGACTGACTTTGGAATGATTTTATACGGGAAATGTCCCGGCGCGAAGCGCCGGGAATTTCCCGTCTATAGGTAACACGTATGTATTATGACGTCATAGAAAATTGTGGAAAAATTCTATAGACCGTACGTCCAAATCATTTGACGCCGCGCGTGCACCACTTTTCATTTTTTTTCTCAAGGCCATTGAAGGGGTCAAATCGACAGGAAGTGAGCTCCATATGGGGGGAAATCTCGCCCGTCTCGTACATCAGAAATGAAACCAAGAAACGATTATCGTGAAAATAATTCATTGAAACAAGTAATAATTTAAATAGGTTGATCGAATACCAAATATTTACGTTTCTTTCGCCATTCTGGCTGATCTCCAAGTGTAGCGTTTCAAGATTCGCGATGACGTGATTTCTTTTGATCGTGTCAAAGTTCAATTCAGATCGATAACCACTGTAAGCCAATCAGCGACCGACTTTCCCACGTGATTCAACCATGATCACACAGTATACAATGCGGGAAGATACAAAATTTGCCGATTTCAAGTTAGATAAATCGATAGCCATAGTTACCTGACACAAAACTATTACGAGGTTAGCATAACCACAGTGTCATGTGCTACTTTTGAATTTTTATGAAATAATACAATTCAAAAGTAGCACATGACAATTGTGCTACTTTTGAATTGTATTATTTCATAAAAATTCAAAAGTAGCACATGACAACAGTATACGACTTCTACCGTAACTCTTTTTCACATATAATTACCTAATTGAATCAAAATTTTGAGTGCATCTGTGACCCTCGCTGAATGCAGTGTAAGCAAAAATGGCGTTCGTCAGGACGGGAAAGACGTTTTCACAAACGATCGATTTTTAAGAAAAATATAAAATGCGTTTTTCAAAAGAATTAATTAACAGTTCGTCCCAATAATCATTTTTATGAAAATACAGATAAAATTTATTGAATTTATTCCGAATTTAATGTAAATATTGACAAATCCTCTTGTTTGTTTACATGTGACGTGGTCGTGGATATCATGATCAGCCGATTGGGCTGGACCAGGTGCTGACTAGAGTAGAACTGACTTCAACTACAATGACTGCACTCATCAAAAATCTAACTTGGACATAACTGATGAGAAAACTGTACATGTTGTGCAATGAGATGGACCGCTGTCCCAAAAAGTTGTGATGAAAATAACAATAATAAAACATTCATGTTGAGTTTAGCAGCTGACTGTAGTTGTGATCCACTTGGATAAGGTCTGAATTGAATCCTTGAAAACCTCCAGGGATGGCGACTGGACTACTGATGCTGGCAGGGGATTCCAATGATTTAGTTCTCGGAATGAATATAAAAATTTTAACTAGGGTAAAATCAACAATACCTTCTTCAATATCCCAGACTTGGTTCTCGAAAAAAGTTGGTATAAGTGAATAAATGCCAATTTCCACTCCATCATCCACATAAGCGACCATTTCAATATAAATCTTAAAGCACCATCTTTGTAGTATATCATCCCAGAATGTTTCATTTCAATTAAGGTGAATAATGAATAATCTTGACTGGGGTAAAAAAAAAAACTCCAACCCACCATCCTAGAATTAACCGTCTCGATATAAGTGAAAAAGCATTTTCAACTCTCCGGGGCTGGGGCTCTTCATGCAGTGAAACTTAAAGGGGCTGGGCTAAAATTAACATTATTTCGGTACAAGCCTGTCAAGTTTTAATCATATCATTTGTCAATTGCAATGGTCTGTGCTTTAGAAAATTCTCATCATGGTACTATATGGCTGTGAATGTTGAAGGTGCAAGAGGAGCTTACCCTCATACCACTGTATTAATATCGGGTTGTGGGTTAAAGGTGCTGCCTAAGTTCCTAACAGAGTCACAGACAAGCATTCCACTCCCAATTAATATAATTCTATAACCAGTCGATAATCTATCCTTTCAGCCAAATGTGGCTTGCAAAATGAGGAAGCAGTAACTCAAATTTTGAAGTATCGTCATGTATAACACAAGTCAGGTTGGAACCAAAAACCTTCCACTCTCCAAGAGGATGCTATACCGGTGTAGCTAGCTAACAGAAGGTGCTAACCCTTCCAAAAAACTCGGTCTCACTTCCCTGGTGGAAGTTCGCGTGTTTAACCTAACTTGTCGGTTTCAAAGCTTTTTTTTACTTTACTCCCGGATTGTGATTTGGACATGGATAAGTATGTTTGTTTTTCATTGGTATAACTGCTTCATTAATTGAATGGGACAATCTTGAACTGTGATATGATACACATCTTGTTTTAAGAAACAGGAGTAGTTATTTATGCAATCATAAATCAGTAGATTAAATTATTCACATGGTATGGTAAAAGGTGATTTAAGATGAAAAGACATTACAACGTGAGAATGTTGTCGTGGTATGGATTAGTATATTCACTATATTGGGTAATTGAATAGCCTTTTGTGTCCCTGGAAAGATCATACCAAAACTCAGTTCTGTGTGACAGAACATGATTGAAAGAACTCGGCGGTAGTTAACTATAGTCAGTCCCACTAGTATTTGGTGTGGAAGCGCGTGGCCTAGTGGTTAAGGCGTTGGATTCATGATTCGAAGGTCGTGGGTTCGATCCCTGGACCGGGCGATGTGTTGTGTCCTTGAGCAAGACACTTAATTTCACGTTGTTCCAGTTCACTCAGCTGAAAAATAAATGAGTACCAGCAAAATGCTGGGGGTTGACCCTGCGATGGACCGGCGTCCCATTCAGGGGAGAGTCTTGTACTCTCAGTCGCTTAACGCCACCAAAACCGGGATAAGCTTCAGCCTGATGGGCCTAATGGCTCGGAACAGACTTTAACTTTAACTAGTATTTGGTGAGACAAAACAATGTGTGCCACCCCTTTTTTGGGTGTGTGTGTGCACATTAACCCGATAATAAATTTGGACAGGCAATGCCTATTTTCATATTAGATAGACTGACTGTTGGATGGATTTATTGATGGAGTGAATGGAATAAATTTATTGATAGGCTGAACGTAAAATGAGTTTATTTATGGGTTGACTGTGGAATGAATTTATTGGTGGATGGACAGCAGAATGAATTTATTGATGGACTGACTGTGGAGTGAATTTATTGATGGACTGACAACAGAATGAATTAATGAATGGGCTGACTGTGGAATGAATTTATTGATGGACTGACTGTGGGATGGATTTATTGATGGACTGACTGTGGGATGAATTTATTAATGGACTGACCGTGGGGCAGATTTATTGATATGACTTTATTGATGGGCTGACTGTGGCCAGTGTGGGATGCATTTATTGATGGACTGACTATGGAATGAATTTTATTGATGGACTGACTATGGAATGGATTTATTGATGGACTGGCATTGGGGTGTATTAAATGATAGACTGACAGCAGAATGAATTTGTTGATCATATGGGCTGACTGTGGAATGATTTAAAAGAATACCAATTAAAATATTGATTGAATGATGTATTAAATAGTATATAATCAATTAATCGACAGATTGCACATTTCATGGTTGAGCAGGTTTGGTTGATTGACAACAGAGATCAGGCTATGAAGACTAAAGGGGCACAACTCGCCACACCCTGGAGACGAACTCTTTACGAAGGGAGATAATTATTGGTACCCGGAAGTAATTCAGCAACTTGAAGACGACAACATGGAGAACCAGGATCTGTCTGAATACTTACTGTATTTGAAAGAAAACGTGTCAGAATTGAGAAAATTTGGGAAAGAATGGGGGATGACAGACGAGGAAATAAATTCCTGTATAGACGACGTGCTGGTAAACAAGGATGGTGAAAATCCTCCAACTCGAAGTAACAAAACCGTGGCAAGGAAACTATGGTCGTGGTTTTGTTTTAGTGTAAAACTATGGTTTGGTTTCGTATTGGTGATGACAGGAATCGGTATATTTGGGTATCTTCTTGTCAACTTTCACGAACCAAGTGAGACGTTTGTTTCCAAGACACTACAGCCATATGGACACGCTATTTTTCGGTTTGTTCGCCTAGTAACTCTGCCTATCCATAAAATGACAAACATTACACGTAAGCATATCCGCATACTACAACATTTAATACTTACATTATAACATACCTTGTGATTTGGCAAAACTTCCTCTTGTATCCCCATCCACCCATTTAATTCTATGTAATGGGGGGGGGGGGGGTGTTCAAAATGGCTTAATTGATTGGAGGACATTATTTCTAGAGTTTTATTAGTAGAATTAAGATTTTGGCATGATCTACTTCCTATGAAATAATATAAAAATAGGCATTGCCTATCCCGGGAAATGTCCAAATTTATTATCGGGTTATTGTACACACAAAAAAAAAAGGGATGGCACACATTGTTTTGTCTCACCAAATACTAGTGGGACTGACAATAGTTAACTACCGCCGAGTTCTTGCCTCATCTTTCAATCATGTTCTGTCACACAGAATTAAGTTTTGGTATGATCTTATCAGGGACACATAAGGCTATTCAATTAAATTACCCAATATCGTGAATATACTAATCTATATCACGACAACATTCTCACGTTGTAATGTCTTCTCATCTTAAATCACTTTTTACCATACCAGGTGAATAATTTAATCTACTGATTTATGGATTGCATAAATAACTACTCCTGTTTCTTAAAACAAGATGTGTATCATATCACAGTTCAAGATTGCCCCATTCAATTAATGAAGCAGTTATACCAATGAAAAACAAACATACTAATCCATGTCCAAATCACAATCCGGGAGTAAAGTAAGAAAAACTTTTAAACTGACAAGTTAGGTTAAACATGCGAACTTCCACCAGGGAAGTGAGACCGAGTTTTCTGGAAGGGTAAGCACCTTCTGTTAGCTAGCTACACCGGCCACGTGTGTAATCAATATTAAGTGAAGAGAACATGGAACTAAAACATCCAGGTCAATATTGGACACAGAGACAACAGACTTGTCAACAGTACAGTGATGATGGTCATAAAACTTTTTGCCAAAGGCCCTGATAAGCCTAGGCTTGCAATATCCCTTGGTCAACAATCTATTCTGTTTGTGACCGCCTTGGTTGCTCAATGGTATAGCATCCTCTTGGAGAGTGGAAGGTTTTTGGTTCCAACCTGACTTGTGTTATACATGACAATACTTCAAAATTTGAGGTTCTGCTTCCTCATTTTGCAAGCCACATTTGGCTTAAAGGATAGATTATCGACTGGTTATAGAATTATATTAATTGGGAGTGGAATGTTTGTCCGTGAATCTGTTAGGCAGCACCTTTAACCCACAATCCGATATTAATACAGTGGTATGAGGGTAAGCTCCTCTTACACCTTCAACATTCACAGGCATATAGTACCATGATGAGAATTTTCTAAAGCACAGACCATTGCAAGTGACAAATGATATGATTAAAACTTGACAGGCTTGTACCGAAATAATGTTAATTTTAGCCCAGCCCCTTTAAATTTCACTGCATGAAGAGCCCCAGCCCCGGAGAGTTAAAATGCTTTTTCACTTATATCGAGACGGTTAATTCTAGGATGGTGGGTTGGAGTTTTTTTTTACCCCAGTCAAGATCATTCATTATTCACCTAAATTGAAATGAAACATTCTGGGATGATATACTACAAAGATGGTGCTTTAAGATTTATATTGAAATAGTCGCTTATGTGGATGGTGGAGTGGAAATTGGCATTTATTCACTTATACCAACTTTTTTTGAGAACCAAGTCTGGGATATTGAAGAAGGTAATGTTGATTTTACCCTAGTTAAAATTTTTATATTCATTCCGAGAACTAAATTATTGGAATCCCCTGCCAGCATCAGTAGTCCAGTCGCCATCCCTGGAGGTTTTCAAGGAGTCAATTCAGACCTTACCTAAGTGGATCTCAACTACAGTCAGCTGCTAAACTCAACATGAATGTTTTATTATTGTTATTTTCATCACAACTTTTTGGGACAGCGGTCCATCTCATTGCACAACATGTACAGTTTCCTCATCAGTTATGTCCAAGTTAGATTTTTGATGAGTGCAGTCATTGTAGTTGAAGTCAGTTTTAGTCAGCACCTTTAAGTCAAACTGGTCCAGCTCGATCAGCTGATCATGATATCCACGTCACATGTAAACTAGTCCGACTAATCAGCCCACTAAACCCCCATTTTAATTTTTTGACTTTTTGGAGGTTTGTGGTCTGACAGCTTCCATTATTGAATTCTTGAAATTTCTGGCGAAAACGGCAGCAGAAACGAAAACACGCGTCGATAATTTCCATTATTTCCTTACCTCGCTCTTGTTGACAACATGGAACACTTCCTAAAACATTATTCTACCGATCCATGCTTAATTTTTAATTAAAATCCATCGATATCGGTAGAAATACAAGGTTTTCTGATGTCTCTTCAGCTCTCTGTCACTTTCACATCGTGAAGACATTACTAATTTGCATTGACCAATCAGATCGCGCGTTGCATTTGGATGGTGAAACTCGCAGTTCTATCTTTAGAAAGCACATGGCGATGTTTATTTACATTAACGATTCGCATTATTAATGATGTTTTCACTCGTATAACATATTATTTTAGTTATTTTATTTTTATCAATACCATGTGAAGACATGTGTACTAATTGCAGTGAAGAATTCTCATGTTTTTTCTCGTTTATATCTACATAGGCGTAGGAACAGGGGGGGGGGGGGGGGGGGCAGGCTCCCGCAATATATTGTGTGAAATGTTGTATCATAGTTTATGTTTATAGTGTAAGTGCTAAAAAAAAGAAAAAAACAGGAAATGTCCATCTGGTAACCAATCAATTATCAATTTCATCATTATACTTGTAAAAGGGCGTCTTGAAATTCACCCTTAGAAACGGCTCATAGTATCTCCAATGGCAGGGGCGGATCCAGGATTTTTTGAAAGGGGGGGGGGTTGAGAATTATATCAATGCTAGGCCCATGGCCATCTTAATGATGAACATCAAAGGTAAATGTAGATTGGTGTGGTTAATTATTTTAATTATATGGCACCAAACCTTCTTAATCTCCATGTAGCCAGAAGTCGTGAGTTGAGTACCGTACGTTTGAAAATTAATCATTGGACTTAATTATGTCATGCAGTTATTTGTACAATTTTGTCTTAATATTTCACTGCTTTTCAGTATCTCACTCAGAACGCTGCAAAATTTTCTGGGCTACCCCTATATCCATCTCCAATGAGAGGGTTGATTATGGAACTTGTGTCATACGGTTATTGTTTTTAATCTTGCCTTAATATCACAGTATTTTAACCTATCAAAACGCTGCAAAATACATTGAAGATGCGTCTAGACAGGGGTTAGTTTTGATAATTTTCCGGGGAAGGCTCTCTGGACCCCTGCCTATGCGAGGGGTTTAGCACCCATACTCTCCCCGCCTCGTGCCATAGGCACGACATAGACAAGGCTTCGGTTTGCCTCCCCAATATTAAAAACCCTCCTACGCCTATGATCTAAATTATTTTTTCTTTCAAATTGGGTAATATTCTATCATATCTAGGACTTGCATGTTCTCCTGAAATGCTGTCAAGTTTTGTCCAATATTTTGTTGATCGTAGAATTATAAGTTTTTAAACCAATTGTAATATATAAAGTTTAACACAAGAGTACTTATCGGCAAGGTCATTAAAATTAATTCTCTTATACTCATCCCGACCACACTGTAAATTTTGTCATAGGGTTCAATTTTAACTGTATTTTGCGTGAACATACATATATACAGTGAGGTGCTTAATTTTTTTCTCTCCAAAATTACTGGAATAATATTTCTAGGATACTAGTTCAGAAAAATGAGAGGGGTCAAGAATATAAAAATATATAGAGAAAATCGCGACTACTCTATTTGAAAGTATACATATAAATTCTAAATATTTTGAATACATTTCAATGTTACCTTTTGTAAGTACATGTATTAAACACCATGTAAAACATCCTTAATAACGCGAAATACCAATGTAAATAAACATCACCATGTGCTTTCTAAAGATAGAACTGCGAGTTTCACCATCCAAATGCAACGCGCGATCTGATTGGTCAATGCAAATTAGTAATGTCTTCACGATGTGAAAGTGACAGAGAGCTGAAGAGACATCAGAAAACCTTGTATTTCTACCGATATCGATGGATTTTAATTAAAAATTAAGCATGGATCGGTAGAATAATGTTTTAGGAAGTGTTCCATGTTGTCAACAAGAGCGAGGTAAGGAAATAATGGAAATTATCGACGCGTGTTTTCGTTTCTGCCGTTTTCGCCAGAAATTTCAAGAATTCAATAATGGAAGCTGTCAGACCACAAACCTCCAAAAAGTCAAAAAATTAAAATGGGGGTTTAGTGGGCTGATTAGTCGGACTACATATACTATACTTCCCTTTAATGTACGTTTCAGCCATATATCGGTTGCCATGGCAACATAAACACCACATTTACAACAAAAACATGTGAAAAATCGCTGAATTTTGTGTTTTTTCAAATAAATGTCTTATATCTTAAGACCAGTACGCTAGAAAAATATGGTTTTGCAGGAAAATCAAAGTTAAGTATCAATGGGAGATGCTGCAAAAAAATAATTTTAAAATTCGCATTTTTTCACAAAAAATAAAAAGAACAAATTTCGTAGTTATCAGCCCCAAATATAAAAAAATGGCATACTATTGATGCGAAAAATGCATTTTGTTTTGTTGCCGTTGATCATTATTTTGACACAAATATTTAAGTTTTTGCTGAAATTTTACCGCTACTAAACCATACAAATAAATAAACTGTTACTCCAAAATTTTTATTTAAAAATATTTTCAGTAAAATTACGGTTGCCATGGCAACAAAAGCCATGCAAAAACGAAGATAAAGAGGGAATTTCTGTTTTATTTCACTTTATATTGCTATTTTCTTATATTTGCAGGTGTAAATATATGACTTTTGGTAAATAATATCAAATAAACTATTAAATACATTTGAATACGAAAGATGGTTTCACAATTTCTATGTTTTCACCCAAAATATGAATTCTAAATGCCGTAGCATTTTCGGCCAATTATTTAATAAAACCATGCAAAAACCTTTTATTTTGATTCATTTTTGAAAAAGTTGAGGCTATAAATTTCAGCCCAAAACTCTAATGATATCAGGGGTCGGATAAATAATCAATTGTATATATTAGGGAGACTCATATTCTTCTTTCACTAAAATGATAATTTCAAACAAAAAATCCGTTACTATGGTAACCAAAAATGTGATGACTGCGTTACACAAGAAATAAATTGTGTAATTTGACTTTATTCTTATAATCCCTTGAGCTTGGGTTGATGTAAAACTTAAATTTTGTTATTTCACATGACTTGATTAATATAATTAGGTGAGGATGAATAGACGAATAAATTCAAAATTTGCGTGTTTCACCCAAAATAGGAACTCTAAAAATAATAGATTTTCGGTCAATTATTAACAAAAACATGCAAATGCTTTTATTTTTGGTATCTTTTTACAAGGTGAGACTGTAACTTTGATTTCATAACTTCAACAATACAAATGAACTGATCAATGGTAAAAAATAAATAAATTAGAAGACTCTTACTATTTCGTTTTAATTATCTCAAATTCCATTACCATGGCAACCAAAACAGAAAACTGTTTACAAATGGTGTCTTTTTAACAGAGTGTAGTTCTAATGGTCACTACATATTGTCAATGTCGGGATTGAGAACATCAGGACTTACATGTATAGTATTACCAACCCAACACATTTATATCAGTTCCCGTGTACAGTTAGGAGTGAGTGAGTGAGTAATGATGTTAACGTCCCAATCAAGAACATTTTACTAATATCTAGACGTCACCAGCTATAGGCGAAGGTGCGGATGGCATTATACATCAGGGTTCTTTATCGTACTGAGCCTATAGTGACACGGGACCTCATCTATTTTAGTTCCCATCCGAAAGAATCGTGCCTTTCATTTCGTAATACCGAGTGCTTGGTGATAAAACAGTCAATACCCACTTTTAAGTCTTTGGTCAGACCCGGTTGGCGTTCGAACCCACGACCTCCCACTTACAGAGCGAGCACTCTATCAACTGATCTAACGCAGTGGTTGTACAGTTAAGAGTTTTATAATCAGTGGTCTCAATATATTTATGTCTGTTCCTATATTGATTCAATCACCTTGTGTTGTGTTGTCGGTTGTGTCCTGTTTTTAGTCACATTGTATGTTGTCTAGTATGTTTTACTAACCAGTCAATTTTTTTCTATATATATTGAGGTCAGATCAAGGATGGTGGAGGAAACCGGATTGTCTTAAAAAACAACCTTCTGCAAAGGAAATGACAAACATTCTCACATTAGGATGTGTTCCGAGTGGGGTTCGAACGTAGGCTTGTGATCCATGACTACACGCTTCAGTCCACTTGGCCACCTAAACCCCCATATGTTTTAGTTACTGATTTACTGGTGGTGGAAAATAATGATAGTAGCCCATGCTATAAATGGTGTGTAGCCTAGCAAATAGAGACTAAATTTTATTAACTTCAGCTTGTTCTCGCCAAACATACCGCTTGGTACTCTAAAGAACTCGGCTGTATAATGCCATAAGCGCAACGTACATGCAAAATCTCTGCACCTTCGCCTATAGCTGGCGAAGTCTCGATATAAGTGAAATATTCTTGATTGGGACGTTAAATACCATAACTCAACATAAAAAAGATCGATTTGGATAACTGACAGCTTCGAACTTCTGTATTTCATTGGACTCCTGATAAGAATGTAACAAAATGAAAATATACTGTAAGTGCGAGAGGCTATTCAGGTTTCTTTTGTAAACATGTTGAAGGGTGTAAAAAAGTAAAAGTCAAGAACCAATAGACTGAAAATGCAAGGAAGTGTCTCCTCTGTCATAAAAGGGCTGGCTAATTGTCAAATTCACTTTCAATACTGAATAATATTGTTACATACACGAATTTACAGTTCAGCAGCAATGCCATTTTATTAAAATGTGTGTGTGTGTGTGTGTGTGTGGTGTGTGGTGTGTGCGTGTGGTGTAAACGGGGAAGTTTTTATAAGTCCAGAGAAGCACCAAGGGCACTTTCCCAGAGGGTCCTTAAAAATTAAAAATAATAATAAAAAGCAGCAATTTGACGTGTTCTGGAATAATTTTGAGTGTTTATAGTTAAATCACTTTTTAGTATTAATTAACAATGCTTCAAAAATATTATTTAGCTCACGCGGCAAAGAAGTAAATGCGTTTCTTGGCATAAAAAGGTGTTTGAGTTCGCATCGGAAATCATTCAGCCACTTGCAATGAGACCATGTGCTATTCATGTGTGTAGTCTTTAGCCACAGTACATACATGTATATATACGTGTGTTTGAGCTGCTTATTCCTTGCCAGAATTAACCGTTTATAGTGTTAAACCACCAAATCATTTCGCGTACTTTAGGCTTATTTACCCGTAGTTGCCTTTTACAAGTATGTGTTTTTGTATACTGGGGTAGTAAAGGTCCAATTTCTCTCTCTCTCTCTCTCTCTCTCTCTCTCTCTCTCTCTCTCTCTCTCTCTCATATTAATGGTGATAAATGTCTGTAATATTTTTACCGAGGCAAATACATCGGTTGTCTCATAGTATGCGATGGCCATGGTACTCGTGCTGACAATCACTCTCATTAATATAAGTAATAATTATTAATATAAAAAATAAATGTGGTTAATTATCACATCCGACAAGAAAAATACTTTAAAAGCAGTCGTGTTGTTAACATTTTATGGTATTATAAACAGAAATGTGCCTGAGTGGATGGGGATAACATACTTATGTATGGGAAGGTGGGAAGGCCATCAACAATCATTATCAGTTCTAAAATAACGTCTGATGAACCAAGATCACATTTCCAAGTTTTATTATAGTATGTGATACTTTGGATCACTCAAATCTTCAATTTATTTCTGCAATTATCAAATGAATTGTTAAAAACTTTCAATGTTAATATTGATAATATAAAAAAACATCCTTTCAGAATCACCGATCTAGTATTTGACCCCTAGTCTGATATATTTATATACATCTGTTACGGACGTATTAGAAGACATTTATCTGTCGTCGTATGTAACACTACAAAATCGGCAAAATGTACCAGATGTAATGCAAATTCAATTTGTGATATCTTTGAAATTATTTGACTTCTGTTAATCGTTGATATATGAATGGGTAGCTATGAAAATTTGCCTTTTCATCATATAAAGATTTCATTTTAATCACTTTAATTGAGCAAACCAATCGGATATAAACCTAAAAATCGGCCGTCTTCAACGCTGTTTTCAAGACCCTTTATTTTAGACTAATAAAAGCGCAATTAAACGTCAATATTTCAAGAATAAAAATGGACAGCATTCCTTAGAAATACTTATTTTTATTATATTACAAATATCTCTCTGATCTGACATTTCAGTGTTGAAAAATCTTAAAGTGAAGAAAGCGTACCGGTCGCGGAAGACTGGGCAAAAACGTCAAAGTTGTATAGGATTTGGCACTTTTTAAAGCATATTTATTAAATTGTCATTTAATTTCGCATATCTAATTTTAGAGTTTAGAAATTATATAGTTGAATTCTGCATTAAATTTCCTTTCAAATGATAAAAAATATGATACAACCCATTCGAAAACACACGTTTTACATGGTGTCGATTACAGCTAATGCCTCGAAAGTACTCAAAAAGTTCAAAAACTACGACGTAAAACGACGTGTTTACCTAAACACGATTTTTTCGCCCGCATGTAGTACAAATTCAAAGTTCTAAATTTCCGTCATTTCGCGTCATATAAATGAGTTTGTAAATTTTTTAATATGATTGTTTTCTCTATTTTTCACACATATAAGTTTGCCAGCATTTTAATATCTAGAAATACATTAAAAAATCGGGTTTAAATAATGTAGAAAAAATTTCTCGAAAATAGAAATTTGAATTGCGTGCTTGAATTTCAAGTAAAAAAATATGTATGACAGAGTGTTTGTAAAGAAAAACAGAAAGAACAAAGTTGATACGAAATTTCCTCTTGTTTATTTTGGTACCAGGGTTTTAAAGATCCGTCCACAAATAAAATTTCCACGCCGAAAATAGTACACTCGACACGCCGAAAATCAAAATGGCGTAGTTTGGCGTATCTGCCAATTAAAGGGTTAAGCAGTTGTCATGTGACTTACTACCATGGCATAATTTTCTTTCATAAAATATTAATATTTATGGATGTTTTCTCAGTCAAGCAACCCATTTACAAATTTATGATTTGATACTGATTTAAATAAGTTGTTTTAGTCATGCTATAATTCAAACGTCTCCTACTCTAACAAATTAGAGTCTGAGCAAGCTACTTAATGGACAACAATCTTCAAAAGTATATTGATTCATCGTTGTACATAATATTTTCTGTCTGAAACTTTATTTATTTATTTATTTTAGAGTTTTATGATGCAGAATGTATTATAGATAATCCATTCTTCAGAGAGCCAGATGTCAACTGTAACGAATGCCAACAGACAAAGACAGTCACAGAACAGTATGGTTTTAATGAAACAGTGTTTCTGAAACACAAGCTGAGAGGGAAACCTATTTTGTTTAAGGTTTGTGCAATACGTTTAAACCACATGACTGTAGATACCATGGGAGACAGGTTTGGTTCCTTGTTGTAAACCTTTAACAGTTGGCTTAGTATCAGTACAGTCATGTGTTGACTACATTGGAGAGAAACCTTTTCTTTGTTGTAAACCTCTATGGTGGCACAGGGTGATATGATAATAAATTTTTAACCATTTGCTCACACAAAAGTAATTGCATGGGTTACAGACCTCAGTTGTAACTTGACACTCAAAATTTGCCAATTTTGGCCTTAACACATTTAGTGTTATGCACCCATATTTCAATAATTTTGCTGAAACAACATGAATGTTGATACTTTTTCAATTCAGGAGAATTAAAACAATATTTCTTTACTGCATTTATGACCCAAATGCGAATTTTCACAATTTTGGAAAACATTTTGTTTCCATGGCAACCACACAAAAAATTGCAAAATATTACCCCCAAATAGGCCATATTCATAGAATCAGATGGTAAACAAACCTCGAACTACATACAATGGCACACATTTTTCCTGAATCCTTAAATATTCCACTTTTTCTTTGTGAAGGAAAACCAGGGTCTTGTCGGATTCATTTTTTCAGAAATTTGAGAAATGTGTCAACCATGCTAAAAGCACATGGCAATGTTTACACCCAAAATGTGGTCTTGCCATAGGAAGTGTATGGTGCGGTGGAAGTCCTTACGCCGGAAATATAGTGCTATAGTCAATCAATTCAGGTTTAAATTTTTGCAAACCTAAGAACCTCTCACCTTGGCAATATTGCAAAGCACTACCTATTAACAAATTTAAATGAGCGCGGTCTAAGGAAAGGCATCTGGGTTTGTTTTATGCACTACAAATGTACTTTTGACCGTCCCACATCTGGCCTTATCACGACTGAGGTCTAATACCATGCTTACATGAAAATTATTGTGTGGTTACACATAAGGTTTTTTTTTCTGCTCATTAGAAAGTTGTGACATGTTCAGGTGAATGTATTAATGCTATCAACTTATCAGCTTTCTTTGAGCTTGTAATAACTTTCATGTGACCAAAGGATAACATTTACATCAGCATACAATATTTTTTTGTGTGAGCATGCAACATTTATGGTGCATTACGTTTTCTGTGAGCATGTGATATCTTTTGTGTGGTTGGCACACAAAATCTTAAACATAAGCACACAAGAACTTTCTTGTCAACCTGCAATGGCTTCCATGTGAATGTGTGATAAATTTCACTTGAGCTTGCAAAAATTATGGTATTGTTTGAAAACCTGATGACTTTCATGTGAGCATACAAAAGCCTTCAAAATGTTATCCCATGAGCAAACCATATACAAATAATTTCATGTCAGCTCTGTGCCATCATACTACAAGTGAAGTCATTTAGGGTCTCCACACATCATTGACATGAAACAATCATTAACTAAGCTCTAAGCTTTAATACTATTAACAAAAGCCTTCAAAATGTTATAACTTTCCCATGAGCAAACCATATACAAATAATTTCATGTCAGCTCTGCGCCATCATACTACAAGTGAAGTCATTTAGGGTCTCCACACATCATTGACATGAAACAATCATTAACTAAGCTCTAAGCTTTAATACTATTAACAAAAGCCTTCAAAATTTTATAACTTTCCCATGAGCAAACCATATACAAATAATTCCATGTCAGCTCTGCGCCATCATACTACAAGTGAAGTCATTTAGGGTCTCCACACATCATTGACATGAAACAATCATTAACTAAGCTCTAAGCTTTAATACTATTAACAAAAGCCTTCAAAATTTTATAACTTTCCCATGAGCAAACCATATACAAATAATTCCATGTCAGCTCTGCGCCATCATACTACAAGTGAAGTCATTTAGGGTCTCCACACATCATTGACATGAAACAATCATTAACTAAGCTCTAAGCTTTAATACTATTAACAAAAGCCTTCAAAATTTTATAACTTTCCCATGAGCAAACCATATACAAATAATTCCATGTCAGCTCTGCGCCATCATACTACAAGTGAAGTCATTTAGGGTCTCCACACATCATTGACATGAAACAATCATTAACTAAGCTCTAAGCTTTAATACTATTAATAGATATGGAGTGGAGTAATAGAGTTTTTTTGTGCCCTAGTTAAGATTTCTTCACTAAAATCAAAGTGGTAAGTTTTGAGATGGTGGAGAAAAGTGGAGTACCCATCGAAAATCGCCAACTCTTGGTCAGCAAACTGGTGATTTTTTTCACACTAGGATCTGCCCTGAGCAGGATTTGAACCTAGATTGTTAAGGTAACTGCTATTAGTAAACTGGTGTGTTGTAGACCACTTGTAAAACTAAGACCCTTTGTTACAATAAAGTTTAAAATATTTAAATTATTACAAATTTTTATTAAATGTATTTCTTTTCAGTGATTTTTAAAGCATAGTATGAAAAAAATATGAAATATTAGACTGAAAATCAATTGAAGTAGTTCATTATTTTCATTTTCAGAGATTTTTGAAGCATAATGTGTCATACACAGATTTAAAGCAGATGTATGAGAGGAACTCTGAAATACTAGATTCAAATGTCTATCAGTTTGAGTCTTCATATCAAGATATAACAGGCCCTAGGGACATTTTCCGTGATGGCATGGAGAAGGAGATAGTTAAGAGGAAGAATCTTGTTATTAAATGGTAAGATTTTGAAATTGTAAGTCCTCTGTTAGTGATGACATGGAGTAGGATATAGCTAAGTGGAAGAATCTTGTTATCAAATGGTAAGATTTTGAAATTGTAAGTCCTCTGTTAGTGATGGCATGGAGAAGGATATAGCTAAGTGGAAGAATCTTGTTATTAAATGGTAAGATTTTGAAATTGTAAGTCCTCTGTTAGTGATGACATGGAGAAGGATATTTAAGTTATAACTTGTTCTCATTTGATATACCAGATAGATCTTATTATTTGATGATGTCTTGTAAATATAATGTTATTCAGAGAAGTAATTACCGATGTTAGATGTGTTATGAGTACAATACTGTATATTAACTGGTAAACCCATTCTGGGGCTGGGAACCTTGTAATTGTTAAAAAAAACATCATAATGGCCACAATTGTGAAAAGAAAAATACCTTCCATATATGGATTGATCAAACATGTTTGTTTTTGATTAAGTAGTAGAAAAACTCCAAAATGCTAATTGTGAAAATTTGGCACAGTAATTTGTGAAAAAATCATAAGAATTTGAATTGAGAATAGGACAGAATATCAGCCCCAAATACATCCCAGAAAGAGCCCTTGCATCACTGTCATGGCCATCTACTAGATCTACCAGCTGAGTATGTATTTTTTGTATCTGTCTTTTCCAGGAAATCAAGAACAGTAAAATCATCACAAGTCTTGCGTAAACTTTATCCAAGGCTGGAGTTCATTTCACCAGAATCTGAAGTGGCCCTTGACAAGACTATTTTTATAGATGGACCTGCTTCACAACATTATTTGTTGGTTAGTAAATTCTTATACTTATTAAAAAATTTTTTATCCCTCGCTGAGAAATCGGCGATGGGATATAGTAATGCATTCCGTCTGTGTGTCCATCCGTCGTAAAGTTTGTTCTCCTAAACCATCCATTCGATATTCTTGAAACTTTACAGTAATGATCAGTGGGAAGTGGTGTTGTGCATATCTTGAACCACTTCCGGTTCATTGTTTTTTTTCCAGGAGCTATGGCCCTTTGTAGTTTATTTCCGTCAGTTACAAAGTTTGTCCGCACTAGTTCTCCTAAACATACATTTTGTAATTTTTGTACAGCGTGAACAAAGTGAACGCGTACATTGGTATCGCTTTCTTCCAAGATATCGAGCTTCTTTGCTATGAAATTATAAGATATGAGTACACCTGGAAATAGTGCGCCTGGTAAATGAGCGTGAAAGAAGTATATCTGTTTTATCGTGAGATATGTATTCTGAGACGGGTAATGCATTTGGTTACATATGCACATTTGGAATAAATTTTCGGAATACATTTCAGAATCTAGTAAAATATTGCGACGGGATGCATCTAATAATTTCTGCAATTTGGCGAACTGATCTCATGTTTACAATAAAAGTAGTTCGAGAAGTTTGCGTCCTACGATGTAAAATCATAACTTTTTAAGAAATGAACAGCAACGGCAGGTTGTTTAATTAATTCTTCGTGAAATCTATGGAAATTTGAATTATTTAGAAGGTTATGATAACGTATTTTGATGTTGAGGCAATTGTGTCATATTTTAAAATGTTTATCGATTAGATTTTACTTTCGTGAAAGGGAGATAATTCGTACAGTGTTGTATGCAAATTTTAAATACAGTCGTTTTACCAGTTCCGAACAGGGTTTCATATAAGCGCTGCTGCAGACGTCTCCACAAGCAGAGGAAATAAAATTTATGTGGTGTAATAATACAAATGTTTACTGATTCCAAAATATCGACCTGTCCTCAAAAACACGTGGTAGTATGTTTTCTTGAAAAAAGCATTTCCGTGATCACGATTTGTTTACATCGTTAAACTAGGTCACCAACAATCTGTCGTACATTTAGGAAGCGGTTGAAGAAACAGCAAATTGAGAAAATTATTTTGCGATTCCTTTAATTGACGGGATTGAAATTTTAGATTATTCGGTATAGTGAAAATTCGGAACTGTAAAACAACTAAATGATCCAGTTATGCATACAACCGCTAGAATGTACCCCCTCATAGCGACGGTAGGATCTGCAAAACTCTACTTTCTCTCTATCCGAAATGACAAAACGATCGGGTACAATTTTTAAAATTTTAATTACCGATTGTCTTTTTCATATATTTATGAAATTAATTTTTTCTACCATTTAATTCAGCAATACATGGTTTGGTACATAAAAATTTGTTTCTTTTTTCCAAAAAAAAAAAAAAAAACATCCGTCGGACTTTATGCATAGATCGACGACCCCCCCCCCCCCCCCCCCCCCCCCCCCCGAATTTTCGGTTATATTCTGTCTTGCCACAACACAATTTTCCCAACTACGCTGTACAACAGCACGACAGTGCTATGTTTTAAAAATAGTTATTTCTTATTTAATACTTGACAGATAATGTTGAAACTTGGTAAACAGATAGTACATGGTCATTGTAATATATGATGTTTTGTTTGCACCATTGTTTATCTACAAAGTCAAAGTCAGGGTCATGACCTTATTTATGATATATACTTAAGATAACTAGGAATTATTTATTAGGTTAACATATAATAGCTTGTTGTTGTCCTTTAATACTTGGCAGTTAATGTTCAAACTTCTAACATGTATAGTACATAGTACACCGATGGGTAATCAACACAACAATTTTCCCAATTTTAAAGACAGAAGGTAGTTTTTAAAAAATGTAACAAAATTACTGTTCAAATAAAATGTCATATTTCTGGGAATATAAAACACACACATATTCCATAACCTATAGAAATGGTGGTAGTATTTACCTGTTTATGACTAGTGAGGGTTGACATCATAGCTAATAATGAGTCCTTGGTGGCCAAGTGGTCTTAAGCTAGCACTTACCAATTATAGCACCTCTTTCTTGCCTAGGTTCGGATCCCAGTTAGGACATATCCTAGTGTGAGATAGTTTGTCAGCTTGCTTGCCTAAAGCTATGGTCACAACCCGCCGTGCGTGTTTATTGTTCGTACGTTTTCTGCGGACGCCACGGGCACCACGTTTTTCTGAAAACGTGAGTAGGGAGTGGCAAGCGCAGGGAGGACGTACGCCGTGGGCGGCGGCTTTCAGCATACGTTGCGCACGTGGTAAGTGAGTTGTGCGTGCGTGTATCGTGCTTACCACGTACAATCTCCGTGCGATTGCCACGTTGTCATACGGAGGCCGTACGTACACATGCAGCTGACGCACGCTTTCCTTACTCACTCGTACGTTGTAAGTGCGTGCAAGTACAATGAACGTGACTCACGGCGTCAGTGCGTTGTGGGGTCGTTGGCTGTGCAGGGCACGCACGTCACACGTACTGCCGTGAATCTGTAATGCGAACGCAGCTTGCACGCAGAGAAAGTTCTGCATGCACTAAAAGTGCTACGTCGTGTCTGCGTTCTCCTGCGTATTCACCAAAACGCACGGAGGCCGTACTTGCCACGTACGGATCGCCAAATTTCCCCCACGTTTTTACACGTAGACAGCACGCACTTGCACGTACGGCGGGTTGTGACCAAGGCTTAAGGTTTGTGTTTTTTCTGAACACTTCAGTTTCCTCCAACATCAATGAACTGACCACTTTGATATAGTGAACAAATTTTGACCATTACTCAAGTCCACTTAACCCATAACAACTAAGTAGGTCAGTAATGTATCACCTTGTACATTGGTGATCCTCATTTACAGTAAAACCAATTCTATCGAACATGCTTAAACCAAATAAATGGATAGTGCAAAATCAAATATTGGGCCTGAATCCTTCTCTATACAAGTGTATATATAATAATATAACAAAGTTAAAAATAGAGTCCCCAGGGGTTATCAACATGTTTTACAGTAGATATAAATATGGAATAAAGGTAAAATGTACCTAATCAAAAAAAAAACATACTAATCCATGTCCGAATCACAATCCAGAAGCAAAGTAAAATCTTTGAAACTGACAAGTTAGGTTAGACACATGAACTTCCACCAGGGAAGTGAGACTGGGTGCTCCGGAAGGGTAAGCACCTCCTGTTTAAATTATTACAAGTTAGTTGACACATTTTGTAAAACTGGCATCTTAGTGAAGAATGTTCTAATATATCCCCAAGTATTAACAAATCTGCATATTAATTAGTCCAATCCTGGGTGAAACTGGAAGGGGACTATAAGTTTTCTCTACAAACACTTTTCTACACTTATTTTCATTTACATTTAGTTTGTACCTTTATATAGCACAGGGGTTCAAATTTATGTTTTGTAATAGAGGTCCAGGTCCTTTTGCCTTTATATTTGTCAGGTCCCGTATAAAGTTTTTGAAAGTCCAATACATGTATTAACATTAAAAGGTCATTATAAAATAATGTTATTATATATAAAAAAGCAGCTTTATCCTGGCAAAAAATTGATAGTCCATGGAATTTTTGCAGTTTAAATATCAAGGGTCCCAATGTAAAATCAAAGGGTCCTGGACCTCAAATCGGGAAATTTTGAACCCTTAATAGCAACTTTAACCACTCATTCACATGCCTATGTATTGCAAAATAAAAGACAATTTGTTCAAGGCTTAGTTTATTGTTCCCAAAAATAATATTTCTAACATGATTTATTTCTAATTTAATACACAGCAATTTAGTTTCTATCCAATGATCTGGTACAGTCAGTCTAGTGGTGAAAGAAAGGCCATCTTGTCTCCAGTAGACAATTGTCGCAGTACCTGTGATCCATTACAGGTCTCACTTCAACAAGGGGATGTCTGTAAGTAGATTTACACACACACACACACAGAGAGATGTTAACAAACATTGGCAACTTAAGCAGCAATGTTGAGTTTTGTCTGTCTTACTTACATCATACAGAATATACATATTATGTTACAAGAATTTGTTAAGAAACACCAATTAAATTAAACTTATTCAGTGAGTAAGTAGATTTGATGAGGTATTGAAGAGGAAGTGATCTAAGTTTAATTATGCGCATAAAACCAAGTTAGAAAGGGAGAAATAAAATCCAGTCCCCAGTTTCACAATCATTCTTACTAGTATTCCTTAACTAAGATTTTCTTAACTAAAATCTGGTAAATTTTGACTATATTTTATGGTTATACAAATGAAACGTTTTGACAAAATTTGTATATAGCTTTAATATGCATAAGAATGGTCTTCACAGTGACACATTTAAATTCATGAATATCTTGTAAATTAACTAATTATTCAGATTTAAAATAGTTAAGGAAAATTTTAGTTAAGAAATGATTGTGGAACTGGGGACTGGCTATAGAAAATGTATAGGAGTTCATGTCATACCCATTGCTAGTATGAAAGTGAGTATTGGTATTATCTATGTCCAATGCTAACTTTATTTGTGGACTAGATGTGTAGTTTATCTATGCAGTTGTTTGGACAGTTCATGTTTGTTGTATGCTGTTTATGTATACATTTTTGAAGTATTTATATTTTTTTAATTTCAGTGGTTTACAGTGCCTCTATGTACAAGACAACATTGTTACCAAACATGAAGGGGATCAGTATTGGATTTATGGGATCATTCTCAGAATAGATTACTCGATGTTCTAAACATGCTCAAACAATAGACAGTTTATGTTAAGAGAATATTACAGGGTGTCTCATTATTTCGTGTATGTTAGGTAATATTACAGGTCGCCTCAAAATATATGTATGGTTTGATTTTTATTTTCACTATGCTTTTTTATCCCTCTACTAGGTTTCCAAAAAATTCAAAATTATTAGTAGCAAAATTTACAAAATTAGGTGAAAATATAGTCCTTTTTAAAGTATTGTTTCATAAATTTGCTGAAATAAATCCATTTTTGAAAGAATTTCTTAGAAAGTAGTAAATAATGGCACTTTTTGGCTACCAGGAACTACGGTACTTTACTCAATTTCAAAATAACAAATCCTTAACTTATATCAAAGCAGTCATTTTGTGGGATGTTGTAGGAAAGTGCCTATAAAATGACTATTATAGGCATTTTCACATTTATGATACTGTAAAAGTATTTAATTCCGTGTGTATTTATTTTCGGGGTATAGGAAATTTAGACATATCCACATAATTTTTTTGCAGTTTTCAAATATGCACTATAGCACAATAAGCATAAGATAATTTTCACCTATCCTCTTCGTGCCCATTGGCACATAAAGTCCCGATACACCTTCTCCAATTTGGCCAGTCTTTTGCTGCCACTTTTGCCTGTGCCCATGTGGTCCATCCCAGGTGGTCTCTTTCCTGCTCTGTTGTTCTCCCCATGTTGTTTTTGGCCGACCTACTTTCCTTCTGCCCTCCGGATGCCATGTAAGGGCTGTAGTGCATATCCTCTTACTGCTGTTGAATCGGAGGATATGCCCAATCCATTTCCACTTTCTCATCACTTTTCACCTGGTATTAATTTCCATGCAAAACAAACTACCGCTAAATAAGCGAAAATTAGTACATTGCAAAATAAATATGTTTACAGTATGACAAACTTCAGTATCAGTATAACTATGTCTTAGACATTTCAGATAAGACAAAAGTAAAAGTGCATGTACATGTGACATCAAGAAGTACAAGTTTTTTCTATTATCTTGAACCAGTTTTCTATACCTCGAAATTTTTTGGCAAAAGGAAAAGCCATATATATCCTTCTGCATATCAACTCCAGCCGTGTATTATTTGGCGATTTACCAAGGTTAAATGTTTATTATTTCTTAAATATAATACAGAATATTTTGTTAAACCCTGTATTAGAGAAACGCTTTAAGACCAAAGTCCAAATTTTTTTGTCATTTATTTATTTATTTATTTATTTATTTTTGACATATTGCATAATGGCATTAAGCATAAATAAAAATGTGTATACAGCAAATAAGATATGTGTATGTTATCATCATCATCAGCAGCAGCATCAACATCATCATCATCATCATCATCATTATCATCATCATCATCATCATCATCTACATTATCATCATCATCATCATCATCATCATCATTATCATCATCATCATCATCATCATCATCTACATTATCATCATCATCATCATCATCATCATCATCATCATCATCATCATCATCATCATCATCAACACCATCATCACCATATCATCATCACCATCATCATCATCATCATCATCATCATCATCATCATCATCATCATCATCAACAGCATCATCAGCATCATCATCACCATCATCATCATCATCATCTTCAGCACCAGCATCATCATCATCACTATCATCATCATCATCATCATCATCATCATTATCATCACCATCATTGCCATCATTATCAGCAGCAGCATCATCATCACTTTGAGAATTTTCAGTTTCTTTAATGATTATTTATGATACTACCACTTCAAGAATTTTCACCATGTGCATGTCCAACTCAACCAAATTTGCTTACTAGAAACATCCGTAATGCAAAAAAAAAAAAAAAAAAATTATCATCCGCAGATTGATTTGAGTTGAGTAATGATGTTTAACGCCCCAGTCAAGAATATTTCACTTATATAGAGACGCCGCCAGTTATGGGTCACGCCTACCATGACACGGGATCTCGTTTATTTACAGTCCCCATCCGAAAAAACCCATTCATCACTAACTCTGCTTAAAGGGCCTTTATCATCCTGAACAAGCTGACCCCAGTTTCACAATCATTCCTTAGCTAAGTTTTTCTTTAAGTGGCAAAACTCATACCTTAATAATTTTGTTGATTTTTAAGGTATTAAGGTATCACTTTGAAGATCTCTTCAAGCTTATAATTTTTTTTTTAGTTTTGTCAAATTGTTTCTTCATATTTTCAAAAAATCATTGTCATAATTTACTAAACTTAAGTTGAGGAAAATCTTAATTAAGGATTGACTGTGAAACTGGGACCAGACTTCAGTTTCACAATGGTTTCTTAGCTAAGATTTTCCTTAAATTAAATCTGGCACATTTTGGCAATCTTTTATGGTATTACACATAAAAGGTTTTAAAAAAATTAAAATATAGCTGTAATAAGATTTGACTGATCTTCAAAATGATACCTTAAATTCCTGGAAATCTTAAAACATGTAACAATTAACAAAATTATTACAGTATCAAAATTGCCAGATTTAAGTTAAGGAAAATTTTAGTTGAGAAATGATTGTGGTCTGAGGCCAGGACTGTGAAAATCTAAGCAGGGGGTTCCCTTGATACATTTTAATGAATTCCATTGAATTTTGGCTAAATTGATAAAACTCACTGGATTAAAAGACAGGTTCTTTGAACGAAGAACTGGAATGAAAAATACTGTCAGTTACAGTCAAACCTGTGTTAAAGGCCCCCTGTATTTAAAGTCTACTTTTAATTCCTCTTTGGTCATTTTATCCCTTAGAGACAGGTTGGACTGTAACTGGAATCTAGGTTTACCAAAAAGAATTACACTTGAATATGATTGTATTACTGAGTTTCAACTGGGTTGAAGGTCGTAAAAGGTGAATGTAGGTAGTGAACATGAACAGAAGGCCGTGAATGTGAGTGGGGATAGTGAACATGAGCAGGAGGTCGTAAACGTGAATGGAGGTTGTGAACATGAACAGAAGGCCGTAAATGTGAGTGGGGTAGTGAACATGAGCAGGAGGTCGTAAACGTGAATGGAGGTTGTGAACATGAACAGAAGGCCGTGAATGTGAGTGGGGGTAGTGAACATGAGCAGGAGGTCGTAAACGTGAATGGAGGTTATAAACATGAACAGATGGCCGTGAACGTGAGTGGGGGTAGTGAACATGAGCAGGAGGTCGTAAACGTGAATGGAGGTTGTGAACATGAACAGATGGCCGTGAATGTGAGTGGGGGTAGTGAACATGAGCAGGAGGTCGTAAATGTGAATGGAGGTTGTGAACATGAACAGATGGCCGTGAATGTGAGTGGGGGTAGTGAACATGAGCAGGAGGTCGTAAACGTGAATGGAGGTTGTGAACATAAACAGAAGACTGTGAATGTGAGTGGAGGTAGTGAACATGAGCAGGAGGTCGTAAACGTAAATGGAGGTTGTATACATGAACAGAAGGCCGTGAATGCGAGTGGGGGTAGTGAACATGAGCAGGCGGTCGTAAACGTGAATGGAGGTTGTGAACGTGAGCAGAAGGTCAAAAGCGCGAGTGGAGGTTGTGAACATGAGCAGGAAGTCGTAAACGTGAATGGGGGTTGTGAACATGAACAGAAGGCCGTGAATGTGAGTGGGGGTAGTTAACATGAGCAGGAGGTCGTAAACGTAAATGGAGGTTGTGAACATGAACAGAAGGTCAAAAACGTGAGTGGAGGTAGTGAACATGAGCAGGAGGTCGTAAACGTGAATGGAGGTTGTGAACGTGAGCAGAAGGTCAAAAACGTGAGTGGAGGTAGTGAACATGAACGGAAGATTCATAAACGTGAGTTGGGGTAGTGCAAATGAACGGAATGTCGTGAACATGAATGGAGGTAATGAATGTGAATGGAAGGCTCCAAACGTGAGTGGAATGTCGTAAACATGAGTGGAGGTAGTGAACGTGAGTGGAAGGTCGTAAGCGTGAGTGGAGGTTGTGAACATGAACAGAAGGCCGTGAATGTGAGTGGGGGTAGTGAACATGAGCAGGAGGTCGTAAACGTGAATGGAGGTTGTGAACATGAACAGAAGGCCGTGAATGTGAGTGAGGGTAGTGAACATGAGCAGGAGGTCGTAAACGTGAATGGAGGTTGTGAACATGAACAGAAGGCCGTGAATGTGAGTGGGGGTAGTGAACATGAGCAGGAGGTCGTAAACATGAATGGAGTTTGTAAACATGAACAGAAGACCGTGAATGTGAGTGGAGGTAGTGAACATGAGCATGAGGCCGTAAACGTGAATGGAGGTTGTGAACGTGAGCAGAAGGTCAAAAGCGCGAGTGGAGGTAGTGAACATGAGCAGGAAGTCGTAAACGTGAATGGGGGTTGTGAACGTGAGCAGGAGGTCGTAAACGTGAATGGAGGTTGTGAACGTGAGTGGCGGTAGTGAGCAGGAGGTCGTTAACGTGAATGGAGGTTGTGAACTTGAGTGGCGGTAGTGAACATGAGCAGGAGGTCGTTAACGTGAATGGAGGTTTTGAACGTGAGCAGAAGGTCAAAAACGTGAGTGGAGGTAGTGAACATGAACAGAATGTCGTGAACGTGAGTGGAAAGTCAAAAACGTGAGTTGAGGTAGTGCAAATGAACGGAATGTCGTGAACATGAATGGAGGTAATGAACGTGAATGGAAGGCTCCAAACGTCAGTGGAATGTCTAAACATGAGTGGAGGTAGTGAACGTGAGTGGAAGGTCGTAAGCGTGAGTGGAGGTTGTGAACATGAACAGAAGGCCGTGAATGTGAGTGGGGGTAGTGAACACGAGCAGGACGTCGTAAACGTGAATGAAGGTTGTGAACGCGAGCAGAAGATCAAAAGCGCGAGTGGAGGTAGTAAACATGAGCAGGAGGTCGTAAACGTGAATGGAGGTTGTGAACTTGAGTGGCGGTAGTGAACATGAGCTGGAGGTCGTAAACGTGAATAGAGGTTGTTAACGTGAGTGAAAAGTCAAAAACTTGAGTGGAAGTAGTGAACATGAACGGAAGATTCATAAACATGAGTTGAGGTAGTGCAAATGAACGGAATGTCGTGAACATGAATGGAGGTAGTAAGTGAGCGGAAGGTCGTAAACGTGAGTGGAGGTAGTGAAAGTGAGTGGAGGTAGTGAGCGTGAGCGGAAGGTCGTAAACGTGAGTTGGGGTCGTGAACTTGAACGGAAGGTCGTGAATGTGAGTGGGGGTAGTGAACATGAGCAGGAGGTCGTAAACGTGAATGGAGGTAGTGAACATGAACAGAAGGCCGTGAATGTGAGTGGGGGTAGTGAACATGAGCAGGAGGTCGTAAACGTGAATGGAGGTTGTAAACATGAACAGAAGACCGTGAATGTGAGTGGAGGTAGTGAACATGAGCAGGAGGTCGTAAACGTGAATGGAGGTTGTGAACGTGAGCAGAAAGTCAAAAGCGCGAGTGGAGGTAGTGAACATGAGCAGGAAGTCGTTAACGTGAATGGGGGTTGTGAACGTGAGCAGGAGGTCGTAAACGTGAATGGAGGTGGTGAACGTGAGTGGCGGTAGTCAGCAGGAGGTCGTTAACGTGAATGGAGGTTGTGAACTTGAGTGGCGGTAGTGAACATGAGCAGGAGGTTGTTAACGTGAATGGAGGTTGTGAACTTGAGTGGCGGTAGTGAACATGAGCAGGAGGTCGTAAACGTGAATGGAGGTTTTGAACGTGAGCAGAAGGTCAAAAACGTGAGTGGAGGTAGTGAACATGAACAGAATGTCGTGAACGAGAGTGGAAAGTCAAAAACGTGAGTTGAGGTAGTGCAAATGAACGGAATGTCGTGAACATGAATGGAGGTAATGAACGTGAATGGAAGGCCCCAAACGTGAGTGGAATGTCTAAACATGAGTGGAGGTAGTGAACGTGAGTGGAAGGTCGTAAGCGTGAGTGGAGGTTGTGAACATGAACAGAAGGCCGTGAATGTGAGTGGGGGTAGTGAACACGAGCAGGACGTCGTAAACGTGAATGAAGGTTGTGAACGCGAGCAGAAGATCAAAAGCGCGAGTGGAGGTAGTGAACATGAGCAGGAGGTCGTAAACGTGAATGGAGGTTGTGAACTTGAGTGGCGGTAGTGAACATGAGCTGGAGGTCGTAAACGTGAATAGAGGTTGTTAACGTGAGTGAAAAGTCAAAAACGTGAGTGGAAGTAGTGAACATGAACGGAAGATACATAAACGTGAGTTGAAGTAGTGCAAATGAACGGAATGTCGTTAACATGAATGGAGGTAATGAACGTGAATGGAAGGCTCCAAACGTGAGTGGAATGTCGTAAACATGAGTGGAGGTAGTGAACGTGAGTGGAAGGTCGTAAGCGTGAGTGGAGGTAGTGAGCATGAACGGAATGTCGTGAACATGAATGGAGGTAGTGAGCGTGAACGGAAGGTCGTAAACGTGAGTGGAGGTAGTGAAAGTGAGTGGAGGTAGTGAGCGTGAGCGGAAGGTCGTATATATAAACGTGAGTAGGGGTAACGAACGTTAGCAGAAGATCTTCTTAAATGTTATGTTTTCGACTGTTCGGTTGTGTCGTAATATGGAAGCCTATTAGACTCATAAAGAAAAAATAAAAGGCGTAATAATTACGCAATTAAAGGCGTGATCATGCGAATGGAAAGGCGTTGTAATGGTTGTTTGTCTATTTTTGGAGCAATCACTTCTTTGAAGAATCGTTTCTCTCCATAGGTTAATATCCCTCACCACAAACAGATTGATTTTAGTTTGAATTCTTTTAGACAGCTGCAAGTGATTAAACCTTGATCTATTCATACTAAGATGGACACAAATGCAGTTTAATCATTTTTAAAAGTTAGCGATTAACAGTTGGGCAGGAGCTAATTAATAAATAGCCATGTGTATACCGTATTGCCAATGCTAATCAATGTTTATATTTCGGATTAGGTAAAAGGTTTCCATTCACACATATAAAATGATAGTCTTTATGAAAAAACTTAAATATCGACACATGAACGGTTTCAAAAACCTTTCTTTATGTTTCACTAAATAGTATGTTCATTTCAGCGCAGGATCGGGTGATGTGCAGTTTTTGAATTCTCATCAAAATAATATGTACATATAAAACAGCTTATTACATTACATGTAGTTGTTCAGGACACACACACACACACACACACACACACACACACAGTTAATACTATAATACCTCCATTTTACGTTTTAATGCCTTTTAGTTCCCGTTATAACGTTAACGCCTTTGAGATCGCATTATAACGCCTTTGAGTTCGCATTATAACGCTTTTGAGTTCGCATTATAACGCCTTTGAGATCGCATTATAACGCCTTTGAGTTCGCCTTATAACGCCTTTGAGATCGCATTATAACGCCTTTGAGTTCGCCTTATAACGCCTTTGAGTTCGCATTATAACGCCTTTGAGTTCGCATTATAACGCCTTTGAGATCGCATTATAACGCCTTTGAGTTCGCCTTATAACGCCTTTGAGATCGCATTATAACGCCTTTGAGTTCGCCTTATAACGCCTTTGAGTTCGCATTATAACGCCTTTGAGTTCGCATTATAACGCCTTTGAGATCGCATTATAACGCCTTTGAGTTCGCCTTATAACGCCTTTGAGTTCGCATTATAACGCCTTTGAGTTCACCTTATAACGCCTTTGAGATCGCATTATAACGCCTTTGAGTTCGCGTTATTACGCCTTTTGATTTTTTTATTCTTTAGCCTAATAGGTTTTTAGTTTTGAGATTTGCCACAAGCGATAGTATAATATTGGCTATAAACATCTATATATCTATATTTGAAATATGATGTCCTGAAACCACAAGATGTTTTGTTTTTATCAATTATAACATGTGAGATAGCACATCCGATATACTCCATTGCCCAAAATAAGGCGTGTACAAACATAAGTATCTAATAGTCGTGTTAAAATCCCGGAAACACATTCAGACCGAAGTAAAAAGAAGAAGCAACATGGCAGTTCAAGATGTCTCAGTATATTTAAATTATTTGAAAGAAAACGCATCCGAATTGAGAAAAATTGGGAAAGAATGGGGAATGACAGAAGAAGAAATTTCTGGGTGTATTGACGACGTCATAGCGAACAAATATAACCCTCCATCACTGCCAATAAGTAACGGAGCCAGAAACATATGGTCTTGGATTAGATATGGATTGAAGATTTGGTATGGGTTTTGGTTAGTGATATTGGCTATAGTTTTAGTTGGTTCCGTCGTTTCCAGATACCTCGCTGAACCCGGCGATTCAATCATAAGCACTATGCTACGACCATACGAAATAACAATATCTAGTTTTGTACGGAGAATTACAATACCCATACACAACGTGGCCAGAATTACACGTAAGTAGTTAACATATCTGTTTGTATTAACTTGTATTTTTTGTTTGTTTTACATTACTAGTATTTTATATATAACAGTTAGATAAAAATCGGACTAGATGAACATTTCCAATCAAATTCGACATGGAAAGCATCTACAGCATATAATTAGTCGTAAGATTTTGAAAATTAATATCAATTGAAAGTTAAACTCATTATTAAATATGGTATAATAGTGAAAGAGAGAGAGAGAGAGAGAGAGAGTGTGTGTGTGTGTGTGTGTGTTCTCTTTCGCGTATTTTCAAATCATTATTTTCACCATTTTGTCACATTTTTTTCAATATTTAAAATCATTTTTTGCTTTGATAATGGTGTCTGCTGTTTTCTGTAATTCTTTAATGTTAATATTTGCCAATCTGATTATTATTAAGTTATTTTATTTTAACTTTCCAGTTTCAGTTTTTTTCTGTAACCAGTTGTATATAAAACAGCTGTGGGTTTTACAAGGAAATAGATTTAAACATTACACTGTACTTTTTCACAGAAATGAAAAACTCGATCTTAAGGGCATTTTCATTTTTTACATCCGTAAACATAAACTTGTTTTTACTTTGTTTATATCGATGACATTCTTACACTGAACTCGGCATATTTTAGTTTATTCCTATAAATATAACCGGATGTGATTCTTATCTTTCAGAGATCCTTGTTAAATACAGAAGAATCCAATTCTCTGTCTAATTAAATCAAACTCCATGTGCATTTAGATGCTCATTACTAATAATGTTTCATTCTAGGTCAAAATGTGTTCCGTGTGAATACAAATATTGTGATCATAAAATTGTTTTGTCTTCTATTTACTGTGATTAGGAGCTCTGAGTTTATCTTATGTCCAGTAGACCACAAAAATTCAAAATAAAAAATAAACTAACATAGCAACGAAGCAATGATATAGAAACAAACATATGAATAAATATAAATATAAATATGTAGTACAAAAAAAAATAAAATAAAAAAAATAAAAAAAAAAATAGTTGTAAGTTTTAGATGATATTATCTGTAATGTCCTGGCATTGTATATCTTCAAGTATTAAAGTTTCATCAATGATCTAAATCTTTATTAGCGCCGGTTTGAACATTTCAATTAAAATGTTAATGTTTTAGCGTCAAATTGAACATTTTAAAACAATCAGTGGCGTATCGACCTATACGCAAAAACGCAAGTGCATACACATAAATTGGTCACAAAAACTATTTTAAAATAAAAAGAGTATGAGATATGAGAGAGAGAGAGAGAGAGAGAGAGAGTGTGTGTGTGTGTGTGTGTGTGTGTGTGTGTGTGTGTGTTTTCCAAATTTTCCGGCCAGTTTGTATGGAGCCGTTATCGGTTTACACTCCTTTAATCTTAAACTTTAAAGTTTCAGTAAACAGTCTGTAGTTTGAGGGTTATTCCGTAGACAATGGCCAGTGTCCCAGTCACTTTGGTTTTTTTTTTTTTTTTTTTTTTTTTCGTCTCAAATATTCGCGCGAAACATAGGCTGGATTGGATAAGACTAAATGGTTTTTTACCCCAATTCAAGAATATTTCAGCCAGTTCAGGAATGGTGAATCTATGATACGAACGCAGGGAACATGTGTGATTAAACCTGGTACCCAACCTTCCACTCCCAAGGATCAGTAAGATCCGCATATTTCAAATTTGTAATTAATCACCAATTTGTATAAAAAATTAAATTTAACACAAGAAGGTATTGTATATCTATCTCAAAATGCATATTGAAGCATATAGATTTAAAAAAATTTCCGGGGGAGCATGCCCCCGGACCCCCCTACCGTGGTCGCGCCTTTTGCGCTCCAAGTTTGCATACACATATAATCAGGTCACGGTACGCCGCTGACAATTACCAACATTTCCTTTCTGATTACTATGACGCCATGTGTGTCATAGAGTAACTGGTTCATTTCTTTTCAGGTTATTATGACGCCTTGTGTGTCATAGGGTAACTGGTTCATTTCTTTTCAGGTTATTATGACGCCTTGTGTGTCATAGGGTAACTGATTTATTTACTTTCAGATTACTATGACGCCGAGTGTTTCGTAGGGTAACTGATTCATTTACTTTCAGATTACTATGACGCCGAGTGTGTCATAGGGTACCTGATTCATTTACTTTTAGATTACTATGACGCCGAGTGTGTCATAGGGTAACTGATTCATTTCTTTTCAGATTACTATGTTAGGTGTGTCATAGGGTAACTAAATCATTTCTTTCAGATTACTTTGACGCCGAGTGTGTCATAGAGTAACTGATTCATTTCTTTTCAGATTACTATGTTAGGTGTGTCATAGGGTAACTGATTCTACTATGACACAGAGTGTGCTATGGGGTAACTGATTCATTTCCTTGCAGATTACTATGACACCGAGTGTGCTATAGGGTAACTGATTCATTTCCTTGCAGATTACTATAACCCCGAGTGTGCTATGGGGTAACTGATTCATTTCCTTGCAGATTACTATGACGTCGAGTGTGCTATGGGGTAACTGATTCATTTCCTTGCAGATTACTATGACGTCGAGTGTGCTATGGGGTAACTGATTCATTTCCTTGCAGATTACTATGACGTCGAGTGTGCTATGGGGTAACTGATTCATTTCCTTGCAGATTACTATGACGCCGAGTGTGTTGTTGATAATCCGTTCTTTCGAGAACCAGAAGCAGACTGTAGATATTGTGAGATAACAAAGAAAGTAACAGAACCACGAATTTATAACGCAACAAGATTTAAAAACCGTATAGCTCTTATGAAACCAATGGTGTTTAGAGTGAGTATTATGATACATTCCACAAACTTGAAATTATTAGTAGCCAAATTTCCAAAATTTGTGAAAATATAGTTCTGTTTAAAGTACATTTTAACAAGTATGTTAAAATTAGTTATTTTAAATAAGCTCGGAAATTAATAGCCACTGGCGATTTTTAGCTCACCTGACCGAAGGTCATGTGAGCTTATGGCATAGCGCAGCGTGTGTATGTGCGTGCGTGCGTGCGTGCGTGCGTATGTGCGTCGTTAACACCTATTTTCGACTTCTCCTCTGAAACTAGTGGACAGTTTTTTAATGAAACTTTGTCAGAAGTATATATGGGCCGGTGCAATTCAGATTTGTTCGTGGCGTTGCTATGGCTACCATAACTAGGTCAAGGTGACCTAGGGGTTAAAAAATCTTAAAAAATCTTCTCCGAAAGTACTGATTGGAGAAAAAATCTGATGTGATATTTGGCTTCTCTAGGGTCTTAAGCCTATAGTTTGTTCATTTTGTGAAATTCGGATAAAAAATAGGTTACGCGTTTTTGCGTTTAATTTTTTAAAAAATCGTAAAATAGCTTCAAATTGTTATAACTTGACTATTTGACCAGATAATGGCATGGGGTTTTCAGTTTTGACATCTTCTTGTTAGTATCTTCAAAATGAGGTCAAAGTCAATTGTGAAGGTCGTGACCTAATTTTTTTTACCTCTGATTATAATTATTATCTCGAAAACTATAAACTTTTTGTATGGGCATGTATATTAGAATGTTGTAGGTATTGATACAATGGTTATCATGATGTAAATAAAAAATGCTATTGGGGTTTAGTATTTATGTTTTCTTTAAATCTATCAGCTAGCCATTAGTTATCAGGTGAGCGTATCAGGCCCATGGGCCTCTTGTTACTTTCCGGATTGGAAATCTAGTTAATGGTCTAGTGAACTAGGTTGGTAGAAAGTCTGCATCATCTATAAGAAGAAGCAGTAAGGGGGGACGTATTTATTTAAGCGAACGCACTGTAGACCTTTCATTTGGGATTGCCTGGTCGAGTCTGTAAATTAATCCTAAAAATCATAAACAACCTATATATCTATTGTAAACCCCCCAACAAGTCAAAAATTAAAATGGGGGTTCAGGGGGCTGATTAGTTCCTAGACAGACAATATGCAAATGAAACTTGTGGGCCCCAAATGGGGACACTGTAGAGGGGTCCCTATAAGATAGTTTAAAAAACATAAACCACTATTCAGCAGTAATGTACAATGTATAGCTGTAATGTAGTAATGCAATAGATATTCCACTATTGGAACAAGTAGTGTATGCTTCAGAGATATTCTGTGTTAATGCTACTCAGTTCAAGTAAGTAGTGAATAATATCAAACTATTTTAAAATTCATCTTTTGTTGTAAAGTTTGCTGTCACAGGCAATCGGCACTATATACCTTCCTACCCATCACTATATATATATATTATATCTCAAATAAACATGTGTGCTTATTTAGCATGTAAGTCATTTCAATTCTCAAGTTCTCAGTTTATATTGTTTCAGAAATTTTTAAAACACAATGTATCGTATTCGGATTTGAAAAAAGCATATGAAGACAATACGGCTATTTTAGACAACAATATTCACAGTTTTGAATCATCACACCCCAACATCAGGGGACCTGGGGATATTTTCCAGGAAGGAATGGAGGAAGAAATTGCCACAAAGAAAAATATTATGATTAAATGGTAAGACTGTACTGAAAATCTTTTGGAGACCATGTTTTAAGACCAGGCCCCGGTTTCACAATCATTTATAAACTAAGATTTTAGTATTTGGAAAATATTGTTACGGCAATAATTTGTTTGATTTATAAGATATTCGGGAATATTTGAAGATCAGTCGCTATAATTGAATTTTGTCAAAAGTGTTTATTTGTATTACCATAAAATGTTGCCAAAATTTAGCAGATTTAAGTTAAGGGAAATCTTTATTAAGGAATCATTGTAAAACTGGGACATGTAGTCTTAAGAAAGGATATTCCAGCTTCATTAAAATCTTCTGTGGACATAATTTTCAAAATATGTAGCACTGGTGAAAATTGTTGATGAACTTAACAGTTATATTGATTTAGTAAACTGTATGGGTAATTATATGCTCATGGCGAACAGATTTTTTGTATTGCAACTTTCAGGTTCTGTAAGTAAAAAAGTCCAATAGTGGAGGGGTTTACAAAATTTGGCTTTACAAAATTAATGCACATCAATTATCTATTTAAGCTTTTCAAAATTATTTGATATATATTTTATAATCATTGGTTTTTAAAACGTTGGAATTGAATTATCTTTATCATTGATTTCACCAAGAAAAACAAACGTTGGAATTGAATTATCTTTATCATTGATTTCACCAAGAAAAACAAACGTTGGAATTGAATTATCTTTATCATTGATTTCACCAAGAAAAACAAACGTTGGAATTGAATTATCTTTATCATTGATTTCACCAAGAAAAACAAACGTTGGAATTGAATTATCTTTATCATTGATTTCACCAAGAAAAACAACATGTTTTAAAAAAATTAACCATATACTGTAAACCGCTTTATATTGGCGCATACTTATTTTAGCGATTGGTGACTGGTAAAGATATTAGCGCAGTTTTATTTTAGCGTAATCAATTCCAGTCTGAACTGTTTAATTCGCCTAAAACCCACAACTTTTAGCCAAAGAAATAAAATAAAATTTGAGAAGGGGATGCCAGGTTACAAGAAAATAATAAAAATAACTATATAATGTTTGACTTTTACTGAGAGAAAATCTCCGTAACTGACCCAGGAAGTCACTAGACAGACAGATGTCTGCAGGAAGCTTTTATCATAATTTGGCCCTCTCGTCGATTAGATATATTTAAATCAATAATGCCCTATTTTGTTTTTATTCATTTAAATACCAACTGGTTTTTTTTTAAAAATACAACTGTTTCGACACATTGTCGATGTATCCCCAAGAACAGCCGCTTAGATCATTATAGAGGTCAATAATTAGGATTTATATTATGTTGCCGACATCACAGAAAAAAAAAACAATTTTCGCATAACGGGTCTAATTTGTTGATATAATTGTTAATATTTTAATAATTGAAGCCAACTACTGGTAAATTAAAATTAATTACCTGAAAAGGAGACTTGTCAGATTGTACGTATCACATACAATGGCCAGTAATTAACAGCTATGCCAGTATTCCCTAATTTATCCGTTTGTCAGTGGTCAGCCTACCGGTTCTGGGTAATTAATCCCTAATTACTTATCATATGCGGGTATATTGATGGAAAAGCCATACCAGTGTCATTCAGAACTATTATTATTTTAACACTGACTATATAACCATTTAACGTTTGTTCATACCCATTCATAGTCACAGCAGCGCTGTACAGTACTGACCTATTAGGTTGTAATTTTAGCGGCAGTTTTATTTTAGCGCTGACACTCTTATCGCCAATTGCGCTAAAATAAAACTGCCGCTAAAAAACACGGTTTACAGTATTTAAAACATATTTGAATGGGAAATACTTTTTTGGTTTAACTGACTTGGCTTGTCCTATATGATTATATAACTAAACACTCTTACCATTTCCTTGTCATCTAGTCGGTCACCGTAGAATCTTCAATGACATCAATACAACTAGACGCTCTTAGCTACACAAACTAAAAATTAAAGCACAATAATAATAATATATGTGCCGTTGTACATAGAACCTTTTCTGAACACTGCTTGTCGTAACTGCAGAAAAGACAGTTTGTCCCAGCAGAAAAGAAAGTTTGTCCCAGCAGAAAAGACAGTTTGTCCCAGCAGAAAGACTGTTCGTCCAAAGAAGAATGGGTAAACTGGCTCACAGTCTAGTGAAGTGTAGTGAAGCGTACATGTAGCTAGACCATAGAAGTCTAAAACAATTTTTTTAAACCATCAAATCATTGTTACAGAAGTATTGTTTAATAGTGATTTTTTAGCTCACCTGAGCCAAAGGCTCAGATGAGCTATTGCAATCTATCATCGTCCGTCGTCCGTCGTGCGTCGTGCGTCGTCCGTCGTGCGTCGTCCGTCGTGCGTAAACTTTACATTTTAATCTTCTCCTCCAAAACTACTGGGCCATATTTGATGAAACTTGGTGATTATCATGCCTGGGTAACAGCCTTTCAAAATTGTGTTTGGGGTTTGGCCACGCCCAACAAGATGGCCGCTGTTACTAAAAATAGCAAAAAGACAAAAAAAATCTTCTTCTCTGAAACCAAAAGGTGCAGGCAAATTTTGATTGGATATTTGGATTCAGCATACCTGGGAACATTAAAATTGTGTTTTTCATGAAAATTAGACGAAAAATAGGTTACGCGTTTTTTGCATAAAATTACATAATTTTTAAAATGAGACATTTATTGTTATAACTTCATAACGGCTGAAGATAATTGTATGGAGTTTTCACTGTTGATCTTGTCTTGCAATTTTCTTCCAATTGATGTCAAGGTCGAAGGTCAAGGTCATGTCCCAGTTTTTGACCTTTGATAAAAAATGCTATTTTTTTTTAACATTTTTTGTGATAATGGCATAAGATTTTCAGTTATTTGTAGGTATTGACATGACGATCATTTTGATACATAGATCAGGGTCATGGGTTCAAAGGTCAAGGTCACAGATGTCCAAGAATACCAAAATAGTCAATTATCTGCAAAACTATGAATTTTTTGTATAGGCATGTATATCAAAATATTGTAGGTAATGGCACAATGGTCATTTTGATATATGAATAAAGGTCATGGGTTCAAAGGTCAAGGTCACAGATGTAAACAAGTACTGAAATGGTTAATTATCTCAAAACTATAAACTTCTTTGTATAGGCATGTATATTGGAATATTGTAGGTATTGGCCTAACGATCATTTTGATATATAAATGAAGGTCATAGGTTCAAAGGTCAAGGTCATAGAATTGAACGTATACTTAAATGGTTAATTATCTCAAAAACTATAAACTTTTTGTATAGGCATGTATATTAGAATATTGTAGGCATTTCCACAACAACCATTTTGGTATATGAATGAAGTTCATAGGTTCAAAGGTCAAGGTCATGGATACAAACTAATACTTAAATGGTTAATTATCTCAGAAACTATAAACTTTTTGTATAGGCATGTATATTAGAATATTGTAGGTATTGGTCTATCGATCATTTTGATATATGAATGAAGGTCATAGGTTCAAAGGTCAAGGTCATTGATGCAAATGAATACTTAAATGGTTAATTATCTCAAAAACTATAAACTTTTTGTATAGGCATGTATATTGGAATAAGGTACGTATTGGCCTAACGATCATTTTGATATATGAATGAAGGTCATAGATTCAAAGGTCAAGGTCATAGATGCAAACGAATACTTAAATGGTTAATTATCGCAAAAACTATAAACTTTTTGTATAGGCATGTATATTAGAATATTGTAGGCATTTGCACAACGATCATTTTGATATATGACTGAAGGTCATAGGTTCAAAGGTCAAGGCCATAGATGCGAACGAATACTTAAATGGTTAATTATCTCAAAAACTATAAACTTTTTGTATAGGCATGTATATTGGAATATTGTAGGTATTGGCCTAACAATCATTTTGATATATGAATGAAGGTCATAGGTTCAAAGGTCAAGGTCATAGCTGCGAACGAATATGTAAATGGTTAATTATCTCAAAAACTATAAACTTTTTGTATAGGCATGTATATTAGAATATTGTAGGCATTTGCACAACAACCATTTTGGTATATGAATGAAGTTCATAGGTTCAAAGGTCAAGGTCATGGATACAAACTAATACTTAAATGGTTAATTATCTCAGAAACTATAAACTTTTTGTATAGGCATGTATATTAGAATATTGTAGGTATTGGTCTATCGATCATTTTGATATATGAATGAAGGTCATAGGTTCAAAGGTCAAGGTCATTGATGCAAATGAATACTTAAATGGTTAATTATCTCAAAAACTATAAACTTTTTGTATAGGCATGTATATTGGAATAAGGTACGTATTGGCCTAACGATCATTTTGATATATGAATGAAGGTCATAGATTCAAAGGTCAAGGTCATAGATGCGAACGAATACTTAAATGGTTAATTATCGCAAAAACTATAAACTTTTTGTATAGGCATGTATATTAGAATATTGTAGGCATTTGCACAACGATCATTTTGATATATGACTGAAGGTCATAGGTTCAAAGGTCAAGGCCATAGATGCGAACGAATACTTAAATGGTTAATTATCTCAAAAACTATAAACTTTTTGTATAGGCATGTATATTAGAATATTGTAGGCATTTCCACAGCGATCATTTTGATATATGAATGAAGGTCATAGGTTCAAAGGTCAAGGCCATAGATGCGAACGAATACTTAAATGGTTAATTATCTCAAAAACTATAAACTTTTTGTATAGGCATGTATATTGGAATATTGTATGTATTGGCCTAACAATCATTTTGATATATGAATGAAGGTCATAGGTTCAAAGGTCAAGGTCATAGCTGCGAACGAATATTTAAATGGTTAATTATCTCAAAAACTATAAACTTTTTGTATAGGCATGTATATTAGAATATTGTAGGCATTTGCACAACAACCATTTTGGTATATGAATGAAGTTCATAGGTTCAAAGGTCAAGGTCATGGATACAAACTAATACTTAAATGGTTAATTATCTCAGAAACTATAAACTTTTTGTATAGGCATGTATATTAGAATATTGTAGGTATTGGTCTATCGATCATTTTGATATATGAATGAAGGTCATAGGTTCAAAGGTCAAGGTCATTGATGCAAATGAATACTTAAATGGTTAATTATCTCAAAAACTATAAACTTTTTGTATAGGCATGTATATTGGAATAAGGTACGTATTGGCCTAACGATCATTTTGATATATGAATGAAGGTCATAGATTCAAAGGTCAAGGTCATAGATGCAAACGAATACTTAAATGGTTAATTATCGCAAAAACTATAAACTTTTTGTATAGGCATGTATATTAGAATATTGTAGGCATTTGCACAACGATCATTTTGATATATGACTGAAGGTCATAGGTTCAAAGGTCAAGGCCATAGATGCGAACGAATACTTAAATGGTTAATTATCTCAAAAACTATAAACTTTTTGTATAGGCATGTATATTGGAATATTGTAGGTATTGGCCTAACAATCATTTTGATATATGAATGAAGGTCATAGGTTCAAAGGTCAAGGTCATAGCTGCGAACGAATATGTAAATGGTTAATTATCTCAAAAACTATAAACTTTTTGTATAGGCATGTATATTAGAATATTGTAGGCATTTGCACAACAACCATTTTGGTATATGAATGAAGTTCATAGGTTCAAAGGTCAAGGTCATGGATACAAACTAATACTTAAATGGTTAATTATCTCAGAAACTATAAACTTTTTGTATAGGCATGTATATTAGAATATTGTAGGTATTGGTCTATCGATCATTTTGATATATGAATGAAGGTCATAGGTTCAAAGGTCAAGGTCATTGATGCAAATGAATACTTAAATGGTTAATTATCTCAAAAACTATAAACTTTTTGTATAGGCATGTATATTGGAATAAGGTACGTATTGGCCTAACGATCATTTTGATATATGAATGAAGGTCATAGATTCAAAGGTCAAGGTCATAGATGCGAACGAATACTTAAATGGTTAATTATCGCAAAAACTATAAACTTTTTGTATAGGCATGTATATTAGAATATTGTAGGCATTTGCACAACGATCATTTTGATATATGACTGAAGGTCATAGGTTCAAAGGTCAAGGCCATAGATGCGAACGAATACTTAAATGGTTAATTATCTCAAAAACTATAAACTTTTTGTATAGGCATGTATATTGGAATATTGTAGGTATTGGCCTAACAATCATTTTGATATATGAATGAAGGTCATAGGTTCAAAGGTCAAGGTCATAGCTGCGAACGAATATGTAAATGGTTAATTATCTCAAAAACTATAAACTTTTTGTATAGGCATGTATATTAGAATATTGTAGGCATTTGCACAACAACCATTTTGATATATGAATGAAGTTCATAGGTTCAAAGGTCAAGGTCATGGATACAAACTAATACTTAAATGGTTAATTATCTCAGAAACTATAAACTTTTTGTATAGGCACGTATATTAGAATATTGTAGGTATTGGTCTATCGATCATTTTGATATATGAATGAAGGTCATAAGTTCAAAGGTCAAGGTCATTGATGCAAATGAATACTTAAATGGTTAATTATCTCAAAAACTATAAACTTTTTGTATAGGCATGTATATTGGAATAAGGTACGTATTGGCCTAACGATCATTTGATATATGAATGAAGGTCATAGGTTCAAAGGTCAAGGTCATAGATGCGAACGAATACTTAAATGGTTAATTATCTCAAAAACTATAAAAATTTTGTATAGGCATGTATATTGGAATATTGTAGGTATTGGCCTAACGATCATTTTGATATATGAATGAAGGTCATAGGTTCAAAGGTCAAGGTCATAGCTGCGAACGAATATTTAAATGGTTAATTATCTCAAAAACTATAAACTTTTTGTATAGGCATGTATATTAGAATATTGTAGGCATTTGCACAACAATCATTTTGATATATGAATGAAGTTCATAGGTTCAAAGGTCAAGGTCATGGATACAAACTAATACTTAAATGGTTAATTATCTCAAAAACTATAAACTTTTTGTATAGGCACGTATATTAGAATATTGTAGGTATTGGTCTATCGATTATTTTGATATATGAATGAAGGTCATAGGTTCAAAGGTCAAGGTCATTGATGCAAATGGATACTTAAATGGTTAATTATCTCAAAAACTATAAACTTTTTGTATAGGCATGTATATTGGAATTAGGTATGTATTGGCCTAACGATCATTTTGATATATGAATGAAGGTCATAGGTTCAAAGGTCAAGGTCATAGAATTGAACGAATACTTAAATGGTTAATTATCTCAAAAACTATAAACTTTTTATATAGGCATGTATATTGGAATATTGTAGGCATTTGCACTACAATCATTTTGATATATGAATGAAGGTCATAGGTTCAAAGGTCAAGGTCATAGATGAAAACGAATACTTACATGGTTAATTATCTCAAAAACTATAAACTCTTTGTATAGGCATGTATATTGGAATATTGTTGGTATTGGCCTAATGCACATTTTAATATACAGATGTTTTAGCTGTTTATAAATAAAATATTGTAGCTAGACTTTAAATATGTTATATATAGCATACTTATATAATAATTATTATAATTAATTTGCAAAAATACTTGCATATTATTGGCCCTCACTGCTGAAAATTTTGATATTCTCTTTTATTAATGTCATTGACCATTGAACCTCTGCATAAGATATGTACTCTTCCTCAGGTGAGCGTTAAGGCCCATGGGCCGCTTGTTTTAAATTGTTACATGCTCCTGTGGCCAGATCTAGACTGGGTAATCAAACTGTAAACATATGACTGGATACCACAGACAGTTGTTCGGTCAAAAGTTAGACTATACTCTTCACTACAAGGCGTGTATATAGGCTAACTATTGACGCCAATCATAGAAACAAGTGCTGGTACTAAACACATTAATATAGTATTAAATATGAGACTAATTTCTTGGATCAGTGGGATCACTAACCAATGAAACTTTCAGAAGACTGAATTTTATTTCAGGAAATCAACCACTGTCAAATCGTCCCAGGTATTACGTAAGGTCTACCGTCGACTTGAGTTTATACCGGCAGAATCAGAAATTTCTCTGGATAAGGTTATTTATATAGATGGACCAACTTCACAACAATATATGCTGGTGAGTTCAGATCCTAATATAACTATTACCAAACATTCAGCTTGTGTACAAGGTTGCTGTGCCCGTCATTTTTATTGTTTGTATCAATAAAAAATAAAATATAAGAAAGCCCATTAGGCTCACGAATTAAAAAAATGTATAAGGCGTGATAACGCGAATTAAAAGGCGTAATTACGCGAAATAAATCCTAACTGGAAATATTTCCTGATATTTTGATCAATCTCGAACACAGAACCTTTAGCAAAAAATCGACTTCATTTCATTTTTTACTATACTGTTTTTAAAAGCTTCATAGTACCAACCTTTCGCTATATTATGCCTTCTAACTCGCGTTATTACACCTTCTTATTCGCGTTATTACGCCTTTATTTCGCGTTATAACGCATTTCAATTCGCGTAATAACGCTTCTCATTTCGCGTTATAACGCCTTTGTTTTTTTTATTCATGAGCCTAATAGGCTTTCATACAAATATATCGGTCCGTTTTTAAAAAAAGAAACCCGACTTTAATTAAGTTCGCGAAATTCGACCAGGGAAGTTTCAAGGGTACTCCGGAAGGGCGAGGTCCTTCTATTCTGTAACGACACACGTTGACATCAGAGGAAGGACTTTGAATACATTAAGGTACAGAACACAAGTATTCCATCCGAAGCACCGGCTTATCATATTAATTGTTTTACTTATGTGTCAGGGTAGTTAGTCACAACATAAAGGCAGTTAATATTTACTACTTTAATCAAATAAATTATTCAAAATAGCACACAGCATGGCACTTATGTTGTGAATCGAGTTCAGTATTGAAGGCGTGCGCCCCAATTGATTAATGTGGAGGCTTTAAGGATAGTTGAAGAATCCGAAGTCCCCGGCAAAACCTGTCAGCAGCTGGTGTCTGCAGTGCAGGATCACACATACTAAACCTATTTTCAAAAAAACCAAAAAACCCGAAACAAAAAAAAAAAAAAAAAAAAAAAACGTAGAAGTAGAGGTTGTAAAAAAGATCACATGGTACTTCAGCCACATGTCGAAAGTTAAACACTAATTAGAGCCGTATCGACAGCTATATCTCGGACACTCGTTCTCTATATTTCGGCAGCTTATCTATATGTCGGCAGTTAGCTTATCCTGATCTCGTCCTCTCGGAAACCGAGCCTCATTTTTTCGTTAGCTTAGTGTTACACTTTTGACAGGTCTGTACGCAAACATTTAGACCACACCACTTAAATCTATCATATACATCCTTCGTACAAAGTAAGAAGTTAATTAATTGATTGAATAAATGGGGTCTTACCTTCCAGTCAAGAATGATCCATTTATATCGAATCGTCAACGGCTATGGGTGGTCGCTGAGAAATGTTGAGCTTTGTACAATAACATAGTGTGTTCAGGAACACAGGGAGCAGGGAGGGTTCTTCAATGTGCTACGCCTGCCGTGGCACGGGACATTATTTATTTAAGATCTCTTCCGAGGGGCTTACAAAAAGCGAACAGGAAAAAGACATGCAAGCTATGATTTAAAAAAAAACAACAAATGTACAAGGCTTTAAGGAAGCAGCTTAAGGTACATTATCTGAATAAGCACCACCAAGACACAGACACTACCGATACACAGAGGAGGGGGGGGGGGCAACAATCAGAACCCCACAGTAACTTAGTAGACTATTTATAGCATATTTTGAACAATTTTTTTTTTCAGACTTCCGCTTTTTATCCCAACGTTTTCTACAGTCAGTCTTGTAATGATAGAAGATTAATTTTATCACCATTCCAAAATTGTTTGGATAATTGTGACACATTATCTGTGCTACTGGAACAAGGTGACGTTTGTAAGTATTTCACGGTTAAAAATACAAAAATGTTCCCAAAATATGTTTGATGGGCAAAAATATAAACATATAGTCAAGAAATCAAACATTTTAAAATAGTTTTATAAATATACACCAGCGCTCGCAATGAATTAAACATGCACTTTGTCTTCTTGCCAACGAAAGTTATTATATATAAAATCCATATACAGTCTGTCTTTTAGGCCACCTCTATATAAGAGACTTGTTTATATAGGCTAGTAAAATTGTAGCCTAATTGTTTTTTATTCATATTATTTGAACCTGTATATAAAGTACACATTTATTGGTTCCCTTAAGTGACCTTTATAGACAGGTTTGACTGTACATGTATTTTGTTGTTAATATTGGATTCAATTCAAAAGTTTTTTTCAAAAAAATCTTCAAAGGCACGTTCTATAAATTTGTACCTGTTAGTCATTTACTCGCTGAATTTGTTTAGTTCTTCGGTCATTGGGAGGAATTTGATACATGTATTTTCTGAAAGTTTAAATATTAATATTATTATTTTTGTATTTTGTATTTTTCAGTGGTTTTCAGTTCTACCATGTACAAAGCGACAGTTTTACCCAATGTGAAGGGGATCAGCGTTGGATTCATGGGTTCATTTACGTAGTACATTGTAACTTGCATTGATTTTGGGAAAAACATGACACAAACCAGTTTTTGAATAAGACCTTTCTTATATTATACCACAGAATTACTTCGGACAATTCAGTTTTATCCACGGTCTAAGGGAGAGAATTCATATCATGTCGCACAATCAGGTAGATTGTCTCCCCTACACTAAAGTTTTACATACACCATAAATACTCGCTGTTTTTCACAAACATAAATGGGAATATGTCTTTAGATCTCTTCCCATGATGATCTATAGATAATTGTCTGTTGATTGTTTTAATCAGACATTTTGATCAGACATAACTGGCGAAACGATAATAATGATAGTGAAAAACCCGACTGTTTTCTTAGGCAAAGCATTTTTAAATTTAACAATAAAATACCAATATTCTCTGCGTTGTTTCATTTTTAATTTACCGTATTTAAGTTTAAGGAAAATCTTAATCAAGAAATGATTGTGAAACTGGATGGGGCCTGACTTAATCATCTGTATTCACGGGTACTGTAGCTTTACGTCATATGAATCAAGATAAATATTTAATGCGGTGATGAATATTAACAAGTGTACTACCTCTGAAATGGGCCTTATGCAAGGCAGATTAGTAATATCACTCGAGCACCACCCGCAACTTAAATAAATGGGGGAAACCCTGTCTTATCGCAAATAGCTGAGAAATCGCTGATGCGACGTAAAACAACATTAAAACGGTAAGCCGTACTGTATTTGAGTTTTTTTTTTATTAGTTTTTTTTTTATCTTTTTTTATTCATCTTATGGCAACCAGAAAACATGAGCACGAATTATGTCATGTACAAAATGGAAGTATAAAGAATTTTAATAATCAGAAACATTTTTAAAGATTCCTACTCCCACTTATATAGACAATAAATAATCAACGACAATATATTTTATATTCGTTGCAAAGTTGTTCATTTTTTTAGACATATTGGTATTATATCCATTAAGTAAAAGGGAATTTATCGGAGATAGTTTCTTCCTAATGGCCTTAGCCAACACTTTTACAAGAGATACAAAATACAAGAGAATCTCCTGTCGATACCGGAGAACATTCGAAGATTTTTTTTTATTGAAAAATCCTTTTTGCGAGTACTTTCTTTTTTTTTTTACTATAAAACCAAAACCACTTATACAATGCAAACAAATAAGGTAAAACAGAAATAAATATACATGTCATGTACCACTTTCTGAATGTATTTTATGATTAAATTCAAAAAGTGGTATATGACATACGTATCATAGGTATAATATCAAGATAATGTCATGTATAGCGCGAAATGCTGTCTTTTTCACGAAAACAGGTTCAATCCAATTGCGTCATCCCTGCTCACCTGAGCCATAGGCCATATCGTTTCTATATATGAATGAAGGTCATATGTTCAAAGGTCAAGGTCATAGATGCAAACGGATACTGAAATGGTTAATTATCTAAAAACTATAAATTTTTGTATAGGCATGTATATTAGAATATTGTAGGCATGTGCACAACGATCATTTTGATATATGAATGAAGGTCATAGGTTCAAAATTCAAGGTCACAGATGCAAACGAATACTGAAATGGTTAATTATCTCAAAACTATAAACTTTTTGTAAAGGATATTGTAGGTATTGGCCTAATTTTGGTATATGAATTAAGGCATGTGCACAACGATCATTTTGATATATGAATGAAGGTCATAGGTTCAAAATTCAAGGTCACAGATGCAAACGAATACTGAAATGGTTAATTATCTCAAAACTATAAACTTTTTGTAAAGGATATTGTAGGCATTGGCCTAATTTTGGTATATGAATTAAGGTTATAGGCCAAGGTCATAGATGCAAACGAATACTGAAATGGTTAATTATCTCAAGAACTGTAAAGGCACGTATATTAGAATATCGTAAGTATTGGCCTAACAATCATTGTTATATTTAGATGAAGGTCATAGGTACAAAGGTCAAGGTCATACATGTAGATGCAAACGAACACTGAAATAGTTAATTATCTCAAAAACTATAAACTTTTTGTATAGGCATGTATATTAGAATATTGAAGACATTTGCACAAGGACCATTTTGATTTATGGATGAAAGTCATTAGTTCATAGGTCAAGGTCATAGATGCAAATGAATACCGAAATGGTTATATAAACTTTTTATACAGACATGTATATTAGAATATTTTAGGCATTGGCCTAACAATCATTTTGATATATGAGTGAAGGTCATAGGTTCAAAGGTCAAGGCTACAGATGCAAACAAATACTAAAATGGTTTATTATCTCAAAAACTATAAACGTTTTGTGTAGGCATGCATATTAGAATATTGTAGGTATTAGCCTAACAATTATTTTGATGTAAAGATGAAGGTCATGGGTTCAAACATTTGTTTTTGCTGTTTATAAATAATATATTGTAGCTAGACTTCAGATTTTTTACATGTAGCATTCTTAGGACAAGTTATAATTAATTTCGAAATCTCTTGTATATACATGTAATTGGCCCTTACTGCTGAAAATTTGGACAGTCTAGTTAATATCATTGACCTTTGAACCTCTCCATGAGATATGTACTCTGCCTCAGGTGAGCGTTAAGGCCCATGGGCCTCTTCTTTAAAAGTAGCACATGGCTAAGGAAGCGTTCTTGAAAACTTCAAGGTACAATAATGTTCCATTTACACAGCTAGACAGAGCGACTAGCCTAGTCTAGTCTCCTCAGTGGCTATTGAATACATTTATGTGTTAAAGATATTCCATATAAATATATCCAACCATTTTGAAAAAAAATAAGATATTTAGTCAGTGAACGTTGCTGAGAATTTAAAATTTTTACCTGAATGCGAGACAAATACGCCGTATTATAACTTTATAAGTTACCGATAATGATTAATAGGTGTCATGACATTTGCTTATGTCAAAGTTATCATTTAGTCAATGACACATTGTCAATGTGAAGATGACATTAATAAAGAGACTTCAATACAAAAACACACATGTTAGCTAACAAAAACTAGAAAAACTGTGAGCCACAAGCTCCCAAAAATACCCCCGCTCCCAAAAATCCATCGGATCAATTTTTTAAATAGGAAGTGCACATCTACATTATATCACAAAGATTGTGTAAAAGTTTCATGAATTAAGAAATAACATTCTATTTGAGTGTATTCATTCGGTATTATGAATGAGAGTCAGGAATAGCATATTTAACATGAAGCATGAAGCAGTTCATGTTAAATATGCTATTCCTGACTCTCATTCATAAATCCGAATGAATACACTCAAATAGAATGTTATTTCTTATATTTACAATCATAAAACATATTGATAGCATGTCCGAAATGTAAAATTATCGCTACAATAATTTATTTCATTCAAGATTCCGACAAATCTACGGGATTGATGGAACAGCCTTGCTCCAAATAAGGATAGTTACGTCGGGACAAGACTCGGATGTTGACCAATCAAACAATGCGTGACGTAAAAGGATCACATTCTATGACGTAATCGGCTAGTTAAACGTTACGTAATCAGAGGTCATGACCCCACAGTGTATTCAAGAGCAATTGAATGCCAGTAAAACAAATAGGTTCATCTAAAGAAGGTCAATTCCAATTGTAAATATAATCAAATCAAGGGTTTAGGAGGAGTTGCGGATAAGAGATAGGTTTTACGGAAGGACGGACACACAGACGGACACCCCTATCACTATATACCCCCACCTTTTAAGCGGGGGTATAATTATCATTAGATAAGAGAAGTATTTGTGAATTACATCAAGAAGTGGGGTTGGGATAAAAACATGATACAGGTTAGATTGGACTGACTGTAAAACTCGAACAAACCAACGTACCACATTATAAGCATACTGTCATATACTATTTTTAGCTCACCTGAGCTGAAAGCTCAGTTGAGCTATTACAATGGTTCACCGTCCGTCGTTTGTAGTGCGTCGTGCGTCGTGTGTCGTGCGTTAACTTTGTACATTTTAATCATCTCCTCTAAAACTACCAAGCCAAATTTGATGAAACTAAGTGATTGTGATGCCTAGGTGAAGGCCTTTCAGATTTACACAAATGAAAGGATTATGTCCCCTTGGGGCCCTATAAAGGGGAAAATTGTGAAAATCTTTAAAAATCATCTCCTCTGAACTTACAAGAGATATAGCTTAGATATTTCATGTGAAACATGCTTATAACACCTAGTTTCAGATTTGCACAAATCGTAACTTTTGAGGCCAAAATGGGGAAAGGGCAAGGGAAATCGCTAAAATTAATGTATTTCTCAATATATCTTGAAAACTATAAACTGTTTGTATAGGCATGTATATTGGAATATTGTAGGTATTGTCCTAACGATCATTTTGATATATGAATAAAGGTCATATATTCAAAGGTCAAGGTCATAGACACGAACGAATAATTAAATGGTTAATTATCTCAATAACTATAAACTTTTTGTATAGGCATGTATATAAGAATATTGTAGGCATTTGTACAACGATCGTTTTGATATATGAATGAAGGTCATAGGCTCAAAAGTCAAGGTCATAGACACGAACGAATACTTAAATGGTTATTTATCTCAAAAACTATAAACTTTGTGTATAGGCATGTATATTGGAATATTGTATGTATTGGCCTAACGATCATTTGCTATTTGAATGAAGGTCATAGGTTCAAAGGTCAAGGTGACAGACGCAAACAAATACTTAAATGGTTAATTATCTCAAAAACTATAAACTTTTTGTATAGGCATGTATATTAGAATATTGTAGGTATCGGCCTAACGATCATTTTGATATTTGAATGAAGGTCATAGGTTCAAAGGTCAAGGTCATAGACGCGAACGAATACTTAAATGGTTAATTATCTCAAAAACTATAAACTTTTTGTATAGGCATGTATATTGGAATATTGTAGGTATCGGCGTAACGACCATTTTGATATTTGAATGAAGGTCATAGGTTCAAAGGTCAAGGTCATAGACGCGAACGAATACTTAAATGGTTAATTATCTCAAAAACTATAAACTTTTTGTATAGGCATGTATATTGGAATATTGTAGGTATCGGCGTAACGACCATTTTGATATTTGAATGAAGGTCATAGGTTCAAAGGTCAAGGTCATAGACGCAAACGAATACTAAAATGGTCAATTATCTCAAAAATTATAAACTTTTTGTATAGGCATGTATATTGGAATATTGAATGAAGGTCAAAAGTTCAAAGGTCAAGATCATAGACGCGAACGAATACTTAAATGGTTCATTATCTCAATAACTATAAACTTTTTGTATAGGCATGTATATTGGAATATTGTATGTATTGGCCTAACGATCATTTTAACATATGAATAAAGATCATAGATTCAAAGGTCAAGGTCACAGAAGCGAACGAATACCTAAATGGTTAATTATCTCAGAAACTATACACTTTTTGTATAGGCATGTATATTAGAATATTGCAGGTATTGGCCTAACGATCATTTTGATATATGAATGATAGTCTAAGGTTCAAAGGTCAAGGTCATAGATGCAAACCAATACTTAAATGGTTAATTATTTAAAAAACTATAAACTTTTTGTATAGACATGTATATATGATTATTTTAGGCATTGGCCTAACAATCATTTTAATATATGAATGAAGGTCATAGATTCAAAGGTCAAGGTCAAAGACACGAACGAATACTGAAATGGTTAATTATCTCAAAAGCTATAAAATTTTGTATAGGCATGTATATTAGAATATTGTAGGTATTCGCCTAATGAACATTTTAATATATATAGATGTTTTAGCTGTTTATAAATAATATATTGAGCTAGACTTTAGATATGATGTATATAGCATACCTTTATAATAATTATTATAATTAATTTGCAAAAATACTTGCATATTATTGGCCCTTACTGCTGAAAAATGTGATATTCTCTTTTATTAATGTCATTGACCATTGAACCTCTGCATGAGATATATTCTCAGCCTCAGGTGAGCATTAAGGCCCATGGACCTCTTGTTTTTAAAATTTAATCATAAAATGGTATATGACAATACAGCCGGTGTATTTTTTCTGTATGGTCTCATTCAGCCACCGTAGATATGTATTTAAATAATGTTTTGACTCATGAGTAAACTATCTTGATCAGCAATCAGGTCATGACTGTCACAGTACAGTAACACCGATTCATTAAATGTGAAATGAGCAATAATGTTTCCCATCTATACGTTACAGTGTTCGACAATGTTCACAGGCGGGAAGGCCAGAGACCTTAGCCCTAAGTCATTCATGTTGAAAACAAATTTGTCTTTTCTCAGTTGTTTGTTTTTAACGTTTATGTTTATAACTGTTTTTCATTCTAATTAATTTCTCAACTCTATGCGTATTACTTTGAGTAAATGATGAAATATAAATTACAAAGCGACAAAAAATGTTGATGATGTTTGTCTTGGAAATGAAAAATTATTATACATTGTCAAGCCTGCTTAAAAGGGCCACCTTTAGTATAAGGTTCATATGCTTTTAAAGGCCAGTAAAATTTTATCTCAATTTCTCTTTATTTATGTGATTTGAACCTGTACATAAGAGGCATTTATCCATTAAGGCCACTTTTACTGGCTCTCTAAGGCGACCGATGGATACACCGGAAATTTTTTTAAACCGTACTAAATAATCAGCACAGAGTCGGAGGTCAGGGGCTGCAAATTTTATTAGTTAGAACGGCTTAGCTGATTGATTGAATAGGGATGTACGTCTCAGTCAGAATATTGTACTTATACCGAAACGTCACTACCAATAGGTGAAGTGGCAGAAATTTTTACCTTTGCATGGCAATGTGCATGGTTTTTTTTACCACGTCTGCCGTTACATGGGGCATCAGTTTTTAAGGTCTTTTACACAGGACTCCATGACTTTCATTTCTAAATGCCAAGTGCTTTGCGGAAGAACAGTCTTCCTTTTTTCAAGTCTTGGTCAGACCCGGCCGTGGTTCAAACTCACGACCTCCCTCATACGAAGTGAACAACCATAGTGGTTAGGGCGACTTGGGTCCAGCACTTGACCGGATGACAAAATTGTATGACGAAGTGTGGTTCTAGTACTTTAGGTACCGTGTCGGTATTATCCATCTAGTGATAATTAACCAGTTACGATAAACATAAATATCATTTATATAGTCAATCTGGAAGGATAGGGGCTGGTAACGACCGGGTAACATGTAGCCAGATTTGAAAACTAGTCACGTATACATGGTCTGGCCTGGTCGATTTCTTTTTTTCAATGTAGCTTTGCTAAAAAGTCTACAACGATCGGCTATTACAATATTGAAATGGCGATTGGAGTTGATTTGTATGTTTTAACATTGATATAGTCGGGGTGATAAAGGAAATCGGAGTGTCTGGAAAAAACCATCGACCTTCAAAAATCGATCTGACATACTGTCTCACGATCTGACATACTGTCTCACGATCTGACATACTGTCTCACGATCTGACATACTGTCTCACAATCTGACATACTGTCTCACCACTTTAGGATCTGTGAGTGGGATTTGAACCTAGTCAATAAGATTGGCTCTTATATAATGTTGTCCGTAAGTCGGGTTTTAAGTGCGCCTGGCCACCGAAATTCCTTCGGAGAAATGTCGATAATCCAGTTTCCTTGGCTACCGTTTTATACATAGAAACTGAATTTAAATTATTATTAAACACAAACTCTGAAAAATAAATATTTCTTATGTTTGGTTTTATTATAAAATAATTTAAATAATACTTTTTTACATAGCCTATCACCATGTTTTCTTACACAATACAATTCATTTATCTCAGACACACTAGTGTAATATTTTACCATTACATATAAATTAACAAATATTTAACACATCACTATGTATGGCGACAATTCACTCAAAAAGGCCAAAATAATGCACAAATCCACCATTAAATCACTTTAATTATAAATTATCTTATTAAATTAACCATTATTCAGCATCACTACAGTAACCGATTGAACTTAAGAGAACGCCTAAAATGCAAAAAAATCTGTTCCTTTTCTTAAACGTTAGTGTTTCCAGTCATTATGCACGAGTTCGTAAGAGAATCTCAAAATACTGTATATGCATAATCCCCATAATCCTAATCCGAGGATTAAGGAGACAATTATTAAATTCCTCGTCAGTATCGATCTACTTTTAGCCTTCTGTATTTCACCAGCACTTGCGGCTGCGTTAGCCTGAAAATATTAAGTAACAATATGAAACACTTCAAAATATTTTATGACTGTTATTTGCGATACGTACAAGAGTAAAGTGTCAATATGACACAAATGCCCCCGCTTTATTTATGATAGATTGATCGAATGGGGTTTACTCTCCAACTCATTTTTTAAGAGTTTATGGTCCTGTGACCTTGACCTTGATGACCTATTTGTTACTCGACATGTTCATATCACTCTGGTACCTCTTTGTATACAACAGTTATAGAGCGGAAACGGTGAAAATGCATTTTTCAAAAACCTTGGTCTTGATGGCCTCAACATTCTTTTTCCATACTTTATATCTCTTGTTAATACCACTTTAATACATCTTTTTATAGAAAAGTTATAGGGCAGAAACGGATTCTGGGCTGTACGTACGGACGGACATGGGTAGCGCTATTCCCCGGCCATATTCATGGCGGGACATAAAATTAAAGTCATTTAGTATTGTGGGTGACTGTTCTTTCACCAAGCATAGAGTATTTAGAAATAAAAATAAAGTTACGGGGTCCTTCGGAAGAGACCTTAAAAGCCCATGCAAGCGTGTTACGTTACAGAACACTACCTGCACATTACCTTGCGCGCCCTACAGAGGTAAAAATTCTGCCACTTTACATACAGCTGGTGACGTCTCGATATAATTGAAATATTCTTGTCTAGGGCATAAGACCCCATTAAACCAATCAATCAATGAATCAATCTCTCATTAGACTGCTACTTCAAATAAGATGGTGGCCCTTGATATAAGTGAAATATTCTTAACTGTGACGTACAGCCCTATTTAATCAACCAATCTACCAATTAATTTTATATAATGTTACCTTTATGGCAGATAAAATGGCTAGTAATCCGGTCGGAAGACAACAACACAGTGTAACACACACTGCATACCCGAGCCAATTGTGTAGCCTGTATTCTTCTGGGGGATTAATACTGATCTGTGCTGACACTGGTTGATCAATTACCTGAAATAAAACAATAGTCAAGAATTATAGAAAAGATGGCCCTTAAACCGCATACCTGATAAAAGTATTTCAGCAGTACACGTGTTTTACATAAAATACTAGTCATGCGATGCATGTGTTGAAACTCGAAACGGAACAATAGTTGAGAATGACGAGCATTAAAAAGTTCACCTGAGGAAATGGAAATACGTTATTTTAAATTTTTTTGTTGTTTTTGTTGTTTTTGTTTTATTTTAAGTGCTAAATCATTATCAGTAACTCTAACAAAAACCTTGACAGTCGTCGAAGATGGTCTTCAGTAATATTCAGATAGTCTATTCTAAATCAGATATCAAACAAATGTTGATTCTAAAATTTTCTAAAGAATTACTCTGGCTTCTAATCCTTTATCCCGTGTAAAAAAGTATAAAACCCTTTGGTATTTTCTACACTTTACACCACTATCTCCCACTCTAATTTAAAACAAATTATTCACTTTTTTTACATAAATGGTAAGCCAAGATACAAATTTTGAGTGCTGAATAGAGATTCTGGTTATTTTGTACAGCACCATGCGGAATCCAAACAAAAATATACTGAAGATACTACTAATATAATGTTAAGGTTTCTGATATAGACAGCATACTTGTTGTAAGTATGATTTTCCAACAAACAATCAGTAGGCTATACCAATGACCACAATCTGTGCAACATTTCTTGTTGGCTTGTTGTTTTTTATTGTATGAAAGAGTTAATGTAGAACCATGTTAAATCAGGAGAGAATATTGTCGCCAAATCATTCATCTCCACATACAGATATATACATGGCGTTCTATCTATTAGTAATCCTAATTTTACAGATTATGTGGATGTCATCTATCCCAGTAAGCTTGAAATAAAAGATACGACTGATTCTGCCTTATATGTAGAGTTATACCTCAATTATGGCGCCAATGAAAGGCTACATTTGAAGCTTATGATAAACGTGATAACTTCAATTTTTCTATTGTCAATTTTCCTTTTTATGCAGCAATATACCTGCTTCTCCTGTTTATGGTATATTTGTTTCTCAATTAATACGCTATGGTAGAGTTTGTTCCCACTACTGGAACTTTATACAACGAAGTAGGCTGCTTACAAGTGAAATGGTGACCCAGGGATATTACAGATGTAGGCTTTTCATGACCCTCAAAAACTTTTATGGTCGTCGTCATAATATAGTTAATAATGTTGTCTGTGTATCCAATGTAATGAAACAACTCAAGGCGTGATGGTTATAAAAGCCAACTTTATATCAGTATCTGGAGCAGATGTTGAGGTTGAGATGTTTGCTCAGTGATGTGTGTAGTGTCAGGCTTGTTTACCAACAACATCGAGATGACCAACATAATAACATCATATTCATCCTGTTTTTGTTTATCACCAATGTTTACAGGATTTGACAATGAGATGTCATTTTATGAAGCGTTATAACTAATTACATCTAAGTTCCCATTAGTACATTTAATACAAAAAATAACCAAATCCTAAACGATTGGATCATTACACTAAAATTATCTGGATATACTAGACATCCCATAGTGTCATCTTCCTTTCATTCCCAATTGTAACTACACGCGTGGCGGAGGTGCTTACCCTTCCGGACCACCCGGTCTCACTTCTCTGGCGGTTGTTTACTTAAATCTAATTTGTTTACTTTGGTTTGGGATTTTGGTTTGGACATGGGGTGATGTGTTTGTTTCATTTCATAAAAACGGCAAACGGATGCTTAACCAAATGAGCTTCAAAAACTGATCTTGCAGTACATGTATTTTACATGAAATACAAATTATAACATACACGTGTCGATTAAAAAACGCAATGCTTAGTTCTGATTAATTAATAATTTTAAAATCCATAGTCTCGTACTCGGATAAAAAGTTTATAGAACAAAACCGAGAAAGCAAATGGACCTATCTGACTTACTGTGTACTCTGGTTAAATCAAAACTTCTACAATCTACCAAAAGTAACTAATGCCTCAACATATTTAATTAAAGACATTACACATGTACTTCTGATGATTTGTAATTTAACTTACCAAGTGACAATGTTTATCATTTGAAGTATAACAACCAGTAACTTTACAAGCTCCAGTCGTGAATTCTAAGCGTGAATTGGATAAGTTAATTCCAACATCATGAGTATTAGATGGTCCGGGTTGTTCATGGTATGGGGGTGGGTTTTCTTGGAATATTTCTTCTACATCATCCAGCAGAACTGTAATGAATGAAAAATACAAGTATTATTAACACGTTAATAATTATAAAATGCGCCGACATGTTGATTTAAAAGCGAGTTATCAAATGTGAATTAAATACATAGTACAGACTGCTTTTCACTACTGTTCCAATGACCAAGACCACTATTTTGAAGGCAACGCGTTTTTCTTCTTCTAATTCCAGGAGAAGGTCAACCTTCCAAAGTCCGTTTATTGACCAGATATTAACGAACAGTTTCCTGTTAAGAAGTCCTGGACTATAACACGGGTTTCCATTAGAAATGTCCAAGAACACCTGTTTCAGTTCAGAAACAATTATTTAAGTTAAAGAAAACCTGGTTAAATTCAGGAACACCTGTTTGAATTCAAAAACATCTGTTTGAATTCAGTAATATCTGTTTTAGCTCAGATTCACTTGGTTTAGTTCAGAAACACCACCTGTTGTAGCTCAGGTTCATCAGTTTTAGTTCAGGAACACTTTGAATTCAAGAACACCGGTTTTGATTTAGTAACATATATTTAATTCAGATTGAAAGGTTTTATTTCAAGAACACTTGTTTTAGTTAAGGAACACCACCTATTTTAGCTCAGGTTTATCATTTTTCTTTCTTTTAAGAACGCCTGTTTGAATTCAGTAACATCTGTTTAGTTCAGATTCACATGTTTTAATTCAAGAACACATGTTTTAGTGAAGGAACACGAACTGTTTTAGCTCAAAAACACCTTTTTAGTTCAGGAACAACATATTGCTTTTCTAAAATATCAAATAAATATTACAATACTACATTACTTTATATTTTCTTGCCATAAAAAAGGTTAAAGGTATTAAAATTTACTGGCTTCAGGCTATTGATTGTTATTCGTTTGTACCAACGGGCATGTACTACCATTGGGACTTTTCAGTCATCTTAAACACATATGGAAACTTTGGATCCCTTAGTGTGAGTCTAAAACAATTATAGGTAGCCTATAGCTTTAGTCTGAATTGACACGTCAATATAACGTAGTGTTTGGGACTGAAATGTTTAGCGCGAGTTATACGTGAGTTTTAGAACAATTCGCAGAATCAGGTTCTTTGTAGTGTTTGAGAAAACGACGTTTGTTTACCAAAGTTTACCTGCTTATAGTCACGAAATGGCAGCCAGAAGACAGAACATGTATATAGACTTCACTCGGTCACAGTACAGTAAAGTTACTCAAGTGTAGATGTTTTCATTGTGATCACGGGATATAAATTATAAGCAAAGAAAAGTTTAACAAATCCTGTCTGATGTATTGAATTAATCATTAGGTAATTTTTATAGCACCTTTCACCTCTTATGACGTAAATGAAATTCCACACATAAATCCTATGTACATTTAATTATCCCGTGTCAAAGAAGGCTTTGTTCCAATGAATAACACTCTCTCTCTCTCTCTCTCTCTCTCTCTCTCTCTCTCTCTCTGATCAAGTGGTTTTAAGCGACTTGAGGGGCATGTAGTACTAGATTCGAAACGCAAACGGCGGGGTCTTGGTAGACGGGAAGGAGAAAAATGCAGGATGGGACCGTTGATCGAAATCGGACCGTTCTGCACTAAAGGCGAGTGCTGTACCAACTGAGCTACCTATACCGTTACATTTCTCTCCTGTTATTTGCTAGTTTTCGACGGTCCCGCGGTAAAAAATCTTACCCAATTTCCTCTGATGCAATTTGTATGACCCACAATACCAGTCCACCACTTCGGAGAGGTCACGTACACTGGCCACCAAATTGTAACACTAAGAAAACAATGCATGGTCGGATCAGGGATCGAACCCGGGACCTCCCACACTAAAGGCTATTGCTGTTCTAACTGAGCTACCCAGAATGCTACAGAAATAATGTTTATCAATACGGAAGCCCATGATGGTCGTTAATTCTTCTGTTTATCCCACTATTCCAAAATTAGCCGCCTCTATTACCTACAATGAAAGCATCTTGACTGGATCATGGAACTTAGCTTCATGATGATGAAGTGAAACGCAAAAAACAAAAAAATGCGAATGCACAAAGACATTGAAAGGAGAATATTAGTAACTTTGGTTAATCGAATTTGTAACTTTATTTAAAAATGGCGTTAAACTACAAAGTAGCTACAATTCAATCCCAAATAAATTTATTCTATAGTGAGTCAATTCCTGTACACACACAAGGTTGTACGTGCAGTACAGATCTTCATGTAAACTTTTCTATGAATGTTTAAAGGCCATCGAAGTAAACATGTCGAGCTACAATATTTCAAGTTTTGACCAAGTAATACTAACATTTCGTTTCAATCTTTTCATCTCATTTTCTTTATAACAGGAAGTTAGTTATATTTTTTGTGTCGGAAAACCTAATGTTTTTATTTGACATTTGACATTAATAAAGAGGTATAATTACTGACAGATGAATGACTTTTCTTTATATCCTTGTCGTCTTAAAACAGTATATATAACAAATCGAATAAAAATTCTCTTTATTAAAACATACAAACATAAACTTTTCATTTCTATATCTGTGCGAAAAAAGGGGTGTCTTAACCCGAGTCTATTTTTTATAACTGACCACTGGGCATGGTGGAACAAGCATGCCGAGAAAATGCTGTTACTTTGCACTTTATATAACTGTCGTATACCTTTTTTAAATTTAATCATAAATTACATTAAAAATGTACGAGGGGAGGTCAAAAAGTTCATTTCATAGAAAGGGGTATATATTGCCGCAACAAACCATACATTTTATTATTATTTTTCAATATAGTCCCCATTTACCCCAATGCACTTAGCCCACTTTTCTTTCAGGCTATCTGTACCTTTGAAAATGAGTCTTCGGTTTGGTCCTGAAACCATGCCTCTGTGGCAGCCTCAAGTCCATCATCATCACGAAATCTGATTCCCCGTAAATGGGATTTCAAATTTCTAAATAGGAAATAATCATTAGGTGCCAAATCGGGACTGTAGGGTGGGTGATTAAGTTGTTCGAACTTGCATTCACGAAGCGCTGCTTGTGCAATCCTTGACTTGTGCACAGGAGCATTGTCGTGAAGAAGCAATACCCCTCGGCTCAACTTTCCCCTCTTTTTAATTTAATAGCAGCTGAAAGCTGCTTCATTAGATCAGCATAGTAAGCCCCAGTGATAGAGATTCCAACAGGTTTATAATTGATTAACAGAACACCCTTAGAATCAATCCCAAAACACAGTGGCCATGACTTTGCCAGCTGATGGATGGGTTTTGAATTTCTTTAGTGGGGTGAGCCAGGGTGCTTCCATTACATGGATTCTTTTTTGGTTTCTGGGTCCCAATGATGAATCCATGTTTCATCGCCAGTTACTAAACGTAAATGGAAGCTCTCCAGGTTATCATTTTAAATGCCAAGAAGCTCCCGACTTGACTGGAGTCTTTGGAAGCGATCATGCACATTAAGGTTTCTTGGGGCCAATCTTGCGGATACCTTTGACATCCCAAGATGCTCGTGGATAACCGTGTATACACCTCCATGTGAAATGTTACACTCCCTAGCTATGTCATCAATCCGAATTCGACGATCATTCATGACGAGGGTCTCCACAGACGTGACAATTTCCTTTGTGATGGCATCAGCTGACCGGCCTGACCGTGGGTCATCCTTCAGTGAGGTGCGCCCACGTTTAAATTCAGCTGACCATTTTGCCACTGTGGAATAGGCAGGACCACTGTCACCGTACACCTCGGTCCTCTCGTTAGCGATATTTCGGTCCCTCGTTAGCGATATCTCCGTCCCCTCGTTAGCGATATCTTGGTCCCTCGTTAGCGATATCTCGGTCCCCTCGTTAGCGATATCTTGGTCCCTCGTTAGCGATATCTCGCTCCCCTCGTTAGCGATATCTCGGTCCCTCGTTAGCGATATCTCGGTCCCTCGTTATCTTTATCTCGGTCCCTCGTTAGCGATATCTCGGTCCCTCGTTATCTTTATCTCGATCCCTCGTTAGCGATATCTCGGTCCTCTCATTAGCGATATCTTGGTCCCTCGTTAGCGATATCTCGGTCCCCTCGTTAGCGATATCTTGATCCCTCGATAGCGATATCTCGGTCCCTCGTTAGCGATATCTCGGTCCCCTCGTTATCTATATCTCGGTCCCTCGTTTGCGATATCTCGGTCCCTCGTTAGCGATATCTCGTTCCCTCGTTATCTATATCTCGGTCCCTCGTTAGCGATATCTCGGTCCCTCGTTAGCGATATCTCGGTCCCCTCGTTAGCGATATCTCGGTCCTCTCGTTAGCGATATCTCGGTCCCTCGTTAGCGATATCTCGGTCCCTCGTTAGCGATATCTTGGTCCCCTCGTTATCTTTATCTCGGTCCCTCGTTAGCGATGTCTCGGTCCCTCGTTTGCGATATCTCGGTCCCTCGTTAGCGATATCTCGTTCCCTCGTTATCTATATCTCGGTCCCTCGTTAGCGATATCTCGGTCCCTCGTTAGCGATATCTCGGTCACCTCGTTAGCGTTATCTTGGTCCCTCGTTAGCGATATCTTGGTCCCTCGTTAGCGATATCTCGGTCCCCTCGTTAGCGATATCTCGATCCCTCGTTAGCGATATCTCGGTCCCTCGTTAGCGATATCTCGGTCCCTCGTTAGCGATATCTCGGTCCCTCGTTAGCTTTATCTCGGTCCCTCGTTAGCGATATCTCGGTCCCTCGTTAGCGATATCTTGGTCCCTCGTTAGCTTTATCTCGGTCCCTCGTTAGCGATATCTCGGTCCCTCGTTAGCGATATCTCGGTCCCTCGTTAGCGATATCTCGGTCCCCTCGTTAGCGATATCTTGGTCACTCGTTAGCGATTTCTCGGTCCCCTCGTTAGCGATATCTTGGTCCCTCGTTAGCGATATCTCGGTCACTCGTTATCTTTATCTCGGTCCCTCGTTAGCGATATCTCGGTCCCTCGTTATCTTTATCTCGGTCCCTCGTTAGCGATATCTCGGTCCCTCGTTATCTTTATCTCGATCCCTCGTTAGCGATATCTCGGTCCCCTCGTTAGCGATATCTCGGTCCTCTCGTTAGCGATATCTTGGTCCCTCGTTAGCGATATCTCGGTCCCCTCGTTAGCGATATCTTGATCCCTCGATAGCGATATCTCGGTCCCTCGTTAGCGATATCTCGGTCCCCTCGTTATCTATATCTCGGTCCCTCGTTTGCGATATCTCGGTCCCTCGTTAGCGATATCTCGTTCCCTCGTTATCTATATCTCGGTCCCTCGTTAGCGATATCTCGGTCCCTCGTTAGCGATATCTCGGTCCCCTCGTTATCTTTATCTCGATCCCTCGTTAGCGATATCTCGGTCTTCTCGTTAGCGATATCTTGGTCCCTCGTTAGCGATATCTCGGTCCCTCGTTAGCGATATCTTCATCCCTCGATAGCGATATCTCGGTCCCTCGTTAGCGATATCTCGGTCCCCTCGTTATCTATATCTCGGTCCCTCGTTTGCGATATCTCGGTCCCTCGTTAGCGATATCTCGTTCCCTCGTTATCTATATCTCGGTCCCTCGTTAGCGATATCTCGGTCCCTCGTTAGCGATATCTTGGTCCCCTCGCTATCTTTATCTCGGTCCCTCGTTAGCGATATCTCGGTCACCTCGTTAGCGTTATCTTGGTCCCTCGTTAGCGATATCTTGGTCCCTCGTTAGCGATATCTCGGTCCCCTCGTTAGCGATATCTCGATCCCTCGTTAGCGATATCTTGGTCCCTCGTTAGCGATATCTCGGTCCCTCGTTAGCGATATCTCGGTCCCTCGTTAGCTTTATCTCGGTCCCTCGTTAGCGATATCTCGGTCCCTCGTTAGCGATATCTTGGTCCCTCGTTAGCTTTATCTCGGTCCCTCGTTAGCGATATCTCGGTCCCTCGTTAGCGATATCTCGGTCCCTCGTTAGCGATATCTCGGTCCCTCGTTAGCTTTATCTCGGTCCCTCGTTAGGGATATCTCGGTCCCCTCGTTAGCGATATCTCGGTCCCTCGTTAGCGATATCTCGGCCCCTCGTTAGCGATATCTCGGTCCCTCGTTATCTATATCTCGGTCCCTCGTTAGCGATATTTTGGTCCCTCGTTAGCGATATCTCGGTGGCTTTTATCTTACTCTCGGGCAGCTTTTCGGTCACTAGTCGATATCCCGGCCTCTCGGAAGCCGATCTTCGGCCCCTTTTTGTTGGTTCAGTGTTAATCTTTCGACAGGTCAGCAATGTAAATTACTTCGATGTGTGCATTTTGTTATATAAATATTAATAACATAAAATGACAAAAATACAGGTTTGTGTACGAAATTTTTTTTAAATTTTTAAAATTTTTGAAAATTGATTACATAATTAAACGAAATTTTGAAACAGTGTCCATCAGTCCGATACCATATCCGGTTCGATCCTGTGTATTGAATCAACCCAAAGTGCAATACTTTCTCTTGGATGGTAACTTGACCACGGTCCATTACAAGCTTCTTTTGGGACCCTCGAATCGCAATCATTACAAAATCATCCGTGCGTTTACAATATAGAATATGGCAAAACACCATTGCATGTGACGGGCTTGGTATTTCGTGTGAACAAATACATGATAATTATTTCTGGAAGAAATGTGTTCCTTCTTAATTAAGTCCGTAGTTTTTTGCTTCATGTATATGGCTTATAATTTAGTTTTATATTCATTTACATAAAATATTATTTTGAAATAAAGGAATATCTATATAATTAAAATAAATGAAAACTTGAATTGTCTCTTAAGAGCCAAACACCACGCACCCAACATCTACAAGGTTTTACTTGTTTTCCCGCGACCTTGACCTTTCAGATATGACCTTGATTAAAGGTCATGACACAGCATGAAGATTTTTCACGTGACGTCTTATGAAGGTATGAGATATGGCTCGGACACGATTTTACACGGACAGACAAACATAGTGATTCCTCTTATATACTAGTATACACCTCAAACTAGTTTGCGGGCATTTATAGTTACAATAATTGTTTTCACGTCGTACGTAAACAACCTGCTTTATCGATGACTTCAGGTATAGGTAAACAACATTGACCTGTCCTTTTGACCTTTTATTAGGAATCGTCATATAGGATGGTCAACCCAATAAATGGGTAGTGTTAAGACCCAAGTTAATACATAAACAGTACACAGGTTTACTCTATGAGGTGAGTATTTATCATGATGTAAACAAAATGATCACCTGTGTTCCCTATACACAGATGTATTTGGTCCGTAATAAATACTTAAATAAAAGGTCAAGCGGGCAGGTCAAAGTTGTTTGCCTATAAAAAAGTCTAAATATTTAACAGTTACATGTGTATAGTAAAACAGCATTGTATTTAGTGAATATTGTTTTGTATCAGTTAAGCAATTATTTGCACATTGATATTGCAAAGCACTGAGTTGATTTGCCAAATAACAAGATATCCGAATGCTGTCGGATATTGAAATCGACAATGAAGAGTTTCACGACTTCCTCAGATTTATTCAACCTTCTCACATTTGGTTGACTTTATCAGATTTAATCAAATTTCTAAGATTTAGTTTTAGTCGGCTTGGGTAGAGTTAAGACTTCCCGGTACTTTGGTCAAAGTGACGCTTGTTGAATTATAATCGGGGCATGTTTGGAGTTTAGACTCACGCCTTAAACATCGATGGATCTAAAATATTATACAATTGGCTAACTTTGTTCAGAAAAACTAAATTAATATATTTAAATAATGACTGTGTATTGTATTATTTAAAGCATTTCATGTTCCGAACAGGAAGTGATCTCAGAACACCTTTGACACAACAAGGTTTGGCCCACTATATGCTTATGAATCGTCTATTTTGTATGGAAATTACATGTAAATCTATTGTAAGCATGGAGGAGAAATCGAAACCCAAACTAATTATTCCACGTTATCAACATTACAGTAAGGTGAGACCTTTCGAAAGTTTAACACTGAGCCAACGTATTAATGCAGCACATCTCTGGTCCTCGTTAGTTATTTTTAACCAGCGTTTTATTAGATGCTTTCTATTTCTAGGGAATTTTCCAGCTGCTTGCTAGTCATATCTCGGAAGATGGGATTCGACTCCTTTACGTTAGCTCAGTGTTAAACTTACGACAAGTCTGTACTGTACATATGGGCACGTCAGTTCTTATGAAGAGACACGTTTAGAATGTATAAATATAATCTAGAACAATAAATAGACTAGAACTGTCTCGTGAGAGCCAAATAACCACCCACCCACCCCCAACATTTAAAGTTTTCCTGCGACCTCGACCTTTCTGATATGACCTTGGTTCAAGGTCATGACACAGCTTTGGACCATGAAGATTATTCATGTGAAGTTCATCAGAGTCCTAAAAAGCATTGATGAGACATGGCCCGGACACGATTTTACACGGACAGACGGACAGACAGACATAGTGATTCCTATTTACCCCACTCAAACTATAATAATGGAAGTTTACTCCAGACATAACGTGGACATTTTGTATCTGCACTCGATACAATTTTAATCTGTTTCAGTCACAGCATATATTGTTCAATATGGCTTGATTCTGTAATTTTAGCTTTTTCAGTCAAAAGATAAAATGTTAGTTAAGGATACAAATTGAAGTTCTTTCAAACATGTTTTCTAAAATATTGGACATGTCACTAGTGTTGGAAGCTTCGTAAACTCTACATGTTTCACGCATTACGGCCGTCTAGTGTTAGTAATATGTTATTCAAACCCAGTGTGGTATCTCTGCCGGCAGACTAAGCGTCCTGAGGATATCATAGTATAGGCAACACTTGTATTGTCAGAAATATACTATTGTCTATATTTGGTGCGTGCTAGTTAAAATTTTGAAAATGCTTAAAAATTAAGATATACTCCAGCGATTAAATTATTTCTTTAATTACATTTAGTTAAATGTATTTTTGTCCTTTTGATACATTTTAACCCCTTGAAAGGATTTTGGTATTACAGTTTTGGTAAGTGCACTACTATGTTGAACTTGTATTCCGAAACGGCAGTCTAGCGCTGCAAAATTAACACTATTCTATATTGATAAGTAAAACATAATATATTCTCTAAAAGGCATTTTAGTCTGTCTGTTGTATTTTGGAAGTGATTTTTATGGAAATCTATAAATAGAACAAGAAGACAAGAAATTACCAAAATATAGAATGACGTTATAGAGGTGACATGTTTATGTGTTAGAATTTGTCACTTTTTGTCGAGTTATTTTTGGATAAAGAAGTTAAAAAGGAAATCCTACAGGCGACACGGGTCGCCCTACAAAGTCTGACAACTAACATTAATAACCTGTACAGAAACTAAATTATTACATAACGGTAAAGAGGCGGGGGTAAAGTTTACCATAATTAAAATTCACAACACAAAACAAATAGCCACGCAGACTCGACACAGAAAATTATGGAGAGAAAAAGAGATGCCCCAGTCGTTGATCTGGGGACAATTTTCAGCTCAATTACCATATCAGTAGGGCACCACCAACGCGTCTTCAGATCCACGATAGGTTATTTGGCCAAAGAACGCTATTTTCAATAGTGTAAGGTTGGTCATTGAACATATTACTCGTATACCAGCAAATACCCTTCTTCAAACCTTAATGCTACCTAGCCTAAGCGGGGTCATTTGACATTTACCCCTACAAAAAGTATTGTTTCCACATTCCTGGTTAATGAACTACTGTATATATTTATCTCGCATTGTGTTAACACACACACACACACACACACACACACACACACACAGTGTTTTACACAATAATGTACGTTTAGATTAATTTTTCTTAACGGTAACATTAACAAATTGTGTAACCCCTCTTTATCTTTTGAGGAATACTTTATTAAATTTATGTTTTTAAAGAGAAAAAACATTAATTACTGGTTGTTAATTGCAACGTTAATTGTAAGTTGTGATGATAAAGACACGAACTCTTTGTCTTCAAACTCAGGTGTTAAACGATTCACGTGATCAACTTTTACCTGTTAGTACATGCATTTAGTGTATGCATTTAATTATACATAAACTAAGTTGCAAGGTATGCACATTTTATAGATATTACAATTGGTCAATTGACAAATATGATATAAACACACATTTGGTAAACAACTCCTCCTTCCTCTAGAGGAATAGGTGTGTAGAATTGGTTTTTTATCCCTCCAAACCAATACTAACCCACTTATATTAATATGTTACTGCCATATACCATTTTTTAAACATTTATTCATAAAATACATTCAAAAAATGGTATATGACATTACTAGAAACACAATGCTAACGTTACACTTATTAATAATAACGTGACACCAGAACATACTTTTTTCTTTTGGTAGTATCGGGTGTGAACCCAAAACCCCAGGTGGAAAACCACGATCTCAAAGCGCCATCGGGTAAACAAATGCTTTGATAAAATAAATAGGTTACTGTAGGGAAATGCTGAATTTAGCATTTGAAACACACTGGACATAAAATTTATGGCATGTACAAAAAAGATGTAATTTTATAAAATATATGTACTGAGTTATGTAATATATGACAAGCATGATAAATTCTTAAGTCACATTATAAAACAGTTATAACACAGTTTTAATTATGAGAAGTTTCCACAAGATAATTATGATTACAGTATATTACAGAACAGCACACTGTATTAGCTCAGTTATAGTACAGTTTTAGGTCTTAAGTATTTGCCCGGTATCATACAAATGGGGTGAAACCCTAGTAATGCGCCTTTTTTAAAAACAACTTTCTGTCAAAAACTGTAAACTTTTTAGACAAGGTTTTGTAATATAAGACATTATCGATAATAATAATAATAATAATGATAATAATAATAATAATAATTATACATTTAAGAAGAAGAAGTTTAACACACCCTAAAATATTAAGATAAAAGAAGAAGAATTCGTGTCATTTTACACTACATCTAATTATAGTCTTTTGGTGTTTCCCAAACTGTTTATGATACAAAGTACAGTCTTGGAAAATGCCCATAAATATGTGCTTGCAAAATTTTTAGATAAACTTTTAAAAATTTTAGAATTGACTTTGAATGTCCTATGTGTCCTGAATGTCTTTATCTCAAAAACGTACCAAAATCCGTTCGGCTATTAACTTAAATATAAAAGTTATTTTCATATTTCCGTCTATTTTTAGTTTAAATTATTTCAATTTCCATAGTTGTCAGTTGTAATGACGTCATTGGGCTCTTTTTAACAAGACAGCTATACAAGCAGTGTCATAAGTTGATAACATTATCGTGAAATATACATAAATTTATTTATACAATTGTTAACTTTACACTTTAAATAACTAGTATCTTATGTCTCTCCTATCTTTGAACAAAGGATAAGTGAAAAAGACCGACGGCCCCAGACAAAATTATGAGTTTTCCTTTATCGAGAAGTCATAGCTTATTGTTTGTAATTGTATAATGAACCTAAGCTTAACCTTTAAGTAATAGTGTTTAGGTCCCACTCAGTGGTTACTTCTGCGGTGATTTAATCAAGGGTTTGCGAAGAAAGCTTCGACCTTCGGCAAACTAACTGTTTTCACAGTTAGACCTGTAAACCTTAAGCCAATTAGTACGTAAACCCCTGCTTTAGAGTAATAGACAGTTTGGTCACCTAGACTCTTAACCTTAGGGTATTGATTTTTGGTGTCCTTTGGTTTATTGTTATACCCCCCGCTTAAAAAGTGGGGGGGGGGGTATATAGTGATAGGGGTGTCCGTCCGTCCTTCCGTTACATCTTAGGGTACCTATCTCTTATCCGCAACTCCTCCTAAACCCTTCAATGGATTTTCATGAAACTTTCTCACAATCTTTGTGATATATTGTAGATGTGCACCTCCTATTTAAAAATTTTTGGGAGCGGGAGATATTTTTTGTGAGCTTGTGACTCACAGTTTTTCTAGTTTTAAATTGTATTATAATATTACAATACTTAAAGCAAGCGCTAACACAGAACGGCGCAATTCAAGTACCGAGCAAGTCCATATATAGAACAAGTCCATATACAGAACAAGTGCATATATAGAGCAAGTTCATGTGCAGAGCAATTCCATATACAGAACAAGTCCATATACACAGCAAGTCCATGTTCAGAGCAAGTTCATATACAGAACAAGTCCATATACAGAACAAGTTCATATACAGAGCAAGTCTATGTATAATGCAAGTCCAGATACAGAGCAAGTCTATATGCAGAGCAAGTCTATGTTCAGAGCAAGTCTATGTGCAGAGTAAGTCTATGTTCAGAGCAAGTCTATGTGCAGAGTAAGTCTATGTTCAGAGCAAGTCTATGTGCAGAGCAAGTCTATGTTCAGAGCAAGTCTATGTGCAGAGCAAGTCTATGTTCAGAGCAAGTCTTTGTGCAGAGTAAGTCTATGTTCAGAGCAAGTCTATGTGCAGAGCAAGTCTATGTATAAAGCAAGTCCAGATACAGAGCAAATTGATGTAAATAGCAAGTCCATGTAAAGAGTACGTTCATGTATAGAGCAAGTGTATCTGCAGAGCAAGACCGTATACAGAGCAAGAGCAGGTCCATGTGCAGAGCAAGTCCATGTGCGAAGCAAGTCCATGTGCGAAGCAAGTTTATGTGCAGGGCAAGTTCATGTGCAGAGCAAGTCAATGTGCAGAGCAAGACCATGTACTAAGCAAGTCCATATAAAAAGCAACTTCATGTGCATAGCAAGTCTATGTAAAGAGTACGTACAAATACAGAGCAAATCGATGTAAATAGCAAGTCCATGTAAAGAGTACGTTCACATACAGAGCAAGTCCATGCGTAGAGCAAGTCCGTATACAGGGTAAGTCCAAGTGCAAAGCAAGTCCATGTATAGAACAATTTCACGTACAGCGCAAGTCCATATAAAGAGCAATTCCATCTACAGAGCAAGTCCATATACAGATCAAGCCCATATAAAGAGCAATTTCATATACAGACCAAGTCCATATAAAGAGCAAGTCCATAAAAAGAGCAACTCCATATAAAGAGCAATTCTTTATACAGAGTAAGTCCATATATAGAAAATAAGTTAGTACATATATATACAGAAATAGTCCATATAGATAGCAAGTTCATGTAAAAGTTCGTATACAGAGTAAGTTTGTGTATTGAGCAAGTTCAGGTGCAGAGGAGAGGGTTTATTTAATTATTTAAATGGCTACTTTTTAAAGACTTTAATCATTATGGCACACAAGAGGTAGAGATTAAAGTGCTGAAACTACTTGTCAAGACCAAAGGACAATCACTTGTTTATAGATCTAGAGTTCGAATCCATAGTTGTTAATACACGTTTGTTATCGAAGAGTAACACTTTAATGCTATGTTTTCTTTAAGGAAATAGTTGAGTTGATTTTGTATATAACTATAGTTTTACTCTAGTTTGGGAGTTGTGGCAGTTCTATATATACATGATACTGAAACTATAAATAATAGCTTTATTATTTTATACGTGTATTTTCTCAATCAACAGTTCAGATATTATTTTAAGATGGGGATTGATAAATGTACAAGTTTTATATAAAGAAAAAAAAAGAAATTGAAACACACACACACACTCTCTCTCTCTCTCTCTCTTGTTTAATTTCTAATGATGATGACCTAACGTGCTGTATGCTATAAAGTACATTATTAATCACCGTATGGTAGTCATGTCATTATTTGACTGTCAAATAACTATATACAGCTAATGACTCTGTAATGAATATTAAGGTCAAACGGGATCAACGAAAGAATGACCGTCGTCCGTCAAAGCTCCATCAAATAAGAAATATCGCCGGTCTTAAATTTTCAATGCAAAAAACATCGGAAGGGACAATGGCTTTTAAAACATCGTGAAAAGAAGACAAATAATTAAGTCTTCATTTTTTTAAATTTACAATATATATATATATATATATATTGAGAAGTTGTCATAAAATACGCATTCCCATCTTTTTATGTATTATAAAACGTTTGTACATGTATTTCAAAATAATGCTTTAGTGAGATGGATTTCGCAATATTTTGTTTATATTAAAATTTACTACACAACTTCATTCAACAGGTGTTACCACGGTATGTAGTATAGTTGTCGGATTGTCGTCGTGTACAGTAAAATCAATTCTATCACAATCGATACTTTCTATTTTTCAGAGTCCGTAATAATATAAATAATTATTTTTCAAACTGAAAATTAATTATTAAAAATCATAGACGTCTTACCAGTTTTTTCTTCAATTTTATCCATTGTTATGACAGTAAGGGATAAGATACCTGTCAGCTGAGCCGCCTATCTTAATGACTGGCTTTTAATTTCTATCCTTCTATATGACGTAGATGATGACCTACGGTTAATGTTCTTCGTAAGAAAAAATAATAATTAAAACAAATAAAGGAAACTTTTTTTTTAAATGAGGAAATTTAAACGTTTTCTAAACAATCCTATTTTCACCTTGGCTAGATGTAGACTAGCACTCTCCTCAGAGTACATATATATATATACATGACCAAGTGACCCCCTTCTATACCAGTATACTATAGACCGACCTCCCATTATAGGAACAATAAAATAGATATAAAAACAAAAATATGGAGACGGCTTATGTAATGTGACAGTATACTAGAAAGGCTGTATTACAGACAAAAGAAAAACTAAAAGAAAGAAAGTGTGTCTGATGATAGACAGAAAAGTGTACCTGAATGGACAGAAAAATAAAGAAAGTAAAAATGTACATGGATGGACAGAAAAAAGTAAGTGTATCTGAATGGAAAGAAAAATAAAGAAAGTAAAAATATACATGGATGGACAGAAAAAATAAAAGAAAGTAAAAATGTACATGGATGGAAAGAAAGTTAAAAGACAAGGAAATGTGATATAATTAATGATAAGAAAAGAGTAAAATAAGTATAAATTTACGAGAGAATAGTCTACATGTTGTATATAGAAAATGCTCAAAATATAAAAACTGTTTGCAAACACGTACGAATGACGTCAAATAAATAAAAAAAATGTTAACAAAAAATCTATATTAAATTGAAATATGTTTAACCAGAAAAGTACACGTGAACGCACGTGAAAGGTAATTCCGGGAGAAATCAAGCGGTATACATGTCGGCTTTCACGTTGTGTTTGGTTGTACTTTGATGTCTGAAGCCTTAGTCGATTCTCGACCCAGTCAGACAATGTTACCCCGGGCATCAGCACACACACACACACACACACACACACACACGCACACACACACACACACACACACACACACACACACTGTTTTTCCTTTACTAGTGTAATGTTCAATAAAACATGCTGTGTTTAAAAAGGGTAAAAGCTACTTCTTGTAGTCGTGCCAAACGGATTGTGCAATTTTTGAAGCCAGTATATTGTTGGTAAACAGGATTAATCAAATACCATAACAGTGCTAATTTTATCACTCTTTACATTGGGCACAAAGTCATATGCATATACATAGCAAAATAAATAAATAAATAAATAAATAAATAAATAAATAGTAATGTCCAAATAATGATGCAGATCAAATTTTAATACACTGATTTTCAAATGAACTAGAACACCTTCTTGTCTAAACTTTATAGCACCGTGTTCGTGTCCCTGGTACTCTTGACTGTGCTACATTACTGCATGCAACACCAATCTATTACATGTATTTTTAATTTTTAGAAAAGAAAGAAAACACAACTGCAACTTTTCAATTTCCAGGCAGTGACCGTTTTTTGAATGTATTTTATGATTAAATTCAAAAATGGTATATGACAATGCAGTAAAATCAGCTTAGGTAGTTGGACGTGTTTATGTGGTCACTGGGTCACTATACCTCGCATTGTACGTACGTCATTTATCTTTAAATAGGGGGACATAAAAAAGATATATACACATCAAGCAAATATAGCACAACAGAGGTTATCAGCCGTGTATCATATGGAAATTATTGCCGACAATGTCCGGTCTGGAACTATGTCCAAAACCACAAGAATAACTAGAAATCAGAAACCGCAGGAATGACAACAAACCGCTACTATATGTACATGTACTTACCCTGTTTCACAATCATTCCTTTACTAAGACTTTCCGTAACTTAAATTTGGCAATCCTTTTGTAACTACGGATACATGTAGATGTTTTAGGCTTAAGCGATCCTCAAAATGACACCTTAAATTTCTGCAAATCTTAAAAATTAACAAATTTATTAATTTAGTTTTGATTTAAACAAATTTCAAATTTACCAGATTTAAATAAAGGAATATCCTAGTTAAGGAACGAATGTGAAACAAGGACCAGAATAGACATACAAAAAATCGCATTTACATGTACATTTAGGTCTGAATAAGTTATTGGATTCTTAAACTTGTATACTGTGCCCTCTTTATATATTTGGATTAAATTTTAAAGTCATATGATGGAAATTTTATTTTTGCATTTTATGAAAAACAATCATATTGTACATTGTATATCTACAGTTCGTGGTTGTCTTGCTAGATTTTGAACCCACATACCGTATTCTAAACAGCTGAACCTCTCTATATAATAGTACGATCATTCCTGAACATCGAGTCCATTTTTGAGGACAATGTCGGCATATGTATGACGGACGTGTTATTGTTGTTGGCCGATGGGCATGTACTGAGGTCAATATTTAGCAATATAATGATAATATAATAATTAGTACCCGACTCAAAAGTTGTAATGAATCAAATGGTGACAAACTGAAAAACTGCCCACTCCAAATAAAGTACCCCAATAATACAAAACCTACAAATTACTAACATTTGAAGTCTGTGTATATGTACATATGTAATTCTGTGTGTGTGTGTGTATGTGTGTTGTATAATCATTCAATGTCAGTTATTCCCGGGTTTCTACATTTTACTTTGCTGTGCATCATTTCCCGCCACTAAATACAGATGTATGGTATTCAACAAGTACCAGAATGAGCGTCAATGCCATTCCAAATAATCCTATATATAACGATAGATACGTCAATATTTTGGCTCGACGTAAGCTAACTTCAGCTTGACCTTCGTCACCGTCTTCAGACAGTCGTTTTGCCTGCAAATCATAAATTATATACATATAGTTATAGTATATGTAATTTCATTGCTTTTATACTCAACACATAAGGTTTAAAGTGCCAACACGTGATTTGTTAAATGTTCATATATATATATATAATAAAATTTCAATATTACAAGACCAGGTTTTTTATATATACGGTAACAAATACTGTTGATACTGGATAACCTTTCTAAATGTCCTATGAGAAAGTATATCGATATTCCACTAATAAAATTTTCTGACAATTTCTACGTTTTCCCCGTTTCAAGGGAGATAACACAAATAATAATTCCGACTGATGTTGATTTTGGAAAAGAATAAAAACCAGTGAAATTACGATAGTTTTCCATGGGATATTTCATTGTACACTATTATGTGCCAAGGCAGTGATCGTTTGGATTCCAAGTGTCAATAATAATCTAGGATGCAATGGATCTGCATAGGGAGGAGGGGGGGGGGGGCCTTGCAGCATGCTAATATCTTTTCCTCGCTCCAAATTCGAAAGAATGGTTTAATCGTCGTTTACCATTTCCTACGGTAAAAAAACAGGTTTAATATGCTACTTTTATATTACTCCCTGTTAAACCGATGTATAACGCAACATCAGAGGATCAATCAATCAATCAATCAATCAATCAATCAATCAATGACTATCTTACTTACCAAACCACTGTGGTAGCTCGGTTTATGTGTCTGAGGTCGTTGGTTCGAACCCCAGCTGAGTCTGACCAAGACTTGAAAATAGTTAGTGACTGTTCCTTCGCCAAGCATACGGTATTTAGAAATGAAAGTCTCGGGGTCCTTTGGAGGAGACCTTAAACACCGATGACCAGTACCGTAACTACCTATGAGGCAACCGAGGCAACTGCCTCGGTTAAAAATTCAACCAATTACTTTTTCGCACAGAAGCGATATTTTGAGAGAGACTGGGAGAGAGAAAGAGAGAGTTTCGATCGTTGTCATTATTTTTCCGGGATGTGATTGGGTTGCGATCTGTTGGCAATATATGGTTCCTATATCATTCCTGCTAATGTTGGTATACTAAACGCTGAAACCATGGCAAAGAATCAGTATGTCAGATAACAGACTGTGTGACATCGGTATCAAATATATCGAGAGATGATGACGCCGGATAGATTAAACCACTAGACGTCCTATAGCGATGGCTGGGTCCGGGGAATTCGACCAGGAGAATTGAACTGGCGTTTGAAGACTTCGATCCCAGAGTGAGACTTGGATATCACTAAATGATTTAATCATGTGATTGTCATATTGAAATTTGCATTATTATTTAATTTGTCATTTTGGTAACTAGCTGTATTGCGGAACTGTGAGTGTCTGATTACGACATTTTACGTCTTGTCTTGTGTAAATGTATCAAGTGATCTTGCTTATGAAAACGCAGAAATATTTTTAAAAAATACAGGTTAAATGATAGACCTATATTGTCTGATACACGCCCACCTACAATTAAAACTGGTTTAGTTTTGAGCTTTTTCTGTATTATAATACCTTCCTTACATGTAACTTTGTTGGTCCAGTGGCACTATATGCCATTATATATATATTGATCTTCAATTCTTGCCTCGGTTTATTTAAGAGCCTGGTTACGGTACTGATGACCCGTGTCACGACAGGTGTGACATGTTAAAGAACCCCCCCACTACATACATTACCCCCGAGTACACTGCAAAGGTAAAAATTTTGCCACTTCACTTATAGCTGGTGACGTCTCGATATAAATGAAATATTTCTGATTGGAACGTAAAACCTCATTCAATGAATCAATCTTACCTTTCTAGCAGCTAATACTGCAAAAATTCCCGTCGGGAAGAAACAACATACACAAGTAAATAATGCCAGTTTGATATCTCTGTTATAGCTCAAAGCTTTGTCCGTTAACTGTAATATAACGTAACTATTTTAATTTAATTAGTAATTTAAATAGTAATGGTGGTGGTGGTGGTGAGTCGTCGGCATGGTGCTTTACACGGAGGCGCTTACCCTTCCGGAACACCCGGTTTCACTTCTCTAGTGTTAGTTCACATGTTTAACTTAATTTGCCAGTTTTCAAAGCTTTTACTTTGCTTTTGGGTTATGATTTGAACATTGATTGCTATGGGTTTTTTAAATTATTATTTCACGTGTATGAAATATAATGGGTCGGCGGAAATGTTTACCAGTAGAAAACCGCCGATCTTTTTAACGAGGACCTGCACGTTGGGATCGAACCCACTGTGTGTCCGTGTTTCGGTGCTTAAGTTAACTCGCCAAATTAACAATGTCTCTTGTTAGTATTATTTAATATGTACCATTAATAAATCTTGTCAATTTCATTTCAAATATGTTTAATCTCGTGTTATTCAAATTAACATAAATAATACATATAAGAACTACCACTTGGACTTGAGGAAATTGTATATATACAAGTATTATCAATCATTAAGTTTTATACCAGACATGAAAAACAGTAAAATCCAGGATTTTTACTAGTAAAATTCGATATCCGGCTTTTTCCTCGTAAAAACTTTATTCTGCTTTTTACTGGATTAAAAGTAACTTACCACTGCCTTGCTATCTGCCTTCGTTATTTGACTATCCGTCGACAAGTAACTTACCACTGCCTTGCTATCTGCCTTCGTTATTTGACTATCCGTCAACAAGTAACTTACCACTGCCTTGCTATCTGCCTTCGTTATTTGACTATCCGTCGACAAGTAACTTACCACCGCCTTGCTATCTGCCTTCGTAATTTGACTATCCGTCAACAAGTAACTTACCACTGCCTTGCTATCTGCCTTCGTAATTTGACTATCCGTCAACAAGTAACTTACCACTGCCTTGCTATCTGCCTTCGTAATTTGACTATCCGTCGACAAGTAACTTACCACTGCCTTGCTATCTGCCTTCGTTATTTGACTATCCGTCGACAAGTAACTTACCACTGCCTTGCTATCTGCCTTCGTTATTTGACTATCCGTCGACAAGTAACTTACCACTGCCTTGCTATCTGCCTTCGTTATTTGACTATCCGTCGACAAGTAACTTACCACTGCCTTGCTATCTGCCTTCGTTATTTGACTATCCGTCGACAAGTAACTTACCACTGCCTTGCTATCTGCCTTCATTATTTGACTATCCGTCGACCCATCAGGATTAGTGCCTTCAATCACATATTAAAACAATTATAGTCAAAATCACTGTGTTTGTGACAATGAATAACGCTTTATTCATATAAAAAAAATTAAATAAACTATTATTTAGTTTGATATTGTTTATTTATATTACTTAACCTAGTGGTAACTGAAAAACCACTGCGGTAGCTCAGTTGGCAGTGTGTACGCTCCGTAAGTGGGGGTTCGGTCCACGGCTGAGTCTGACCCAAAACTTAAAAGTTGGTAGTGACTGTTCTTTCGCCAAGCACTCGGCATTACGAAATGAAAGTGATGGTTCTTTCGGATTGGAACTTAAAATAAACGAGGTCCCGTGCCATGTGGGGTTGGCACGCTAAAGAACCCTGCTGTATAATGCCATCAGCGCAACGCACAGGAAAAATATCTGCACCTTTGCCTAGCTGGCGACGTCTCGAAATAAGTGAAATATTCTTGACTGGGACGTTAAACACCATTACACAACTCGTAACTGAAAATCTGTATGCGCATCTGTGATTGTTATTAAGTATTTCTGTAGAAAGTAAAATGTTGGCGCTTTGGAGATTTTACATGGCGAAAATAGCAATGTTTACACCGGAAGTGTTGTCCTTGGTAACGTTTTACGCCATATGCTCAACAGTCCGATTTTTCAACAGGTGAAATCCCAGCAGCTTGAACATTTTATTTCGTACAGAAATATTCTACGCCTATCCCGGATGTAAATACAGCTGATTTGTTTATTTTGGTTTGCGTAGTTCAATGTCACAAACACAGTGATTCGAACAGTAGCTTATAAAGTATTTTAAAACTAAAACACAGTAGAAAATTGGGTTGGCAAAGAATGTCCAAATACTCGACCACTATTTATAGACAAATTATGTGGTAAAAAATCATTAGTTTTAATACTTTCAAGTTATTCAATAGTTTTAATAGTTTCAATCGATTGTTTATAAGGTATTTTTTGTAAAAAAATAAATCACCGAAAGTTAAACATGAAATACGCCCCGTATTTGTCGGGTTTATGAGATGATCGAACACATGTCCCTCATATAAGTCTGTTAGTCAGGGTAGCTTAAAATAATACAACCAACATTAAGAGGTGCTTTTGTTATGTTTACATGTTTGTTTTGTTAGAATGTAATGGGAAAACACTGATGCTAGTAGCATTTGGGAACGCTGTCTAGCAAAATCTCTGGCAATGGCATCCAACTTATATTTTTGATTTGACTTTTCTATGTATATGTATTCAAAAGTATCAAGGATATATACAGCCCTATAAAAAATCAAGAATTTTATAAAGTGAATGGGTGACATTTTCGGATATTTTACTATTTTAAAATCGGTTTCTGAATGTTAATTATCCCCAGTAACAATCCATGAATCAAAATAACATGATCATACATAGTAACAGTAGGATGTTAAACATGATCGTGGGCGCTTTCAGGGCATCAAGCACAAAAGAATAAAAATAGGAAAATAGGCGTTTAAGAAAGCAAAAAGAAAAAAAGGGAAAAAGAAAAAGAAACAACAAAAATAAACATTCTTATTGAAAAAAACACAAAGAAAAATGTCAGTTAAGGAATGATTGTGAAACCAAGGCCTGTGTTAGCATAATGAAAAATGTCAAGAAATCAGAATTATCAATCTTATCAGAAACATGTCTCTGATCTTATAATGGTTAGATTATTGAAAAATAAAACGTATTACGGGCTAAAATATCTGGTAAAAATTTAACTTACAATTACCAATCTCCATAATGATAAAGCAATAAGAACGTAGTATACATGTAAGCAAAATTTAAGTGTGAAATCCGGGCAGGAACTAACAATTTCCTTTTTGCATTGCTTGCATGCAAGAGTTATTTCCCATTGTATGCTCAACCCACTCAGTGTAATTATAACACGGTAATCCATAACGCGGTATAGGCAAACATCATTGACCTGACCGTTTGACCTTTCATTAGGAATATTTATGTAGGAGGGTCTACCCAATACATGGGTAGTGTTAGGATTCACAGTTAATTATAATATACATGTATCGCCAAGGTACATGATTATAGTTCGCATTACGTAGAGGAAATAAGTAAACGTGGTCCCTATTTATAAATGCACTCGTCCATAATGAATATTTTAATCAAAGGTCAAGCGGACAGGTCAATGTTGTTTGCCTGTATTGACACCTTTTGTCTATAATACAATCGTCCGTGTTTATACACACTCTGTCTCTGACGGACTAACGGGCGTCAGAGTTAAATACAAATAAAATCAGAAAAATTGAGATGATTCTAATGAAGTCAACAGTTTACTATAAATTGCAAATGTTAAAAAGTTATTTTATGTTTTTAAAGTCAACTTGGATACACTGACAATCAACAGTTCCATTTTTCTTTCATTCTAAATTCTTATTACATACGTGGTGGTACGTATAGTTAGACAGGAGGTGCCTACCCTTCCGGAGCACCCAGTCTCACTTCCCTAGTGGAAGTTCATGGGTTTAACTTAAGTTGCCAGTTTTAAAGGTTTTTACTTTTCTTTTGGATTGTGATTTGCATATGGATTGCAGTGATGTAGCGTGCATATAAGCCAATAATCCTCTGCTTGCACATATTTTTTGAAAAGTTTTAACATGAATTCAATCTATCATGTGTCATTCTGCTAATTGTCGTTTACAATATACAAACGGCTTCCTGTCTTTATAAACTGTAGACATGAAAAAAAACAGCAAAATCTTGTAAAACTATGTTCAATTTTTTTCTAGCTTTAACACTGTCTCTGAATAAAAAAGATCAAAAACCTAATTTGAATTCTCTTTGTACTCATGTATTGTTTTAAAATGCAGAAAATGCACCAAATCACTTTTTTCAAAATTTTCAGAGGGAGCTTACCCCCAGACACCCCTTGCGTGCACTCGTTGGCACCAGGCTTGCACATTTATTCTTTTCTGGCTACGCCGCTGTTGGTCAGTTGGTTGTTTTATTATACCGCCTCCCAACGATTCTCAACAATTTAAATCTAGTAATTCTAACTGAGTCACTCTTTTGTACATATTACTCTTACTTTCTAAACCCTAATAATCCACATCTTCTGTTCTGTTATTTTCAACCTCTTTTTTGTTGTTTAACTTTGCTAACTATTAGCTACTCTCTTTTGTATATATATCTCTCTTTCACTCATTTCTCTTTTTTTCATTTTGTTTTTTCATTGTTCTTTGTTTTCGTTCTGTTTTATATTGTTTTTTTCTCTTCTTCTTCTTTTTTTCTACATTTATTTTTCAATATTCCAACAAAAATGAATTTTTCAAATTTTTAGTAGTTACAATTATATTATCATAATTATTGGCATAACACTAGTCATTATTATTATTATTAATAATAATATTATTATTATTATTAATATCATTATTATTATTATTACATTGTTTATTATTATTATTATTCATTGTGTATTATTATTATTATTATTATTATTATTATTATTATTATTATGAATGTTATTTTTGTTATAGTTATTTATATATTATGTACTCCGACTAAGGAGAGGACTTATATAGGCAATGCCTGCTGTCCAATCCTTTTTCAGCATTTTTTTCTGAATAAAATATTGTTTAAATTAAATACCGCCTCCCCCGCACTTGTACTAGTTTGAGGGGGTATATACATGTAGGAATCACCGTGTCTGCGTGTAAAATCGTGTCTGGGTCATATCTCATAGTTGTTTTGGATGACTGTCATAAAACTTCACATGAAGGTGTGTCATTACCGTGGAAAGGTCAAGATCTCATAAAAAGATATGTTAGGGTTGGGCGTAGAGACAAATCTAGCTGATATCTGTATTATATGGATTAATCTATGAATAAGACCGTGTATGCATGTGAAGTGCGCCGGAGTATGTTTTATGGCTGTCTTGTAGCGCGCACTCGTGGCGACTTTTAAGGTGCTAGCTTACCGAGCCAGTACATCGCATGTATACAAGCGTACCACTCCCCAGCCAGTCACATTATACTGACTCTGGATGAACATGTAAAGGCCAATGGCAAGGAAAATTCACTTTCCCATATGTGGTTTTAGCGGACAGACCCCGGATTTGTAGACTGACGTCTTGACCATTAGGCCACCGCTAAATGTTACACCTCGTGAACATTTTCCTATCTAACTGCGACACATCCTTCATGAATTTTTCACAATTGTAGCTTTTAATTAAATATATGAGGGATGACTGAAAAGAAAACGTCTGTTGATATATTATTAAGAAAATGATCGTCATGAGTACACTATCTTTCGGAAAATATATGCCAAAAGTGTTAAGTTGGTTGTAAAGAGACCTTAAAAACCGATGCCCGTGTCACGACAGGCGTGGCACTTATATAACCCTCTTGAGCGCATTGCAAAGATAGAATTTTCTGTCACCTAACATATAACTGGTGATATATCGATATAGTGAAACAATTTTTATTGGAACGTTAAATCCCAATCGTGAACGTCGGAGTAATTTCCTCTGATATGATTATATACATTAGGTCACTTTGGCCTGGTTAACATTGAGTCTGCTGAGGGATACAGTTCCTATTGGACCTTTAGTTAACATTAAGTCTGCTGAGGGATACAGTTCCTATTGGACCTTTAGTTAACATTGAGTCTGCTGAGGGATACAGTTCCTATTGGGCCTTTAGTTAACATTGAGTCTGCTGAGGGATACAGTTCCTATTGGGCCTTTAGTTAACATTGAGTCTACTGAGGGATACAGTTCCTATTGGGCCTTTAGTTAACATTGAGTCTGCTGAGGGATACAGTTCCTATTGGACCTTTAGTTAACATTGAGTCTGCTGAGGGATACAGTTCCTATTGGGCCTTTAGTTAACATTGAGTCTGCTGAGGGATACAGTTCCTATTGGGCCTTTAGTTAACATTAAGTCTGCTGAGGGATACAGTTCCTATTGGGCCTTTAGTTAACATTGAGTCTGCTGAGGGATACAGTTCCTATTGGGCCTTTAGTTAACATTGAGTCTGCTGAGGGATACAGTTCCTATTGGGCCTTTAGTTAACATTAAGTCTGCTGAGGGATACAGTTCCTATTGGGCCTTTAGTTAACATTAAGTCTGCTGAGGGATACAGTTCCTATTGGACCTTTAGTTAACATTGAGTCTGCTGAGGGATACAGTTCCTATTGGGCCTTTAGTTAACATTGAGTCTGCTGAGGGATACAGTTCCTATTGGACCTTTAGTTAACATTGAATCTGCTGAGGGATACAGTTCCTATTGGGCCTTTAGTTAACATTGAGTCTGATGAGGGATACAGTTCCTATTGGGCCTTTAGTTAACATTGAGTCTGCTGAGGGATACAGTTCCTATTGGACCTTTAGTTAACATTGAGTCTGCTGAGGGATACAGTTCCTATTGGGCCTTTAGTTAACATTGAGTCTGCTGAGGGATACAGTTCCTATTGGACCTTTAGTTAACATTGAGTCTGCTGAGGGATACAGTTCCTATTGGGCCTTTAGTTAACATTGAGTCTGCTGAGGGATACAGTTCCTATTGGGCCTTTAGTTAACATTGAGTCTGCTGAGGGATACAGTTCCTATTGGGCCTTTAGTTAACATTGAGTCTGCTGAGGGATACAGTTCCTATTGGGCCTTTAGTTAACATTGAGTCTGCTGAGGGATACAGTTCCTATTGGACCTTTAGTTAACATTGAGTCTGCTGAGGGATACAGTTCCTATTGGGCCTTTAGTTAACATTGAGTCTGCTGAGGGATACAGTTCCTATTGGGCCTTTAGTTAACATTGAGTCTGCTGAGGGATACAGTTCCTATTGGGCCTTTAGTTAACATTGAGTCTACTAAGGGATACAGTTCCTATTGGGCCTTTAGTTAACATTGAGTCTGCTGAGGGATACAGTTCCTATTGGGCCTTTAGTTAACATTGAGTCTGCTGAGGGATACAGTTCCTATTGGGCCTTTAGTTAACATTGAGTCTGCTGAGGGATACAGTTCCTATTGGGCCTTTAATTAACATTGAGTCTGCTGAGGGATACAGTTCCTATTGGGCCTTTAGTTAACATTGAGTCTGCTGAGTGATACAGTTCCTATTGGCCCTTTAGTTAACATTGAGTCTGCTGAGGGATACAGTTCCTATTGGGCCTTTAGTTAACATTGAGTCTACTGAGGGATACAGTTCTTATTGGGCCTTTAGTTAACATTGAGTCTACTGAGGGATACAGTTCCTATTGGGCCTTTAGTTAACATTGAGTCTGCTGAGGGATACAGTTCCTATTGGGCCTTTAGTTAACATTGAGTCTGCTGAGGGATACAGTTCCTATTGGGCCTTTAGTTAACATTGAGTCTGCTGAGGGATACAGTTCCTATTGGGCCTTTAGTTAACATTGAGTCTGCTGAGGGATACAGTTCCTATTGGACCTTTAGTTAACATTGAGTCTGCTGAGGGATACAGTTCCTATTGGGCCTTTAGTTAACATTGAGTCTGCTGAGGGATACAGTTCCTATTGGACCTTTAGTTAACATTGAGTCTGCTGAGGGATACAGTTCCTATTGGGCCTTTTTTTTTTTACTTAACGGAGTTCGTAACAATATAACATCTTACACTCTTTACCATTGTTTCTTGTTTTTTATAAATTAGGAATTACCCCTAACACAAAATAGGACTAATGTGAGATAAACTTGGCCAATATGAAAACACGTTTTACTAAAACAAATGGCTGGTCACATTTCTCTCAAAATCCAAACCAAAACTCTGTCCTGGTTACAATGTATGTTTATGTCGTGTGGAAAACTTGCCTTTGTATGAAAAATACAAAATAATAATAAAATAACCTAAAATGCATCACGCTATACACATTTTAACTTGAAGTTTGTCTACGACCCATCTCTCTGTTAGGAGCAAATTTAAATAAAAAGCGGGTACTTAAATTATTTATGTTTTAATGTTTGAAATGTTAAAAAATAAAATCATTCTTAAACAGGTACCTTTCATATTTTCCCATTTATTTGGTCCTCACGGGTGTGTCATAGTGGTACTCGCTGCAACACTAAATAATATCATACTTTAATCGAGTCATATTTTAGGCTATTTTAATAGCATTGTAGTTTTCATACAAATCATCTTTTCCACTACGTGAAATATAATAAGCATACTTTTTAACCAGGAAACAGATTTGATTTTTGTACTTCCAACTTATAGATTTTTCAAAGCAAAAGCCATTACATATATATTTATTATAAAAATGAAGTTAAATTTTCTTTTTGTTATTGAAGTATGAAAGAATTTATAATTGAATTTATATTTTTTAAAAAAACAACAACAAATAAGTGTATGTGATACTTTTACAACTTATGTGTAATGTGATTGGGATGTAGGTCAGAAAAGTAGTTCCGGCAATGAAAGTTGGAGAGTAGCCAATTCTGTCATGGAAAAATAACACAAAAGATCTGACCAATCAAAATGCTTGAAACAAACGAAAATTGAATTATATATATATATATATATATATATATATATATATATTATATATATATATATATATATTATTATATTATAAAACCGTATTACTGGCAAAAGCCGAGTATGTTTAAATTAATACAGTTATTAAGCGGCAATAATGTCAAAGAGCTTTGTAATTTTGGTATGTTCTTAAGAAAATCATTTTCACTGCGTTCTAACCAGCAATCTTAATCAAATTGTACTATTCTTATTGTTATGATATGATATATAACTTATGTTGTAAAACACTGTCAGGGCCGTAACTACTACAGAGATTTTTCCAAATTCTGCGTAATTAAATCCAAAATATCCAAATAAATTACTGATAAAAACCTATGAGTTTGTTAATTTGTAAATCTTTGTTGACGAAGAAGCTATGAGTCGTCTGAAAGTCTGGAACAGAGCTACTATGACAGGAGATCGGTTCTGTAATCTTGCCATGTTACACATCCATCGTGATGATGGCATTGGAAATGTTTTTCCAAAGAAAATTCTTAAGAAATGGGACAGCACAGGAACTCGCAAGATCCCACTTGCATTTGAACAATTAGACTAGAGTCTGATATTTATGTCAATTATGACATGTATTAAATTCAGATTTAACTTTGGATTAATGTTATTTTTTTAAATTTTATGTAGTAAATTAGAATATACAGCATAAAGAACAGGTTATATAGTTTTTGCTGCATCCGACTGTCTGTCTGTCTGACTTTCTGCTTTACAGAATTATTCAATGTGAACCATAATAATTTCTGAAAGATTATCATTTCTGGTTTCCTTGGGGGTTGTTAATCCAGTGAGTCACTAAATATATAAGGGCCAACGACGTAATCAAAATGTTGTACATATTTCGAAGCAAATTTTGCATTTAAATTGAGGGAAATGACAGGATTTTGTGTCAAAAATATCAAAATTTTCCGCACCCCCCCCCCCCCAGCTCGACGTGCCAAAGGCGCGTCCGGCTTGCCTTGCCCACAAATCAATCCTAGTTACGGCCCTGACTGTACATTTTGTACCACTGTTTACATGTACACTGATGGATATTAATATTCAAACTAATAAAGTAATGATAATAATAATAATATATATATATATAATAAAACAAAAATGTATATCGATAACTATTATTTTTTGTTTGAACTGTGTACATTCGACTATTTGTCAGTCAGCGCGGAAAGTCCGTCATTTGATGTTCACCATCACTATTTTTAATAATAGGACGAATAATACACCACACGTATGACAATCACAGCTGTTATCCAGATTATACCAAACAATATACTAGCAATACTCAGATTTCTGGCAGTGCTTGAACTTTTTCTAGCAGCTTCTAAATCCCCATTTGCAGCAGATGATTTTGCCTGTAAAACAAAAACATACATTCCAGTTAAATATATCTCAAATTACTTATTGGTATCACTGCAATGATGTCAATTTTTAACTTGTATGATCCTAAACATTATTGTCATATACCATACTTTGGATGTACTGAATGATATTTATATGACATAACCATTTCCATCATCATATAGTGCTTATTGCATCCATCTGTGTCATGTATTCTTGTGCACACTACGCTGAAAAAATAGTCAAAAAAAAAAAAAACAAAAAAAAAAAAAAAAAAAAAAAACAAAAAAACAAAACAAAAAACATATACAGTATATTAAATAATGTATACTATGTATACTATAGTTTATCATTATAATTTAGACATCTTGCTTGATACAACTTCGAAATTTCGAATGTTTTATCAAGGACATAATTCTTCGATCTTTTTAAATTTCATTTTTTTTATAATTTATATGAATAAATTTTAACAAACTTTTTCGATAAAAGTTTTTAGAGAAATAAAATTTGCTCTTTTTGTTAACTTGTTCTAAAGGCAAGCATTTAAAATAACTTTATTGTGTCAAAAATGACATTTTTCGGAAAATCAGCATATCCGAAATGTTTCATGCGTTGCTCAATTGATAAATTAAAACATCTTTAATTTTAATAAAGTTTCGTTTTGTTTCAAGATGGTAGTGTTTTAGAACTTATGGAAAATACCATATAACAATTTAAGTATGTAAGTTTTCGTGATAATTACCAACGACCGCCATTGCCGTTGGTCAGGGGAAATAACTCTCACACTGACTAGATATTGAACAGGATGGACTATATTTTGGCATCACGTAATTAGCATCAGTGAATGGAATTTGCAGAAACTAGTGAGTGTTATTAGTACAATATTTTTTCTCATCGAGAAAAGATATCCTGGTATTCCCCGCCTTAATTTTGACCGATACTTTAAGTATTCTGAGCAACACGTGTCTTTTAATAGGACGTCATTCGAACAGGAATTCAATGTTCATATCAACCCTTAATAATACAAGTAATAAACAAATGACGAGAAATGTGTAATACAGGAAATCACAACAATGTCAGCTTTATTGGAAACAAATCATAGGAAAGTTATCCAAATGATGGAAAATTATCATGGCTTATTTCTGACATCCAGATAATTTCTGTCGACATAAAAAATCTCGACATGTTGACAAGTCAAGAAAATATGCTGGAAAGATGTGATAGTAAAATAAAAAGTTGAGATAAATAAGACGACGTGTCGAAATATTTACTATTGTTAATTGACTAATCGTAATATTAAGTCAGCATGTCGAAATAAAAATTATCTGGATGTCAGAGATAAGCCACCATATATATTGACTTAAACCGAACAGAATTTCCAACTTGTTTACCAAAGGAATCTATTATCATAATTTATGCGAAATTTTTTACCCAGTTCCTTTCTGTTTTATGGCAATTTATCAAGAGTAATGGTGTTTAACGTCCCAGGCAAAGATATTTCACTTATATCTAGACGTCGCCAGTTGTAGGCGAATGTGCAGAAATTTTGTCTGGCATTATACGGCAGGGTTCTTTATCGTGCTAAGCCCACCGTGACACGGGACCTCGTTTATTTTAAGTTCCCATCCGAAAGAACCGTGACTTTCATTTCGTAATGCCGAGTGCTTGGCGAAAGAACAGTCACTACACACTTACAAGTCTTGGGTCAGACTCGGCTGGGGATCGAACCCACGACCTCCAACTTACGGAGCGAACACTCCACCAACTGAGTTACCGCAGTGGTAGAGATATCCATCTTACAACATGCAAAAGTGGAAAAGGGATGTGATACTAAACGATATACCGGTAGCAGCTGTACATAACAGACGCGATATTGCAATTGTTTGAAACCATAAATGAACCCTTCGGATGATAAATATAAATGATTCGTACAAAAAGATTATGGGAAAAACTATACCCAGTACCAGATCTATACCTTATTATATCCAATATTGTTCATTAAACACAGGGTTAGCTCTGGCATTCGCCAATTTAGCCAAATACTCAGTTTTCACAATTTCTGGCTTAAAAATAGACATTTACTAATATTTTTGCTCCATTTGTTTATAATCTTATCATGAGGTAGACTGAAATCACACATTTAAAAAGTTTGAAAAAGCAAAACAAATGTTACAAACTGTTAATCAAGAGCAATCTATACAGCAGATTAGAAGTTCAACAGTTCTACATTTGAGGAATTCTTGTCACTTTGAGTTTAGTTTTTCTGGCTCTTTGACCAGTGATTTTGTTTGCTTAAAATTACTTCCGAATAAAGGGAAAAATGACTAGATTTCCCCAAAATATAAACTCTCTCTCTCTCTCTCTCTCTCTCTCTCTCTCTCTCTCTCTCTCTCTCTCTCTCTCTCAAGTACTTACATTTGATGCGGCCACTATAGCACAGATACCAACTGGCCAGCAACAACACAAACAAGCAAATACGGCCAGACCCATATAATTTCCAGGTGGTTGTTCGTTTGTATATACAACGCCTTGAGCTGGGTAAGGCTGAGTAATCACCTGAAAATAAATAGATAAATATAATAATAATAAATAAATAAATAAATAAACAAGGTGTTCAGTGAACACTATCCCCCGCAGTGGTGAACATCAGTGAATTCAATACAAAGTGAAACTAAAGTATAGATACACTGAATTAGGTAAACTAAAAACATTACAGAAAACCTGTTATATATTTTAATAACTTGAGTTCTATTTTCTATGTTTAAAAGGATGATACCCAAAACGCCGAGCTATCCGCCTATAGGATTCAAAATTTAAAAGTATCTTGAATACATATTGAAAGTGAAAAAACCTAAAGCTACTATCATTATGTAAAAGTTTAGATGGTAAAAATATCAGTAAAATATTGCATTATTTGTTTAACTCATGTAATCCATTAGGTTTGTCTCCGTAGAACTCTATACAAACATGGAACAAGTCAGTGAAAATCAGCACGTTTTTTAATAAATACATAATAATACATAAATAACATAACAGAAAGAAAGACATACACGCATATTTGTTTTATGTATACAATATATATATAACGACATTACAATTCAGTTTAAGGCCACTTGTCATTTCCCGTGTGTTTCGTGTATGTTGAACACGTACTAGTAAATAAAATGCCAAAAACTTTTCTAAGTGCATTCGTCGCACGAAGAAAGGCCATAGACGAAAAGTCGGGGTAGGTTTCATATGTGATGAATGTCACTAGCTGGACACGACTGAATATTATGAACCTGCGGTTTGTCGAATAAGAATATTTTATAGTTAAAGTAGAGAAATTGATTTTGATTATACAAATGGCCTTTCTGATGATGACTATTATACATTTACTTTACGTAGCATCTTGTAACAAAGGTTATATCAGTAAAGTCCACAGCACTAAGTCTAAAAGCTTTGCGTTAGGACTGCTCTTCAAACTGGTCTTTATCATGAACTCTTAGAAACACTATTTGTCTGTAAAATGCTCCACGGGTGTCAAGCATGCTCTCTGAAGCACGGGTGGCTCTAACAACTTGCGTTTCTTTAATGCCTTCTATCACTGATTTCATCTTAATACAAGTATGATGGCCTAAATCAAAGTATTCTGCAATGAAATCACACTGACATGCCAATAGACACAACGTATGTACGCATTATGACGCAAAACAAAACAAGTCATTGTGACACCTGAGTTTTTGTTTTTGTGCTAGCAAAGTAATGGCAGTGACAGTAGCGCTACACTTTGGCATTTAAACTATGTAGACAGCTAACTACCCAGTAAAGTCAGCTTCCACACACGTCAATATAAAAAACAAAAAATGTTATTCATATGCAACGTATATATTTACACAGAGATTTATTTGTACTTGGCCTCGCAGTAGTGACGGGTATAGAGGCCTGAAAAGGGTGTAACCTAGTTTCTTGCGTATATATTCCTATAGGCGGATAGCTCGGCGTTTTGGGAATCATTCTTTCAACAAAATTGGTACATAAATAAGGCTGTAATGTGCATTTATATAGGTTTTTGCTATTTATAGTAATGGTGGCCATCTTGGATATGCTATAAGGCTGTCGAGCTATTCCATACCACTCACCACCATAATAAATCAACTGACCAAGTTTCAGCTCAATTGGATGACTAGTTTTCTTTTAAATGCATGTAAACCAAATAATTCATGAACACACACAAAATCAACAAAATTCGGTACATAAATTAGGCTATAATGTGCATTTATAAGTTTTTGCTATTTATAGTAACAGCGGCCATCTTGGATATACTATAAGGTTGTCAAGCAATCCCACACCACTTATAACCACAATAAATTAATTGACCATGTTTCAGCTCAATCAGATGTACGGTTTTCTTGTAAATGCACGGATACCACGAATCAGGTGAAAAAGTCTATTTTTAGTAACGGCGGCCATTTTGAATGCACGATTTCTCTGTCAAGCAATCCCACACCACTTATCATCATAACAAATCAACTAACCAAGTTTCAGCTCAGTCAGATGTACGGTTTTCTTTCAAATGCACGGAAACCATGAATTGGGAGAAAAAGTCTATTTTTAGTAACGACGGCCATCTTGGATACACGATTGGATGCATGATTATGCTGTCGAGCAATCCCACACCCCTCACCACCATAACAAATCAACTGACCAAGTTTCAGCTCAATCAATTGTACGGTTTTCTTTCAAATGCACAGAAACCATCAATTGGGTGAAAAAGTCTATTTTTAGTAACGGCGGCCATCTAGAATGCACTATTACGCTGTCGAGCAATCCCACACCACTCACTGCCATAACAAATCAACTGACCAAGCTTAAGTTTCAGCTCAATCGGATGTACGGTTTTCTTTCAAATGCATGGAAATCATGAATTGGGTAAAAAGGTCTAATTTTAGTAACGGCGGCCATCTTGGATGCACGATTACGCTGTCGAGCATCCCACACCACTCACCATCATAACAAATCAACTGACCAAGTTTCAGCTCAATCGGATGTACAGTTCTCTTTTAAATGCACGGAAACCAATTGGGACACACACACACACACACACACACACACACACACACACACACACACCGGTATTACTATATCCCCCCTCACCACTGGTGGCGGGGGATAATAAATAAACCACGACAGCGAATATGGCATGTGTTTCACACTAGTCACGTTCACTTAGCCCCAGTTTTCTCATTTTCAAAATCCATGTATAAATGTACTGCGTAATATCCAGTGAATGCTTTGGAGAGAGAGAGAGAGAGAGAGAGAGAGAGAGAGAGAGAGAGAGAGAGAGAGAGATGAATTAATAATTATTAACTTACCACAGCACTATGTTGTTGTCCATCTGCGCCTTTATAAGCATAATTATCATGATGACCTGGTTGATATTTCGCCGATGGATGTTGTGGGATCTGTGATTGGCTCTGTGTGTAGCTTGGAAGAGGTGTTTGTACTTTGGCTGGAGCAGATAAAATTAAATGCAATTTGGGTTTTTTTAATAGTAAACAAGTAAACATTTTATTAAAGTGTCATATATCATAGTTACATATATCTAAATACATCTATACAATAAAACAATTTTAAAAATTTAAAATGAAAAATAACATATTCTTGAAATCGTACCATGAAACTCAGCCAAATATGACTTACGAGACACTAAAATACTTAAAACTATAGCAAAATTTAAAAATATATACACAAAAGTTAGGTTTTTTTTAAAAAAAAGAATTAATTGTTGATGGATAGATAATATGTAAATTTTACCTTAGAATACTGTTATTACGTCTTTTAAACATATTATGTACAACACTGGCTAAAAGCGCTTGAGTGTCGCCATTCTTCATTAAAATGAAAATATTATCATTATCACTTAAATGAGTAAAACCTGGATAAAAACGAGATATATTACGGCAAAATCTTCTTTAATTATACTTATTCCTAATTAATCGGAAGCAGTATTTAATATGACAAAATATGTTCAAATATTTTTAAGAGTAAAATTTTGTATAAAAAACCGTAATTCAGTTAATGATTAAAAAAATCATTTAACCACAATTAAACGAATTTTTATTTTCTTACTTATTTCGAATTCGGTTTTTAAAAAAACTCTATGGTAAATATAATTTTTATTTACAAAATTCTAATTTAATTCTATTTATTTATTTATTTATTTATTTATCGCATTTAGTAGTGTACTTACACATTTTCCTTCTCTTTATAAATAAGATATAAACGTGCAAACTTTTTAATGTATATAAATATTCGTTTTCATTTCCAATCTTACAGGGAGTTTTTATAAGTGAATATTTTGTAATGAATTGCAAAACTCGGGATTTCGTAATTTCTCTATCTTATCAATACTATACATTCCTCTGTATCCAATAAATAATGTGTATTCACCATTTCGAAAACACAAAGTCTCGCGTCTACCGAAGTCTCGTTTAAGTCTCGTGGGGGGGGGGGGGGGGGGCAAGTCCAACAGGTTACATTGAGATGCGGTTACGCTGTCGAAAATTGTGAATTAGTAGTTCTTCGTTATCGTTTCACCAACAATTATGACGAATAAAAGAAATAAAATAATACAGAAAGTGAAACAGTGTGTATTAATCATTTATTTGTAGAAATTATTTAAATTACAGCAACCAAAAAGGAAACCGAAAGTTGACACGGCTGTTAAAAAAAAATGTCTACGTTTGTAAATTTATCTGTAGTTGATATATCTTTCCTATGTGTCAAATAAAGTGGTATATAAATAAGTAAAAACAGTTTATTAGTTGAGAGTAAGAACTAGTAATTGTTTCTATTTAAAAAAAAAAATAACAACTCACTTGCCATAGTACAACTTTTCCTCATCGATAGACCCCGAATTGCTCAAGTTCCGATTTACAGTAATTAAATTATGAAGGAACGTGAATAAAATCGTTGAAAAAGTATTTTTACCATTAAACCATCATTTGTTATCATAAGTTATAAAAGATCGAAATAATCCCGTGCCTATGGTGTAAAAATTATTTTTATATCTGATGTCTTTCCTTCTATTTTTGTTTAAAAAATTGCCTTTATTTCACCCTTTTTCCCTTATAGTATCCAAAATCTTGATTATGGTTACATTTTTCGACATTTGTTGTTTCTCAGGATATTTTTACTTTTTGCTTCCAATTTGCGTTAAAGATGACAAAATTCTACGTCGGATTTATACCGGTATTTCACAGGTAACCGGCATATCGTTACAGAATTTACACCCAAAGTTTTCCGTTTTAGAAATGAAAGAATTTGAATTTTATTTCATTATAAAGTCTTTTTAACAAAAAATAATATAGTAATAAAAATAAAATTAAAATCATTTTGAGAATATAGTTTCAAACATCTATAATTGTAGCTGGTTCAACGTCACAGAATTTTATTTCATGTGCTCTTCAACGGTAAGTTTAGAATGAATGAATGAATGAATGAATGAATGAATGAATGATGAATGAATGAATGAATGAATTTATTTATTTATTTATTTATTTATTTATTTATTTATTTATTATTTATTTATTTATTTGAATACACAGTCATTAACTATACGAAGTCATGAAATTAGAAGTATTAATTCACGGCAGTTTCAAAACTAGTGTGGGTACTAGTAATTCAGAATCATAATATTCATCATAAATCAAGGTAATTAATTAATCTGTTAATGAGATTAACAACATGTAGGTACATTTTCCACGTATAATATACTATCATCTGATCCAATGGGAATGTGGAATTTGCTTCCGTTATCAATAAGTTACCGCGTCTGTTGATAAGGTATGCAGATTATCAACATTAATTAGCAACCTTTACCTGTGGGTAAAAATATGTAATATACACTTTCGTACAAGTCAAAACTATTACTTTTGAAATAAAGATTCTCGGTTCCAGTAATTTTCTATTACAGAAGTTCTGACTTCGAGAAAATATTTACAGAATGAAATTATGATAATAAAAAATAATCAAAATATAAAATTTTCAAAATGAACAGTTAAAAATGTTTGTGCGGTTTAAATTTGTTTAATATATTCAGAACCTCTTAAAATGAAAAAAAAAGTTAAATAAGGAAGAAGAAATGTGATATATATAATCAGCGACGTTGAACACAGAATACTTTAAAGACTCTATTAAACGTCACGGGCGTTGATCAAATTAAATATGAAGATTTTCTTTCGAAAATTTTTGTCTATTTTACCTTAAAAAAGACTGCCAAACTGATTTTAATACATTATAAAATATTAAATTTTACATTAGCCATACACAGATATAAGGAAAACAAAACTGGCCCCGGTTTCACAATCATTCCTTAGCTAAGATTTTCCTTAACTTAAATTTAGCAAATTTTGTTAATCTCTCAAGTTTTGGAACTACTGGTGAATATTTTTAATCAAAACTAAATGCAAATGTTTTATTGTAGAGGTGATCTTACAAATGACACATTAAATTCCTCCATATCTTCAAAATTAACAAAATTAAAAAGATTTGAAATTTTGCAAGGTTTAGTTAAGGAAAATCTTAGCTAAGGAATGATAGTGAAACCGGGGCCTGATTATTTAAATATAACCAGATTAAAGAATTACATCACAGATAAAAAAAATTGAAATTGGACGTTATTCAAAAAGAAAAAAAGATAAATTATGCACTAAATGTTATAGTAATTCTATAGAAGATGAAATTCATTTCTTGATATCTACTGTCTAGTAATTTTGACAGATGATTTTCGCGGCTGTAATAAATCATCAAATAAATGCTTTTAATCTAAACTCTTTGACAAATATTTTTGGATTTAAATTGTGAAGATTGTGATATACTTAAGACTTTTGTACAACCTGGGGTACAACAAAAGTCTTTTTTTTTCTCCGTTTTCAATCGTCATATTCTACGCTGCAACTATACTGGACGGATGTAGCTTGCCCCCCCCCCCCCCCCCCCCCCCAAAGCCTCGTTTTCGTTCATAGGTGTTATCTCCCTGTCGTGTTTTCGAAATGGTCAATAACGGTAAAGGGTTGATTTATTGTTGGATACAGAGGAATGTATAGTATTGATAAGATAGAGAAATTACGAAATACCTACCATATAGGTAAACAACATTGACCTGTCCGTTTGACCTTTCATTAGGAATATTCATATAGAAGGATCCACCCAATAAATGGGTTGTAGTAGAATTCACTGTTAATAGTATGTACTCAAGGTACATGATAAGTGTTTACATTATGTAGACAAAATAGAAACCTGTGCCCCCTATACACAGATGCACTTGGTCGGTGATAAATATTTAAATCAAAGGTCAAGCGGACAGGTCAAAGTTGTTTACCTATACCTCTATATCCAACAATAAATACTTTACCTATCCCATCAAGGTGTAGTCCTGTTTTTTAAGGTTTGGGACAAACAGGATTAAACCCTCATCAATACTACATTCTAGGCAAATTACATTGACCTATCCGCTAGACCTTAATTGCAATGTGGACCGGTACATTTATATAAAGAGAACACATGTATGCGTTTTTTTCTACATTATGCGAACCATGCACTACACGTACGAGTATAGTTGCAAACTAGTATCCTATCCTTTATGATCAAGTTATTCCCAAATGAAAGGTCAACCGGACAGGTCATATGCCAGCGTCATGATATATTTCGTAAATTATATGTTTTCACCAAATTATCTATTGGAGTTTTATATAAAAATAATAAATTAGGCCTTGTCATGGATTCTTTTGAAGAGTATGCTAAACGTTGGGCTAAATTAGAAGATGTGGAGCTCGATACCAAGTACCCGACTGGATAAAAGTTGTTAGATCTTTCGTTAAAATGAGAATAATTGCCAAACTTAAGGGTCTATGAGCACAAAACCGTTTTTCGCACTCGGGTCTCCAGAATTTTCGGCAATTCTAAAAGATATACACACAACAAGTATGTTGTTGTCCCAGCTGATAAAACTTTAACAACATTATTCTCGTTTGTAAGAGATTCTACCTTGAGTGTTTTTATTAGGTGCTTGGTAAGATATTATATTAGATAACCCTACATTTACTAGAACTGTCATATACCATTTTTTGAATGTATTTTATGATTAAATTAAAAAAAATGGTATATGACAGAACTAATTTTACCAAAAATGAAGTTCTTCCAACCAAAGGGGAGTTCTCGAGACTTTCGGTATCAATCTTAAAGAGGAAGAACTTGACCATCCTTACTTGTATTAGATTCCTTAACTTCATTAAAATATATGGCAGGTTCATCTCAATGTACTACTACATCATTATCAGTAACTCTAACACAAAGTGTGACAGTCGTCAAAGATGGTCTTCAGTCGTATTTAGAAAAAAATCTATTCTACATCTGGTATCAACCAAATGCGGATTGTTAAAAAATCTAAAGAATTACTTCAACATCTTGCTTCTAATACTTTAATTATCCCATGTAAAAATATAAAAACAGTTCATTTTTTCTACACTTTACACTACTATCTCTCAAGAGACCGCGGTGGCCTAATAGATAAGACGTCAATCTACAAATCCAGGGTCTCTTACAGCTGCAAGTTCGAGTCCCGATCAGACCACATGTGGGAAAATGAATTTTCCTTGTCGTTCGCATTTACTGGTTCACCTGGTATCAGTATAATGTAACTGGGGGAGTGGTACGCTTGTCTGCAGCTTACTGACTCGGTGAGCTGGCACATTAAAGTCGCCCTGAGTGCGCGCTAGTGTAAGGCAGACCAAACAACACACTCACACTTCACATGCATACACGAACTTGTTCATAAATTAATCCATAGAGATTAATTAAAAAGTTCCCATTGCGAATAGCTGAAAAAATTCCGGATGCGACGTTAAGCAATATTCAACCACCAACCAACTACTATCTCTCATTCTAAATTGAAAGAACATCTTAAACAAATTATTCACTTGTCATTGTTTTACATAAAACGGTAAGCCTAAACACAAGTACATTGTACTTAGTGCTGAACAGGGATTTTGGTAATTTTGTTAAACATCACACGGATTCATTCCAAACAAAAATATACTGAAGATACCATCAACAAAATAGAAAAATAGAGCTAGAAATAAATGATACGACTAGACTGATTTCCCAAATTCTGCTTCATATTTAGACCTTTACCTCAATTATGATGCCCACGGAAGGTTACATTTGAAACTGTACCACAAACGTGATGAAATCAATTTTTCTATTGTCATCTTTCCTTTTCTATACATCAATACCTGCTTATTCTGTTATGGTGTATTTGTTTCCCAATAATTGATATGCTATTTTAGAGCTTGTTCCCACTATGGGAACTTTATACAACGAAACAAGCAGCTTACAAACTAATTGTTGACTCACGGATATTGCAAGCCTAGGCTTATTACATGATTAGGGCTCTCAAAAAGTTTTATGGCCGCCATCGCAGTATTGTTGATAAGTTTGATGTCTCTGTGTCCAGGACTGCTCTGGATATATTCAATTTTCCTATGTTTCAGGCATTTTGTTTCCGTGTTTTACTTGTGAGTTTCAAAGTTTTGATTTTGCTTCCTGATTGTGAAAAAGAGGGAGACATAAATGGGTATGTTTGGATATATATATATATATATATATATATATATATATATATATATATATATATATATATATATATTCAATTTTCCTATGTTTCAGGCATTTTGTTTGGTCATATATGTGTATTACGATACTGTATGCGTTTGTTACGATTGTGCACATGTGTGTTACAACACTGTAGGTGTGAGTTACGATAATGTAAGTGGTTACGATATTGTAGGTGTGGTACGATACTGAAGTTGTGTTACAATGTTGTAGCTTTGATACGATACTGTAGGTGTGTTACGATGCTGTATGTGTGTTACGATACCATAGGTGCGTATTACGGTACCGTATGTGTGTTACGATGCTGTAGGTGTGTTACGATACTATAGGTGTGTTACGATATATAGGTATGTTACGATATATAGTGTAGTTGTGTCACGATAATGTAGCTGTGAAACTATATCGTAGGTGTGTTACAATACTGTAGGTGTGTTACAATACTGTAGGTGTGTATTACAATACTGTAGGTGTGTATTACAATACTGTAGGTGTGTATTACGGTACTGTTGGTGGGTTACGGTACTGTATGTGTGTTACGATGATGTAGGTGTCAGTGTTACGATATTGTATGTATGTTACGATATATAGTGTAGTTGTGTCACGATTATGTAGTTGTGAAACTCTATTGTAGGTGTGTTACAATACTGTAGGTGTGTATTACAATACTGTATGTGTGTTACGATAATGTAGGTGTCAGTGTTACGATACTGTATGTATGTTACGATATCTAGTGTAGTTGTGTTACGATAAAGTAGTTGTGAAACTCTATTGTAGGTGTGTTACGATACTGTAGGTGTGTATTACGGTACCGTATGTGTGTTACGATACCGTAGGTGTGTTACAATACTGTAGGTGTGTTACGATACTGTAGGTGTGTTGCGGTACTGTAGGTGCGTATTACGGTACCGTATGTGTTTTACGATACCGTATTTGTTACGATACTGAAGTGTGTGTTACGATACTCTAGGTGTAGTACGATACTATAGGTGTGTATTACGGTACCGTATGTGTGTTACGATACTGTAGGTGTGTTACGATACTGTAGGTGTGTTGCGGTACTGTAGGTGTGTATTACGGTACTGTATGTGTGTTACGATACTGTAGGTGTAGTACGATACCGTAGGTGTGTATTACGGTACCGTATGTGTGTTACGATACTGTAGGTGTGTTAAAATACTGTAGTTGTGTATTACAATACTGTAGGTGTGTTACGATACTATAGGTGCGTATTACGGTACCGTATGTGTGTTACAATACCGTAGGTTTGTTACAATACTGTAGGTGTGTTACGATAATGTAGGTGTGTTACGATAATGTAGGTGCGTATTACGGTACCGTATGTGTGTTACGATACTGTAGGTGTGTTGCGGTACTGTAGGTGTGTATTACGGTACTGTATGTGTGTAACGATACTGTAGGTGTGGTACGATACCGTAGGTGTGTTACGATACTGTAGGTGTGGTACGATACCGTAAGTATGTTACGATAATGTAGGTGTGGTACGATACCGTAGGTGTGTATTACGGTACCGTATGTGTGTTACGATACTGTAGGTGTGGTACGATACCGTAAGTATGTTACGATACTGTAGGTGTGTTACGATACTGTAGGTGTGGTACGATACCGTAAGTGTGTTACGATAATGTAGGTGTGGTACGATACCGTAGGTGTGTATTACGGTACCGTATGTGTGTATTACGGTACCGTATGTGTGTTACGATATTGTAGGTGTGGTACGATACCGTATGTGTGTTACGATACTGTAGGTGTGGTACGATACCATAGGTGTGTATTACGGTACCGTATGTGTGTTACGATGCTGTAGGTGTGGTACGATACTGTAGGTGTGTTACGATACTATACGGTGTTACGATATAAGGTTATGTTACGATATATAGTGTAGTTGTGTCACGATAATGTAGCTGTGAAACTATATCGTAGGTGTGTTACAATACTGTAGGTGTGTATACATACTGTAGGTGTGTATTACGGTACTGTTGGTGGGGTTACGATACTGTATGTGTGTACGATAATGTAGGTGTCAGTGTTACGATACTGTATGTATGTTACGATATATAGTGTAGTTGTGTCACGATAATGTAGTTGTGAAACTCTATTGTAGGTGTGTTACAATACTGTAGGTGTGGTACGATACTGTAGGTGTGTATTACGGTACCGTATGTGTGTTACGATACCGTAGGTGTGTTACAATACTGTAGGTGTGTTACGATACTGTAGGTGTGTTACGATACTATAGGTGCGTATTACGGTACCGTATGTGTGTTACAATACCGTAGGTTTGTTACAATACTGTAGGTGTGTTATGATAATGTAGGTGCGTATTACGGTACCGTATGTGTGTTACAATACTGTAGGTGTATTGCGGTACTGTAGGTGTGTATTACGGTACTGTATGTGTGTTAGGATATTGTAGGTGTGGTACGATACCGTAGGTGTGTTACGATACTGTAGGTGTGGTACGATACCGTAAGTATGTTACGATAATGTAGGTGTGGTACGATACCGTAGGTGTGTATTACGGTACCGTATGTGTGTTACGATACTGTAGGTGTGGTACGATACCGTATGTGTGTTACGATACTGTAGGTGTGGTACGATACCGTAGGTGTGTATTACGGTACCGTAGGTGTGTTACGAACATGTAGGTGTGGTACGATACCGTAAGTATGTTACGATAATGTAGGTGTGGTACGATACCGTAGGTGTGTATTACGGTACCGTATGTGTGTTACGATACTGTAGGTGTGGTACGATACTGTAGTGTGTTACGATACTGTAGGTGTGGTACGATATAGTATTGTGTATTACGGTACCGTATGTGTTACGATACTGTAGGTGTGGTACGATACCGTAGGTGTGTATTACGGTACCGTATGTGTGTTACGATACTGTAGTGTGGTACGATACCGTAGGTGTGTATTACGGTACCGTATGTGTGTTACGATAATGTAGGTGGGTACGATACCGTAGGTGTGTATTACGGTACCGTATGTGTGTTACGATACTGTAGGTGTGGTACGATATTGTAGATGTGTTACGATACTGTAGGTGTGTATTACAGTACTGTGTGTGTGTGTTACGATACTGTAGGTGTGGTACGATACCGTAAGTATGTTACGATAATGTAGGTGTGGTACGATACCGTAGTTGTGTATTACGGTGCCGTATGTGTGTTACGATAATGTAGGTGTGGTACGATACTGTAGGTGTGTTACGATAATGTAGGTGTGTATTACGGTACAGTATGTGCGTATCATGATTTCGTAAGTATGTTACGATAATGTAGGTGTGTTACGATACTGTAGGTGTATATTACGGTACTGTATGTGTGTTACGATACTGTAGGTGCGTAACGATACATTTAGTATTTAATCGAGTCATTTTATCACAAACAAATATGTCATGAATATATTTAGAATGTAATAACGTGAACGTAATGGCCCCAGACCACATACCAGTCATTAAGTTATTGGAAAACTTTGGCAGAATCCCTAAATAACGCTGCAGACCAGTGAGACCACACGCCAATCATTAAGTTATAGAACAAGAGGCCCAAAAGGGCCTGTAACGCTCACCTGGATCTATTGGACTTCTGTGATAGTTGAAATTGACTTACTGATTTCAGAGAAGTCATTTAAGTAATGTTTACAGAGGCACGAAGAAACACACCGCAACACAACAACCTCAGTTGGCCTTTGGCCGGGTGAGCTGAAAACATACCATCTCATTTAAACCATAAACCTAGTTGATGACCAAACTTTTACTTTCTATGTTTCAAATTTGAACGAAATCAGTCAATAAAATAAAATAAATCTGTAATGGAATATTCTTTGGCTATTTATAGTAATGGCAACCATCTTGGAAATGGAACGGCAACACCAAACAAAATTTTACTCCTTACCACTCAAGGACATTCCACATAAAATTTGGTTCAAATTGGCCCAGCAGTTTCAGAGGAAGAAGATTTTCAAAGAATCATGCTAAAAATACACCTAATTTGCATATTCTGCTAATATCGTAGCAACGAAAATTTATATGGAAAAACCCTTTTATATGTTAAATGGCCAGAAATCTACTTTCTATATTTCAAATTTGAACGAAATCGGCTCACAAATAAATCTGAAACAACAAATTATGTGTTTTTGCTATTTATAGTAACAGCAGCCATCTTAGATATGGGGCAAAACCGAACAAAATTTTACTCATTACCACCCAAGGACCTTCCACAACAAATTTGGTTCAAATTGGCCCAGCAGAGAGAAGAAGATTTTCAAAGAATCATGCTAAAAATACACCTAATTTGCATATTCTGCTAATATCGTAGGAACGACAATTTTACGGAAAAACCCGTTTTATATGTTAAATGGCCAGACATCTACTTTCTATATTTCAAATTTGAATGAAATCGGCCCACAAATAAATCTGAAACAACAAATTATGTGTTTTTGCTATTTATAGTAACAGCAGCCATCTTGGATAAGGGGCGGCTAAACCGAACATAATTTTACTCATTACCACCCAAGGACCTTCCACAACAAATTTGGTTCAAATTGCCCAGCAGTTTCAGAGAAGATTTTCAACGAATCATGCTAAAAATACACCTAATTTGCATATTCCGCTAATATCGTAGCAACGAAATTTTTTACGGAAAAACCCGTTTATATGTTAAATGGCCAAACATCTACTTTTATATTTCAAATTTGAACGAAATCGCCCACAAATAAATCTGAAACAACAAATTATGTGTTTTTGCTATTTATAGTAACAGCAGCCATCTTGGATATGGGGCGGCAAAACCGAACACAACTTTTTACTCATTACCACCCAAGGACCTTCCACAACAAATTTGGTTCAAATTGGCCCAGCAGAGAGAAGATTTTCAAAGAATCATGCTAAAATACACCTAATTTGCATATTCCGCTAATATCGTAGCAACGAAAATTTTACGGAAAAACCCGTTTTATATGTTAAATGGCCAGACATCTACTTTCTATATTTCAAATTTGAACTAAATCGGCCCACAATAAATCTCAAACAACAAATTATGTGTTTTTGCTATTTATAGTAACAACAGCCATCTTGGATAAGGGGCGGCAACACCGAACAATTTTTACTCATTACCACCCAAGGACCTTCCACAACAAAATTGGTTCAAATTGGCATAGTAGTTTCAGAGGAGAAGATTAAAGTTTACGGACGACGGACTGACGGACTGACGGACGCTTTATCATGCCATAAGCTCACATGGCTTCGCCAGGTGAGCTAAAAACCCTGGGAGAATCCACTAAATAACGCTGCACCACACGCCAGTAACCAAGTTATAGAAAAACCCTGGAAGACTCCCCTAAAAATTACCATTGGTGACCAAGCTACGAATGTCGTAAAAATAAACATTCGAAGTTATTTCCCACTGTTACGGTTCGGTTAAATCGTCAACAAGTTTTTGTTGTCGATTTTAAATCTTGCATAATACGATACAGTCTAGCTGGTGATTTGCACGTATGGTTCTCGCATCACTGAACTTGTAAAACAAGTATGCAAACACCCCCATCAATCATGTTTCCTTAAATATAAGACAATACAAAAATTTTATTTCTTACATCAGTAAAAATAAAATAAGAATTATTTCTATGACATTACACTTTAATTTACAAGATTTAAAGTTGCGACTGTATATCAATAATAATATTATTATTATTAGCGGAGCAGATAACAGAAAAATCGTGCAAATGATTATTTAAGCATCAAATTTGGCACAATCGATCTCCAAAATTTACACATTTTGTGTCGGTCCCATACCGGTAAGTCACACATTGTCCTACAGCACCATAGTTCACACATTGTCCTACAGCACCATAGTTCACACATTGCCCTACAGCATCATATTTCACACATTGACCGTCGGTTCCATAGTTCACACATTACCCGACAACACAAAAATTCACACATTGCCCTACAGCACCATAGTTCACACATTGTTTGATAGTTCACGTATTGCCCTGCAGCATCATAGTTCACACATTGCCTGACGGCTACATAGTTCACACATTGTCCGTTGGTTCTATAGTTCACACATTGCCCTACAGCACCATTGTTTACACAATACCCGACAGCATCATAGTTCAAACATTACGCGACAGCACAAAATTCACACATTATACCTCTGTTCCATAGTTCACATTATACCCGACAGCACCATATTTCACACACTGTCGGACAGCACTACAGAATTCACATACTGTCCGTCGGTTCCATAGTTCACATATTACCCGACAGCACGTTGTTGTTTCTCTTAATGAATAGCCCAAACTTCATGCAGGCAAATCGGCCTATATAGACCACTTGTATGAGTAGTACGTGTCTCACTTACACTTTGTAAAGTTGATGTTAAATAATCCTGTTTCTGATTTGTACGTAATTGATCTCATCTGTACATATAGGACTACATGGTAAAACTCTCCAGCGAATATATGTAACTACATAAGTGTACGTGTAAAATACAATGTACATGTATAGCGGTGCATTTGAATAATTACAAGATGTATGGCAAAATAATTACAAAATTATGCACGTATTATTATATAGAGGTGATGGACGATAAATTAAAGCATACATAATGATGAAAACTCAAAATGTTTTCTGTTTTAGTCTTGCTATCATCTGTCCTATTTTCTGTCAATATCCTCTTATTTAATTCAAATAAACAAAATTGATAAACTTTCAATAAGATTGTGAATTTGAATAATACAGCACACGTAGAACTATCGACGTTGTTATCCAAATTACACCAAAATTATACTAGCAATACTCAGATTTCTGGCAGAATTCGAGCTTCTTCTAGCAGCTTCTAAATCACCGGCTGCAGCAGAGGATTTTGCCTGCATAACAAAAAGATAAGATGTTAGTTAGGCGTGATTTCAATAGTTACATATGTTCGATACATCTGAAACAACTATTCTCAACACTCGACAGTACAAAACAGACAGGAGGGAGAATGCATTGTGTGCGCGTACTCAATATTAATAAAAAATTAACTTGTGGGTCCTTCGTAAGATAGCTTAAAAACATTTGCTACATAGCACGATAAAGATTCCTTCCTGCAGATTGGCCTGGGCGCACTGTGAAGGTAAAAATGTCTGCCACTTCACCTATAGTTGGTGACGTATCGATAAAAGTGAAATATTCTTGGCTGTGACGTAAAATCCCATTCAATCAATCAATAAATCAATGAATCAGTTGTAACCTTTCGTACTTTATATTACAGACTGACGACTGTCAAACAAATATACAAACTGTTGTATTTAAGATCCATGTGTTAAACCTGCTGTAATTTATCATTAGTTAGCTTAAAACGTACAGTTGGCACCAGTCATAGCAAGAAAGGTACATCTCTCTCTCTCTCTCTCTCTCTCCTCTCTCTCTCTCTCTCTCTCAAGTACTTACATTTGATGCGGCCACTATAGCACAGATACCAACTGGCCAGCAACAACACAAACAGCAAATACGGCCAGACCCATATAATTTCCAGGTGGTTTTTCGTTTGTATATACAACGCCTTGAGCTGGGTAAGGCTGAGTAATCACCTGAAATAAATAAAAATAAATAAATAAATAAATAAATAAATAAAATAAAATAGAGACCCGTGGGCATTATCGCTCACCTGGTGAAATACCAGAAGACCTTTAGTCAATTACTTTAATTACAGACACCATAGCTACAGTAAGAGTCCCCTTTTTGGGCCCACTGCTAAGATTTGTGCAATTTGAAACAAGATGTGTTAACGATGTTTCATATAAGGTGTATATATCTTCATAGAAAAAAGCTTTCAAAGATTGTTTTTACTACATGTATTTCCCCCTTAATCGGAACCCATGTTGACATACTTCATCTGTCTGCTAATATAAATGCCATTCGTGACAAAAACCAAGTTTCATCAAGTTCGACCAAGTAGTTTTGGAGAATATGTTACACAACGAGGCACGGCGACGCAAACGACAGACGACGGACAGAGAGAGAGAGAGAGAGAGAGAGAGAGAGAGAGAGAGAGAGAGAGATATAAGTATTAACTTACCACAGTACTTTGTTGTTGTCCATCCGCGCCTTTATAAGCATAATTATCATGATGACCAGCTGCCGATGGATATTGTGGATATTGTGGATTCTGTGATTGGCTCTGTGTGTAGCTTGGAGGAGACGGTGTACTTTATGCACTCCAGGTTTGGCTGGAAACAGATAAAAATGAAATATAACAAAAAATCTAAATTATCTATAGATGCAAATCTTAGATTTACAAGTATAAAAATATCATAATTAAATCAATGACAATTTAGATTCACTGACTTATCTCAAATTGGGTTTAAAATAAACTAAAGTAGCTCTAAATCTATTCTTTATTTTACAAAATATTAATTAATTAATTAATTTATTTATTTATTTATTTCTAATAATTAGTAGTATACTTACACCTTTGCTCTTTCTCTGACATTTTAAACTTTCAGATTAAATCAAAACAATTTAATATTTCAAAATGAATTCCAATTCTCATGGGTTCTATCATATAACTATACTATATATTATATATAATATATATATATATATATATATATATATATATATATATATATATATATAATATAATATATATACGTGACTGTGACGTAATGTGTAGGTAAGGTTACCTGGAAATTTCACAAAGTTCCATATATGTTTATCATACCTGTCCTATACAGCAGATTGTCAACATTGCACTTATTTCATTGGTTGATGTCTTCTCTGCACTGATTTAATTAACTTTGTTTACAATTCGCGATCTCCACCTTCAAGGAGATATAAATAGTGCATATTATCAAGTGAATTTTGTGTTACAATACTGTAAATATGTGTTACGGTACTGTAGGTGTATGTTGCAAGTGTGTTACGAAAATGTAGGTGTATATTACAATACTGTAGGTGTGTGTTACGATACTGTAGGTGTGTGTAACGATACTGTATGTGTGTTACGATACTGTAGGCGCGTGTTACGATTGTGGAGGTGTGTTGTATGTTACGATACTGTATGTGTATTACGATACTGTAAGTGTGTTACAATATTGTAGGTGTGTGTAACGATACTATAGGTGTGTTACGATACTGTAGGCGCGTGTTACGATTGTGGAGGTGTGTTGTATGTTACGATACTGTATGTGTATTACGATACTGTAAGTGTGTTACAATATTGCAGGTGTGATACTATACCAAAGGTGTGTATTACGATCCTGTAGGTGCGTATTACAATACTGTATGTTTGTTACGATACTGTATGTGTGATACGATACTGTAGTTTTGGTTCGATACTGTATGTGTGTTACGATACTGTAGGTGTTTTACGATATTGTAGTTGTGTGTTACGAAAATGTAGGCGCGTGTTACGATTGTGTAGGTTTATTACGATACTGTAGTTGTAAGTTACAATACTGTAGGTGTGTTACACGATACTGTGAATGTGTATTACGATACTGTAGGTGTGTTACGATAGTGTAGCTGTGTTACGATACCATAGGCGTGCTGCGATACTGTAGAAGTTACGATATTATATTTGTGTGTGTATGTTACGATGCTGTGGGCGATTGTTAAGAGTGTGTAGGTGTAAGTTACGGCACTATAAGTGTTACGATACTATATGTGTGTTACGATACGGTGGGTGTATTCTGATATTATAGTGGCATTAGAGACTTAAGGTGTTTGTTACGATACAGTATGCGGGTTATGATACTGTAGGCGCGGTGTGTTACAATACTGTAGGTGTTAGTTACGATAATGTAGCTGTGTAACTATACCGTAGGTGTGTTCCGATACAGTAGGCGTGTTACGATACTGTAAGTGTGTGTTACGATAATGTAGGTGTGTATTACGGTACTGTAGGTGCGTTACGATACTGCATGTGTGTTACGATAATGTAGGTGTGTTACGATAATGTAGGTGTGTTACGATACTGTAGGTGTGTTACGATACTGTTGGTGTGTGTTACGATACTGTAAGTGTCACTGTGTGTTACGATACTGTAAGTGCTATAAGATAAATGTGTATATTCAAATCTAGTAATTTAATGAAATTCCATAGATAGGCGAGTCATTTTATCATAAACAAATATTCATGAATATACTGAAAAAGAAATAACGCAGAAGTAATGGCTCACATACCAGTCATTAAGTTATAGAAAACCCCTGGCAGAACCCCTTAAATAACGCTGCAGACCACACGCCAGTCACCAAGTTGTAGAAAAACGCTTGGTGAATCCCCTAAAATTTACGTTTGGTATTTAAAGGTATTTCCCACCTGTTAAGGTTCTGTTAAATAGTCAACATGTTTTTGTTGTCGAATTTAAATCTTGCATAATACGATACAGTCTTGTGATTTGCACGTATAGTTCTCGCATCACTGAACTTGTAGAAAAAAGCATGCACACATATGTTTTTATTTCTTACATCAGTAAAAATGAAATAAGACACTATTTCTATGACATTACACTTTAATTTACAAGCTTTTAAAGTTGCGACTGTTTATCAATAATAATAATAATAATTATTATTTGAATTTTTCTTTTAAATTTAAAATACCGGTACCAGCACATTTACATATAGCTATAATTATAATCTGAGTAAATTTTCAAAGAACTGGAGATTGTCATTTTGAAGTATTTACAATCAACCTGTCTATAAAGGCCAGCCCAAGGATTCAGAAACAGTAGGCTTTATGGGCAGGTGGCCTCTATATACAAGTTAAAATAATATGAATAAAGAACATTTGAGATACAGTTCTACTGACCTTTATAAACAAGTAGCCCTTATATAGAGGTGATGTTTAGGGAGATTGGACTGTGTATGCAAACAGCTATCATTTGATTCATTGAAGAAACGTTGAATAGATTTTATTAAAAAAAAGAAAAAAACGCGAAGTTTGCTAGCAGTGGAGTGAACTAATGGCTTTTATAAAAGATGCCATATATTGTGAACGTTTTATGCAACTGATACTGTGGATGTTTACTACATCAGTACTATTTTATTTTATAGTATACTTACTACATCAGTACTATTTTTATTTTATAGTATATTTACTACATCAGTACTATTTTTATTTTATAGTATGTTTACTACATCAGTATATTTTTTTTTATAGTATGTTTACTACATCAGTACTATTTTTACTTTATAGTATATTTACTACATCAGTACTATTTTTATTTTATAGTATATTTACTACATCAGTACTATTTTTATTTTATAGTATGTTTACTACATCAGTACTATTTTTATTTTATAGTATGTTTACTACATAAGTACTATTTTTACTTTATAGTATATTTACTACATCAGTACTATTTTTATTTTTAGTATATTTACTACATCAGTACTTTTTTTATTTTATAGTATGTTTATTACATCAGTACTATTTTTATTTTATAGTATGTTAGCTACAGTATTACTTTTATTTTATACAGTAAAAACTGCCTTAGCGGCCACCTGGATTTAACGGTCACCTGCCGATAACGGCCAGGTTGCATCCCGCCCAATGCATTTTACTATATATTTCACCTGAAATAAGCGGTCACCTGTGTAACGCGGTCAGCGGCCACTAATTTCGTGACCGGCCACATAGAAGAGCCTGGTTTAGACGGCCGTTTTTTCCGTTTATAATGTCACGTGACAGTCGTCACATGATTTTGTTTCCTTAGTGACGATAAGTTGTTTATGATAGAATATATAATGTTCAGCTGATTGCTCAGGCATATCGCACTTGTCGGGTCGATTTATATTGTTATATGTTGAAACAATAAAATTATCTGAGAAGTATTCACTTTTTCTTTGTCTTATTTTACGAACATTAAACATATCGCATTTATTCAGTTGACAAAAATGGACACACCATCTAAACGGAAAGTTTTAACCCTAAAAAAAAAACCGCTAGTCTGTCTGTCGGTCTTTTAAACTCTACCTGACTTCACTAAGTGTATTGTGACTGATTGTCCTTACCACGCGTTTACCTGTCAACAACAGTAAGATCTAATAATCAGGTGATTGTTTATTAATCAGTAAATACCTGTGGACTTAAGGAGTCGCGTGCCGCGTGTCTTTTTCTTTTGTTTCTCAGGAGTCGCGTGCCGCGTGTCTTTTTTTTTTGTTTCTCAGTCCGAATCATTATAACTTTCTTTAAACGTGTGTTTGTTTAAAAATAATTGCATGGTCGTAACTGTGTTGATTATGGAAGCCATAACGAGTGTCGGTCAGGTGACGGTTTGTCATCAAAGAGGTTCCACGCGGGGTGTTGAAAATTACCTACTACGCGCTTTGTGACTGTTTCTTTATTAACAAAAAGAAACGCGATTAAATTTTATTCTAATAAAAGTTTCGGCATTAATATCTTTCATTCACATAAATATAATTCAGGAATTAAAATTCTTTGCAATGCATCATGGCATGTCGGATTTATTAAGTGATGTTATGAGTAGTTCTGATAAAGTTGAAGCAATGTTGGTAAAATCCGTTAAACAAAAAACAATCACAGACTTTTTTGCATAAATTATTTATTATGTTGACAAACTATTATATATATATATATATATATATATATATATATATATATATATATATATATATATATATATATATATATATATATGAGAAATTGATATAGATAAATAAATATGTACAAATCTAAACAAATTGGTTCGTCTTCATAAATTTGTCTTCTGGAACACAACCTGGTTTTAAAGGCCACCTGTCTTAAGCAGCCACTTTGTTCAGTCCCATAAGTGACCTCTTAAAACAGGTTTTACTGTAGTATGTTTACTACATCAGTACTATTTTTATTTTATAGTATATTTACTACATCAGTATTTTTATTTTATAGTATATTTACTACATCAATATTACTTTTATTTTATAGTATATTTACTACATCAGTATTTTTATTTTATAGTATATTTACTACATCAATATTACTTTTATTTTATAGTATATTTACTACATCAGTATTTTTATTTTATAGTATATTTACTACATCAGTACTATATTTATTTTATAGTATATTTACTACATCAGTTTTCCTTTTTTTTATAGTATGTTTACTACATTAGTACTATTTTTACTTTATAGTATATTTACTACATCAGTACTATTTTTATTTTATAGTATGTTTACTACATCAGTACTATTTTTATTTTATAGTATATTTACTACATCAGTACTATTTTTACTTTATAGTATATTTACTACATCAGTACTATTTTTATTTATAGTATATTTACTACATCAGTACTATTTTTATTTTATAGTATGTTTACTACATCAGTACTATATTTATTTTATAGTATGTTTACTACATTAGTACTATTTTTATTTTATAGTATGTTTACTACATAAGTACTATTTTTACTTTATAGTATATTTACTACATCAGTACTATTTTTATTTATAGTATGTTTACTACATCAGTACTATTTTTATTTTATAGTATGTTTACTACATCAGTACTATATTTATTTTATAGTATGTTTACTACATCATACTATATTTATTTTATAGTATGTTTACTACATTAGTACTATTTTTATTTTATAGTATGTTTACTACATTATTACTATTTTTATTTTATAGTATGTTTACTGCATCAGTACTATTTTTATTTTATAGTATATTTACTACATCAGTACTATTTTTATTTTATAGTATGTTTACTACATCAGTACTATTTTTATTTTATAGTATATTTACTACATCAGTACTATTTTTATTTTATAGTATGTTTACTACATAAGTACTATTTTTACTTTATAGTATGTTTACTACATTAGTACTATTTTTATTTTATAGTATATTTACTACATCAGTACTATTTTTATTTTATAGTATGTTTACTACATAAGTACTATTTTTACTTTATAGTATATTTACTACATCAGTACTATATTTATTTTATAGTATGTTTACTACATTAGTACTATTTTTATTTTATAGTATGTTTACTACATTAGTACTATTTTTATTTTATAGTATGTTTACTACATCAGTACTATTTTTATTTTATAGTATATTTACTACATCAGTTTTCCTTTTATTTTATAGTATGTTTACTACATCAGTACTATTTTTACTTTATAGTATGTTTACTACATCAGTACTATTTTTATTTTATAGTATATTTACTACATCAGTATTGTTATTTTATAGTATATTTACTACATCAGTGCTATTTTTATTTTATAGTATGTTTACTACATCAGTACTATTTTTATTTTATAGTATGTTTACTACATCAGTACTATTTTTATTTTATAGTATGTTTACTACATCAGTACTATTTTTACTTTATAGTATGTTTACTACATCAGTACTATTTTTATTTTATAGTATATTTACTACATCTGTGCTATTTTTATTTTATAGTATGTTTTACTGCATCAGTACTATTTTTATTTTATAGTATGTTTACTACATTAGTACTATTTTTATTTTATAGTATATTTACTACATCAGTACTATATTTATTTTATAGTATATTTACTACATCAGTACTATTTTTATTTTATATTATGTTTACTACATCAGTGCTATTTTTATATTATAGTATATTTACTACATCAGTACTATTTTTATTTATAGTATATTTACTACATCTGTGCTATTTTTATTTTATAGTATGTTTACTGCATCAGTACTATTTTATTTTATAGTATGTTTACTACATTAGTACTATTTTTATTTTATAGTATATTTACTACATCAGTACTATATTTATTTTATAGTATATTTACTACATCAGTACTATTTTTATTTTATATTATGTTTACTACATCAGTGCTATTTTTATATTATAGTATATTTACTACATCAGTACTATTTTTATTTTATAGTATATTTACTACATCAGTACTATTTTTATTTATAGTATATTTACTACATCAGTACTATTTTTATTTTATAGTATATTTACTACATCAGTATTTTTATTTTATAGTATGTTTACTACATCAGTACTATTTTTATTTTATAGTATGTTTACTACATCAGTACTATTTTTACTTTATAGTATATTTACTACATCAGTACTATATTTATTTTATAGTATATTTACTACATCAGTACTATTTTTATTTTATATTATGTTTACTACATCAGTGCTATTTTTATATTATAGTATATTTACTACATCAGTACTATTTTTATTTTATAGTATATTTACTACATCAGTACTATTTTTATTTTATAGTATTTTACTACATCAGTACTATTTTTATTTTATAGTATGTTTACTACATCAGTACTATTTTTATTTTATAGTATGTTTACTACATTAGTACTATTTTTATTTTATAGTATATTTACTACATCAGTACTATTTTTATTTTATAGTATGTTTACTGCATCAGTACTATTTTATTTTATAGTATATTTACTACATCAGTACTATTTTTATTTTATAGTATGTTTACTACATCAGTACTATTGTTATTTTATAGTATGTTTACTACATTAGTACTATTTTTACTTTATAGTATGTTTACTACATCAGTACTATTTTTATTTTATAGTATATTTACTACATCAGTATTGTTATTTTATAGTATATTTACTACATCAGTACTATCTTTACTTTATAGTATATTTACTACATCAGTACTATTTTATTTATAGTATGTTTACTACATCAGTACTATTTTTATTTTATAGTATGTTTACTACATCAGTACTATATTTATCTTATAGTATGTTTACTACATCAGTACTATTTTTACTTTATATATGTTTACTACATCAGTACTATTTTTATTTTATAGTATATTTACTACATCAATATTACTTTTATTTTATAGTATATTTACTACATCAGTATTTTTATTTTATAGTATATTTACTACATCAGTACTATATTTATTTTATAGTATATTTACTACATCAGTTTTCCTTTTATTTTATAGTATGTTTACTACATTAGTACTATTTTTACTTTAAGTATATTTACTACATCAGTACTATTTTTATTTTATAGTATATTTACTACATCAGTACTATTTTTATTTTATAGTATGTTTACTACATCAGTACTATATTTATTTTATAGTATGTTTACTACATTAGTACTATTTTATTTTATAGTATGTTTACTACATCAGTACTATATTTATTTTATAGTATGTTTACTACATTAGTACTATTTTTATTTTATAGTATGTTTACTACATTATTACTATTTTTATTTTATAGTATGTTTACTGCATCAGTACTATTTTTATTTTATAGTATATTTACTACATCAGTACTATTGTTATTTTATAGTATATTTACTACATCAGTACTATTGTTATTTTATAGTATATTTACTACATCAGTACTATTTTTATTTTATAGTATGTTTACTACATAAGTACTATTTTTACTTTATAGTATATTTACTACATCAGTACTATATTTATTTTATAGTATGTTTACTACATTAGTACTATTTTTATTTTATAGTATGTTTACTACATTAGTACTATTTTTATTTTATAGTATGTTTACTACATCAGTACTATTTTTATTTTATAGTATATTTACTACATCAGTTTTCCTTTTATTTTATAGTATGTTTACTACATCAGTACTATTTTTACTTTATAGTATGTTTACTACATCAGTACTATTTTTATTTATAGTATATTTACTACATCAGTATTGTTATTTTATAGTATATTTACTACATCAGTGCTATTTTTATTTTATAGTATGTTTACTACATCAGTACTATTTTTATTTTATAGTATGTTTACTACATCAGTACTATTTTTTTTTATAGTATGTTTACTACATCAGTACTATATTTTTTATAGTATGTTTACTACATCAGTACTATATTTATCTTATAGTATGTTTACTACATCAGTACTATTTTTACTTTATAGTATGTTTACTACATCAGTACTATTTTTATTTTATAGTATATTTACTACATCAGTTTTCCTTTTATTTTATAGTATGTTTACTACATCAGTACTGTTTTTATTTTATAGTATGTTTACTGCATCAGTACTATTTTTATTTATAGTATGTTTACTACATCAGTACTATTTTTACTTTATAGTATGTTTACTACTCAGTACTATTTTTTTTATAGTATATTTACTACATCTGTGCTATTTTTATTTTATAGTATGTTTACTGCATCAGTACTATTTTTATTTTATAGTATGTTTACTACATCAGTGCTATTTTTATTTTATAGTATGTTTACTACATTAGTACTATTTTTATTTTTATAGTATATTTACTACATCAGTACTATATTTATTTGATAGTATATTTACTACATCAGTACTATTTTTATTTTATAGTATGTTTACTACATCAGTGCTATTTTTATATTATAGTATATTTACTACATCAGTACTATTTTTATTTTATAGTATATTTACTACATCAGTACTATTTTTATTTTATAGTATATTTACTACATCAGTACTATTTTTATTTTATAGTATGTTTACTACATCAGTACTATTTTTATTTTATAGTATGTTTACTACATTAGTACTATTTTATTTTATAGTATATTTACTACATCAGTACTATTTTTATTTTATAGTATGTTTACTGCATCAGTACTATTTTTATTTTATAGTATATTTACTACATCAGTACTATTTTTATTTTATAGTATGTTTACTACATAAGTACTATTGTTATTTTATAGTATGTTTACTACATTAGTACTATTTTTATTTTATAGTATATTTACTACATCAGTACTATTTTTACTTTATAGTATATTTACTACATCAGTACTATTTTTATTTTTATAGTATGTTTACTACATCAGTACTATTTTTTATTTTATAGTATGTTTACTACATCAGTACTATTTTTATTTTATAGTATGTTTACTACATCAGTACTATTTTTACTTTATAGTATATTTACTACATCAGTACTATTTTTATTTTATAGTATGTTTACTACATCAGTACTATTTTTACTTTATAGTATATTTACTACATCAGTACTATTTTTATTTTATAGTATGTTTACTACATCAGTACTATTTTTATTTTATAGTATGTTTACTACATCAGTACTATTTTTTTATTTAGTATGTTTACTACATCAGTATTGTTATTTTATAGTATATTTACTACATCAGTACTATTGTTATTTTATAGTATGTTTACTACATCAGTACTATTTTTATTTTATAGTATGTTTACTACATCAGTACTATTTTTATTTTATAGTATGTTTACTACATCAGTATTGTTATTTTATAGTATATTTACTACATCAGTACTATTTTACTTTATAGTATATTTACTACATCAGTGCTATTTTTATTTTATAGTATTTTTACTACATCAGTACTATTTTTATTTTATAGTATGTTTACTACATCAGTACTATATTTATTTATAGTTTGTTTACTGCATCAGTACTATTTTTATTTTATAGTATGTTAGCTACAGTATTACTTTTATTTTGTAATATGTTTACTACATCAGTACTATTTTTATTTTATAGTATATTTACTACATCAGTACTATTTTTATTTTATAGTATGTTTACTACATCAGTACTATTTTTATTTTATAGTATGTTTACTACACATCAGTACTATTTTTATTTTATAGTATGTTTACTACATCAGTACTTTTTTTATTTTATAGTATGTTTACTACATCAATACTATTTTTATTTTATAGTATGTTTACTACATAAGTACTATTTTTATTTATAGTATATTTACTACATCAGTATTTTTATTTTATAGTATATTTACTACATTAGTACTATTTTTATTTTATAGTATGTTTACTACATTAGAACTATTTTTATTTATATATATTTACTACATCAGTACTATTTTTATTTTATAGTATATTTACTACATCAGTGCTATTTTTATTTTATAGTATGTTTACTACATCAGTACTATTTTTATTTTATAGTATGTTACTACATCAGTACTATATTTATTTTATAGTTTGTTTACTGCATCAGTACTATTTTTATTTTATAGTATGTTAGCTACAGTATTACTTTTATTTTGTAATATGTTTACTACATCAGTACTATTTTTATTATAGTATGTTTACTACATCAGTACTATTTTTATTTTATAGTATATTTACTGCATCAGTACTATTTTTATTTTATAGTATGTTTACTGCATCAGTACTATTTTTATTTTATAGTATGTTTACTGCATCAGTACTATTTTTATTTTATAGTATGTTAGCTACAGTATTACTTTTATTTTGTATTATGTTTACTACATCAGTACTATTTTTATTTTATAGTATGTTTACTACATCAGTACTATTTTTTTTTATAGTATATTTACTACATCAGTACTATTTTTATTTTATAGTATGTTTACTACATCAGTACTATTTTTATTTTATAGTATATTTCTACATCAGTATTGTTATTTTATAGTATATTTACTACATCAGTGCTATTTTTATTTTATAGTATGTTTACTACATCAGTACTATTTTTATTTTATAGTATGTTTACTACATCAGTACTATTTTATTTTATAGTATGTTTACTACATCAGTACTATATTTATTTTATAGTATGTTTACTACATCAGTACTATATTTATCTTATATATGTTTACTACATCAGTACTATATTTATTTTATAGTATGTTTACTACATAAGTACTATTTTTAATATATGTATGTTTACTACATCAGTACTATTTTTATTTTATAGTATGTTTACTACATCAGTACTATTTGTATTTTATAGTATGTTTACTGCATCAGTAATGTTTTTATTTTATAGTATGTTTACTGCATCAGTACTATTTTTATTTTATAGTATGTTAGCTACAGTATTACTTTTATTTTGTAATATGTTTACTACATCAGTACTATTTTTATTTGATAGTATGTTTACTACATCAGTACTATTTTTCTTATAGTATATTTACTACATCAGTATTGTTATTTTATAGTATATTTACTACATCAGTACTATTTTTATTTTATAGTATGTTTACTACATCAGTACTATATTTATTTTATAGTATGTTTTACTGCATCAGTACTATTTTTATTTTATAGTATGTTAGCTACAGTATTACTTTTATTTTGTAATATGTTTACTACATCAGTACTATTTTTATTTTATAGTATATTTACTACATCAGTACTATTTTTATTTTATAGTATGTTTACTACATCAGTACTATTTTTATTTTATAGTATGTTTACTACATCAGTACTATTTTTATTTTATAGTAAATTTACTACATCAGTATTGTTATTTTATAGTATATTTACTACATCAGTGCTATTTTTATTTTATAGTATGTTTACTACATTAGTACTATTTTTATTTTATAGTATGTTTACTACATCAGTACTATTTTTATTTTATATTATGTTTACTACATCAGTACTATTTTTATTTTATAGTATGTTTACTACATTAGTACTATTTTTATTTTATAGTATGTTTACTACATTATTACTATTTTTATTTTATAGTATGTTTACTACATCAGTACTATTTTTTTTTATAGTATGTTTACTGCATCAGTACTATTTTTATTTTATAGTATGTTTACTGCATCAGTACTATTTTTATTTTATAGTATGTTAGCTACAGTATACTTTTATTTTGTAATATGTTTACTACATCAGTACTATTTTTATTTTATAGTATATTTACTACATCAGTATTGTTATTTTATAGTATATTTACTACATCAGTGCTATTTTTATTTTATAGTATGTTAGCTACAGTATTACTTTATTTTGTAATATGTTTACTACATCAGTACTTTTTTTTATTTTATAGTATATTTCTACATAAGTACTATTTTTACTTTATAGTATATTTACTACATCAGTACTATTTTTTTTTTATAGTATGTTTACTACATAAGTACTATTTTTATTTTATAGTATGTTTACTACATCAGTACTATTTTTATTTTATAGTATGTTTACTACATTAGTACTATTTTTACTTTATAGTATATTTACTACATCAGTACATTGTTATTTTATATATATTTACTACATTAGTACTATTTTTATTTTATAGTATGTTTACTGCATCAGTGCTATTTTTATTTTATAGTATGTTTACTACATCAGTACTATTTTTATTTTATAGTATGTTTACTACATCAGTACTATTTTTATTTTATAGTAATGTTTTACATCAGTTACTATATTTATTTTATAGTATGTTTACTACATCAGTACTATATTTATTTTATAGTATTTTACTACATCAGTACTATTTTATTTTATAGTATGTTTACTACATAAGTACTATTTTTACTTTATAGTATGTTTACTACGTCAGTACTATTTTTATTTTATAGTATGGTTTACTACATCAGTACTATTTTTTATTTTATAGTATGTTTACTGCATCAGTACTGGTTTTTATATTTTATAGTATGTTTACTGCATCAGTACTATTTTTATTTTATAGTCTGTTAGCTACAGTATTACTTTTTATTTTGTAATATTTTACTACATCAGTACTATTTTTATTTTATAGTATGTTTACTACATCAGTACTATTTTTATTTTATAGTATATTTACTACATCAGTATTGTTATTTTATAGTATATTTACTACATCAGTGCTATTTTTATTTTTATAGTATGTTTACTACATCAGTACTATTTTTATTTTATAGTATGTTTACTACATCAGTACTATTTTTATTTTATAGTATGTTTACTACATTAGTACTATTTTTACTTTATAGTATGTTTACTACATAAGTTTTTTTATTTTATAGTATATTTACTACATCAATATTACTTTTATTTTATAGTATATTTACTACATCAATTATTACTTTTATTTTATAGTATGTTTACTACATCAGTACTATTTTTATTTGATACTATGTTTACTACATAATATTTTATTTAATAGTATATTTACTACATTAATATTACTTTTATTTGATAGTATATTTACTACATCAGTACTATTTTACTTTATAGTATGTTTACTACATCAGTACTATTTTTATTTTATAGTATGTTTACTACATTAGTACTATTTATTTTATAGTATATTTACTATCAGTACTATTTTTATTTTATAGTATGTTTACTACATTAGTACTATTTTTTATTTATAGTATGTTTACTGCATCAGTACTATTTTTATTTTATAGTATGTTTACAACATTAGTACTTTTTTATTTTATAGTATGTTTACTGCATCAGTACTATTTTTACGTTATAGTATGTTTACTACATCAGTACTATTGTTATTTTATAGTATGTTTACTACATTAGTACTATTTTTACTTTATAGTATGTTTACACACATCAGTACTATTTTTACTTTATAGTAATGTTTACTACATCAGTACTATTTTACTTTAGTATGTTTACTACATCAGTACTATTGTTTTTTTATATATATTTACTACATTAGTACTATTTTTATTTTATAGTATTTTACTGCATCAGTTCTATTTTACTTTATAGTATGTTTACTACATCAGTACTATTTTTATTTTATAGTATGTTTACTACATCAGTACTATTTTTATTTTATAGTATGTTTACTACATCAGTACTATTTTTTTTTTATAGTATGTTTACTACATCAGTACTATATTTATTTTTAGTATTGTTTACTGCATCAGTACTATTTTTATTTTAGTATGTTTAATACATCAGTACTATTTTTATTTTATAGTATGTTTACTGCATCAGTACTATTTTTATTTATAGTATGTTTACTACATCAATACTATTTTTATTTTATAGTATGTTTACTACATCAGTACTATATTTATTTTATAGTATATTTACTACATCAGTACTATTTTTATTTTATAGTATGTTTACTACATCAGTACTATTTTTATTTTATAGTATGTTACTGCATCAGTACTATTTTTACTTTTATAGTATGTTTACTACATCAGTACTATTGTTATTTTATAGTATGTTTACTACATTAGTACTATTTTTACTTTATAGTATATTTACTACATCAGTGCTATTTTTATTTTATAGTATATTTACTACATCAGTATTTTTATTTTATAGTATATTTACTCAATATTACTTTTATTTTATAGTATGTTTACTACATCAGTACTATTTTTATTTTATAGTATGTTTTACTACATAAGTACTATTTTTACTTTATATATATTTACTACATCAGTACTATTTTTATTTTATAGTATGTTACTACATCAGTACTATTTTTATTTTATAGTAATGTTACTACATCAGTACTATTTTTATTTTATAGTATGTTTACTACATCAGTAATATTTTTATTTTATAGTATGTTTACTACATCAGTACTATATTTTTTTATAGTATGTTTACTACATCAGTACTATTTTTATTTTATAGTATGTTTACTACATCAGTACTATTGTTATTTTATAGTATATTTACTACATCAGTACTATTTTTATTTTATAGTATGTTAGCTACAGTATTATTTTTTATTTTATGTATGTTTACTACATCAGTACTATTTTTATTTTATAGTATGTTTACTACATCAGTACTATTTTTATTTTATAGTATGTTTACTGCATCAGTACTATTTTTATTTTATAGTAATGTTTACTACATCTAGTACTATTGTTATTTTATAGTATATTTACTACATCAGTACTATATTTATTTTATAGTATATTTTACTACATCAGTACTATTTTTTTTATAGTATGTTTACTACATCAGTACTAATTTTATTTGATAGTATGTTTACTACATCAGTATGTTTATTTTATAGTATATTTACTACATCAATATTACTTTATGTTATAGTATATTTACTACATCAGTACTATTTTTATTTTATAGTATGTTTACTACATTAGTACTATTTTATTTTATAGTATATTTACTACATCAGTACTATTTTTACTTTATAGTATGTTTACTACATCAGTACTATTGTTATTTTATATATGTTTACTACATTAGTACTATTTTTACTTTATAGTATGTTTACTACATCAGTACTATTTTTACTTTATAGTATGTTTACTACATCAGTACTATTTTTACTTTATAGTATGTTTACTACATTAGTACTATTGTTTTATTTTATAGTATATTTACTACATTAGTACTATTTTTATTTTATAGTATGTTTACTGCATCAGTACTATTTTTACTTTATAGTATGTTTACTACATCAGTACTATTTTTATTTTATAGTATATTTACTACATCAGTGCTATTTTTATTTTATAGTATATTTACTACATCAGTATTTTTATTTTATAGTATTTACTACATCAATATTACTTTTATTTATAGTATGTTTACACCTCAGTACTATTTTTATTTTATAGTATGTTTACTACATAAGTACTATTTTTTCTTTATAGTATATTTACTACATCAGTACTATTTTTTTTTATAGTATGTTACTACATAAGTACTATTTTTACTTTATAGTATATTTACTACATCAGTACTATTTTTATTTTATAGTATGTTTACTACATCAGTACTATATTTATTTTTATAGTATGTTTACTACATTATTACTATTTTTTATTTTATAGTATATTTCTACATCAGTACTATTTTTATTTTATAGTATATTTACTACATCAGTACTATATTTATTTATTGATGTTTACTACATCAGTATTACTTTTATTATAGTATGTTTACTACAGTATTACTATTTTTATTTTATAGTATGTTAACTACAGTATTGCTATTTTTATTTTATAGTATGTTAACTACAGTATTACTTTTATTTGTAATATGTTTACTAAATCAGTACTGTCATGTGCTGTTTTTAATGCATTATTTTAATAGAAATTCAAAAGCCCTCGGCCTGCCTTTTGAATATTAACTAAAAGGAGCATTAAATTGGCTTTCAAGAAAATTAAATTCATTTATCAAAAGTTTTTATATCTTTTAAAGATAAAATTTGATAATAATTCTGAAATATCTTTATTTTTACAATAATTAGAAATAAAAAAAATAAGTATTAAATCATTCATTATGAAAATTACAGTGTCAGCACATGACATAAAATATTTTACACTCGGTAGTAATTATTTATATCCAGATTGATGGATAATATTTTAGTTTACAAAGAATTTACTTTGTTAGCAATCGGAAATAGTCTTACATTACTTTGCGGGGAACATTTTCTATGATTTAGAACATGACCCTTAGCAGTTTTACGTCAGCTTAGTGGACACAAACACGGTCATCTAGCCGGAGGTAGGAAACACTGTCAAAATTCGTTTTTAGCTCACCTGACCAAAGGTCATGTGAGCTTATGGTATGGTGCAGCGTGTGTATGTGCGTGTATGCGTGCGTGCGTGTGTGCGTGCGTCGTTAAAACACATTTTCGACGTCTCCTCTGAAAGTACTTGGCAGATTTCAATGAAACTTGGTAAGAAGTATATATGGGGCCGGTGCAATTCAGATTTGTTCGTGGCGTTGCCATGGCTACCATAACTAGGTCAAGGTGACCTAGAGGTGCAATAATCTTAAAAAAATCTTCTTTCTCCGAAAGTATTGATTGGAGAAAAAATCTAAGGTGATATTTGGCTTCTCTAGGGTCTTAAGCCTATAGTTTGTTCATTTTGTGAAATTCGGACAAAAAAAAAAGGTTACGCGTTTTTGCGTTTAATTTTGAAACAATCGGAAAATAGCTTCAAATTGTTATAACTTAACTATTTGACCGGATAATGACATGTGGTTTTCGGTTTTGACATCTTCTTGTTAGTTTCTTCAAGATGAGGTCAAGGTAAATTGTGAAGGTCGTGACCTAATTTTTTTTTACCTCTGATTATAATTATTATCTCGAAAACTATAAACTTTTTGTCATGTAAATTAGAATGTTGTAGGTATTGATACAACGATCATTTTGATGTATAGAAAAAGTTCATGGGTTCAAAGGTCAAGGTCACAGATGCGAAACAATACCGAAATGGTTAATTATCTCGAAAACTATAAACTTTTTGTATAAGCATTTATATTAGAATGTTGTAGATATTGATACAACGATCATTTTGATGTATAGAAAATGGTCATGGGTTCAAAGGTCAAGGTCACAGATGAAACAATACCAAAATGGTTAATTATCTCGAAAACTATAAACTTTTTGTATAGGCATGTATATTAGAATGTTGTAGGTATCATTTTGATGTATAGAAAAAGGTCATGGGTTCAAAGGTCAAGATCACAGATGTGAAACAATACCGAAATAGTTAATTATCTCGAAAACTATAAAGCCCTTTGAGATATATTTGTCACCGAGTTGTCTGTTTTTCGTCTCCTTCAATTTTCAAAGTAATGCATACAATGCTGCTTGTTCCTGATCTGCTACTGTTCGCATATGCAGCCGCAGAGCATTGCAACACGTGGTAGTTGTGCCATAACGCTTCTTTCTGTGTCCACTCCCATTCAGCTGGACTAATAATGATTGCATTACAGTCGGTTGCCTGAACTCAGATTATCTCAGCCTGCTATGTTGCATGTTTTGTATGTTCTCCTATGGCTGCCTGCTTGTAGATTTCAGTTGTACAACGAGTGCATCCAGAAACTGGAAAAATAGCAATCTAGTGTTGTTTCGTCAGTTGCTTTAATTTGCTGATCTGTTCTGTTATGAGAACAAAGAACTCTTCAATTCTCTGCATGTCAAAACTTCAAATCAATGGTGGATGTTGGTTAAGATGAGGTGAAAGTTGCAATATTGGCAACTACATGATGGATATTGTGAAGTGCAAGATGAATATTGTCAAGTAAATAATGCTTATTGCCAAGTACATGATAGATATTGCTAGGTAAATGATGGTAGTGTCAAGAACATGTTGATTATTGCCAAGTTCATGATGAATCTTGCCAAGTGCAATATGGCTTTTGTAAAGTATAAGATGAGTAAGGCGAAGTGTATGATGTATATTGTCAAGTAAATGATGAATATTGTGAAGCAACTAATCCTTTTTGTTATGTCATTAGATGAACAATTGCAAGGATAGCTGATAGTCAACCTTCAGGTGTTTTTTTTTCTTAGAAATTGTCTTGGTCTGCTCTTGTTTGAAGAATGAATCATTGGTTTTTTTGATTTGATAATCGAAGATACTTTCAGCTCGATCCTTTAGCCCTTATATGATAGAAACTGTTTGTTGTCTCACCTGCAGCTACCATTTCAGTAAGAGTTGGTTTTGCAATGTTCTTTGTATCCAATATGATACTGTCTGCTGATTTATCTTGGAACGAATTACCTATTTCCTGTATTTCTGCAATGGTTTTGTCTTTTTATCAAACAAACGTTTCTGGGCTGCTGTTCCAGACACCAGACATAGCCTAGTATCCAGTCAGTTGGCAACTTATTTCAAATCACATCTAAAAGTTTTTGCTGGAGTGACATATTACGGAGATAAGTATCCACCGGGCACAGTGGATAGCCTTACTAGTATTTGGAAAGATTACACCAATTCTGAAAATGCTCCCATAACAAGTAGAATCCTCCTTCTCCTAATCAGCGAATGCACAAATGAATTCCGCGGAACATAAGAACAAACTTCTCAATATTCTGACCACTTTCATTGTATATGCTTTTCCAGAACATGCAACAGTTGGTCAGCAGCAATGACAGGTGCTTGCTTTGGGTAAGAAAACACAGTATCACAGACCTATCCTTGACATGCTTGACCAGTGCAACAGGGAGTGTCTGGTCTTGTCACATAAACATCATTCTTGATGTGCTTACTGTAAATGGTCAGGTCCTTTCTGCGTTGAATTATTGACTGATCATGTGCTGCTGACTGTATCAGCCACATACTCAATTCTGAAAACTTACAACCTAGACAATAATTCTGTCACATGTGATTTGATCGACTCGGGTGCTAGTAAGATTCGGTTTTTTACTGGAATATGATTGAGTTGTGTTGTAGGCATGTAGAATATAGGTACTCGTATATGCTTCTGGAAGCTATGGTACATTTTAACCTTCATTTTTGACTGTAGTGTTAGTGACCTTTGTTCATTGCCAAGATTATCCTGTTTGGATGTTAGGAAATGGATACATAAACACGTTTGTAATTGCAGCCGAAGTGTACTTTATGCTGTAAAGACTGGGAACAGACCGATTAATCTTTTACATTTTGTGAAACAGTGGCTAACACTGAGCCCCATGCTGAGTTTTACAGTAGCAATATCACCAGGTTCGATATTGCCTGGCAATCACTCCTGCAAGACGGAAACTGCACTTGAAACTTTTGGAGGTATATGTATTCAATCTCACATAGATGCCTTTTTCTACCCTCATCTAGTTAGGCCCGCAACCAAATAGTTGTGGCCGATTTTGTACACTAACATCTTCTTTGAGCAAGAAATGAAAGTAGGGTCTGTGTTGAGGACCAGTGTCAGAAGTCCATCGAATGAATGTGCTGACTGCTGAAACTAGGTATAGTCGCCAACACTTCACCGAACAAAGTCATGCAAACGTACTAAATTCACTAAATTAACATATAAATAGATTGACAAATATTTTTTTCTAGTTCTTTAATCATTAAATAAACAGACAAATATAGTTACGCAGGTTTTAAAACATAAGAATCCACATTCAGTTCTTGCAAATTGGATAACTTCAAATATTTCTAAGCAATCATCAACTTCAGGCGACTATTTTGGCGGCCATCTTGAAAAATGGTCGCTATCTTGTTTTTTTTTTATTAGCCAATCTGGTAGACTGCATCAGTAGCCCAGTGAAAACAGGAATCCACACTTAGATCATGCAATTGGGAAAACTACAAATATTTCTAGGCAAAACATCAGTTCGGACGACTTTTTATGGCAACCATCTTGAAAAATGGTCGCCATCTTGAATTTTCAATTGGTTAATCGGATAGATTTTATCAGTAGATCAGTAGTCCTCTGAAAACATAGGAATCCTCACTTGGATCATGAAAATTAAACAACTACAAATAATCATAAGCAAAACACTTCAGGCGACTATTTTGGCGGCCATCTTGAAAAAAAACCACCATCTTGGAACTTAAATTGACCAATCGGGTAGATTTGATCAGTCGCCTTCTGAAAACATAGGAATCTACGCTAAAATCATGCAAATTGGACATCTAGAAATGTTTCTAAGCAAAATATCATCTTTAGGCGACTATTTCGGCAGTCATCTTGAAAAATGACCACCATTGTCACCAGTGACATTGTTATATTTTTTCATAATTTTATCGTGTCTACTTTTTTATAATGTTTACGGTAATTGTGCGCTGTTCGCCACCGTGAATTATTGAGTGTACCCAGTGTTTTGATTGGTTATTGGGTCCGGAAGTTATTAAAGGTGTGGTTTGTTTATGAACGTGTTGGTTCAGCCATAAGAAATTTATTATAGTGCGATCACTTATTCAGTGATGAAAACCGATGTGGCCTTAAAAAGATCGTGGATTACTTACCTCAAATTTCATTAATGCTATTTATAGATCTGTTATTTTTATAACATGTGTTTAAATAATTTGATTATATTTCTTATATTTAGTCTAATAATCAAATAAAACCGGTTTTTATCAGACGCACACCTGAATTCAGACAATGCGTATCACGTAGTAAAATGCATTATCGCCAATAACTACATCTTTTGAGACAAAATCGCGGCTTTGTTAGATGAGCTTGAAGGTTTTGTAGTTTTAAAACATAGAATTTAAAAATTGTGTCGTTCTAGGCCAAACACGTGTAATAAATGAATTTTATTCATAATTTTGATCTGTGTGCTGTACCTGTTGTTCATTCATAAACAAGTCCAATGGGTTAGTCCGTGACGGATACTGGTTAGGAATAGGAACACCTGTATAAACCCGTATCGCGTGAATACGTATTAGCCAATCAGAACCCAATTATGAATGACTTTGAATGGAACTGTCGAATATTCCATATCAAAATATGAGAGGGACAACAGCTACCTTTCAATTAATTGCTAAATTTTGACTCTCAAAAACTCAAAAACTACAGTGATTATTGATAATTTAACCATGTAGATAGAAAAATAGTATTTTAAATACTTATCTTTAAAACAAGACTGCAAACGAATGAGTATTTACTTTTCAGCAAACTTTTATCAAAAAAGTTTATTAAAATGTATTCATATAAATTATAAGCAACAAATTGAAAAAGTCGAGAATATTTGTAAAAAATATTCAAAATATGAAAAAATATGTTCCAATAACACATGTGAAATTTCAAGTCTACTAAAGTTAAATCAAGTGAGATATCTAAGTTTGAATCACACCACCCATTCAAAACATGTTTTTTCATCACTGAAAATGTGGTCGGACTATAGAAATTTTAACTAACGAAGTCTTAGGAATATCTCGAGGGTGAGTACACTCAATTATTATGTATTTTGTAGTCTTAGATATATCGTTAGTCAACTTTAAAAACTCACCGCAGTTTGCATGCGTGATTTTTGTGACATTATGTGTATACATGCTACGTGAATACAAAACTTTATATTGCGGACCAATTACTGAACCTACTTGATAATTCTTTAAGCGTATGGCTATTTTAACATTTATTCTGTGTCTTTTAATGAATTTACTTTGTAATTATGTTGTAAATGATTTTGTGTTATTGGTGTAAATATACCTGTAATTACCGTAAACAATCTAAAGGTTCGTACACTTTGTATTGATCGTACACTGGATGTTGCTACTTTATCTATAGGTGAAATGGGTTAGTAATATAATGTTTTAGTGTCTTAATACTCAGACATAACTTGTTTCATACATTGTAGTCATTGGTAATGGTTATGGTAGCGACCACAGGAATATATAATTGCTGTTTCGAAATATGTTGCGTGTTTCTTGGAACAGATTGTTAATATACTTGTATTTAATCTGCCGATGGAATGTGCAGATGCTTTAGGTGCTACCGATTGATGGTGTGGTACCTGTTTAGCCGCCGATGGACTATCGGAAACTATAATCGGAACTGACAGAAATTATAATCGGAACTGAAAGCACTGATAAATACTTATTGACTAGGTGTCCAGGTATCGGCCTCTCGAGTTTGTTACAACCATCTTGGATTTTCAAATGGCCAATCGGGTAGATTTGATCAGTAGCCCTTGGAGATTAATTGTGCCAAATTTGATGCTTGTATTGTCATTTGCACGGTTCTTCTAAAAAATGGTTTTTATCTGCTCCACTAGATTTGGGGCAAGGTTGGTGAAAACCAGGGCGTGTCCACACGCCGGTGGGCCTGCACTCTGCACCTATAGGGTCCTTGCTACTCCGAGATCCCCTTCAAATTCGCCTTGAGCACTAGACTCAAGTTACCGTGTGTTGCCAACGAGGAGGCATTTGAAGGAGTCTTGGTAGTGTAGAGGTTATGTACTGGCAGGGCTAGATTTCCGCTTTCGCTACTTTCCCTTTCGCTTACAAGTAGGCTAGCCAGCGGCAGTAAAGATCTAGAGGCGTTCGATCTATACCGCACTAGACGCATATCACTACCCTGTGGTAAACCACCAACACACTTCTGTTTACATTATCGAATGTTTTTTTTTATATCCAAAAAACAGACATACGATGACTGACGGGCGATTTTTCTGTCATTTAACACGGTGAATAGTGAATAAAGATGTTCCTCACATCCTCTTTGTCGACGGAAACCGTTCTGTTCGTCACATAACAGTTCATTATTTTCAAGCCAATTACTTAAACGTAAGTTTAAAACACTACAGTATATTTTATATGGGATTGAAGTAAGAGTTATTCCCCTGTAATTGCTAGGATCGCGATCCTCACTTACGCCGGGTATCAAAATAGGATTAATAATGCCTGTTGCCCACTGTTTATAGGAATTTGACCGGTGTCGAAACATCCTTTACATATCCTATACATAAGATCTATTGAATTTTTATTTTTAAGTACTTCTGTAGGTATGCCATCAAAACCGGGACATTTTCCCTCCTTTGTCCTGTCGATAGCAAATTTTACTTCGTCCAATGTAATGGATCCGTAAAGCAATGACGAATCTACATTTAGGTGCGCGTATGGGTTTTAGAAATCATTAAAATTAACAGTTTCACCATTACCGCCATTAAATATCTTTTCGAATTCGTTCTTCCATTTGCCTAATATAGAATGTTTATCGGTTTGTACACATCCATTTTCGTCAATAATCGCACATGGTATATTTCGCGAGCGCTCATTTGCGGTGCCTATTCTGCCAATAGATTTCCAAAAGTCTTGTTTATTTGCCGCAGATAACTTACTTTCAAGTTTTATTTGTTCTTCTTTGGCGTATTTACGTTTACATTTACGGTTAAGTCTATCAAACACTTTCCTCTTTGAATAAAAGTCTTCTTTTAAACGTCTTTTTTCACTTTGCGAACCTTTATAGCTTAACCATTTGTTTTCCGCGTCACGCACGGTGTCCCAGTTTGACTGTAGGTCCTCATTCCAATAAGGCTTATATAAAGATTTTGTTAACCTGTTGTGATTAACGGATTTAATCTTTTTTCTGGTCAATTTAATGTCAATTTCGGTACAGACTAGAGATTCGAACGAATCATACGCGCCCTGTATATCATTTGATACATTAATCGAATGTTTTGTCCTTATTTCCTCACCACATAAAAAAATCGGCGGGGATATTTTTAAAATCAAGTCTATCACAAGGCGCTGATGTACGCTCAGGCCTAAAGATCGGGCTTTCGCAACGGCACGTGAGACGTCATATCGTATAGTTCGGTCACATTATGAATACGAAAATCCGATATAAAGTCCATATCTTCGTATGGTACACAAATATAATCCACTACTGATTTACCCGTTGGCGAAATAAACGTGTATTTATTGTCATTAAACCTGTCGTTAAGCATACCGAAATTAATGCTTGTGAGAAAGTCTATTAATAAATCACCGTGGTGATTTTCTACCTGATACACTATGTTAGTGGACGAATGTCATCTACACCTTCAATATTATTCGACATATTACCTACACGAGCGTTCAAATCACCACAGATTAACAGCTGACCCCTATTCTGAAAACAATAGATTTGTTGTAATAATGTATTAAAAAAATCACCTGGGTCATTATACCTGTACACTGAATCTTTATCAGGTAAATAGCATACAGCTATACACAAAACAAAATTATCTGACAATTATTTAAATTCTAACCATAATATACCTTCTGTGTCATCATCTAAGATACTAATATTAAAAAAAAGTTCTAATTTACAAAGTAAACCTACACCACCACTACCTCGTTTTGAACGTTTATTTACATGTTTCCGGTTATTTCCGAACCATCGGTAACCGTCAATTTTTAGAATATTGTCATCTTTTAAAAAAAGTTTCACATACACCTACAATATCTAAATCTAAAGTTTTCAACACTGAAGTCCTGAAAATAGAATTGTCATTACTGCCTACTGACCATTCTCTACAGCTCCACGCACCACACCGCATTCTGTTTTTGAACAAGACGGGGCCCTTTAAAGTGAAAGTGTTTATCTTTACCAAGCTCTTATTAAATACTTATTTACTTATCCTGTCCCTGAGAAAGCAATTTTGTTGTAAGCAGCTTAATTCGTTGTATTAAGTTCTTGTAGTGGGAACAAGCTTTGTTATAGGGTATTAATTGTGAAACAATATACACATAAGCAGGCAAAGAGCAGGGATGGATATAGCTTCAAATGTAGACATTTCGCGATCCATGTCAAATTGTGGAACAGGTTAAGCATGACACTAGAATCAGTAGCATCTTTTATTTCAAGCCCATTAAGATAGATGAAATTAACAAACATGCATTTATATATAGTTGACATTGGTCATAAACTAAAACCTTACTTTTTTGCATTTGATGACAGGTACGTGTTGAATTCAACAACTAACCCTGGTCAAAACTACATGTATATCAGAAACCAATTCTAATTCCTCTTCGTGAAGTCCATAAGCTAAACATTCTTTGATTCGGAAGATATGACTGCAGTCAACGCTGTTTTAGGACAAGCCCGTAAAGTATAGTATGTGAATGAAAAATATGTTTAAAGTCAGATTGGAACCATGGTCATATTAGATTACCAAAACGCATTATAACAGTTGCCAGCAGTCAATCTTCTAGGTACAATCATAAGCCTATTTAGAAAGTTCATTCTGGTATTTTGTATACATTGTGGCCGTTATTAGAGCTCGATTTAGATGTCTGCATTCTTTGTCAACAAAATGGGTATGGCTTTAACAATTGACTCCAAGGTAAAAGGTTTCCCAAATCAAAATTGTAGGTTTCCCATATTTAAATCTTAGGTTTCCCATATCTAAATTCTAGGTGTCCCATATCTATATCCTAGGTTTCCCATATCTAAATTCTAGGTGTCCCATATCTATATCCTAGGTTTCCCATATCTAAATCATAGGTTTCTTATATCTAAACCCTAGGCTTCCCATATCTAAATCCTCCCATATCTAAATCCTAGGTTTCTCATATCTAAATCCTAGGTTTCTGTATCAAAATCCTAGGTTTCCCTATCTAAATCCCGAGTTTCCCATATCAAAATCTTAGGTTTCCCGTATCTAAATCTCGAGTTTCCCATATCTAAACCCTAGGTTTCCTATATCTAAATCCAACCGTATATTAATCCTAGGTTTCTGTATCTGAATCCCAGGTTTTCTGTATCTAAATCCTAGGTTTCCCATATCTAAATCCTAGGTTTCCCATATCTAAATGCCAGGTTTCCCATATCTAAATCCTAGGTTTCTCATATCTAAATCCTCCCGTATCTAAATCCTAGGTTTCCCGTATCTAAATCCCAGGATTCCCATATCTAAATCCTAGGTTTCTCATATCTAAATCCTAGGTTTCCGTATCTTAATCCTAGGTTTCCCATATCTAAATCCTCCCGTATCTTAATCCTAGATTTCCAATATCTAAATCCTCCCGTATCTAAATCCTAGGTTTCCCATATCTAAATCCTAGGTTTCCCATATCAAAATCCTAGGTTTCCCGTATCTAAATCCCGAGTTTCCCATATCTAAACCCTAGGTTTCCCAAATTTAAATCCAACCGTATATTAATCCTAGGTTTCTGTAACTGAATCCCAGGTTTCCCATATCTAAGTCCTAGGTTTTCCATATCTAAATCCTATGTTTCCCATATCTAAATCCAACCGTATATTAATCCTAGGTTTCCGTATCTTAATCTTAGGTTTCCCATATCTAAATCCTCCCGTATCTAAATCCTAGGTTTCCCGTATGTAAACCCCAAGTTTCCCGTATCTAAATCCTACAGAAGGTTTATAACACAAGTAAACTGTATTTGATATGAAATTGACGCTTTATTTTAATGTACTGGATTGTCAGCCTTATTTAAAAGTAATTAATACAATATACATATTATCAGAAAAGACTATACACATTCATTGTCCAATATTACATTAATCAAAAACAAGCATACTATACCAATCAGTGTCCAAATCACAATCCCAAAGCAAAGTAAAAACAAGCATACCAACCCGTGTCCAAATCACAATACCAACGCAAAGTAAAAACAAGCATACCAATCCATGTTCAAATCACAATCCCAAAGCAAAGTAAAAACAAGCATACCAACCCGTGTCCAAATCACAATCCCAAAGCAAAGTAAAAACAAACATACCAATCCCATGTCCAAATCACAATACCAACGCAAAGTAAAAACAAGCATACCAATCCGTGTCCAAATCACAATCCCAAAGCAAAGTAAAAACAAGCATACCAATCCATGTTCAAATCACAATCCCAACGCAAAGTAAAAACAAGCATACCAATCCGTGTCCAACTCACAATCCCAAAGCAAAGTAAAAACAAACATACCAATCCATGTTCAAATCGCTATCCCAAAGCAAAGTAAAAACAAGCATACCAATCCGTGTCCAAATCACAATCCCAAATCAAAGTAAAAACAAACATACCAATCCATGTTCAAATCACAATCCCAACGCAAAGTAAAAACAAGCATACCAATCCGTGTCCAAATCACAATCCCAAAGCAAAGTAAAAACAAACATACCAATCCATGTTCAAATCACAATCCCAAAGCAAAGCAAAGTAAAAACAAGCATACCAATCCGTGTCCAAATCACAATCTGGGTCCAAATCACAATCCCAACGCAAAGTAAAAACAAGCATACCAATCCATGTCCAAATCACAATCCAAAAACAAAGTAAAAACAAACATACCAATCCATATTCAAACCACAATCCCAAAGCAAACTAAAAACAAACATACCAATCCATATTCAAATTGCTATCCCAAAGCAAAGTAAAAACAAACATACCAATCCATGTTCAAATCACAATCCCAACACAAAGTAAAAACAAGCATACCAATCTGTGTCCAACTCACAATCCCAAAGCAAAAACAAACATACCAATCCATGTTCAAATCACAATCCCAAAGCAAAGTAAAAACAAACATACCAATCCATGTTCAAATCGCTATCCCAAAGCAAAGTAAAAACAAGCATACCAATCCGTGTCCAAATCACAATCCCAAATCAAAGTAAAAACAAACATACCAATCCATGTTCAAATCACAATCCCAACGCAAAGTAAAAACAAGCATACCAATCCGTGTCCAAATCACAATCCCAAAGCAAAGTAAAAACAAACATACCAATCCATGTTCAAATCACAATCCCAAAGCAAGGTAAAAACAAGCATACCAATCCGTGTCCAAATCACAATCCCAAAGCAAAGTAAAAACAAGCATACCAATCTGTGTCCAAATCACAATCCCAACGCAAAGTAAAAACAAGCATACCAATCCCATGTCCAAATCACAATCCAAAAACAAAGTAAAAACAAACATACCAATCCATATTCAAACCACAATCCCAAAGCAAACTAAAAACAAACATACCAATCCATATTCAAATTGCTATCCCAAAGCAAAGCAAAGTAAAAACAAGCATACCAATCCGTGTCCAAATCACAATCCCAAAGCAAAGTAAAAACAAACATACCAATCCATGTTCAAATCACAATCCCAAAGCAAAGCAAAGTAAAAACAAGCATACCAATCCGTGTCCAAATCACAATCCCAAAGCAAAGTAAAAACAAGCATACCAATCTGTGTCCAAATCACAATCCCAACGCAAAGTAAAAACAAGCATACCAATCCCATGTCCAAATCACAATCCAAAAACAAAGTAAAAACAAACATACCAATCCATATTCAAACCACAATCCCAAAGCAAACTAAAAACAAACATACCAATCCATATTCAAATTGCTATCCCAAAGCAAAGTAAAAACAAACATACCAATCCATGTTCAAATCACAATCCCAACACAAAGTAAAAACAAGCATACCAATCTGTGTCCAACTCACAATCCCAAAGCAAAAACAAACATACCAATCCATGTTCAAATCACAATCCCAAAGCAAAGTAAAAACAAACATACCAATCCATGTTCAAATCGCTATCCCAAAGCAAAGTAAAAACAAGCATACCAATCCGTGTCCAAATCACAATCCCAAATCAAAGTAAAAACAAACATACCAATCCATGTTCAAATCACAATCCCAACGCAAAGTAAAAACAAGCATACCAATCCGTGTCCAAATCACAATCCCAAAGCAAAGTAAAAACAAACATACCAATCCATGTTCAAATCACAATCCCAAAGCAAAGTAAAAACAAGCATACCAATCCGTGTCCAAATCACAATCCCAAAGCAAAGTAAAAACAAGCATACCAATCTGTGTCCAAATCACAATCCCAACGCAAAGTAAAAACAAGCATACCAATCCCATGTCCAAATCACAATCCAAAAACAAAGTAAAAACAAACATACCAATCCATATTCAAACCACAATCCCAAAGCAAACTAAAAACAAACATACCAATCCATATTCAAATTGCTATCCCAAAGCAAAGTAAAAACAAACATACCAATCCATGTTCAAATCACAATCCCAACACAAAGTAAAAACAAGCATACCAATCTGTGTCCAACTCACAATCCCAAAGCAAAAACAAACATACCAATCCATGTTCAAATCACAATCCCAAAGCAAAGTAAAAACAAACATACCAATCCATGTCCAAATCGCTATCCCAAAGCAAAGTAAAAACAAGCATACCAATCCCATGTCCAAATCACAATCCCAAAGCAAAGTAAAAACAAACACACCAATACATGTCCAAATCACAATCCCAAAGCAAAGTAAAAATTTTGAAAATTATCAAATTAAGTTATATATGTAAACTTCTGCCAAGTAAATGAGGCCGGGTGCTCCGGAAGGTTAAGCACCTCCTGTTTAGCTAGCTACATCCGCCTATGTGAAATCAGAATTTATTGGATGAGGTTTTACATTCACATCGTCACCTGTTAAAAGTGAAGTAAAGAAAATTTTAATTTGCGTTTGTTCAGAGAGGGTTCTTTAACGTGTCATGCCTTCCATGACAGGGGCATTAGGTTTTTTTAAAGGTTTTTATGAAGGACCTCATGACTTTCATTTCTGAATTCCGGTGCTTGAAGAAAGAACAGTTAACTTCTTTTCAAATCTTGGCCAGACCCCGCTGGAACCCGACCTCCAAAATAATAAACAAGCATTTTATCACATACCCATTGAATCTTACTATAGCGATACATTACATTTTCTCGCCATGTGATACAAAGGTCTGTATCGCACATGTGCAATACAATATTCCGTATCACCATAGTAGCCGAAACTACTTTTAGGGGAATTCCCTTTTCCGACAACAATAATATGACGTCATTCATTGGTTATAATTAGAAACCGTTCATTGACAGATTAAACCAAAGAAAGCTTTTCATTTAGTTTGGTAGGGCATGTGATAAATACAAAACCACACATATGTGGTTTTGTGACGTAGCTGATCGCACTCGTTTATTGTGTGGACGCAAACATTACACTCGTGCGCTGCGCACTTGTGTAATGTATCCGTCCGCACAATAAACTCATGCGATCAGCTACGTCAGAAAACCACATTTGTGTGGTTTTGTGTATATACCAACTGAGCTACCATAATAGATCCTGATATATGAATGGAAAAATAAAGTTTAGCCTTATGGAATGAAAAATTGCAAGTTAGCAGTTGTGACTCTGGCAAGAAGCCTTACATTTGTTTTAAACCATATTCATTATTACTAAAACCACGTTTTTTTCAGAGATTGTAGCCACATTTTACAGAAATTCACATTTTTCTGACATTATTTTATTAGGGTTTGACCCTGTGACCTAATGTTAAATGTCCGTCAATGAGGTAATTAATTTTTTTAACTTGACAATCCATCATGGCAGCTTCAAAACATTTGAGTTCATCATCATCATGAACTATGGCTTTTTTATGTAAAGCTGCGGAATATAATGTTTCTATTGAATCAAAACAAATTGTAAATTTTTAAAAGATAATTTAAAATTTATTGCATTTGGAGACAATAAAAATATTTACATGCAAAACATTTTATTCCACTGTTTCATTTAATAAATTATAAGAAAATTATGGTCAATTTCATACATGTTCACAGTGCAACCGCATTTATATAAAGTTTTGCATTTTTAACAACTTTTAGTAAATTCCATTGACATTACCATCTAAAACATTTATTTCTCTACAGGAATATTCAATGTTAATGAAGACGTGAATAGTGTTTAACAGGTATTACTTGACACAAGTAAATAAATAATACCAAACGTCATTCAAGTTTACAGACAAAATCCACTATTACAGTGACACAATAAAATTCTATTTTTGTCACAAATGGATGAATAAATAATAAATACATTTATTTCATTAATTATAAAAACATTCATACTAAAGCAAGAATTAATGCAAACCCTTATTTTCATTAAACTAAATACAATATATATTTCCTGGAAATATCCTCCCTCTCTCTCTCTCTCTCCTGGGTATGCACTAGTGATGGCAACGATTAATCAGTAAATCGAGCAAACAACCGGTTATCGATTTCAAAAATCAATTAATAGTTCTCCTTTATGTACCCCAACATTACCTGACCGTTACACCTGTACGCTAGTATACAAACAAACATATTAATAACAATACCTGATACATGCATTTAAACAGTGTTCAGTAGTTGTTTTTATTAATAATCCCTCTCTATGTAATACAACATGCCTACCCAGTTGCAAGCATGGGTGTATTTCAAACGAACTGGCCATGGAAAAATTGTAAAATGTCAGTTATGCGAATTTTATTTCACTTATGTCAGTTGTAAATAAGATGGTATATAATTTATGATTAATGCTCTTGTTCAGCTCATTTTTATGTAATGATCCTGCGAGAGTCAGCATGAGAGTCCAATGTTATAGCTTTACCTTAAAGTTTTTGTCTCATTTGTTTTTTGATTAATCGATTAATTGTTCAAACGTCAGGTTGATTAATCGATTTTCACTTTCCACCGATTTTGCCATCACTAGTATGCACATTTCCTTTCCCTCTTGTTCCCTTATAAACCTCCATTATACATAAACATACAGACTTAAAACAAACTAAAATTTTAAGTCAAAAATGCAATGAATACTCATGCACACATGGTACATAATGATATAGTAGAATTCTGAATTCCAGGAATGCTTGGGATAACAAACTTGGATACCATAGATAACCTTATGGTAACTTGGATACCATAGATAACCTTATGGTAACTTTGAAGCCAACAATAACCTTATGGTAACTTTGATACCATAGATAACCTTATGGTAACTTGGATACCAAAGATAACCTTATGGTTACTTGGATACCATAGATAACCTTATGGTAACTTGGCTACCATAGATAACCTTATAGTAATTTTGATACCAAAGATAAGCTTATGGTAACTTGGATACCATATTAACCTTATGGTAACTTGGATACCATAGATAACCTTATGGTAACTTGGATACCATAGATAACCTTATGGTAACTTGGATACCATAGATAACCTTATGGTAACTTTGATACCAACAATAACCTTATGGTAACTTGGATACCATAGATAACCTTATGGTAACTTGGCTACCATAGATAACCTTATAGTAACTTTGATACCAAAGATAAGCTTATGGTAACTTGGATACCATATTAACCTTATGGTAGCTTGGATACCATAGATAACCTTATGGTAACTTTGATACCATAGATAAGCTTATGGTAACTTGGATACCATAGATAAGCTTATGGTAACTTCACAATACCAAAGATAAGCTTATGGTAACTTTGATACCATAGATAACCTTATGGTTACTTTGATACCATAGATAACCTTATGGTAACTTTGATACCATAAATAACTTTACGGTACCTTAGATGACATAGATCATTTTATGGTAATTTTGTTATCACAAATTTTAAGATAACTTGGAAACCAAAGATAAAATGGTAACTTGGATACCATAAATTAATGGTTTGAACAGTTATTATTTGCCCTATTTTAAAGTTTTTAACTTTTTAACAACCAAACAACTTGATGTCAAAATCAAAGTCCTATGCACTTCCACAGCCGAGCCGAGTTGTACACATACATCAGAAACTTTTAGTAGAAATAAAAGTTACATACACACAGCTAGCACCTTTATCACTTCTGTCTTTTGTAAATTTTGTTTACAAATGAGACAAATACTTGTTTAGGCAAATCACCATCATAATGTTCTATCATAGTCAATATTTCCCGATAACTTTCTTCTTCATATTCACAATATAATTCACTTAATTTTAAGTCTTTGTATAATTCTTTAACTTTTTTCACTTTGATCTCGTCCTGACAACCATAATTTTCCTGAAAATCATAAAAACACAGATATACAAGATAAGTCAATTATGCATTGAACTCTTGACCATCACACTCTTTATATGGAGAGATTAGAAAGTGCTTTAAGTCAGATAATATTCTTATAAATGTATCTTTCCATTTTTCCAAATTATTGTCATCATATTCTGTACAAAAAAATAATATCTTCATTTTCTTAGTCTGTGCCAACAACTTTGGCTACTACACTAGATCTTGTCTAAAACCAAACCCTTTCAGGATTGAATAATATATTCAGTCATGACAATTGTCCTGTTTACACACAACTTAAGAGTCGTATGAACCATAATGCTGATTTTGACCACCCAATTGACGTATCGCCTGTCATACCATTTATGTTCCGACACTTGCCACCTTCACGTTACCAAAGCAGCGTCATGTTAACTAATGACGTACTGGTGTCTGTGACTTCACTAAATAGCGCAATTCAGGCAGAGTTTTTTGTTCTTTTTATTGGTGTAATTCAAGCATGCCGGGCCTTTGTCGGAACATTGTGGGCGTGGCTGGTGATCCATCAATTACGGTATACACAGCTCTAAGGAGACCATATTCCGGAGATTTAATGCTTCTTTTCCCTAGACTAGGTTATTTTAAATATAAAAAACTAACAATACCAAAAATTATAATTAAAATAAAAACTCAGACTTATTTTCAAATTTGGAATTTGATAGTTTAAAATAAATTGTTGTGATATCATCCCCAGAAATACATGTATTAGTATCCCGTAATATGTACATGTAAAAACATATCAGCAAAGTAGGCATTGTTCATAATCACGGTTAAGGCCAAGTGGTACAAATGGATGCTGACGTTACACACGGCATGTACAAATCTATGCACTTTGATGGTATTACTGAAGATTTGCCTTTTTATACCTTTAATTGATAAAGACGATTTTTTCACAAAATTGAATTGATGATAATTTATTATTGTTTTGATTTTCAAAATTCTTTCAGATTTTAAAAATTAAAGGTTTCCATATTTTTTATACACTATGACTTTTAAAATTTATTTGCAATGACGTCATAAAAATTTATACCAGAATGGCGTACGGAATTTCTGAGTGACATATTTTCGAGCTCGGTGGTTTTTGAACAGTAACTTACTTTGGCCAAGTAAAATGATTTGAATTATAATGATTTCTTCACTGTAGTCAAGATTTTGTCTCAATAATTCAATATCTGTTTTATGTTTTAAATGTAGCCATTCATAATATTTTTTGACTCTGAATGGCCCTTGTTCTTGCATTTTCGAAGTAACATCATTGACTCTTGGGCCTTTTTCTTCTGCTATTCAAAGTAATAATGTTTCTGAATATTATTATTTCTATCATAACTATTATTCCATAGTGACTGGGAATATAAAATAATATAATTGATGAATTAATTTGTATACAAATAATAAAATTAATATATTTACTATAACAGCGAGAAGCACAAACACAACACCCCTAGTTTACGACACGATAATGTTAAATTTTGCAAGTTTGCCGATCCTTTAGCAATATTGTCAAAATCATGACGTTATTGTTAATTTTGGTCATATTTTCGCATCAAATTTCTTCTTTAAGGTTTTTACCGAAAAATCAAGCAAGGTGACATATGTATTTCTTTACATTTTCAGAAAATTTAAATTCAGAACTACATTATGTTATTTATTCAATAACTTGTAGGACAATCTGTTATTTTTCTACACTTTTCCCAATTTTTCAGATCCTGACAAAATGCAATTTCCCTTTAATCCTATGTTAAAATCCCGACATTTTTGACATTTTGGACGCTTTATAGCTAAAAAAGTAAAAAGGTGACCCCTATATTTTTTTACATTTTCAGATGTGCCTCAAAAAGTTTTACAGATATGGAAAAAATCAGAAACTTGTAGGATAGTGCCCATTTGTACCACTTGGCCTTAAATAAATATGAAGTTTATATATCAAATATTTTTTCAGGTTTTGGTACTTTTATATATTTAAAATCCCCCCTTCTAGGAAAGAGAAGCATAAAATTGTCAGAATATGGTCTCATTAGGGCTGTGTTTACTGTAATTGGATGGTAAAAATAAGGTAAAAATCCCCATTGGGGTTCATATGACTTTTAATGCTCAGAAAAAGGCAGGTGTCCTTACAGGACTGGACATGACAGGTGTTCTATTTACACACGTTATTTTTTCACACAATAATAATGAGATGTCCTAATGAAAAATCCAAGTTTAGTTACGTTAACCATTTAGTTTGTGTGTGTTTAGACAGGTTACACCTCGATTCTCTGTAAACATGAGTTATAACTGGATCAACAATGGATCACTATGACTCTCTGGCTTCCAGTGCTCTTGTATGTGGTGTACTGACTCGGTGAGCTAGCACGTTAAAGTCGCCCTGAGTGTGTGCTAGTACAAAGCATACCATACAACACACTCGCACTTCACATGCATACACAATATTGTTCATAGATTAATCCATAGAGATTAATAAAATAGTTCTCTTCATGAATAGCTGAAAAATTGCTGATGAGACGTTAAGCAACATTCAACCAACCAGCTACCAGTACTGTGTTATTAAAAGTTAGAGAATGGTACATCCTATATGAGTGAAATGTCATAATAATTAAACAAATTTTTTCTAGCTTTTTGGGGGGAAAGGAATCTTGAAATGAAATTGGGAAAAATCAACCAACAAATCAACATTTTAGGAAAAAAGAAAAAAGAAAAAAAAATTTTATAATAATATATGTAATTTTACAGTACTGTGAGTATGTATTTCTGGTAAACAGGTTGTACCAGACATACATTGAATACTTATCACCATAAATGTAAATGGATAAAAAGCCAAGTTGAAAATATGGGATTTGGTCACTTTTTACGCGATTTCTATCCAGAATCAATTTGGTATTTTTACCTACAAAATTGGGGAAAATGTGCACTTTTGTCATTGCGAATAAGTCCTTTCACCAGACCCTGTGAGTTACCAGAAAAATCCCTGAATTATTATTTAGCAGAAAATGTTCAACATATATCAGTTTTGCATGTATCAAGCTTCCCAGAGTTATCTCCCTTTAATTGACATATTTTAAATGGCCCATTAAACTTGTCTCCCTTTAATTGACTATGTATTATTATATAACATAATTATATTATATACAGACGATATTAAAATGTTAAGTATGAATATGAACTTTATTTTGTAGAGTGGAAAGGGAAAATATTTATTTTGTCACTTCATAAGAAAAAAAATATATTCAAATGTTTTATTTATTTCATATCACTATTCTAACACAAGACAATATTGACAGGTACACTGGCTTGTATTTGGTATTATATATACCTGCAGCAGAGCTTCTTGCTGTGGATTCACTCTGGCTAAAGCCTGCACTACTAACCAACTACACTTGTTCTCTTGTATGTCAGTTCCTATTTTACCGATGACAACTGGATCACCATAACAGTCCAAATAATCATCCTGTTATAATGCACAAATGACCATTAAAACAAACTTTCCATGTTACACAATCTAGGATCTAGATCAATCTATTTGTTGGTCTATCTTCAAGTACATGTGTGGTCTTGATGATGGGGGGAAAATATTTACCTGGCAAATTGATTGATTGATTGATTAATTAATTAATTAATTGATTGATCAAATGTGTGATTGAATGATTCAGTTTTACATCCCAGTCAATAAGTTTTCACCAATATTGAGATGTCACCAACTAGAGGTAAAGTGGCAGAAATTTTGACTTTTGCAATGCACTCAGGGCAAAGTTCAGTTAGGGTTCTTTTATGTGCTATGGCTGCCATGACAGGTGGCATCAGTTTTAATGGTCTTTTCCAAAGGACCCCTTAAATTTCATTTCTAAATGCCAAGTGCTTGGCAAAAGAACAACCATTACCTATTTTCAAGTCTTCATCAGACCTGGCCAGAGTTCAAACCCATGACCTCTCACATGTAAAGAGAGAGCTCTACCAACTAAGCAACCATAGTGGTTTCCACCTGGTAAAGCGGTTTAGCTTTAACATACTTTCTCACAAACAAATGTAGAGAAAAAACTGTCATTCAAACACCAAAAAGATTACAATAATACATATGTTGATACTTCAATACATTGCTGATAAATTGATAAACATTGCAGACCACTCTGTCCATTATACTGTACTGAGTCAATCAAGAGATCTGGCATGCTGTCTACCAGAGTTAAACCCGTAGCACTGAGGTGTCTTTAGTTTGAAGACTAATGGTAGTAATGCCTTAACCAATTTGTCACCACCAATGGCACCATAAACTCCTAAATATCTTTAAAATGACACCATAAACTCCTAAATATCTTCCAAATGACATCATAAACTCCTAAATATTTTCAAAATGACACCATAAACTCCTAAATATCTTCCAAATGACACCATAAACTCCTAAATATCTTCCAAATGACATCATAAACTCCTAAATATCTTCCCAGTGACATCATAAACTCCTAAATATCTTCAAAATGACACATGGAACTCACATATATCTTCAAAAAAACACATGGAACTCACATATATCTTCAAAAACACACATGGAACTCACATATATCTTCAAAAACACACATGGAACTCACATATATCTTCAAAATGACACCATAAACTCCTAAATATCTTCAAAATGTCACCATAAACTCCTAAATATCTTCCTAATGACATCATAAACTCCTAAATATCTTCAAAATGACACATGGAACTCACATATATCTTCAAAAAAACACATGGAACTCACATATATCTTCAAAAAAACACATGGAACTCACATATATCTTCAAAATGACACATGGAACTCACATATATCTTCAAAATGACACATGGAACTCACATATATCTTCAAAATGACACATGAAACTCGCATATATCTTCAAAATGACACCATAAACTCTTAAATATCTACAAAATGACACCATAAACTCCTAAATATCTTCAAAATGACACATGGAACTCACATTATCTTCAAGATATGGTAGACTCACATACTTAAACTCCCAAATGTCTCCAAAACAACACCTGAAAACTCCTAAATATCTTACAAATGACACCTGAAAACTCCCGAATATCTTACAAATGACACATGGAACTCACATATATCTTCAAAATGACACATGGAACTCACATATATCTTCAAGACTCACATACTTAAACTCCCAAATGTCTCCAAAACAACACCTGAAAACTCCCAAATATCTTACAAATGACACCTGAAAACTCCCAAATATCTTACAAATGACACCTGAAAACTCCCGAATATCTTACAAATGACACCATAAACTTCTAAATATCTTCAAAATGACACTTAAAACCCTCAATATCTACAAAATGACACCTGAAAACTCTCAAATATCTTCCAAATGACACCTGAAAACTCTCAAATATCTTCCAAATGACACCTGAAGACTCCCAAATATCTTTAAAATGACACCCGAAAACTCCCAAATATCTTCCAAATGACACTTAAAACCCTCAAATATCTTCAAAATGACACCTGAAACTCCCAAATACATGTATCTTCAAAATGAAACTCAAATATCTCCAATTTGACACATAAAAACTCCCAAATATCTTTCTAATAACACGTTACAACTCAAGCATATCTTTGGAATGACACATTACAACTCCAGCATATCTTCCAAAAGGCACCTTAAATCTTAAATATGTTTCACTTGCACCTTAAAACTTCTGTATGTCTTATGAAAGACACCTTAAACTCCAATATATCTTCGGAATAATACTTTACTATATTTTATATTTATTTTTTTGTGGTATTGTTTTAAATACTTTTGTAAAAATCAAATCATTTTTGCTTACCTGAATCTGGAAAAATCTGCCCATTTTTAACAAAATATCTTTACATTTGCCATGTGATGAATCTGTGATGCCTGCCTGTTAAAATATTCATCAATCCAAAAGAAATACTGTGAAATCATTAATTTCCGCAGTGTCCCAATTATTTTTGTTTTCAAGGACATCCAAAAACCACAAATTTGTATGTCAGTGAAAACATATACCAGTATATACATGTATTACGAACTTACTTTAAATGGTTGCCACAAACGACAAATTCATTGCCCCATGAAATGCTATTGTTTCTCCAAACCATGAAAATTGGACCAGACAAAAATAAATGATTTCATAGTAATGAATATCATAATATTTAATTTTGCTCTTAATTGTTCTAAGTACAGCTTGTTGACTGTTGCAAAAAACAAGAAATAATTTCAAGAAATAATTTTTGCTTTATATCTCTGATTTATTTATCACAAGGGAGATGAAATATTAATCAATTCACTTGTCTGGGGACACTGTGATACTAACTTGTCTGGGGATACTGTGATACTAACTTGTATGGGGACACTGTGATACTAACTTGTCTGGGGACACTGTGATACTAACTTGTCTGGGGACACTGTGATACTAACTTGTCTGGGGATACTGTGATACTAACTTGTCTAGGGATACTGTGATACTAACTTGTCTGGGTACACTGTGATACTAACTTGTCTGGGGACACTGTGATACTAACTTGTCTGGGGATACTGTGATACTAACTTGTCTGGGGAAACTGTGATACTAACTTGTCTGGGGATACTGTGATACTAACTTGTCTGGGGACACTGTGATACTAACTTGTCTGGGGATACTGTGATACTAACTTGTCTGGGGACACTGTGATACTAACTTGTCTGGGGATACTGTGATACTAACTTGTCTGGGGACACTGTGATACTAACTTGTCTGGGGATACTGTGATACTAACTTGTCTGGGTACACTGTGATACTAACTTGTCTGGGGATACTGTGATACTAACTTGTCTGGGGATACTGTGATACTAACTTGTCTGGGGACACTGTGATACTAACTTGTCTGGGGATACTGTGATACTAACTTGTCTGGGGACACTGTGATACTAACTTGTCTGGGGATACTGTGATACTAACTTGTCTGGGGATACTGTGATACTAACTTGTCTGGGGATACTGTGATACTAACTTGTCTAGGGATACTGTGATACTAACTTGTCTGGGGACACTGTGATACTAACTTGTCTGGGGACACTGTGATACTAACTTGTCTGGGGACACTGTGATACTAACTTGTCTGGGGATACTGTGATACTAACTTGTCTGGGGACACTGTGATACTAACTTGTCTGGGGATACTGTGATACTAACTTGTCTGGGGACACTGTGATACTAACTTGTCTGGGGACACTGTGATACTAACTTGTCTGGGGACACTGTGATACTAACTTGTCTGGAACTTACACGGGCTTGTTCCCCATTTCTTACTTTTGCAGCCAATACCAATAAAAACAAAGAAGATTTTCCAGCAATATTTTAGCAGAGTTTTTTATAAACATGGACGAGTCTTTATAATGTAAATAGGGATAATATTTAAAGGTGGTTTTAACAAATGAATACATTGATGGATATATACACATACTATAAAATGGTATCAATACCTATTTGTGTAGAATAGACTTGCCCATGTATAAAACACTTTGCCAAAATATCACTAATGAATTATACCATATGTATGTAAATGTTTATAGTTGTCATTTTTCCCAAGTTAATTTGAATTTCATTAATTAAAAAAATGTGCACATAACCCATAATCCATGATTATTATTACATTTCCTGTTGTCTTGGAATTAACCCCAAACTAGACATGATTTTACACAGACGGATGGACAGACAGACAGACATGTAGATTCCTTTTTACCCCTTTAAACTAGTTTGACATGAATTACTTACCATGTACATTGCAGAGGCTACAGGCAAATAAAATGAGTAATACGAAGTCTTCCATTTCACTATGGCATTATATTTGTCTATGGTAAAATTTGACAGATCATAATTACCACCAGCTGGCGCTGTTATTAAATCTAAACACTGTCCTTTTACGGTCTGTGAAGTTGTCTACAATGTTAAATTAAATTCAATGAAATTAAACTAATTTAAATTAAACATCTTAATTCTTAGTTATCCCATAGTCTGATTTAATCTGTTTTACCTCCTAGTGATGCTGCTTTCACATACATGTATATTGAAGCCGTCAATTCTGAGATTGTGGAGGAAACCAGAGTACCCAAAGAATACTTCCAACCTGACAAACTTTCTCTGATCTGTCTAAGTTGAAGTCAACCCTAGGCAATGTGGTAGTGGGACACTGTTATTTTAAGTTGTGTACTAAGAAGAAATATTAGCAGTATGAAACTTTCGCGGTTATATTCTTCTGAACTATTTCACAGTAATAAATTTTCACGGTTCCGACTGTAGGGAATGTCAACCAGGGGAAATAAATAATTTTCACTGAGAAGATATATTTGTGATACAAGTTTGTACCCGTTGTGCTGGGTATTTAGACAACTCAGAAACTAAGTTTAAGGTACTTTGTTTTTTACTGAGATTGTGCCAGATATCCAGAATACTTGGCAAACAAGGCTAAGTATAAGGCTCCTCAGTTCCTTGTTTTGTACAACCATATCCTGAATATTAAGACTAATCTGTCCCATTATGTTCTGATTCCTGAAGTTTTTAGTTTTATCAATGTAATTTTTAATTGTGACAATTTGCAAGGTCATTTCTCTAAGTGAATAATAGGAAATACCCCACCATAAACATGAAAAAAAAGAAAGATCTAACAGGCCCACCGTCAAATTTAAACCATGATAGCTAACTCATGTCTGAGATTATGCTGCAATTCTAAACAGCCTGAATCTTAACAGTTTATGTTACTTATAAGAACATATACAGAATCTATAAAATACAAGGCCACGGTCAAATAGATCACAAACAAGGTATATAATGCGGTAGTAGACTATATATTGAAATACATGTTTGTATTACTGTAAACATATTTAATTCTGCGTGTATTTATTTTTGCGGTATAGGAAATTTAGGCATATCTATGCAGTTAAAAAATTTTTAAGTTTTTGAAATACATGTGCGCACTATAACAAAATAAACATAATATAATTTTCGCTTGGTATTAATTTTTTAGCAAAACAAACAACAGCAAAACCAGCGAAAATTAATACACCACAAAAATAAATATGTTTACAGTATTATAAATAAATTAATCTGTCCTGGTGAATAGAACACTCATCATTTTTGGTTACTGTTGATGTCTAGCTCTCTTAAGTTTATAAATATACCTCATGGAACAGGTCCATCAGATCCACATAATAAGGTTTACTTCTAAAATACTTCCTCAGGATATCATAAACACATGTCTCTAGATAAAATGCATCATTGACAGCTATCAACCCTATGTCATCCTAGAATACAAAATATACATAATAGTCACAAGTAAAGACAATGTAGTCAGGACTCTCGCTGGACTCGCTGATATCAGGCCCCAGTGATAATAAGAACCTTTCACATAAACAATGTTGATTTTTGCAATTTAAAACAAATTAACATAAAAAGGCACCACAGTGTAGAAGTCGAGTTGCAACTTCATATTCTATTCCTGTACAAAAATTAAGTTCAATATATGTAAGAATTTATAAAACTTGTTTGGGTAGGCTGGAACAAAACTCACATTTGATCTGTAACTCAAGATGGTAGACTCACATACTTAATATGAGTTTAATATCTGCAAGTGCTTAGAAAAAAGTCAGGAAAACTGTTATTTTTAAGACTTTTTCTAAGTTCACCAGGCCCAAAATTTCATCAAAACCACTAAACTGGAATGAAACTCAAACTTGATCAGTAATTCATGATGGTTGACTCACATTCCAAATACAAGTTCAATATCTGCAGGTGTTTGAAAAAAAGCTATCCTTGTTTTAAATATGATCCCATTTAAAAAATCCTAGATTGATCATGGTATACAGCAACAAAAGAAGATATACATGCAGTTATTTCAAAATTTTTCTCAAATACTTTTGATGAATGTAGATACATGCACAGCCATTTCAGAATGTTTTCTCAAGTACATGGTACTACAATATATATATCAATGTGCGACTATTTATTTATTATTTATACCCTCAGATGTGTATGTCTTTGAGAGTTCAGGGGTCAAGTCTGATTAAGCATGTGTGTATGCATATGTTTTTGTATATTATATCTTTAAACATGATTTTGTAAATAGTAAAGCTTATTCACCTTTTTGTACCAGCAAGGTTTTCCTCTACGTGTTGTTGATCCATCCATAATATCATCTGCCACTAACAAAAATGCCTGCAGCTTAAAAATAAAAAATATTATCTTCAATTATTAGCGTTCATTCCTAATGACTGACAGGATAAAGAATTGGTTGGATGAATGTTGTTTCTGCTCTAAACAAAAGTTTTACTTTAATCAGGGATTTTTGTGGTACAGTATGCAATTTAAACTACTGACGTGGTATCTCTGCTGGTGTGCTGGTGAACCAAGCATCCCCAAGGATATCATAAACTCAATAGGCAAAACCTTTGTATTATCAGAAATACTACTGTCTAAATTTTCTGCATGTTAAAATTTGGAAAACCTCTAAAACTAAGGTCTACTCTCTTATGCAAAGTATTTCCTTAACTAAATTTGTTTTAATATATTTTGGTCTTCTGGATATTTTTTCAACCTCATGAAAAAATTTTGGTTTCACAATTTTTGTCCAAGCGCTACTATTGAGGAATAGAATTCCAAAACAGCTATCTAGTGCTGTAAAATTAATACTGGTGTAGTATGCAATTTAATATTTGTGAGAAGTTACATTTCAAATCATTTGCATATATAGTACATGTACTTTGGTTCTGTCAGACAGAAATTCAAGCAAACTAAAGTAAACCTTAGTCTTTAACATAATAACCAACTTCAATGTCAATATGTTTATACTTTAACATAATAACCAACTTCAATGTCAATATGTTTATACTGTTTACATTCATGTCTTATTACTCTCATGATTAAATATGCAAAAGATAAAATAAATTTATGAAAATTTCATAATTTACATTAACGAAACCTTAATTTTAATGCTACCTGTTCAAAATTAAAACCATTAATTCTGTATATAGTAAATTATGTTTGTCACTACATACCAGTATAAAATTGTCTATCTATCAGAGAAATAACTTTCATCTTAAACAAATTTTAATGATTCTTGTTGCATATAATATAACTGATATATGTGATAAAATACAGGTCAAGTTTGAATTTGAGAGGTTTTTTTGCTGAAGATCTAAACTACATACCCACTCCACACACCATCCAAGAATTCTAGCTAATTTAACATCTTCATCTGTGCAATCTGGAACCATCATTTTATATGAAGTAACTACTGATAATCCCCTGTTTTTCTTTCCAAAAGGAACATTATACTCAGAAACCTTCAATAAAACATCAATTTAATGATCAGAAATTCTGAACACTACATCTTTAAAGAGTTTATCTACAGTCTACTACATGGGTCTGTGAATGGTTGACTAAATTGCAATTCTTACTGTACATACTTAATCAGGGCTGAAACAATACAACCCCCACCCAAAACCCCTCGCTGTGTGTTTTGACAGTTTCCTATTGTGATAAAACGGTAATGATAAAGTTAAATTCTAATACAATAAAGAACGCAGACTAGATTTGTATTTAAAAAACACCAGATTCTTGCTGTTTGCATCAATTTTCATGAACAATGGTACTTATCGAGCAAAGTTTGGACGATATTGATTTGCGAATTTGCAAATTATGTCAGTTTTCCATGCATTTTTTCCCATTTTTCATCCCTTTTAAGACTAAAAATCTTTCAATGTCGCAAGACAGGAGATAATACAACTGCTATGGATGTCAAAAGTTGTTCAGAGAACAAAATTAATGCATACAAATCATAATTTTATGGATGTTAAATAAGAATAATCATAAAATATAGTAAAGGAGGGGTCATCAGAATTTTGGTTTGGACAAGTGGACACAAGGTGAAAACCAGTCAAGCCTCTAATGACCGGTTACTTGGTTGGACCAATGGCTAAATCATTCAACCAATCTGTTATCCAACCATATCACCATATCATAATGAAGATAGCCACTCGGAACAGTGCTGTAATTTACAGCATGGTCTGTATAGAGACTGAAAGTATTGAGCAGAGTGAAAAACCTGGATGACAAAGAACCCCATCATAAACACTGTAAATGTATTAGATGATAAATAGTGTATCTTTTCTTAATTTGCCCTAAATGAGATTCAAAGCTACATGGTGAAATGCACAATTAAGAGTGTTTGTATTTCAAAATTAAAAGAGTATTTGATTTCAATATTTATACTTACCTCTTTAAACCACTTTAAAGCATCCGTTATTTCAGAGTTTGTGTTACTTTGATCAGTCAAATCATTTAACAAAACTGGAAACAGGTCATCAAACTGCTCAAGCTCAGATGCTTGCCTTGCTACTTTACTTTGTGGTTCTGTATCACCATTTGTTGCCATTTTCAATTAGCTAGGCTAAGGTCAACCATGAGTTTATCTGAAAGTACGATATAAAACATAATTTAAAAACTACAGTATGACATCAATTGATCAAAATTTGAATTTTGAACACAATGTTGTTGAAGGAAACAAATGCAGGTATGGGGTCTCAGGGATATTATGTGTAAACTATATTTGATGAATTATTCTGTTATTTTTATGGAGAATATTTCGATTGTGACAAGATAGACTAAAAATAATAGTTTCCCGAGCCCGTGTTGCAAGATCTCTCTCTCTCTCTCTCTTTGAGTAATATACACATACAGTACAGAAATAGGAAAGGTTAGTCTTCTGAAATATCACATAAATTCTAAGTATATTCTGTTTTACCTATACTGTAAGTAATTATATATATATACATATATAAATATAGATATGACCTACAACCAACACGTCCTTTTTACCGCATGGTCAGCCAGAGCTTTATTTAGCATCCGGGTCATCTATTCGAGTCTTCACCATAGCGTTTTGTTAGGCCCGTTTTGATTGGACAATTGTTTACGGTGACTGTACATACCAAATAATTTTTGAAAAATATTTGAAATTATGATTTTGAATTGACAGTTAGGTTCTTCGCGACAAAGAGTTTTTTATAATGAAGACTGAACCAAATTTAAAATAAAGTCTACCAATCAATGAGGAAAATACCATTCCAGTGCAGGGGCCCATGCAGAATTTTAATTAAAAGATTCAGAAAATTGGACAATTCCTAATTGAGGTCTTCTACGATTTATTTGCTTTCTAAAATGCGAGTACCAGGTGTGACATTCATAATATAAAGTTACAAACGATCCAAAATACAACGAGTCATAATTTAAAGGCACACACAGGGGCCAGTTTCATTATAAAAATTAAAAAATACCGATAAGTATATAAAACCAGTAAGTTCTTTTTATATACGTATCGGTATTTTTTTAATCAGTTAATTGTATTATGAAATTGTCCCCTGTGGTCCGACACACATATGCTGTCCAGTATATATGAATTAAGGCGAATATTATTTACTGAATGTCTCAAAAATAGTTAGGCTAAAGAATACAGAATCTAAGTAACATATTATAATCTACTTGGATCGTTGGTATATAGCGTCTCTTAGAATTATGAAGTAGCACGCCTGGGTAACGCATGTTTAGATGGGAAATAAATAGTAGAGGACTATCAAATTGTCTCAAAAACGGTCTTAAAATGGTTTAAAAAACCCAAAGACCCCATATACTAGCCGGCTGGCCATTCATTGGTAAACTTTATTTTAAATATTGTTCAACTTTAACAACAAAAACTTTTTCAGTGCGGGAGGACCCAATATGGGTAATTCTATTAAAATGCATTATTTTAAAGATTTTCCAAAATTGTAACAATTATATGGTCCTACCATTAAGTTAAATATCCAGTGACACTATAACTCAAACTTTGAATAGTTTTATGTATGAAAATAACCACACGGAATTTATTCCTCTGCTGACCACTTTATCCACCCTTAAAACCGTCCGGGTAAAAATGAATGATGATGTTGATAATGAGTAATATATAGGCCATTTCTGATGGTGATGTCTCGATATAATCTTATGAATTATGCTATACTTGAATGCAAAGCCTTCCATTTGATTAATCAATCATTATAATACAAAATGTAGTTACAACTAAAAACATATATATATATATAAGCTAATATTCAAAAGCTGCTCAATTTTCCATGATTGAGTTATATTTACATTAATTAGTAGAGAAAATAGTAGAGAATAATAATAATAAATTAGCTTTAGCTTTTTGTGTCACAAATTTACCTACGTCGATTTAAGACCAAACTATTTCCGATTCCGATTCCATTTTATTTATTTATTTTTATTTTATTGAGAGGGGGGGTATTTTGTTTATGCGCCACGTAACTACCTTAGTGTAGCTATAAATAGAAGTAAACAGAAATCCCAGTTACTATTTTTAGATATTTAAGGTTGGTGCATTTACTGATAAAATTAGAGACAATTTATGTAAAAAATAATTTTATATTTTACAAACAGCACACACTTATCGCAATTGATTGTTAATATGTAACATATGTGAATATTATTGGAGAAATAAATAAAAACGACCGAAAACGCCCAGGCTATTTTAAGCTGGGCGTATTACAACGGAAATAACCTTAGCTATTTTTAGCTGAGCTGATCACATGGTATATAACATTTATAGGTTTTGGAAATACAGTCGATTACAGCTTTTATAAGACGTTCTTTGAGACTGAAACGTAAGCTTACTGCTACCATACAGATTATCTGATGTTAACAATTCGTGATGGATTTTTATGAATCCATGGAAGTTGATCTGCATAATGTGGTGAAGGTTACACGGAATTGTACAGTGGAATCTGTCAAACCTCAAACAGAACGACTAAATGAACTTCAAGTTAAAAACAACGCAGGTGGTTATAGTTATAGAATAGACGACAAAACCAGACTGCTGAGGTACTTGGTGTTAGGATCTGATGGAGGAACATATTACTGTGGAGAAAAAGTAATGAAAAAGGAGAATGTGGCTTGCATTGACAGGTAAATACTTATTAGAAAAGTAACCATGTTATTATAATGGATCACTTTATGGCATTTTCTTTATATTATTTCATCATTATTTTATTTTAACAATGAAGATGTCACATTTTTGTAAGATATTGAAAAATCTTAACGGAAACATTTGTGATAGCCTTTTGAAAAATAATAATTGTCAGTATATTATAATTGTAAACTGGCATTTTACAATCGTAACTTGTCAGTATGCATGGTATTATATGATGTAATCTGTATTTTAGCTTTTAACTTGTATTTACTGTAAAAGTTATAAATTAGCCCTGCCTGAGTAGTGTAATGTAAAACAGATTATTATTATTTATTATTATTATTATTATTATTATTCAATGATGAAACATGTATACCTGAACAATTATACATATAACAGAATGTATAGATTAGAATCTTTAAGGAAATATTTATTTTTATCTTATTTCAATCGTTTACTTAGATAGAGACAAAAATATCACGAGGGACGTGTAAAGGGAGGTTACTCTTTAACACTTGATTACAATAGTTTAAGTTGCTATATAAATGTATCTCCGGTATTTATCACCCATCTCTGGTAGTGTGAACTATCAAACCCTGCTGTAATTCAATATTGACAGAGTACTTACATTTCAAAATGAAGCTCAATCGGTCTTTAATCCCTGTCTCATCAGAAACTTCCAAATTGGGAACTGGTCCCACAATAATTTTTAACTGATGTCTGGCAAATATGAATTCTAAATAATTCTGTCAGATTCATCAATTTAAGGTGTCATTTTGTAGATCACTCATAGCTTATTACATATACATATACTAGTATGTTCTAATTTCGTTGTATCGTTTTATTTGTAGTCCCGTAAAATACTGTGTCAAAATTTGTCAGAATTAAGTTAAGGAAAATCTTAGATACGGATTTGTTGCCAAGCTTGGCCATTTCTTACAGCTAGCACTTAGAAATTATATTAAATTTACAATATCTTCGAATAAGACTTTAACCCTAGTGATGTTACATAAAGCATGGTAACGCTGGCACGAAAAAAATTGTTCGTTGGATCTTGTATAATATAAGAATTGGCGCAAGTATCACGGTGAACTGGTGATGTCTCGATAAATGTAAAATTAAAATTTTTACTGTGACGTCACGACCCGTTCACTTAACCCCAGGGATTTTACATAAAGTACGGTAAGGCTGGCACGAAAAAAATTGTTCGTTGGATCTTGTATAATATAAGCATAGGCACAAGTATATATAACTGGTAATGTCTCGATAAAAGTAAAATTAAATTTTTTACTGTGACGTCACGACCCGTTCACTAATATAATGTCTATTTTTAGGCTGATTATGGAAGGAAGAGGACCAGAAGTAGTAGACTGTATCTATAAAGTTAGCATACAAGGACGATCTTGTAAACAGAATCCAGTATTATACGCTCTTGCTTTGTGCGCTAGATCAAATGATCCGGAGACCAAGACTGCCGCATACAGAGTTCTACCACAAGTCTGCCGTATCCCGACGCACCTGTTTCAGTTTATAAAATACTGTGAAAACGAAAGTTCTGGAACCGGGTGGGGGCGTGCTCATAAACGAGCAGTAAGTAACTGGTACAGGCGATACAAAGATGAACCCTTGAAGCTGGCTTATCTGGTTACTAAATACAGGAACAGACATGACTGGTCTCACAAGGATGTGATACGACTAGCACATATCAAAACGCCAGACGATAGCGTGGGTCTCGTTATCAAATATTTGGTTAAAGGACTTGAACACGTGAAAATGGCGGGAAATAATGGAATCACAGATAGTGACAAAGAGAAAGTGGAGCAGTTTCTCGAAGCAGTGGAGAAAGCAAATTCTTGTACCGACGAAAACGTGATTATTGGACTTATTGACACCTTTCACCTTGCGAGAGAACACGTCCCGACGCAAATGTTAAATTCTCCAAATGTTTGGCAAGCTTTGATTTGGAAAATGCCAATGACGGCCATGATCAGAAATTTAGGCAAAATGTCAACCTTAGAACTTCTAAATGAAGGAACTGAAAATGAAAGAAAAGTTATTAACAAATTAACCAATAGAGAACAGTTGGCTTCTTCAAAAATACACCCCTTCACAATTCTGATTGCTTGGAACCAGTATAAAAAGGGACATGGCGACAAAGGCAGTCTGAAGTGGAAGGTGAACCAGAGAGTTGTTAAAGCATTAGACGACGCTTTTCATCTTTCATTCTCAAATGTGGAGCCGACTGGAAAACGAGTTTTACTGGCAATAGACGTCAGTGGTTCCATGAATTGTCCAGTAGTTGGGAACGCGTCCGTAACCGCACGGGAGGCTTCTGCGGCAATGATGATGTTGACAGCGCGTGTGGAATCGGATTTCGAAATTGTAGCGTTTTCACATGGCTTATCAAAACTGAATATTAACAGCAATGACAGTTTGCAAAAAGTAATCCGCACGTGTAACAGTATGCACTTTTCTATGACAGACTGTAGTCGACCGATGGTGTATGCTATGGAGCAGGAGAAGACTTTCGATGTGTTTATAATCTACACGGACAGTGAAACATATTACGGATTGACCCATCCATCAGAAGCTTTGGTTCGATACAGGCAAGTAATGGATATACCGGATGCCAAGTTGATTGTCGTTGGAATGGCTAGCAATGGGTTCACGATCGCTGATCCTAATGACCCTTTTATGATGGACGTTGTTGGATTCGATGCAGCGGCACCACAGGCAATGGAAAATTTCATAAATAACGGCACACTGGACATTGTAAATACGTAAATAACTTGACTTTTGTTTGGACTACTTGTAAACTATACAGTAATGTGTGGACATGCATCCTATGAAACTGTAACAAGAGTTTAGCTAGTTTAGCTATTGTAAATACATGTACAGGGTCCAAAGGTAGTGATCCTCGTCTGTGATTTTGGATTACTAGTAATAGCATGCATAACTACAATATACAGTCAAACCTGTATATAAAGGCAGCCCGAGGGGAAATAAAAAAACATTTATGGTCAGGTGCCCCTTTTATAGAGGTTCAAATAACATGAATAAAGGGTAATTCGGATAAAAAATTGTTGGCCTTTAGACGCGGTGGCCCTTATTTAGAGGTTACCCTTATGGCAGGTTTGACTGTATTAGTAACCCCCATAAAATGGTTATTAAGAAATGACAAACATTAATATTTTGTACAGTCAGAAAAGATACATATTAGATGATTTACTCACATGAAACTAGTCTTGCTAAATTTGCTAACTTGCTAAATAAAGGCTTAAGGTTAAGGAATACAAACAAATAAAGTTTTATTAATTTTAATATTTGTCTTCAAGCTTTTCTTTTTCTTTTTTTTAAATAATTCAACCAAATATTGCCGTCCTATAAGATATGTATACAGTATTTATCAATAAACACAAACAAAGGACTCCCAAAATATGACAATGTATAGGCATTTGAATGCGATTCAGAATATATATCGCTTTATGGTGGTGTAAAAATGTACAGGTTGAAACCAGAGACTCTCGTGAAAACAGTAACCTTCGGTATCCTGAAGAATTCGCCGATATAAACATGCATAAGGCTTTATATAGTATAATACTATCGATGTACCTTCGCCTATAGCTGATCGTGACGTCTCGATATAAGCGAAATATTTTTGACTGGGGCGTTAAAGACCATTGCTCAACTCAATTCAACTCTTCTGTGATGTACACAAGTACCGTCCTTTATCCTTACATCCACAAGTAAGATTTTGTCTTTGACACACCACTGGTATAAGATTTGAAATTGTGCAGATACATGTACCACTGTGGAGCCCCCCACCCCCACCCCCCCACCCCATCGAGAGAGTGTACCAAGCAAGATGTCGATATACATGATGAAGGGTGGCCTCGGCTGAGGATGCAGCATAACAACATAGCTGTATGTAAGTAGCTATAACATACAAAGCCATGTAAGATATAATAGTAAAGTAAAACACGAATATAAAGATTTTAAATGATGCAAGTGGGAACTATTTATCATTTGTATCATAAAATATATCTTATGATATTGATCACTGCTTTAGATCAGTTTGTAGAATGCTCGCTTCATATGTTGGGTTCGTCTATCCAAGACTTGAAAATAGGTAGTGACTGCTCTTTCGCCAAGCACTCGACATTTAGAAATGAAAGTGACAGGGGTCTTTCGGAAAGAGACTTTAAAACCGACGTTTCTCGTCACGGGCAGACGTGACACGTTAACTTGAGGCACCCATGCTCTGAGCACACTGCAAAGGCCAAAATGTCTGCAAATCTACCTTTAGCTGGTGACGTCTTGATATAAATGGAATATTCTATACTGGGACGTAAAACCCCATTTAATCAATCCATTGATGTTGTATTGGCTGGTAATTAATTGTTAAGCCCGGGGTCTATGTCTGGTAAAATTATTATAAGTACACGGATATTTAAGTAAAATAAATTAATGGAAATTAAAACATTATTTGTTTTTAATCAGAACTTCCGAAACTTTATACAGGTCTAATCCTAAAGTTAAGAGACCTCTTAAATGTAACACCACTGCAGTAACTCAGTTGGTAGAGTGCTTGCTCTGTAAGTGGGAGGTCGTGGGTACGAACCCCGGCAGGGTCTGACCCAAGACTTGAAAGTGGACAGTGACTGTTCTTTCGCCAAGCACTTGGCATTATGGTTCTTTCGGATTGGAACTTAAAATAAACGAGGTCCCGCGTCACGCTCGGCGTAGCACGATAAAGATCCCTGCTGTATAATGCCATCAGCGCAACGCTCTGGCAAAATGTCTGCACCTTCGCCAATAGATGGCGACGTCTCGATATTAGTGAAAGTTAAACACAATTACTCAGCTCAGCTCAGCTCAGCTCTTAAATGTAACCTATAACTGGACGCCATTTTCTCAGGTATAAAAATGACATGTTTTGTCAATGAAGATATTCGTTTGAACATAAAATAACACAACATATATTTTATTAGAGTCTCACCTCAAATTAATCATATATTTTTCACAAATATAAAACATTAAATATTTTGAGCCACTGTTTAAAGATTTACGAGACTATGTACAAGTAATCACAGACACACACATACTTTAAAATAGCATAATAATAAGTTTACATGTATATGAAACAAATGCAATTATTGGAGCCCAACAATAATACTATCGCCACAGCTATCCCACGTTATACAATTCAGCCGCTGTTCTCGTGTGACATTTGTAATACAACTTCATTTCCTTTGCATTTTCACAGATTCACAGACTGTACAGAAACATAATGAATGCTAAGAAATAATTCATGGGAAATACCACTATAATACAATTTTAAGAAGGACTCCAGCATTTAAAGGACATCGGTTTTTGTGCCATTTTAATTATTCAAGTTTATTCGTATTATTATGCATTTAATTTTAAAATCTTCCATTTGTATCCTCCACTAAAATTTTAATTTTGACTTATAAAGTCTAATAAGAGGCCCATCGGGCCTGATACGCTCACCTGATAAATAATAGCTCAAATGCCAAATGTAAAACTCTTTCATAATATTAACGATTTGAGGCTAAAATAGAGAAAACAAAAGTAAAAAAAAAAAAAAAAAAGGCCATTTTGGGATTTTTTTTTTTTTTGGTATCTGTGACCTTGACCCTTGAACGTATGACCTTTATTCATATATCAAAATCTTTGTGAGGCCAATACCTAATCGTTTAATATACATGCCTACACAAAGAGTTTATAGTTTTTTGAGAAAGTTAACCATTTCAATATTGTTTTATTGTTTTGCATTTGTGGCCTTGACCTTTGAACTCATGATCTTTTACTATACATCAAAATGATTGTTGTATCAATATCTACAACATTCTAATATACATGTTAATAGTTTTCAAGATAATTAATCATTTCAGTATTCTTTTGCATCTATGACCTTGACCTTTGAACCCATGACCTTAATCTATATATCAAAATGATCGTTACATCAATACCAACAATATTCTATTATACATGTCTATACAAAAAGTTTATAGTTTTCGAGATAATTAACCATTTCGGTATTGTTTCACATCTGTGACCTTGACCTATAAACGCATGGTCTTTTTCCTATACATCAAAATGATCGTTGTATCAATACCTACAACATTATAATATACATGCCTATACAAAAAGTTAATACTTTTTAAGATAATTGACCATTTCAGTATTCTTTTGCATCTGTCGCTCGTTTTGACATGAGCTACACTGAAGTCCAGTTTTAATCTATATTTTGAGGGGGGCTCCAAAGTTTCAGGTTGGACAGGTACATGTACAAGATCTCCAAACATATAAAAAGTCCAATGAATTTTCAAAAGTTAATACAACTGACGAAACAATAGGTTTCGACAATATAAAGTGTCGATATAAAAATGAGACATACGGATTAACTAATGATCAGTCACATTTATACAAGCCCCGAAACTTAACCATGGGTGTGTAGGTGTGGCTTTGAGACGCCGTGGTACCTTTTAAATGGTAGGCAATACTCGGTGGCCAAAGTAGACTTACAATCTTTGATATGCGCGAATCAAATACTCATAAAGATCACAGAATGTGTCGGGAAATCGGTACAATATGGTCGACCGTAAAAACAATGGTGAATGATCCAGAGTTGCTCCACTTGCTGGAAAAAACAGAGGCATAAATCGCTCGTTTTGACATGAGCTACGAACATATTCGCTTCGTGCAATATCGTGGATATATCGCACATGCAATCTCGTGCTGTTCGGGTAAGCTCGGCTGTCAACATCTTCTTCATAAGATGGTTTGATGTATTCCGAATAAGCCGGTGATATGCAAAAAATGACAAAATCAGCATTTCTATATTGACGATCTATCCAGTCGTTTACATTTAACATCCGGTCCGCCATAGAATCATCGTTGAACTGTAAGTCTCTAAGAATACTTGTGTTTTCAAGATCAAATTTAACAAGAAAATCAGGATTTTTCTGCAAAGTCGAGATCATATTTATAACTTCTGTGACATGTCTTCTCCCGTCATCAGCAAATGATACAAAAATCCGAAGTCTTCTTTTCTTCCGCGTTGCTGCTAAAAAAAAAATATATATTATTATTAATGTTTTCGTTTATTTTTTTGAAATTTTGAAACGATCGTTTTTTTTGGGGTAGAACTAGCCGGGTGTCAAAGAGACTATTTGAAACATTCACGGTTCTATTGGCCTTTTCAATAATACCCACCTTTTGCAAACCATGTTTAATCCACCTGTCATCTATTCTTCATTCAATGCATTAAAATGATATAATTATGCCACTTACTCTCTAGAACGTCTAACACCCGTTATTTCAGTATCAATTACTCTCTGGAACATTTAACACCCGTTATCTCAGTATCACTTACTCTCTGGAACATTTAACACCCGTTATCTCAGTATCACTTACTCTCTGGTACATTTGACACTCGTTATCTCAGTATCACTTACTCTCTGGTACATTTAACACCCGTTATCTTAGTATCACTTACTCTCTGGTACATTTAACACTCGTTATCTCAGTATCACTTACTCTCTGGTACATTTAACACCCGTTATCTCAGTATCACTTACTCTTTGGAACATTTAACACTCGTTATCTCAGTATCACTTACTCTCTGGTACATTTAACACTCGTTATCTCAGTATCACTTACTCTCTGGTACATTTAACACTCGTTATCTCAGTATCACTTACTCTCTGGTACATTTAACACTCGTTATCTTAGTATCACTTACTCTCTGGTACATTTAACACTCGTTATCTCAGTATCACTTACTCTCTGGTACATTTGACACTCGTTATCTCAGTATCACTTACTCTCTGGTACATTTGACACCCGTTACCTCAGTATCACTTACTCTCTGGTACATTTAACACCCGTTATCTCAGTATCATTTACTCTCTGGTACATTTAACACCCGTTATCTCAGTATCACTTACTCTCTGGTACATTTGACACTCGTTATCTCAGTATCACTTACTCTCTGGTACATTTGACACTCGTTATCTCAGTATCACTTACTCTCTGGTACATTTAACACTCGTTATCTCAGTATCACTTACTCTCTGGTACATTTGACACCCGTTATCTCAGTATCACTTACTCTCTGGTACATTTAACACTCGTTATCTTAGTATCACTTACTCTCTGGTACAATTGACACTCTTATCTCAGTATCACTTACTCTCTGGTACATTTAACACCCGTTATCTCAGTATCACTTACTCTCTGGTACATTTGACACCCGTTATCTCAGTATCACTTACTCTCTGGAACATTTAACACCCGTTATCTCAGTATCACTTACTCTCTGGTACATTTGACACTCGTTATCTCAGTATCACTTACTCTCTGGTACATTTGACACTCGTTATCTCAGTATCACTTACTCTCTGGTACATTTGACACCCGTTATCTCAGTATCACTTACTCTCTGGTACATTTGACACCCGTTTTCGCAGTATCACTTACTCTCTGGTACATTTGACACCCGTTATCTCAGTATCACTTACTCTCTGGTACATTTGGCACTCGTTATCTCAGTATCACTTACTCTCTGGTACATTTGACACTCGTTATCTCAGTATCACTTACTCTCTGGTACATTTGACACCCGTTATCTCAGTATCACTTACTCTCTGGTACATTTAACACTCGTTATCTTAGTATCACTTACTCTCTGGTACAATTGACACTCGTTATCTTAGTATCACTTACTCTCTGGTACATTTGACACTCGTTATCTTAGTATCACTTACTCTCTGGTACATTTGACACTCGTTATCTCAGTATCACTTACTCTCTGGTACATTTAACACCCGTTATCTCAGTATCACTTACTCTCTGGTACATTTAACACTCGTTATGTCAGTATCACTTACTCTCTGGTACATTTGACACTCGTTATCTTAGTATCACTTACTCTCTGGTACAATTGACACTCTTATCTCAGTATCACTTACTCTCTGGTACATTTAACACTCGTTATCTCAGTATCACTTACTCTCTGGTACATTTAACACTCGTTATCTCAGTATCACTTACTCTCTGGTACATTTGACACTCGTTATCTTAGTATCACTTACTCTCTGGTACAATTGACACCCGTTATCTCAGTATCACTTACCTTCTGGTACATTTAACACTCGTTATCTCAGTATCACTGACTCTCTGGTACATTTGACACTCGTTATCTCAGTATCACTTACTCTCTGGTACATTTAACACTCGTTATCTTAGTATCACTTACTCTCTGGTACAATTGACACTCTTATCTCAGTATCACTTACTCTCTGGTACATTTGACACCCGTTATCTCAGTATCACTTACTCTCTGGTACATTTAACACCCGTTATCTCAGTATCACTTACTCTCTGGTACATTTGACACCCGTTATCTCAGTATCACTTACTCTCTGGTACATTTGACACCCGTTATCTCAGTATCACTTACTCTCTGGTACATTTGACACTCGTTATCTCAGTATCACTTACTCTCTGGTACATTTGACACCCGTTATCTCAGTATCACTTACTCTCTGGTACATTTGACACTCGTTATCTCAGTATCACTTACTCTCTGGTACATTTGACACCCCTTAATTCAGTATGTATACTAACCCTGTGGTAGTTGTAGAATCTGTTCACAAATATCGCCTTCTGATGATGACCTTTGTGTTAGTTCAGCAATTTTGTAGAATCGTTCGTTCGGATCAGAGTACCTGTTCTGTTTGGTTTTAGTATTACGATTGTCACTATAGTCACCACAAGAACATTTAGCGTGTGCAATAGCATCAGCGTAAATTTTACTGATGTCACATGTACACACTGATTCAGATCCATTGTGGACTGAACCAAATTGTCTATTTCTATCTTTACAAGGTGACTTGTCACATGGTTTTGACTTTGAAGGTTCCGTAACGTCTTTGTTTTTATTATTATTATTAATTTTCAAAAGCACAGTTTCGTCTGGATCTAGCAATCTTTCTTTTTCACAATCATCACAAAAACAGTTATAACAAGGAGGCTGATCATCGAGAGATTGTCCATGAGGTCCTTGATCACCGAGACTTTGTCCATGAGGTCCTTGATCACCCAGACCTTGTCCATTAAAACCTCGTCCAGTAAGACCTTGACCATCAAGACCTTGTCCATTTAGAACTTGTTCATCAAGACTATGTCCATTGACACCTAGTCCATTGAGACATTGTCCTTCATTAGCTTGCCCATTGATGCACGCTTGTTGATATTGTTCTTTTTCACAGCCACAGCTGGTCCGATTACAAGAAGTGACTTCTGTTTGTGTAAAATTCAAAGACGAACCGTCTATATCAAAGTAATTCATATTATTAGCAGTAGTAGTCTGGAGACAGGAATCGCAGGTGCAGGAATTGGAGCTTCCTGGTTGACCCGGAAACATGTGTTGTTGATCTCTGGTGAAATTGTCATGGATTTCTGAAAACAATTATTACTTCTAAAATGAATACATCGCAATCAAAAACAGCATTGAAATGGGACCTGGAAAAGGAAAGCCTGGTAGACCTCGTACCATCCAATAGAGCTACAAGAGCTGGGATACACCTGGGGGCAAGCACAACACATGGCAAAGGAAAGAGACAAACGGAGGAAGCGTGTTGGTGCCTTATGTCCCAGTGGGAATGAAGATGTATATAAAGGCAAATTTACTAGATGTAGTTTTGTTTGATATGGCAATGCTATGAGCACTATAAGGTAAAATTCACTGTCAAAGTCAGAATATAATACATAAACATGAATCAGTTTAGAAAAACAAATCATCCTCTAAAATATGTTTTAGATATATAAAGTTTTTGGTAACATTTAGCTGTATATCAAATAGGTATAAAAGAGTGTTGTTTTACATTTTACATAAAACAAGATATTACAGATTCTGTTTTATGAGTTGATTACCTCTCAAATATCTCGGCAGAACATTTGCGGCAGATAGTTCCAAGCGTTCAAGGGCTATTTGCCACGTACGTGTCGTTACTTTATTCGAGCCCAATGTCTCTTTCAGAATGAATTTAGCATGGTTCACTGTGTAAGATCCAATGCCCTGAAATATAGAACGGTAATAATAAACTGAAATGTTTCTCTTTGAACTGAAATGTACAACCGCAGGGGCGGATCCAGGATTTTTTGAAAGGGGGGGTTGAGAACTATCCAGGATTTTTTGAAAGGGGGGGGGGGGTTGAGAACTATACAGGATTTTTTAAAAGGGGATGAGCATTATATCAATGCTAGATGCGAGCGCCGAAGGCGCGGGCTTCCAGAGACGATGGGTCTAGGGCCGATGGGGGCCAAGAAAATAATTTTAATCAGTCAATATCTCACTTTCTCTCTCTCTTCAAATTTTTCAAAGGGGGGGGGGGTTGCAACCCCCGCAACCCCTCCCCTAAATCCGCCACTGAACCGTATAATAAATTGGCATTTTAATTAATTAACAGATAAATAAACAAATAAATACTAGAAATAAATAAATAAATAAAACTCACCAATAATTTGGTTGTTGTGAATCCTAAAGATCCCTGGCAGAGTTTATCAAGTTCCTGAGCAAACAGCTTCCACAACTCGCCATGATTCAGGTGATCGGCAAGGTCATTAATTATTTTCTCACTAACGTACTTCAAAGGATAGGCAGGTACAGCACATTCCATAACCAAGACATCTATAGAAAATATAAACTAGTATATACATCGAACGTCAAATGAACTTAAGTCCTAAATGCGAAAAATGATAGAAATTGCACTTTAACCTACCCGTGCCCTGCCCCCTCGTTTGTGGAAGCGTATTTGTGCGTATTGAAGCTTGAATGTTTGAATATTTGGTATCAATGGATGCAGAATTGAATATACCTCATCATGATATACTTGAATTTTGAATATCGTAAAAATAAATACCCAGCTACTCGTCCTGAATGTGAAAAATGATAGAAATTACACTTAAACCTACCCGTTTTTCCCTTTCCCTCCCCGGTTTGTGGAAGCGTATTTGTGCGTACTGAAGCTTGAATGTTTGAATATTTGGTATCAATGGATGCAGAATTGAATATACTCCATCATGATATACTTGAATTTTGAATATCTTAAAACTAAATACTCAGCTACTCGTCTTGAATGTTATTTACATATAAAAACAATTTGGACTACATTCGTGGTACAAGAAAATGTTCGTAGTTTGAAGTTCCATTTCTAATCCAGGTATTAATAAGTTGTAAATAGATGATATTCTTAAGTAACCATCTGATAAGTAACTGGCTATAAGTAGCTAACTTTTCTTCTTCAAGTAGCCAGTTACTCAGGGGCGGATACAGGATTTTTTGAAAGTGGGGGTTGAGAACTATCCAGGATTTTTTGAAAGGGGGGTTGAGATCTATACAGGATTTTTTAAAGGGAGGGGCGAGAATTATATCAATGCTAGATGCGAGCGCCGAAGGCGCGAGCTTCCAGAGACGATGGGTCTAGGGCAGAGCCCCGATGGTGGCCAAGAAAATAATTTTAATCAGTCAATATCTCACTCTCTCTCTCTCTCTTTAAATTTTTGAAAGGGGGGGGGTTGCAACCCCCGCAACCCCTCCCCTAACTCCGCCACTGTTACTAGTAGCTAACTTTACCTATCTAGTCAAATCATGGCATTCACATACAACAAAAATAGTCTGAAAAATCATTTGTATAGGTAAACAACATTGACCTTTCCGTTTGCCCTTTTACTAGGAATATTCATATAGAAGAGTCCACCCTTTACATAGATGGTAGTAGGAGTAGCAGTGAAGATAGTGATTAGTGTTCTCAGTATGTATACATAATAAACACGTGTGTTTCCTTTATAATATAAATGCAGTCGCCCATGATAAATATTTGAATTAAAGGTCAAAAGGACAGGTCAAAGTTGTTTGCCTTTACATGTATCATGAATCCAGATAATTTATCACCGAGTTTTTATAAATTTGTGTACATATTATATATAAAGGGTAAATATATATTTCATATTAATTGTTCTGATTTCACTCTCCTAAAAAATCATTCAAAAAATTCATCTTGCACGTGTATACAAGGGCCACCTGCCTATTAAGACCACTTTTACTGGTTCCCTTCAGTGGCCTTTATAGCCGCGGGTTTGACTGTTATTTTGGTTAAAAAATTATCTTTTGACTCTACTGTTAACATGTACGTATACCAAGCTACCCACAAAATTTCCATTTGGGGATTTTTAAATTGGAAAACCCCAGTACATTATAACAAGAACCAGTTTATAGGGTTAAAGTTCAAGTTGAGTATACTATGCAAAAACGTTATTTTGAACAACATTTTTAAATCTTTATGACAGAAGTTAAAAAGATATGTTTTCTTGTTAATCAATCCAAAGTTTACTTTCTTTAAGAAAATCAAACTTGTTAAATAAGTATTGCTACTATTAGCAGAAGGTTGGTAAAATCATGTATTAGGTAATTATAAACCGCCAAAGTGTGAATTGTCTTGGGATGATTCACCAGTAAAAATATGAAATATGATATATTTATAGATTTGATGTTAAATTGTCATGTAAGCTTACAATATCAAAGTCCTCTTACCAAATATTTTAACCACGTCTTATGATTTGATAAAAAGAGTTTTGATACTATAAATTGCGATGGTAAGTTAACAGAGAATCCTAAGGTTTAGGACCTAGTGCCAAATGACCGATAAAATAATTAGAAAAAAACTCCCTAGCTAAACTACACGGGCCTGCTCAGCGAGACTGCAGATGTAATCAGATAACATGTAGACGAGAAGAAAAAATTATCCAGTGCACACTCTTTCATCTGTGACTAGAATGGAAGGGGAGAAAAAATTCTGGTTGAAACTAAACTTGAACGAACATGTCTCGTATGGTTCAAAAACGGAAACTCATGTACCCGCACAAACATAACACCGTATGTGAAGTCGTGAGGCTGTAGGCAATGTAAAAAAGTTATTTAATGCTGGTAAACAAGGATATGATTAAGAAATCTGTCAGAACGCAAAAGTAGCGTGAGCATCTTTTATTTATTTTCCGTCTTGATTAGGAAATATTGAATTAAATAATCGCACGCGTTGGTATGAACTTGTACGGTGACTGAAACTTTGGCAAACGATTTTACAGAAATAAGTTATCCTTTTTAAAATAGTTCGAAAAGCTTTAGATAAAAACGTTCTATTTCTTTCTTTGTGCGACACTCTACTTGGTCAGGTGAGGAAAGTGATGGTTATGTTGACTAGTTTCCAATTGTACCGTATCGGAGTCAAGCGACCAAAAGTCAGCTTTGGCAAACTTTTAGATACTGGGCACGTTGTGAACTGAACTTAAATAATTAGTTAACTTTATTTTTAAACAAGCTTTACTACTGAAAACAGGAAATATGTCAATATTGACAACATCAAACGAACAACACAAGTATAGATTTCAATGAACAATTTAAGAATGAGACAAGAGCCATTAACAACAAAAAGCCGTTTTTAATTCTTTTTCAGTTTCTGATTTTGGTTGAGTCACAAACTCCACATACATGTACAGATATATAGATTATGTTCTATTTCTTTGCAATCCTAAACTTGTAGACTACTATGTTAATTTCATCTATCCCAGTGAGCTTGAAATAAAAGATACGACTGATTCCTCGAGTTCTGCTTCATATTTAGACTTATACCCACTAATTGCTACATTTGAAACTATAAGACTAATGTGCTGACATCAATTTTCTATTGTCAAAAATCCTTTTCCCTGCTTCTCCTGCTCGTATGATGTATTTGTTTCACAAGTAATACGCTAGGATAGAGCTTGTTCCAACTGTTTCTTTATACAACAAATCAGCTGCTCGCAAAAAATCGTTGACCCAAGGATATTGCAACACCAACAGGGCCCTCAAACAGCTTTATGACCGTCATCACAATATTTTTGATGCATATGATGTCAATGTATCCAAAATTATCATAAATATATTTTACGCTCCATAGTTTCATGTTCCTTTCACTCTGAATTTGATCACACACGTGACGGGTGTAGCTAGCTAAACAGGAGGAGCTTACCCTTCCGGAGAATCCGGCCTCACTTTCATGGATGCTGAAGTTAATGTGTTTAGCCTGTTTCTTAGTTACAAAGTTTTTACTTTTGCTCTAAGGATTGTGATTTGGACATGGATAAATATGTTTTTGAAAACTAAAAAAAATGACGAATGCCAAATTTGACCTTATTTACATTTTAAAATACATGTGTATAGCGATCAGCGATGTAACAGTTTATGATGTTTAATGAAACGGTGTTGCCAGAAACAATACTTGCAAATTTGAGTAAAATAAAAAGAATATTGAATTTTTAAATTATCGAATCTAGGAGGAACTAGCAAAATGATCTCTAAATATTAATTTCTGCAGAAATAATTGTACAAATCATTGTGATGACACAGGGATTGTGCTTTATACACAGGTATAGGCAAACAACATTGAACTGTCCGATTAGCCTTAAATATTGATCAAGGATCAGAACATTTATGTATAGGGAATACACGTTGTCATTTTCCCTACATCATTACAGTTGTCATTTTCCCTGCATCATTACAGTTGTCATTTTCCCTACATCATTACAGTTGTCATTTTCCCTACATCATTGCAGTTGTCATTTTCCCTACATCATTGCAGTTGTCATTTTCCCTACATCATTACAGTTGTCATTTTCCCTACATCATTACAGTTGTCATTTTCCCTAATTAATGTTGCTTGCCAATAGTATGGACACTCACATTTCGTAGCCTTAACAAATTGAAAGGTCAAAATTCTCAAAATATCAACATTTCAGTGTAATGAAATCGTAACAGCTAAGTTACTACTAATCATTATTAAAATTAATTTCCTACATAAACTCATATTAAGTTCCAAAGAATTGTTCTAAATCTAAATTAGATTGGCACTAAACAACTTATAATGAAGCAAACAAGACGATGTACAGCACGACAAAAGTGGAACAAATATTTTATTTCTCCGACATAAATATTTGATATCTTAATATTTTTATATTTTTCTTTCATTGATAAAAGACTGTATAACCCACTTACCCGGTTAAAAATAGCTATTACCGAAATATGTACTTACTACTTATGCCTTTTAACGTTTAAAGGGTACACAAAAAAGATTTTAAATTGCATTCTTCCAGCGACATGTGTATTAAATATCGCTGATTCTACGTATCATGGCATGAAGAAATAACAAATATCAGTAAATTAAATACCTAAAAGTCTACATAAGGTTGCTAAGTTTGAAATGTGTCAAACATTGTGTTTTCTGATATGCAACCATATTATGACGTATAAAAACTGTCTACAATACTGGGGTATGCTCTGAAACAAATTGTAAAAAGGAAAGAAAAATATATATCATTATTTTCAATACTTACATAGACTTTGCAGAGAAACAGAAGTTAATTTCCAAATAAGAAGTCACTATCTTAACAATAAGAAAGTTTGAGCTGAGTTTAAATATGGCGTCCGTATACTTGGGTGTCGTCTGCTACCTGATCGCTAATGTTACCCTGCGTAGATAAATGCGCAGTAAAATAGTATTATATTGATAACGAGATGTAACTTACAAAAAGGGACTGTCTGGTATTCAGAAATTTCAATTCAATGCATAGGTTTTTCATTATGTATATTGTGTAACAGATAAAGAAATATCTCGTGATAAATTACTGATATATATACTTTTTTAAAAAAGTTTATACAACAAACAAGTAAGCTAGAAATAGGGTATAGAGGAGAAGGCGTTGGAGTTGAGAGTGATGGTGTTTAACGTCCTAGTCAATAATATATATTACTTATATCGAGACGTTTGGTGGAAATGACGGGTATATGTAACAACAAACGTAAAATTATTGTTATAAGAAATCCCGGCGACTGTGTGATCTAAAGCTTGTGCATTGCTTCTCGCCGCCTAGGATTGAATCCAACTCCGGACAAATTCTAGTGTTGCTCGCCGAAATTTTGTCGGTTCGCATGTCGGAGGTCGATGGCTTTGCCGGGCACTCCGGTTTCTTTGAATTGACCGCCACAATGTAAGTGAAAGAATATTGACTGGTGCGTAAAACCCCATTACTCCATTCTTATACAAAACACATTATAACATGCTCTTTAAATAAAAAAGGTCAGTAAAAGTCAGCATTACATAGCAACCTGTTTTTCTTCATTAAATGGCACATGTACCATTGATACACCGAGAGTGGTAAGGCTTGCCTCAAATAATACCTGATATCTTAAGCTATTTGGTTTACATGTACATCAATTATACCGGAGATGGTAAACTTTTGGTCTAAATTTAAAGCCAGCATACCGGAAATGGTAAGCTGTTAAGTTTACCTTTCAAGTTAGCATGCCCGGGAATGGTAAACTGATTGCTTTACCCTTCAAACTAGAATACCGGAAATAGTAAGTTTTCAAGCCAGCACGCTGGAAATTGTAAACTGATTGCTTTACCAATCAAGTCAGAATACCGAAACGGTAAGCTGATTGGTTTACCGTTCAAGCCAGCATACCAGAAAAGGTAAGCTGTTTGGTTTACCCTTCAAGCCAGCATACAGGAAATGGTAAACTGGTTGGTCTTCATTTAAAAATGGTCAACAAAAATATATTCATTTTGTAAGGTTAAAGTAGTGGGTACGTACATCATTTAATTATAATAACAACTAGAGGTCTTTTAGATGACCATAAATAAGACTGGATCACAATGTAATTCATATATTAATATCCAGTCAATAATTTCTGTCGATGAATTTCAACCAGTTCGTTTTATATCTAGGCTCTCGATATAGAACTTGTTGCCCACGTATGAACCGTATTAGATCACCAATACACTGTGTACCTGATAATGTAAGGTCAGTAAGCTCATGACCTTTACGTCTTGGGTGTGACCCGTTTTACACTAACTAGAATTGTATTTACCCGAAATGACCATTAAATGGGAATTTTAAATAAACAAACATTTAAGACACGGGAAGGTTAGTGAGCATGTGCAAACCGTGATATATAACATCTTATCTTTTTCATTTTAATTTTTAATTTTAATTTTCATTAGTCATACAAAGATTTTAATGTCTTCTGAATACTTACAATTAGCACCAACATATAACTAAACCTGTTTTATTTTGGCAAAACTAGAAGACCGTTTGGGGAAAAAGAAGTCCTTACCAGTGGTGCTCGGACCAAAATTGTGTGAAATGATATTACGTTTTTGAACTTCCAGTAATCTGTTGGCGATTGTGTAAGACTTCTGTACTGTCAATTCGCTGCTCCCATAATCATAATACAAAATTGTGATTCTTGTGTGTAAAGAGTATTTCTAGGGAAAAGTAACATTTTTATGATTTATTACAAAATATATTTCTATTCTAGAAAATTGTATTGTGGATTTAATAAAATATTGTTGGACGGTAAAGGTCATTTTTAATATCCAGTAGCTAGTTTGACATACCCATACCACCATACCATTTCCGGTAATATCTAACTCCTTTACGACTTCCGTCTGTATCAGGTCCACTTCCCGTAAATGTGTTTCGCTTCGATTTTGATTTCAAAACCCGCCGTTTATATATCAATATTATTAATGAATGGGGAGACAAAGCAAGGGTGTTTTCCAAGTTAAAGAACTATGGCTTCCAAATGCGTTGATCTTGTGTCTTTACAGAAGAACTGGAATCTCGTCATTTACACATAGATAGCACGGTATCGGAAAGCGCGAGCACAAATGTTGACTGCAACATCATAGTTCCTGGTTTGTTTATAAATGTCATAACCTCGTCATATGTATTGATTGTATATGTTTTCTCTTGTTTGAGGTCTTGTGAATTGTCACTGGTATAACAGTGTTATGCGGTATTGTGTTCAAATGGCCTGTGACAAAATTTACCATGAAGTTGTTTTCGGATGGTTGAGAACTTAAAGTTTACATTGAAGACAATTACAGTTGAAATAAAACTAGAATTGTCCGAGAGGGGCTTACATCCCTGACCCCTTTATTATAACGTCCAAATCTTATATAACCTTTGCGACAAAGACCCTTGAATTGATTCTGGTTTCTTTTTATGACAAACACAGCAATGCTATTATTGGTTTAAACAAACAAATAACCTCCGTTTTTTCTACCTTAAGGATATGACCTTGTTTCAAAGCAATAGAACGCCATTGGTCCATAGGTATCAATTGTGTGAAGCTTCGCGTGGAATTTCTCCGAAATCAGGTTCAAGACCGACATGTCTTACACTTGGCCCATACACATCATTTGCAAGACGTTTCATTAAAATTCTCCTGAAGCAGCAATAAGTCAAAGTCCAAACATATACCATGTATGGCTTTTTGGCCTTGGTTCAAAGTAATGACTCACCTTTGCATTACCAAAAGAATATTTGCGAAATGCCATGCAATTCCTCCAAAGCAGCAATGTATTATGAATCGAAAATTACACGGACGGACTGAAACACAAACAAGGTGAGGTTGTGGGATGAAAAATTTACAATGCAAAACGGTGACCCATTGTTTAAATCTGGTATGTTTAACATGATTGTAAAAATGATGTTATATAGGCGTTTTAAACCGTATCCTTCATCAGCCATCGACATACGTATGGCGTTTTGGTTCTCAAGCAAAGCCCTCAAACATAAAATAACGTCTTAATAGTGTTTAAATCTATCAAGTCTCCTGTCTAATGTGTGCACTTTGCAATAGAATGGTTTCTGTTTATTGGTTGGGATGGCGTTTTACACGAATCTTTGGGTTTGAGAAGAGAACTGGAGTACCTAGTGAATACCAATGGTCCCTGGTTAGCGAACGTCTCTCACGCTAGTTTCTGTCCAAGTGAAAATCGAACGACTTTGAACATCTAGGTCCAGGTCGATAGAGGAGGGTGTCCGTCAGATTTAAAGGATGGTTTCTCATGCCTTTGTGTGGGTACCTTCTGACTTGTGTACAGGACAGCTCTACACAATGGTTACACAGGTACTCGAAATATTGACATGTGTGACTAATGGAAGTATAGTCCAACCATCGTTCTTATTTTACGACTAAAGTCAAACTTATCAATGAAGGCCACCTAAGGTAACCATGAAAAGTGGTCTTTATTGACAGGTGTCTTTATAATTATATAGAGACGTTACTGGTGTTTTATAAGTAGGCGCTCTTTAAGGCAGGTTTGACTGTATTGAAAGTTTCAAAATCTGGGAAATTTCATTAGCAGATTGACTAAGTTGGAAATTAGACTTTGTAGGCGACATAAAATGTTATTTATTGGAAACGTGTATTATGTTGTATGGGTTGTCCCGGACTTCCCAGTAACTACATACGGGTAGTTTCGGTTTGGTATATATTATAATACTAAATCGGTTTGAAGATATGCATTGGGATATATGGGTCTTTACTTTTATTTCGTAATAATTTTAAAAGTACACGCATAGCAGGGTTAAACATACATTTATTGTACCGATAACGGTGACCGGATTTCGGTGTCAATAGTTCAAAATTCTGGAAAACCCTAAACTTAATATGTCGGTAACGGCGTTTGAAGAATGTTACAACTACGAAAGCTTGTTAGTGTCATTTTTTCAAAGTAAAAAAAATCGTACTAATGATTTTTAAATTGTACAAACGATTTTAAAAATCGTACAAACGATTTTTTAAATCGTACTAACGATTTAAAAATCGTACAATAGTCAGGGGGCAGATCTCAAAAAGTAGCCTCTTTATTGACCCCCCTAAACTTTTTTGTTAAAAGCAGGAAACATGGTGGATCTTATTGCCCTATATGTACTTGGTCAGGCTAGGTATGTTTCCACCTTGACTTTTTCCGTTTAATGAAAATATGGCTGCCAATCCAAGATGGCCGCCAAAAAAGATCATTAAAGTATAAAAATTCAATATCAAATCAACCACTTAACCTTTTCAGTTGAAATTTCGTATTTAATCAATTAAATATTTATATTAATTTTCCACGAATAAAGATGGGTTGTAAAATTCAATATGGCCGCCATTTTTAAGATGACCGACTTATAATCATCGTTCTGCATTTCAAATCAAATACAACAAAGAATGTCATTATTTTATGAATTAAACCAATGTATTGTATTTAATATATATGTACTTAGTTAGTCTAGGTATGAAAATATGGGTTCAAAATCCAAGATGGTCACCAAAAAGATACTTTTTAAAATTAAAATTCAATAACAAATCAACCGCTTAGCCTTTTAATTTGAAATTTGGTATTTGATCAATTAAATATTTATAAGTATTTTGTTCATGAACAAATTATGGTTGTAACATTCAATATGGCCGCCATTTTTAAGATGGCCGACTTATAATCACCGTGCTGCATTGTTTTAATACAATAAACCAATATATTGGATTTGTTAATATATATATATATATATATATATATATATATATATATATATATATATTATATATATATATATATATACTAGATAACTGGCTCCTTCAAAAACTGTGCAGTAGAATGTGTTTTTCACAATAAATAAACTGCACAAAGATTCAACAATGCCACAATCATATTGAAGTCAATTTTCCAACTACTAACAAGAGTTAATGGTAGTTTTTACTGAGGAAATAAACACCGAAATACGATTCCGAACTAATTATTGATACTGTGTTTCATGTGCATGACCGGAACGTATCTTGTAACGTGGCAATGACAGAACATATGACAGTGAATTTCATGAAGGTTTTTGTTGAGGGTTGGTAACTTGATAACAGGATTACCGACTTCATCATAAGCTTTCAGTTAAGAGTTTTCAAGCTCTTCAACTTGTTTGAACACTTCCCATGCTGGAAGTTCAATAACAGGATTACCGACTTCATCATAAGCTTTCAGTTAAGAGTTTTCAAGCTCTTTAATTTGTTTGAACACTTCCCATGCTGGAAGTTCAATCACTGTCTTTTGATCAAATACCAACAGATCTAAATGTTTTCTTCTGATATTTCTTATTGACTCCTGGAAATTTCGGTTTCTTATTTGTTCTTCTACTTACTTAATCCTTACTGTTTAGTTGTGAAACAAAACCAAGAGAATACAAACATCTGATCATTATCCGTTATTCTATCCATTTCACTCGGCATAGGGATGAAGTCTTGAGTCTGCCTATTTATGGTTTGCACAAAGACCTAATGTATCTCGCCCCGTACTCAAGAATGTAGTATTTGGATCCGCAACCCTCCACTAACTACTGACTCCTTGCCTAGTACTTTCTTGCTCAACTCATCTGATCAAACTAGTCAAATAAGTCTTATTCTCTCCCGTATTTATAATTTTTCAAATTCTCAGGTAACATAGAATCCCATCTATCTTCTGCATTCTTTACATTTGTTTATACAACGGTGTAAACTCTAACATATCAATTGTTGATGCAGAAATAGTACAAGCCTTGGCTTATCAAGGTACTCATAAAGTTTTATGGCTGTCATCACAATATAGTATGGCGACACTGTATCCGAAAATACCATGGATATGTACGTACCAAAGTTCCATGTTCCTTTCATTCTAAAAAGTGTGGGGTGCTTAATTACCCTTCCAGGTCACTTGTTCTTACTTCCCTGGTGGATGTTCCTGTGTTAAACTTCATTTGAAAGTTTCAAGATTTGACTTTGCTTCATAATTGTGATTTTGACATTGATTGGTATGTTTGTTTTAAATTTATTCTTTTCGTCTCGTTCAAGCCTCTATAAAGGCAAATTAACACTATTTTCTAAAACGATTCTTTGTGGTTGCTGCGAGACAATCTTCAAAGTGCATATTGTGGTTTTCCAATGCTTTTAACCAATGCCGTACCATATATTATCGTACAGGTCTTTATATTTTTAGTAGCATTGTGGAGTTTCAAAAATCTAAATAATAATAGCTAAATAATATCATTGTGCCAGTGAAAGCAGGAAGAGGTAATGGTGATAGCGATATACTGGACAAAAAGAAATAACTGCATTCTTAGGAATATCATCAGGTAGTTTACGACCAATCAATAAACATGTGATGTAGCCAAAGGTTGATGATGTCATCCAGAGGTATAAAGATTTGTAGCATAATAGAGAATATGACATTGGTTAACAGCATTCGCAAATGCACAAACCTTTGAAAACTTTATAGATTTGCAGATAATACAAAATGTCATTTCAGGAATAGTGATAGAGTAGATGTTTAGTGATGTTTTGTTTGATTGATATTTTATTTTGAGCATTCTATAAAGTCTGACAAGAAAAAGTAAATCTAAAACAAATACAACAATCAATCTTCAAATCACAATCATAGAGCATTAAAACCAGTAAGAACTGGTAAGAATAATTCGATTTAAAGAACAATACATGTACTGCAGAATAAAGATGGAAAGTTGAAAATTGGAATAATTCAATATACATATGGACAAGAGTAAAGAATGAATCTGATTTTTTAGTTTTATATCAAATGAGATAAACACAAAAGGTGTATGGCAAGCAGTTGATGGTTAGGACAGAGTTTTTTGGATACGAATTCTACATTCTCGAGTACAGAGCAAGGTAAATCGGGTCTTTAAGCAAACCATAAAGAGGCAGACACAAGAATTGTTCTTTGTGCCAAAGAAGCCAAAGCATTAGCGTCAGACGCTTATCCTTTGTAATGATGCAGATGTTTTTGTTATGGTCTTGGTTTTTGTTTTACAATTAATGTTTTGGAAATAAAAGATTGTTATTCAATCATATGTTTATAGCTGTTGAACCGGGGAAATATGTTATATACTCTGATCATACTTATATAATAAGTATAAGGGAATATACGTATAGAATATATTCTGCAAGGTGCTTGTGGGTGTAAATCATGTTGCTGTTAGACCTCTTTGAATGTATATATGAATGTATACATTTAGTATAATACATTGGTTTTATGTCATAAAATAATGACAGCCTTTGTTGTATTTGATTTTAAATGAAGCGCGATGATTATAAGTCGGCCATCTTAAAACTGGCGGCCATATTGAATATTACAACCACAGTTTGTTCATGAAAAATAAGTATAAATATTTAATTGATCAAATATCAAATTTCAACTCAAAAGGCTAAGCGGTTGATTTGTTATTGAATTTTAATTTTAAAAAGTATCTTTTTGGTGGCCATCTTGGATTTGGAAGCCATATTTTCATAAAACGGAAAAAGCCAAGGTAGAAACATACCTAGACTAACTAAGTACATATATTTTAAATACAATAGATTGGTTTTATATCATAAAATAATGACATCCTTTGTTGTATTTGATTTAAAATGCAGAACGATGATTATAAGTCGGCCATCTTAAAAATGGCGGCCATATTGAATTTTACAACCACTGTTTAGTCGTGGAAAATTAGTATAAATATTTAATTGATAAAATATTAAATTTCAACTGAAAAGGTTAAGTGGTTGATTTGATATTGAATTTTTATACTTAAATGATCTTTTTTGGCGGCCATCTTGGATTGGCAGACATATTTTCATTAAACGGAAAAAGTCAAGGTGGAAACATACCTTGCCTGACTAAGTACATATAGGGCAATAAGATCCACCATGTTTCCTGCTTTTAACAAAAAAGTTTAGGGGTGTCACATTTTTGGGATCTGCCACCTGACTACAAACGAGTTTTGTATCTTTATAACGACCATATCCGTCACAGATATCCAACTTTGTTGTTGTAATGAATTAAGCATGATGTGGCATCCTGATTTATACTTTATACAAAAACTTTAAAAAAATTGTGAAAATGTTTAATGAAATATGGAATATTAAGCACTGTCTTTGTAATTTATAAATATACAGGTCCGTTCAAAAAGTAAAGTTATCCCTAAATTTCCAAAAAGAAACGCCAGTATCCCCCCTTGTTTCTGTATTAAAAAAAGAACTAAGGAATAAACATGATTTACTTTATGAAAAAACAGCTTTTATTCATGCGAAAATTTATAACTAAGAGTTATTATTTAGTTGATGATCCTCTTGCTTTGATGACGGTCATTATTCGTCTTGGCATACTTTCAAACAATTATGTTCACTTGGCTGTGTAGTCCTATACCAATGACTCTGCAGGGATTTCCAAAGAGCAGAATTTGATCTAGGGTTATCCGAAACTACCTCTTTCTTGAATAATTTCACATATTTTCTATGGAAATCATTCCGGATTACCAGGACATTCTAAAAGGGGTATGCATTGAATTTGCAGCAAATTTGTCGCCAACTTTGACGACTATGTAGGAGCCAGATTCTATTGAGATATGTAATGCTTGTCAGAAAATACGAGACGGTCAGCTTGCATTTTCAGATCGTTTAAGATAACGTTTTGACATCGCTCAACGTTTAATGTTGAAGAATGCTTTTTCAGAACTCCTCAAACGAAAAACTTGAATTTGTGGAACCATTGCAGTTGCCTGTATTATTTGAAAACCAAACTCCAAAACAACGGTTTTTATATATACAATTTGTATAATAGATCAAATATTTCTAAGATATTAACCTATGAATTTCGAAATATACATATTTAGTTGATTCCATGTGTTTAACTGCTTGAGTGAGGAAAATGTTGTACTTTCATGGATTTGAATTTGCAAAAAAACAGCATTTAAAAAATCATTTGACACCATGATACTTTTGTCAAAACGTGAATAAAACATTGTGTACACGGAGTTCAGTGTCAAATCAAATCAAATCAATCTTAATTTGTAACACCTACTGCATTAAAATAATGAAACAAATGATTTTAGATTCTATACAAGAGGTGACGTTTCTTTTTTGGAAATTTAGGGGTGACGTTACTTTTTGAACTGACCTGTATGTACACATACACATGTACTGTATTTTTTGTTACTCATAAGTACAAGTGCTGCACATGTACATAATTAATCATGGGTTTTTTTTCAGTATCCCTCTATCATTTCACTTATCACCTTGATATAAATATAAAGAATCTCGACTTGGGTGTAAAACACCATACTCAATTTCATTCTTTCCATAGACGAATATTGGAAAAAACGCAAAATCAAAATTAAATTTATTACAGTTAATAAATACACAATAAGCAAATGGTTTTTATTGTGTTCAAGTAAGGGTTTGTTATCAGTCTTTGTCCGTCGTGCGTCGTGTGTCGTGCGTCAACTTTTAATTATTAACACTCTAGAGGCCACTGTCTCAGTTATATCTTCATCAAACTTGTCCATAATGATCTTCATGGCAAAAGCAAGGTCAAGTTCGTATATGGGTCATGCTAGATCAATAAGTAGGTCACTATGTCAAATCATAGAAAAACCCTTGTTAACACTCTAGAGTCCATATTTTTTGTCCAATCCTCATATAATTTGTCCAGAACGATCTTCATAACAAAAGCTAGGTCAAGTTCGTATAAACTAATAAAGAACTCTGTTAACCCTCTTTTCATTACATTATTGGAAAAATGTGCAGAATTCAATTTATTCTTAGGTGAGCGCCCAGGGTCTCATGGCCCTCTTGTTTACATGAAAGCATTACCGTAAACGTTAAACATGTTAAATCAAATATTTAGTCTTTAACTTTTCTTTTCTATCCAGCAATATACATGCTTCTACTGCTTATGGTGTGTTTGTTTCACAAAATTGTTGAGCTTGTACCTACGACGGGAACTATATACAACACAGCAAGCTAGCTGCTTACAAATAAATTGTTGACCCATGCATATTGCAAGAAGCTTAGATTTATAAATGCCTTCAAAATTGTCATATGGCAACCATCACAAAATTGCTGATAAGCATAATGTCTCTGTACATATATAGTAAATACATGGTCATTGACGGTGAATAAAGGTCGTATTTGGTGAGGGTGAGAAAACGTGTAGAAAGCGAGGCTCTGCCGAGCTTTCTACACGTTTTCGCCCCCGAGCCAAATACGACCTTTATTCACCGACAATGACCATGTATTTACTTTATCCTGCAACAGATACGTCCTAAAATTATAATTGTTACTGCGTGTTATCCATCTGTTTGACGTGTTTGTTTACACTCAAAGCGCAAGGATACAAATGTTTACGTGACGTCACGCTACCCCATCACACCCGTACTTGTCATTTTCGCTCAGTCCGACGTTCAAGTACATGTAGTTCTCAATTATTTAAATAAATAACTACAATACGATATTATTTTCATATTTAATATATGTAACAAAATCTTAAATTCTTACAATAATAATATTAAAATAAATATTATTTGATGAAATGTTGTCTTCAGTTGCAGACGTAATTCTGTATTTCTGTCATATTCTAAAAGTCCGGCGGAATAAAGTAACAACTTATAATTTTTCATTTTTAATTTTAAAACATATTTATATAACTACGTGTATTTTTTTAAAAATCAATCTTTTTTTAAAATAAAATATTAAAATTTATGAATTTATTGAACATGTTTATTATACTGTTTACATTGAGAATGGGGTTCATTTGGGTCAAAGGTTACGTCAAATGTTGAATGGAAAAAGTAGTGCCGTAACTGTGACGTCACAGTTAGCGCGTGGCTTTATTGGGTCAGTGACCGAATAAAGATAAGGTTTATTCGGCAGGATTTATAATGTCAATGTACACGTTAGTTGCAGGATAAAAAGTTATCCTGGATATATTTGACGTCCCGGAATTCCAAGTTGTTTTTTTTATTTCACAAGTGGCTACTGTTTCTAGTTGGACAGGAAATACTTACCTTTCCGAACCACGGACCACCCGGCCTCCCTTCAATGGTAGATGATCATGTGTTCAACTTAATTTGACAGTTATTATTAGTTTCTTTGGATTTGGATTTGGACATGGATGGGTATGTGTGTGTATTAGTTTTTTTGGATTTGGATTTGGACATGGATGGGTATGTGTGTGTATTAGTTTTTTTGGATTTGGATTTGGACATGGATGGGTATGTGTGTGTATTAGTTTTTTTGGATTTGGATTTGGACATGGATGGGTATGTGTGTGTATTAGTTTTTTTTTTTGTTTTTTTTTTTTTGGATTTGGATTTGGACATGGATGGGTATGTGTGTGTTTAAAATATACTGTAAAGTGCTACTTTTAAAACTGTTACAGAATAATTCATTCAAAAGTAACACATGACAACATGATCATTATTTATGTAAAATTTTGTTCTTTGGTGCAAGTGTACTGTTATCACAAATATCACATTCTTTTACGTACATATGAATTGTTTGCAAAATTGTTGTTAGCTTTGTAACGAATTCACTTTGTTGAAATATTTTATCTTGATTAAAAGCCTTTATTGAATACAATTGAAGGAGTGGATAGAATTCACCACTAAAATATATCTGATAAAGACCAAACATTGTGTAGATAAACAACATTGATGCTTTACCTATCATTAGAAATATGCATATACAGGCAAACAACATTGACCTGTCCGCTTGACCTTTTATCAGGAATATGCATATAGGAAGGTCCACTTAATACATAGGTAGTGGAAGGATTCGAAATACTAGTAGATACTTAGACAGTGTTTATGTCTAGTGATTCTTACGATGTATACAAAAACACGCGTGTTCCCTATATATAAATAGACTTGTAAATAATAAATATTCAAATTAAAGGTCAAAAGGACAGGTCAGTGTTGTATACCTATACAATGATCCATCCAATACATTGTATAGCATGATAGGTGAGGTAAGAATTGGCAGTTAATACCTTAACAATACACGTTTCCGTGATGTACACGATATAAACACCTGCATCACCTATACATAAATGTACTACTCCGTGATGAATATCTATCAAAGGTCAAGCGGGCAGGTCAATGTTGAGAAAGAGTTCCATTTGTACCATCCACTAAACTTTTATTTTCGAGTAAAAAGACTTAAAATGACGGAATCAAGCAATTTTGAACATTTTTGAGAAAAATAATTATTTAAAAATTTTATATAGAATTTAATAGTTGGGGATACAAAAGGAACTCTTACCCAATGTATGCTAATCGATGTAAATAGTCCAACAAAAATGAGATGTCTGCTTGTCCTTTATTTTAAATATTTATTATGGACCAAAGAAAACGGATTTGTTTATTTCATGTATTGTTTATGTATTAACTTAACTCTACCCATATTAAGTGGATCATCCTGTGTGGATATTTTACATGAAAGGCCAAACGGACAGGTCAATACCGCTTGACTTTACCAGTTGGATTCACTACACCAAACTTTGTTAAGCGTGGGTCATAAGGGTACTTTGTGCTTTGAAAACTACAAACACATTTCCCTTGACAAAATAAATACATGAATTTTTACATGTGTGTGTATCAATGACATCTATCTTACTGAGTTTGAAATAAAAGATAAGACGTATTCCTCAAATTCTACATTTTAAACTTGTACCTCAATTATGACGTCCACAAAAGGCTACATTTGAAACTGTATGACAAACGTGATGACTTCATTTTTTCTATTGTCACATTTTCTTTTCTATGCAGCAATATACCTCTTTTTCCTGCTTATTGTGTATTTGTTTCCTAAAATGTGCTATGGCAGAGATCGTTCCTACTACGTAAACATTAAACAATGAAGCAAGCTGCTTACAAATAAATTGTTGACCGAGGGATATTGCAAGCCTTTGGTTATCAGGGCCCTCAAAATGGTTTTTGGTCATCATTACAGTATTGTTGAGCAGTTTAATATCTCTGTGTCCTAGATATATTTGACGTTCCATATTCCCATGTTCCTTTCACTCAATTTCGATCACACACGTGTCGGATGTTGCTAGCTAAACAGGAGTTGCTGATCACAATCCAAAAACATACTAAAAACCTTGAAAACTGACAAATTTAGTGACATGTGAAATTTCATCAGTGACGCGAGGTCGGGTGCTCCGAAAGGGCAAGTACCTTTTAAGCTATCTTCACTCGCCACGTGTGTAATCAAAAACAAAAACCAGACCCATGTCAAAACCACAATTCCAAAGCAAAGTAAAAACTATGAAGACGGAAAATAAGCCAACACGTGAATTTTCAACAGGGAAGTGAGGTGCAATTTGGAATGGCAAGGGATGATTCGGAACTCCTGATTATTGAGAATAAAAGAAATATGGAACCATGCAATAAAAAAACAAGAAAAAATACCAGTCTAAAAAAAGTTAATACTCTGAAAACTGTCTTATTGTAAAGTAGCAAAGTCTATGTCATCTGTGTGTATGAGTTTGTCTTGTATTGTTTTGGTTGTGGTTGCTATGGTTACCGGAAAATATGTGTTTTCCGTTACAAATTTCTATATTCAATGTTTTTGCTATTTTGAAAATAAAAAAAAATTACATTGAAGGCTGGAGTATCTAAGGTAACATATTTATATCCATTAAATAAGTGTACAGCATTGTAGTTATATCATGGGTGCTATGGGAAGAGAAAAATCTGTCTAACGACCTCGGCCAATAGTTTCTACATGTCACTCCTAGCCCTGATACCACGGGACAGACACTGGATTTGACTGTTTTCAAAACACCTATGAAACAAGTATTGATTCCTAATCTATTGTTATATTTAGAAATTTTCAATAAAATATACTCAACAAAATATGTTGAGGACAGCTTCAAAAACATGAACATAAATTATATCATTTCATCTTAACACTTCTTGTAATTCTAGTAATGAGATATAATTTCTTGCACAAAAATTTACTTCATTACATAAAAAACTTGCATTATTTGAAACAAGAGAACAAAAACAAAATACTAATCGATTGTTATATTTTTTCAGTTTTTGGATTTCTATTTAACATTTTACATCGGTCCCTAACTTTGTTGAATATATTTAATTCCGCATCTAACTATATCGTCTGATACGACCAGGGTTAGCCTAACGCTTCTTAAAAGAACTATTCTTTGCCCATGGAACAGTTAGTTCTGCCATTAATCAGTTTGTGAATTGTTTTATGCCTGCCAGAGGAATTAAATAGACCCTTTCAAAAACAGCTAAAATGCTTTATTCTTTTATATAGGTAATTATGTAATGATAACAATTCTTTTGACATATTAAACCAATTACACATGTGCATACGTGTAAAATGAATCAAAATATATTATTACTTTCAAATGAAAGCGCAATCATGATGAAACTGTTTTTCAACTTTTCAAATTATTCAATCAAATGGGTAACCTTGGTTATCGTTTTGTGTTCTGGTGCTTTTATTGCTAAATCACTGTCATTTTCATTTCATTTTGTATATGACACATTGGTCCTATCCACCAGTGGAGAGGCAATATTTGTATTAGCCACGTTATTTCTTGAGCCAAATGTGCTTACGAGAAGGTTGTCATCTAATGCAGACAACAGACGATCAAATGTCTCAGGATAATAATAAAATAATGTAGCATGCATGAACCTTGGAAGATGGTCAATATCAGCGCCACTGTTGGTGAAAATCACAGGAAGAAACCTTTTATTCTTTGAGCCATTTTCAATGTATTCAGTTCGAGCTAGATCAAATATAAACCTAGTATGGAGCCTGGAATTTGCTGGGAAAGCCCCACTGCTTTCTTTGAAATCTGGTTGAATATACTCATAAAATTCTGGAGAGATACAAAAAACCACGTAATCCGCACTCTGAAATTCTTCCACAAGCCAGTCATGGCTATTTGCCATTTTCTTTTGAAATGTTCCCTCATTCATGTCTGATCTGACAATGTATCCTTTGTTGCATAATGTTTTCTGCATTTCTAAGACTTCCTTGAGGTGTTTAGTATCGTCCACTGCAAATGATGTGAATACTTTTAACGGTTTCCTACCTGAAATACATGAAAGCCAACATCGATATACATGGTAAATTGTTAAATTATTAAATGATTAAAAAACAATAGATTGGTTTTTTAAATATATTTTGGTCGTTTAGATAATTTTTCAACCCCTTGGAAAAAAATGGTTTCACAATTTTGGTTCAAGCACTTCTGATGAGGAATTGGATAACGATCCGATCATCTGGTGTTGTAAAAACTGGTATAGTATGTATTTTAGCTACGTACGAAACGTTTTCAGATATTTGTTACCATGCTAAGGCTAAGTTGCAAGACTGGTTGTTTACTGTGACAAACATTTCCGCATTATTGAGCCTTTAACAGGTGCAGACTAAATGTATCTATCCAATAAAATTAAAGACAACGAGTTTCTCTGATAACAAAGTCGGTACGAGAGATATGTACCAACTAAATTGCATTTTGCAAGTGAATTGATGAACAACTCTAATAAAACTGGAGATGTTGTTTCGTTCGTATAAACAAATCGTTGTTTGTTACATTCACCAGAGAAATTTTTACTTGACGTTTCTAGGGTTTGAATAACCAGCCCCTGACATCAACAAACTGATATTGTGCAGTGTATACCATTTATGTGTGATATAGAAAAGGGGATCCAAAGTTTGGCAGAGAATCTATTATAGAGTAAAGGTCGATAATAAACAATTGTTTGAATAATTAACACTTTGACGTCAACAAACTAATACACTGGGGCTATAGCGTAAGCCATTATTGTGTGCTTCGAAAAAGGAGGTCCATGCTTTTGGAAGAAAATAAATTATAGAGAAAAAAGTAAAGACCAAAAGAAGGGTATATTTTGGTATATCCATTATGACATTAGATTTCATGTAAATTTATTATCACAACAGTTTCTTTTGCGGAACTGTAAATTTGCTTTGAAAGAATTAACAGTTTCCAGTCAAATAATTTGTTTTTGTGGCACATACAACATTGATTGTAAACATTATAGTCATAACAATAGACATTTCCATCGCTACAAGTATTCTGGTTTCATATCGTGGTAAATGTGTTTTTTTAAGATACAATGAAGTGAAAGAAGAGGTTACTTACAGGTGCAGGCAATTTCTTCCATCTGTCGTCGACCCGTGTGTTGATCTATATCAGATTCAGAGGAACATTTCCTTCTGATATAAGGAGGATGTGGTCTCATAACCGGCAAGGAATGTCGTTGTTCCTCTTGTAAGCATGTGCATTGTGCATTATCATGTGAGCCTGAGGTTTTCTCAATATTGTGTCGCATTGGAACAACCTGTGGTTGTGATTGGTTACATGTGTTATCCATCCCTGATTGTGATTGGATGTTGCCATTCCCTACTGTGTTATATGCTCTTGGATGTGATGGACTCTGTCGAATTTCATGCATCTGTTGTCGTGATTGGCTAATACCGTTGTGTGAATTGTCACTGGGTATTTCTGTCATACTTGAATCACTATCAGATTCAACATCTTCTGGGGGAATCCATTTAATGTCAATGTTTTCACGATTGTCTCCGTTTGTAATTTCTTGTAACGGATCCTTCCCAAAGTTATCAGGCTCTTCATCAATACCGTTGTTGTTTGATCTATGTCTGTAGCCATTTTCTCGATCCAAACCAATTCCTGGTAACTGAGTTAATTGCTCGCAAACTGACTGCAATTGATTTTCGTTCAAAATCTGATTTTGTGTTTGTATGATAGCAGAATCATTTTCGAAATGATGCAAAGACTCTGATGGATGCACAGACTCTGATTGATTGTTACTAGTCGTGGTCATACATGAAGAAATGTGTTGGTTTAATCGTCTTGAGGAATTTTCCGTCAGTTCTATATTCTGACATTTTGCGACATTTTGCCTGGCATAATCGGGAATTCTTGTATGCCCCAAGTCATTATTTTGGTCATTACAAACGTCAATGTGCGGCCTTCTTTGCTGTTGATGTCCTAGGTGATGTTGGGTGTTTTGCATATAACCTCTATGAGGATTCTGAAAATCGCACCTTCTCGTATTACGCTCTTGATCACGATACATTTGAGTTTGTACTCGATTCGCATTGTGGGGTCTATTCATTTGATTCACTGTACCATTACGACTGAAATTTTCAGGCGGGCCACATAGCCGGTTATGACAACAATGTTCCCTATGACCGTTATTTACAATATGACCATAATGTGCAGTATTAGAATGATCTTGGTGATTGTCATGGTGATCACAATCACAGTAATTTATACAGCTATCACAGTGACAATTATGATGGCGCCCCGACTTTGATGTATGGTATATCTCGTTACTGGCATTAGTGGCGATTACTGTATATAAAAACAAAAGATTCATTAAGCGAACTCAACAATTGGCATATGATAAAAATCAAACCTGGATACATTATAGTGGTAAAGGTTATTGGTGTTTGAAGCAAATCTGAATGTGACATTGGAGTATCGATGTATTTAGTTAATATAGTAGTAAGTATAATTAATCTACCGCACTAAAACTGTAAACATTAGCTTTCTGTTAAGATCACATTTCTTTCTGTGTCTAGGATAGCCCAGGATATATTTGACGCCCCATAGTTCCATGTTCCTTTCACTCAATTTTGATTATACACGTGGCGGTTGTAGCTAGATGAACAGGAGGTGCTTACCCTTCCGACACACCCGGTCCCATTTCCCTGGTGGAAGTGTTTGTGTTTAAATTGTCAGTTAAAAAGTTTTACATTATTTCCGGGTAGTAATTCGAACATGGGTAAGTGCGTTTGCTTTTTTCTTTATATATATGTACGCAGGGACACGGGTATAATAAAGAAATAAATAAAACGTACTTAACATAACAAAAGTCAACTACAAAAATACCTATCCACGTTCGTATCACATCCTGAAATTCAACTACAAGCATATCGATCCACGTTTAAGCCACGATCTAAACGTCAGTTACAAATAAACCTATCTTTGTCCAAATCTAAAAGTCAACCACAAACACATCGATCCATGTTTAAATCGCAATCCCAAAAGACTAACACAAGCATGCCGATCCATGTTCAAATCACAATCCTGAAAATCCAACACAATCATACCGATTCATGTAAAAATCGCATCAAAAAGTCCACTACAAGCATATCGATCTATATTCAAATCACAATACAAAACACACTAATGCATGTTTCAATCACAATTTAAAAAATCGACCACAAATGTACCTTAAGTCAGCCAAACACATACCGATCCATGTTCAAATTAAAATCCTAAGAGCCGACCACAACATACTTATCCATTTCCACAGACTTTAAAAATTGGTAAAACTGGCAACAAACGAATGGAAATGTCATATACCATTTTTTGAATTTAATCATAAAATACATTCAAAAAATGGTATATGACAATATTGTCATATACCATTTTTTGAATGTATTTTATGATTAAATTCAAAAAATGGTATATGACAGAAAGATACAATGCAAACAAAAATTTTGACACAGTTCTCTCTTAAGTTATGGATAGGTAAAGTGTTTTATATAAAAATGCAGTGGTAAAGACAAGCCTGTCATTAATTTTCTCAAAAGACTGGGGTAGCTTACCGTTAGCAAATCTTGGAAGGACATCCGTTGCTGCAGACGACATTTCGATGAGAACCTGCTGAACAATATCTGTTGTGATGACGTTACTACTCGCAATAATCTGGAAGACCTCCAAGGTAGGACTACCTTGTCTACTGCCCATTGCCTTGATAATAATAATAATAATAATAATAATAATAATAATTTTTGGAATCGAGGAAAAGGATTTTGTTGACAGGTCAAGAAAATTTTTTCCAGAATGTGGCTTCAAAATTGCTAAATAGCAATATAGTACCGGTAGTATTAATATTACGTCCGGTGCACATATGGTGTCGGTAGATTTATAATCACTGGTTTCAATGCGTTTTTATTGTTTCTTATTTTGTTAACTCTGTAGTCAATGATTTGATTCTCTTTTTTGTAATTGTTAAATGCAAATGCAAAACTATTTATAAGGATTAATGTTTGATGGGGAAGGCGTTTCTGTATGGGATAATTAGTAATATTACTCCATCAAAAATATACAGTTAAACCTCGATTCATCGAGAATCGTAAATTTTGGCGTTAGAAAGGGGTTTGATGATAAATCGAGGAAGACTTTCAAGGAAAAACATTGATTTTAGAACTTCAAAATCGTGTGGCGATAAATCAGTCTGCTAAGATATTGTCTTTTTGTTTGTTTTTTGTTTTTGTATTGTTTGTCTTTGGTATGGGTGGCGTGTGTATGAAGTATTTAGAGGTATATACATGTACTGTTCAACATAATCACTGTCTTACTGCATCAATCTTGTATTATCTAAATGCGAATATTCTGGTGACCTAAAACAAATATATTTACCACACAATGGCTGATATAAAAGTTCTATCAATCAATTGCAGGGGTCTAGGGGAACAAAACAATAAAAGGCGGGATGTTCTTAACTTTTTAAAGGCAAAGAAGTTTAGTATTTATTGCTTACAAGATACTCATTTCATTGAAAAACAGATGAATAAAATTAGAACTATTTGGGGATTTGAGGTCTATATGTCTTGTGGGAAAAGTAATTCCAGGGGAGTGGCAATACTTTTTAATAATAATTTTGAGTTTAAAGTTACAAATGAAATTAAAGATAAAATTGGAAATTTACTTATTTTATAACTTTTGATAGAAAATAAACACATAGTTATTCTGATTAACTTATACGGCGCAAATACAGATGAATCAAAATTTTATACTAATATAAAGTCTACTATACAAGAATTGAATAATGATTTTGTGATTATCACGGGGGACTTTAACCTTGTCCAGGATTCTAATTTAGATTATTTTAATTATAAGAAAATTAATAACTCTGAGGCAAGACGGGAAGTCCTATCTATGAAGGCATTTTAAAACTTGTTGATCCCTGGAAAGTAAATAATGAGAACAAAAAATGTATACTTGGTTCTGTTCATCCCCCAAAAAGAGTGCCCGTTTGGATTTTTTTCTAATCTCCGAGGAACTGATGTCTCTGGTCAGTAGAACCGATATCAAACCTTGTTACAGAACCGATCATTCCCTTGTAGAAATTGAATTTCGTTTTTCAAATTTTCAAAAAGGAAAAGGATTCTGGAAATTTAATAATAATCTTCTTAAAGATATAGATTATGTTAATTAAGGAAAAAAAATAATTTCAGAAGTAAACGCAGAATACATGGTGAATACACACCAGGAAAACGATATGGTAGAATACACACTAATTATTAACGACAACTTATTTTTAGATTTATTATTACTTAAAATTCGAGGTTTTACAATTGAATATAGTTCTAGGAAAAATAAGGAGGGGAAAAATAAGAAAAAAGAATTAGAAAAAAAGTTAGGCGATTTTCGAGAATTAAATACACAATTTCCCAAAGTAATTTTCTATAAAACAGAATTTGAAATGTTAATAAAGAACTTGAAAAAACACATGAAAACTATGAAAAGTCCCCGGGACCAGACGGATTCACAGCTGAATTTTTCAAATTTTTTGGAACAATATATCTCCCTTTTTGATCAGATCTTTTAATTATAGTTTTGAACAAGGAGAATTATCTTTAACTCAAAAACAGGGGATAATTTCAATATTACCTAAAGGAGATAAGTGTAGAAATTATTTGAAAAACTGGAGACCAATTTTATTGTTAAACGTGACATATAAATTACTCTCGAGTTGTATAGCTTATAGAATTAATTAGTCTTTAGACTTTCTGATCCACGGAAATTAAAAAGGTTTTATATCTGGCAGATTTATATGTATATTCTTAGATGGCTCGGAAAAAGGTTTAAAAAGTTCGATGGACCTTCTTTTCCAATTTTCAAAATATTCAGGTCTTAAACCTAATATTGAATAAACTAAAGCATTATGGATAGGATCAAATATGAATAGAGAGGATGCCCTGTGCCCAGATATAAAATTAGAATGGACTAAAGAAAATTTCACAGTGCTAGGTATCAACGTCTCAACAAATCTAGAAATAATCGGAGAGATTAACTATAAAACTAAATTAAATGAAATCGACGGGATATTAATGCTTGGTCAAAAAGATTACTCACACCATTTGGAAAAATAACAGTTATTAAAACTTTACTATAACCTTAATTAATACACATTTTGCCAGTCCTTCCGAAACCAGACGATAAAATATTGAAAGATCTAGAGACACAATTCTATCAATATATATGGAACGGTAAATGTGAAAGAGTTATAAGAAAAAACATGATTCAAGATTACAAATTAGGAGGATGTAGGATAATACAACTAGACAGTTTTATAAAGTCAATAAAATTAACATGGTTAAGGCGATTATATGAAAAAAAAGCAATCTATGTTTAAATAAAATATTTAGGGAAATTACGAAAAGCAATCTTACAACTTTTATACTTTTAGGAGATGAATATTGCCGGGAAAAACAAAGGCCCTAAAAATCACTTCTGGAAAGATGTTTTAAAAAACCTAGCAGAATTTAAATTAAATCTTCCTATACTCTCTGAAGATCTTTCTGTTTTAAATTCTTGTTTATGGCACAACCCCAAAATAAAAATTGACGGAAAAACTATTTTTTACAAAACATTTTTTTAGGGGTATTACAAAAATAAGAGATTTAATTAATGAAAAAACGAGTTCATAACAGCCCAAGAATTGCAGTTAAAATTGAACAAAACAATACCGTTCACTACATTTGAAGGATTAAAGCGAGCTATTCTACATAACCATAAACTTGCCGAAATAAGTAATAGTAATAACAGTTTAAATTCAGAAATAGAGTATATTTGCAAACATTCAAAAGGTTCTAGACACATATATGATATTTTTGTAAAATCTTTATATATAAAACCAAAAGCTTAATTGAAATGGGAACAAGAAATTAATATGCCCCATGATTTCCACTGGGATAAAGTTTATCTCAACATGCTCCAAAATATTAAAGATACAAAACTAAAGTGGTTAAATTTTAGAATATTACACCGCATTTTCGGCACAAATAAATTTCTCAAGAAAATAAATATAACTCAAAACTCCATACTGCTTCTTCTGCAAAAACATTAAAGAAGATATATGTCATCTCTTTTACGACTGTCAACAAGTGCGAGAACTTTGAGAAAATCTTGAAAATTGGCTAACTGAAAAAAACAATTACTCATTCGATATCTATTAAAGATGTGATTTTTGGAATTTCTGGACAACACCAATATATTTTTAATCATATAATTACATTGAGTAAACAGTTTATCAGTTTAAGACGCTTTTATAAAAAAAAACCACTTACATTTTCTGAATTACAGAAACACATTTTTCAACATTATATAATTGAAAAAACCCAATACGAACTATCTGGGAAATCGGATGTTTTTACTCTAAAATGGAAAAACTATGCAACACTTTTTGAATACTAAATAGATTGAAATCTTCAAGGATCACCAGAATACTTGTTATTTACTACGTGATTGTAACTTGACTGTTTATTTATATGAAATCTTATGCTTCGTTGATGCCATTCTACTTTTTTGTACTTAATTTGCAGACATGTGTAGAGTTTTCATGTATGAAAGGTGAATGTAAGTGTGCATGAATGTTGTCTTTGTCTATCTCATATTTTTGTAAAAATGTTAAAAAATCTAAATTAAAAAAAAGATATTGAGAACCTGTATTATGAATTATTTACTGTAGCTAAAATAATACTTACATTTAACTTTGTTGTATTAAAAAACAATTTATCTCTGGAGTAGCGATTAAGCCTCTCTGCGAAAGACACCCATGATAGGCCACAGGAAGACGGGGGATCCAAAATGTCTGCCATTTCCTGTCGAGCATCAAATGGCACGTGCCGAAATGCAAATTGTCCTACAACCGGAAACGCCATTGCATATCACCTGTAATAAAAACAAATAATATTTTAGGTTTAATGTAATATATATATATTTTTAAATATATTGTCCATTTTAAAATGTTAACAGATCAAGTCTTAATTTGTATTGACTACAAATTTCCAGGAACTCATTCTTGTACAAGTCTACTGATATTTATATTTGTTTTGTTAATTAACGCTATTTTTAGATTCAATATTTCATACAGTTGGGAAATACCATTCTTCTGTGTAAGGTAAAAACAGGTATCTTTATCAAGCACTATAACTTTAGGTGGAATCATCAAGTGGTGTGTTCACAAGTCACGATTGTGGTCACATGTTGGTAGGGCCAGAACCTATCACCTGTTTCCCTGTTCTGTTCATCATTCAATGAACCATGTTTTTGTGTGTTACAAGAGTAATTTTATCCTCATTATAATAATAATTGTGTTAAATAACAATTTACAGGCTCGTTTGTATTGCTATATACATGTAATGCTGCAACATTTTATAGTGCATACCTGTATGTTGCCTTGAATACCACATCAGCTGATGTAGGGTGCATCAAGTTTTGATTATAATGTTCCCTAAAACACTATATATATAATGCTTCTTGGTCATCAAGCACTTTTCAAAACTTTTTGTTTATTTATTTCTTGTTTGTTTGTTTGTTTTATCTATAATCATTCATTTCAGCAAAACTGAATAATTTACTTTAATAACCTAATACATATACATGAACATCTTTACCTCTTGTAGCAATTTGTATTAAGATTTAACTTATATTGAAACAATATCACGTTTGTCCCTTATTCTATTTGGTCTATCTTATTCTTTTATCTATGCACATCAAAAACAAACATACTAATGCATGATCAAATTACCATTCCAAAGCAAGGTAAAAACTTTAAACTGACAAATTTGGTTAAACACGTGAACTTTCACCAGGGGAGTGAGATCGGGTGTTCTGGAAGGGTAAGTAGACAATTTATTAATGACTGACTTTCAACATGTTCAAAAATGTTTTTAAATGTTCAAAGGATCTGAAAATATATTTAACTTGAGAGGATAAAACGGTAAGAGAGGAGTTACCCAGCAGGGAGTTTGGGGTTAATGAAATAAGCAAAACCCATGCCAAGTGAAAAACTGTAAGAAATTATATAAAAGTTCCAACCGTTTAAACAAAACTTTTAGTTCGCTTTTTCTTTAAACAAAAAGTCATGAGACCAATGACAAACAAAGGATGTTGGTATTGTTAATTTATCAAGTTTAAGCTTTGTATAATACCCATATTATATTACAATCCTTTTGATATGCAATATGTATATGTCTTGTTAGTATCACATTCTTAAAACGTGCAGGTGGGTGTTATAAATACATGTAATTCAGATAGATAAACATTCTATCTATCACAGCCAAGTATTATAAATCGTTAACTTTAATCTAGAAAAAATAATTTGATCACGTAGACCATTCAGGGATAAGGAGGGGGGGGGCAGTTCACTTCAGAAAAGGAGTCGTAATTAATAAATAGCCTTAATGTGTAAATAATTATATTAAGGGGGTCAGGCTTACTATTAGGCGCCACGGGCTACTGAGCACCTGCTAATCTTCATTCCTGTCATTATTACGAGGGGTAAGGAACATTTTGACTCATAATATATTTCGTACTAGATACAGCTGTATTTGACATTTCGTTCCTTCATCCCTATACAGTAGCAAACCTGTAAAGACATTTAGCTCTGAACTTACTAGTTGAACATTCAATTTAACTACCAGACACCATGCTCCCTGGGCACTACGTCCCCACCCCACTGTATCACGATTGAGTTTTTGTATACTGTAGGCATGTTCCTATCACGTGTTATGGCTGTCATAACAGTATTGATGGTGGGTGTGGTGTCAAGGGTTTTCCTTGATGTTTTAGATGCCCCATAATTCCATGTTCCTTTCAATCTAAATATTGATTACATGCATAGTGGACGTAGCTAGTTAAACATGAGTTGCTTACCCTTCCAAACCACCTGGCTTCACTCTCCCTGGCTCTAGTTCACGCGTTTAAGCGTTAATTTGTCAGGTTTAAAAGTGTTTTTCTTCGATTTGGGATTGTGATTTGGACATGGATTTGTATCTTTGTCCTTTTATTGCTACTACTCTATTAACAATTGTTGCTCGTAATTCAGGGTATGTTTATTCGCTGCATGTAAAAATTACATTAAATAATCAATCTTTAAACTTTCAGATACTAGTATTACAATAAATGGCCAAATAAAAATGTTGATATTCTCGACATAATATGTCAAGCAGCTAAGAGACACTGTACAAAATACTTAGAGCAGGTTTCAACCAGAAGCCTATCATACTATTTTAAGTAATAATAGACATTTGGTCCAGTGTATGGCAGCATAATGTATAATAGTCGAAAGTTTGGAGCATGGATCAAATGTGTGGTAGAACGAAAAGTTTGGAGTATTGGTCCAATGTATGATGGAACCAAATGTTTAGAGCATTGGTCCACACTGAATGGTGACTCAAAATGTTCAGAGCAAGGACCGAATGTATAATATTTCGAAATGTTTAGAGCATGGATCCAATGTGTGGTAGAACGAAAAGTTTAGAGTATTGGTCCAGTGTATGATGGAACCAAATGTTTAGAGCATTGGTCCACACTGAATGGTGACTCAAAATGTTCAGAGCATGGACCGAATGTATAATATTTCGAAATGTTTAGAGCATGGGTCCAGTGTATCATGGCATAATGTATAATAGTACGAAATGTTTAGAGCATGGGTGTAATGTGTGGTGGAACGAAAAGTTAGGAGTACTGGTCCAGTGTATGACGGCACTAAATGTTTACAGCACGGGTCTAAAATTGTTTAGAGCATGGGTTCAGTGTATCATGGCACGAAATGTTACAAGGCTTATGTGTGAACGATAAAATATTTGTGTGATTGCGCAACAGTAAAATGATCAGTGTTTTAGTTTGGTTATTGCGTGTCCATGACATTAATTATCTGTTCTGGTATAGGCAAACAAAACTGACCTGTCAGCTTGATCTTCTATATAAAAATATTTACATACGATGATCCATCCAATACATGGGTAGTGTTGAAATGCATAATTAATACATAGCTAATATTCCCCATAATGTAGACGATATGAACACTTGCACTGTCTATACGTAAATATACTGGTTCATCATCAATATTTAAATTAAAGATTAACAAGACAGGTCATTGCTGTTTGACTATAAACTGTATTATCAAGACATGTGATAAGGTATAAACACGTTTGTGTGTTTGTTTTTGGCACATTATCAAAACTATAAATAATAAACTAAAATCAACATGAATTTTAAACTTTAAAATTGCATACCTGACAATGAGTCATCACAAGTAATTATAAAACTCAATGAAATTCTACCTTGCATGTAGCTTTTTATATACTTTTTACAAGTTATTTACAAGAAGTTTTAAATTAATTGTTTGAATAGAGTTTTATACCCCAGTCAAGAATATTTCACTTATATCGGGACGTCACCAGTGGTATTTTACCATTGCAGTGCGCTTAGGGCAATGTGCAGGAAGGGTTCTTTAAGGTGAATATCTGCCTTGGCACGGAGCATCTGGTTAAGGTCTCTCCGGAAGGACCCGCGAGTTTCAATTCCTAATACGGAGTGCTTGGCGTAAGAAAAGCCACTACAAACTACCTACGAAGCGAGCCACGGTGGTCCTATTTACTATTATGTCGCTTAATGTGGGATTTCGAGCTACATTTCCTGGTATGACGTAAAACATCAATATTAACCATCCTCATAATACACAAAATGGTCACGTGTGTTTCCATGGCGTTATTACCTATTATAGTTGTTTTGTACGTGGCATTACATATAAGTGAGGTAAAGTAAAGGCACAGTTAAAAATAAATCTATTTCACTTTAACTTATAGAGGTACACCGATACAATTTAACGATCAGCATCTCATGCCAGAACATGCAGTGCAAACTAACTGTCTCGTATGAGATTGGCATGCGGTCATCGTGGTCTATATCGTTAAAACTGGAGTAAGCGTTTTACTAATCCGTTTTTCTTAAAACCACAAGACAAATATCTTCTCATAAATTCATCAACCCTTATATAGCTTTTTACAAGGTTGAACCTTGTTTAACCAATCCGTTTTTCTCAAAACCACAAGACAAATATTTCCTCACAAACCCATCAACCCTTATATATAGCTTTTTACAAAGTTGAACCTTGTGTGAAACGATTTCAAAACGTGGCCTTATTTTTTTATCAACCGCGTGTCATACAGGCGGATATGCCATATAAAAACAATGATCTACAATGTTATTGGAACATGACCTATTTTAGGGTAGATTACTACGTACGTGACTGGTGTACCAATACTAAATCGTCATTACAAGTGTTCTTCACAAGTCTTCAAGTTTTCGTCCATTTACTTATTTTAATGTTGTTTTTCTCTTAATTCAGATATTCTCTAAATCTTTTACATACATTTTTAAAAATCATATCTGTGAAAAATATTAATGAAAAAATGCATAGCTAATATTATTATTATTATTACAGTCAAACCTATATAAGTTCAAATAATATGAATAAAGAACAATAACGATTGGGATACGATTCTACTGGCCTTTATAGAGGTGGCCTTAAAGCCAGGTTAGTCTGTATTATTATTATTATTATTATTATTATTATTAAATGGGTGAAGGTACAAAGGAGCCACTGCTTCCGAATGACTAGTAAGTCGAAAAGCTGTTAAGAGAGAGAGAGAGAGAAAGAGAGAGAGAGAGTCTCAAATAATGACCTTGTACCTTATTACCCTCTGGTAGCGCTCCCAACTTAAAAGCTTGACACAGATAAGAGTTTTAAGTAGATAATAAAGTAGGGGTTTAGAGTTCCTGTGAAATGCTGATAAAGGTATAATAAAATGATCTACTTCTAAGAAAAAAGTTCACTTTCGTTTTATCGGTGATTCATCAAACACACGGCAAACATTTAACGTATAGTTATAACAGTGTTAGGAGCATGGTGTTTGATATTTAAAAACAAGCGACGGCTAGGCCAAGAGTACGAATTTCCGTGGCACAAAACATGTAGTCTGGCTAAATTGTAGTATTCTAGTTCTGATGAAACGTATTTTCACACATGATCTTTTTTAAATTAAATTTAATTGTATTTAATTGTATTTAATTTTATTTTATTTTTTTATCAGTATTCTATTGCGTATCTATAATGATTCATTAAAAATATAAGAACAAGTTTCAATTACAAAATATGGAAACATGACCATATGACCAAGTTGTTTAAACCTTTATTCATTTTTTATTCATATAAAATTAAAGAATGATTCCCAAAACGCCGAGCTATCCGCCTAAAGGAATATATACGCAAGAAACTAGGTTACACCCTTTTCAGGCCTCTATACCCGTCACTTCTTCGAGGCCAAGTACAAATAAATCTCTGTGTAAATATATACGTTGCATATGAGTAAATTTTTTCCTTTTTTATAATGACGTGTGTGGAAGCTGACTTTACTGGATAGTTAGCCGTCTATATAATTTAAATATTTGTTATTCTGTACCAAAGTGTAGCGCTACTGTCATTGCCATTTCTTTGCTAGCACAAAAACAAAAACTCAGGTGTCACAATGACTTGTTTTGTTTTGCGTCATAATGCGTATACGTTGTGTCTATTGACGGCATGTCAGTGTGATTTCATAGCAGAATACTTTGATTTAGGCCATCATACTTTTATTTTGATGAAATCAGTGATAGAAGGCATTCAAGAAACTCAAGTTGTTAGAGCCACCCGTGCTTCAGAGAGCATGCTTGACACCTGTGAAGCATTTTTCAGACAAAATGGTGTTGCTAAGAGTTCATGATAAAGACCAGTTTTAAGCTTTGTCAAGAGCAGTCCTAACGCAAAGATTTTAGACTTAGTGCTGTGGACTTTACTGATATAACCTTTGTTACAAGATGCTACGTCAAGTCAGTGTATAATAGTCATCATCAGAAAGGCCATTTGTATAATCGAAATCAATCTCTCTATTTTAACTATAAAATATTCTTATTCGACAAAACGCAGGTTCATGATATTCATTCTTGTCCAGCTGGTGGCATTCATCACATATGAAACCTACCCCGACTTTTCGTCTATGGCCTTTCTTCGTGCGACGAATGCACTTAGAAAAGATTTACTAGTACGTGTTCAACATACACGAAACACACGGGAAATGACAAGTGGCCTTAAAATGAATTGTAATGTCGTTATATAAAACAAATATGCGTGTATGTCTTTCTTTCCGTTATGTTATTTGTGGCATAAAAAATAATATTGCATTTAAATTCTAACACAAAGTAAGATAAAAAAAAGAAATAAAGCCGTAAAATATACATTTTATTAAAATGAAATAAGTTGAAAAATAAAATTGTAACTTTGGGATTCGAACCAACAACGTAAGACTTACTTGTACCTACGTATACCCACTACACCACGCAGGTAATGGTTGTCAATAAGGTTTATTAATATCAAGTACGAATATGGTATGGTATATTAAGAGGTTATGTTGGGGTAACTCTCAAAACATTGATTTTTACAAAATTCAGTATCAGCGCATATCTCTCCATTAACCATACTTTGCATATCAAACAGTAAAATAATATAGTTTTTATATTCAAAATATCTTTAATGGAGAGGCATGCGCTCAATATGTATTTATTAAAAAACGTGTTGATTTTCACTGACTTGTTCCATGTTCGTATTGAGTTCTACGGAGACAAACCTAATGGATTACATGAGTTAAACATATAATGCAATGTTTTACTGAGATTTTTACCGTATAAACTTTTACATAATGATAGTAGCTTTAGGTTTTTTCACTATCAATATGTATTCAACATACTTTAAAATTTTGAATCCTATAGGCGGATAGCTCGGCGTTTTGGGTATCATCCTTTTAAATTGACAGTCTATTTATCTACTTGAAAATATCCCTTGAGAGCAAGGCCCCCGTTCCAACTTGTGATCTTAACTTCTGACCAACATACCTAAATATGACACGCCGAGCAATATCTCATATAGGATCGTTCTAAGGGTCCTTTTCGCTTACATAGTCGTTCATTAGCTATATCGAATAACCATATTAAAATCTCATGTTTCGCCAGATTGAAACGTCATTTTGCTATCGTATTCGTACTATTTGTTTAACTTATTAGTCTAAAACGCCACTTAATGTTTCCAATTTCACAGTAATCTTAAGCGTTATGTTTCCTTATTGTATATCTGTAATTCTACCATCACATTATGCTATAAACTTGAATAACAATATTATGTCAGCTCTATGTCAATATTTCAGCTATACAGTCTTTATTAAGACACTAATACTCTAACGTAGTACTCTACTACACGATCCATTCATTTGAACAAACATTTAAGAAAATGCTGTAGTTAAATCCTATGCAAAACAGTATTTGATATTTTTTCAGAGGTTTTTATCCAATTTTCTGAAAGATGTATGTATGATCATCGCAATTCGAGAATTATTATTCCTTTGTTATCGTTTTAAAGTTATGAGGTCCATATCAGCACTTAATTCGCTCTGGAGGTCGGATCGTATGATAATTGACTTAAGTGTACTAAACCATATTCATTACTTCAAAACCCTGTTTTCAGGAATTGTAGTCATATTTTACAAAACTTTAAAAACTTTACAAGTGACATCATTTTGTTCGGAAGTGACATACTGTACAATGTCAGCATATGGTCAAAATCTTATTTCAAAAAGCTGTACACATCGTAAAATTTTTAATTTCATTTCAAACTGAAAAATTTCTATGTCCAACAACTCCGCCTTTTTGGCCTTAAAAGTTGTTACATCACAAATTACTTGACCAAATTATAATGATAATAGAAAGAAGTATTGGACACATGGTCATAGGCTCAATGTTGACATGTGTTCAGTATCACTTTCTTTTTTAATTAGTCAGGTAAGTTGTAATGCATCCACAAAACCAGCAACCAATCATTCTTTTAATTATAAGGATAAAAAGGTGGAGTTGTTGGGCAGATTTTTTTAGTTTGAAGTGAAATTGAAAAATTTTCGGAGTCTGTTGCAGACTTTTTGAAATATGATAAAGTTTGAGCAGCGACTGACATTGCACATTAGGTCACTTCCTAATAAAATGATAAAACTAAAAAAAAATGTAAAATTTTGTAAAATGTGGCCACAATATCTGAAAAAAACGGGTTGTTAGTAATAATGAATATGGTTTAGTGCTACTGCAGAGTTTAAAACTTCAAGACATTTATATGCAGAAAAAATTGTAAAATTTTGTAAAATGTAGCCACATTATCTGAAAAACGGGGTTTTAGTAATAATGAATATGGTTTAGTGCTACTGCAGAACTTAAAACTTCAAGACATTCATATGTTTTCTAAGTTTCCAATATCACTTAATGTGCCATGCGAAGGCAACGTATGTCAAGTCGCTATAACGGGTTGCAGTTACAAATGTACGAGGGGAGGTCAAAAAGTTTATAGAACGGGGTATATATTGCCGCAACAAACCATACATTTTACTATTATTTTTCAATATAGTCCCCATTTACCTCAATGCACTTAGCCCACTTTTCTTTCAGACTGTCTATACATTTGAAATAGAAGTCTTCGGTTTGGTCCTGAAACCATGCTTCTGTGACAGCCTTAAGTCCATCATCATCAGGAAATTTGATTCCCCGTAAATGGGATTTCAAATTTCTAAATAGGAAATAATCACTGGGTGCCAAATCGGGACTGTAGTGTAGGTGATTAAGTTTTCGAACTTGCATTCACGAATCGCTGCTTGTGCAATCCTTGACTTTTACACAGGAGCATTGTCTTGAAGAAGCAATACCCCTCGGCTCAACTTTCCTCTCCTTTTTAATTCAATAGCAGCTTTCAGCTGCTTCATTAGATCAGCATAGTAAACCCCAGTGATAGAGATTCCAGCAGGTTTATAATTGATTAACAGAACACCCTTAGAATCCCAAAACACAGTGACCATGACTTTGCCAGCTGATGGTTGGATTTTGAATATTTTGGTGGGGGTGAGCCAGGGTGCTTCCATTGCATGAACTCTTTTTTTATTTCTGGGTACCAATGATGAATCCATGTTTCATCACCAGTTACTAAACGTAAATGGAAGCTCCCCGGGTTATCATTATAAATGCCAAGAAGCTCCCGACTTGACTGGAGTCTTTGGAAGCGATCCTGCACATTAAGGTTTCTGGGGACCAATCTTGCGGATACTTTTGACATCCCAAGATGCTCGTGGATAACCGTGTATACACTTCCATGTGAAATGTTACACTCCCTAGCTATGTCATCAATACTAATTCGACGGTCATTCATGATGAGGGTCTCTGCAGACGTGACAATTTCCTTTGTGATGGCATCAGCTGGCCGACCTGACCGTGGGTCATCCTTCAGTGAGGTGCGCCCACGTTTAAATTCAGCTGACCATTTTGCCACTGTGGAATAGGCAGGACCACTGTCACCGTACACCTCGGCCATTCGCCGGTGAATTTTTTGGCATTTGATCCCTCTACTGTGAAGAACTTTATTACTGCCCTAAACTCAACATTTTGATTTTCCATCATTGCTTGATTGTCACCAACTTTGAATGCTTTTGAGAATTACACAAATATGTTGTGACAAATAAACTTGATATGTTTAAAATGGCGGAGTGTTGTGTTGTCTAAATAAGTAAAGAAAATGTGTGTTACGCTTGGCTGAATACGCTGTTCTATGAAATTTTTTACTTCCCCTCGTAGGTGCATTGGCGGCTACATACATTATATGGTAACCGACGGGATAAGTTGCAAATCTCTAACCATCCCGGGGGAAGCAAACTTTATATAATGTAGTTAAGACTCTGGTCTCGTTCCACAACCAGTCCTTAACCGTTAATGTTTCCTTAACTGAGATCTGACAAATTTTATACCATTATCAAGACATCTAAGCATTTAAGGTGTCATTTTTTGAAAATTATAACATTTACATTTAATTTGTCAAAAATGTTATTTTTAGTTCAAAACCTATTACCTTCATTTGTTAAATGTTATGTAAAAAATTCTCAGTTAAGGAAGGATTAGGAAACTGAGCAGCCTGGCCCCTGTTTCACAATGATACCTTGACTTAAGTTTAGCTTATTTTGGCTATTTTATTTTATTAATTTAAAGTTAATATTTTGATAAATACTGAATACAGATGTTTGAAGCTGTAGATGATTTTCAAAATGACACCTTAAATAATTCAATATCTTAAATATTAACAAAATTATTAAGATTTGATATTTTCCAAATTTAAGTTTAGGAAATTGAACCTTCTGACTTTATCATTCACCTATTACGTATTGTAACTATTACTATGTTACTATATAATTTTACAGCCTGTTTATTGTTCCAAATCTGATGAGTGTCTAACTGGTTATTTGATATTTTTAATAGAAATAAAAGTATGTCGATGTTGTTAAAAGTTTGGTCACAAAACCGGCATGGTCACGTAATAAAATATTTGATAGAATATAAGTCAGTCCTTTTTATATTCTTAATTTCAGAGACATCATAATTTAATAACAATGAAGAAATAATGTGAAATATGCTACATATATATTCCACAAAACAGTGACACACTAGCTCTACGATTGAATATAAAGTTTTGTTAGTTTAAATAACAAAAGTCAGTTGTCAAGAGTTGAATTTAAACACTTCCTCAATAAATAAAGAACAATAATACATTAAATGAAAAGCCTAAAATATCAGACGAAGCATATAGACCATTTATCATCTATATAAAGGCTGCTAGATTATAAAATCTAAATCTCTAAAAAGGCTTAATAGACGGGTTTGACTGTATGGATTGATAACGGTGTACCCCCTACTAATATTTATTTTGACTGAAGTGATTCTGAATATGCAAAAATAAATAAATAAATAAATAAATAAATTTATTGTTGGGTGGGAGTATAAAATGAAGTCTTACCTAGGGTATATAATATACATGTACATGCTTAAAATAAATCTTTTATCTATTTGACCTATATATTTTATCTATCGGGTAATGATTTCTCTGAAAACTTATTTGATGTTGAGAATGGGTTCTTATTGGAGGCTTTTTGTGTATTAACTGACGAGTATAAACACTGTTTTATAATTTGAACATTAAATAGATGGGCGAATAAAACAATTTGGTACATTTACTGAGATTTGATTTTAGGAAATTGTACAATTTAATAAACTAAAATATATCAACTTATGTCATTTCCTCTGATATTAGGCGAACTGGCATTGACTATAGCTCGTTCAGTTTATGACAAGGCGAAACGTGTTACATATCGTCTCCTCTGAAACTACTTGGCCGATTTGAACAATTTAACTACAGATGTTCCCTAGATATTTGCAAAAATCAATTTATCGAAGCATTCAAGAAGACTGCTGTTAACATAAATAGCAAAACTTGACATAGGTTTTATTTGTATCAACCAACTTTAATTTTACAGCACTAGACAGCCATTTCTGAATACAATTCTTCATCAGTAGACACCGCTTGGGCCAAAATTGTGGAATAGTCAGGGGGCAGATCCTAAAAAAGTGACACCCCCTAAACTTTTTTGTTAAAAGCAGGAAACATGGTGGATCTTATTGCCCTATATGTACTTAGTCACGCTAGGTATGTTTCCACCTTGACTTTTTCCGTTTAATGAAAATATGGCTGACAATCCAAGATGGCCACCAAAAAAGATAATTTAAGAATAAAAATTCAATATCAAATCAACCACTTAACCTTTTGAGTTGAAACTTGGTATTTGATCAATTAAATATTTATACTAATTTTTCATGGATAAACATTGGTTGTAAAATTCAAAATGGCCGCCATTTTTAAGATGGCCGACTTATAATCATCGTGCTGCATTTTAAATCAAATACAACAAAGGTGTCATTATTTTATGACATAAACCAAGATTAGTATTTAATATATATGTACTTAGTTAGGCTAAGTATGTTTCCACCTTGACTTTTTCCGTTTAATGAAATTATGGCTGCCAAATCCAAGATGGCCACCAAAAAAGATAATTTTAAAATTAAAATTCAATAACAAATCAACCGCTTAGCTTTTGAGTTGAAATTTGGTATTTGATTAATTAAATATTTATAGTAACTTCTCATGAACAAACTGTGGTTGTAAATTCAAAATGCCGATATTTTCAAGATGGCTGACTTATAATCATCACACTGCATTTTAAATCAAATACAACAAAGGATTTCATTATTTTATGATGTAAATCCTATGTAATTTATTTAATATATCTATCTACACACATACATATTATGTGAAAATATTGCAGAGAAAATATAACATAACAGCTCTTTAAACTTATTTCATATAATTTAAATAATTTAAATAACGAAGCCGAAACGAAGCTTGAATTTTTTTTTTCAAGTTTTCAATAAAGTTCATTTGAATCAATTTTATAGCTATGACATTTGATGTCTGCAGTAAAAAATAGTCATCTCGCTTATTCAACATTCAAAGAGGTCCAACAGCAACACGATTAACAACCACAAGCACCTTGCAACAATATATTCTATACATATATCCCTTATACTTATTATATAAGTATGATCAGAATATAACATATTCCCCCGGTTCAACAACTCAACAGCTATAAATATAGGATTTAATAACAATTTTATATTTCGAAAAGATTAATTGTAAAACAAAAACCAAGACCATAACAAAAACATCTGCATCGCTACAAAGAATAAAGGTCTGACCATTATCTGTTTCTTTGGCTTTTTTTGGCACAAAGAACAATTCTTGTGTCTGTCTCTTTATGGTTTACTCTAAGACCTGATTTATCTCGCCCTGTACATGTACTCTAGAATGTAGTATTTGCATTAAAAAAAAAAACCCTAACCTAACCACTAACTGCTTACCATACATTCTTTTTGTTTAACTCATTTGATATAAACCTAAAGAAAATCAGATTCATTCTTTATTCTCGTCCATATGTATATTGAATTATTCCAATTTTCAACTTTGCATCTTTATTCTGCAGAACATGTTTTATTCTTTAAATCGAATTATTCCTACCAGTTCTTACTGGTTTTAATGCTCTATGATTGTGATTTGTGGATGGATTGTTGTGTTTGTTTTTGATTTTTTTCTTGTCAGACTTTATAGAATGCTCAAAATATCAATCAGACAAAACATCACAAAACATCTACTCTATCACTATTCCTGAAATGATACTTTGTGCTCCTACAAATCTACAAAGTTGTCAAAGGTTTGTGTATTGGCTTTCCGAATCCTGTTACATGGTACAAATCTTTATACCCTTTTCTGAACATATCTGGATGACATCATTTATCTGTTGCACATTAGATGTTTGTTGATTGATCGTAAACTACCTACTTAGAATACAGTTACTTCTTTTTGTCCAGTATATCACTATTACCATTACCTCTTCCTGCTTTCACTGGCACAATGATATTATTTAGCTATATTGTTTGATTTTTGAAACTCCATAATGCTAAAAATATAAAGACCTGTACGGTAATATATGGCACGACAATGGTTAACAGCATTGGGAACCACAATATGCACTTTGAAGATTGTCTCGCAGCAACCACAAAGTATCGTTTTAGAAAATATTGTTAGAGTAGATTGTTTGCTTTTATAAAGGCTTGAACCAGACAAAAAATAAATTTAAAACAAACATACCAATCTTGTCAAAATCACAATTATGAAGCAAAGTAAAAAACTTTCAAATGAGTTTAACACAGTAACATCCACCAGGGAAATGAGAACAAGTGACTGGAAGGGTAATTGAGCACCCCAACTCAATGAACATGGAATTTTGGGATGCCACATATCCATGGTATTTTCGGATACAGAGTTACCAACTATATTGTGATGACAGCCATAAAACTTTATAGGGCCTTATAAGCCAAGGCTTGCACTATCCTGCATCAACAATTCTTTGCTAGCAGTTTTCACCGTTGTATAAACGATTTAAAGAATGCAGAAGAGAGATAGAATTCTATTTGCCTGAGAATTTAAAAAATTATAATTAAGAGAGAGAATAAGGCTTCACTGACATTTTATATCAAATGAGTTGAGCAAGAAAGTACTAGGCAAGGAGTCGGTGATTAGTGGCGGGTTGCGAATCCAAATACTACATTCTCGAGTACAGGGCGGGATACATGAGGTCTTTGTGCAAACCATAAATAGGCAGACTCAAACTTGTTCCTTATGCTGAGCGAGGTGGATAGAATGACGTATAATGACCAGATGTTTATATTCTCTTGGTTTTGTTTCATAACTAAACAGTAAGGTTTAAGTGAGTACTAGAACAAATAAGAAACCGAAATTTCCAGGAGTCAATAAGAAATATCAGAAGAAAAACATTAAGTTCTGTTGGTATTTGATCAACAGACAGTGATTGAGCTTCCAGCATGGGAAGTGCTCAAACAAATAACAGAGCTTGAAAACTCTGAACTAAGCTTATGAATATACGATAAAGTCGGTAATGCTGTTATCAAGGGTAGATTCCTTTGTTTGTAATCCATTTCAATCCTCAACAAAAACCTTCGTGGACTTCACTGCCATTTGTTCCGTCATTGCCACGGGTCATGTACATTAAACACATATATTATCAGAAAATGGTTTGGATTCTGTGTTTATTTCCTCAGTAAAAACAACCATTAACTCTTGTTAGTAGTTGGGAAATTGACCTTCAACATTTATGAATGTGGAACTGTTGAATCCTTGTGATGATTGTGCAGTTTAATTATTGTGAAAACACACTACTACACAGTTGTTTGTGGATGTAAATCAAGTTGGTGTAAAAGCTTTTGAAGGAGCCAGTTAACTAGTATATATATTAACAAATTCAAAATATTGGTTTATTGTATTAAAACAATGCAACGCAATGATTATAAGTCGGCCATCTTGAAAATAGCGGCCATTTTGAATTTTACAACCACAGTTTGTTCATGAAAAATTAGTATAAATACTTAATTGATCAAATACCAAATTTCAACTCAAAAGGTTAATCGGTTGATTTGTTATCAATTCTAATTTTAAAATTATCTTTTTTGGTGGCCATTTGGACTTGGCAGCCATTTTTCATTTAATGGAAAAAGTCAAGGTGGAAACATACTTAGCCTAACTAAGTGCATATATATTGAAAACAATTCATAGGTTTTATGTCATAAAATAATGACACCCTTTGTTGTATTTGATTTAAAATGCAGCACAGTGATTATTAGTCGGCCATCTTGAAAATGGCTGCCATTTTGAATTTTACAACCAATGTTTATTCATGGAAAATTAGTATAAATATTTAATTGATCAAATACCAAATTTCAACTTAAAAGGTTAAGTGGTTGATTTGACATTGAATTTTTGTACTTAAATTATCTTTTTTGGTGGCCATCTTGGATTGTCAGCCATATTTTCATTAAACGGAAAAAGTCAAGGTGGAAACATACCTAGCGTGACTAAGTACATATAGGGCAATAAGATCCACCATGTTTCCTGCTTTTAACAAAAAAGTTTAGGGGGTCAATAAAGAGGCTACTTTTTGAGATCTGCCCCCTGACTAGAACCAAAAATATTAAATAAGAAAACCTAATATCAAAATACAAACATCTGTGTTGGATCATTAGATAGCACTTTATATAGACGGATCCTTTGGGATGAAGAGGTGTGGTCCGGATCCCTCCCCTTTGTTGAAAATTATAAATAAAAAACAAAACAAACCGAAAACGTGAAAGAAAAAACGTTTTTTCTCTAAATATTAAATATTAAGAATATCTAGGGCTTATTCAGATGTGACACAGACAGATTTTCACTCCAGGAGTGCAGGGAATATTGTATCTTAGTGACTTTGTCAGCAGGTGGTTTGTATACACAAGTAACAAAATTTATGAGATATCGAATCCTTATAAGCAGACCTAGATCTTGAAACTCGTCATACACAATACAATACAATACAATACAATACAATACAATACAATACAATACAATACAATACAATACAATACAATACAATACAATATACAATACAATACAATACAATACAATACAATACAATACAATACAATACAATACAATACAATACAATGCAATACAATACAATAAATTCATATAATATGAAGTCTGTATAGGCAAGACTAGTTATTTGGGGTAACCTTTACAACACCTATATTTCGTCATGATATATTATTCCTAGTTCGAGTTTACCGTTTTACTACCAAGGCATGTTCTTAAATTAGGAGTGATTAAAGACACACACACACACACACACACACACACACACATTTATTTAAAGCAAGATTCATAAAAGTGTCCCTATTACTAGGTATGTTCCTTAAAAAGTTGTGCGCAAGATGTGAGATGTTTTAATATATATATATATACCTACCTACCTACCTATCTGGAATATGGTTGTCGAACAAAATAACTGGGTTTAACTGTTGAAGGTCGTTTTAACTTTCCATCCGAAATGAACTTAAATCGAGTCTACACGTCGTTAAAAACAATCACATATCACATTTTTTCCACAGTAACAAGTCTAATAACAATCCAATATACTCAGTTAATAACTTAAACGTAATTAAAAGTCTGATTCAGTCATTTTGTACACCGTGCACTCCGGCTATAAAGTTACCTGACTAGGTCAAAGACTGGGAACATTTTAAGTGGGGGATACCCGGTGTAATTCCGCATTAAATATCAAGTTGAATTTTGATCGTCTGCTCATATGATCGATCCGCGAATGATTGCACAACTAAAAGTTAGTAAACCTATTGTTAATTACAACTATTTAGATGATCATGTGTTTACTTTATGTGTTCTTTCATTTCGTGCAGTGGAGAGTAACCAGTCCAAATCATTTTCTTACGTGTAATGCAGATTTCACAGCGAGCGACAGACTACTAAATCGTTATCATGTACACCCAGGGTGTCATAAACTACAGTATAGACCAGTCGAACGTTTATTAACACTTTAGTACCTAATCGGCCCCTCGGCATCTATAGCTCGCCCTCTCGTTGGGTTCACCTTTTCGGCAGCTAGCTGTCTATCATTCGGCACTCGACTACTCGGCTCCTCTGACAAACTGAGACAGTGACTGTTCTTTTGCCAAGGATTCGGCATTTAAAAATGAAAGTCACGTGGTCCCTCGGAGGAGACCTTCATGTCCCGTGTCACGCCAGGCGTTCCCGTTCATGTCCCGTGTCACGCCAGGCGTTCCCGTTCATGTCCCGTGTCACGCCAGGCGTTGCACGCACAGGAACTTCTCTGAACACTGCAAAGGTGAAATTTCTAAAAATTTCACATATATAGCTGTTGACATTTCGATATTTATAAGTGAAATATTCTTGACTGGGACGTAAAACAGCAACCAATCAATTTTATGTAGGTAATGACAACCCTTATTACCTCAAGCACGTTCTGAATGGGGTATTTAGTCTTACCTGGCATACATTTGAAAAAAATAATAAATTCGCCTGACAAAATCTAGCATATTGCTAGGTCACTGCAGACATCTCATGATACAGACTTGTCAAAAGTTAACACCGAGCTAACTAAAAAGAGTAGATGATCGTTGGTGATGGCCGAAAATCTACCGAGAGATAATTACCAGCTATCTAAATACAGCCCGTTAGAAGACAAGATAAGCTGCCGATTCGGAACATTCGTTAGCTTAGTGTTCCTTTCAACAGGACTGTGCTAGATATAGTTCAGACTTATACTTACTTATTGTGTGTATGATATAGTACGATAAGTTTAACCTGGCCGTTTGACCTAGACATGTATGAATGTATACTTTCTGTAACGTTCAATTCGACCCGTCTATAACTATAGAGCAAGTAAAACAGTTAAGACCGGTCTGTTATAACCGTCAGCCTGCATTTTAATGAATATGTCTGTATTTGGTTTATCTTTTGTACCATCATCGCTAAGATATTCAAAATCTCCATTTCAATTTTATAAGAAAGTGAAATTTATATGCGTCTTTTTATCTATGAAAGTGACATTTTTACTCACAAAGTTTGCTGAGAATTTTAAAAGACACAACTTATAATTAAATACACGCTCATGCATCCTAACACCGGGAAAATGAAAGTTCAAATCGATTTTTCATTGTAAACTTAAAAGTATGAATAACATGCTATGATAACCCTTTATATAAGTTTTGTTAGCAAGGCGGAAGTACAAACTCTTTGTAAGCCTTGCCATTCAACCATCTTTAATTAATGTGTACCTCACTGCGTGGGAGAGCAAAGTGTACACACAACACAAAACATACGCCTACACTTATTTCAGTCAACACATATATAATCATAATATATGTGAAACGGAAAGTAAAATGTTAAATTCAATTTCACATCGTGTCTAAAACGTTTATAACGAATCCAGCCCCCGATTTTACAATAATAATTAAAATGTAAAATAAATCCGAAAGGTCAAGGTCACATTTAGTTTCTGGACCCATATAGATGGTTTTGATGCAAGTTGACATAAATGTATAAGAGTTGTGTCGCTCTATAGGTCACAAGGTCAAACATTAATTGCGTTAGGAGTGTCCGTGATTTATCGTCATGTCTGCTCCATAAATTCTGCATATCTGGATTGCATTTGATGTCAAACTTGATACAAATGTACATCTGTACAGTCGCAAATTGAGCTCTGTCAATCAAAAATCGAGTCGATGAGCTAAAATTTCAGTTTTCTCATAAAAAACAAAGAGTTAATCTCTGAGCTTTATCTCAACGTTACATCAGTGACAATAATCACATCTGAGATGATGCATTTCTAGTATCTAGTTTTACTCATGATATCATTAACCAAAGATGAAATACAGGACTTTATATCTTATGCAATGCGCGTCAGTCAAACATTTGCCAAACCGATGAGTTTCTTTCCATTTTCTGCGGTCCCTGTTGCTAAATATGTTGTGATTCAACTGCAATGTTATAAGGTTATTGAAATTGATTTTCTGAAAAAATATGAGCTGAAAGAACTAGCTCAAAACCCTATTATTCCATAATTCATATCAGAAACAATACATTTAATTTCTAGTGGCCGATACAAAGGTCAATCTGTTAATTTACACATGTCACACGATTCTTCATGACATTTCCTAGAAAAGAGTACTATATTTATAAATCGATATTGGACCATTGTTTGCTGATACAATCTCGAAAGTGTACGATTACCTTTCAATACATCCGGTTTTATATTGCAAACTGTTTATGAAATTATTGTCTAATTACAACTTTAAATCTTTTAATGACATAGGAAGGAATAAAAGAATATTAATGCGAAATGTAACATCTTCATGACAAGGCAGCTAAAATTTTATTTTTAAAAAATCTATTGAAAACTGGTACATTTAAAACATAAATTTGTTAATATTTCAGTTTTTCTCTTATATTTGCCAAAAGCATTTTTGAAATATGGTTTGTCTTTAAATATTATTTATGTCAATTACTTTGGTCACAAGAACACTTTCGGCGATTTTCCAAGCAGTCGGCATTCCTAAATGAAACCCACGGTTCTTTCGGATGGGAATAATGGAGGTCCCGTGTCACGGTGGGCTTGGCATGCTAAAGAACCCTGCTGTATAATGCCTTTAGCGTAACCTACAAGCAAAATTTATACACCTTCGCCTATAGCTAGCGACGTCTCGATATAAGTGAAATGTTCTTGACTGGGACGTTTAACACCATTAATCAACTCAACTCAACTTTTGGCGGTGATGTTGTAAAGCCGGGTTGAATCTTATTTTATCAGACTTGGAATGTTTAGAATTAAGCCATATTAACAAAAGTTACAAATCCGAACAGTGAGTAACTTGTCACAGGGATCAAGATTAACAAGGGCCCAGTAGCCCATGGTGCTAGAAATTTGTCTGAACCCCAAAGTTTTTTTTTAAGATTTGTGCTTTGTATTGCTATTGCAACTTCTCTTCAAAAGTGAGCTGAACCCCAACTCAAAATAGTTGAACTTTACCCCTGCCTTGAACAATGCACATGTAGAAACATAAATACAGATAGAAGAGGTACAAAGACGAGCAAGAAAACACGCCCTTGATCTTGTAGATCGAAGAGGTACAAAGACGAGCAAGAAACCACGTCCTTGATCTTGTAGATCGAAGAGGTAGAAAGACGAGCAAGAAAACACGCCCTTGATCTTGTAGATCGAAAAGGTACAAAGACGAGCAAGAAAACACGCCCTTGATCTTGTAGACCGAAGAGGTACAAAGACGAGCAAGAAAACACGCCCTTGATCTTGTAGATCGAAGAGGTACAAAGACGAGCAAGAAAACACGCCCTTGATCTTGTAGATCGAAGAGGTACAAGGACGAGCAAGAAAACACGCCCTTGATCTTGTAGATCGAAGAGGTATAAGGACATGCAAGAAAACACGCCCTTGATCTTGTAGACCGAAGAGGTACAAAGACGAGCAAGAAAACACGCCCTTGGTCTTGTAGACCGAAGAGCTACAAGGACTATTATCTGTTTACTCTGCTGCAGAAAAAGGAACAATGTTAATATTACAAAGATTTGAGTGGCACTGTTAAAAACCAATTAATCATTTACTTGCATGAGCCGAGCACAGGGGCCAGTTTCATAATAAAATTTAAAAAATACCCCCAAGTATATAAAAAAGAGTAAAGGGGAACAACGAATTAGATCTTTGACTTGTAGGTGCTCCGACAAAATTCTACATTACTTTTTTAATTTGTGTCCGATCATCGTGATCTTGGTGTCATTTTGTTCCCAGATAAATATTCTTTAAATTGACATTAAATTTTTAGACATAACTTAAAATTTTAATAAAATGTTCACAAGGAAAACACAGAAAAATGTTGTAATTTTGCCCGATGTAGCTAAGCCCGTCCATGTAAAAGTAGTTTAAAATTCGCATTACGATCATGTTTTTCACTATCAGCGTCCGTGTCAACTACAAATGCTGATGTGGCTCGAAGAACTAGATAAAAAGCAATAAATTTCAAAGGTAACCGTTACTCACTTCTAAATCTACAAGCTATAATATCCTAATTCGTTGCAACACGGACCAACTTTCCTCTATCATGCCTCCATCTTGTTATTATATATGTCGTTAATTTAAGCTGCGATTTGATTGGTTAAAAATATTTCACCCCTTCCGTTGGCATTTGTAGAATTTTGTCAATGTATCAAACTTTCTATCAAAATGACTTTATAATTATTTATACTTAAAAAAGAAAGATAAAATAAGTAAATGTAAATTCATTTTCTTAAATTTTCATAAACACAGAGCAGATTGGAATATTTTTAACCAATCGAATAACAGCTGTAACACATGCGCGAAACATGCTTTATTTATGAGCTCAAAATAAATATTGCATAAACACAAATGCAAGATTCTATTTATTATATAATCCCATAAAAAACGAGTTTTTCGTAGATTTAAAAATTGTCTTCTCATTATTGTTAACAGCTGATTGACCGAAACACAACAAATTCACGTAACTGTCTACATGCGCTAAAAGTGATCCTGCTGAAATATTAAAAGTAAATAATAGTCTGTCCGCAGGATACAAAAACAAAACAAACATTTTTAATTTAAATACAATGTATCTTCTTTTTAGAAGAAAAGTACAAAAGTATCGGCTTAAATTAGAATCAAAAAACAGTGTCAAATGAAACTAACAACTGTGAACTAGGTCAATTGTGTGACGTCACTCTGGAATGACTTTTATGCTTTTATGACGTCATACTCATTCAATACGATTTTTATTGTATGACCGTATTACATGGAATATTGAGAAGATTATATAATAAAATGATTTATCCTGCAACTAACGTGTACATTGACATCATAAAGCCTGCCGAATAAACCTTATCTTTATTCGGTCACTGACCCAATAAAGTCACGCGCTAACTGTGACGTCACAGTTACGGCACTACTTTTTCCATTCAACATTTGACGTAACCTTTGACCCAAATGAACCCCATTCTCAATGTAAACAAAACACAGTATAATAAACAAGATCAATAAATTCAGTATCAAGAATCTCACACTTGTAATAAAAATTCCCAATTCAATTCTTTGTTTTTCGGAGCAACTCTTCATGTCACAAATATGAACATCTACATTGCACCGTTTCAAAATCAGTGGAACACATAGACATATTGACTTGGTTATAATTTACCGCTAAAAAACTTACAGCACAAATGCCCTTGGCCTGATTAATATTTCAACTTCGTTGTTAGATTTTTACAACATTTCATCAAAGAATATTTATTTTAATATTATTATTGTAAGAATTTAAGATTTTGTTACATATATTAAATATGAAAATAATATCGTATTGTAGTTATTTATTTAAATAATTGAGAACTACATGTGCTTGAACGTCGGACTGAGCGAAAATGACAAGTACGGGTGTGATGGGGTAGCGTGACGTCACGTAAACATTTGTATCCTTGCGCTTGGAGTGTAAACAAATGGATAACACGCAGTTACAATTATAATTTTAGGACGTATCTGTTGCAGGATAAAGTAAATACATGGTCATTGACGGTGAATAAAGGTCGTATTTGGCTCGGGGGCGAAAACGTGTAGAAAGCTCGGCAGAGTCTCGCTTTCTACACGTTTTCTCACCCTCACCAAATACGACCTTTATTCACCATCAATGACCATGTATTTACTATATATGAAGCAAGGATGGAGCCGAAACAGAATTTTTTAGTAGTAACGACTTGGCTCATGTAAGTAAAAGACTAATTGATTTGTACCCGTCATATTGAAATATATAAAATATTTTGCTATTTTGCTTTCTCCGAAACAGGCTAACTAATATAAACAGTAGCAACAGAACGCCCCCTTGATCTTGTAGACAGAAGGTGTACAGAGGTGAACAAAACGCGTCCTTTATATATCTTGTAGACAGATTACAATGACGAGCAACAAAACGCGTTCCCGAACTTGTTGAAATAAAATATACAAAGACGAGCAACAAACGCGCCCCTGGTCTTGTTGGTTTTGTTGACAGAAAAGGTACAAAGGCGAGCATAAAAAGCGTGTCCTTGATCTTGTAGGCAGAATCTAACATGTACAAAGACGAACAACAAAACGCGTCCTTGATCTTACATAAAGAAGATGCATTGAGACTTGTAGATATATTACAAAGAAGAGCAACTAAACGCGTCCATACAAAGACGAGTAACAAAACGCGTGCTTGATCTTTTTGAACTTTTCTATACTGAAGTGGTGCTACCAACTACCGTCAACACTTAAAAGTATGCATAAGAGTAATAAAACTTTTATGTGCATGTTAAACTAATGTTTAACCCTTTAATTGGCAGATACGCCAAACTACGCCATTTTGATTTTCGGCGTATCAGGTGTACTATTTTCGGCGTGGAAATGTGATTTGTGGACGGATCTTTAAAACCCTGGTACCAAAACAAACTAGAGAAAATTTCCTATCAACTTTGTTCTTTCTGTTTTTCTTTACAAACACTCTGTCGTACATATTTTTTTACTTGAAATTCCAGCACGCAATTCAAATTTCTATTTTCGTGAAATTTGTTCTACATTATTTAAACCCGATTTTTTAATGTATTTCTAGATGTTAAAATGTTGTCAAACTTATATGTGTGAAAAATATAGAAAAAATCATATTTACATTTTTTACAAAATCATTTATATGACGCGAAATGACGGAAATTGAGAACTTTGAATTTGTACTACATGCAGGCGAAAAATTCGTGTTTAGGTAAACACGTCGTTTTACGCCGTAATTTTTGCACTTTTTGAGTACTTTTGAGGCATCAGCTGTTATCGACACCATGTAAAACGTGTGTTTTCGAATGGATTGTATCATATTTTTTATCAATTGAAAGGAAATTTAATGCAGAATTCAACTATATGATTTTTAAACTCTAGAATTAGATCTGCGAAATTAAATGGCGATTTAATAAATATGCTTTAAAAAGTGCCAAATCCTATTCAACTTTGACGTTTTTGCCCAGTCTTTCGAGACCGGTACGCTTTATTCACTTCAAGATTTTTCGACACTGAAATGTCAGATCAGAAAGATATTTGTAATATAATAAAGAAAAGTATTTCTAATGAATTCTGTTCATTTACATTATTCAAATATTGACTTTTGATTACATTTTTATTAGTCTAAAATAGAAGGTCTTGAAAACAGCGTTGAAGACAGCCAATTTTCAGGTTTTTATCCCATTGGTTTGCTCAATTAAAGTAATTAAAATGAAATCTTCATATGATGAAAAGCAAATTTCATAGCTACTCATTGATATATCAACGACTAACAGAAGTCAAATAATGTAAAAGATATCACAAATTGAATTTGCATCGCATCTGGTACATTTTGCCGATTTTGTAGTGTTACGTACGACGGTAGATAAATGTCTTCTACTACGTCCGTAACATATGTATATAAATATACCAGACTAGGGGTCAAATACTAGATCGGTGATTCTGAAAGGATGGTTTTTTATATTATCAATATCATCATTGAAAGTTTTTAACAATTCATTGATAATCGCAGTAATGAATTGAAGATTTGAGTGATCCAAAATATCACATACAATAATAAAATTAGAAATGTGATCTTGGTTTTGTTCTGATCCATCAGACGTTATTTTAGAACTGATAATGATTGTTGATGGCTTTCCCACATATAAGCAGGGGCGCAGCTGAGCATGTTGGTAAATTACGCACTGTAAACGTGAAAGATGCGCCTTTTTCTAGGGGGTATGCTCCCCGAAATTTTGAAAAAATACAAAAATGGTGCGTTTTCCATGAATTTCGACCCTTATCTGCAAAATTTTTAGACTAAACTTCAAAACGAAATTCAAACGACCACTGAATTGAACATTGATACATGTGCATAAATCGTCTTGTTCATTATGTTTCAGTTTCGAGGCTTAAATTTTGTATTGCTTTCAAGTTTTAAAATATAGCTGTCATATAATTATTTTTAACATTTTAAATATGATATTTGACAAAATTAACTTATGCACGGTCGTATTTGCGTATGCTCAGCTACGCCCTTGATAAGTTATGGATCCCCTATCCGCTCAGGCGCATTTTTTTTTAATACCATAAAATGTAAACAGCACGACTGCTTTTTTAAGTATTTCACTTGTCGGATATGATAATTAACCACTAGTTATTTTTTAATATTAATAATTATTACTTATATTAATGAGAGCGATTGTCAACACGAGTATCATGGCCATCGCATACTATGAGACAACCGATGTATTTGCCTCGGTAAAAATATTACAGACATTTATCACCATTAATATGAGAGAGAGAGAGAGGGATTCAGAAATTGGGCCTTTACTACCCAGTATACAAAAACACATACTTGTAAAAGGCAACTACGGGTAGGTAAGCCTGAAGAACGCTAAACGGTCCGGTGGGGAAGCAGTGAACAAACACTATAAACGGTTAATCCTGGCAAGGAACAAGCAGCTCAAACACACGTATATATGTACTGTGGCTAAATACAAAACTTGAATAGCACATGGTCTCATTGCAAGTGGCTGAAAGATTTCCGATGTGAATTTAAACACCTTTTTTAATGCAAGAAACACATTTACTGTTTTGCCGCGTGCACTAAATAATATTTTTGAAGCATTGTTAATTAATACTAAAAAGTGTTTTAACTATGAACACTCGAAATGATTCAAGAACACGTCAGATTGCTGCTTTTTGTACCGTTTTATTATTATTTTAAATTTTAAGGACCCTCTGGGAAAGTGCGTTTGGTGCTTCTCTGGACTTATAAAAACTCCCCCATTTATAACACACACACACACACACACACACACACACACACCACACACACACACTTTAATAAAATGGCATTGCTGCTGAACTGAAAATTCGGGTATGTAACGATATTATTCAGTATAAAAAGTAAATTTGACAATTATACAATTATAGCCATTTTATGATAGAGGGGACACTTTCTTGCATTTTTCAGTCTATTGGTTCTTGAGTTTTACTTTTTTACGCCCTTTGAACAACAGATATAATTTGTTTACAAAAGAAACCTGAATAGCCTCTCGCACTTGCAGTATATTTCATTTTGGTACATTCTTATCAGGAGTCCAATGAAATACAGAAGTTCGAAGCTGTCAGTTATCCAAATCGATCTTTTTTATGTTGAGTTATGGTGTTTTACGTCCCAATTAAGAATATTTCACTTATATCGAGACGTCGCCAGCTAAAGGCGAAGGTGTAAAGATTTTGCCTGTGCGTTGCGCTTATGGCAATATACAGCAGGGTTCTTTAGTGTACCAAGCTTACCGTGACGTGGTATGTTTGGCGAGAACAATCTGTAGTTAATAAAATTTAGTCTCTATTTGCTAGGCTACACGCCCATTTATAGCAAGGGCCACTATCATTATTTTCCACCATCAGTAAATTAGTAATGGTAACTTAAAACATATGGAGGGTTTAGGTGGTCAAGTGGACTGAAGTGTGTAGTTACGGATCACAAGCCTACGTTCGAACCCCACTCGGAACACATCCTAATGTGAGAATATTAGTCATTTCCTTTGCGTAAGGTTGTTTTTTCAAGACCATCCTTGATCTGACCGCCTCGATATATATAAAAGAATTTTGACTGGGTAGTAAAACATACTTGACAACATACAATGTAACCAAAAACAGGACACAACCGACAACACAACACTATCATCGGTGATGAAATCAATACAGGAAAAGACATAAATATATTAAGACCACTGATTAAAACTCTTAACTGTACAACCACTGCGTTAGATCAGTTGATAAATTGCTCGCTCTGTAAGGGAGAGGTCGTGGGTTCGAACGCCGACCGGGTCTGACCAAAGACTTAAAAGTGGGTATTGACTTTTTTCACCAAGTACTCGGCATTACGAAACGTAAGTCACGATTCTTTCGGATGGGAACTAAAATAGATGAGGCCCCGTGTCACAATAGGCTCGGTACGATAAAGAACCCTGATGTATAATGCCATCCGCACCTTCACCTATAGCTGGTGTCGACTAGATATTAGTGAAATGTTCTTGATTGGGACGTTAAACATCATAACTCACTCACTCACTCTCTCCTAACTGTATAAATGTGTTGGGTTGGTAATACAATACATGATGTAAGTCCTGGTGATCTCAATCCGACATTGAGAATATGTAATGATCATTTGAACTACACTCTGTTGAAAGACACCAGTTGTAAACAGTGTTCTGTTTTGGTTACCATGGTAATGGAATTTGAGATATTAAAACGAAATAGTACGAGTCTTCTAATTTAAAAAAAAAAATGTTTACCATTGATCACTTCATTTGTATAGTTGACGTTATCAAGTCAAAGTAACAGTCTCACCTCTTAAAATAACAAAAATAAAAGCATTTGCATGTTTTTTCTAATATTTGACCGAAAATCTATTATTTTCAGAGTTCCTATTTTAAGTGAAACATGCCAATTTTGAATTTATTCCCGTCTATTCATCTTCACCTAATAATCAAGTCATGTGAAATAACAAAATTTAAGTTTTATATCAACCCAAGCTCAAGGCATTATTAGAATAAAGTCACTTTATTGATCTCTTGTGTAACTCAGTTATCACACTTTTGGTTACCATGGTAACGGATTTTTTGTTTGAAATTACCATTTTTGTGAAAGAAGAATATGAGTCTCCTTAATATATACAATTTATTAATAATCCGACCCCTGGTATCATTAGGGTTTTGGACTTAAATTTCTCGCCTCCACTTTTTAAAAATAAAAGGTTTTTGCATGTTTGTATTAAATAATTGGCCGAAAATGCTACGGAAATCGGAATTCATATTTTGGGCGAAAACATAGAAATTGTGAAACCACCTTTCGTATTCAAATGTATTTAATAGTTTCTTTGATATTATTTACCAAAAGTCATATATTTTACACCTGCCAATATTAGAAAATAGCAATATAAAGTGAAATAAAACAGAAATATCCTCTTTATCTTCGTATTTGCATGGCTTTCGTTGCCATGGCAACCGTAATTTTATTGAAAATATGTTTAAATACAAATTTTGGAGTAACATTTTATTTATATGTATGGTTGGTAGTGGTAAAATTTCAGCGAAAACTTAAATATTAGTGTAAAAATAATGATCAACTTTAACAAAACAAAATGCATAATTCGCATCAATAGTATGCCATTTTTTATATTTTTGGGCTAATAACTATGACATTTCTTCTTTTTATTTTTTGTGAAAAAATGAAAATTTTGAAATTATTTTTTTGCAGCGTCTCTCATTGATACTTAACTTTGATTTTCCTGCAAAATCATATTTTTCTAGCGTACTTGTCTCAAGATATAAGAAATTTATTTTAAGAAACACAAAATTCAGCGATTTTTCACATGTTTTTGTCGTAAATGTGGTGTTTATGTTGCCATGGCAACCGATATATTGATGAAACATACCTAAAAGGGAAGTATAGTATATGGGGATACAAAATATATATGGGTTGGTTATTAGCATTTTTAATGCAAATACCCTAAAATCTGCAGTGAAAATAGGGTACAGTTTTTGCACTTTATCCAAAATTTCTCTGCCAATTAAAGGGTTAACCATGTATTGTATGTCTTTTTTCTTTGTTTGTCTCTTGTGTTCGTTTCACACAATGCACAGGTATATGCCTGTTCTTTGTTTGTCTCTGATGTTTGTTTTACACAGTGCGGAAATATATGTCTTTTTTCTTTGTTTGTCTCTTGTGTTTGTTTTACACAATGCGCAGGTATAGGGTTTTTCATTGTTTGTCTCTTATGTTTGTTTTTCACAGTGTGCAGGTATATGTCTTTTTTCTTTGTTTGTCTCTTATGTTTGTTTTACACAATGCGCAGGTATATGTCTTTTTTCTTTCTTTGTCTCTTATCGCTTATGTTTGTTTTACACAGTGCGCAGGTATATGCCTTTTCTTTGTGTGTCTCTTATGTTTGTTTTACTTTTTTTACTATCTGTGACCGTAAATAGATTTTATTTGTTGTGGTAATATTAAGCGGTGTCCCGTTTGCCAAGTATGGTCGAATGTAAATGAAAATGATATAAATCAAATGCAAGAAAAAGTAACAGTTCTAGAGTTCTGCTAATTTATATATAACATGGTATAATATAATATATTGATAATTGAGAGTTTAAAAACTAAAAATGAAAGAGTTGAGTAATGGTGTTTAACGTCCCAGTCAAGAATATTTCACTTATATCGAGACGTCGCAAGCTATAGACGAAAGTGCAGAAGTTTTGCATGTGCCTTACGCTGATAACATTATACAGCAGGATTCTTTAGCGTGCCGAGCCCACCGTGACACAGGACCTCGTGTATTTTAAGTTCCCATCCGAAAGAACCGTGACTTTCATTTCGTAATTTCGAGTGCTTGGCGAAAGAAAAGTCACTACCCACTGTCAAGTCTTGGGTCAGACCGGGGATCGAACCCACTATCTTCCACTTGCGAAGCGAGCACTCTACCAACTGAGCTATCACAGTGGTTAAAAAATGAAAGATAAATTAAGATATATGCCAAAACTCCAATTTGTAAAATGTAAATTTAAGTATCTTACCGTTATGAATGTTGTACCACAGGTATCAAACACATCGTTAATCCAGATCAAGAATATATTATTGTCAACAGTAGTATACTAGTAGGTGTTAGTATTGTCACAAAAGCACAAAAAACATATATAAATTTTCCTTGTTCAATGTAACACCAATAAACAATTAATGTCTTTTTTGTCAAGTTACTAGTATAATTATGATTTTAACGTTGTTTTTTTTCCTTTCTTTTTTTTTAAAAAAAAGCATTTAAGTGCAGAAAATCATGACAATGTATAACAATCATTTAACATATTGATCGTGCGTTGTAATTATTTCCTTGTTGGGTTTCCAGAAACCTTTGAGTATTAATTACTTGCAGCAGATGTTTAAATGTTTTGTGTACACTAAAACCATGTTCGGCTACAAGGTACGGTACAGACCTGTCGAAAGTTTAACACTGAACGAACTGGCGAGAAGTTGAACATCGACTGTCGTGTGACCTAGATATGGACAGCTAAAGACTGAATAGGTAGATATAGCAGCTGCCGAGATACAGCTAACGAGGGGCCGAGATAAAAATAATGAGGCGTATTTCTAGCTAACGAGGGGCCGAGATAAAAATAATGAGGTGTGTTTCTAGCTAACGAGGGGTCGAGATATAGCTAACGAGGGGCCGAGATACAGCTAACGAGTGACCGAGATACAGTTAACGAGGGGCTGAGATATAGGTAACGAGGGACCGAGATACAGCTAACGAGGGGTCGAGATACAGCTCACGAGGGACCGAGATACAGTTAACGAGGGACCGAGATATAGGTAACGAGGGACCGAGATACAGCTAACGAGGGACCGAGATACAGCTCACGAGGGACCGAGATATAGCTAACGAGGGGTCGAGATATAGCTATCGAGGGACCCAGATACAGCTATCGAGGGACCCAGATATAGATAAAAAAGGACCAAGATATAGTTAACGAGGGACCGAGATACAGCTATCGAGGGACCCAGATACAGCTATCGAGGGACCCAGATACAGCTATCGAGGGACCAAGATATAGATAAAAAAGGACCAAGATATAGTTAACGAGGGACCGAGATACAGCTATCGAGGGACCCAGATACAGCTATCGAGGGACCCAGATACAGCTAACAGAGGGAGCGAGATATAGCTGAAGAGTGACCGAGATATAGCTAACGAGGGGTCGAGAAATAGCTAACGAGGGACCGAGATATCGCTAACGAGGGGTCGAGAAATAGCTAACGAGGGACCGAGATATCGCTAACGAGGGGTCGAGAAATAGCTAACGAGGGACCGAGATATAGATAACGAGGAGGCGAGATACAGCTAACGAGGGATGAGATACAGCTAACCAGGGGTCGAGATACAGCTAACGAGGGACCGAGATACAGATAGCGAGGGGTCAAGATACAGCTAACGAGTGACCGAGATATAGCTTACGACGGACCGAGATACAGCTAACGAGTGACCGAGATACAGCTAACGAGGGACCGAGATACAGATAGCGAGGGACCGAGATACAGATAGCGAGGGGTTGAGATACAGATAGCGAGGGGTTGAGATACAGCTAACGAGTGACCGAGATATAGCTTACGGCGGACCCAGATATAGATAACGAGGAGATGAGATACAGCTGACGAGTGACCGAGATACAGCTAACGAGGGGCTGAGATACAGCTAACGAGTGACCGCCGGAGATACAGCTATCGAGTGACCGAAATACAGCTAACGAGGGGTTGAGATACAGCTAACGAGTGACCGAGATACAGCTATCGAGTGACCGAGATACAGCTATCGAGTGACCGAGATACAGCTAACGAAATGCCGAGATATAGATAACGAGGGACCGAGATACAGCTAACGAGTGACCGAGATACAGCTATCGAGTGACCGAGATACAGCTATCGAGTGACCAAGATACAGCTAACGAAATGCCGAGATACAACTAAAGAGTTACCGAGATACAGCTGACAAGGGACCGAGATACAGCTAACGAGTGACCGAGATACAGCTATCGAGTGACCGAAATACAGCTAACGAGGGGTTGAGATACAGCTAACGAGGGGTTGAGATACAGCTAACGAGTGGTCGAGATACAGCTAACGAGGGGCTGAGATACAGCTAACGAGTGGTCGAGATACAGCTAACGAGGGGCTGAGATACAGCTAACGAGTGGTCGAGATACAGCTAACGAGGGGTTGAGATACAGCTAACGAGTGGTCGAGATACAGCTAACGAGGGGCTGAGATACAGCTAACGAGTGGTCGAGATACAGCTAACGAGGGGCTGAGATACAGCTAACGAGGGACCGAGATACAGCTATCGAGTGACCGAGATACAGCTAACGAGTGACCGAGATATAGCTAACAAGGGGCTGAGATACAGCTAACGAGGGGTTGAGATACAGCTAACGAGTGGTCGAGATACAGCTAACGAGGGGCTGAGATACAGCTAACGAGTGGTCGAGATACAGCTAACGAGGGGCTGAGATACAGCTAACGAGTGGTCGAGATACAGCTAACGAGGGGTTGAGATACAGCTAACGAGTGGTCGAGATACAGCTAACGAGGGGCTGAGATACAGCTAACGAGGGGCTGAGATACAGCTAACGAGGGGCTGAGATATAGCTAACGAGGGGTCGAGATACAGCTAACGAGTGGTCGAGATACAGCTAACGAGGGACCGAGATACAGCTAACGAGGGGCTGAGATACAGCTGACGAGGGGCTGAGATACAGCTAACGAGGGGCTGAGATACAGCTAACGAGGGATCGAGATACAGCTAACGAGTCGCCGAGTTTATTTTGTTTATTGATGCCGATAATGTTTGTCATGGTAATTATGTTTGGTTTTCAGCCGCCATCACAAGACTACAATATGTCGCTATGCGGGTAACCTTTTTAAATTTTATTTGGACATCCCTGTTTTGTAAAACTAATGTACATTGTTGTATATAGCTGTCATGGTATAGCGTGAGATGTTGTTTATAGCAAGCGATGTATAGAGTTAAAGGTATTTGCAATGTTTCGGGAGGGGGCGATCTTGGACAGTTTTGGATATATATTTGTTACATAATCTTCCCAATATTCAATAAAAGAAAGCCATGTAATAACATTCATATTACACACATGTAATATCGATTTCGTTACATTGGTAACGCGCGACAATCCAAAGTGCACGCGCTATGACAGCGGCTGTTGGTTGTTTCAAGGACACACGTCATCATTTTTTAAAATTATTATAATACAGAAGAACTAAAAAAGACATCAGAGCCGTGACATGACCGGGGATCTGGTTTTAAAGTACCTTCTTGCAATACCTACTGACATTCGCAATTATGAATCAATATATGTTGACAAACGTTATGATATTCCAAAATATTTCCCAAGCGGCTCACGTCTAGGAGAAATTAAGTTACCACGCGCCAGAATAAGGTTGGAATGCAGCAGTACACCTTTTTTAATAAAAATATTATTGACAACCCTTCTTGTGTGTGGTCTTGTTGAATCTTCTGAACAGTTCACTTTATAAACAATTACATCAACAAACTATTTTCTCTCTACCCTATAATATAACTACAAATATTTTATTATATGGTGATGTTTAAACTCTCTCTCTCTCTCTCTCTCTCTCTCCTCTCTCTCTCTCATATCATTTACTTTTTGACAATATAATGCTTAACATATTTGATACTTCAACTTGCTTTCCTGATCTTATGAACGTTATGTAAGCAAAGACTGTGGAGACAACTTTACATAAGACCTTGGTCTTGTTGTCGAATCTTTTTCATTATCTATATGTATGTTATTGTTTTATTGTATTTTCTGAATAAAATATTGTTTAAACTAAGGTGCCTTCCAAAGAATACCGTGGCTTTTATTTCTAAATAATCAATTTTGGAAAGAGAATAGTCATTGTCTATTCTAAGTCTTGATATGACCCGGCCAAGTTTCGGCCAACCCCGACATATACACCGAGCTAACGAAGAAGTACAATTGGACGAACGTCCCGTTAGTATTCGGAAGGCTTAGAATTATGTTTGGCTGTAATGTTTTTTCGTTTCGGTTAAAATGCTCAGTGTGTTTTCTGCATATAACATAGTACTCACGGAATAATTTGAATTTTATAATGACCCAGATCAAAACGGTTGTAGCCAAATACAGCTGTAAATGACACAACGTGTAATACAACTTGCTCGACCTCAGCAATGGGGTTCGCCAGTGTGTCACGTGGTATCCTCTAACGTTTATGTATGCAGAACACTAATTTCCAATGGATATGGATCGCATGAGATTACGTTTCTCTCGAAAACGACGTCATTCCGGGAAGATGTGACGTTGACGTTTTTTAAAATGTTCCACACACACTTTAAGAGCAAGCTCCGAAATAGCGCCCACCTCCTAGCTCCGTATGTCATTATAAAAGAGATACGAATGTTGGCCGCTGTTCGGAGCTTGACTTTAAGAGGTATTGATCACGTGGGATAGCGACGAACGCCATTAATAGTTGAACTGTGATACTCGTATTTATGATCATTGCAATGAGAAACCAAAACAACAGTTACCAACATACACTTCCTTTAAAAATTCAAATCTGTAAAATGATTGATAATTTATTGAAACAAAACATATTATGTTTCATCATTCCTTGACGGACTGAAATTGATATCATCATTATAAACTAGTGTTGAGAACACCTCCAAAAAAGCAATAGTTGCCGCCAAATATTTCCTGACTACCTAGACCCGACATGTGTCTAACCCAGACCATATCACCGGCGTTTAGTTGTACAAAGACCACATTTACAGCATTATTTAGACCGGTTCTATCGCTATAAATTCGACCTATTTCGATTCCATTTTTTTCTATCTGTACATGTAAGTCAGTGCTGGTAGACATGACACCTGCGGCAAATGTATATATTCCCGTCTTTGGTGCTGTAAAGTGTCCGTGACGAACATCATATCCATTTCCCACGTTAGTTATAACGTTATCAAACTCTATAGTTTGTGCTTGACCAAGTTGTTTTTGTGTTTTTAGTGTGGCATGAAATGCTACTTGTGATGATGACTGGTTACCTAAAACAAAAATGATATACAGTCAAACCCTGTCTATAAAGGCCACCCAGGGGACCAGAAAAGTGACTTTATGGACAGGTGGCCTTTATATACAGGTTCAAATAATATGAATAAAGAGCAATTGGAATACAATTCTACTGGCCTTTATAAGCAGGTTGTCCTTATATAGAGGTGACCTTTAAGGCAGGTTTGTATATTCTTTATTTCGATCGATAAGTCAATAAATGTTCGAAAACTTTTGAAAAACGCGTTTTTAAGTCTACTCTGAATTTGTAACAAAGAATGAAAAAAATGTTTTGTTTTCATTAGCGAGTTTGTTCTCTCCACTGAATTCTGTAAGCTTTCTTACAAAGAAGAAGAGAAAGATCAAAATACAGTAGATATAAATCCACTTGATGATAATTTTAGCTATAGCAGGCCACGGTGGCCTGATGGATAAGACGTCAGTCTAAAAAAAACGTGTCTCTCACCGCTGTGAGTTCAACTCCCACTTAGACCACATTTTAGGCAGCGAATTTTCCTTGCTGATGGCCTTTACTGGTCCACCCAGTGTCAGTATAGTGTGACTGGGGCACGTGAGTTGTACGCTTGTATGCGGTGTAAAAGGCACACACACACACACACACACACACACACACACACACACACACACACACTTGTTCATGGATTAATTCATAGAGATTAATAAAGTTCTCGTCGCGAATAGCTGAAAAATTGCTGATGCGACGTTAAGCAACATTCAACACAACAAAAGCACTTATAACTACAGAGGTTTGAAGTTTCAATACCTGTTTTTATTATGCCTCCCTTTATTTATCCCCACCCCCACTCCACCCCTTATAACGCCAAAATATGACTGAGGAACGGGTAGCAATGAATGGAGATGTTACTATATATTGATGTACATTAATAGAATCTATCACAACTTGTGGTGCCAGATAGGCAAATCTCAACCCGAGTTCTAATACTAGTATATTTGGTTCATAAGGAGGGTTGGGAATCCTTATCTGGCACTACAAGTAGTGATTGATTCTATTTTTTTGCACCAGAAAGTACAATTTTTCAATCTAAAATCAATTTCAACTTATCGGTACAACTCTGATTTTGCGGGAAAAGCAGTGTGCAGGCTATCTTGCACAGGGGGTACAAGATGGAGATATCTTGCACCTCTCTTTTTTATAAATTTTTCTATCTGATGTGCAAGAAACATGTATTATGGTACTCCAATTTATGCAAAAAATCAGCAAACCCTAGGATAGTTGCCTGCTATCCTATAGATACCTGGCCGTAACTCGCGATATACCCAGGTATTGTGAGTTATAAATCAGTTATTTATGTGATAACTGTCTGTTACCCTATAGATAACTGACAGGTATCGCATAGATAAATGCTGTGAACATTTAGTGTTACTTACTCGCTTCCAGGGCTGCTATTCGTCTACTTTGGGCCTCCAGTGCACTGCTTTGGGTCTCTGAAAAGCAAAAATACATTTTAAGCTAAATACACTCTGCATAGCCAATACCAGTTATTATGCATATTATACAAAAAAAACATGTTTACAAATATTAGCTTGATAATTAACAGACTAAATACATAGAATGACCTTGTTACTTTTATATTTTTATATCAATTTTTATATTGTACGTATTTTAGAACAAAATAAATTGTAAATTTGTGAAAATGTCACCAGTTTCTTACAACATTACTGTTCTTTGGCCGCACCGTTAAAAATTAATTTGTCCACAACACATTTGCAATCAATTTGTCGTTTGTTTTCTTGTTTGTTTCGGATTGTTTCTTTTCTTTTTTTTTTTTAGTTCAGAGTTAAGCCAAAAGTTATAACTTTTTTTCAAATATTTTCATCAAAAATTATCTGTTATCAACAATTTATGCAAGTTTGTCATTTTATTTTAAATGCAAACATGCGACCTCTTATAGTCATAACATTACGAAACGTATACTGAATAAATCAACAAAACCAGTATGACAACAAAATAATAATCGTAATAATATTAAGACTGCATCAAGTCATCCCTTTTCAGTTCTAATGACTGTTTAATTTAAGACGTAACAATCATAATTTCTTCAGGTGTTGATGGGTTTAGTATTTTATTTATTTTCTCTTTGTTTTTAGAAGAAAAAAAACTTAAAAGCTACGGTTTGTAACAGCCACAGGTGGCTTCTCTTTTTCGAACTGTACAGGAGTGTCTTACGCCAGAACTGAGCCACAAGACCTTGATTTTGATACACATCCGATAAAATATTCTGTTAATGAGCCTTTTTACAGTTGTAACTTCATCTCAGAAAAGTCCCGAATGAGGTTCGAACCCACAAGTCTCGACTTACGAAAAAAAACATTGTGACAATTACCTATCCGTATGGTCATTAATTCGTGTGTTTCGAGTGTTGGAAATTAACAAAACTAGACATAAAGAAGCTAGAAACATACCAGAACAGAGAGGAAGACCAAGAGAGACCCGGAGAAAAACTGATATAGGCTGGCCAAGTTAGAGGACTGATCGATGCAAATACGACGAAGTGGAGAGATATGTGCCTCGCCTTATGCTCCACTTAGGAGCGAAAAGGATAGGTAGGGTAGGATTTTTTAGTCTTTGTATGGAAAATGGTAAGTCAGATATACTGGAGTTTTACTTACGTATAGTGTGATTGAGCTGGTTAATCATTGAGACGAGGTCCTCTGTAGACTGAAAATCAATACCCTGAAGAACTGCTGCCAAACTAGGGCACAAAACGGTTACACCAAAACACCAAATAATATACCTCATTGTTGAAAAGTTAAAGCTTATCTGTGGTTTACCCTAAACGTCAGGCGAAATAATGTTTAAATTAGGTTGATAAAATGTCAAACCAAACCGATGTCTTTGTCTCGGATTTGATAAAACACGCACAATGTATACAGCAATAAGCAAATAGATAATAATGATTTGCTTAAAGTCTTACCACATATTTTGTATATTTATATATTTGTATAATTCTATCATTTTGGTTTTTTGGCTTGGACACAGAGGCAGCATACTTATCAACAATCTTGTGATGACGGTCATAATTTTTTTAGGATCCTGATAAACTTTACATGCTCAGCTTGTAAGCGCCCTAAATTGGAAATAAAAAGTTTCTTATCTTATCTTACGCACATAAATACTAATACAGTATAAAACTAGAAAAACTGTGAGCCACAAGCTCACAAAAAAATACCCCCCCCCCCCCCCGCTCCCAAAAATCCATCGGATCCAATTTTTAAATAGGAGGTGCACATTTACATAATATCACAAAGATAGTGTGAAAGATTCATGAAAATCCATTGAAGAATTTAGGAGAGATAGGCACCCTAAGGTGTAACGGAAGGACGGACGGACACCCCTATCACTATAGACCCCCACTTTTTAAGCGGGGGTATAATTAATATACGTGCTACCCTATACGGGGGTGGGTGGGTATCACCATCATTTTAAAATTTTAAAAAAATCAGTTAAAACCTATATCCTATATTAAAACACCATTAATTTTCCTAGCACCTTTGTATTAAAAAATAACAATAAAATACCTAAAATACTCTCTAAATTTGAATTCGTCATTCAACTGTTAATATATTTTGTGACAATTCAAAGCAGTGTACACGTGGTTCTACTGGTAATATTTCGAACCGCCCCGTTTCTAATCTAATTGACATCCCCCATAAATTAAAATAAAACATTCAGTGACCTTTTATTTTACTACAACTTTTTATGCCGATATTTCTCGACTTGCCGTGACATTATGTCGACTAAAATTATGTCGATGTCAGAAATTAGCCACTATAGTTAATATCTGGTAGCTTATTTCTGACATCGACATAATTTAAGTCGACACAAAATTATCTCAACATGTCGACTTTAATATCTTGACAAGTCGAGATAATATCGGCATGGGAAGTTGTGATACCCAAATAAATAGTTAAGATAAATAACACGACATGTCGAGATACTTATGTCGACTAGTCATGGTAAATATCTCGACATGTACATGTCGTGTTATTTATCTCAACTATTAATTTTACTATCACAACTATCCACCATAATATCTCGATTTGTCGTCATATTAAGTGAACGTGTCGAGATAATATTATGTCGACCGAAATTATTTAGACGTCAGAAATAAGCCATCATATATACTTGATCTTAATTTTAAAACTTTAACCATTAAAATAGCAAAAGCAATAGTGGCAACATATTCAACCTTCTTGGTTTTTTTGCAAATTAAGACAATCCCCTGCATGCGATTGTTTCGCGAAATTAACTTACTTTACATATTGATTAATGAAAAAGTTCATAACAGTATGGCCAATAATAAATTACATAATTCGTAATTCGTATTTTTAAATTATTATTATTATTATTATTATTTAAAATATATCTACAAATTTGAATTTAAACCCAGCTTTCTCATACGTTTTCATATACAATGTAGTATCGTAATAAGATATCAATACCAAGAAACAAATAAAACTTACTAAATGACAGATCGATAAATTGATCAATCGATCACATGTGGTATTTGACCATTTTAACACGATAATCGACAAGATTGACAAATTATTTAGCATCATAATGCGATAAAACACCAGAGGCGACAGTGATCTATATCTTCCTTCTAGATTACAATACCTACATGTATATAATTTGTTATAAAGACGTGTGTCAGGTGTCATTAATGTGGATGAAAACTTTGTTAAGTTTAATACAAAAAAGACGAAAAAAAGGAAATTATTCTACAAAGTTGAGATAAGTAATAAATGTAGGATTCTACAGTTTGAAACGCCAAGTTAGGAAAAATTGATGGAACGATGAATTGTAGTCATGTGACTTCATTCTTATGTGCATTTTTGTATATATAATAAAATACAATAAATATAATAATAATAATAATAATAATAATAATAATAATAATAATAATAATAATATATTAAATAATAATAATAAATAATAATAATAATTATTATTATTATCAGCTATTTTGTGATTTCACTTGAACTAATTGTACAGGTTTCCTTACAACTAGATGCAAATGTCCAAACATTGACAGGGATTACACTGTTTAAAGGACAACAGGAAAACTTGTTAGTGGTTTGAGTGATTTTTGTAAAACAAATTTTGAAAGAATTTGAACACACTTAGCAGTGACATCTTCACTTGTTTTTTCTCGAATTCCATCGTCTCCATTTCCCAGAAGTTTTATGTATTAATGTTTTGTAGTTTAATGCACAATATATTGAAGTGTTATTTGTGAAAGTCAAATTACTAAGTCAATAGGAGAACTTTTGTGAAATTAAGCGTCGTGGGTTCGAACCCCGGTCCGATCGGACCAAGACTTGAAAGTTCTTTCGCAAAGCACTTGGCATTTACAAATGAAAGTTACAGATCCTTCGGAAGATACCGTAAGATTCGATGCCCCATGTCACGATAGGCGTGGCAAGTTCCCCCCCCCCCCTTGCACATTGGTCCTAGCGCACTGCAAAGGTAAAAATTGCTGCTATTTCACATATAGCTGGTGACGTCTTGATATAAGTGAAAAATTCCTGACTGCGATGTAAAACCCCATTCATTCAATCAATCAGTCAGTCTATAAAATTAAGTTTTTAAACTCCAAAAGTTGCTGGCGCACTTTTACAAGCGGTTTTTAGTTTCCAGCTGTTTTGGGTTTTTTTTTTTTTTTTTTGGGGGGGGGGGAGGGGCGTGATCTGCCATCAGTAGATTTTCTTGTGCTTTGCTTTACACGAGCCATGTTCTCACTTTGACAGTCAAAACACTAAAGTTCGTTCAACTTAAATGTTAGCGTCAGGTGCGTGACGCACATTAGTTTGAAATTTTGCTGATATTCTATGAAAAATTACAATGATGTGACACACTGAAAAAGTGTTTTTACTTCTTCGTTAAAAAAAATCAAAATCACATAATCATAATTTTAGATCTCAGTTTATTAAATTTATTTATTTATTTATTTATTTATTTATTTATTTATTTATTTATTTATTTATTTATTTATTTTTATTTATTTATTTATTTATTTATTTATTTATTTATTATCAATTTTAACAAAACCAATACTGGCTTCCAGTACAACAGTGCCCCGTGGGGTGAACTTTCCCTCATTTATCAGAATACAATCCCCCTTCATTGTGACACAAGACAAATCTCTCTTCATTACTCGTGTAATGATGCGCTTAATATTGACACTTTACGGACATTTCAATTCATCTTTTAAATGGATATATAAAAGATTTACAAAAGTTAACAAACTTAAAGACAATAGGGAAATGGACGGTAACGGAGGTCCTGTTTTATTTTATCAAGATATGCCGGCCAAACCAGGAAAAAGTCGATGGCCATTCGTAAACTTTTTTCGAAAAAAGCTACAAATCGGAGATTATGAAAATGAATTTGGAAGAAAAGCTATAGTTCAGAAATCTGGCCATTACAGGGTTAATTATACAGGACTGAAAAAATACAGAGGAAGATTCTTAAAGGACATTTACATCACTCTGATTGACTTACAATGGCGGTATGCTTTGGCTATATTGTTCAATGCTTATTTGATAACTTTTTTCTTCTTTGGTGTGATGTGGTACTGGTTAATGGCGGACCACGGAGATTTTGAAAATTTACATGATCCTAATTGGGAGCCATGTGTATCATCAGTTGAATCTTTTAGTGACGCATTACTGTTTTCGATCGAGACGCAGACGACAATTGGTTATGGCGTCGCATACCCGAACACAGACTGCGGAGGAGCCCTCCCGTTACTGTTTATACAGATTACATTTGGAATATTTTTAGAAAACCTTTTGCTTGGCTTTATATTTGTAAAATTTGCACAACCTAAGAAACGGAGAAATACACTTATGTTCAGTAAACGTGCCTGTATTAACCAGGAGGAAGGCAATCTATGTTTACAAGTAAGTACAAATTGTAAAACATATCACAGGATTATTTTATAGAAATGTACATCTTAAAAATAATGTACAGATTTTTGTTTCTCGATGTATACCGGAGTAGCAATTGTATATATATATGTCATGTGCTACTGTTGATTTTTTATGAAATAATACATTCAAAAGTATCACATGACATATATGAACAGATATATATTTGTTTTGTAAAAGTAATCTTTAAAACAAAAATTCAAACTATGCATTTTGACAATTGTATAGACACGATGTACGCACATGTCTTATTGTTGATTCATTTGTTGGTAAACTAAAACTATTAGTAGAAAAGTTTGGAGGTGCCTATTGAAGATGTTATAGGGACCTTAGTTTCAGAGTACTTTATAGGGGACACTGCTGTTTAAATAGTTGGATAACAACATCGACCTGGCTGATAGACAGTATTGTATTCCATTTTTATTATTATGTCCAGTGGTTTAATTTTATCTAGTTTGCGTGGATATTTTAATAAGTTCTCTGAAATGTTTTGTGTGCCTATTTACTTTGACTGTTGTCAAATACATGGTTTTCAACAAATTTTTATATTTCAGAACTATATTTAAAAAGATATGTAAATTTCAAAGTAACATAAAATCAACACGAAAGCATTTTACTCTATATCTATTGTGACGATAATACTAGTAGGTGTTTTTATATCAATACAAATGTATTGTAAGCTAATATTCGCTTCTCCATTAAAAAGGCAGCAAGCATATCGTAATATATTCTCTAAGCATGTGACTGCGAGGCTAATATACGAGTATATGGACAGAAACTAGCTTAAACTTGCCATTTTGCGGAATATAGTTTTTCATACATACTAATCGATGTCCAAATCACAATCCCAAAGCAATTTCCAAAGTAATAACTTGTAATTGATTTGCAAAACATCAAATTAGTCTATTTTAAAAGGAATGACTTGTCATTTCTGAATTAACAGGATGTCCAGACAGTCTGAATAATACGAAGACTGTTTATTGAACGTTTCGCTGAAACTGATTTTCTAAAAAAAAATTATTGTTTCACAACTTATTTCGTCTCTTGGTTTTATTTACTATTGTGCGTCTTTTATACTTAGAGACAGCCCTTAATTAAAATTACTATATTATCATTTGGTGTCATATAAAATAACCACAATATGTTAATATGTTAATACAAAGATGAACAATAGGATAAGTGTAATGAGTTGCTGTGTAACCATAAATCCACTGTAGTGTAGAAAACGCGTTGAAAATCTGCCAAAGATATGTTTCTTCTATTCAAGTTTTTGATTTTTGTCACGCATCCATTTTTTTCTGCTGATAAAAAAGAAATTTTATATCCATCGTGATATATGAATAATTATTTTTTTGTGATTTAATTTTTTTATTTCCAGAATTGTAATTTACAATTTCATTTATATATCCGACATATCAACGTGACAATCATTCCTCATTACATATTGAATCTAAATATTAAGTCTGTTTGTGTGTGTGCATGTGTGTGTGTGTTGCACTTACTCCGTCAGCTCTAGTGATAATGTTTTTGTTATACTAAATACAGTCAAACCTGTCTATAAAGGCCACCCAAGGGAACCAGTAAAAGTGGCCTTTATGGACAGGTGGCCTTTATATACAGGTTCAAATACTATGAACAAAGAAGAATTGGGATACAATTTTACTGGTCTTTATAAGCAGGTGACCCTTATATAGAGGTGGCCTTTAAGACAGGTTGGAATGTAATAGTATTACTGCGTCAACTTGATCGTATACTTGTTATACTAAATGATAATAATAATATTACAGATGAAACCTTAGTTTAAGTTGAGGTTTCTGCATTAATTATCAAAAAATCCAACAAGCCAGTTTTTTCCAATTTTCAAGAAAAGTCTCGTATTTGTCTTTTTTCATCATTATAATTTTTTCTAGTTGGATTTGGTTTTTGACCAAACTTTTCCATGAACTTATCATTGGCATTTTATTTTGTATTCTACATATGTGTATATAGTATCTAGTGAGTAAAAGTATATAATTTTGAGGTATCAACTTTTTAATGTTACCGTTAATTCCAAAAACAGCACTCTCTCTATTTATATTTATAACACGATGAATATTTGCAAAAATAAAATTATCAATTTCTAACCAAAAATCATTAACGACTTTACATTCCCAAAATAGATGTTCGATTTTTTCTGAAGAATAACTATTTCGAAATACTGTTTGAAACGTGTCGGTGCCTATTGACATGCATGTGCAAAGAGCATAAATCCTATCCGATTTTCCATATTGGGCCAGGTATGAATGAAACAGGTGGTCTATCAAACTTTCATCCTCTACACAACTTCAAAGTCTTGCCAGTTTAGCCGCTTTCATTAATGTGTTTTAGCGCATATATTTTGTTATTTTTGGTTTTCGCCAAGTACACTTGTTTTTTTCAACTGCAATTGTCTCGAAAGTCCATTAATATATATTGCTATGTGATAAGTTGTAGCTATATGATAAATACACATAAAACCAGAGCATCTCTTGAGAGGCAAATAACCACGTACTCAACGGCCAGACTGACACTAAACTTGCTATACGACTCGTCGTCTCGTGTTGATATACATTTGTGTCAAGTTTGATCAAAATCCACCCAAAGACATGGAAGATATGGAATTGGGCGGACGACCAGACGGACGGACGGACGGACAGGGTAATTCTTATATATCCCTTAAACTTCGATATAAAAATGGTTACCGACGTATATAACTAATATTTTACTTATATTATACCTATTTTCTATTTACAGGTGAGAGTAGGTGATATAAGGAAGTCTCACCTAGTCGACGCTAAAGTCCACGGTGTTCTGGTCAGTCGCCGTCTGACCGATGAAGGTCACCTATATCCGCTGTACCTACACAATATCGACTTCCACGCTAATGGCATGGGGGATAGAATTGTCCTGATGTGGCCAATGGTCCTAACTCATGTAATCACGCCTGAAAGTCCGTTATGGAAAATCAAGCCAGCAGACCTCTCTACAGAGAATTATGAACTTATTCTCTTTATAGAAGGGACAATAGAAACAACGGGAGAATTTTGTCAAGCAAGATCGTCGTTTTTACCAACAGAAATTTTATGGGGTCATCGATTTGATCGCATTGAGGAATTTGATTCCAGTAATGGATGCTGGCAGATTGATTTTAGCGGATTCAACGATGTCGTTTATTGTTCAAATATAAGGCACAGTGCCAAGGAACTTGATGATTTCAAAAGAAAACAAAGTAGGCGTGGCCAAAGTAGCAGCAACTCAAGGAGACGTTTACCATTCGTTCAGCAACCTCTGCCACGCCTTTATCGCTCTATGTCTTATGATTTGCCTCCTGATTATCCATCTGCAATTAACTCCACGGAATATCAAAAAATGCAAACACAATCGGTTGATATTCCATTGATAAAAGCAAAGTCAAGGTCACGGGAAATCAACAAAGATGGCGAGACCAACCAAGAAGGTATCAAAACATCCGGGTCCGGAAAATTAAATAAAGACAGTCAAAATCCTGAACAAACTGAAAACTCTGTCCCATCCAGTAGCGACGATGATTCAAGGTTTATAACAAGTAGTAACAGGATAGATCTTCCATTGATAAAAGCAAGGTCAAGGCCGAGGTTATCACCACGGGTAACGGATGACGGAGATAGTGACAAGACATTGTCTCCTGCTAAATCAGTCCTCTCTAGTAGTGATGATGATGAATACAAAGATTTAGAATTTGCTAGTTAACTATAAACATGTTTAGACAGCTTATAATTTCTAAACTTAGTATGTACATATTTATACAGGCTTCTATTAAACAGTATTGGTATATAAATCATAATATTTCAAGTTTTTCTGTCTTCTCTTCAGTACATTCATTAAACATGCAAGTCATTTTCATGACAAACTTATCTTCTTTTTTTCGCTTATAAGCCAGGGGCATATACTAGTAGTCCCGAAATTAATAAAATAAGTGCTTATGAACAATTTAAGTTTGATGTCTCTGTGTCCAGGATTGCCCTGGATATAGTTCCATGTTCCTTTCACACAATTTTGATTACACACGTGGCAGGTGTAGCTAGCTAAACAGGAGGTGCTTACCCTTCCGGAGCACCCGGCCTCACTTCCCGGGTGGAAGTTCACGTGTCTAACCTAACTTGTCAGTTCCAAAGTTTTTACTTTGCTTCTGGATTGTGATTCGGACATGGATTAGTATGTTTGTTTTTGATTAAGTGTATGGCTACATGAACAACCAGATGTGGTGTGCTTATACAATGAAGATTATGACTTCCGTTAACTGTTTTATTTCAATGTTAAGAGAAAAGTTCAAATACTTGGTCTTTTGCGTCCCAATCAAGACTGCTTCACTTACATCGAGACTTCTGAAATGGTCCTTTGACCTGCGATCATATTCAAACCAATACGGTGAAAGTCACTGTGGTAAGCCTTCGATTCCCTATTAGGCTAATATCATTCCATAATGGAATGCAATGAAGTTATGGAGTTTTAAGCCGCAGTCAATAGGCTTTCACTTATATCAAGGCGGATAGGATGGTAAAAGAAACCAGCGTTCCCGAAAAAACCACATATCTTCAACAAACGAACTAACTTTTTACACCAGGATCTGTCCAAATTCAACTTCAGCAACAGGTTACTTTGGAAGCGAAGCAATATCCAGACACTTTATTTACATATTATGGTTTTTGGAGGTGCCACGTTGGGGTGACATTTTTCCTTGAATCGTTTCCTATTTCGACATAATTGTATTCTGATTTACGATGTTAACGATGCTTATAGGATTCCGATATCCATGCTTATACTTGAACTGATATACAAATAACCAGGCGTGTTAGACTTATCCTTACAACGTCGATCTGGACATCTTTTCGCTTCCAAAGTCGCCTATTTCCGGTTCCATCTATACACAGTAGTACCTTACAACCAAACTTTCACGATTTTGTTCCTCTTTTTCGTCCACTAAAATATACAATTGTTTTTTACCGATATAGTAAAGCCTGTACCGACTAATGGGACTTTAGACAATGAAGCAATCTGGTTACAAATAAATTTTTGACTAAGTGATATTGCACGTCTAGGTTTTTTGACCGTCATCATAATATTGTTGATAAGTATATCTTATCTCTGTATTTATATTTACACTCGATATATTTGACGTCCCCTAGTCCCATGTTCCTTTCATTCTCAATTTTGATTACACATGATGTAGCTAGTTAAACAGGAGGTGCTTGTCCTTCCGAAGCACCCGGCCTCACTTCCCTGGTGTAATTCCAAGTTCATGTATTTAATATTATTTGACAGTTATCAAAGTGTTTACATTGCTTTAGACTTCTGCAGTACCTCAGTTGGTAGAGTGCTCGCTCCGTAAGTGGGAGGCCATGGGTTCGAGCCCGGACCGGGTCTGACCTAAGACTTGAAAGTTGGTAGTGTCTGTTCTTTCGCCAAGCACTCGGCATTACGAAATAAAAGTCACGGTTCTTTCGGATGGGAACTTAAAATAAACGAGCTCCTATGTGATGGTGGGCCTGGCATGATAAAGAACCATGCTCTATAATGCCATCAGCACAACACACAGGCAAAATTTCTACAACTTCGCCTGTAGCTGGCGACGTCTCGATATAAGTGAAATATTCTTGACTTGGAAGTTAAACGGCAGTACTCAGCTCAACTCTTTACTTTGCTTTAGGATTACCATTTTTACATGGATTGTACAAGTAGGTCCTACTTCAAATAAATGCCTGGAGTAAGCTTTGAATGCTGTCATCGAGGTATGACTCAGCTCACGTTCAAAGTAAATGAATTGCGAAGTAGGAAATTATGAATGAATAAGTAGTTCCTTGGCGGTATGTATTTCTCCGCCAATCGCTGTACATCGAAAGTGGATTGGCTGAAGATATTAACTGACTATGGCTTTATCACAGAGCTTGTGACACACTGCTAATACAATGGTACAAAAGAGATTCAAATAAGGCAATGCATTTGTAATGTAAACATACAAGAGAGAGAGAGAGAGAGAGAGAGGAAAAAATAAGTAATTCTTGTTTTATGTTTGATACTTATAGTATATATGATATTTATTTGACAGAGGGTACATGTTTCCTCCATGGACAATTAACAAATATAAAAATCACATCACATGAATACTCAGTAATAATCTTCTCAAATATAGTGACATTTCATGACTTTCTCAATTAAAATCAAAATGGCTTATTTATGACAAGAGATTAAAATCAAAACAAATATCAGTCACTCTCATATACTCTATCTTAACAAACCATTCAAAACTAAATATTCAGATTCCCAATCCATTTCAAGGGGGTTCACCAAGTGCCACATATGGATACATCTTAATAATCGGATACATCTTAACAATCGTCACAGTAAAGCTATCATTTCTATTTTATATTGAATTTCAATATTATTTTTTTCATCTAAAGAAATTGTATCAGGAATGTTTCCATGGAAACATTAACAAGTGTACAAATGAAAGAAGTATCAACAGTTGTCAGCAATCATAATTATCAGGGACCCAGTGGTCCATGCCTCCTAAAATTAGTCTGGGTCCCTATATTTTACAAAATTTAGCTACTTATTATTATACACCCACCATGCAAACTAGTTTCAGGGGTATGTCTCTCTGTCTGTCCATGTAAAATCGTGTCTGGGCCATATCTCATAGCTGCTTCTACATGAATAATATTCATGTTTCAAAGGTGTGTCATGACCTTAAACCAAGGTCATATATTAAAGGTCAAGGTTGCAGGAAAACATTAAATGTAGGGGGCGGGGGTATTTGGCTCTCAAGAGACAGTTCTAGTTTCCACAAGTTTTTTCGCTAGTGAACTGGGCTTCCAACTCAAAAGAGGTAAGATAAATATTATGCCAGTTTTAATTTTACAGCACTAGACAGCTGTTTCAGAATACAATTCTTCATCAGTAGTGCTTGGAAGAAAAATGTGAAACCAAAATATTTTGTTGAAAAAAATTTCCAAAAGGCCTAAAAGCTTCATCACTTGATACTGGTACTTGCATAGGAATATCAGCATTATGATCAGGTACAGTTGTGTACAAAAGTTAATGGAATAATCCATGAACAGCTGTGCACAAATATTAGCAGTATCATCAGGCACACTGGCAAACCCCATTGAAAACTGGCAACTGTTGTTAGAGCAAATAGTCTATCAAAAATTGCATTTAACTTTGCTGTAAAACTGCATCAATAAAAGACAAATATATTTATATAATCAACACACAAATATTATAGTTTTATAACAAAATTTATACCTTCAAATGTAAAGGTGTTATAAATGATTCCCCATCATATACATCATTTTAATGTCAATATTTATCGACAAAAAACAAATTTACAGTCACTCAACAACAAACAATACTGAATACATTTAAATGTAAAACACAAATAAGGTAGAATTATTGTGAATTCTGACTGAAATAAGACTGGATTTCACCAGTGCATCATGTGATCAATACCCCTTAATATTTCAGCAGAATGTTTTGGAAAAGGTTTATGTACAAAAGCTTTAATAGGTTTAAAAATATATAAAAATATCACTTTACATATACTCCTAAAAGTTAGGTCAAGGTCACAGATTTATATTATATGGTGACCATACAGATTATTCATTATTAATATTTTAAAAGAAAGCCTACATTTGTTATAGTTTGCTTAAAAAAACTAGTGTTTGGACACACATTTGTCAAATTCTATGTTCATATTTTAAGGAAGTACGTATAGCAATATTTTTATAATTTTTTAAACCTACAATAACAAGCTTATGTGGTTAATGTTGCAAATTTATGCAATTACAAAATTTCTATAGAAAAACATCATCTGACATGATTCATTGTCTAATATACCTAATCATACTGGACAATCCTTAAGGTATATCATGTGATACACTTTTGAAATCCATTCAAAATGTTATCAGTAAAAATACCATCATCATTCTTCAAAATAGGAAACTTATCAATTAATAAACGTCAACACTTTTAGTGAAATTATCGTTTGGTTTAAATTCTGACTAAAAATGCAATAATACTTCAAAATGGCAAACTTATCAATTAAAAACAATTGCAGTGAAAATATATGTCTTACAAATATGTCTCACTGTTTTTCTGTTAAAAACTTGTTAATAACAGATGCATGGTCATTGTTTTAAGTAGTTCATTAGACAAGTAAACCCCTTTTAACAATTAAAAAAATGACCATATCTTAACAAAGAGACATCAGCAGCTTATTGGAGTTTTTGTTTTTTGGCCAAATCAATCAAAATATGTGATGCTGATATTTGTATTGTTGTAATGGTATCACAGATGAAACCATGTGATATTGTGAACTACAAAAATAATTACAAAACAAAACAACCATAGTATTGGACTAGTTGTAAATCAAATTACATGTATTTGTAAATCAAACAACATACGGTCTGAAAAAAATGTATAGAGATGGCCACCCTGTAATCTATAGAGATGGCCACCCTGTTATCTATAGAGATGGCCGCCCTGTAATCTATAGAGACGGCCACCCTGTAATCTATAGAGACGGCCACCTTGTAAACTATAGAGACGGCCACCCTGTAATCTATAGAGACGGCCACCCTGTAATCTATAGAGATGGCCACCCTGTAATCTATAGAGATGGCCACCCAGCAATCTATAGAGATGGCCACCCTGTAATCTATAGAGATGGCCACCCTGTAATCTATAGAGATGGCCACCCTGTTATCTATAGAGATGGCCACCCTGTAATCTATAGAGACGGCCACCTTGTAATCTATAGAGACGGCCACCCTGTAATCTATAGAGACAGCCACCCTGTAATCTATAGAGATGGCCACCCTGTAATCTATAGAGATGGCCACCCAGTAATCTATAGAGATGACCACCCTGTAATCTATAGAGATGGCCACCCTGTAATCTATAGAGATGGCCACCCTGTTATCTATAGAGATGGCCACCCTGTAATCTATAGAGATGGCCACCCTGTTATCTATAGAGATGGCCATCCTGTAATCTATAGAGATGGCCATCCTGTATTCTATAGAAATGACCACCCTGTTATCTATAGAGATGGCCACCCTGTAATCTATAGAGATGGCTACCCTGTTATCTATAGAGATGGCCACCCTGTAATCTATAGAGATGGCCACCCTATAATCTATAGAGATGGCCATCCTGTTATCTATAGAGATGGCCACCCTGTATCTATAGAGATGGCCACCCTGTAATCTATAGAAATGCCACCCTGTAATCTATAGAGATGCGATGACCACCCTGTAATCTATAGAGATGGCCACCCTGTAATCTATAGAGATGGCCACCCTGTAATCTATAGAGATGGCCACCCTGTAATCTATAGAGATGGCTACCCTGTTATCTATAGAGATGACCACCCTGTAATCTATAGAGATGGCATCCTGTAATCTATAGAGATGGCCACCCTGTAATCTATAGAGATGGCCACCCTGTTATCTATAGAGATGGCCATCCTGTAATCTATAGAGATGGCCATACTGTAATCTATAGAAATGGCCACCCTGTTATCTATAGAGATGGCCACCCTGTAATCTATAGAGATGGCTACCCTGTTATCTATAGAGATGGCAACCCTGTAATCTATAGAGATGGCCACCCCATTATCTATAGAGATGGCCACCCTATAATCTATAGAGATGGCCACCCTGTAATCTATAGAGATGGCCACCCTGTTATCTATAGAAATGGCCACCCTGTAATATATACTGGTAATGAGAACAAGTGTGCATGTGAAACACAAAAATCTACAATGCTCTGTGGAATGTTCAAGCATCAAAATACAAAAATATAATAGTCTCCTAAATAAATCTATTGAGCACCAAAAACCCTTTACAAAATGAAAATTATAACTGGGGCAGGTTAATACTGTAAACATATTTAATTCCATGTGTATTTATTTTCGAGGTACCAAGTATATGAAATTTAGACAGATTTTCACGTTTTTTAAATACTGGTATGCACTATAATACATTATACATAATATAATTATCGCTCAGTATTAATTTTCATGCAAACCAAACAGCCACATATTAAGGGCAAATTTGTACAACACAAAAAATAAATATGTTTACAGTAAATAACAAGGTTCTCAGTGAAAATATACAGGGCCATTACTCTCTTAAAAATCACTGAAACAGAACAAAGCCAATACTATACACATTATTACTGCTTCTTGTTGAACTTTTCCTCAATTTTCATCAAAATCCAATAAACATAGTAAGAGAAATACAATGTAGTCAGGACGCCACATTTGATGTGACTCTCAAACTTCAAAGAACCATAACTCTGAAAAATCACTGAACCTGTACAGACTAATTACAAGCACATTATCACTTCATTATAATAATTTTCTCCGAGTTTCAGGAATATTCAGACTGTTCTAAGAGTTCAGAGCTGGGTAACTAGACTCCATCTTAACAGTTACAAATACTTACCACCTATGTATTATATACTAGATGTTAAGTAAAGGTATTTGTTACTGTTAGATAGCTTCAAGTGTCCCAGGTCCCAGTTTTACAATCATTTCTTAACTAAGATTTTCCTTCACTTAAATCTGAAAATTTTGACAATATTTTATTGTGATACAAACAAGAGGCCCATGGGCCTTATACGCTCACCTGATAACTAATGGCTAGCTGATAGATTTAAAGTAAACGTAAATACTAAACCCCAATGACTTTTTTCTTTACATCAAGATGATCATTGTATCAATACCTACAACATTCTAATATACATGCCTATACAAAAAGTTTATAGTTTTCGAGATAATTAACCATTTCGGTATTGTTTTCACATCTGTGACCTTGACCTTTGAACCCATGACCTTTTTCTATACATCAAAATGATCGTTGTATCAATACCTACAACATTCTAATATACATGTCTATACAAAAAGTTTATAGTTTTCAAGATAATTAACCATTTCAATATTGTTTTGCATCTGTGACCTTGACCTTTGAACGCATGACCTTTTTCTATACATCAAAATGATCGTTGCATCAATACCTACAACATTCTAATATACATGCCTATACAAAAAGTTTATAGTTTTCGAGATAATTAACCATTTCGGTGTTGTTTCGCATCTGAGACCTTGACCTTTGAACCTATGACCTTTTTCTATACATCAAAATGATCGTTGTATCAATACCTACAACATTATAATATACATGCCTATACAAAAAGTTTATAGTTTTCGAGATAATTAACCATTTCAGTATTGATTCGCATCTGTGACCTTGACCTTTGAACCCATGACCGTTTACTATACATCAAAACGATTGTTGTATCAATACCTACAACATTCTAATATAAATGCCTATACAAAAAGTTTATAGTTTTCGAGATAATTAACCATTTCGGTATTGTTTCGCATCTGTGACCTTGACCTTTGAACCCATGACCTTTTTCTATACATCAAAATAATCGTTGTATCAATATCTACAACATTCCAATATAAATGCCTATACAAAAAGTTTATAGTTTTCGAGATAATTAACCATTTCAGTATTGATTCGCATCTGTGACCTTGACCTTTGAACCCATGACCTTTTTCTATACATCAAAATGATCGTCGTATCAATACCTACAACATTCTAACATACATGCCTATACAAAAAGTTTATAGTTTTCGAGATAATTAACCATTTCGGTGTTGTTTCGCATCTGTGACCTTGACCTTTGAACCCATGACCTTTTTCTATACATCAAAATGATCGTTGTATCAATACCTACAACATTCTAATATACATGCCTATACAAAAAGTTTATAGTTTTCGAGATAATTAACCATTTTGGTATTGTTTCGCATCTGTGACCTTGACCTTTGAACCCATGACCTTTTTCTATACATCAAAATGATCGTTGTATCAATACCTACAACATTCTAATATACATGACTATACAAAAAGTTTATAGTTTTCGAGATAATAATTATAATCAGAGGTAAAAAAAATTAGGTCACGACCTTCACAATTGACCTTGACCTCATTTTGAAGATACTAACAAGAAGATGTCAAAACTGAAAACCCCATGTCATTATCTGGTCAAGTAGTCAAGTTATAACAATTTGAAGCTATTTTACGATTTTTTCAAAATTAAACGCAAAAACGCGTAACCCATTTTTCGACCGAATTTCACAAAATGAACAAACTATAGGCTTAAGACCCTAGAGAAGCCAAATATCTCATCAGATTTTTCTCCAAACAATACTTTCGGAGAAGAAGATTTTTTAAGATTTTTGCACCCCTAGGTCACCTTGACCTAGTTATGGTAGCCATGGCAACGCCACGAACAAATCTGAATTGCACCGACCCAGACATGCTTCTGACCAAGTCTCATTGAAATCTGCCAAGTACTTTCAGAGGAGAAGTCGAAAATGTGAAAAGTTTACGACGACAACGACGACGACGACGACGACGACGACGACGACGACAGACAACGGACAAATTGTGATCAGAAAAGCTCACTTGAGCCTTTGGCTCAGGTGAGCTAATAAAAAAATCAACAAGATCAGAATATGTATGTAATAAGCTTGCAATGATCTTCAAAATCATGCCTTCAATACATAAATATCTTGAAAACCAACAAAATTATTCAGGTTTCAAATTTACCTGATTAAAGTTAAGGAAAATCTTAGTTAAGAAATGATTGTGAAATTGGGGCCTGGTCTTGACACAAAAAATAATTGATCAGATTATCAAACTTCAAACGACCATAACTGTTACAAATCATTGAACAGGAATAGGCCAACAATATGCACATAATCCTGATGAGAATAATAAACTATGAAGGGGATCAACTAAAAAATTACTGAACCGGAATAGGCAATTATTACATGTTCACTTTCAATAAATGATAAGGAGTGGCAAAGTGGAGTAATGGAGTTTTACACCTCAGTCAAGATTTTTTACTTATATCGAGACAGTCTGTTCATGGAAGGTGGAGGAAACATGAGATCCTGGAGAAAACCATCGACATTTGGCAAGCAAATTGACAATCTTTCTCACAGTAGGATTTGTCTCAAATAGGGTTCAAAACTAGGCCGTGAAAAGCACTGTGATCTGTAAGCATAATTAAGACCATTTGGCCACCGCGGTCCTTCACAAAAATATTAAGGGCTATCACATGATGCATTGGTGAACAATTACAATCACAAATTAAAATGAAAATAACAATTATTTTAAAGAGCACCTTTATAAAAATTAAAACTGATTGAACATTAAATACTATCAAACAACCAATTTCAAAATGTCAAAATGTAAAGTGAGTAAACTCGTAGTACTTATGACTAGATATAATCCACTTCTATAAGGATTAATTTTGTACAAGGTAATAAACAACTGATGTTTGTGTGACACTTTTGTTTTTAATGGTTACCAAGAAGGTTCTTAATTATACCAACATTTGCACAATACAAAGTTATGTCAAGTGGAATGCAGTGGAGTAGAATAATGCAGTTTTGAGCTCCAGTCAAGATTATTTCAGTTACTGTAAACATGTTTTATTTGTAAGTGGAAATTTTCAAGAAATCACATTTTTGGTATTTCACGAAGTTGTTATTTTCACAGTTTTAACCCATTCGTGTGTTGATAATAAGATCTTATCTTAATTCATAATGGGCAAATTTTCTTGATTTTGTACAATTAACGAAAGTAGTGAAAATTTCCATCACATGAAAATAACCATGTTTACAGAATACTGAGGTGATGAGTTCAAAGTTATGTGATTCCTATTGGATAAATAGTTCCACACAAGCATCATTGGACATCACCTTGCACAAGGGTGAATCCTTCAAAAATATCTCAATATAGTATATTAGCGGTATTTTGAGTGTTAATAAACACTGAATAGTTTATACAACGCACTGTAGACATAATTGACATATCTTTGGCCATGGCCACAATGTTCCGACAAAGGCCCGACATGCTTGAATTGTCTGATTTGTGCCATTTAATGACGTCACTGACACTAGTATGTCATTTGTGCTGTGAGACTGCTTTGGTACTGTGTTGGCGGCCAGTGTAGTAACATAAAAGGCAGGGTCAGCGATACATCAATTATTTTAGTCTCCGTATGAAGTTGCTGTTAGCCAGTATTCTTTGTGACTATAGACAGTACTCAGCCAGGACCCAGGTCATGATGGTGGGGGCTTTAGCCAGGACCCAGGTCATGATGGTGGGGGCTTTAGCCAGGACCATGGTCATGACGGTGGGGGCTTTAGCCAGGACCATGGTCATGATGGTGGGAGCTTTAGCCAGGACCCTGGTCATGATGGTGGGGGCATACTATAGATAATTATATATAAGCGGATATAGTATTATAAAGTAAATGATGACTAGTGCTTTCAATGCTGTAGTAGAAGTTGTATTTTACTTTAAACAGGGTTGGTTGGTTGAATGTTGCTTAACGTCGCATCAGCAAATTTTTCAGCAATTCCTGACGAGAACTATTTTATTTATCTCTATTGATTAAACAGGGAAATATTCACATTTATTAATTTTTATATGAAAAGACATTACAGTATGTGGACACCATTATACCAGGATCTTCAGTGAATGCATATGTTACTTGCATGAAATTTATATATATATATGTAGTTTCTACTAGGTAGTATGCAAAAAAATCTGATTTAAAGTTTGGTGACATCATCAAAAGTAGAAAATTACAGTTGTTGGTTATACCAAATGCCACAAAGATTTAAGATACATACCAAACTAATTGACGTATTGCTGGCCATGACCACAATGTTCCGACACTGGCCGCCATCACGGTACCAAAGCAGCGTCACTGCAACTAATGATGTTCTAGTGTCAGTGACGTCATTAAACCGCAAAATTCAGGCAGAGTTTTCATTCTTTTTGCGTGTAATTCAAGGATGGCGACCCTTTGTCGGAACATTGTGGGAGTAGCCGGCGATCCATCAATTGTAGACCTGCTGGAGAAATTCTACTGGTACTTGAAATTAAATATATCCAAACAATATAGGTTCAAGATATAGGTACAGACAGTCCTGTAATATTTATATATAACTATTGGAACAATTATGCAATACAGTCCAACCTGCCTTAAAGGCCACCTTTACTCATATTATTTGAACTTGTATATAAAGGTCACCTGCCCATAAAGGTCACTTTTACGGATTTCCTTGGGTGGCCTTTATAGACATGTTTGACTGTATATGTATTTATACATAAGTTTTAGAACTACATGTATAATGTAATATTTATACGGATATATTGGAGTTATAATCTTAATTTGTTTTAATTTTTGCACAATTACTTTCATTACTATGTTCATTGTTGTAGGTAAAACATATTGTGATACCAAAGCTACACTAAAATAATTTCTTGTTACAGGAATAAAAATTATATAATGACAAAAATGCTTAATTTCTAAAAATTCTGTAAATTCTGTAAAATTGGCCTTTAAGAACTTGTAAAAGTGGCCCTTGACGGGCAGTTGACCTTTACAATATTTGTTATAGAAGAAATGTCTTGCCATTTCCTTGATTTCTGTAAAAGGTTGACTTTAAAGTATGTTGGACTGTAATAGAAACACGAGAACGTTGTGTTCCTATTAAAAAAGGTTAAATTTAGGTTATTTTTCAAAATGAAAATATGGAAATCTATTCACAGAGAATGTGTGTCACAAATAAAACAACATCATCGAAATTTGTGGTTTAGAAAAATATGAAAATCTGTTGTCTGTTTAACAGTGTTTTATCAACAAATAAAATGTGACTGACTAGATATTATTGAAACTAAATTAGCATACATTACCGAGTAAAAATAATTATTGTATACAGAGCATGGCACAGATAAAACCACTTGCTGAACAGTAGTAGCAGTTCAATAAGTTAGATTTTACGGTCACTGGGTAACATTATGTCCATATACATGTACGTCCTAGTAGTTAGGAGTTTTATCATCAATGGTCTGATTGTGTATTTGTCTAGTTCCTTAGATTGTCGTTTTGTTGTGAAATGATATTGGTAGCTATTGTACACAGAAAAAAGGAATAAGTTACCAATTCAAGTTTTTAAATGGATTAACAAACTGTTTTTAACTTAAATCAAACACAACTTGCTGCATTCTATTTCTTCTTTACAATTCTGATTCTTCAAAATATGATTTTATACATGTAGTTCAATATTTCACCTTTATAGATTGTGATACAAATCTCTATCCATGCCAACAAGTTTATCTAGGTCAACATTGTGAACAAACTGAAGATTGAGTCTGATTTAAAGGAACTAACTAGAGGGACATCTCCAATCAAACTGGAGATGATAAAGTTTTGATCCATATATTTTTGCAGCATGTTTTATTAGGCTCATATTTCAGAATTTTTTTTACCACTTTCATTTTACAAAGTTAAAAGTCATCCACAAATGACCAAGTGGATGAGATGTCAGACTCATGATTCAAGGGTTTGAGCCCCAGTCAGGATGTTTGATATATAGGACAGTTTTAACATTGCTTTGGTCCACCTAGCTTGGTATCAGTATATATACAGGTGTTGACCATGACTTATTCTCTTAAATATTCACTGGTAAAGTTGTATATAGAGTTTACCATTACTTTACATATGTATAAAAACTTTTCAAGTTGAATAAAGTACCTGATTTCACATTTACAATTATCCAATAAATTGTGTATAAAAATTCAAAATTTGTATCACCATGACAACGATTGTATACCTTTTAAGTGTAACATCTTAGTCTGGGTTCTGTAGATAAATAAGGTACAATGTACAATGTAAATTATTGATCCAAATATCTGTTAGTGACAAAATTGTGTATAAAAATTCAAAATTTGTATCACCATGACAACACTTTTATACCTCATATGTATAACATATCCACTTGTGTACTTACAGTCAGGATTGTGTACCAATAAATCAGGTATGTTCTTCATCTTAGCCTAGTTATTCAAAACTTCGTTAGTGACAAATTTGTGTATAAAAATTCAAAATTTAGATCACCATGACAACAATTTTATACTTCTAAAGTGTAACATACCCACTAGTGTACTTAGTCTTGGTTCTGTATGGATAAACATTCTTGATCTTAGCCTAGCTGTTAACAACTAATTGACAAAATAAATTATGTGTATCAGTCAATACTGTTGAAATGTTTGTGTTAAAAGTCTGTGTATAAAGTTCTTACTGCAAACCAACTTTTATTCACAGATATTAACTTTTGTGATTCTCTAACCAAAACCAATTGCTAGCGATAAACTTTTTGGGATATGGACTTTAACTGAATATTTGGTAAAAATACATGTACCGGTAATATCATTTTTAAAAACAAGTTTGCGACAATTAACTTTTGTGATTATTTTGTCCTCGCATTAAACGTGAAAATTAATTGCATGTAAATAAAAGTTGGTTTATAGCATTTTCAGACAGAAATCTATGACGTATACAACCATGTAATAAAATTTTGGCTAATGTAACTTTGATCAAATGGACACTCTGCAGACTGTAATGACTGTCACATGATTATCACCTGACCTGTGTCTCTGTCTTCAAACCCTGGCATCATCAAAGTAGTTATGCTTACGCCAGGGCAGGCTCTCCTAATTTTACAACAGAGAACTTATCTCACAGCCACAGAAATTTTAATTCCTCGATCCCAATTCTTACTGTACCCACAACACACAGCTTCTCAATGACTTGTTGGTAATACTCACAGCCTCAAAATGCTTTTATCATGAGTACATTTTCAGGATGGCTCATGGGTAAAAATTACAGCCCCAAAAATGGTGACTTTATCATGAGTACATTTTCAGAATGACTCATGGATGAAATTCACAGCCCCAAAATACTAGCAACCTAGATTAACGTTGTATCAAACAATAGTTCCTGGCCATGATACCACTGTTAGTGTCACTGCTCCGTTGGCCATTTTGAGTAATTCTACAGCTTTTGCATGAGTTACATGTTGTAAACTGTTCTCATTAACACTTAATAAAATATCACCACATCTGAAAGAGAAATAATGCAAAATGTTATATGTCAATTCAAAGACATTGAATTTTTATATGCATGATAAATATTTGTTTTGAACTTTAAACTGTAAAAGTCCAATTGACCTGCAGTTTTTTACCAGAATAAAACTGCTTCTCCTATATGGTTAAATAATTGCACAAAGAGCTTTCAACATTGATATTTGACTTTTAAAACATTACGTAGAACATGCAATGTAAAAAGTAAAGGCAAAAGGTTCCCAGACCTTCCATCACAAAGCATAATTATAAACCCCAGACAACCTTCAGTCTGGTAAGTGTTCAGTAACACAGCTTCCACTATACATGTAACTTACTTTAATCTTCCATCTTTGGCAGCTGGCGTGTCCAAGACAACAGATTTTACATAAACAGGAAATGGACCGGGTCCTTGACTACCATCTGTTCCTCCAACTACAGAGAACCCTAAACTTCCACTAGGACTGCGTAGCAGGGTAACTGTCTTGAGAGTTTGGCACATTCTAGAAATACAAAATACAAAGTATTATACATGAACACACTACACAGGACTAAGGAGTTAACAACCTTAATTTGTTCTGAGGATGCTGTTTAGCTTTTTTAGCTCTTCATTCAAGACCAAAAAAATATGTAATAAATTAATAATAATAAAAACATTAACAATACCTTACACTCTGCCCTTTTGCAATTTTTTTTTATAGAAAAGAAGGGCAACAGTTATCAATTGATAAACACATGCCTTGATTGACAATTTACTAGTACTTTGTAAGTTAAAACAACCAAAAGATTTATAAAACCAAAAACTACAAAACTTCATACAAATTTTCCTATCGTATATACCTAGCCCAAACATGCTGTTTTTATGATTTACGCTTTCTTGAAAGTGTACCAATCAACTACACCATGGAAGTCAAATTATTTCTGAACAATTGTTGTGGAATATCATAAAATACACATATCAGGCCAGTCAAGCTGACATTATTCAATGTATTAACAATTACCTTGGCATCTGTTGCCAAAACAACCATGTTGGAGTAAAGTTACCATGTCCGTGTGATGTCTCTGGACCTTCTATAATCTTCAGACACACAACTTTAGCTTCCGTGTTAATTTTGACTAGATTTACAGCCTCGTTGTGTGTTAGACTGAGTAAGTTTGCACCATTGATGGACAACAAAACATCTCCTTTCTGTGTAAAAACAAAAATTATTAATAACAATAGTATACCAATACATGTAATTCAAAAGTTGATAAATACTATACAGTTATTTCATGGTGTTAGGAACAGACAAATCTATTGTCCAAGGATGTGGAACTATGGGCCAAGGCTGGAAGAATATCATTAATTGATACCCTTAGAAATATTCATAATTATAAAATAATAAATAGTGTGATAATAATTAATTTCTAAATATTCTTGATTTGTATTGAAATAATAACGCATGAAGATACAGTAACACCTCAATTCACTGCTATCATTAGGACTCGGATAAAATCTCCTAAAGTGCTTTGCAATAATGGACCAAATAATCAGGTGTTGTGTCCTTGGCACCAAGTCGTTGCTACATAGCACATTCAAAAGATGTAATTATGCTTAATGTAATGTTTCATTTTAGTAGCATTACATTATGAAAATTCTAATCTGAATCAAGGATTGAATCTTATAAACAATCTTGGCAGTGAGCCGAGTGGGACTAAAATTGCACTTGTCACTGGACTTCAAATTCTGTCAGGACGAATGGCTGAGCATTTTATTTGAGGACTGCATCATCTGTTCCGGAAGCTTATCTTATTATAGAGGGAGTGAGACTTATAAAGAAATGCAAAAAAAATATACCGAGATGTTCAAAATACTGTGGCGATAAACGAAGACAAAAATTTACTGAGGGGGTACAAAAACAAGATTTTATTGTACATGTATCTGTAACATTACCTTAATCTGTTTAGTTCTACCCAGACAACCATTTGGGTTTATATTTGTGACATATATAGGCGTATCCCCCCTTGGACTGTTTACTCCACCTGCCACACTGATTCCCAGAGTTTCAGCTGGATCCTGTTATACAACAGAAAAAACACATTAAAAACATCATAAAATAAATAAATAAATGTTCTATTAGCACCAAACAAAATATAGCTTATAGCTAAAACATATTAATTTTACGATAATAAATGGCAGTATAATACAAACATATCTCTGCCTTCTGTCGCAATAATGACTGTTATCCATTTGCTTGAAGTTTAAGCACAGTTAAACTTAAAATTCCAAAATACTCAGAGCTGATGTCAACTCCATCCGTCACCTTCAGCCATCTTTAACTGCTTTAAATAGCCACTGTTAAGACATCAGCTGTTACTAAAACAATTTTTCAGAGATGAGCATGTCTAATAATATTAATTAGTTGATGAGGAGGGGGATGAATGCAGAGAGAGTAAGATAGAGAGATTCACACCTTTGTAATTATTATATGATTCTCTAGACATATTAAATTAAAAACAAACATACCAGCCCATGTTCAAATCACAATCCAAGTAACAACACAAACGTTTTGAAAACTCACAAATTTAGTTAACATATGAACTTTCACCAGGGAAGTGAGGTCTGGAAGGATCAGAATCTGTAGGGGATGGAATTTGAAGGTTCATACCTTTGTAATCGTTATCGGTTTCTCGGGACACAATAAATCTGAGGGAGGTGGGGGAGAAATCTGGAGGTTCATACCTTTGTAATCGTTATCGGTTTCTCAGGACACAATAAATCTGAGGGAGGTGGGGAGAAATCTGAAAGTTCATACCTTTGTAATCGTTATTGGTTTCTATGGACACAATAAATCTGAGAGAGGTGGGGGGAGAAATCTGGAAGCTCATACTTTTATAATCGTTATCGGTTTCTCGGGACACAATAAATCTGAGGGAGGTGGGGGAGAAATCTGGAGGTTCATACCTTTGTAATCGTTATCGGTTTTCTATGGACACAATAAATCTGAGGGAGGTGGGGGAGAAATCTGGAGGTTCATACCTTTGTAATCGTTATTGGTTTCTATGGACACAATAAATCTGAGGGAGGTGGGGGAGAAATCTGGAGGTTCATACCTTTGTAATCGTTATCGGTTTCTCTGGACACAATAAATCTGAGGGAGGTGGGGGGAGAAATCTGGAAGCTCATACCTTTGTTATCGTTATCCGTTTCTCGGGACACAATAAATCTGAGGGAGGTGGGGGAGAAATCTGGAGGTTCATACCTTTGTAATCGTTATCGGTTTCTCTGGACACAATAAATCTGAGGGAGGTGGGGGAAGAATTCTGGAGGTTCATACCTTTGTAATCGTTATTGGTTTCTCAGGACACAGTAAATCTGAGGGAGGTGGGGGAGAAATCTGGAGGTTCATACCTTTGTAATCGTTATTGGTTTCTATGGACACAATAAATCTGAGGGAGGTGGGGAGAAATCTGAAGGTTCATACCTTTGTAATCGTTATTGGTTTCTATGGACACAATAAATCTGAGGGAGGTGGGAGAAATCTGGAGGTTCATACCTTTGTAATCGTTATCGGTTTCTAGGGACACAATAAATCTGAGGGAGGTGGGGGGAGAAATCTGGAGGTTCATACCTTTGTAATCGTTATCGGTTTCTATGGACACAATAAATCTGAAGGAGGTGGGGGAGAAATCTGGAAGTTCTTACCTTTGTAATCGTTATCGGTTTCTATGGACACAATAAATCTGAGGGAGGTGGGGGGAGAAATCTGGAGGTTCATACCTTTGTAATCGTTATCAGTTTCTATGGACAAATAAATCTGAGGGAGGTGGGGGGAGAAATCTGGAGGTTCATACCTTTGTAATCGTTATCGGTTTCTATGGATACAATAAATCTGAGGGAGGTGGGGGGAGAAATCTGGAGGCTCATACCTTTGTAATCGTTATCGGTTTCTATGGATACAATAAATCTGAGGGAGGTGGGGGGAGAAATCTGGAGGCTCACCTTTGTAATCGTTATCGGTTTCTCGGGACACAATAAATCTGAGGGAGGTGGGGGGAGAAATCTGGAGGTTCATACCTTTGTAATCGTTATTGGTTTCTATGGACACAATAAATCTGAAGGAGGTGGGGGGAGAAATCTGGAGGTTCATACCTTTGTAATCGTTATTGGTTTCTATGGACACAATAAATCTGAGGGAGGTGGGGGAGAAATCTGGAGGTTCATACCTTTGTAATCGTTATTGGTTTCTATGGACACAATAAATCTGAAGGAGGTGGGGGAGAAATCTGGAGGCTCATACCTTGTAATCGTTATTGGTTTCTATGGACACAATAAATCTGAGGGAGGTGGGGGGAGAAATCTGGAGGCTCATACCTTTGTAATCGTTATTGGTTTCTATGGACACAATAAATCTGAGGGAGGTGGGGGGAGAAATCTGGAGGCTCATACCTTTGTAATCGTTATTGGTTTCTATGGACACAATATATCTGAGGTAGGTGGGGGGAGAAATCTGGAGGCTCATACCTTTGTAATCGTTATTGGTTTCTATGGACACAATATATCTGAGGTAGGTGGGGGGAGAAATCTGGAGGCTCATACCTTTGTAATCGTTATTGGTTTCTCAGGACACAATAAATCTGAGGGAGGTGGGGGGAGAAATCTGGAGGCTCATACTTTTGTAATCGTTATCGGTTTCTATGGACCCAATAAATCTGAGGGAGGTGGGGGAGAAATCTGGAGGTTCATACCTTTGTAATCGTTATTGGTTTCTATGGACACAATATATCTGAGGTAGGTGGGGGGAGAAATCTGGAGGTTCATACCTTTGTAATCGTTATTGGTTTCTCAGGACACAATAAATCTGATCCTGATGATTTATCTTTACTTAAATCAAAACTTGTTGTTGTTACAATACTATCTGAGGTAGAACGAATTAAATCTGGAGTCTGTGGTCGACTTCGTCGTGATACAACAAACTGAACCTTCTCTACTGCAGTCTGAAAATATAAATAAATATATTAATAGACCAGTTTTCTATCACAAGCAACTGAAGGCCTGTATTATTAAAATGTAAAAATTAAATGAAAATTTATTTTAAGGAAAGTCAACCAAACTGTCCTCTAGTATCCATTAAAAAAGGGAGGTTTTACAGCAATATTTGAATTTTTTGTTTAAAATGTTAAATGTTCTCCATGTTACTTTATTTCTCCGTGTTACTTTCATTGAGATTCAAAATGGCTGTAGTGATAATTGTGCATGGATAACAGCACTGTTTAGAATATTGAACAAAAGTTCTGATTCATCATTACTAACTTAGGGTACCAAGAGGAATTGGAGAAGACTCTTGAAAGACAAATACCCCTGTCCCCAACATTGCAGAGTTGTTATATAATATTTGACCTTGTGACCTTGACTCTTGACCTATACACCTAAATCTGGTATGCAACACATCATCTCAAATTGATTTATATAAGAGTTAATGTTGATAGAAATCCCTCTATAGAAATAATACTGGGGTGAACAGCCAGATAGATAGGGTGATTCCTATATAAACTTCATTTGTGAAGGGTATAATTACTAAGATACTAACAGCATTGTAGAAGTTATTTTTCTATACCCAGTAGGTGGAAACATAACACCACAAAACAAATGGGGTATTATGTAGTGGAGGAGTATCCACATATTTTGCTCTATTACCAATACATGGAATCACCAAATAGACTACCTATGGAGTCTCAGTTTTTCCATTTCTGGTACTGTATAAGAAGAAACAGTCACGAGGAAGAAATATTCCCAGTTTTTACGGTGACACTTGTTCCACAAATATATCTTCTCAGCGAAAATTATTTATTTACTTTGGTTCACTTTCCTTACAGACATAACCGTGAAAATTTCTTACCATGAAAAAGTTTAGAAGATCATAACACCAAAGTTTTCTACTGCTAATATTTCTTCCTATACAGTATAAAAATCATATTTTTTAACTTCTGTTTACCTGTATTATATGAGCGGCTTGTTCCTGAGTTCCGTAAGTCACATCAATTCCGTTTATTTCTAGCACTCGGTCATCTGGTAAGAGACGACCATCAATTGCTGCTAAACTTTCAGGAACCTTAATTAACGAAACATTTAAACTTAAGTTAAAATAATGATTCTATTCAGTAATTACAATGTTTGCTTAAATGCACCTGTATTGAACACTTAAATATCAAGACATCACCAGCTTAATGTGAGGATTTATACATTAACCACTACTGACTTTTTTTTACGGATTGGTTTTTATTGTATCATCTCTCCACACACCTGCAATAAAGCTAGGTAAATTTCTTAACCCACCATTGGTGATTAGTTTCTAATCACGCCTTTAAAGATCTCATGGTGTCTGAATAGTCAGTCATTATTTTAATGTAACAATGCAATGTTCTAAGCTGGAAGCAGAACCAAACAATTTATCATAGTGTAGGGTACCAGAAACAATTTTGTACCTTTGTATACCATGGTATTCTAACAAAAACTGGGGTATGTACCACAGCATACCACAGTATTGATTAATTGATTGATTGACAGAATAGGGTTTTAAGTTCAAGTCAAGAATATTGCACTTGCATAGGGATTTCAACAACTACAGATAAAGTGACAGAAAGTTTGACCATTGTTTTATGCTAAGGTCAGTGCACATGATGGGTTTTTAAATGTGGCACACTAACCATGACATGTGGCATCAGTTTTTAAGGTCTCCTTCAGAGGTCAATCAGGCTTATATCTTTATTTCATTACATATCACATTTTTATACATTTTATAATTTGTACTTACTAAATTTAGAATAAAAACACCAGCTGCTATCCTGAAAAATCAAAACAAAATGACACTGTTATAGAGAAGAAATAAATAATTCAACCACAGACCAACATTGTAAAATCTCAATAATCACTACAGGTACTTTTACAATATCAACAATACAAAATCAAAGTAAAACACAGGTTTTGGGATATCACTGGTCCAGTTTAAAAATAGCATAATTATACCATAATTACTATACTATAAGTACTATTCTGGAAGTACTATCATGGTTTTGCTAAAAAATCAAGCAAAAAAAAACAAGAATTAATATTAGCAGGGCCCCAGAAGCCCATGGTTCCTAAAAATAAGTCTAGGATGCTAAATGTTACACATTTTAGCTATTTAATACTTTTACAACTTCTTTTCTGAAGTGAGAAGGACCTTCAAAATAGTTAAGCTTCACATCTGAAGAAAGCTGTATTAATTTAGACTTAAAGAGAAACTTTCATTTCTAGGCAGTTCAATAGCTATTTGCATTAATACAATTTTTACTTTTCATATACAAAAAATGTATAAAAAATGTTAACTTTTAACTGATAATTTTACTCATATTATTTCTAATATGCAATTTAAAACTTTTACCTTTTGCCAACAAGTTTGATACCCAGTTGTTTCCCCTTGACTTTATTTAGAGTTATTTTCAATATCTCTGAAAAATAAATACACAGATTATATATATAATACAGTATAATGCAGAGGACTAAATAGTTGGCACCACTGGATGATATTGGATGCTACTTAACAACTGAACTTTTTTGAAATGGTGGTCATAGTCAATCTGAATGCCAAACCTTTGCATGACAAACTGAATAATGAGTGATAGTGCATTATGATCAGTGTTAAGAACCTAATACATATACACGTGACATAGCTGTGAATTATGTCACCAATGTCGTCTTTGACTCAGTGCACATCCACCTGATGGACGCAAAGGCATGTCGGATGATCCTGAAAAAATTGCAACATGCATTAGAGGAAAATTTTTGATTTACACACGGGTACTTATGATAGACTTTGTCAAGTTGGAAAATGATTTGATCATCAAACACAAAGGCATATGATACCCCAAGAAGTAAATCACCTGGGAACATGGAAGCAGCCATTTTGTTTACCAAGTTATAATTCCAGAATGTCTATTGCCGATATTAATATTCAAACATAGTGATGTGGTCGTTTGGAATTTATAGTCCTATGAATGTCAAAAGTCTCAAACTGGAAGATATGGGAAATATGCAAGGCTAATGAAAATATTATACATTTATTGCCTTCGAGTGAGGGAGATATGAACATTTGTTCACCCAGAACAAGTAATATTTCCCGAGGACGAAGGTAACACCTCTACTAAATAGTGTTTCATTTGAAAAGACAGCCAGTAGGTTAGACAAGTTTATTCTTACCTTCTTTCTCTATTGGTCTATTTTCTTCTGCTTTTTCTCTATAAACAGTAAGTCTACATACGGGGTGATAATGAGCTAGTGCTTGTTGAGCTTGATAATGAGTAGCCTGTGTTAAATCTTCTCCATTTACCTACAATTTAAGATACAAAATATCATTATACCATTGTAATGTTTCTTTGAACTGATGGAGTGGAGAGGGAGAGTAATGGTGCTTTATGCCCCAGTCAAGATTCTTTCACTTATACAGTAGTAGTTATTTCTATGATAGTGGAGAAAACTGGAATACCCAGAGAAAACCATCAACTTTTGGCAAAAGAACTGGGTGATGCACAACCACATGCTTTAGACCCCTCTGTCACCTAGGACCCTACAGTAATCAAAAAGCTAGTAGAAAATCGCAGACCTCTGACAAGGAATTTATTAATATAAACAAAAGTAGGGAAAAGATTTGAAAGTAAGAAATGAAATGTTATAAGATAACACACATGGTGGGAGTAGCTATCTAAACAGGAGGTGCTTACCCTTCCACCACACTTCCCTGGTGGATTTAATTTGCCAGATTTCCAAGTTTTTACTTTGCTTTGGGAATGTGATTTGGACATGGATTGGTATGTTTATTTTTTTATTTAAATTTAGTTGCATATAAAAGGCATTATGGAGCTCAGTTTTTTATAATCACATGACAACCAATATCACTGTGATTGGTGATGGCTAATTACAAGTCTACAGAAAACAAACCAAAACAGGTTAATTACAAAATAATAGCAAACTTCAAGGTTACAAAACAAAATATTCTGAACATTCAGAAACTAGCAATAACAATGATTGGTTTGATTGATTAAATGGTGTTTTATATCCAAGTCAAGAATATTTCACTTATATTAAGACATCACCAGCTATAGGTGAAGTGACAGTAACTTTTACTTTTGTAGTGCACTCAGGGCAATGTGCAGGGAGGTTTCTATAACCTACCACACATGCAGTTACAAGGGAAATTGGTTTTTAAGGTTTTTTTCAAAAGGATCCAATGATTTTCATATCTATATACTGAGTGTAACAATAAATGGAGGACAGAATAATATGATTCATTTATTAAAACTGACTAAACAACAAACTTCATCAATAATGTAGTACAATGACATACTACAAAAGGGCAATCTCTCAATCCTTTGTGAATGGGCGGGGGGGGGGGGGGGCTTGTAATTGTGAAAATAAGGGTCTAATAGCCATAATTGTGAAAATAAAAAATACAATTATTGTTAAAAGACAAATACATGTTTAATGAACTTAAATCACCAATTAGTTTATTTGTCTGTAGATTAATTTTTGACATGAAATTTAATTTTATTTTGATTTATTTTACCATTTTTAGTCAATTATTGTTGTTGTTGTTTTTTGTTTTTTTTAGAGAAAATTCAGCTTGGTGTTTGTGAAAAAAAATAGGTGTTTTTATTGTAAATGGGACCCAATATCAGACCCAGCGATAGCCATGTACAGGTTTTTGGTGTGAAGGTCACTTTTTAGTTGATTTTAGTATCACATGTAATTTGTAGTAGAACCCGTACCTCTATTTACACCACCTGTCAGGTAAGTATGTTAGATTGATGTAAGTAATACATAAACCTGTCGGGCAAAATCGTTATATCTACATAAATGTACATTATAGGTGAGAAAGTAACACACTTTATACTATAAAAAAATATGGTACAGTCAGACCTGTCTTAAAGGCCTCCTCTATGTTAGAGCCACCTACTCTAAAATCCAGTAAAAATTTATCTCAAGTGTTCTTTTTCATGTTATATAAACTTGCATAAAAGGGTTATCTACCCACAAAGGCCACTTTTATTTGTTCTATTGATTGTCCTTTGTAGACAGGTTTGACTTTAGTATGGTCAAACAAGAATCATTAGCAATTAAATGTCTTGTTGTACCCACAACTAGAAAGTCAGATATGGTAAGGCTAGGTTAATATAAATCATAACTGAACTGTTGGAAACCATTTTAATACTACAAAAAAATCCCAATCAATTCTCACCTGTATTGGTGGGTTAATTAATGTAATTGGTTACTGTACAGACATATTCTTAACCTTTGTTGCTATTTCATGAAAACTTCCACGGTAAAATGCCAATAAAGTTACAGCAGTATTGATAGTTAACAAGGGAAGGGGAAATAACTCTAGTTTGACTCTACAATAGTTCTTAAAACTATGCTGATCAGAACTTATAGACAAGAGCTTGTTCATTCAAAGCCATCTTAATATTTGAGAATACATAATGCCTATGTACTATATATAAGTATCTGTAACAGCTGCAGTGATTTTGTTTGCCTAAAATTGTTACCTAATAAAGGTAGTTTTCCCTTGGGAAAAATGACTCAAATTCCCAAACAACAGTGATGTACTAGAAAATTAAATCTAACTGTCCTTACCCACAAAATGTTAGGTGTTAATATGTTTGTATTGAGGATCCTAAACTACTGCAAGCATGTCATAAAGAAGTTAACTGTATTTCAGAACTTAAAATTTTCCCAATTTAAAAAGCAGAAGGTTTTTTTTTCAAAATGTAACAAAATCACTGTGCTAAGACAACTAAGAGTTACCCTGTCCAGCTCTTGTCATTTTAGTCATTTACAGTGAAATGCGAATATAATGATTATGCTTACATGAAATACATGGATAGTATGAAGTCAAATATTTTGGGCCCTCTATATGTCTATTTATAACAAAATAACAACTCACTTTATAATGAAGTTAAAAACAGAGTCCTCAGGACTTTGTTAGAAACATGTTTTACAGTAAAATTTCTAATTGCTATTGAAATATCTTACTTTAAACATTTAATTTGACAACTTTGGTCATGCACAGATTTAGCATATTCAATAAGCATAGCTAATTTCATATCTAGTAAAAAGGAGTTATTTCCCTTGGTAAATGTCTTCGATGATCCCGATTATTAATTATTATTTTGATTGAATTCAGGGGGTTCAAAATTATGTTTTTAACAGAAGTTTCTGGTCCTTTTGCCCTTATTTTTGGAAGGTTCTAAATAAAATTTGAAACCCCAATATCATCAATGAACGGTCCATGTGGAATTATGTTGTCATATAGAAGAGCAGTGTTATCCTGGTTAAAACTGCATGTCCATCTGACTTTTACAGTTTAAATATCAAGGGTCCCAATGTAAAATCAATAGGTCCTGGGACCTTAGACCCAGGGAATTTCGAGCCTCCGTGAATTATAACATACCTCAAGAATTTGATCGCCCGGTAATAAACGCCCATCTTTGGCTATCACACCATCTGGAAATATTTCTTGTATCACAATGCATGACTGAAAGTAAAGCAAAACAGTTAAATATTTACAACATATAACAAAGCTTTTATAACTCCATACAATCATTGTAATTACTGACCAATGAATAGTCAATAACTTGATAAATTATAATTTCATTGAAGATATTAAGAAAAATCATAATAACTGCTAAACGAATGGAGACTTCAGTATAAAATTTACAATACATAACCTAGGTTTCCATAAATTTAAAATAATTAGTAGCCAAATTTCTAAAATTTGTGAAAATATAGTCCTTTTTAAGTATTTTTCCACAAATTTGCTAAAATAGGTTACTTTTTTAAAGAATTCCTCAGAAATTAGTAGCCAATGACGATTTTGGCTACCAGGAATGGAAACATAGATAACAAAAGTTATACGACTTATGTAATCATTGAAGTTACTGAAAAGGAAATGTCTCTTGTATGCTAAAATATAATTTCATTAAAGATATTATGCTTATATTTCAAAATCTTAAAATACTAATGACCGCAAAACCAACAGTCTTAGAAAAGTGACACAGAATGACTGAGTATATGTCTATGTAATTCAAAACCAGTACATACTGGTCATACTTAGCTAGCTACAACAAGTACTCTTTGTGAGGGTCTTACTTATAGCACTGATATAACAGGTCCAAAATAGGGAGAGAGCTACACATAGGGATAAAATTTAAAGCTGCAGCAGCATTAATAAGGCTATTTTCAGCTACAGTTGGCACTGGAGAGAGGAGAGAGAGATTGTTTGAATTTGGTTAAAACCCATCAGCACTACAGCTGTTCATAACTAGGGCAAGAGAGAGAGGACTGGTTTTAGCCCCATCAGCATTATTATAACTATTCATGCCGAGGACGAGAGAGAGAGAGATCAATTTACCAAGGGTGTATCACATCCCCCAACAACACTGACACCAAGATCAGCTTGATTACGTTGGATTTCAATTGTAGAAACTTCGCCATCTACAACTGGATTTTTACCTGTAAATAGACATAATTAATATCTTAAAAACTTGCCAGTTATTTCATAATAATGTCACTGAGTACAAGACAGTAACAATAGTAAACAGTCTGAAACCTGAAATATAAACATTTGTGTATCACAAAGACTTGACTAATCTAAATTGGAAAAGTTCTGTGTACATTTATTTTTTTATTTTATATTTTCTTGAAAATCTTTATTTAATAGCATACCTTCATTTTTTCGCATTGTCAGATGATGGTCAGCTCTAATTGCAAGTAAATTACATCAATATAAACTCTGTGAAAGCTTTACTTTCATGTCTTATTACTCTGACAAATTTATGTGGATATAAACTGAACATGATAACTTCAGTAAGGTAAATCGTATAAACCTCTTCTCATTCTATACTGATCACATATTTACCAAATTACAGACATAACTGTGTGGCACTTACCCCCGTCTTGATCCCTGAAGGGACATTCCCACAGGTGACTTTGTAAAGCACTTCTTGGACCTTGAAATGTACATCCTAAACTAGACTTTATACACTTTGTAACAGCCCCTCGACATCTGTAAAATACACATCAAATTAATTACTGTAAACCACTTTGTATTAGTCCATACTTATTACATGCAAAGTATTTACAATTGCTATAAAAACTGTATTTCTGATGTAGTTCTACATCAGATCTAGCTACTGTTTAAAACGAAATTCCTGAGGAAAAATATTGACCATTTGCACAGTGACTCTTGTACCACAAATATATATATTATCATTATTATTAGTGTTATAAATAAATCATATATATATATATTATGCAATTATGGACTTTTTAGTGGTTGTATATGGTGTGATATTCACCGGAAAAATAAATATTGATCGAGGCGACAGCCGAGGTCAATATTTATTTTTCCGGTGAATATCACACCATATACAACCACTAAAAAGTCCATAACTGTTTTATTATATAATTTAGCCACTGTGGTACTCCGGTTGACAATGTTTTTCTCAAACCTTGACCAGGCAATCTAACTATTTTACCGATGTTAGATTTCCCTGTCCACCCTAGTTGATCACACTAAAATTATTCCGCATTAGTCTTTTTAAGAAAAATAAATGACATTCCGGATGAGACACAATTAATTACACACTACATTGTAAATTGATAATGCCATAACGTCAACGTTCTATGAAAAAAATAACAAGACACAATCACTTGCGTACACTTAATTGATGACGTTCTAATCATTTTACGGAGAACGTCAACAAAAATCGATGTCGTACACCGAATTTGATATTCACCGGAAAATCCGTGGTATATGGTGTGAGATCCAATGGTCACGTGTTACCGTTTTAGCCAATCATAAAGATGGAATTTATTAATTATATAATAAATATATATATATACATGTATATATATATATATATATATATATATATCTATATAATATATATATATATATATTTTTTTTTTTTTTAATTTCCCTTGTTACATTTTACCTACAGTCGGAACAGTAAAAATTTCCTACCCTGAAATAGTTTAGAAGATCATAACCACAAAAGGTTTCTACTTCTAATGTGTCTTATTATACAGTTAACTGATCAATGTTACAAATATGCATTTTCAATTAATTTACCGATTACATTCTACCAAGACGTATGCTTGTGTAACAAATGTCCTTCTAACTTCATTATAGGTACAGTCCAATCGGCCTTAAGAATCTTTGTTCACGTTATTTAACCTGATATAACAGGTCACATCCTCATTATAAAGGCCACTTTTACTTGTTCCCTTGGTGGCCTATATAGACAGGTCTGACTGACTGACTCTGTATACTAACCTGTGTAACAAATGTGCCTCTAGCTCAGATCTCGGTAACACCTCTTCACAATAGTCTACATTTGGACATACCACTAGTAACTTGTCTAACAATCTGTAATAAAAAATGTTATCATTATTATTAGTGTTATAAATAAATCATGTAACTAGGCAGCTTAAAAATATTTGTGAATATAAGCCAATAATGGTACCAAATCCGAGGTCACCAGTTTTAGTCCAAGGTCTTTACCAGATCCGAGGTCACCAGATTTTAGTCCCAGATCTGTACCAGATCCAAGGTTCCCAGTTTTAGATTCGAGGTCACCAGATTTTAGTCCCAGATCTGTACCAGATCCAAGGTTCCCAGTTTTAGATTCGAGGTCACCAGATTTTAGTCCCAGATCCAAGGTCCCCAGTTTTTAGTCCAAGATATGTACCAGATCAGACATCACCAGATTTTAGTCCCAGATATGTACCAGATCAGACATCATCAGATTTTAGTCTCAGGTCTGTACCAGATATGAGGTCATCAGGTTTTAATCCAAGGTCTTTACCAGATCCGAGGTTACCAGTTTTTAGTCCCAGGTCTGTACCAGATCCCAGCTCACCTGTTTAGTCCGAGATCAGACATCACCAGGTTTTAGTCCAAGGTCTTTACCAGATCCGAGGTCACCAGATTTTAGTCCCAGATCTGTACCAGATCCAAGGTTCCCAGTTTTAGATTCGAGGTCACCAGATTTTAGTCCCAGATCCAAGGTCCCCAGTTTTTAGTCCAAGATATGTACCAGATCAGACATCACCAGATTTTAGTCCAGATATGTACCAGATCAGACATCATCAGATTTTAGTCTCAGGTCTGTACCAGATATGAGGTCATCAGGTTTTAATCCAAGGTCTTTACCAGATCCGAGGTTACCAGTTTTTAGTCCCAGGTCTGTACCAGATCCCAGCTCACCTGTTTTTAGTCCGAGATCAGACATCACCAGGTTTTAGTCCAAGGTCTTTACCAGATCCGAGGTCACCAGATTTTAGTCCCAGATCTGTACCAGATCCAAGGTTCCCAGTTTTAGATTCGAGGTCACCAGATTTTAGTCCCAGATCCAAGGTCCCCAGTTTTTAGTCCAAGATATGTACCAGATCAGACATCACCAGATTTTAGTCCCAGATATGTACCAGATCAGACATCATCAGATTTTAGTCTCAGGTCTGTACCAGATATGAGGTCATCAGGTTTTAATCCAAGGTCTTTACCAGATCCGAGGTCACCAGTTTTTAGTCCCAGGTCTGTACCAGATCCCAGCTCACCTGTTTTTAGTCCGAGATCAGACATCACCAGGTTTTAGTCCAAGGTCTTTACCAGATCCGAGGTCACCAGTTTTTAGTCCCAGGTCTGTACCAGATCCCAAATCACCAGTTTTTAGTCTGAGATCGGACATTACCAGTTTTTAGTCCCAGGTCTGTACCAGATCCCAGCTCACCAGTTTTTAGTCCGAGATCGGACATTACCAGTTTTTAGTCTCAGGTCTGTGCCAGATCCGATTTCACTAGTTTTTAGTTCCAGGTCTTTTGCATTTAGCTAGACCAGTAAAAATCAAAATGCTTAGTGATATTTACCACATTTAGTTGTGGATCATTGGACAAATATACAACTAGTGCACATTTACAAGTCTATTACAAATGGGATACAAATTTTTCAAACCAATTTAAGAGAGCAAAACCCTAGACTGGGGGTGGGGATGCAGGGTTAAAAGAAAATTCTTATTGTAATTTACAAGTATGCAGTAAGAGGATGCACTAAGTCTTTGTTAGGTAAAGATTAAAATTCTCAGTTTTTAACAAAACAATTCCAATACAAAAATTGTATCAATATTTAGTTTTTCCTTGATAAAAAAGCTTTGATATTGGCAACACACAGAAATTCACATTTTTAAAATTGCAGTATAGATACAAACAAATTTTAAATTACATAAAAGCTGATTTTAAGATGTCTTACACAATGTTTTATAATATCATGTATAAAATGAAAATGTTTAAAAAGCCTTAAAGCATGTTGTTGGCAAGAAAACAGATAATATTTAGTCATTTAAGAATCTTAACGCAAAGGAAAAATAAATCTGTTGCCATGGCAACCTAAAACTAAATACATGTTTAAGAATATTACTGGCTGTTATTCTATTTTTTGTATTAAATTTCATATGAAAGTTACAGCATTCAATTACTAAGAAATTCAACTTCTATATAGATATTTAGCAGATTTAAATGTTTTAAAAGTGCTGCACTCTTAGCTGATTAATGTGATTTTACATGCAAAAGTAAATAAATATCACACACTAGAGAGTTTTAATACAAATATTATCAAAAAATTTCATTATGTTGTTATCATGGTAACTATAAAATTATAAAAAATTGAGTTAATTTTGCAGTTATGGTAACTATTACCAAATATTGAATTTTATTATGTAGTTATAAAAACTTTTTCCGTAATTGTTATCACAACTCTTGATGCAACGGCTTTGGTTAAAGACAATTATTTAAATGCACATCGATCTGTACATAAAAGTACCACATGTACCAGAAGTACTATAAATCCTAGTTTGTTTATATATATATATATACACAAGATATATACAATAGTTTGGTTTTTAACATATTTCCCAGTAGGGTTTGAATTACCTTAAAACAGAAAAAGATTCATTGAGACCAAAAGATTTTATATTGATTGGTTAAGCCTTTTAACTTACATAAGAGGTGTTTTTCTTTATTACGCTGATTGCAGAATGCCAATAAATTGACTATATAGCTTGTTTTTTTTATTTAAACACGACACATTACACGTATACATTATGGTTCCCAACAAACATTAAATATTTTAGAAACCTGCTAAACAGACTGTATTTGCAAATTGTTGGTGGTTTTCTGTGGAAACTCCAGTTTCCTCCACTATCTCTTAACTGACATTATAAGTGAAAGAATCTTGACTGGGGCATGTGTAAGTTCCCTTGCCCATAGTCAGTGGTTTTCTGCAGAAACTTTAGTTTCCACCAACAACATCCCTCAACTGACAAAACTCCATTCTACACTCTACTCTATTTTGATAATTAAATCACATAAAGATGACCACTTATTTACAAATACATGTACACTCTCCTTCATATTACACATGTTTAAAACTGGTTATATCATTACAGACTGACAATCTTCACACCATTAAATTGTTTAAAAGACCATTCTTCTAAAACTGTGTAATTTTCAGCTAAAATAGTGTTTTATCTTCAAAAATATTTTTTTCCCAAATTGTTTTTATTTCTACCAAAAAATTTCTAAATTCCAAAGAATTGTTTTTCAAGAAAAACAACTTTGTGGCACACATTTATATCGCTAAGTTAAAAAAATCACTTACAAATACTGCAAAAATATCAATCAATATTTCAATTCCTCTATGAATGAAATTTAACATGATGACAATAAAACAAACCTACAGCCATACTGGTTCCCAGAAATGTGAGATTTTAAATACCAGTAGCCAACTTTCCTGAATTTGTGAAATAATAGTTCTTTTTAAAGTTTTTTCCCAACAAATTGCAAAAACAAATAACTTTTTGAAAAAATTTCTCAAAAGTTAGTAGCAAATAGCGATTTTGGCTACCAGGAATTGAAACAGCTATGGCAAATAGTTATTTATGGATGACAATGTATATATGTTTCTAACAGACTCACTGATATATAACTGCTATTTCACCCTAGCTGTTATGTTTAGATATTTTTTTTATTATTGACATTTTTTACCATTTCTGTCAGATCTATCAATCATGTCACTAAGTACAAACATATAAACATGAACAGATATAACACTGACATTACAGTAACTTATTAAAAATTCATCCACATTAGTTTGCCGCATCAATTAACTGTAAAACTTGTATGTATTATTGTTTTCCTGAGGGACACGTGCCGTGATGCTAGTTTCTTGGGAGTTATAAATATCTGTGTATTGGCAATGACATAAATTGAGTTATTTAATCAATCGGTCAATGAAGTAGACATAATCCTGTGATAAGTTCCTAAACTTACAATAATTCAAGATTTTATGATACAATATTGTAATATTAAATTTTATAAGCAAGTTTATATATTCACTTATTATTCCAAAGAGACACATTCAGCAAGTAACAACATCCAATCCTGTTGTTTCAAGCACCAGTTTTATCGTCATGGAAACGAGTATACTTTCCTAGAAAAATAAGTTTTATTTTATATTTGAAAACAACTTGACATTACAGATTTTTACTTTATGTAGAACAATGCATCTATAATAGATTTGTACCAATTGCCAATTTCATCAGAAAAATATTCAAATGACTGCTGGAAGTTTATTTTGAACCTGCAATAGAGTTCATAATAAATGAATGGGGTTTTATCTCCAAGTCAATAATATTTCGCCAGGTATAGGTGAAGTATCAGACATTCTGACCTTTGCAGTGTGCTCAGGGCAATGTGCAGAAAGGGTTACATAGGTGCCATGCCTGCCGTGTCATGGGGCATCAGTTTTTAAGGTGTCTTCCGAAGGACCCAGTGACTTTCATTTCTAAATGACAAGCACTTGGCAACTAAACATTCGCTACCTATTTATAAGACTCGGTGGGGGTTGGAACCCACAACCTCCCACATACAAAGCCAGCACTTTATCAACTGAGCTACCATAGTGGTTAGGTAGGGTTCATACACTTATTGATCAAAAATAGATTTTTTTCAACTGCTGAAATTAATAATGAATACAAATAAATCTCCATGGAAATAACCAACACATATGTTACTTGACATAAAGTTTATGCAAACAAAAAACATATATAAATTTAATAAATCAAACCAAAATCAATATTAATAGTAGAAAAAATTTAATCCAGTCAATCTTAGAATGTTAATGTCAAGAGATTTTTCTATGTTTTAAAAAAAAATCATTTAGAAGAGAAGATATTAATAATAGTATCCAGGTGTCAAATTTTATTCTTCAAAACTGTATATGCATATTTGATTTTTTTTCTATAGGGTCTTACACAAATGCCTTAATATTCATATCAACAACAGTAAATAAGTTAAACAAACTATTTATATTAACTGGGAATTTTCAGTACAAACTGGGTGAATCGAGGCTTCTTCATATCAGATCTATATGGCTAATACAAAATATTAAAAAAGAAGTTTTAATCAATGGTTATAATTGACCTTTATTTAAATAGTAATCACTGTAAGATCATTTGATAAATTGACAAAGTTGTCAAATGTTTATTTCTCCCATTTCATTTACTCATGACACATGCTTTCTGTTTCTTTACAACATGTATGCAACTACGTATTTCTGGCAGTGAACTACGCTAAATTTTCATAGAGAATCCAATAAACTTGAATAAAGTTTGATATTTTTGACTAACTTGTTTTTTATATTTATAATAAACAAAAAATCCAGGTCAAAGGTCATCAACAACAGTCGTACATGTATTTATGGTAATAAAACTATTGAGGCAGTCAGTTCTGAAATGGTTGAGGAAATCAGAATACCAACTTTTTTGAAATGACAAACTTTCTGACACTACGAGTATTCTCTAGTAAGGCAGTGATAAACTCTGTGATTTATAGGTGCTTTTAGGGCTCTCCATCACAGAGGCACCTTTCAACCCCTGCAGTAACTCAGTTGGTAGACTGCTCACTTTGTAAGTGAGAGGTCATGGGTTCAAACTCCTATTGGGTCTGACCCATTAAGACTTGACAAGCACTCAGCATTACGAAATGAAAATCATGTTTCTTTTGGATGGGAACTGAGGTCCCATGTCAGGGTAAGTTATGCACAATAAAGAACTCTGCTGTATAATGCCATGAGTGCAATACACAGGCACCTTTCCCTATAGGTGGCAAGTTGATATAAATGAAATATTCTTGGGATGTTAAACACCATTACTCAACTACTCAACAGAGACACCTTTTCAGCAGCCCAAAATATTGATGTATATGATACTGCATATAAACAGGCATTAATTTTATTTTCATGATATTGGGTAAAATCCAGTATATAAATGAATTGGTTTGTATTGATATCTTCCAAGTATAAACATTATAACATTGGCACCAATATTATTAGGTGTTAAGTCATAAAAGAATAATCAGAAGGGTTACAAAATTATATTTTATCATCAGACAATATAATATATACATGCTGAGAGCCAAGAACACTCCAGTCTTTGATCAGACACATTATATATCTGGATAAAAGTCAACAGATATTACACCACTTATTCAGACATACTTCTTTTTTGAGACAGACTCTTATCATTCAGAACAAATGTCTAATATTTTCAAAAGGCTGTGCACAATCTGATGACAGAAAGCCAGTATGTATAGGCAAACAACATTGACCTGTCCACTTGACCTTTCATTAGCAATATCCATATGGAAGGATCCACCCAATAAATGGGTAGTAGTAGGATTCACTGTCAATAGAATGTACTCAAATTACATGATTAGTGTTAGCATTATGTAGACAAAATAAACCCATGTGATTCCTAAACGTAAATGCACTCATCCACAATAAATATTCAAATTAAAGGTCAAGTGGACAGGTCAAAACTGTTAACCTATATTAATACCATGTTATTGTATCCTTCCTGCATTAATTTGTCTAAAACACCCCTTATATATGACTTGTGTTCACCCTGGTTACATTATATAGACTCTTCCATGTTTCTATACACTCTGCCAAAATATCATGGACAGACTATATCTGAAAAATATTTTATTATGTTTCTGCTCCAGAGCCAAATGTTGTTCACAATATATTGTACATCCAAGACTTCCAGACTTAATAATTTACAAGTTGTAAACCATTTTCACAGAAAACAATGCAATGACTTTTGTTCATCAAAACATGTATGACACAGAATGTATCACACCTCTAAACAATACAACAAACTACTGAATTTATCATGCATCATACATTTTACACTTAGCAATATAATAAATATATTTTTTTTTTCACTCAGAAAGTTTGTGATGGATGTAAATAATGAAATACATGAAGTTTAAATTGATTGATTGATTGATTGATTGATTGATTGATTGAATGTTTTTTTTTGTCCCATGCATTTAAGAATATTTAACTTATATTGAGACATCACCAGCTATAGGTGAAATGTTTACCTTTGTAGTACACTCGGGGCAATGTGCAGGAAGGGTTGTTTAACGTGCCACAGGGCATCCGTTTTTAAGGTCTCTTCCAAAAACCCCATAACTTTCATTTCTACATGCAAAGTGCTTGGTGGATGAACAATCACTGCCCATTTTTAAGTCTTGGTCAGGTTTGACAAGTGTTTGAACCCACAACCTCCCACATAACAGTGGCAATTGAAGTTTTAATCATTCCACTCATGAAAAAGTCTCATTTTTGTTTATTACAATAAGTATAGTATCCGAGAATTAAGTTGAATGAATAAATGATGTTTTAGACCCAAATCAAGATTTTTTTCACTTGCATTGTAGGATAGTGAAAGAAACCGGAGGCCCAAAGAAAGTTACCAGTCTTCAGAAACTGACCTGACAAACTTTCTCACACAAGATTCTGTCAAAGTGGGTTCAAACCTAGGTAGTAAGAGGTGTTGTAATCTTTGCTTTAGAACACTTGACCACTGAGGCCCTGTATCTGAGAACGAGACTCTACACTAAAATAGTTCTTCTTATATTTATTTTTACATTAAATATAAGTTTATTTCCAATTCAATTGTATTCTAGTTACATAGAGACAAAAAGTGTTTAAAATAAGCAAACAAACACTACAATGTAATCATGGTAATGTCCCACACAATATTTTAAACAAAGGGGAGGTAATTCTATCTCCATGTCATTAAGTATCACAGATATAATTTGATATTCCAATGATAATAATGTCCTGTGGCTTTTTTGAAATTATATTCAATTTGTATGTATTAACTGTTACAAAAAATTCCAAGAATATTAAAGTTGATTAATTGTTTTATTTATCGATAACGGCTTCAGGGTAGACAACTGAAAATCCAATTTCCTGCTGGGTTTTTTGTGTGATCCAGCTGGTCGGACATGAATGTCAGACATGATTGACATTGTATTAATTAGATACACAGAAAACCCATTAAAATTTACCAAATTAACAGTACATACAGCACAGGCCTGTCGAAAGTTTAACACTAAGCTAAAACTTTTGCAGCATATCTTGGGCCTCTTATTAGCTATATTTTGAAACCTTTTTGGTAGATGCTATCTGTTTCTCAGCAGGTCTCCAGGCACTTGATAACCATATCTCTGCCACTCTGAAGCACGAGATGTGGCTCCTTTTCTTTAGCTCGGTGTCAAACTTTCGACAGGTTTGTCCTGTACATACCATGTATAGTTACAGATAATATTTCTATTAATTCATGGTTTATGATTGATTTGCTCTATAAATGCATTTTTTAACAGTTATTACCCGGATCAATTAAAAAATGCCAATTTTTATATTTGAAAATGGTTAACATTATCATTTTGACAACTTATAAAAATAGTTATTTTTCAAATACCAAAACAGCTCCATCTCTCATAGCACACGTCAGCCAAGTCTGCGTTGGCATTGATGATGTCAAAATCAAATTTACACCATAGCAGAACTATTTTTGTTTTAACAGTTCCTAGAAAAATAATGTTAGTCATTAACAAGAGGTTCATACAGAAAGTGATAAATACAAATAGTAAATATTTTCAAGTTCCCCCTTTTTTTTGTTTATGTTTTTTTTCAAGTTAAAAGTTTCAAATCAAATCTTCTTAAGAATCAGAGCTCCAGATAAGAGGAGTATCTGTGTATATACCCTTTAATTTTTTTTAAAATACTCTTTAAATTGTAAATGTAAGGGTATCAAAAACCTTTGAAAATCCTCATTACCCTTTACAATTCTTTTAACAGTAGAGCCTGCTATGGGGGTTGAACTCCTAACCCAAGTATCTTCACAATGAAAATGATGTTACTTTATCAATGTTATAAGTTACACTTTTTGGAATAAATGGCTCTAAAATTTAAAAATACTTTTTAAATTTTTATGGATCAATGTCAATACTCTATAGATTTTACAAGATACCCTTTAAAAAAAGTAGGGGGTAATGACCCTTCATGTCAAATTCTTATCTGGAGCTCTGAGAATGATTTTGACACTGGATCCAAGGACTGTAGATCCAATCCTTAAGTGTAAAATTTACCAGAAAAACATGGTACTTTGTTAATTTCACACATAATGCCATGAACACATTATCAAAATACTCAATCAATCAGTCTCAAATCTCTAATAATTGGCATTTATTACTGCAATATGATTTATACAGAAAAATTACATACAATTTGATTGACAGATATTAGTTTAATCTATTTTAGTAGCTATGGTTGTACAAATGACGACGTACCATCAGGAGGAGTTTCAGTTGACATGAAAATGTTCCTGTTTTATCTATGAATACATGTATACATCAGGAAAAGCATTTTTCGGCAATAAGAAAACAATATCTTTATTTTAAAAATAAATAAATTAAATAAATAAATAAATTAAATAAATAAATAAATAAATTAATTAATTAATAAATAAATAAATCTTTATTTTAAAAATAAATAAATCTTTATTTTAAAAATAAATAAATAAATAAATAAATAAATAAAATCTTTATTAAAAAAATAATAAAAAATAAATAAATTCTTTATTTATAAATAAACAAATAAATATAATTTTATTTTACAAATAAACAAATAAATAAATAAATAAAATGTTTCTTACCCAAATGGTGACAAAACAATACTGTGATCATGTGATAAAATTGTCTCTTCCATTATCTACAACTGGCTGCTATAATCCACATGTAATAATTCATGATTTCATTAACTCATGAAAATAATAACCATTCTGTTATCAAAATCACTGTAACTGTACACATTTTTCATGTTAAAACCACAAGATTGACACTCCTCCTCCTCAGATGTTGTTTGGTTAAGTTTTCTATCATTATACTATTGTTATGTAATGCTTGTTAATTATTACACATCAAATTTAAGCTTCTTATTCAAGTTCTAAAATTTCAACAGAAAACTGTTTAAAATTAGTTTTGAAATCAGAATCATATCTTTCAGAGTAAGATACTTAAGTATTTGTACTATAAAATGTCACACAACTATAAATCATACAGAGACATTATATCACGATCATCCCCCCCCCCCCCCCCCCCCCCCCCCCCCCCCCCCCCCCCCCCCCCCCCCCCCCCCAATTAATTAAGATTTGCATGCATGTCTTCTCTATCATTAAAAAGGTCACATTTATTAATTCTCAATAATTTCGATACTGGTGTGATTTAATAGACAAGAATGTTTAACTCATATAGATCTAGATGTCAACAGCTGAACATGATAAATATGATTAAATGATAAAGATTATGAAATTTATGTAACAGTGGTCATGTGGTAACAGTTTTATGTAGTGCTGGTGGTGGTTGGAGTGGTGGTAAACTCATCTATCTTAATAAACAGCCTAGTATCTGACGCCAGACATTTCAAACCTGATCAGAAAATGAACCCTGTCATTACAATGATCTGCCTTAAAGAACATCTACAGTAATTCTTGATATCAGGCCATGGTTTCACAATCATTCCTTAGCTAAGATTTTCTTTATCTTAAATTTAGCAAATTTTGGTAATCTCTTTTTGGAACTACTGATGAATATTTTTTGTCAAAACTACTGCAAATGTTTTAATCTAGAAGTGATCTTAAAAATGACACCTTAATTTTTTAAATATCTAAAAAATTAACAAAATTATAGAGATTTGCAAAATTTAAGTTAAGGAAAATCTTAGGTAAGGAATGATTGTGAAACTGGGGTCTGGTCAGTATTACTAACTTTCCTAGCTCAGTTGGTAAAGTATAGTAAAAAGAAGATGGATGGTTTACTATTATTGTTAGCTAAACATCAAGTAAAGGATCTGTAAAAATCTTCCTGTGACAAGCCTGAGTTTGTGATTTCCAGGGACCAAGAACAAATCAGGTTGATTTAAATTCTTAAATATTGTATGCCACATAGTAATGGGTCATTAGACATAATTCAGCCCTTTTGGTAAATTTTAAAATAGAACACAAATTTCTTAAAGTAGAAAGCAAGTATCTAGTAATATACACTACAAAACATATTTAAAAATAGAAATTATGCAACAAATTTAATCCAAATCCAAACAAGTAGTAGACAAATTTTGTTGCCATGCTGGCTTTATTGAAACTGCATAAAGGGTGTTGATGATTATTCTCTCGGCATCAACTTGCAGGGGACATATTTATATCTGTGTACAAAATTAAAGAATTTGAATGAGACGTACAAAGTAAGATGCTTATTTCTTCCTGAATTCAAAAAAAAAAAAAAAAAAAAAAAAGAAAGAATGAAAAAAGTTAATATATGTCTAACAAAACCATAAAAACTGACATTCCATGTCATAATTGTCCAATATTATTTGTCATCTATAAATTAATATTAATTTCTGATTTACTTCGACTACATCTGGTGACTTCTCAATATAAAAGAGATATTCTGCAACGTAACTTTATTATCCATTTTTTGCAATCATAAATGTTATTGTTGCAGCTTAGTTAGATCAACATTTCAAAATCTGTCAAAAGCACATATGACATATAGCTATCCACTTTTTGTAATCATAAATGTTATTGTTGCAGCTTAGTTAGATCAACTTCTGTCAAAATCACAAGACGTCTAGATATTTCTTTAGACACATTTAGATTGAAGTAAAAAAAATCAGTACATAAATGATCTGCAATGTACAAGCAGCATGTTTAACTCCACGAAAAACTTGACAATTCAAATCCTAGACAATATTATATTCAATCAAATCCTTACAGATGTACATATACATAATACAATCTCTTGTTATCAATAAATAAAAAACACTATTTCAGTTTCAGTGTTTAGCATTTTATATAAGCCAGATTATCAATTCGATCCTGGATTTGTACAGGGTTGTAAACGGTATGGATCAAATTTCCAGGCTGTATTATAGAAATTTTCATGATAATTTTCTCAGCCCAAAATAAGCCAAAATTTTACCACTGTTAATATTAAAATTTCCCTTTATAGTATATATACATGCAACTGAAAGATAAATCTTATTTCAGTCTTATTTGAAACTATAATTAAATTTTTAAAACGTAAAATAACATCTATACATTACATACCCAGGGAATACAAGTTTCATAATGATTTAGAATCTAATAAATCTTCTACCAGACTTTACAATACTCTAAGGATTTAAGACAAAATGACTTAATTTCTGATTTTTATTCCATTTACATGTTTTCAAGATCTGTCCTCAAATGTACCGTCGGTAGTTTGATTTATGTCACAATTGAAGGATGAATAAGGGGAGATAAGAATGAACTTGCAATGTTCAAAGACCTAATCATTTAGAAGGCTCATAGTGGCCTTGTGGATAAGGTGTTCAGGGGTTTAATTCCCTTGGGTTGGATCTGGTCGACTGTAAGAGAGGGTTTTTGTGGTTAAGGTGTTAGCTTTCAATCCCAAGGTGTCTCATTCTTTGTGGGGTTTATCCATAGTTGACTGTATGTGAGACATGTACTTTTGGTGGTAAGGCTTCACCACATACCTGTATGACCAGGCCTTAGCCTTCACCACATACCTGTATGACCAGGCCTTAGCCTTCACCACATACCCATATGACCAGGCCTTAGCCTTCACCACATACCTGTATGATCAGGCCTTAGGCTTCACCACATACCTGTATGACCAGGCCTTAGCCTTCACCACATACCCATATGACCAGGCCTTAGGCTTCACCACATACCTGTATGACCAGGCCTTAGCCTTCACCACATACCTGTATGACCAGGCCTTAGCCTTCACCACATACCCATATGACCAGGCCTTAGGCTTCACCACATACCTGTATGACCAGGCCTTAGCCTTCACCACATACCCATATGACCAGGCCTTAGCCTTCACCACATACCTGTATGACCAGGCCTTAGCCTTCACCACATACCTGTATGACCAGGCCTTAGCCTTCACCACATACCCATATGACCAGGCCTTAGCCTTCACCACATACCTGTATGACCAGACCTTAGCCTTCACCACATACCTGTATGACCAGGCCTTAGCCTTCACCACATACCTGTATGACCAGGCCTTAGCCTTCACCACATACCTGTATGACCAGGCCTTAGCCTTCACCACATACCTGTATGACCAAAGTTTTAAGATGGGGTTATACTCAATGAAAGCTCTTAAAAAAATTGATCCATGTTCTCGTTAGTCTAAACACATTTTCAAAGTGACTTTGATAAAAAAAGTTGACTTTGTAAACCTACCATCAGTATGAGGAAATGTGAGTATAAGATATGACAATGTTTGCTTTCAAACAGACCAATCCACTAAACCACCAATTTTATGGGATTATCATAATGGACAAGGAAATGGTATGACATATATATATCAAAGTATATTGATAACAAACAGACAGACATACAGACAGACATAACCACTGATTTTAATCTCAATCAGGAAATTGTATGATATATACATATGTCAAAGTAAACAGATAACAAATATTTGAAATATCAGTCAATGTTATATGTTTGATAGAGTAGGTAAAAGGTCCTGACAATATCATTACTGAATCTGTCAAAATGTCCTGTATATAATGTCAATGACATATAGAAACATAAAACAAACTGATTGTGGAGTATGCATTAACTGGATGTGCTGGTAAATAGTTCCACTAACAAGATACTCATTCAATCTGTTTTTGATATAAATTTCACTAACTAAATCCTTATTATGTTCCCCTTGTGAGTGGGGGGATATAGTGTTTACTTTATTTTCCACAAACATTTCTTCTATCATATTTTCTTAATAGAATCTATCACTTGTGGTGCCAGATAGGGAAATCTCAACCTGAGTTCTAATATATTTTGGTCCAGAACGAGGCTTGCCGAGCTCTGGACCAAATATATAAGAACGAGGGTTGAGATGTCCTTATCTGGCACCACAAGTAGTGATTGATTCTATTTCTTGCATCAGAAAGTACAATTTTTCAATTTTAAATCAATTTCAACTTTCGATACACCTCTGATTTTGTTGATAAAATTTTGCCGGAAAAACAGCGTGTAGGCTATCTTGCACAGGGGGGTACAAGATGGAGATATCTTGCACCTCTCTTTTTATGGATTTTTCTATCTGGGGTGCAAGAAAGCCTGTGTGATAGTGATGATAATGACACTTGTGTTGGTAACATGACTTTGTTGCTGGTATAGCTAGCAACAGTAGTGTATCTTATTTTACACAATATTATGATCAGCCTGACTTCCAATGTTGCATGTGTGATGATGATAATGACACTTGTGTTGGTAACATGACTTGGTTGCTGGTATATAAAGCATCTGTATTTTACCTTATGTATCTTGTTTATTTCACACATTTACTTTACTGAGTAGACTTCCGTTTTTGTGTTACTAAATTACACAAACGGGAGTTCTTTATCACTCTACACTGTAGAATCATTTGTGGATGATTTAGAATAAGGTTTGATGATTATATTACCAATTACATCAATATCATGTCATTTATTCAATAAAATGCCAGAACAATATGATAGACACTAGTTGGTAACACACTTTACTGTCCGATATAATCTTCAAAAGAAATGAAATATTCATACCAAAGACAAATGACAGATAACAGGTCTTACTCTTGACAGCGAGAATATACACATCAAAAAACTCTCAACAACATAAAACAAATTATCTGGTTAATTCTCCATCACTTAATTACCGTTACTAGACCAAATATCCCAGAATTCAATAATATTATTTCCCTGTTTATACCTAAAATATACATCCCATGAATTAATTATCACTTTACTCTAATCTGATTATTGTAAACAATAAGAAAAACTCAAAATATTTATGTGACAGGAAAGAGAAAAATGCAGGGTCAGACCGGGGATCAAACTCAGGAACCCGCACTATAGGCTAGTGAGCTACCCAGACCGCTACATTTATATACTTAGTATACTCAAAAAAATATTTAAAATTATATAAATCATACAAAAGACAAGTGTATACAATGAACTTCAATATGGTAATATCCTATTGTTTGAATGGGCTTCCATATAATATTAATATTATTCCAGATTGTTTGCATAAAATGACTTAAATGGTTCTTGGCAAAAAAAGCAATTATTCTGGACATTTCAATTTTGTAGCAGAACATTTTCTGTAAACAATAGAAAAATATTTCCATAAAGACCTGGTGATGACAATAAAAGTAACATGAAAAATCAGATACCAGCATTCAGGCCTCGCTGATAAAACACTGGGCCTGACCAAGTTAAAACCACTCAGAAACAAGTGAAATTTATTCACACTCAACCAGTGCCAAGTAGATTATTTCATCCGATGTGTGCCATCCTTGATTCTAACAAAATTATCAAAATGTAAAACTAAAATCTGTTTCTAGTGCCAAGTTACTGGTACATCTACTTGGTGCCAAGTACCAAACACCCATTAGTTTGCAATGTCAAGCATTTTAAATTTTTTTTTTATCTCAGGCCTGTCCATTTTTTCTTTGAAGTGTAAATTTTTCACATTGAAGCCTATCATAATGTATTATGAAGACCAGGAAATATGATGAGAGTTTATACAAGGTGTTTGACAAGTAGTATAGTCCAACAACATTGACCTGTCCATTTGACCTTTCATTAGGAATATTGATATAGGAGGGTTCATCCAGTACATGGTTAAGATTCACATATACAATGTAAGGGTTAAGTGATATATAGAGGAGTTAAATACATGTGTTCCCTATAAATGTACTCGCCCATCATGACTACCCTGTATATAAATTTAAGGTCAAGCCGACAGGTCAATGTTGTTTACCTATATGAATAATTAAAGACTGTGACATCACTGATTAACAGAACATTAACGTTTAACATTCAGATGTGACATATCTTGTAAGAAATAAAAACATCATAACTTATATGTAAAAACACAAATCCCCTTAACATACAAGTTACTACCTGTAATATACTTGTAGATCTTCTCTAAAACAATATATTTTCACGGCATGATATCTTCACAGTATTTCTATCAAAGTAATTTTGTGACACATTTTACAGCAATAAAGTATATATATGACAAATTAATTGTGTTAATGAAGTACAGAGAGAGAGAGAGAGAGAGAGAGAAAGAGAGAGAGAGAGAGTTGATTCATAAGCGAACTTTCTCACCCTAAGATCAGTGCCCTTAGTGTGGATTAACCCAGGCTGTGAGACCTATTGTTATATATTCAGAACAACCACTAAAATTCACTTTGCTATCAAGGCCCTTTGAGTCAGAAAGAAACTGGAGAGATGTAACAGTAAATACTTAAGTAACTATTATAAGAAAGACATCATGTGAATATTAAAGAATACAAATTATACTCTGGATCAAACAAGCAGATACCTGATGCTGAGCTAATAATTTGCTTCCATATACATATACAATCATATCTGTGCTTTACATCTTGTGGCAAGAGCTTATAATCTAGGTTTTCAGGTACAAAAATCAGATTTATTAGAAATTGTGCCAATACATGAAATCAAAACAATAAATAAAATGCAGCCAACAGTATAAACATTACATACTATTACTGGAAATTGTATTAAATATTTGATGAGATTATTTTTATCTGAAGGCATATTCATATTTTCTTACACCCTAATTGAAACATCCATAAAGATAGTGTTGAAGGATCTTTCCATCTTTCCAACACATGTAAGATAACCCACACACTTTTTCCCCGCAAAGATTCGTCACTGAAATCGGGTGTATCAATGGTTGAGGACATGTTGAATGGAGTTTTTATTGAATCTGTGTATTTTGTTGTACAAAAATAGAATTAATCACTTCTTGTGGTGCCAGAGAGGTAGATTTTCCCTTTCCATCACCACAAGTAATGATAGATCCAAGCTATTAATATGTAACACTGCAAAGACCTGGGAAACAGTAGCTAAACAAAAGCTGTAAAATAAACAGTGTTTAATAAGCTTCTTATTGGCATATGACATAAAGTCCATATAAAACCGTAACCATTAACTCGACCATTTTTCGATTAATAAATAAAAACCAAAACAACAACAATGTAGACAGAAATTTGTGTTCACGCCATGAAGCCAGGTATGGCATCAGTTGTTTATTACTGTTGCAGACTAGAGCTAGATTAGAACTCAAAGTTTGATGCTACATACCATCTCACATTAACAAAAAACAACAACATGGTATAATACAAAATATGGGAACAAATGAAAAGAAAAGAAAAGAGCATCATTTTGATGGGTATCACAAGTCGTCAAGAAGTCTGCCGAGACATCTGTTGAGGTAAAACGACTATATAAATATTAAGTTACACAAATAAAATAAACATTTGGTGGTCTTCAATAGACAACTCAGTAAAACCAAATAAAAACAGACAAGTTAAGATGAGAGGTTCATTAATGAATTATTATAACCATGGCAACATAATGCAGAATACTATAAATCCTTTATTTGCTGTAAAATTTACATAATGTCAACAGAAACTTGAAGCTGCAAACGACAGAACACAGGGTGATGTAACCAAAAACTTTTATAAATTTCCAGGTGGAAAATTATCATATAAATAGTTTAAAACAAAATGTAGTTCAAACCCCAGGAAATTTTCTTTAAAATATATTAAATTTAATATTTTCAAATTAAAATTTTCAAATGCACTGCAAGCTAGTACTCTTACAAAGTAAATAAATTAAATAATGTCACAGCTTGTATTTGACACACTCTTTAATAGACATTTTTATGTAGAATACCTTTAAAATATTTAAATTTTGCTACAGCATGCTGTAGGTAAGGGTTACAGAGGGGTCGTCAGTATTTCAAATTTAACTTTTAATCAACATTTTAATGTATTTAATTAAAATCCTAAATAGATTTATAACCACATAAGATGATAAGATCTGAACACACAACAAAGACCTTGATAGAATGTACAATACAGTGATGTTTTGTGTATCCTCCAAAAAAAAACCCAACAATTACCGGTATTAAAATTATATGTCAAATCATTCTAAATTTGACCATGATGAGTGGTAAATGTGAAAACTTGAGAACTCAACAGAAATGTTTGACATTGATGATGTGTCAATGCAAGGACAACGGTAAAAAGAAACCATGTATTCCATATTGTCATTTTAGACCAAAGTGGAAGAAACTAGGAAAAGATCAGTGTTCATTCTAGAGGGGCCATGGGGACATTGATCCCTTATTTTGTCAAATGGCCCAATTGTTAAGGCTTTAGAGGGCCATAATTAACTGTTGTGTGACATATAAGTGCAAAAATATTGGTGTTATGGTGTTTTAGTGGAAAGTTTTTGAAAATTGCCCCCTTCCGAAAAATCTTGAAATTAATTCTGAAAGATAAGAAAATATAGTAGATATCACATGTATATATTTTAAAAGAATTAACCCATGATTATTCAATTTTAGATTTAAATTAGGGCAGATATATCTACGAGATGACATGGCATAATGCGAACAGTTTTGACATTTCAATGAAATGTATAAAATAACTGATTGGAATACTTAAACAAAATGAAATGACTTGCGATAGTTAATTTTTAAAAACAATATGCAAAGTAGGTCTATTTGATTTAGATCCCTTCATAAATAGTTTTTGAAGACATTATCAGTTAGAAAAGTAGTATGTCACATGCCTTATAACCTATGACTATTTCACACTCGGAGCCGAGGAGCCTAAGTATGGTGACTAAGTGTTCTACAAAGCACCCTTATGGATAACTGTGCCTCACCCCTAGGTAAAACTTTACTTAGAGCAGGCCCAGTTTCACAATTATTTCCTTAACTTAAATTTAGCAATTTTTTGTAATCTCTTTTTGGAACTACTGACGAATATTTTTGTCAAAACTAAATGCAAATGTTTTAATCTAGAAATCATCTTAAAAATGACACAATTCACAATATCTTGAAAATTAATAAAATTATAGAGATATGAAATTATGCAATATTTAAGTTAAGGAAAATCTTAGCTAAGGAATGATTGTGAAACCGGGGACAGGTCCTAGTGTGACGTCTGGGGACAGGTCCTAGTGTGACGTCTGGGGACAGGTCCTAGTGTGACGTCTGGGGACAGGTCCTAGTGTGACGTCTGGGGACAGGTCCTAGTGTGACTTCAGTCAGTATGCTTACTGAAGGTTGTTGGTTTTCTTTAGATATTCCAGTTTCCTCCACCTTTCCTGAACTGAGTCAACTGACCGCCTCAATATAAGTGAAAGATCTTGATTGGGGCATAAAATCACATTACTCCATCTACTTCTACTTAAAACTAGAAAACTGTCAATACAACCCCTACTAAGTATGAAGTATGAAAGAATTGTAGAGAAAACTAGAGTTTCAAAATAAATTTATGCTACAGACAAATATTAAACTATATCACTAATTTCTGCTATGTCATTGTTATATAAATTCATACTTTTTAGTATACTTATATATGATGACTTCATCAACATTATATGATTTATAACATTTGTTGTTGTTGCTATAGTAACTATTTAAACTGTTTCAGGGTAAAATTAATTTGTACATATAACTAGTAATTTCAACAGCAAAACAAATAAAACTATAAATAGTACCTGATGCAAACAAAGAAATCTATAAATAGTACCTGATGCAAACAAAGATGCGAATGAGAAACAATGAGATCATACAGTATCATATTTAAATTGTAGCTGCATGAAAAAAGTACTTAGTAATAGCTTAAATGGAGTGGAGTGGATCTTATATACAGATTGTCAATTCAGAGATGGCAGAGGAAACCAGAGTGTCTATAAAACTAACATTTTGCAACTTTTCCACACTAGGATCTGCCGGAGTCTGATTTGAATGCAAAACCTAAAGCAACTAAGAATATTTCACAACATTACTAATGCAAAAGTTAATGCAACTAAGAATATTTCACAACATTACTAATGCAAAAGTTAATGCAACTAAGAATATTTCACAACATTACTAATAAGATATGAATGGAAGACGAATAATCAATATCAGAAATCAAAAGAAAACAGAATGCTGCTATGTAGAGGGACGGAAACAAATTCCAGTCATCCTCCTCCTTCCAAATTCTATCACCTGCTTGACTTATGCCTCTTGATTCCCTGAGGAACAAAGAGACACAACAACACCTCTCCATTGGATATGGTTTTGGGATAACTTCTGTCATGTAGCCCCTTCCAAATTCCCATTCTCGCATTTCTATCTACAGTCTTGGTGCAGAAAAATGCACCTAAGGTCTATTGTAACTTATTACTGGTAATTAATTCTCAAGACTATTGGTAACCTATTGGGATCACAACAATAAAATAGGGGTACTAAAATTAATTTTGCTAACATCTCCATGGATCTGTATAATTTTGTGAGTGAATCAGAATATTTGAATGAATAATAAAATGAAAGTGCTCTTTTGTTTGTATATTTATGTATGTAACATCATGGTCATATCCATTTTTAGTCATGATCTCATCCATCACAAACAAGAAAATGCCTTTTAAAAACATGCCTAGCATAAATATCTTAACAATATTTACTGCTTTTTTTATCCATATCATTCATGAGTGAATTACTTTTGCATCTAAGACTATGACTGTGTATCAACCTTGCATTGAGATTTTTGATTAATCACGATATATATACAAATTTTATTAATGACATGAAACAAATGGTCTGAACATTGGCCAACAGGACACATTTAGACATTAAATTCCGACAATAATCATGACATGAAACAGAATATACTTTGAAAATAACTAAAAACACCTGCTTTAAACTTAATGTGTTTCAATTTGTAAATGATTAATAAATCAACATTTTCAGGGAATAGTTATGTAAATTGTGAAACAAAATACTAGTAAATAGTGATAACAAAGATGAAGAGTTCCAAGCAGGAAAACGATACAATCATAGCAGTGTTTTTGTTGCACCTTCTGCCTTTAAAATTGAGAAAATTTGAAATTCTGAAAATAACAAACTTCATGACATTCTGGTAATAGCTATGATCCTGTTTGTCATATTGTGACAGTACCTGAAATTCTGTGGTGATAAAGGACAGCAAGATGTACCAGTATATCACAATTTATGTGGTCAAGTTGGAAAATTTCAGTCATTTTTCCTTTTATTCAGTAGTAATTTTTAGCATGCAAAATCACTGCACCGAAAATGTTTCTTCGATTTTAAGTAGGTATATGTAAACATACAATATTATGTAAGTGGCTTGTTGATGTTTCAATTCTTGAAAAATAAAAAACTTTATAAAATTTTCACTTATCTGTTCATTTTAAAATTACATCTGTAACATTATTACCATACACAGAGAATTCACATCAAATGAATTCCACACAAAACAACACAAACAAAATAACATGTGTAAGCTGTCATTAACATGTTGTGTTCTTTAACAGGTAGTATTGGATGTTGCCAAGTACATGTTGCTTTTAGATGTAAATTTCTCTTTTCTATTCTGCAATGATGTTACATTTCAATGGCAATTAACACAAACATCAATAATATGCCAAACTAATGGAAATTAACACAAAATAAGTGATTAATTAATGCATACACATGTGTAAAGTGTAAAGTTAATTAAAACATGGAGAATTACAATCTTGTATAGGTATATCCACAAGTATGTATGAGACTGGTCCAATCAGTGCCAGTATAATTATTAAAAAATATTGAACTGGGAGAATTGTATGCTTGTATGCAGTGTTCTGACTCTGTGAAATAGTACTTTTAAGTCACCCTAAAGGCAGATTAGTACAAGGCAGCTGGACAATAAAACACACTTGTGAATCTCACATATACAGACCTATTCTTAGACCAATCCTTGTCACAAATAGCTGAAAAATAGCTGATGTGATGTTAAACAACATTACAACAACAAATAGGCATGTATTTGTAGCTACAATTTTAAATTCCTAAAAAACTAACGTATACACCCTCATACAAAGTATTTCCATAGGTAAATTTGGTAAAATATATTTGGTCCTTTAGATTTCTTTTCAACATCCTGGACAAAAGTTTTGATTTCATAATTTTGGTCCAAGCACTATTGATGAGGAATTGTATTCCGAAACGATCGTCTAGTGCTGTAAAATTAAGACTGGTATAATATGTAATTAAAAAGAAATATATAACTAAGCTATGCTTTATCATTCAAAGTGTTGCCTTTTAAGGTGGATTTGATAAAATAAATTTTTGGTCCTTTTATTTTCTCATTTCAACATCTTAAACATATTTGGATTTCCACAATTTTGGGTCCAAGCACTACTGATGAGGCATTTTATTCCAAAACGTTCCTCTAGTGCTGTAAAATTACAACATGTTTAGTAATAATACATGTGACATAGAATTTCAGTAACAGATGTATATGTGTGTATAATATGGATTGTTGTAAAGTATATTTGTGATGCTTACACATACTTAATTCAGTTACACATGTTTGGAAATCAGAAAGTGACAAAGTCACAATAGCATCATACAAAGTGTTTCATTTTACACATTAGATATGTTACCATGTCACACATTCACATATTCACTCATGACAAGTACCACAGCTTATTCAAAGTACAGTCAGACCTGTCTATAAAGGCTGTCTAAGGAACCAGAAAAAGTGGCAAATTGCCCTTATATACAGGTTCAAATAAAATAAAGAGCAATTTGGAGAAAATTTACTGGTCTTTGAAAGCAGGTACGTGTATATAGAGGAGGCCTTTAATGCAGATTTCATAGTATCTTCTGTCCACAGAAACCTAATTTGTGACATTTCTTTTTTCCTATTAATAATGATGTGATGGGAATTGAAATACAATCAAATGTTGTTTTTGGGCATGTTTAAAAGCAACTTATTGTGGTGGTTCCTTTTGTGAGAAAGTTATTCAGTTTGGTTTTCTCTGTGTAACCCAACCCTACTTTTTCCACCATTTGAGAATTGACTTACTCCATAGAAGTGAAAAAATCTTAACTTGGAAGAAAAATACCATTACTCCACTCAACTAAATTTTGATTTTTATTTATATACACACACTGAAATCTAATACCAAAGGTCATGCTTTTCTCCAGGAACTCTGGTTTCTTCCGCCATCCCAGAATTGACTGCCTCGATATCCGTTAAAAAATCTAAACTGGGGTGTTAAATACCATTAATCCACTCAAATCAATTTTGATTTATTTATAAACACATAAATATTGAAAACTAACAGCAAATTCTTTATTAAAAAATCTGAAAACCACAACTGTTGACTTAAAATGCACATGTTTTTATCCCCAGTATACATCTGTCGCAATATGTAAATCTAAAACCATTGCCATGTAAATAAAAATATCAGAATTACTCATTTTATAAAAATTCAATAAAGATTACAGTCAATCACTAAGTTTATAAAGGTGTGGTGGCAGGATGACTGTCAATACTATGGTTCTTATAACAATGTTAGATGTGGAATATTATGTAACATGAAGTGTGTGTGTGTGTGTGTGTGTGTGTGTGTGTGTGTGTGTGTGTGTGTGTGTGTGTTTCTATGAAACATGCAACCTTATCTGATTAATAAATAAAAAAGATAATCTAAGCATCCTCTATTTCCAAAATCTATCCAAAATCAAAATATACATGTATAAAGAAAGTATTTTTAAATAATCAGAGAGAGAGAGAGAGAGAGAGAGGAGAGAGAGACTGATCTAAATAAATGATACTTTAATCATGATTGTACTAGCACCTAAAACACACTAATCCCAACAACTTCTAACTTCTATTTCAAACATCTATTAAAACTCAAAATGTATAATGAAATGTATTTTAAATCATAAGAGAGAGAATGAGAGAGAGCAAAGATCTAAATAAAGAAATAATATGATACTTCAATTATTGTACCTAATATACTCTGAAAGATATGATTCCTTATACCTAGAAAAAATTCCATATTAAATTTAAAATTGTCTTACTTTCACATTCCATATATATAATAGATAGAATCCACTTTTAGGCAAGGTATGTATTCATTCAAAATTATCTCTTATACTTGTAGAAAAAATTAATAAATTCCAAAATCAGCTGGTGTTCTTACTTTCACAGATTCCCCTTTCTAGATGAAATATGTATAATTTACAATATCCTAGAATTCTGGAAAAAATCCACTTCTATGAATTAAAATCCTGTTATAGTATACTAGTGAATTCCTTTGAGAGAATACACAATAAATCTATTTGCTGATTGACACTATATATATATATATGAGTTAGGTAATACATGTATAGATGTGTATATACATACAGCTGATATAGACCAACAAATACCATATATTACCTATATACAATATCATCAGCCTAATTATCCACACTAACAGTAGTCATGATGCCTGGAGGAGGTATATAGACCCGGCAGGCCTTAAGGTAGACCAGATGACAGAGCAGCTAACTTGGTATTTATACAGTACATCACTCAATTTTGTTATACCTGTCAAAGCTATGTAATTAATTCTGCGTTTCATCTTCCTTCATTAGGTGTCCTAGACATTTTATTTCTGCTTTGTAATCATTTCACCTCGTTTAGCCATCAATAAAGAACAAAATTTGGATAATAAACAAGATGCAGTTACTCAGCAACTCAACAGTTACTCAGCAGTATTTAACAACTTGACAGTTACTGACAGCAACTCAACAGTTACTCAGCAACTCAACAGTTACTCAGCAGTTATTTAACAACTCAATAGTTACTGACAGCAACTAACAGTTACTTACCAACTCAACAGTTATTGAAAAACTCAATAGTTACTGGCAGCAACTCAACAGTTACTCACCAGTTATTAAAGAACTCAACAGTTACTGAGCAATTCAACAGTTAATCAAGTTATACAGCACGTTTGGCAGGTACTAAGCAACTCAACAGTTACTCGGAAGTTACTCAACAATTCAACAGTTTTTATTTTCAGCAATTCAACAGTTTCAGCAATTCAACAGTTTCTCAGCAACTCAACAGTTTCTCAGCAAATCTGCAGTTTTTCATTTTCAGCATTTCAAGTTTCAGCAACTCATCAGTTTCTTGGCAACTCAACAGTTTCTCAACAACTGAACAGTTTCTCAGCAACTGAACAGTTTCTCAGCAACTGAACAGTTTCTCAGCAACTATGCAGTTACTCAGCAACTCAACAGTTTCTCAGCAACTTAACAGTTTCTCAGCAACTATGCAGTTACTCAGCAACTTGACAGTTAATCAACAGTTTAAGCCTAAAATAACTGGTGTATGTGTGTATCATGCATGTATGTACATAGAAATGAACTTTAGGTGGCAAATTGATCAAGGGGCATTATAACAAGGTTTACTGTGGTGATAAGTGAGGTGGCAGAGCTATCAAGGGGCATTATAACAAGGTTTTACTGTGGTGATAAACAAGGTGGCATAGTTATCGAGGGGCATTATAACAAGGTTTACTGTGGTGATAAGTGAGGTGGCAGAGCTATCAAGGGGCATTATAACAAGGTTTTACTGTGGTGATAAGTGAAGTGGCAGAGCTATCAAGGGGCATTATAACAAGGTTTACTGTGGTGATAAGTGAGGTGGCAGAGCTATCAAGGGGCATTATAACAAGGTTTACTGTGGTGATAGTGAGGTGGCAGAGCTATCAAGGGCATTATAACAAGGTTTTACTTGTGATAAGTGAGGTGGCAGAGCTATCAAGGGCATTATAACAAGGTTTACTGTGGTGATAAGTGAGTGGCAGAGCTATCAAGGGGCATATAACAAGGTTTTACTGTGGTGATAAGTGAGGTGGCAGAGCTATCAAGGGGCATTATAACAAGGTTTTACTGTGGTGATAAGTGAGGTGGCAGAGCTATCGAGGGGCATTATAACAAGGTTTACTGTGGTGATAAGTGAGTGGCAGAGCTATCAAGGGGCATTATAACAAGGTTTACTGTGGTGATAAGTGAAGTGGCAGAGCTATCAAGGGGCATTATAACAAGGTTACTGTGGTGAAAGTGAAGTGGCAGAGCTATCAAGGGGCATTATAACAAGGTTTACTGTGTGAAAGTGAGGTGGCAGAGCTATCAAGGGGCATTATAACAAGGTTTACTGTGGTGATAAGTGAGGTGGCAGAGCTATCGAGGGCGTTATAAACAAGGTTTACTTTGGTGATAAGTGAGGTGGCAGAGCTATCAAGGGGCATTATAACAAGGTTTACTGTGGTGATAAGTGAGGAGGCAGAGCTATCAGGGGCATTATAACAAGGTTTACTGTGGTGATAAGTGAGGTGGCAGAGCTATCAAGGGGCATTATAACAAGGTTTTACTGTGGTGAAAGTGAGGTGGCAGAGCTATCAAGGCATAACAAGGTTTTACTGTGGTGATAAGTGAGGTGGCAGAGCTATCAAGGGGCATTATAACAAGGTTTTACTGTGGCAATAAATGAGGTGGCAAAGCTATCAAGGGGCATTATAACAAGGTTTTACTGTGGTGATAAGTGAGGTGGCAAAGCTATCAAGGGGCATTATAACAAGGTTTTACTGTGGTGATAAGTGAGGTGGCAGAGCTATCAAGGGGCATTATAACAAGGTTTTACTGTGGTGATAAGTGAGGTGGCAGAGCTATCAAGGGGCATTATAACAAGGTTTTACTTTGGTGATATATGAGGTGGCAGAGCTATCAAGGGGCATTATAACAAGGTTTTACTTTGGTGATAAGTGAGGTGGCAGAGCTATCGAGGGGCATTTTAACAAGGTTTACTGTTGTGATTAGTGAGGTGGCTGAGGTGGCGAATTGATGGAGGGGCATTATAACAAGGTTTTACTGTATGTTTATCATGCCATCAGTAAGAGTAAAAATATGAATAGTTAACCAATAAACTTGCAGCGACTCTCTTTAATATCTACTGAAGGTTTCCACCCAATTTTATATACATACAGTTAAATGTTATAACCATTGATATAACCATTGATATAACCATTGATATAACCATTGATATAACCATTGATATAACCATTGATATAACCATTGATATAACCATTGATATAACCATTGATATAACCATTGATATAACCATTGATATAACCATTGATATAACCATTGATATAACCATTGATATAACCATTGATATAACCATTGATATAACCATTGATATAAATTGATATAACCATTGATATAACCATTGATATAACCATTGATATAACCATTGATATAACCATTGATATAACCATTGATATAACCATTGATATAACCATTGATATAACCATTGATATAACCATTGATATAACCATTGATATAACCATTGATATAACCATTGATAATTCATTGTCAATATTTGTTCCCAACAGAATTTGAAATTGGATAACTCGGTGAAAACACTGGAAAATTCAAGTCTAAGCTTTTTGATTTGTCAAACTTTGATAGTTGTTTAAAAGATTACGGACTTGTTAAATGTTAATGTAATACTCCAATTTGTCACTGGGGAAATTTTCCCAAAACAGTCAGAAAATTCCTCGATATATCTTTTCTAGAAAAAATTTGAATAATTGGCCAATAAATGTATACTAGCGGGTATTTATCCTTTCATGCCAGAAGTTTTCCACAAAGCTATCAATACTGGTAAATATACTTGTATAGTTTGTCAAGTTTGACCTGGCAGTTTGACCTTTAATTTGAATAATCAAAAAGACATATCCATTGCCTAACATTTTGACATATAAGGAAAGATGATAGTAATACTGGGTACCAGGACTGTTTATGGTAATGTAACATGCTATCTTACCTAAATCGCACAGTTTATTTGCCTAATCTAATATTCAATTAAAGGTCACCCAGCCAGGTCAAACTTGACACACTATATATATACACATGTATTTTCTATTCGACAGGCCACATGTAGTCGTTAAACTTCGACAATCATCAATATTTTCAATTCTTTATAATAATCAGATTGAAGTATTGTGCTGCTCCATTTTAAATGTTGACTTTGCTTTCTATCATAATATGTTTATTTAACCCTAAATCAATTCCTATTTTAAAACAAATACAAAAAATTACAATAAAAAATTAATGAAATTATTCTCTTTTTTTTAAAAAAAAAATAAGTCAATAAAAATCATGAATAAATATTGTCAAATGTTTTCTAGGCCAAGCAACATTAATGTTGTTTCTTGTTCCAACACAAATTAATTTCATTGAATTGCTTTTCTGGCAAAGTTTTGGACATGCTTTTTTCTTTATGCTTTCAAAACATTATATTGATATGGCAAATACTTCTTTGCAAATAAAAGATTATTCCAAAGTACAAAAGATTAATAGAATCTATCACAACTTGTGGTGCCAGATAGGGAAAACTCAACCCGATTTCTAATATATTTGGTCCAGAATAAGGCTTGCCGAGTTCTGGACCAAATAGTTGAGATTTCCTTATCTGGCACTACAAGTAGTGATTAATTCTATTTCTTGCATCAGAAAGTACAATTTTTCAATTTAAAATTGATACACTTCTGATTTTGTTGATAAAATTTTGCAGGAAAAACTGTGTAGGATATCTTGCACCACATCTGGGGTGCAAGAAATAATTCTCTATTACACGTAACAGTCTTGTCAAAATTCTGTGGTCTCCACCATTCCATAACTGACCTTCAACTGTATTGGTGAAATAATCATGACTAGGGTTTTTAACACTTTTCCATCTATCCATCCTTATCTTTACAGTTTTAGGAGCTGTGTATATGTTGATCTGTTTGTACATTAACCATATTCCTCTTCAACTACTTTAGCATGATATGTAAAAGATAAATTCAAGTTAAATGCAGCCCTTTCAGTAATTTTTCTGGTAAGAAGACTAATTTCTTAAAGTAGGCAGCAGGTGTGGAGTAATAATGTAAGTATTGCAAAAATACTTAGAAAATTTAAAAGTAGTGGACGTAGGCGACAAACTTAATCCAAACCCAAACAGTTAGCAAACAACTGGCTTAATCAAAACTACTAAAGTGTCTTTACAAAGGGCAATAACTCTTTAACAGCACATAATAACCAATTAATCACAGTGATCATACAAAATTGACATTTTTTTAATAATACCTGAAACTGATATGACAATATCTATCATTTTTATTACTATATCCATTTACAGTCATGTGTTTTTCATGATTTTTTTTAAACATTTTTAGATCTAGTAAAATATATAATAACAAAAGTACTAGAAACCGAAGTCAGCGATGTAGTAGTGCCAATACAAGTGTATAGCTTACAATGGTGTCTAGTACGGTAAGAAATGATAAATGTACATGTATTGTATTTCACTTCTGTGATCTGATATATTATAAACGATAAAATCAAATTTTAAGTTTAACAAATAAAAAATTGGATATACAGTAATAAATATAAATATAGTGATCAAATGATCAAAATGAGAATCTGATTCAATGTGATTTTCACAAAACTGTAGCAAATTGTATTGATGCCTCAGGCAACATGCTAAATTCTTAAGGTATTGTTTTAAAGCTTCGAAGCTTATACAAAGCATTCTCATATCAAATATTACTAACAATCAACTTTACACAGATACAACAACATTGTGTTCCCAGCAATTGTGCTACAGAGGGATGTAAAAGTGTTCTTTGTCATGTGCTTTACAGAGATATGGAGACATGGTGTTCCCAGTAATTGTGCTACAGAGAGATGTAAAAGTGTTCCTTGCCATATGCTTTACAGAAATATGGAAACATAGTGTTCCCAGTAATTGTTACTTAGAGGGATGTCAGTGTTCCTTGTAATATACTATACAGAGATATGAAAACATGGTGTTCCCAGAATTAGTGCTTTAGAGGGATGTCAAAGTGTTCCTTGTCATATACTTTACAGAAATATGGATACATGGTATTCCCAGTAATTGTGCTTTAGAGGGATGTCAAAGTGTTCCTTGTCATGTACTTTACAGAGATATGGAGACATGGTGTTCCAAGAATTTGTGCTTTAGAGGGATGTCAAAGTGTTCCTTGTCATACACTTTACAGAAATATGGATACATGGTGTTCCCAGTAATTGTGCTTTAGAGTGATGTGTTCCTTGTCATATGCTTTACAGAGATATGGAGACACGGTGTTTCCAGCAATTGTTCTTTAGAGTGATGTGTTCCTTGTCATATGCTTTACAGAGATATGGAGACATGGTGTTTCCAGCAATTGTTCTTTAGAGTGATGGTATATTGGTTCTTTGCCTACTTTAAAGAAATTTGTCTTCTACTTGAAATTTACTGAACTGGCTGCATTTCTTAGCAGAAAACCCTGAAAACACAGACGGCCATTTAGTTGTTTTTTCTTTGTATCTAAATCTAAGATAATAATATAGATGTTTTCTATCAATCACTGATATAATCAAACATGTATTATTATATACCTGTCACAGACATGGTGTAAAAAACAGGTGTGACCAGACAGCTTAACCACTTATAATGTATCACAACAGTTATAATTCTGTCAAAATGTACATTTTATATACATGGACATGTAGTTATTTTCTCATGAATATAATACAAGCCCTATAAATTACCAATGGATTAATGAGTTATATTGTGTCTTGTTTCTAATTTTGTTCATTTTGATATGAAGGTGGCTCTAAACTTATTACCAAGCACCTGTTATCCAGACAAAAATTTCTATATATGCTATTTTATATACCTTTCAGTTTCACCTTTAAAATAATGAAACCATTCAAAAATTACAGAAATGGTTCATTTTATTGTATATTCAGGGTGATTTATTTATACTCTCATATAGAATACAACATGTGATTACAAAACACGAAAATGAACACAAAATTAAGGAAGAAATAAAGCATAACTATTGGAGTTATATTAGAACTTGTCAGCAGGGATGGGGGAATATTGAATCTTTGGATAAAGGAAAGACTGTGTATAATAGAGAACATTCCCTCTAACTTTGATTATTACTTAGATGACCAAATACCAATAAAGCTAGAATCAATTAAGTCTGTTTAATGAAGCTTATGAATGTCTGTCAAACTGCGTTTATGGTCATCTCGGACACATGAAGGACCACTTTGTTCACTTGTCCAATCAAAATCTAAATTAATAGATCCTCTTAGATGGCAAAGAAAAATGTTCCAGTGGAAGTAATTAAAAATCAATAGTCATTTAAGTAATTTGGTGTTTTCCTCTTTTTTCCCTTTATTTTCTATATATTTTCAATACAATTTTTTGTTATTAAGTTGTAGCTTGAATAACTCTTTAAGCTGGTTTTAAGGCAGCACATAGGTAGTTTGTTCCTAGATAACTATTTCAGCTGATTTTAAGGCCACCATACACAAGGACTAGTATACAGGTAACTTAAAGGTAATCCAAAGGCAAGAGCCAGTATGCCAGCACTCTTATGGTCACCATAAGCAAGGATCAGTGTACATGCATTCAAAAGGTCACCATAAACAAGGGTCAGTATACCAGCAGTCTAAAGACCACCATAAGCAAGAGTCAGTATACCAGTATACCAGCAGTCTAAAGGTCACCATAAGCAAGAGTCAGTGTACCAGCAGTCTAAAGGCCACCATAAGCAAGAGTCAGTATACCAGCAGTCTAAAGGCCACCATAAGCAAGAGTCAGTATACCAGCAGTCTAAAGGCCACCACAAGCAAGAGTCAGTATACCAGCAGTCTAAAGACCACCATAAGCAAGAGTCAGTATACCAGCAGTCTAAAGGCCACCATAAGCAAGAGTCAGTATACCAGTGTACCAGCAGTCTAAAGACCACCATAAGCAAGAGTCAGTATACCAGTGTACCAGCAGTCTAAAGGCCACCATAAGCAAGAGTCAGTATACCAGTATACCAGCAGTCTAAAGGTCACCATAAGCAAGGACCAATATACCAGCAGTCTAAAGGTCACGATAAGCAGGGGTCAGTATACCAGCAGTCTAAAGGTCACGATAAGCAGGGGTCAGTATACCAGCAGTCTAAAGGTCACCATAAGCAAGAGTCAGTGTACTAGCAGTCTAAAGGCCACCATAAGCAAGAGTCAGTATACCAGGAGTCTAAAGACCACCATAAGCAAGAGTCAGTATACCAGTATACCAGCAGTCTAAAGGTCACCATAAGCAGGGCTCAGTATACCAGCAGTCTAAAGGTCACCATAAGCAAGGACCAATATACCAGCAGTCTAAAGGTCACGATAAGCAGGGGTCAGTATACCAGCAGTCTAAAGGTCACGATAAGCAGGGGTCAGTATACCAGCAGTCTAAAGGTCACCATAAGCAGGGGTCAGTATACCAGCAGTCTAAAGACCACCATAAGCAAGAGTCAGTATACCAGCAGTCTAAAGGTCACCATAAGCAAGGACCAATATACCAGCAGTCTAAAGGTCACGATAAGCAGGGTCAGTATACCAGCAGTCTAAAGGTCACCATAAGCAAGGACCAATATACCAGCAGTCTAAAGGTCACGATAAGCAGGGGTCAGTATACCAGCAGTCTAAAGGTCACCATAAGCAGGGGTCAGTATACCAGCAGTCTAAAGGTCACCATGAGCAAGAGTCAGTATACCAGCAGTCTAAAGGTCACGATAAGCAAGAGTCAGTATACCAGCAGTCTAAAGGTCACCATAAGCAGGGCTCAGTATACCAGCAGTCTAAAGGTCACCATAAGCAAGGACCAATATACCAGCAGTCTAAAGGTCACCATAAGCAGGGGTCAGTATACCAGCAGTCTAAAGGTCACGATAAGCAGGGGTCAGTATACCAGCAGTCTAAAGGTCACCATAAGCAGGGGTCAGTATACCAGCAGTCTAAAGGTCACGATAAGCAAGAGTCAGTATACCAGCAGTCTAAAGGTCACCATAAGCAGGGCTCAGTATACCAGCAGTCTAAAGGTCACCATAAGCAAGGACCAATATACCAGCAGTCTAAAGGTCACGATAAGCAGGGACCAATATACCAGTCTAAAGGTCACCATAAGCAAGGACCAATATACCAGCAGTCTAAAGGTCACCATAAGCTTAGGTTTAGTATACAGGGATTTATCAGGGTCTTTTGGGAAAAGGCCCTAAACTAAAAATTGGGAAAAACTATCAACTTTTTGCTCATTTTGGGAAAACTTTGACATCATGTCAGAAGTAGGTTTACTCACGACCTCGGAAGCCTTTGATGTGGAAGTGGTATTTTCATTTGCTTTGAAGATGTTGTTTTAAAATAATCTAGAATCATTTACCTGATTTTGCTGATGGGGGGGGGGGGGGGGGGGGGTTTCACAAAATTTACTTTTGTTTTGTTTAAATACAACACTGTATTCTCTCATTAAGAATTTTCTCAGCCAATTTTGGGAAAAAATCATTGTTTTTTTCTATTGGGAATGGGGCCAAATTTCGGCCCTAAATAGGCCCTTGATGAATCCCTGATACAGTCTAAAGACCATGATAGTGTTTACAAGAAGTGTATAAATCAGAAAAAATACTTGCACTATTTCCTGATGCACAGCATGAACTTGTATGTCGATTAACTTTGAAAGAGATGATAAAATTGTAACTTAGCATGACTAGCCGAAAGCTGGTGGTGTGACATTAAACAATAAGCAAGCAACCAAATATGTGCTGGTCTTTAAAATTCTGTACAATGACTAAAGAACTATTAGGAAATAGAATTCTTTCACAAACAGATTCTCATTTCACAGAAATACTCTGGATGATCAATACACATTTCATCTAAATAAAAAGCTAAGCTTAGTAATTAAATGATTGTTTTGGCTCCTAAAAGCAATGTTATAGAATAATCCATCTGGATGGTCAATTCCCACATCTAATTACACCCAATAATGTCCAGTAATGTCCAGTAATGACCACTAAAGCAGAAATACAAATTAGATTTTAACACTCAATAAAATATCAATGTGTTATATGTACTGCTTGGCTAATAAGTTAATTTGTTTATAGCTTACAGGTTTAACTCTCAGAAGATGACCAGTGTCCCTATAGATGACCAGTGCCCCTCTGGACGACCCCAACATATCAGTCATTAAAAACTTTTATACAAATTATTCATACAAATAATACACTAATCGATAAAACCTAATTTTAGTTGTCACTTAAACGGAAATTTTCTTCATCAGAAGCAGGACCTCATATATCATCATTATAACACTCTAACTTATAGATAACTTCTGTTATCGAAAGATACATCTATCTAGATTTAAGCATTTTTCATGTCTCCTTTGAAAGTGTTTCATTTATATTGAAACATCACCAGCTAACAGTCAGTTTTCAAAAATTAGTTTATATGGTATGGCCTTCAATGTCCCCTTTGAAAGTATGTGTATTTCATTTATATTGAGATGTCACCAGCTAATAGTCAGTTTTGAAATCAGTTTATATAGTAAGACATTCAATGTCTCTTTCAAGAGTATTCCATTTATATTGAGATGTCACCAGCTAACAGTCAGAGAAAAAAATCTAAAAGGCAAGGACTTATTTGGCTTCAAAGAAGCAATAAAAAGTGAAAAATTAATTAGTTTACTTATTTGAAGTTAGAACTATTTCTGTCAAAATCACACCATTTCAATGTTTCATGATTGGTGATGCAACAATATGACTTAACTAATTTATTGTACATATTTTAAAGATTTTTACCTGCAGAATGAATGACCCTAAATGAAAACAAATGTCACACTATATATAATGTCATTTATAAGAATCAAGACAAACAAATTTGACTAAAACAGGTACAAAATTTTGGGCTTTACATATATCTACTGTAATTTTCCATTAGATTTTTTCCAAAATATCATTTACCCTTTCGTACAGAATTGCATTGCTGTTATTTTTCTGAACACTTTAGTACAATAAACTGCAGGCAAAACCAGAATGTTTCAAAAAGAAGTATACATTATGTATTTTAATGTTAACAATGTACCAAGTTCAATCAGTTGAACAAAATGTGAACTTGGACTTCATACTCATTTAACAAAAGGTGAAAAGCTATATCGCTAATCAACCAAACAACTTTCAGAAGATTGAATAAAAAACTCTTTGATACGAATTAACTTCTCAATTAATACATGGCCTCAAAATGTGGCAGGAAAAAACATGAAAAATGCATTAAAACTATCCTTTCCAATAAACAGGCAAACAATAGAGAATTTTATCAGTTATTTATTGGTCATCAAGCAAGAACGTCCATTGTTATTCACACAGTTTATGGAAACCATAAATTTATTTCCATCATTTAACTGATGTGAACTCTACCAATCAGGATACAGGTACAATGTGATTATGTGATTACAGTAATGTGATATACCTAAGCTGGACTTCTCATAAAAAATTTATTAATCCAGGCTTACATTTAATACTAGAAAACACAAAATTCGAGGCAATGTACTTAAAATTAGGTTTTTTATTGTTCTTTATATTAACAAAAGGTGAAAAGCTGTATCGCTAATCAACCAATCAAATTTCAGAAGATTGAATTTTTAGTTGTAAGCGTCCTCTGTAGTGGCCACAGGGGCCTACTCTTTTTTTAACTCTACAGAGGTGTCATTAGCATGCACTGTGACACAGTACCTCAGTTTTGAGTCTCATCTGAAAGACTATACTAGTACATGTATTAGCTTTTTACAGCTCTAGTATAGACAGGAGATGAAAATCATCTCAGAAAATTTCCAAGTCCTGATTGAAGTTCAAACCCACAACTCTTGACTTTGAAAGCAAGTGACAGTATCACTCACCCATGTCCGCCCATTATACACTGTTGGGGCCTCAGTGGACAGTATGTTTACAGATCAGAGCATCTCTAACTTCCTAGTCTTAAATTCAACTCAGGACAGATCCTAGTGTGAGAAAGTTTGTCAGTTCTTGCTGAAGGTCAGTAGTTTTCTCTGGGCACTCTGCTTTCCTCCACCATCTCAGAACTGACTGCCTTGATATAAGTGATAAGACTTTTACTGGGATTGTAAAACACTTTTACTTAACTCCAATCCAGTCTTTCTTACATTTTAATTATTATTAGGTATTAATGCTTATCTGCTAAACATTCCTGCTTGGTAACTTATAAACTTAACTATTGATTGTAAACAAGATCTAAAGAGAATAATTATATCATCATTACATCATTAAGATAAAAAATATTACAAAAAACGTAATTCTGTTCCAAAACATTTATGGAACCAAGATCTATTAAGAATAATTACATCATCATTACATCATTAAGATGAAAAAAAAATTACAAAAAACGTAATTCTGTTCCAAAACATTTACGGAATAAAGAGGTCCCGCCTCCTTGAAGTGCATGTAAATGATGGATTACAGATAAATCTTATTGATTTAAGGATATCGCTCGGGTCTGATTTACGTGACGATAGGGTTAACAGATAATATAACCATACTGGAATCGCAGACAAGTTAATACATGATATTACAATAACAGTCTTATATAAATATCATGCATGTTGAATAACAATCTTTCTGATGAAAAAAATATATAAAAAAACGCAAGTAGAAAATGTCAAGTCCAGCCATATTGATGACAGAACAGCTTGATTTGTAACCCAGAATTCCACTGTGATTAATCACAATAAAAACGGTAAAAAAATTTGTCTAGTCGTAAATTGACAGAATTTATATGCACTTTTTGGCTCTAATTGGATATATGTCTTGGTTTATTTTTCATACATTTGCAGATTATCCTTATTAATGACATTTTAATGGCAAATAGAAGAAATATCTGCTTTATTTTATCTTTATGAATTTAAGGAGATTTAAAACATGCATGTTTTCATATTTTCTGGAATTTTTCCATCATCTGACTGGTTTTTTTTCTTCAGATGAAAAAGAGATTGGCAACCAAATCTTTCAGAAGGCTCCTACCAACTTAACATCAGAAAAGTACCAGTTTTTCACCTTTTGAATTGCCACCAGGGTTCAGTTGTTCAAAGGTACCGGTACCGGTAGGTTAGCTTAACAAAATGGTTAGATAAAATTCAAAATGTCATTAAAATTAAAAATATTTGAATTAAATATAGTTTTGACTTTTAATTGCTTCTATTTGACAATAACACTTTTGTGAATTAAATATTGAACAAAGATTTCAGAAATATATTGCCTAAAACACAAAATAAAATTTTGGCTAACTAAATAGTTAAGCTGCTCCAACTATGGGTTAAATTGTTCCACTGCCTTGTGGATGACCTGGCAGGTCAATGATGAGGGGGGACAACCAAGAAAGAAAATGCAATTCATCAGCAATGGTATTGCAAACATCTAAAGGAAGGAAAACTCTAACAGAAAACACAATCCTGGAGCATAAGTCTAATCACCTCACCTTTGAAACAAGAGGCCCATGGGCCTTAACGCTCACCTAAGGCTGAGAACATATTTCATGCAAAGGTTCAATGGTCAATGACATTAATTAAAAAGAAGTTCAAGTTTTCAGCAGTAAGAGCCAATTATATGCAAGGATTTTTGCAAATTTATTATAGCTTGTCCTAAGAATGCTAAATATAACATATCTAAAGTCTAGCTACAATATATTATTTTTAAATAGCTAAACAATCTACATATCAAATTGAACATTAGGCCAATACCTACAATATTTTAACATACATGTCTATACAAAAACGGTTTATAGTTTTTGAGATAATTAACCATTTCAGTATTTGTTTGCACCTGTAACATTGACATTTGAACCCATGACCTTAATCTATATATCAAAATGATAACTAGGCCAATGCCTACAATATTCTAATATATATGCCTATACAAAAAAGTTCATAGTTTTTGAGATAACCATTTCAGTATTTGTTTGCATCTGTGACCTTGACCTTTGAACCTATGACCTTCATTCATACATCAAAATGACCATTAAGCCAATACCTGCAATATTCTAATATACATGCCTATACAAAAAGTTTATAGTTTTTGAGATAATGAACCGTTTCAGAATTTGTTTGCATCTATGACCTTGACCTTTGAACCTATTATCTTCATTCATATATTAAAATGATCATTGTGCAAATGCCTACAATATTCTAATATACATGCCTACACAAAAAGTTTATAGTTTTTGAGATAATTACCCATTTCAGTATTGGTTTGCATCTGAGACCTTGACCTTTGAACTTATGACCTTCATTCATACATGAAAATGACATGCTATAAACACCGCCAATGTTTAAAAATAGCATTTTTTATTAAAGGTCAAAAACTGGGACATGACCTTGACCTTTGACTTTGACAACTGTTGGAAGAAAAAAAATTTCAATGTTCCCAGGTATCCTGAATCCAAATATCCAATCAAAGTTTGCCTGCACTTTTTGGTTTCAGAGAAGAAGATTTTTTTGTCTTTTGGCTTTTTTAGTAATGGTGGCCATCTTATTGGGCGTGACTAGACCCCGAACAGAGTGTTGAAAGCCTGTTACCCAGGCATGATATTCATCAACTTTCATCAAATTTGGCTCAGTAGTTTCAGAGGAGAAGATTTTTGAAAAATTGTTAACAGACGACAGACGACGACGGCGCCAAGTGCTGGCAATAGCTCACATCGACCTTCGGTACAGGTGAGCTAAAAAGGGCTGATTATGGAAACCAGAAACTGGTTAAGCTATTGAGCAACCAGATCAAGATTAGACAAAAATTATTTGAAAAAAATAAAACTGAGACATTTTTTTTTCTCCAATCTTGCAATTTCGACAACAGAAAAGAAAAAAATATCCATTAGAACTTTTTAGTTTCATTAAGATGACAAGTACAAGAAGAAAATATTTAAAATTGTGTTTTTGTAAAACTATTGTCTATTGACAATAACATTTACAACATAAAGTAAACATGTATTATAGTGCTTAATGTCAGTTATAAAGTATTTATGTCTTTTGAACAACTATAAAACACAATTATGTAAATAACGCCTACATACTTAGGCAAACAACATTGACCTGTTCGTTTAACCTTTCATTAGGAATATTCATGTGTAAGTTGTGTTACGATCTGATGGTAAACTATACAGCAAGTCTATTTTAATACAGTATTAGGATATTAAGTGTTGTCTGGAGTGATTACTGTAAACGTGTATTTATTTTTGAGGTATATGGAATTTAGACATATCTGAAGAGTTAAATGTTTGTGTATTTCAAATATGCACTATAACACAATAAGCATAATATAATTTTCCCTCGGTATTAATCATTGCGCAAAATAAACTTACCTCGAAATAAGTGAAAATTAGTACAATGCGAAAATAAATATTGCATCTTTACAGTATATACATACAGCTAAACACTACTTATACATGTATACATTATTTAAACTTGTCCCTGTTCATAAACACTCTGCCATCAGAACATGGACAAACTATAGGAGGATCTACTCAATAAACAGGTATTGTTAAACTCCCTTAATATAAGATGTCCTGAAATTGTCTCAAACGAAGAACTGTGGAAACCAGACAAGTTCCAATTGAGTCTGAGATCAGGAAACCAAAATCGGGATGGATTGGCCACACGCTCCACAAGCTTGCATCAAATGCCACCAAGCAGGCTTTGGAACCCACATAGGAAGAGGGGCTGACCAAAACAAACTTGGCATAGAAGTACCGGCACAGAGGCACAAACAGCTGGAATGACCTGGGCTGAACTGAAGAAGCTATCCCAAAATCGTGTCAGATGGAGATGTGTTGTTGCGGCCCTTTGTTCCCCAGGGAATCAAGAGACATAAGTCAAGTAAGTCAAGTTAAGCTTTACAGTTCATACATAAACAATGCTTGTTTCCCATGACATAGAAGATATAAAAGGCTGTAAATGTACTGGTCCATAATAAATAAGTACATTAAAGGTCATGTGGACAGGTCAATGTTGTGTACTATTACAGTAGTTAAGATACTAGAAGATAATTCAAGAAAAACAGAACATAATTCTTGGAAAGCACATTTTTAGGAAAACGACAAGAATTTGCCACAATTACCAAAATAATGCTGTTTAAAACTGAAGACTATAATTGTACAATGACAATGTCATGTCTACATATAAAACAAAACAAGGCTCCACACCATAATTCATCATAACTTCTTGGCTACCAAGGAAATGAATTTTTTTTTTTGGTCTTAAGACATGAAATACGGATCTATGTCTCTGATTTCAATGGTTTCTCTTATACATTTATGTATAAATGTTAACCTTAAGTAAAGTTTATTATTTGCTCTATAGTCAAATCAATTGACACCAACAATGTTCTGACAAATGGCTGGATGCTTGATTTACATGCAAAAAGAATGAAAACTTGGCCTGAATTGGGCCATTTAATGACATTCACTGACACTAGACACTAGAACATTATCAGTCAGTGTGGCACTGCTTTCGTACCATGATGGCAGCCAGTGTCAAAACATAATGGGCATGGCCGGTGATACATCAATTCAAATGTTCCATTTATAATAAGTCAACAGTATCTGAAAAACCTATCTAAACTAAATAATAGGTAATAGTATATTTTTTTTTGGTAAATAAATATGCGTGGTGTAAGGCCATGTTGTTTTTGCCAATACTTAAGAGGTTCTTTGTTGGTTAAAATATGACACAAAGGGACCATGATAGACAAATGGTCACTATAACAGGTTTAACTGCACTATTACAGTGCATAGTGTCAATATTTAGTATTTCTGACAAGTTACCAAAAATTCAATATCATGTTCATCTTTCTATTAATAATGGAACAAACTGATACCAATACTTTGATAGTATACAGGTAGTCAATACTAAGTGGTAGTAGGGATTAAGTGGTTAAAACAAATTGAATACCCTGGTATAGTAAAACATGTTTAATCTATGTATAATGATAGTTGACTATATAGTACTTTCTTAAGGTTTACCTGAAGCAAAATTTGACCAGTTTAAATTATACATCCTGGTTCAACTACTGGTCATTTGTTCTGGGTATCAGTATTCTTAACACTTACCTTTACTAAGAAGCATGTTTTCACTAATATTAATCTAATCACACCAACTGCTTTCACTTCAGAACACCAGTTTTGACCTCATTCGAACCTAACAGTACATGTACTTGTAAAATGTCATTATTTTGAGAAAATAAGGACAGAATACTGGATAAGGTGTATAGAGCCAACTGAAACTTACAACCTAATGTGTGTGAATGGGGTGTAGACAAGTATGCTGCCATCTATAAATTATTATACATTTTTAAAACTGGTTATATCATAACAGTTCGTTAAATTGGATTGTTGTTTTAAACGAAAATTGTGTTGTTATCTTAAAAAAATTATTTTTCCCATATTTTTATATTTTTCTCCAAAATTTCAACAAATTTCAAGAAAAATAATTTTGTTGCATACATTTAGATCATTAAGTTATCACTAAATGCTAAATGCTGCTAATAGTTTAATATTTCAATTCTATAAATTTATAAAATTTGACATGATCGTTATAATACAATACTATGGCAAATATGAATTTGTATAGTTATTTTAGGATGGGACTGTGTATGCTAGTTGTACATTTGTTATCATCAACAAACATTTTGTGTGATCTTAACATTTATATATACCTATTGACATATTTATGACAAAAAGAAGCTCTTGGATACTGAGGCATTTGGCATGACAATTACAGGACTCAATCATTTAGTTGCTATGGAATTCAGCTTACATTTCCCAAAAAAATGCTGAATCCATAAAACCCATGATGTCAAAATTTCTGTATAAAGGGTTATTTGTGACTAAGATTTGTTTTAGTTGATTTCCTTGGTATTTGAATGAACCGATCCTGTTTTAGTTACTTCTCATTGCAACAAGTCACTACCAATATTCAATTAAACATCGATATAAAACCTTCAATATTGTATAACATCACAGTAATCAATGATAATCATAGAATATGTTACAACATATCATCATTCACTATGATAATACTTTTAAATGATATGAAATATTCTCCACAACTTTTACTTAAAAGAGGCATGTCAGATGGGAGCATTTTAGATTTAAAGATTTTGCAGTTTTAGGGCTACATAAGAGCCAACAAAAAACACTGAAGCTGTCCTAAACACGATCAAATAGAGTCTAATCTGGTTATTTCAAAATAAGTAAGGTTATCTGTGTAGAAGCTCATGCTCGAGTACGACATAAACTCTGGTATACTTGTACTTAATTTAGGACTACCAATTTACTTACATGATGTCTAATGCGCCCATTAAAAATTTAATTGAAAATTCAATACATTGTATTTTTCATTTTTCTTGGTGGATAGAAGTTTTTCCATTAATATTGAGCAACAATATAATAGTCCACTATCTTTCAAACTTCTGTTTTTTGCACTTTATATGACACTTTTGTTCTTCATAATTCACCCCAATCTGAATCCTGATGTAAGGGGGATAACTCAAATAACACACCAGCCATTATTTATAAGACAGACAACACACATTTCTTTTATATGCATGACTTACCTTCTAACTAGTATGCTGGACTTTTGTATATCCACCATCAACAGTGGTAATCTATCTACCGGGCACTGTCGCTGAATTCTGAGGTAGTTTTTTAAGCACCTTGAGCAAAATGTATGACCACATTTAGTGTCCAGTGGACTGACTAGAGGTTGTAGACATATCTGACACATTAAATCTTCATCTACTGCCTGGTAGTAGTCATAGAGATGAGTACCTTCAGGCTCGTGAAACTGACCACATGTTTGACATACACGTTTATCGGTTAGTTTGTACTGGTTCAGTGACAGGGTAGACTGGTTGGCGTAGTCATGGTATGATGAGGCCCCTGCCTCTGAATTGCTATCCATACCTCCAGCACCTTATAGGTTCTAGCTTGGTTCAAATGTCCTAAACAATAAAATAAAACATGTCTATTTAGTTATTAGTTAACATTTTATTTTTTTTTTTTTTAAAGCAATATGGTTTCTCATAGATTCAATGCCAAATGCAAAGCAGGTATCCTATGTTCTCTATTATACCACACTCTAGAGCATAACCTGCACCTTAGTTCTTATTTTCTCCATAGATTCAATGCTGAATGCAAAACAGGTGCAAGACACCCCACGTTCAAACTTAAAAACCCATATATTTATATTCAAAGTATATAACTTGCAAATTCTGCCATCAGGTAAGTAAAATTTTTGTTATTTTGAATACCGGATAATGCATATATCATCTTTGTAATGTTACAGCCAGCATTTAACATTCTAAAGTGCTGTTTAAAATAACCTGTTCATGATAGCAAAATAGATACATGCATGTTTAATTTGATTTCCTTTGAAACAAAGCTTAGATTTTATATGTATCTTTTCCAAAGGTTAAACAACCTAATGAAATCAAACATCTGCAATTGGGGAAATTACAAATTAAACCTTCTCAATAGCAGTATATGTATATGTAACTGAAAAACATATACATGTACTTGGCAACAGCCAAATACAACAATGGAAAGTTAATGCAAGACACAACAAAACACAACAAGGCAAAGAAAAGACACACACATACAAGTAAATTCAGTGAATTAGGATCCCCTGCAAGAAGGTTCTGTTTTGTGATTTGCACTTATGTTCAAAGGGCAATAACTCCCAGGAAAATGAGCAGACCAACTCGGTTAACGATATGTGCATCTTCTATTAATATTGATGCTTTGCACCAAGTCTCATGAAAAAGTGCTTCATAGTTTTGGAAAATTTGCACAGACAAGAATCTTCGACAGATGGATGGAAACTCAAATTTAATACCTGTATCCCCCTCTTTCGTCCAAAGACATGGTATAATTAAGGCTAGAAACAGGAATAATTTTACTGAAGTATATGTACAGTGGTGTGGTTACAGTACTAATAGATATCCAACCATCATACTTATTTTACAACCAGTGGTCCATTAATAAAAGTTCAACACAAAATGTTGATAGGTGTGACATAGTACATCAATGAAACTCATTCAAAAAACTTTGTACAATAAGTACTATAATCAGCATGTTTTATCAAAAACTAAACCTCTGTATTTATATAAATACAACAAAAGTCATCATGTTAATTCTGTATCATTTAAGACCTACAGCTACACAGTGTATTTAAGTGCATATGGCTTATTATAAATTTACACATGAAAAGAGTACCGTAGATTCTTTTACTTATATCAAGACACTCAGTTCTGGGATAATGGTAGAAACTGGAGTATTAATACACAGAGAAACCCACTAACATTTGGAAAATGAACTGACAAACTTGAGTGGAATTTGACCCTAGGCAGTGTGAGGCAATGTAATCTGTAAGCTCATGCTTAGACCACTCGGCCACAGAAGCTCAGAATTTACATAAAAGTCTCATAACAATGAATCTAAAATCTTGTTGTTGAATTAAAATTAATAAAAATATTTTGATAACATTACATTTCTCTCTATAAACTTACATTTTACATAATCCATCATATTGTTTTTACAGAACTTTAACTGGTTCAACTACTGCCTACATGGTTTTCTGTATTCCTGAATTTCAGTCAGAGGGCCCAAAGTGATGTCTTAATGTCTGTGGCTAACCCTGGGCTAATGCTGACAAAATTTTGGTACTGTGTAAATGTTGCTGACTTGAGTTTTTCAGTCTCCCCTATTTACAAACTTCAAACTCCTGCAACAAAAATTATAAAACAAGAATTATTATCTAATTCTATCACTTTAATTTTTTACTACAGTCAAACCTGTCTATAAAGGTCACCTAAGGAAACCAGTAAAAGTGGTCTTTATGGACAGTTGGCCATTATATACAGGTTCAAATAATATGAATAAACTTTCTCACTGTGGTTTGCTTAAAAATAAAATCTTTGCCCATTAGAAAAAGTGCCTGTCTCCTACTTGTATATTATTTTTGGCCATATTTGATATCATGAATCTGTTTGGTATGGTTTACTATCTTCAACATAAGGGAAAATGTGATACTGGGCTAACATCTATTCCAACAATCGTTTTAATTTTACATCTCATGATTGCAAACAGTAATAAAGTTTGACATGACCTTTTTGGAAATATTTTTGGGCACACATTGCATATCACAGGTTATAGTAGTGCATGCTACATTTATTGTGATATAACATGTTCATGATGGTTTTATTTGTTAAGCAACTCATAAAATGCATCTAATAAATCTTTAACAGGAAAAACACCCACACAGGTATAAATATCTGTAAATAGACACTATATATAGACACCTTATTTATACAATGAGCATGGGTTCTTATTAGCAAATAAGAAATATGTGATACGGTAAATCATACGAAAATGCATTTTGGCTCTATGCAGGAAATATTTGTTGACATCTTTTAATTTTCAGGAAGGTCAATACATAATAAATACAGATTTTGAACAATAATTAAAAAAAATTTTCAGTCAACAGATAAACTGTTCTGTAACATCATTTAATCTGGTTTCTAATCACAATCTTTGTTCTAGTAAAATACAGATTGACACTGGTCACATGACAAGAATTTATTCAATGGTGGTTCGTTTCAGTCGCATATACAGTCGAACCTGCCTTAAAGGCCACCTCTATATAAGACCCTCACCTGCTTTTAAAGGCCAGTAAACTTTTATCCCAATTGCTCTTTATTCATGTTATTTGAACCTGTATATAAGAGCCATCTGCCACCTGTCTACAAAGACCACATTTACTGATTCCCTTGGGTGGCCTTTGTAGATTAGTTCGACTTTACTAAACTTATAGGATTTGTACAACGAAGTAAGCTGCTTGCAAATAAATTGTTGACTCAGGGATATTGCAAGCCTAGGCTTATCAAGGCCCTCAAAAAGTTTTATGGCCGTCATCACAGTATTGTTGATAAGTTTGATGTCTCTGTGTCCAGGATTGCCTTGGATATATTTGACGTCTCATAGTTCCATGTTCCTTTCACACAATTTTGATTACACACGTGGTGGGTGTAGCTAGCTAAACAGGAGGTGCTTACCCTTCCGGAGCACCCAGCCTCACTTCCCTGGTGGAAGTTCACGTGTCTAACCTAACTTGTCGGTTCCAAAGTTTTTACTTTGCTTCTGGATTGTGATTCGGAAATGGATTAGTATGTTTGTTTTTGATTGAACCCCAAAGACAACAGACAATGTTGTTCAAAGTTTCATCTACTGGGGATTTCATGTGCTGATCGCCATGCCATAACTTTGTAAAAATACCATTTTGCTTAGCATTTTAACAACTAAGATCAAGTTGCTCAAACCTTCATTAGTTAAATAAATGATCAACTCAAATTCAAAACCTCAACAACCTAAAGGTAGCATTTAAAGGGTGAAAAATGACACCATATAGCTTGCCTGTATGGGTGCATTATTTTATAGAGGTTGTCCTGTAAACTTAATATACCAATAGTGGTCACTGACACAGATGCTGGGGGTATCACAATGGCTCTTAAGCAATGACACAGAAGCCAGGGGGTATAACAATGCTTCTGAAGCACTAAAGTGCAAGCAAGCTAGAAATTGATGCATCATTATGAAACCGATAGTTAAAACCATTGTGCATCAGTTTGATGAAATTCTAGAATCACTTCTTATCTTTTTAACAAATAATTCACCAATTATTTGATGACAGGCAAAAAACAAATTTATGAAACAAATTTTAACTAATCCTTTGATTCAAATAATCAAGCTTTACACAACTACAAATGTAGTTCCTGATCCAAATCAGACATTCATTGTTTATTCCAGAAAGGGGTCATGAGGGTCGCTGATCCCCATTTTACTATATGATCTTCTTGTTAAGGCCTTAGTGGAACATATTTGACATTACATGAATGCACAAATATTGATGTTATATTGTAAAGAGGAAATGTTTTTGAAACTGAACTCCCTCTGAAAAATCCTAAAAACGAATTTTGCTTTCCGATTCAAACCCACAACCTTTCACTTACGAGTATGATCTCCCTTGTACATGTATGTATACAACTTACCTGAAATAGTTTTTTTTCAATACAAATCAATGTCTTTTACTATATCTATGTTATTTAATCACACTGAGTTTAATTATGTATCTCACAAACTGATAAATAATTAAGTAAAGCGTTTTGTAAACGACTCAAGTATCAAAACATTGTTTTCATCAATTTCAATACAATTCTGCAAATAGCTGGATAAAAATGACAATTGTCCTACATCTTATATCAATGTACAGTACAGACCTGTCGAAAGTTTAACATTGAGCTTTCACGAAAGGAGTTGAAGATCAGGTGCTGATTGTTGGCCGAGATATGGACAGCCAGTCGCCAAAAAGCTGCCAAGATAGAAAACAGCTGCTGAAACGCTGCCGAGATATAGATAACGAGATGGCAAGATGAGCTGCCGATTCATTAGCTTAGTGTTAAACTTTTGACAGGTCTGTACAGTACAATATTTATGTAATAAACAAGCATAGAAATGACTCAGAATACAATATGAAACTAAAACGGAAATTATGAAACGCAATAATTAATGAAGGTTTTAATAGCTTTTGATGCTGGACAGAACTATATGATATTTCTAAGGATAATTGATTTTATTCTGTCATTTAAACAAACAGTTATATTACCTCAGTCTACTACCTGCAGGAATGAATACTTAATGACCAAAGTAAACAGTTAGACATCTTAAAAAGTATAAATATTACAAAAACAATTTACTAGCTAATATGTAAATGGGTATAGGTGGCAATAAGGGGTATAGGGTATAGGTATGGGGGGGGGGGGGGGGTGTGTGGAAGAACTTAAAACCTTATGTCAGACTAACCTTATCTCTAGGAAGGTAAATCTTTTGCCAGACTACAATTATCCAGAAATAATGAAAATTATAACTGAAACCTTGTGACAAACTAGCCTTTTTCCAAGATAATATTGCTTTTTCTATATGATAACATACCCGGTACCGTAATTGCATATATGGTTCTTTCAATGAGGATATTGGACTAGTAAACTACATTTGGGACGTGGCAAAAAAAGGCAAAAGGTCATGGGCCTTCTGTTACAAAAAATAATTTTGAACCATTGGGTAAGTAGCTAGGTTGGTTGGTCTGCTGTATGTGGCTGGTTGGTAGTTGTCTCAAACCAACAATCATTGAACTTTTGCTTAACTTTTAAATACTTTTTTAAAATAACTTCAACCTTAGACATAAACCTTCAAACAATGAGGCAGGGCTCAGTTGTACTACACAGACAAGCTTAAACAAAACAAGTATCATTATTTATTTTCATTATCACTAAAATTGCAACATGTATATATATTCACGGAAAACATAAAATCTTCCACATTTCACTTATAAATTTATATGCAACAATTGCTTAATTTTACTGATTGCTATATGCTAAATAAAATCTAAATGTTTCAAATTCACACTTTTACTTTTTGATAGAACAATAAATAACTGTATATTTCCATAGATACATCATAACTTTTCTACTAAATTTTTATATTGGAAAATGTGATGTGACTTCGCTAGCCAACATTAAAATATTTTGAATATCTGATTTAAATTTCCAAGACGGTGATGTAATGATAGAACAATCCAAAATGGAAGTTACAGCAATTTCAAACGTTGAAGTAATTTGCGATTTGATTATAATTTTTGATTTTGATATTTGTGATATCAATTTTAAGAAATTTGAATAATATAGTTTTTAAAATAAATTTCAAAATAATAATACTTAATTGTTTGTATATAATGCCATGTTGTATAAATTGTTATATTATAGATGCACAGGAAACTGGTTAATATAAGAGTTTTACTCTTGTTCCAGGATCCTGGTTTGTAAAATTGTTTCATTACGTTATTGATTTTTACAAATAAATATTGTTTAAACTAAAATAATAATGTATAAATATATGGTATAAGTATTAAATTCATTTACTTATAACAATGTACTTACTTCTGCTCTTTTAAAACAAAACACAAATAAACATTTACTAGTCCATGTAACTAAATAACTTATGAACATAAATAAACTTTCAGACCATTTTTCAAATATCCATATTACCTGTGTATACATACATAGATTTACCAGTATGTAGTTGGTCCTGGCTTTTTCAGTTATCATGTGACTTTAAGTAAATATATCAAGAATATAAACACCTTAAGTTGATATATATATAAGGAATAATTAATTAGATAATGCACCAGAATTAGACGTAAACATGTCAAAAATATGCATCTTAATATAGTAACTGATGAAATCCATGTCTGCAAGGGCCATGTACCTGTATAATATATACAAAGTTCTCAATCTATATACCTGTGAAAAAACCTGGATCTATAAATAAAATTCTATTTATAGAAAAATTTAAGTTTTACCTGTGCTATCATTTAAACATTCATTGACTTATTTTCAATGTACCCAGTAAATTTGAATTATTCAACTTTTAAGTTAAGTCGATGACACACACATATATATATATATATTAATTCAATCTATTTGTTACACCACTTTACATTAATTAAATCTATTTGTTAGTTATATTAATAAAGTATCTTACTTCTCATTTATGGTCCTCTTTCTTTGCGAATTATTAATGTTAATAACAGACATATTAATTACGGTATGCTAATTTACTCATGTGTAACAAATATTCCTCTGTTGATTTGATTTCTTATTCATAAAGGACATAGTACGTAGATACAACGTTACAGAATGCACATACCACTACTTTTACATCTTATGTCCAATAACATAATTGAAAAATCAAAATAGTTTTACACCTCGGTCAAGATAATTTCACATATCAAGGCATGCACATACCAGTAGTTTTACATCCAAGTCCAGGAAAAATAATTGAAAATTAATGGAAACATTACATCACCAATTATATATGATGTTGCAGAATTCTAAACCTATATACACTAAAGGTTATGAGCTGTGTGGGTTCACTATTTGATGCCAAACTTTCTGCGAAACAGAACATCATCAGGGATTTTTCTGGGTATCCACAGGGTCTGGTAAAGGGACCCATTCCCAATGCAAAAAAACATACATTTTTCCCAATTCTGTAGTAAAAAATTCCCAATTAGCTATGTTTATCAATTTTTTGAGAAAAAAAAATTCACAAGATCATCAACATCATATTCAGAGGATATCTCGTTCTAATAACGATTTCAATCTATATTAACCCACATTTTGCTGGATGATTTATATAGAGACAAAAGAGACAGCTCTATTTTGCTGTGAACACCAATATAATTTGTTCAACTACTAGTATTCTAGTGGTCTAGAATTTCTAATATGTTGTTGTGATTTTTCCCAAAATTACATTTTTGTTGAGCATTTTCCCAATTTCATCCCAAGGTCCTTTTCCCAAAAAGATCAGAAAAATCCCTGATCATTTTTAAAGCTTCATCGTAAGGATTGGAACCAGTGACTTTCAGTCAAAAGAACAGACACTATCACTGTCACTTTTCAAATCTCTGATATGACTCAGCTCTAAACCAATTGGCAAAAATTCTAGACAGATGAGGCACTTTTCTTATTGAGTACATGAATTCATGTACGGTACTTGTGTACATGAATTTATGTACTGGTATATGAATTTCATGAAGACATTTGATAGGGTTCCCCAACAAGACTTTAGCACAAAACCTGACAAAACCTATGAACACTTCCCACCCTCCGATATCATCATTTAAGAGGAGATATGATTTAGGTTTTTAAAATATTTGACAAGAGAGTAACAGGGAACCTATTTGAAATAATGGAATAATTTACTGCCAGCTTTCTGGTATCTTTTAACCTTGTGGTAAAACATTCACATTTCACCCTGGAGGGCTGGGTTGGATCCTCTGGGTTGGATCCTCAGCCATGGCACTTGGTGAAGAGGTGTTTGCTCCCTACAATGTTACACGTGGATATACATATCAGGAGGTGTTTCCTCGATAATGTTACATATACATGTACATATGAAGCAATGTTAATTTTTTTTTATTATGTAAAACAAATCAGAGCTCCAGATAAGAATTTTTACATGAAGGGTCATTACCCCCTACTAGGGTATACTGTAAATTATAAAGAGTATTGACACTGATCCCTAAAAATGTAAAGAGTATTTTCAATTTTTAAGCCATTTATTTAAATAAGTATAACTTCTAACAATAATACAATAACATCATCTTCATTGTGACAACGGCATTTCACAGGTACTTGGTTCATGAGTTCAACCCCATGCACTTAGCAGGCTCTGCTGTTATAAGAATTGTAAAGGGTAATGAGGATTTTCAAAAGGTTTTGATATCCTTACATTTACAATTTAAAGAGTATTTTTTTAAAAAAAATAAAGGACATTTACAGATACTCCTCTTATCTGGAGCTCTGACAAATTACAAAGTAAATGAGTACAGCTATGTAGAGTATAAGCAAACTGTATCTGATATGTGTATTGCTATGACAACCACATTTTTTAAAATAAAACTATATGTCATGAATATAATTTATACATAGTTGTCAAAGAGTTTTCAAATTTAAGCATGTAACAATCCGAAGAAGCAAGAGACCAGTTACGATAACCCCCCCATCCCCACCCCGGGAAAATATTTGAATTGACAGATTAATATTGTACAATCGTGCATTCTCATACAATTTAGACATATTTTATAGAACTATATATATATAATTTTCAAGAGAAAAATGCCAAAAACAACACTTTTTTCGCTATAATGCGCGTTTGTGAAAGCTTAGTGTGTGAGCGTTATTTACATCAATATGTGTGACGCACGCACAATGCATGCGACTTTGACAGGTATATATATAGTATACATGTTTATATTAAATTTATTTCATATTACAGTATTCCTAACATATGTCATAATGACATCATTTCAATCTGCAAATGAAGAATATGCTGAATTCTGAAATCCCACAGTACCCCTATTTTACCCAATTACATGTACTACCAAAGTGCTGGTGGTGGTGGGAGGGGGGGATTGGAGCCCCTAGACAGTGAAGTCAATATTTTTAATTTCTATTTGCCCTACAATTAATAAATCATGACTTCCGTACGTATAAATATATTCATGTCTGTATATTTTAAACAATTTTACATTGTTCGTTGTTTTAATTAAAATTCCATACATTTTTCCTTCATTGTTTTCCATTTATTTTGAATTCCATTGAGCTGAATAAGCGCCACATGGGTAATAAGGTAAAAACATGAAAAGTTCCGGGTAAGTTATTACCCATTGGGAACGAAAAAGTCCGAGTTTACTTTATTTCCCTAACATTAACCCGGCGTTTTATTTTTTTGAAACGTTTCAATTATTTAAATTTTTAAAATTATTGTAAGTAAATTGTGTGATTTATTATATCTTACCAGTGTTTGTAAATTCTTGATCGATAAGAAATGAAAAATCGCCTTCTTTCACAACACAGCTTCGAACATAACACGAATACAATGTCACTTCCGGGAGTGAGGCCAAAGAAAGGGGAAATTGTCTCGGTTCCAAAAGGGACTTGTCATACCATTTTTAAATACCGTATTTTGAATGATTTCATTGTATTTTTATTCGGATTTAGGTATATACTATTTTAATTGTGAATATTTTATCATGTAATATAAATTGATATTTGATTTTTTTTCAGTGTATCAATATTTGCATTTGAAATGGTTAACTTCAGTGAAATTAATAGAAATTATATAAAATTGAGACATCAATTAACAAAAACTGCTATATATCTACTGATCTAAGACCAAAGCCTATATAAATTAAATATAAGTTGTCTTTTTGTTTTGTTATCACGGTATAATTTATCTGACAAGTAAAACTGGAACCATTGCAACATGCTGAGAACCTTGTCGTGCCGGATAAGGCGGAGGGGAATAATCAACGGCCACACGAAAAAAAGCAGCTCAAATGAGCCAGACAAATGGTCATAACATCAACCAATGCTCAACTGAGCCAGAATGGGCAACAAATGGTCATGACAACAACCAATGCTCAACTGAGTGGGCATGAACAACAGAAATAATATCAGTAGTCAACCGATGCTAAACTGATCCAGCATGAGCAACAGACAAATGTTCGCGATAACAACCTGTGTCCAACAAATCTAGTGTGGTGAGCAACAGAGAAATGGTCATGAAACCAACCATTGCTCAACTGAGCCGGCATGGGCAACGGACAATTGTAGTCATGACATCAACCGATGCTCAATTAACTCACCGGCATGGGGAACAGACAAATGGTCATGACAACAACAAATGCTCAACTGAGCCAGCATGGGCAACAGACAAATGTAGTCAAAACATCAACCAATGCTCAACTGAGCCAGCATTAGCAAGAGACAAATGGTTATGGCAACAACCAATGATCAACTAAGACATCATGACGAACAGAAAAAATATCGGTGCATCAACTAATGATAAACTGATCCAGCATGAGCAATAGACAAATGGTCATGGCAACAACCAATGCTCAACAAAGCTAGCGTAGGCAACAGACAAATGGTCATGAAACCAACCATTGCTCAAAAGAGTCAGTACGATCAACAGACTAATGGTCATGACATCAAACAATGCTCATCTGAGCAAGCATGAACAACAGACAAATTACCATGGCACCACCCAATGCTTAATTGAGTCAACATGAGCAATAGACAAATGGCCAGGACACCACCCAATGCTCAATTAAGCCAGCATGAGCAAAAAACAAATGACCATGACACCGGGTTAAATAATAATCCATAATGTAAGTACACGACAATGATTTTATTTAGAAATAGAAACAGTCTATAAGCCACCTATAAGCATGGCTTATAGGTGGCTTATATATTGAGTGCCAATAAGCCAGGCTTATAGGTGGCTTATAGATGGAGGTCCTATAAGCCACCTATAAACCACCTATAAGCTCCTATAAGCCAATCTATAAGCTCCTATAAGCATGGCTTATAGGTGGCTTTTAGATGACATTTCATCCTGTGACCATCCAATGCTCAACTAAGCCAGCATGAGCAATAGACAAATGGTCATGACACCAACCAATGATCAACTGGGCCAGCATGAGCAATAGACAAATGGTCATGACACCAACCAATGATCAACTGGGCCAGCATGAGCAATAAACAAATGGTCATGACACCAACCAATGATCAACTGGGCCAGCATGAGCAATAGACAAATGGCCATGACACCAACCAATGATCAACTGGGCCAGCATGAGCAATAGACAAATGGTCATGACACCAACCAATGATCAACTGGGCCAGCATGAGCAATAAACAAATGGTCATGACACCAACCAATAATCAACTGGGCCAGCATGAGCAATAGACAAATGGCCATGACACCAACCAATGATCAACTGGGCCAGCATGAGCAATAGACAAATGGCCATGACACCAACCAATGATCAACTGGGCCAGCATGAGCAATAGACAAATGGTCATGACACCAACCAATGATCAACTGGGCCAGCATGAGCAATAGACAAATGGCCAGAACACCGCCCAATGCTTAACTGAGTCAACATGAGCAATAGATAAATGGTCATGACACCACCCAATGCTCAATTAAGCCAGCATGAGCAAAAAAAACAAATGACCATGACACCATCCAATGCTCAACTAAGCCAGCATGAGCAATAAACAAATGGTCATGACATAAACCAATTGTCAAATCTTTTTAACTATGTGTTGAGGATCAATGTCAGTGAGAATAATCGACTCATGAGAAAATACTGCGGCATGCCCGGCGTAAAGTTAGACGAGGCTCAAGGAGAAACACCACAACACCCCACCCCAACCCCCCCCCCCCCCCCCCCCCCCCGTAAGAAAGCTAAATTTCTCTTTCTTTACTGAATTTGTAAACTTATATAAAACAGCATTGCATCCATCCTACGCTCCTTATTCAAAAGCTAAAGCAAAAAGCGCTCCTCGGTGTTTCCCTAGCATGATTAAGACAGTTGAGATTACTTGAATCTGAACTGTAGTTTTTCCAAACATTATTTCGTTATTTGTGAAATTGTGATGTATATGAGCGGATAAGGTGCTATATTTTCCCCGGCTATTTGAAAATGTCTCCCCTTTATACAACATGTTAGGTTATTTGAACCAAATTTGATGTGGAATAGCACATATCATCTTGTGGCATCCAAGATGATCACTGTTCCAGAGCACCCGGCCTCACTAGGTGGAAAACCTAACTTTTGTAAGTTTCAAAGTATTTACTTGGCTTCTGGAATTTTATTTGGACATGGGTTAGTATGATTGCTTTTATTAATGTCAAAGTGTGTTATTTAGTTTATTTCAACTGAGCTTTTTACTTATGAACTCTGATGAGAGTGACATTAGTCGTTGTAGGCGTGGTTAATGACTTGTGGGCGTGTCTTTTCACAGAAATCACTGGTCCCTTACACCATGTAAAATAGTTATACAGTCAATACCGATTTCAATATTGTCTTCAAATAAATGATAATAATTACGTTATTATTAATTTAAATGATTTTTTGATGATTTGTACCGGCAAGAAAAATTCGAGAATAGATTTGATGGTGTGTTTTTTCATTGAAGTAAGCGACCCATAACATGGCGACAGAAAAACAAGCGAGAAAGAAATGGTGATTGACAATATTGCCTCGGCCGTTTTCAGTTTTCTTTGAAGCACCAGGGTCAACCATGGCTTCTATTTTGAAAAACCAGATACTGAAACATTTATCTAAGTAAGTTAAACATGTCTTAATAGCTATTTATACTGTTATTGATGATATCATTTGTGTGGGTTATTAGCATAAATTCTGAAAACGAAACTTCAAGCGCAAGTGCTTATTTTCTTTTCAAATTCTGACATTCTATGACTTTAGAAAACCAAATGTTAAATTACTGCATTTCATAATACCAAATATTTAAAAAAATAAAAATAAAAAAAAAACACAGATGAACAGATTATAGTTATTTATACGTTATTTTGTGACCTGTTCTATAAAGTGACCTTTTCATAGAAAATAAAATAAATTTGAATAAAGATTGATATTTTTTCACTTACTTGTACCTAGTTGTAGCAGGAAATCTGTATGTACTTCCATGTTAGTGTAGAATATTTCTGTTGGAGATTTTACATGTTGAAAAATTGGGCAACATCAAAATTTTCGCCATGTAGTCCCTGTAGCACCAACATTTTCCTTACTACTGAAATACTTTCTGACAATAGGGTTCGCCACTGTACCACGTGATACCTTCTAACGTGTCTATGAAAGGCTTGTTTCCAATGGACATAGAATCGCACAATATGACACTTTCCCGTAAAAACGACATTATTCCGGGAATTTGTAACGTTTACGTTTTCCAAAATGTTCCGAACAAACGTTCAGAGGTATTGATCACGTGGTACAGTGGCGAACCCCATTGTGAATGTGCATGCAGATTTTCGGTTCAACTATGCTCAAGTGAGTGAACAATGCCAACCATTTTTCAATTTTATTGGATTTTCTATGGAAATTAAGCATACTTCACTATCACAAACACACTGATAGTTGTGTGATTCTGATAGTAGTGCCAGTTATGTACATAAAGTACAAAAAAATTGTCATCATATAATTTAAACAATATCTCACTGGACCATACTTGAAATTTTGTACCATGCGTTGAACCCATTCCATGTATAAACTGGATCCTTGATTCCGGGTCCAAATGCCACCAATATCCTCTTAGCAGACTCTGCTCTCTGGTATTTTTTCGCTAATGTAAATTTACTCACTTGTACTTTAGTTATTCAAGATGATGGAATTCAAGGATCAGTGTTGTGCCGGATTTGTACTTGTTACTGTCAGAGAAGTTCTTCCTGTTTCAACGATATACTCTGCTACTTGTGCTCGGATGATATCCTTCCAGTTTTTTATCTTCTTGCAGGGTCTTCTTCTTGCAGTAGATTGGTGGCTTGGATTATATATCTCTTAACTATGACTGACGTTATGCTGTCAGAGTATTCCTAAGCCTGTCATACAGCTGGTAGTGTAGCAGAAAGTGTTTTGTAGTTTCTGGTTCTCCACAGGCACATCTGTTGTTGGGAATAAGTTTGATAGTATGTTTGTAGTTGTTTGAGAAGGGAATAACCAGATTGTAGTTGTAGTACTGCAGTAAATGAGGGTTTTGTTGGGAAATCTAATAATCTGCAGAATTTAACTTTTGGAGAGTATAGAGGATAGTTTCTGCCTCTGTCTGATAAATCCCATCTAGACTGCCACCTGTGGATTTGGCCCTCGTGACTAGCCATCTTTATCTGTTGGAGTGTGGATATTACTGACTTCATTGGAAGGTTGTCTGCCTCCTTAGCACTTTCTTTCCCTAGTATGTCTGCCATTTCATTGCCTCTGATGTTACTGTACATGTAGAATGCTAAGTGAGCAATTTGCCCTGGTGATATATCTTCAGTCGTTTCACCTCCATGACCAAGATAGTTTGCCCCAAAAATTGTCAGACTATTTGAACGAATCCAGGTCATTTCGCTCTCAATCTTTTTTGCACTTTGAGTTTTTTCACCCTGATGCCAGTGTTTCCTAGGTCAATTCATTTTCATTCTAGTTCTTCTTGAGTTCATTGGCCCCTATTTTATATGGTTGAGTATTAATTACCATAGAATATATTGAAATTCTAAATGAAGTGTTGTTATTGATCTGTTAAATAAAGCTACATTATTTTCATTTTACAAATGTTGCAAGTAATGGCATGTTGTTTCGGCCTTCTCTATTACACAAAATACACAAGAAAATTCCAGTCATTATAGATCAATATACATGTACATTGAAAATTAGAAAATTCAAGCAGTTTGTCGAATGTTTGCAGATATTAACCAATATTTGGTATGTGAGTCCACCATCATGAGTTGTAGATCAAGTTTGAGTTTCGCTCAGGTTCAGTGATTTCTTATGAAATTAGGGGCTGTTGACTTAGAACATTCCTTTAAAATAACAGTTTTCTGGACTATTTTAAGCAATATTGAACTAATATTATTTGTTATGTAAGTATACCATCTTCAGTTACAGATCAAATGTGAGTTTTGTTCCAGGCCGCCAAAACTCGTTTCATATATTCTTGCAGATTTGTATGCGATTCATACCTTGCATCATATAGAATATGAAATTGCAACTCTACTTGTGCACCCTAGTTTTTGAAATTTCCCTTACATCTAACATGAATGTCCATTGTAACAGGATGGAGAAAAAATGCAGGATCAGATGGTGGATTGAACATATGGCTTCCCACACTATATTATTATTGCTCTATGTATTGCTCTACTAACTGAGCTACCCGGACTGCTACATTCCTTCCCTGTTAGCCAAGATAAAACTAACATTTGACATCTTTTAAATTTACAAGAAAGCGCCAATATTGACAACTGTCATTACATCATCAATGTTGTCATCATTGATAAAACAATATATAGGTTGCAAAGATTCATTCAGTATTTTATGTGACAGGAGATTGTTGGGGAGTAGTTATGATATATTTTAAATGCAGATTTTCATTGACATGGATGTAGGTGTTGATCTGTAAAATATAATTACTTATAATGTTTAGGCAAGTGGCAATTAACTCGACTATATATTTGGTGATGTGGGCAGGCAGGATAGTTTCTGGACCTTTTTATCAAACAGACTAATATTTGGTATGTGAGTCTACATCATGAGCTAGCTAGCTTAACAGATCAAGGTTGAGTTTCCTTCCAGTTCAGTGATTTTTTATGTAATTATGGGCAGTTGGCTTACATGTAGTAAATTCTTTTAAAAAAGCAGTTTTCCAGATTTTTTTCTAAACGCTTGCAAACATTGAACCAATGTTTGGTATATGAGTCTACCATCATGAGTTGCAGATCAAGTGAGCTTCATTCTGGTTCAGTGATTCTTGGAAAAATTATAGACTGTTGACTTAGAAAATTGCTTTATAATAATTTGATTTAGTAGAATATTTTGTTCACTTAATGTTTGAATTGGATGTTTCCTTACACTGTGATTAGAGTTTGTATCTGAAGTGAAATCAGCAGCCAAGACCATGATTTTCATCACATAGATGAGGTTATTAACTCTAATCAGTTGGCTTTTAAATATTGATTGTTTCTACACTTTTTTTACCATGGAAATGTGCCATTATGTGACAGGTGTATACCCGTATATTGAATTTTTTAACTAATCCCATAGTTTTCTATTTAAAAATGGTCTTTGCTTAAAAATACAGCATCTCACTGCCTGCATTTGAATTCTGTTCCGACAGATTCTAGAATGAGAAAGTTTGTCAGTACGCTGGCAGAAGGTCTTTTCCACCATCCCAGAACCGGACCTCTCAATAAAATAATGTTGACTGGGGCATAAAACACCATTACTCCATTCCACCATCCCAGAACCGGACCTCTCAATATAAGTAAAATAATGTTGACTGGGGCATAAAACACCATTACTCCACTCCACCATCCTAGAACTGAATCTCTCAATATAAGTAAAATAATGTTGACTGGGGCATAAAACACCATTACTCCATTCCATAGTTTCCTTTTTAAACAAATCCACATAGCATCAGTATGGTGGTCAGTTGGTACAATGTTGCATCATAGTCAACCTGTGATAAGGTATTTTAATATAACTTATCCTGATCATAAGCATAATATGTGTGAATATAACCCAAAATACTTACTCATGCATATATAAAATGATTGTAGATTTTTTTCTTTGTTAAATCACTGAAATGTTTCTTATGAAGAATGACTGAGAAATCATTTACACCTGATCAAGCATCAATCATTGAATCAATACTTGTAATATAACTTGTCTGAGTGTTTCTTTTTGATGTTAAAACTGTAGAAGAATTATGTGATAATTTACCAGCTTTATCAACAAGCTGTGTGGTAACTTTTGGCGTATTAATTACTAAACAGGCCATTGTTATTCTTATGTTCTGAAGCATTTTACATATAAGTTACATATAAGGTCATCCTGTTTCATACTGAGATTACTGGTACATGTCTACTTGGTAACTCAGTATAAACACAAACAAAAGGGATTTTTTATAATGGCTATATATCTGTAATATTTTCACAAATCACAATCCCAAAGCAAGGCAAAAACTGTGATAACTGACAAATTAAGTTAAATATGTAGATTTCCATTAGGGAAGTGAGACCAGGTTTTTGGAAGTGTAAAAACCTTCATTCTAGCATTGTTAGGTAGCTACACAGACACATATGAAATCAAATAGTTGCAAAGGTTTATCATTAAATGCATTTTGTTTTCATGTATAGCTCTTAGGATAGGGAGTTTGACATATAGAATTTTAGTAGGAGTTTTAGCTTGTGGTGTCCATTCTAAAAGAAGCCATGAGCCAATTGATCCCTTATTTTGCCAGACGACCACATTGTTAAGGCCTTAGCGGGCCATATTTTACGTTACATGAATGCAAATATTAATGTTGTTGTGTTTTAGAGGAACAATGTGAAAATGCCCCTTCTGAAAATCCTACAATGAAGTTCAATGAACACTTTAGCTTGGTGTGCAGAATTTTATACCATCTAAATGTCAAACTTTCTGGTTTCAGTATACATACCCAGTAAGCTAAATAAATACTGGTAATTACAACATAACTTTTATTAACAGTAGTAAAATGAAAAGACTTAATTGTTGTTAGAAAAAACCTCCTTGTCTCATACATGCCATAAGAGACCATGTACAATATACATGTCACAGTAAAATATTGTGTAATGACAATCCTTTCAAGAAAATCCACAAAATTGCCTATGTTTTATATGGCCTTATTTTGCTTTCAGAAACTCTGTCAAGATAATGGCAACTTCCGTACACAAACAGATTTGTGAAATTTAACATACATGTAATTAATCCCCAGACATTTCAATGGAGTGGAGTAATGAATTAACTCAGTTTTACATCCCAGTACAGATTCTTTCACTTATTAAGACTAATAAGAGCCAATTGGTTCTAGGATGGTGGAGAAAACCAGAGTACCTGGAGTGGAGAAAACCAGCAACCTTCAGCAAATGAACTGACAAACTTTCTCATACTAAGATCTGTCTCAAGTGATTCAAACCTAGATTGTGTGAGGCACTGTGATCCTAAGTACTCACTTAGACTGCTTGGCCACCGAGCCCCCATCAGCCATTTTGCTTGGCCACCGAGCCCCCATCAGCCATTTGAGAAAGTAAAGATATATTTTTCTGCTTGGCCACCGAGCCCCCATCAGCCATTTGAGAAAGTAAAGATATATTTTTTCTGCTTGGCCACCGAGCCCCCATCAGCCATTTGAGAAAGTAAAGATATATTTTTTCTGCTTGGCCACCGAGCCCCCATCAGCTATTTGAGAAAGTAAAGATATATTTTTTCTGCTTGGCCACCGAGCCCCCATCAGCCATTTGAGAAAGTAAAGATATATTTTTTCTGCTTGGCCACCGAGCCGCCATCAGCCATTTGAGAAAGTAAAGATATATATTTTTTCTGCTTGGCCACCGAGCCCCCATCAGCCATTTGAAAATGTAAAGATATATTTTCTGCTTGGCCACCGAGCCCCAATCAGCCATTTGAGAAAGTAAAGATATATATATTTTCTTTTGTAGGTTCACCAAAAACTTATCCCAGGATAAGATAAACTTAAGTACATTTAAAGGAGAAGGTGAACTTACAAACCTGGAACTAGATGAACAGATTTTGATGGAATTATTAGACTTCCAACATGGATGAGACTAAAGACAGCAACTTGTAGTAAAGTAACAATTAAGGTTGGTAGTATTAAGACATATTTGCCCTTTGTTAAAAAGTGACATCACTATCAAATGATGTCATATCATACAGTGTTTGCACATCCAAACACTTCTGATTTTGTGGATAAATCTTGCAAGAAATTGACATGTAAATGTCAGTGGATTGTTATTTTTTCAGGATACATGAAAAAAATTTTCTATATGTGAACCACCGGATCTGGATCAGTAGAAACCCTGTTTATGATGTATTCAGTATGTGACATGCTGGTAGACCCCATTCCAATAGTTGTCTCCCCTTGTAATCATTGAGGGTGTTCAGTTGTAGCTATCTATTATGTCAGATACCAGGGATGGACATTAACAGGGGCCCAGTAACCGATGCCCCCAGAAATTTGTCTGGGCCCCCAAAGATTTTTAGATTTTTGCTATCAAGTTGCTATTCAAAAGTTAACTGGGCCTCTGACTCAAAATAGTGAAGCTTCATTCCTGGATACTGTATAATAGAATATAGACAAATATATCAACAAAGATTTCTAATAATGTCTCTCATAAAAGTGTTCTAAAGCACCAGCTAGGAATCACAGTTGCTTACGGTACCTAGGTATAAATGCCACAGTCTGACACTCTTAGTCTACCCTATCTATAGCTATTGTGAAAAATCCTTCAGTATGCTGTCCAATAATCTGTTTTCTCCAAAATTACATTAATAAGGCTTCTCTCAGTCCTTCCAGGACTGACCTCCACAATACAATGTATAAGTGAAATCATTCTGATTTGGTGGTAAAACGCAATCTCAACCCAACAGCCTTATCTAAAAGACATATATTATAAGTAGGAATCTAAAAACATCAACAAATTCAACACCATGTGTGTATTACACTGGGAGATGGTCACATGTTGTAACTGTTGTGTTGTTGCACATCATTAGTCTTGGTAACATGTGTTATTGCAGGCAGGTAACATGATGGAAAATATATTAAAATTACATAATTATACTTTATTATAATTTATTTCTGTGTGATAATTAATTAACTTTGGATGCAAAATGGAATATATGTTAAAATTGCATAATTATATTTTATAAGAATTTATTTGTGTGTGGTAATTGATTAATTTAGATGGAAAATTGAAAATTATATCATTACAAAATGTATAAAGTAGTAGTATCCTAATCTGACTTCTGTTCATCAATACAAAATAAATTTGGATGTTGAAATTCAAGAGGAATTCATTCAAAGCAAAATAATTAATTTCTGATTAGCATTATTTGTTTATTAATTTTAGCTGAAAATAATTATTTTTATAAATATGAAAAGTCTCGGGCTTCTCATATTATTAAGAATGGATAAAAAGAAGACAAGATATTAGTCAGGACAGGCATCTGCATGAAAGACATTTTAATCGCTTTTAAAGATTAGGAGTATATCAAACACAAAATTTAAATTGTGTAGATTTAAAAAAAAACCCCTGGTACAATGTATTTCTAACTAGTTTATAGTCATTCTATTTACACACTTTGCCTTCATTTAGCAAAAATTCAAACTTCACTAGCAACATTAGCAATTGTTAAGGATGGTGTTTGACCGATTTAAATAACTGGACCAAAATCAAAAATAGGGTGCTCGATTTAAGTAGTGAAATTTGGTAAAGGTAAAATAAAATTGTGTTCAAACTATGAAGCCATTGGAACTATTAATGCATTTACTGCACTTTAAGTTTTATCAGTGTTAGAAAACAGTACAACATACAATACAGACCTGTCGAAAGTTTAACACTGCGCTAACACAAAGGCGTCAAATTTCAGCTTCTAGTGACCAATAAAATGACAGCTATTTACAGAAAAAGTTTCCAAGAGTGAAATAGCAACTGCCAGAATACTGTGGACATGTAGCTAGCAAGGAGCGAGATAAGCTGCCTAAAGGACTACGTATGATAAGGGGGTCAAAATGGCCCACTTCATAGAATCTTTATTTTTAGCATATTATTACATCAAGGTCTACTCTAAATGAAAATGGTAATATTTTACCTGTCCAACTGACCTTGACCTCTAGCCTAGGGGTCAAAGGTCAACATATTTCTAGTCTTTATACCATTACCAAGCTTGAAAATACACATGTTATTTAAAAGTTATGGTCTTAGTGACATTTGTTTGGTTGTAAACCAAAGCAAATTTAATTGTTTTATTAGTCACTTGTGTTTTTATACACATTTTGGCCTGTTTTGAGAAATTGTAGTATACTAATTTGCATAAAATGATTTTTGTTACATGTTTTCTTGATATAAAAGACATTGACGGTCATTGAACTGCAAAATATGATGTGTAATTGCATCGAGCGGTAACAAAATAAAGTCACCATTGAAAAATGAAAACACACTGAGAACTTTGACAAAATCTGGATCACAAAATCTGGATTTGGTAACAAACAAGGGGAGATAATTAATCAAGAATTTTGTTAGATTTCATAAAATACTCTTTCTGTGACATGTAGTGTGCCATTTTATTTAAAAAAGTCATAAAGTTTTCTCAGAATATGGCTTATATATGATTTCTATATAGAATATTGCAAAAATAAATATTCAGAACACATTAATGTACAATGCTGTTGTTTTATCAGCACCACAACAGACTAGAATTATACGCGGCTAAAAATCTGGTTTTTAATCCTTATTTTGCCATTATTCAATTTAAAATAATTAATAAAAGGTAGTAAACTTGTGAGGGAAACATTGTTATAACATAATATGACGCACAATACCTTTTAGGGTTCCAATTGTGCATACAATTTGTGGAAAAACATCTAATTTTCTATATCTTTTCAAAAATTAGATATGGGTTCAAGCTTTAACCAACATAATTTAAGCCCAAATCAAAAGGATATGTGTATGAAAATTTTTGTGCAAAAATTCACAGTGGTTAATGCATGAACCGGGGTCGAACTTTCCAATTTAAAACAACCAACTTGTAAATTTCACAAAGGGAGATAATTCTGTCAGATGGTACATATTAGATCACATACCTACAGTAAAAGTTAATTTAATTATACTGTTACAAATATTAACATTATTTTACTTATTTCTGTCTTTTAAATGTGTGTACTGATAAAATAATTGTGCACTTTTAAGTTGAAATTGACAGCATGTCAATTTCATTTTGACACTTCCTCTGCAGGTGTTCATATTCATGTATTGATTTTTATAGAATTGTGAAAATCAAGCTAAACAACATTCATCCCCCCAAATCTTTATGCATCCTGACATACATTTCACTAGCATTTAGAATAATCCAAAAATATCAGTATCTGTCCTCACTTTCAACCTATTAACAGGTATAGGTGCTGTGTTTGTTAAAAAAGATGTCTAAAATCTAAAACAAGAAGATTTAGTACAAATAACATGGCATTCTGCAGGTTCCTTCAGCAAAATATTGACAAACAATTTACTAGGAATGACTTTATCTCTAACTGATGCAGAATTTAATTTTATTATGAAAAAGAACAAACAAATTCAATCAAGAGGCAGATGAGAGTAACGACAAAACATCATTTCCTAAAGGTAGCCAAATAACATAAGGCTTCCCATATCTGCAGATTTGGGGAGTAATACAAACTGTATATTTTGCAACAGAAAGTCTAGAAAATTGGTTTCTGTTTCAAGTGAAAAAACAAATCTGGTTAAATGTTACAAAGGTAGTAACATGATTTCTTGAATGGTATGGTGTTCTGTTACACTGAAGAGTTATCCCCCTTTCCGTAATTATCATTAGTTCAAAGTCTTCTCATTAAATGGTGTAAATTTTATTCATATAATTTATCTATATTATCAATTTCACATTTCTAACTCAAATTCCAATAAGAGTGTCATATTTACTAAACAACTAAAATATTATGTAGTCATGTAACATTTTTTCACTCTTCATTTTAAAAATCCAGAAAAAAGACAGTTGAGATCAATAATTTCGGCAAGACATTCTATTTTTATGCACATGCTTTATTTAACTGAAAAATAATGTTAAATCACAAATCTCTGCAAAAATTAATTAAAATGCATAAATACACAGAAAACAACAGAAATAGTTGGTTGACCCTATGACCTTGACCCCATTCAAGTCATTATAGAGGTCAGCAGGTAAATGACCTCTATTTTTCAAATATGTCATATGTCATGTATTAATATACAAAAATTGTATTTCTGCTACAAGGGCCATTTTGACCCCCTATCATACGTAGTCCTTAGTAAGCTTAGTGTTAAACTTTGGACAGGTCTGTACTGTATAAACAAAAGTACATGAAACTGACTTGTCCCGGATTTATAGTAACAATACATACAACCTGTGTAAGCCAGATTTACCTGTTGAATCCAGTCAATAAACACAGTACTATTATGTGACAGATGGGATAGAATTAATTTATGTGTCAGATTTTTTTAAATAAAAAATACATGATACATTGAATATAGCTAGAGGTGTAAGCACTATTGTTGAATCACTTGATATAAAAATGATCTATTCCATTATTTTAATTTAGAAAAAAAAATCTGATATGAAAATAAATAAATTTTGTATCATATGATATAAATTACATGTAGGTACATTAATTATGTGGTAACTATTGAACACTAAAGTACATACAGTCTATGTCAGGAATAAAATATAAAGTGTTTAAGAATCCTTACATGGCTGTGTTTTCCATTCCTGGTAGCCAAAATTACTATGTGCCACCAATTTTTGAGAAACCTTTCAAAAAGTAACATATTTTTGCACATTTTTGGAAAAAATACTTTAAAGAGTACTATATCTTCACAAATTTGGAAATTTGGCTACTAATAATTCCAAGTTTATTGAAAGCCAGATAGAATAAACTATAATGTGTTTTGGAAGTGAAAAAAAAATGCATAAACATGTATGTACCAGGAATTATGGGGGGGGGGGGGGCAGTCCAATGATTTATAACTGTCAGGGAAAAAGATTGATCTAGTTGTTGGCCGGGTTGCACAGAGTGCAAATCCCGTTTATAGTATGTTATAGTATGGTGAATGTCGGGTGGGTGGGCGGACAGGGAAAATAGGGTAACTTACTTTGTGAACTCAACTCCTCCCACAGTTTTCAACCAAAAGCCTTGAAACTTGCAGAATGTTTCTATATATATTGAAGATGTGCATTTGACTTTATGGAAATTTTCAAGATTTTTTTCCCATTTTTTCAGACTTTGAAACTTAGTATGGTGAATGTCCAGCGGGCGGACGGGGAAAATAGGGTACCTACTTTGTGAACTCAACTCCTCCTACATTTTTTAATCAAAAACCTTGAAACTTTACAGAATAATTCTATATATATTGAAGATGTGCAGCTGACTTTATTGAAATATTTCAAGATTTTTTCCCATTTTTCCAGACTTTGAAACTTAGTAACTTTTTAGCAAGTTTTTGAACGGGGGCACCTACTTTGTGAACTCAACTTTTCCTACATTTTTCAATCAAAAACCTTGAAACTTTACAGAATGTTTCTATACATATTGAAGATGTGCACCTCACTTTATGGAATTATTTCAAGATTTTTTTCCCATTTTTCCAGACTTTGAAACTTAGTTACTTTGTACTGTATATATCAAAAGATTATCAAAGAAATGGCTAACCAGTCCATTGAGTCTTTTACCCATTTTGTCAGTGTTTCTGTCTCGGTTGACAATGAAATTTCTTGGTGTGACTGAGATATAAATTATTTTGGTGTAATGTTATTTGGACTGGAACCCGGGAACTTCCAAAAACTAGTGTGATGCTATACCAACTGAGCTACCCTGCCAGGCTATCCAGTCTGATCTACCACATTCCTCCTTTCCTTGTTTCTGATTCGGATTCCTTGCACAAAAGCACCAGGTTTCATCCACCCTGAGACCAAACTGTAAATCAGCCACTTCCTAGGGTAGGACAAGTCCCCAAATGTAACAGGAAAGGGGAAAATGTAATGGCCAAACCCACACTTGAAGAACCAGGGAGGATATTCTACCAACTGAGTTACTGGGTACCCTGGTTTCCTATCAAGCCCAGTTTACAACAATTACACAATAAATGAATGCATCAATGAGTGGTACATATATATGATGCACAGTTTATTGATTTTCATTTCCAAAACTCTGAATAACTAGTGTTGTGGAATAAATGAATACACAAAAAGTAGTATCCTAATTTATTTAGTATTAATATTTCACATTAACTTGATGATGGAGCATGTGACATGTGGTGGTTACAAATTACATGTTTTTGAGCGGCAGACTCATATCAGTACACAAATTATATAAACTTATGTATTGTAGGAAAGGAAACTAGGTACTAGGTTTGGCTAGTATTATTTTAAGTTGATAAATTATAGTATTTGATAGAGAATTTTTTTTCTCACAAATTTGGTAAAATATGTTACCTTTGAAAGAATTTCTCAGGAACTATTGTCCGAGTCACTGTATTTACACTTTATTTCCATAGAAAATCCAATAAACTTGAATAATGTTTGATATTGTTCACATACTTGTGCTTAGTAGTAACAGAAAATTTGTATTGGGTTTGGCGATTGTCGTAAATTATTTCTATAGAAAAAAAAATGTTGGCACTATGGGGATTTTACATGGTGAAAGTGGCAATGTTTACACCGAAAATGACGTCCTTGGTGACTTTTTACTTTATATGTGCAACAGGATCCATCAGTTGCCTGGTTTTTCAACATGTTAAATCCCATAGCCCAATGTTTTTATCTGTGCAGAAAATATTTTATGCTTATCACAGATGCACATACCGGTACAGATTTCACGTTAAAACTAGGTACAAGTAAATGAAAAATATCAAACATTTGAATTTCTATTGAAATAAAGCGTGATACACTGTCACAAACAGTGAGTTGAATAGTATTAGGCTAACAGGAATGTACCGTTCCTCAGAAGTAAACATCCTTAATAAAGCTAATACAAACAAATGATTTCATCCTTAAAAAAATAAGATCTCAATGATATAAAGCAGGATTCATCTTCTCAATAAAAAACATCTTTAATATCTTGACTGGGACTGGAATGTAATTCTGCCTTCATAATTTGTGATACTATAAAGCATGCATACAACATACTGCTAAATCATACAGTTTAATTTTAGTATCCCTAAAATCTATAGGAGAACACACAATGTAATACATAATAATCTCCTACATGCACAATGTTCACATTAGAAAGGGGCCATTTTCTGCTTATTTTTCCAAGTTATCCCAATGATAAGGCCTAACATCACACAAATGCAAAAATATTGATGTTATGGTGTTTTAAAGGAATTTTTTTTAAAAAGGCTTCTTCTGAAAAATCCTAGATTGAACACAGAATTAGTTAAATCTATCTTCTACATGTTCATCTATTTAACACAAGACTTAGTGTATTTACTGTGTTGCTGTCGTATAATTAGATTAATTATTGACACTATATAATTAAAGACTCAATCAGCTAGTATCTTGAGTATAGTATGTTATAAATGCTATCTATCTGTCTTGGTATAGACAAACATCATTGACCTGTCTGATTGACCTGTAATTTAAATACTTATTAAGGACCAGTTCATTTATGTATAGGGATCACATGTATTTATTACTTCTACATCATGGGAAACATGGGTTAAATGTGAATCCCAACATTACCCATGTAATGTGTATATCAGCATATATGCATCTTAATGAAAGGTCAAACAGACAGGTCAATGTTGTTTGCCTATATACTCTTCAACCTGTTATATTGATCTGTTCCTATAGTAATGAAATTACTCTACTGTGTGACAGATTGTTTTTTGATAAGTTATAAGAGATTTTTCACTTTACCAGGTTTTGAAGCTAACCAAGGAAAAAGAAATTTTTCAATTTATTGGGCATTTAAGCTCACCTGGTGAAAAGATATATTTCACTTTACCCAATATTGAAGCTTACCAGGGAAAAAGAAATATTTCACTTTACCAGGTTTTGAAGCTAATCAAGGAAAAGAGATTTTTCAATTTATTGGGCTTTGAAGCTCACCCTGGTAAAGAATTATTTTACTTTACCCAATATCGTAGCTCACTTAGGAAAATATGTATACTCAACTTTAATTTTACTACTCAGATTGTAATTAGTTAGAGTCTGTCCTGAGCCTTATTGGTAATAATATACATACAAATATTTACACTAGACAGCCATTTCAGAATACAATTCTGCTTACAAATACAATTACAGTGCTTGGACCAAAGTTATGAAAACAAAATTATTTTTAAGTTAGAGACTGTCTTTAGCCTAAGGTTAATTATACATGTTATTATCCCTTCTTTGTTGTATTAGGTAACTATTAGTACAGGACTCTGGTTGGTGGGAGGTTGATATGGGGCCCTGTGTGATTGGGTTGGTGGTGGTTTGGGGGAGGTTGATATGGGGCCCTGTGTGATTAGGTTGGTGGTGGTTTGGGGGAGGTTGATATGGGGCCTTGTGTGATTAGGTTGGTGGTGGTTTGGGGGAGGTTGATATGGGGCCCTGTGTGATTAGGTTGGTGGTGGTTTGAGGAAGGTTGATATGGGGCCTTGTGTGATTGGATTGGTGGTGGTTTGGGGAGGTTGATATGGGGCGCTGTGTGATTGGGTTGGTGGTGTTTTGGGGGAGGTTGATATGGGGCCCTGTGTGATTGGGTTGGTGGTGGTTTGGGGGAGGTTGATATGGGGCCCTGTGTGATTGGGTTGGTGGTGGTTTGGGAGAGGTTGATATGGGGCCCTGTGTGATTAGGTTGGTGGTGGTTTTGCCAGTATATATAAGTGTAGGGCTTTGTTTGGTTAGGATACAGTGTTTTCCTCATACTCATTCATTAGGGTCTATACGTTTCTTCATGTGATCTGCTTGAATTTTGAATTTCTAGATACAAGAAACAATAGACATGGTTAGAAACTTACTGCTTCAAATGATGTTACTCAACAATTTATCATTGGGGTAACCAAAAAACATTGTCTATTCTCAAATGTTATGTTAAATTGCAGGACTTTCATATAGGTATCTGGGTACCAAATCAAAGATTTCATACAAGACATATAGACCATTATAAAGGGGATGGACTTGAGTAATGTTCACTTAACCCTCTTGCTGCCACATAGACATGTATGTCCTCTACCAATAGCCTGCCACATGGACATATGTGTCTTCTATGGACAGCCTGCAACAGGGACACATATGTCTGAATAAATGGAACTGACAACACTTGGTTACATGACTAAGATATACTCTCATGTTTTGGTAAAATAACAAAAAATACAAATGTTGACTATTGAGATTAAAAACTACCATTACCTAATGATGTCATATAATTGCAAGAGGTATATGGCATTGACGTTGTGTTAGTGTTGTGATTCTCAATTGGCACTGACAATACTGCATTGAAACTTAATTTTACACTTTCAACGATTTTGAAATTCAATTTGGCAGCAAGGGGGTTAAATCTTACACAGTATCATACCACTTTGCCTATCCTTGAATCACGAGTCTTGGGTATTCCACTGGGGGTACACATCTCTCGGGTATTGCTTACACTTTTGATTATGGTCATGGATTGACTTTATTGAATTTCATATTTTTTCATTTTCAGATTCAGTGGACAAAATTGAAATCCCAGCCTATTATTTTAGTAAGTTATTTACTGGTGTTTATGATTTAACAAAGAGTACTTTTCTGTATAATATGAAGCTAAGGTTATTTAGGCAAAACTGTTAAAAATAATTTAACTTTAAAAAAATACTACCGGGAAGTTGAAATGACTTACGGGTAATTGGTTTATAATTCATTCTGTTCAGCTGCTGTCGTTATTTATTTTAGCAGATGAGTTTTAATGTGAATTGTTTTTCTTTCTGTTAAACAAAAAAAAGAAAAAAAAAAACCATGTTATAAAGTTATAAAACATGGCCTTTTCATTTTATTGCCAATGGCATCAGTTATATTTTATGATACATCAATTTCAATTTACAGTGATCACATGACTGTATTGTAATTCAATTTTCATTTAAAAAATCATTTTAATGGGTGTTGACTCCATTTAAGGAACAGCTGTTTACAACTTTACAATTTCTTGCTCAGAATATATAATTCAACCATTGTTAATTAATATATATATATTTTTAAAATAAGTTAATTGAAATTGCCAACAGCTACCCATGTGAAAAGGTAATATTTTCACTTATTTTATTTTATTTTAGTTTTTAGATGAAGTTGTTCTTGAGATTGAAACATGTGACGAACCTAGACCTCCAAATAATCCAGCCCATATGGCCAGTTACAGGTATGACATATGCCCATATGGCCAGTTACAGGTATGACATATGCCCATATGGCCAGTTACAGGTATGACATATGCCCATATGGCCAGTTACAGGTATGACATATGCCCATATGGCCAGTTACAGGTATGACATATGCCCATATGGCCAGTTACAGGTATGACATATGGTTACCATAAATTGAGACTTTTTTCTGTTCACTCTTTGCTATTTTAAGGATAAAAAAAATATTGGTCCCCAAAGACAAGCCAAAATATTTTGGTCCCCAAAGACAAGCCAAAAACTATTGGTCCCCAAAGACAAGCCAAAAACTATTGGTCCCCAAAGACAAGCCAAAAACTATTGGTCCCCAAAGACAAGCTGTAAACCTATGACAGTGCTGGTTTCTATTGTGTATTGCTATGTAAAAGACTATTAACATTGCTTGTTTCTATGGAGGACTGTAAACTACTTCTTACAATGCTTCTGAAAGAGATAATAAAAACTTGGAGCATTTAAACTCATAATACAATTCAAATTGCCTTAAAGGCCACCTCTATATAAGAGCCACCTGCTTATAAAGTCAGTAGAATTGTATCCCAATTGTTCTTTATTCATATTTTTTTTAACCTGTATATAAAGACAATCTGCCCATAAAGGCCACTTTTACTGGTTCCCATAGGTGGGCTTTTTAGACAGGTTTGACTTGCACATTTATCATTGTATTTCTGTTATATTGCCTGTTTTGAAATTACTCAGATTTTAAATCTATTGTACTTCTTTCAGGTCAGGAGGAAAGTACGGATTTGTGGATCGTGTAATAGATGGTATATTTGTTCATATCAACTCTGTGTCTGTTAAATTTATATCTAGAAAATTCCATGCTTCTTTACAGGTACTTATAATAATTGTATCATAATTGATTGTTAACTTTACAAATCTCATCAGTTTACTCAACTCCTTTTTGGAAGTTCTAAAAGTTTATAAAAGTCTTTCCTGAGACTGCATACACACAAAAAGGATTTTGGGACTGTCTGCGACAGACAGATTTAGAATGATAAGGGTTGTATCCATTACATATACCAATATTAATGTTCTTTAAAAACTAGATGTTCAGATGATGTTTATGTGAAAAATGCTATAATTATTTAGTTGCAACTTCTATGAATAAGAACACTTTTCATTAAGTTTTGTGATTTAATGATCTCACATCACCTTTCACTGCCTACATTTGAATCCTGATTAGGCAGAACCTTAAGTTTGAGAAAGTTTGCTTATTAATGGTCATTGGTTTTCTCCAGGTACTCCAGTTTACTCCATCATCTCACAAATGACAACCTCAATATAGCTGAACATGTTTTATTATGTTGTAAAACAGCATTATTCAACTCTACTCCTCTTTCTGAATTCTACATGTTTCACTATTGACATTCTATTCAAATTATTGTTATATTGAAGCTATCAAGAGTCCAAGTCCGAAGTATGACTCCAAACTGGCAGAAAGCAGAACATCTCCAGTCAACACGAATCAGAGACTCTGATAGAGGGGAGCTTCTTCTGTTTAAAGAGGTAGATTGGCAGACCACAAGGATAGAGGCAACTGCAGTAGAGGGCGAAAATGATGAACAGTTTGTTGGAACACCGCTCAGGTTTATCGCTAACCAATCAAAAATAAGAATTACCATGAAGAAAAGATTAAGTGGTAAATACTTACATTGTATTTATTTTAAGTAGTGTGTAAAAAGTAATAAACAGCTTATGGCATATCCCCTTGTAAGCATGTCAGCTTTTGCAATCGTTAAGATAACAGTTTTTGGTTGAAGGTTGTTTTTTTTAATTGATTAATAAGATATGGAAGACAACTGTGTGGACAAAGAATTAACCTGTATACCTTATGTAACCTGCCAATAATGGAATAAAGTAAAATATGTCATTTCTCAAAACAACAAAGCATTTTACTTATTCAACAAAGATTTATTACTGGTATTATTTGACAGATGTGCTATGGTGTGTGATAAATTTCTTTCCATTATCTGTTTATTACCGGAATATGACTGTATCTCTCTACAATGAAACATACAGAAGCAATTGTATTGCTTCCCTTGGAAGACAATTGTGGTCATAATCCTTGATGTGTATCAATTTTCCCGCATTATTACGTCATGTCCCACACAGGGGGTCACATGGTCATGTGAGATACGCCAATCTCACATGGCTAAAATCCTTTTTTCACACAAGCAGATATTGAAGAAATAGCGCCAAGTTACAAAATATTTATTAAAAGAAAGAATTGTAAATATAAGAAATGACATTTCTGCACATGGTATTTCAAGGGGTAATGCAAGATAGTGTGGCGCATGCCAAAATCAAAATGGAGGGCTTCTCTTAAATTTCTTAAAATGTTTTTATTTACAGATTGTTGTATCATATCAACACTAGTTATGTTGTTACTGGATGACCTACTATGGGTACTAACTACTACACAACTAAAGGCAGCTATACTTTATGCAGATTCCTTAAAAGAAATCATTAAAAAATCGAGGGAACAAAGCAAGAAGCAGGCAGCAGAAAAATTACAGGTAAAATAATTTTAAAGAGTCAACATAGAATTTATTTCTAAACAAAATGTTTACTTTTTAGCTCACCTGGCCTAAAGGCCATGTGAGCTTTTGCCATCACTCAGCGTTCGTCGTCCGTCAGTCCGTCAGTCTGTCAGTCAGTCCGTCTGTAAACTTTTCACATTTTGGCTATCTCCTCTGAAACCCCAGAACCAATTTTAACCAAACTTTACAGGAATGATGTATGGAAGGTCCTTCACTTAGATTGCCGAAATTTTTTTGATCCGCCAAAAAACATTGCTGCCAGCGCAAAAGATAGTTTAACATTGGACCCTATGGGAAAAATGCATTTTTGACTATTTTCTCAGAAATGACTGAAGCAAATTTAACCAAACTTTACAGGAATGGTGTAAGGAAGGTCCTTTACTTAGATTGCTAAAATTTTTCTGATCCGGCAAAAAACATGGCCGCCAGCGCAGAAGATAATTTAACATTGGACCCTATGGGAAAAGCATATATTTGCTATCTTCTTTGAAACCGCTGAGCCAATTTGAACCAAACTTTACAGGAATAATGTATGTAAGGTCATTTACTAAGATTGCCCAAATTTTTCTAATCCGCCAAAAAAAATGGCCGCCAGGGCCAAACAAAGTTTAACATTGGGCCCTATGGGAAAACGCACATTTTGGCTATCTCCTCTGAAACCACTGAAGCGAATTCAATTAAACTTTACAGGAATGATGTATGGAAGGTCTTTTGCAAAGATTGCTGAAATTTTTCTGATCCGCCTTAAAACATGGCTGCCAGCGGGGAACATAGTTTAACATTGGACCCTATGGGAAAAATACATTTTGGATATCTCCTCTGAAACTACTGAAGCAAACTTAACCAAACTTTAGAGGAATGATGTATTGGAGGTCCTTTACATAGATTGCCAAAATTTTTCTGATTGGCCAAAAAACATGGCTGCCAGCGCAAAAGATAGTTTAACATGGGACCCTATGGGAAAAACGCATTTTGGCTATCTCCTCAGAAATGACTGACGCGAATTTAACCAAACTTTACAGAAATGATGTATAGAAGGTTCTTTACTTAGATTGCCAAAATTTTTCTGATCCACCAAAAAACATGGCCGCCAGCGCAGAAGATAGTTTAACATTGGACCCTATGGGAAAAGCATATATATGCTATTTCCTCTGAAGCTTGGGAAGCAAATTAAACCAAACTTTACAGGAATGATGTATAGAAGGTCCTTTACATACATTGCCAAAATTTTCCTGATTGGCCAAAAAACATGGCTGCCAGCACAAAAAGATAGTTTAACATTGGACCCTATGGGAAAAACACATTTTTAGCTCACCTGGCCTAAAGGCCATGTGAGCTTTTGCCATCACTCGGCGTCCGTCGTCCGTCAGTCCGTCCGTCAGTCTGTCAGTCCGTCAGTCTGTCAGTCTGTCAGTCCGTCTGTAAACTTTTCACATTTTGGCTATCTCCTCTGAAACCCCTGAACCAATTTTAACCAAACTTTACAGGAATGATGTATGGAAGGTCCTTCACTTAGATTGCCGAAATTTTTTTGATCCGCCAAAAAACATTGCTGCCAGCGCAAAAGATAGTTTAACATTGGACCCTATGGGAAAAATGCATTTTTGACTATTTTCTCAGAAATGACTGAAGCAAATTTAACCAAACTTTACAGGAATGGTGTAAGGAAGGTCCTTTACTTAGATTGCTAAAATTTTTCTGATCCGGCAAAAAACATGGCCGCCAGCGCAGAAGATAATTTAACATTGGACCCTATGGGAAAAGCATATATTTGCTATCTTCTTTGAAACCGCTGAGCCAATTTGAACCAAACTTTACAGGAATAATGTATGTAAGGTCATTTACTAAGATTGCCCAAATTTTTCTAATCCGCCAAAAAAAATGGCCGCCAGGGCCAAACAAAGTTTAACATTGGGCCCTATGGGAAAACGCACATTTTGGCTATCTCCTCTGAAACCACTGAAGCGAATTCAATTAAACTTTACAGGAATGATGTATGGAAGGTCTTTTGCAAAGATTGCTGAAATTTTTCTGATCCGCCTTAAAACATGGCTGCCAGCGGGGAACATAGTTTAACATTGGACCCTATGGGAAAAATACATTTTGGATATCTCCTCTGAAACTACTGAAGCAAACTTAACCAAACTTTAGAGGAATGATGTATTGGAGGTCCTTTACATAGATTGCCAAAATTTTTCTGATTGGCCAAAAAACATGGCTGCCAGCGCAAAAGATAGTTTAACATGGGACCCTATGGGAAAAACGCATTTTGGCTATCTCCTCAGAAATGACTGACGTGAATTTAACCAAACTTTACAGAAATGATGTATAGAAGGTTCTTTACTTAGATTGCCAAAATTTTTCTGATCCACCAAAAAACATGGCCGCCAGCGCAGAAGATAGTTTAACATTGGACCCTATGGGAAAAGCATATATATGCTATTTCCTCTGAAGCTTGGGAAGCAAATTAAACCAAACTTTACAGGAATGATGTATAGAAGGTCCTTTACATACATTGCCAAAATTTTCCTGATTGGCCAAAAAACATGGCTGCCAGTGGAGAACATTGTTTCACATTGGACCCTATGGGAAAAGCATATATTTGCTATTTCTTTTGAAGCTACTAAAGCAAATTGAATCAAACTTTACAGGAACTGATGTATGGATGGTTCTTTACTTAGATTGTGGACATTTTTTTGATCCGCCAAAAAAGATGGCTGCCAGCACAGAACATAGTTTAACCCTATGGGAATAGCATATATTTGCTATCTCCTCTAAAGCTACTGAAGCAAATTAAACCAAACTTTATGGGAATGATGTATGGAAGGTCCTTTACTTAGATTGACAAATTCAAATTGCCCGTTTCATATACAATAAAGGCAAAACACTTTCAAAATCTCGGAAGCTGAAATTTCATTGGACAATAAATGTTACAACAATGGCTCATTCACATATGCCCCTAAACGGTGTTTCCTCAGATCTCCCACTCCACGCCTATATCAAAAATGGGGGAGCAAGTGAGAGATGTGATTTTAATCAGATTGAAAAAACTGTGAATGGTACATATAGTTCTACAGTGATTTCCTTAGCCATTCTGTCTGATATAAACAGTGCATTTTTTCATCACTGGAATACAAATTTGCTTTAAAAGCATTTTAGTCAGGTGAGCGATACAGGCTCAGCCACACTGAGCCTCTGGTTGACTATGTCCTCAGAAACGACTGAAGCAAATTGAACCAAACTTTACAGGAATGATGTATAGAAGGTCCTTTACATACATTTTTCTGATCCGCCAAAAAACAATAATTGGCTGCCAGCGGAGAACATAGTTTCACATTGGACCCTATGGGAAAAGCATATATTTGCTATTTCCTTTGAAGCTACTAAAGCAAATTGAACCAAACTTTATGGGAATGATGTATGGAAGGTCTTTTACTTAGATTGACAAATTCAAATTGTGCGTTTCATTTACAATAAAGGCATAACACTTTCAAAATCTCGGAAGCTGAAATTTCATTGGACAATAAATGTTACGACAATGGGTCATTCACATATGCCCTAAACGGTGTTTCCTCAGATCTCCCACTCCGCTCCTATATCAAAAATGGGGGAGCAAGTGAGAGATGTGATTTTAATCAGATTAAAAAATCTGTTAATGGTATACAGTCCAACCTGCCTTAAAGGCCACCTCTATATAAGAGCCACCTGCTTATAAAGGCCAGTAGAATTGTATCCCAGTTGCTCTTTATTTATATTATTTAAACCTGTATATAAAGGCCACCTGCCCATAAGGGCCAATTTTACTGGGTCCCTTGGGTGGCCTTTATAGACAGGTTTGACTGTATATTGTTCTACAGTGATTTCCTTAGCCATTCTGTCTGATATAAACAGTGCATTTTTTCATCACTAGAATACAAATTTGCTTTAAAAGCGTTTTAGTCAGGTGAGCGATACAGGCTCAGCCACACTGAGCCTCTGGTTATATATACGATTACTTTTAGCCCACCTGTGCTGAGAACAAAACAGAAGAGATTATGTCATGCTATGGTAGTGATCATGATTATCCAGTTCTGTAGAACATTTCTATGATGTTTCTTTTGAATTTTTTGTGTAAAATTACATAAGGCCTTTCCCCTACAAGTTCTTTTTAACATTCCCGACGCACAGGATTTATTCACCTTACAGAAGAGCTCATATTTTGCCATTTTTTCTTTGCTTCCTATGATTTACAAGTATATTTGATACAAAGGTTTCTTTTATAATTTAAAATTCTAAAAACTTAATATATAAAACAGTTACAGTTATCTCTCTTTTAACAATTAAACTTTTTCATTTCATAATTTCTATGGTTAAATAAGGAAGTGAAGTGGAGTAATGAAGACAAAAATGGAAATAGAGTGGAGTCATGGAATTTAGCTCCTCAATTAAGATTCTTTCACTTATATTAAGCAGTTCAGAAATGATGAAGGAAACCAGAGTGCCTGGAATAAACCACCACCGACCTTTGGCAAGTGAACTGGCAAACTTTATCACTCTAGGGTCTGCCCCAAATGGGAGTGGAACATAGTAAGTGAGAGGCACTGTAATCTGTGTGTATGTGCTGTAGACCACTTGACCACTGAGGCCTCTGTATGTTTAATTAAAATTTTAACTGAAAAACACTATTATCTAAGAAAATCTTTAACTTTCACCTTGACCTTATTTCCATAGCGACAGAGTCAAGCAGATTGGCATTTGCAGCAACTACAACAATCTCAGCAGCGTCAGCGTAGTCAATCCAACTCTAATATGGCTCGACTGTTTACCAAATATGATGTACAGACTACCAGTTACCATGTCGTCAGCAGCCGGATTGACCTTCACCTTTGTGATGATAGTACACCAGATACTAGTATGTACTTGACCTTGATCCATGTTTTTACACTAGTTTCTTGTTTTACCAGTACTAATGACCTTATTCATGTTATTGTAAAATTCACTTTACCCTAAGGTTGATATTACACCAAATTGTCTTGATGTATGCTAATAACATACCAGATACAAATACTTGAATTTGACCTTGATACATGTACATATTGTAAAATTCACGTGATCCTTCATAATGGTCACTGTCATAATAGCACAGTACTAGTATACACTTACCTTGACATTTTGAGTAATTGTACAGCGTTTCACGATAGTGAACACGTACTTTGCTATCGCTTTCTTCCAAGATATCGAGCTTCTTTGCTATGAAATTATAAGATATGAGTACACATGGAAATAGTGCGCCTGGTAAATGAGCGTGAAAGAAGTATATCTGTTTTATCGTGAGATATGTATTCTGAGACGGGTAATGCATTTGGTTACATATGCACATTTGGAATAAATTTTCGGAATACATTTCGGAATCTAGTAAAATATTGCGATGGGATGCATCTAATAATTTCTGCAATTTGGCGAACTGATCTCGTGTTTACAATAAAAAGTAGTCCGAGAAGTTTGCGTCCTACGATGTAAAATCATAACTTTTCATGAAATGAACAGCAACGGCAGGTTGATTTAATTAATTCTTCGTGAAATCTACAGAAATTTAAATTTATTTTGAAGGTTATGATAACGTATTTTGATGTTGAGGCAATTGTGTCATATTTTAAAACTGTTTATCGATTAGATTTCACTTTCGTGAAAGGGAGATAATTCGTACAGTGTTGTGTGCAAATGCATTAACATGAAACGGGAATATTGTGAGTGATAATCAGCAGTTGATTAAAACTCAGATTAACAGCAAATGATCCAGTTACATACAACCGCTAGAATGTACCCCCTCATAGCGACGGTAGGATCTGCAAAACTCTATCTTCTCTCTATCCGAAATGACAAAACGATCGGGTACAACTTTTTTAAATTTTAATTACCGATTGTCGTTTTCATATATTTATGAAATTATAATTTTCTACCATTTAATTCAGCAATACATGGTTTGGTACATTGTTTCTTTTTCAAAAAAAAAAACAAAAAACATCCGTCGGACTATGCATAGATCCATCTCCCCCACCTTATTTTATAAAATTCTGCAATTACTATGCTAAATATACATTTTCCAACAGAAATTTCATATTGTCTTATATTTTTGTTCAACTAATACTACAAAATAGAAGATTCACAATAATCTATAATGTTTAATTTTACAATTTTGAAGTTTTACAATTTTAAAACAGATCCTTACATGATTTCATCACTTACAAAAACTTCTAGAAACATGTCCTTATTTCATTGAAAAAATTATTTGTATGAAAACATATATTGATTATCAAATTGATTGAAAACTGAAGAGACTGAGAAAGTAATGACGAAGATCAAATTATTAAGTATATACATTATGACTTATATATTATGTGTGTTATGATTCTACAAAAACAAGAGAAAATGCTCACGTAAAATTTAGAAACTGATTAATGTTGTGCTTTGGATTTTATTCTTCACTTCCGTGGTGTGAGTTCACATGTTCAACTAAATTTACCAGGTTTTCTTTGCTTTTTGGATTGTGATTTGAACATGGGCCAGTATGTTTCACTGTATAATAGACTGCACTGCACATAACGGAGGAATTATTTAAAAGGTGTCTTTATTTTCAATTTTTAGAAATGGAAACATACTAAATGTTTTTCTAATGATACAATTATTTTGTCCTTGTAGATTGTAACCCAAAACATGACAGGAGGATAGAGGGTGGTGCTATGCAAATTGTATTTTATAAGTTGTCTGTAGATATCTACCCATATTACCCAGCAGGTTAGTAAAATATATGTTATTTTGGTGTAAAAGTTGTCCCCCTTTATTTATGGTATAAGCTATCTGTAGATATCTACCCATATTGCCCAGCAGGTTAGTAAATTATATGTCATTTCTGGTATCAAGTTGTCCCCCTTTACTTATTTTAAAAGATACTGTAGATATCCATCAATATTATCATGCAGGTTAGTAAGTTATAGAGTTATGTACCTTTGTCATGTATTTGTATGCTGTATCGTTAATTTTAAACCTTTGATATATTTAACTTATTTCATTAAAATCTGTTGAATTGAGAAGAAGCAATTTTAACAGTTTTTATCAGAAAAAAAGATATGCAAATAAAGTTGAAATATACTTGTTACAAAAATATTTCAATAATACAATTTCAGTTATTTGTTCCATTAATAAACAGATGAGAAAAAATGAAGTGCAATTTCTTTAAAAAATTAGTAATTCACTTCAAAATTTGACAAATTGCAATTTGATACAGCAACACTATAATAAGCTTATTAAACATAAATAAAATTGCACAGAGAAAATATATATATATTCCTGAAAAGTCCATTGCTTTTACAGTTTAATTGTTGTGTGCTTTAAGCTTCTTGTTATTGTTTTTATTTTTTGCTTTTCATATTTTTTATTTCTTTTTTATTATTTCTTTTTTTTATTTATGTTTCTTTTTATTTAGTGTCTCGTAATAAACCTGGTATGTTTTGATTTTTATCTTTTATTTTGTTAGTTTGTTCTGGCTGTTTCACTGAAATATTTTTTATTTTCTTGTGTTATATTTACTAACAAATATTGCTTAAAAATTTCACCTAAGAATGAAAATTTATTTCTTTACTTGCACCTTAAAAAAGAAGATTTTACATGATGCCAAACATGTAAATTTCTTTCTCCTTTTCTGTTTGATGGCATTTTCTCCTCATAAAACAGCTGGGATTTTTTAGCTCACCTGAGCGAAAAGCTCAGATGAGCTATTGCAATCTATCACCGTCCGTCGTCCGTCGTCCGTCGTGCGTCGTGCATCGTGCGTCGTGTGTCGTGTGTAAACTTTACATTTTAATCTTCTCCTCCAAAACTACTGGGCCATATTTGATGAAACTTGGTGATTATCATGCCTAGGTAACAGCCTTTCAAAATTGTGTTCGGGGTTTGGCCACGCCCAACAAGATGGCCGCTGTTACTAAAAATAGCAAAAAGACAAAAAAAATCTTCTTCTCTGAAACCAAAAGGTAGAGGCAAATTTTGATTGGATATTTGGATTCAGCATACCTGGGAACATTAAAATTGTGTTTTTCATGAAAATTAGACGAAAAATGGGTTACGCGTTTTTTGCGTAAAATTATGTAATTTTTAAAATGAGACATTTATTGTAATAACTTCAGAACGGCTGAAGATAATTGTATGGAGTTTTCACTGTTGATCTTGTCTTGCAATTTTCTTCCAATTGATGTCAAGGTCGAAGGTCAAGGTCATGTCCCAGTTTTTGACCTTTGATAAAAAATGCTATTTTTTTAACATTTCTTGTGATAATGGCATAGGATTTTCAGTTACTTGTAGGTATTGACATGACGATCATTTTGATAATAGATCAGGGTCATGGGTTCAAAGGTCAAGGTCACAGATGTCCAAGAATACCAAAATAGATAATTATCTGCAAAACTATGAATTTTTTGTATAGGCATGTATATCAGAATATTGTAGGTAATGGCACAATGGTCATTTTGATATATGAATAAAGGTCATGGGTTCAAAGGTCAAGGTCACAGATGTAAAAAAGTACTGAAATGGTTAATTATCTCAAAAACTATAAACTTTTGTATAGGCATGTATATTGGAATATTGTAGGTATTGGCCTAACGATCATTTTGATATATGAATGAAGGTCATAGGTTCAAAGGTCAAGGTCAAAGATGCGAACAAATACTTAAATGGTTAATTATCTCAAAAACTATAAACTTTTTGTATAGGCATGTATATTGGAATATTGTAGGTATTGGCCTAATGATCATTTTGATATATGAATGAAGGTCATAGGTTCAAAGGTCAAGGTCATAGATGCAAATGAATACTTAAATGGTTAATTATCTCAAAAACTATAAACTTTTTGTATAGGCATGTATATTGGAATATTGTAGGTATTGGCCTAATGATCGTTTTGATATATGAATAATGGTCATAGGTTTAAAGGTCAAGGTCATAGCTGTGAACGAATATTTAAATGGTTAATTATCTCAAAAACTATAAACTTTTTGTATAGGCATGTATATTAGAATATTGTAGGTATTGGCCTATCGATCATTTTGATATATGAATGAAGGTCATAGGTTCAAAGGTCAAGGTCATAGAATTGAAGGAATACTTAAATGGTTAATTATCTCAAAAACTATAAACTTTTTGTATAGGCATGTATATTGGAATATTGTAGGTATTGGCCTAACGATCGTTTTGATATATGAATGAAGGTCATAGGTTCAAAGGTCAAGGTCATAGCTGCGAATGAATATTTAAATGGTTAATTATCTCAAAAACTATAAACTTTTTGTATAGGCATGTATATTGGAATATTGTAGGTATTGGCCTAATGATTATTTTGATATATGAATGAAGGTCATAGGTTTAAAGGTCAAGGTCATAGCTGTGAAAGAATATTTAAATGGTTAATTATCTCAAAAACTATAAACTTTTTGTATAGGCATGTATATTGGAATATTGTAGGTATTGGCCTAATGATTGTTTTGATATATGAATGAAGGTCATAGGTTTAAAGGTCAAGGTCATAGCTGTGAACGAATATTTAAATGGTTAATTATCTCAAAAACTATAAACTTTTTGTATAGGCATGTATATTAGAATATTGTAGGTATTGGCCTATCAATCATTTTGATATATGAATGAAGGTCATAGGTTTAAAGGTCAAGGTCATAGAATTGAATGAGTACTTAAATGGTTAATTATCTCAAAAACTATAAACTTTTTGTATAGGCATGTATATTGGAATATTGTAGGTATTGGCCTAATGATCGTTTTGATATATGAATGAAGGTCATAGGTTCAAAGGTCAAGCTGCCAACGAATATTTAAACGGTTAATTATCTCAAAAACTATAAACTCTTTGTATAGGCATGTATATTGGAATATTGTAGGTATTGGCCTAATGCACATTTTAATATACAGATGTTTTAGCTGTTTATAAATAATATATTGTAGCTAGACTAAATATGTTATCTATAGCATACTTATATAATAATTATTATAATTAACTTGCAAAAATACTTGCATATTATTGGCCCTTACTGCTAAAACTTTTGATATTCTCTTTTATTAATGTCATTGGCCATTGAACCTCTGCATAAGATATGTACTCTTCCTCAGGTGAGCGTTAAGGCCCATGGGCCTCTTGTTTATTAATAAGATGCCCCAGTCTCTTGATATCTATAATAATATCAGATTTTTTTCTATGATGACTCTCTATTTACTTTAAGATACCCCTGTGTTTTGCCTTGATGCATGTATTCTTCTACCCCAGATCAGAGCTGTAAGAAATTATCTAAGGTGATATGATTCTCCTGCCCAAACACCACACTCGGATTCTTCTAACAAGACCATAAAAAATTGATGCATGATGTTTTATCAGCAAGGCACAATAAAAACACTTGAACTGTTCATCACTATAAGCACATTGCAATGATATAAAGTTATGCATCATAACCTATAGCTGGTGACATCTTGATATAAGTAAAATGATCTTAATAAACCCCCATGCACTCACTCACCCCACCCATCACCCCACCCCAACTACATTTACTGGTATATAGATTATATGATTTTTCAGTAAGTATGTTACTGAGAAATGAAATGTCTACTGATTATAAGATTGATTTGTTTAAGTTTATACCGGTTACAGTGATTTTGTTTACCTAAAATTACTACCAAATACAGATAGCTTCCCTTGGGGGGAAATAAATAAAAAAAAATTCCCAATTTGGCCACTAAAATTTCCAAATAACAATAAATTTTGAAATGAGGATCTTAGCTGTTGCCAAGGTGTCATAATAATACATTTGGCTATATTTCAGAATCCCCAATTTTTCCATCTGAAAAGCAGATGGTGGTTTTTAAAATATTTAATAAAATCACTTCAGTGAAGGTTTTGCTGACATCAAGATGCTACCACCTATAAAAGAATGCTAAGATTTAAAACAGTGTCATGCACTCTATTCATAAATGGATTGATTGTTTGTAAATTGACTAAGGGGCTTTCAAGCTCACCTGTGTGGAATACACAAGAGCTGATACTACACCCGGCTTGAGCTGATACTACACCCCAGCTTGAGCTTACAATTAAGCTTCAGCATTGACATTGGCAGCTAATGTTAAAGACTGTGGTGTTCTAGATGAGCAAGCGAGCTAAGTTGTTCTCCTGACAAGATGTCTTGCTTAAGTTTTCATTTGATCTATGGTTTTTTCACCGCTGTATATGATATACCATAAGTCATGTTTGTCTGTACAGAGGGTTTACTTTTGGGCACCATTAACTCATTTAACACAGATTGCATTGCAACACTAATAGAATCAATAACTACTTTTGATACTAGATAGGGAAATTTTAACCCAAGTTTGAATATTTTTTGTCCAGAACAAGACTTGTCAATTCTAGACCATATACTGTATATTAGAATGAGGGTTGAGATGTCCCAATCTGGCACCACAAGCAGTGATTGAATCTATTTCTTGCACCATATTCTGAACCATCGACATTACTCTGATTTCAATAATAAATCTTGTTTGGAAAAACAGTTTGTAATTTATTTTGCCCAATGGGTGCAAGATGGAGATATCCTTCCCTGCACTTTTTAAGGATTATTCAATCTTGGGTACAAGACTAACGAATCTAACACAGATTGAACATGTCACATGTGTGCAGTACATGTATTTGTATTGCTGTGTCAAGTATTTGCTTTTAATATGTTGAAAAGTTGATGTTGAGAAATGACATATAAGATTATTTAATTTCATAATTAATGTTATTAATGTTTTATGAACTCCAAAAACAATGTGTGCTTTGCTTGTGATTTGAGATTGTGATATCATTCTATGCTTGCAGTGATTGTATACCATGGCTTGTTTAAAAGGGGAGTAACTCCATTTAAATGAATTTCAGAGATCTATGTAAAAATCCACCCTTAAAGCCATGAATTCAAAAGATATTTATTTTTGAATTTATAATATATGTCAATATCATTATAGATTACCAACTGCTGCATAAAATGATTTTAACCCAAAAATGTACAGATGTCCATGGTTAACATCAGATAAAATAAATACTCCTGTTGTCTTGCAGCAAAATGTTCAATCATGATGATAACTGTGATGTACCCTCAGAAACTTTCCTGTTACATTTATAAACTCACATTTGCACTAGCTTTCTGTTGATATTACTAAATGATTGTACTGTATTGTATTAACTATCATATATACACATTATAATGGTTACCCTCCATCCTGGACTTTCAGATGAGGATTTAATCATGTCTCGTGGTGAGTCTGATGAGCATGGGTTTATCTAGCGCTTGTTGGTAGATTTTATTAATGTCATTTACTCAGAATACCCATTGCATGATTCCTCTTCTTAACCAATTGTAAAATCTTAGCTCTATAAATGTTTTATAATAATTGTTAGAGTTAGGGAGGATAAATATGAAATATACCAATTATATTATGTCATTTTAGTATTCACATTTGTGTCACCATGACAATACAGTATTATAAGGATTGGATCTTTATCAATCAATTTTGAATTATTATCTCTTCCCTTCCCCTCCTCCCTCACCATTTAAGTTTAAGGGGGCATATAGGAATCATCTGGTCTCTCTCACTGTCCATTTGCCTGTCTGTCCATTTGTCTGCCTGTCTGAGCATCCATCCAAATATCGTGTCCATGAGACAAGGTGTCACATACCTAATTTAGGTGCATACTTCAAGCGTCGCAGTTTTCAAAACTTAGAAATATCACTCGAAAATGCACTATGGGTAGTTTATATTGGATAGGATATATATATATATTATCTGTTTTTGATAACTGGGTCGTGGATATATTGTAGTATGGGGTTGTCTGTTAATCATGTAGACAAGATCTGTTAGGATGATATCTTAAGCATATTTTGACAAAAGGTATCAAAGAGAGTAGATAAAATGCAATTTTTGTCAAGATTCATACATTATATAAAATTATAATTAATATTCTGCAGTCTGATTGGTTAATAGTTTCCAGACAATTCCTTTCATGTAGCTAAATAGATGCTGAGAATGCTTATTTTGAAAGTTTTTCATGATGGGGTTTTGGTGTTCTTTTCTGCCAATTATATTTCTTGCTAGACTTTGAGTGGTTTTTGCGTAAAATCACAGGCCTATATATATATATATATATATATATATATATATATATATTTACAATCTAACTGAATTCCCTTCAATAAACCTTTTGAGAGCAACTGAAGATATTTACCAATAACTTTGATTGATCATGTGTGACCTTTTACCTATGGCATCACTTGTTTGTTTCCTTTGGCGTTGACAAATGGGCAGGCTTTCATTTGACGTAATTAAAATCATACATTGAACCTTTGATAGGCCAAATGGCGCTGAACATAGCTCTATTTGGACCTATTTTGGGCTCTGTGGTATTCATAAGGTTGAAAGATTGTAAATATAAGGATTGAACTTTGATTGTACTGAAGTTATTGGATGATAACTTCAGTTGGTCATGCACAGATTCTTTCATGAATGGCTTTGCTATTCATTCAATTTGCACATGACCAACTGGTTATTACCCAATAAATTCAGTACAATCAAAGTTCAGTCCTTAAATAAATAATATATTGATCTGCATTGTGTTGCTCTTGGGTAGTTTTTTTTTTTTTTTTTTTTTTTTTTAAATTATAAAACATGTTGATTGAATGAATAGTCACATATATATATATACAAAACATATCTTATACATACTATATAAATTTGTATTTATCATATAATCATTACTGGTTAAGGGTTAAAATTTCAATGTATAATAATCATTTGCTTGACTTATTCTAGGAATTACATCAAGAATATATTGTATACTACCTGGCTCTGGATTTATATTCTCCCATAAATTTGAGTGATATACCATTTTCTCTCATTTACTTTAAGCATTTATAGCATTTATTTATCTTCATTCCCTGCCTTTCAAACAAAAATGAGATATCAAATTTGAAGTTTCATCCTTGTGTCCACCCATCCTTCCATCTTTGGTTTGAAGCAGTCCTGGAAAAAATATCAATTTACAAAAAACCTTGTTGCGAAGCAGCAAAAGTGACATAAATGAAAATATTAACACAAGTTTATTTGCCAATTTGACTAGGAGTTATTGACCTTTGAAATTTGTATTGGGTAAATTCTTTTCTAGTCTCTAAAATGTTTCCGAAAGTTTACAAATCTCGGTGGAATGTATCAAAAGGGGCTGAGGTGTATGTTATTGCAACAAACAAAAACAAAAACAATAAATATCCACTGACAGGGTAAACTAATGGACTGAATTTATTTATAATTATTACGTTATGATATAAAGTTTGAATCAGTCCTTTGGGAAATATTGTCTTCCTAATTCCCAATATTTCAGTTTGCTAACACGTTTATTATTTGCTTTAGCTCTTTCTTCAGTGGACAGGGTTTCTCAAAAATTTTCTTTACATTTTGTATTGTTTATATCAAGGTTATTGGGTTTTTATATATCAATTTCTTTACTAATTTGTATCTGTATGTAGTATCTGTGGGTACCAGTAGTGTAAATTCAGTTTAACCACTAAGCTAGAAGTGTGTGTGTGTGCGTGTTGTGATTTTCACAATTATACTGGCTGTATTGATAAAATCAGTGACAAATGACTGTTAGGGATAATGTTATAATTTAGACTATTAAGTAACATCATTAATTTACAGAATAGTAACACAATATGTACACAGCCAAATTTTCTTCACATGCGAAATTAATGTGAATTTCACATGAAAAATGTCAGTTGAAATTAACGTGAAATGAGCTTATACATAAAATACACATTAATTTCATGTGAAATTCATGTGCTCAAAATTTGGCTGTGTAGATTAGGCCATTACAAGCAAATCTGAAAGCATAATATATTTTTAAGAAAGATCATGTTATACAATGCCTGAGGCATAAGTGACCATTTTTCTTGCTATGGCAAATGGGCGGAGACATAAGACTGATGTAACTTGTCTATTGCCTGCAATGGGGCATTTACCTTAAGTTTACAGTATAACTGTCCAATATGTCTCTATTTGTTTATTAGTCTCCCAGTTTAACATCAAGTACCTTAATAAAGCTATATTCTAACTGAACAAATGATTACCGTACAGTGAATCATGGTTTTACTGTATTCAATTGACATTAATTAAGTTTTCAATTTGACCTTATTTTGCTATCAATGTTATATGGCAAGACATTTATTTTCAAGTAATTCTTGTCAATATGTATTTTTCAAAGGTGATTATGAATACGTGTACAGACTTAGGAAATTTTTATCCCCCATCTTTCAAAGAAAGAGGAGGATATTAAATTTGTGTTTCAGTCAGTCTAAAATTCGTGTCTGCTCTAATTCTCCAAAACTATGAAGCACTATTTCACAAAACTTGGAGCAAAGCATCAACATGGATAGTGGACTTGCACAACATGAACCCGAGTTGGTTGGTCATTTTTAGCTCACCTGACCAAAGGTCATGTGAGCTTATGGTATGGTGCAGCGTGTGTATGTGCGTGCGTGCGTGCGTGTGTGCGTGCGTCGTTAACACACATTTTCGACTTCTCCTCTGAAAGTACTTGGCAGATTTCAACGAGATTTGGTCAGAAGCATGTCTGGGTCGGTGCAATTCAGATTTGTTCGTGGCGTTGCCATGGCTAACATAACTAGGTCAAGGTGACCTAGGGGTGCAAAAATCTTAAAAAATCTTCTTCTCCGAAAGTATTGATTGGAGAAAAAATCTGATGTGATATTTGGCTTCTCTAGGGTCTTAAGCCTGTAGTTTGTTCATTTCGTGAAATTCGGTCGAAAAATGGGTTACGCGTTTTTGCGTTTAATTTTAAAAAAATCGTAAAATAGCTTCAAATTGTTATAACTTGACTACTTGACCAGATAATGACATGGGGTTTTCCGTTTTGACATCTTCTTGTTAGTATCTTCAAAATGAGGTCAAGGTCAATTGTGAAGGTCGTGACCTAATTTTTTTTACCTCTGATTATAATTATTATCTCGAAAACTATAAACTTTTTGTATAGGCATGTATATTAGAATGTTGTAGGTATTGAAACAACAATCATTTTGATGTATAGAAAAAGGTCATGGGTTCAAAGGTCAAGGTCACAGATGCGAAACAATACAGAAATGGTTAATTATCTCGAAAACTATAAACTTTTTGTATAGGCATTTATATTAGAATGTTGTAGATATTGATACAACGATCATTTTGATGTATAGAAAAAGGTCATGGGTTCAAAGGTGAAGGTCACAGATGCGAAACAATACCGAAATGGTTAATTATCTCGAAAACTATAAACTTTCTGTATAGGCATGTATATTAGAATGTTGTAGGTATTGATACAACAATCATTTTGATGTATAGAAAAAGGTCATGGGTTCAAAGGTGAAGGTCACAGATGCGAAACAATACAGAAATGTTTAATTATCTCGAAAACTATAAACTTCTTGTATAGGCATGTATATTAGAATGTTGTAGGTATTGATACAACAATCATTTTGATGTATAGAAAAAGGTCATGGGTTCAAAGGTCAAGGTCACAGATGCGAAACAATACAGAAATGTTTAATTATCTCGAAAACTATAAACTTCTTGTATAGGCATGTATATTAGAATGTTGTAGGTATTGATACAACGATCATTTTGATGTATAGAAAAAGGTCATGGGTTCAAAGGTCAAGGTCACAGATGTGAAACAATACAGAAATGGTTAATTATCTCGAAAACTATAAACTTTTTGTATAGGCATGTATATTAGAATGTTGTAGGTATTGATACAACAATCATTTTGATGTATAGAAAAAGGTCATGGGTTCAAAGGTCAAGGTCACAGATGCGAAACAATACAGAAATGGTTAATTATCTCGAAAACTATAAACTTTTTGTATAGGCATTTATATTAGAATGTTGTAGGTATTGATGCAACGATCATTTTGATGTATAGAAAAAGGTCATAGGTTCAAAGGTCAAGGTCACAGATGCGAAAAAATACAGAAATGGTTAATTATCTTGAAAACTATAAACTTTTTGTATAGGCATGTATATTAGAATGTTGTAGGTATTGATACAATGATCATTTTGATGTAAAGAAAAAGTCATTGGGGTTTAGTATTTACATTTACTTTAAATCTATCAGCTAGACATTAGTTATCAGGTGAGCGTATAAGGCCCATGGGCCTCTTGTTCTGGGAGTTATTGCCAGTTCAACATAAATGCAAATCACAAAAAAGGGAATCTGCTGGCAGGAGATCCTAATTCACTAAATTTGCTTGTTAATGTTAGACTGATGCTTTTTCTCCACTTCCTGTCCTTTTCAATATTTTCAGTTTTTATTTCTCTCCACTTCCTATCCTTTTCAATGTTTCCAGTTTTTATTTCTCTCCACTTTCTATCTTTTTCAATATTTTCAGTTTTTATTTCTCTCCACTTTCTATCTTTTTCAATATTTTCAGTTTTTATTTCTCTCCACTTTCTATCCTTTTCAATGTTTCCATGTTTTTATTTCTCTCCACTTCCTATCTTTTTCAATGTTTTCAGTTTCTATTTCTTAGATTTTAATACCAGCTCACTGACAAATGGAACCTATGATTATTTATTTCTTGTTGTTGTATGTAGCCATCTTTAATTGTTCTTCTGTTGATATCTTAATCAATTTCGAAACAGTCCAACCTGCCTAAAAGGTCACCTCTACATAAGGGTCACCTGCTTATAAAGGCCAGTAGAATTGTATCCCAATTGTTCTTTATTCACATTATTTGAGTATAAAGACCGCCTGCCCATAAAGACCACTCTTACTGGTTCCCTTGGATGGCCTTTATAGACAGGTTTGACTTCACTTAGCTGCCCTTCCCAGCATTCCTATAATTTTATTTGATCCCCTCTATCTAGTTATTATACAATTTCACAGCAGCGTTATTGTAGCAGATGAAGATTGTATTCAGAACTCATTGATTGAAGACTGTATTTAGTATCATTGCAGATATTATTCATTATTTATTGATTTCTATACTTGTCTGATTGCAAAAGTTTGTGAAAAAAAATTGTGTGTTGTTATGTTTGAATTTTTTAATCCAAATCAAAAGAAACCATCTTATGGTAATTATAAGGGTTGAGTAACCTGTGTACTCTATGTAAAGTTAATAGGTTTTAAGTGTGTGTTTTATGATTTGTTGTAAAATGCCTTTGGTAGCCCTGGATTCTAGCTATAGTGTTTCTTGCAGCTCTACCTACTAGCAAAAGTTGATATCTCTTGACTGCTATCTAGAGTGTTCTTTAAAAATCTGACTGTTGGTGAAGTGTTCTTGATAGTTCTGACTGCTAACCAGACTAATCTTGACAACTTGCTAACTCAAACTGCTACCTAGAGTGTTCTTTAAAGATCTGACTGTTAGTGGAGTGTTCTTGATAGTTCTGACTGCTAACCAGACTCATCTTGACAGCTATAACAACTTGCTAACTCAAACTGGTATCTAGAGTGTTCTTTAAAGATCTGACTGTTAGTGGAGTGTTCTTGATAGTTCTGACTGCTAACCAGACTCATCTTGACAGCTATAACAACTTGCTAACTCAAACTGGTATCTAGAGTGTTCTTTAAAGATCTGACTGTTAGTGGAGTGTTCTTGATAGTTCTGACTGCTAACCAGACTCAGAGTGTTCTTTAAAGATCTGACTGTTAGTGGAGTGTTCTTGATAGTTCTGACTGCTAACCAGACTCATCTTGACAGCTATAACAACTTGCTAACTCAAACTGGTATCTAGAGTGTTCTTTAAAGATCTGACTGTTAGTGAAGTGTTCTTGATAGTTCTAACTGCTAACCAGACTAATCTTGACAGCTATGACTACTTGCTAACTCAAACTGGTATCTAGAGTGTTCTTTAAAGATCTGACTGTTAGTGAAGTGTTCTTGATAGTTCTGACTGCTAACCAGATTCATCTTGACAGCTATGACTACTTGCTAACTCAAACTGCTATCTAGAGTGTTCTTTAAAGATCTGACTGTTAGTGAAGTGTTCTAGATAGTTCTGACTGCTAACCAGACTAATCTTGACAGCTATGACTACTTGCTAACTCAAACTGCTATCTAGAGTGTACTTTAAAGATCTGACTGTTAATGAAGTGTTCTTGATAGTTCTGACTGCTAAACAGACTAATCTTGACAGCTATGATTACTTGCTAACTCAAACTGGTATCTAGAGTGTACTTTAAAGATCTGACTGTTAGTGAAGTGTTCTTGATAGTTCTGACTGCTAACCAGACTAATCTTGACAGCTATGACTACTTGCTAACTCAAACTGGTATTTAGAGTGTTCTTTAAAGATCTGACTGTTAGTGAAGTGTTCTTGATAGTTCTGACTGCTAACCAGATTCATCTTGACAGCTATGACTACTTGCTAACTCAAACTGCTATCTAGAGTGTTCTTTAAAGATCTGACTGTTAGTGAAGTGTTCTTGATAGTTCTGACTGCTAACCAGATTCATCTTGACAGCTATGACTACTTGCTAACTCAAACTGCTACCTAGAGTGTTCTTTAAAGATCTGACTGTTAGTGAAGAGTTCTTGATAGTTCTGATATCTAACCGGACTAATCTTGACAGCTATGACTACTTGCTAACTCAAACTGGTATCTAGAGTGTTCTTTAAAGATCTGACTGTTAGTGAAGTGTTCTTGATAGTTCTGATATCTAACCAGACTAATCTTGACAGCTATGACTACTTGCTAACTCAAACTGGTATCTAGAGTGTTCTTTAAAGATCTGACTGTTAGTGAAGTGTTCTTGATAGTTCTGATATCTAACCAGACTAATCTTGACAGCTATGACTACTTGCTGTTAGTGAAATGTACGTGTGTGACTGTCCCTGGTCATACTGATTACTTACTATAGTATGTTCTTGGTGTCTCTCCAAAATATAAAATGTTATTGTATGAAACTTCTACTAATAAAAAACTTGCTCCTTGAGTTAAAAAAGTCAAGTTTTTGTCCTCTTACATTTGTTCTTTCAGAAGAGGTTTATCCTAATTGTAAATGTTTATATAATGCTGCATTCAAAAATATTACATGAAATCAGGATCAGTGGTTAGTTCTAAGACATCAAAGTAGCTCCACACAATTGACATTTTTGTATCTTTGCCAATTATTGTACACAAAAAGCAGATGTTGGTTGGCTGGTTGAATGTTGCTTAATGTCGCACCAGCAATTTTTCAGCTATTCACAACGAGAACTATTTTAGTAATCTCTTTGGATTAATCTATGAACAATTTTGTGTATGCATGTGAAGTGCAAGTATAGTCTGCCTTGTACTAGCGCACACTCAGAGCAATTTTAAGGTGCTAGCTCACCGAGTCAGTACACTGCAGACAAGCATACCACTCCCCCAGTCCTTTATACTGATACCAGATGAAACAGTAAAGGCCAACGGCAAGGAAAATTCACTATTCCACATGTTGTCTGAGCGAGACTCGGAACTCGCAGTGGGAAGATACCCTGAATTTGTAGACCGACGTCTTATCCATTAGGCCACCATGGCCTAAAAAGCAGATGTAGAACAAATTATAATAATATTGTCACATATGATGATTTACAGGTCCACAGATTTTTTTTATAAATGTTTTATAACTGAGCCGTAAATGTGTACATATGTACATGTGGAAGCTTTATCATGTTGTCATGGTAACAACATCTAAAATCTCATGAACTAAATAAAAACTACTTTGAATTTGAAATTCTGACACAATCCAGATTACTGGTACAGACCCATAAAACCTTATCTATTAGAATCGGTCATTAGTCATATTGATTTAATTAACCAATAGTATTGGGCGTTAGTTCCTTCTGTTGTTTTGCTGCCGCTAATCAGAACTGATCTTTTTAAATTGTTACATGACATTACCAGAGAAGACAATAAAGAGACTGATGACTATAATCAGACAGGAGATATAATACCCTACCTTTGATGTAAACTTACCACTGATCAACACAGGCATTATGACTTTTAAAATTTATTATCATTGAAATGAAGATTTATTTTAAAAATTTTTTGTTTGTTGTATATAAAAATTTTAAAAATACATTCATCTCTTTCTTGTGTATTGTTGACCTTTAAAATTCATTAGCATTGAAATGAAGATTTGTTTAAAATCTTTTAGTATGTTGCATATGAAAATTTAAAATTACTTTGAGCTTGTTAATGTTTCTGGTAATTCTTTAGACTACAATTTCATGTTGTATTTTTTTTTTTTTTTTTTTTTTTTTTTTTTTTTTTTTTTTTTGGTAATTTTTTTGGATAACAATTTCATGTAGTTTTTATCCATCTGATGATATTTGATATATAAATGTAATGTTTGGTCAGACAACAACTACTATCTAAACATAATCTCCTACAGAAACTTGTATTCAAGTTAGTGGCCATCTTAAATAGGTATGCTTTAATTGTTTTCCAGTTATACCGTTGGAACTATGAAAACAGAATCCAGCCAGGTTAAACAAAAACTATATCTATAAACTAAACTTATGATTTAATTGGGACATATAATGAATGTTGTTTGTAAAGTCAGTCTTTTTAAACTTAAACCCTGTCTTATATCCAAACATAATATGCAGACCAGAAATTATTCTTTTAACCTTTGTTAAAAAAGTCTGAAATTTCAACCAGTTCTTGTATAATAATTTCAACATTTTCTATTGTGGTATATAGGAAGTATTGAAATAGAAACCAGTCCTTCCCAAATGTTAAACAAGACTAGCTGTTATTTCCAACAATGTGTTTACAGTTTCATTGTAGTTACTATCATAGCTGGTGTTTTAATTTTTCTTTGGTTCATATTTCAAGACATAGCTGTATAATGACCACATATTTAATTAAAACCCCAAATAGGGTTCACCAATCATTCCCCATAATTAACATCCCATTATATTTGTGTTGAACATATCCAATTTTAACTACATTTGAATCTCGTTATCTCGAACTCGGATATCTCGAACTTTTTTCAAAAGTCCGAACAGAGTTGTTCTTTATTAAACCAAAATCACTCCGGTTATCTCGAACTCGGATATCTCGAATTATCGGATATGTCGAACAATATTTTCGTCCCCTTGAATGAAAATCCTAGGAAAATTACACTCGTTAACTCGAACAAAAAACTTTAGGAAAATTAAATGTGTTAACTCGAACAAAAAATTTAGGAAAATCAAATTTGTCAACGCCTACAAATTTTTTGGTAGAAAAAACACATTCCGACATAAATAAAATGTTTGACTGTTGGCCTCGTGTTGATTTTAAAATGACAACATTGCACTGACATCCCAATTTCCTTAAGCCCTTAATTATTATCCCTTGCATAAGCAATTAAACCCTCAAGGAGATTAACAGGTGTTATAATTACTGCCAAGCTGAACATGGCTGCCGAAAAGCGTGTGATGAAAACATTACTCAATACAACCGGAAGCTTGGGGTGATTAAAGTACACAAAGCGAAACTTGTATGGAGACCAAAGCGGACTCCACTATTTGTCGGCTAATAACAATAGCGCAATCGGTTATTGACAGATTTGAGTAATTAAAGAAAATCTTATGAAACAAAATGCATAATTGAATACATACAATATAGGAGAAAACAGCAATATACAGTTTGACAAGATAAAACCGGAAGCGACTTCCGGTAGGCGTGTACGGGTTACTTCCCTTTTGTTGCCGTTTTTAACATCGGTTATCTCGAACTCCGGATAAGTCGAACTTTTTCCATTTCCCCATCGAGTTCGAGATAACGAGAGTCAACTGTATTTTGCATAAATATTATGGTATATCACATTGTACGCTGGTGAATTCCATGTCTTTGTGCCCCTTTTGTGGGTTTACAATCATGGTTCATTATATGTTGTATAAATAAATATAAAATTTGTCTTGTTTTACAGGTGGCGAACGGAAGAGTTGGTACCGTTATACTGACAATCAGGGTTCAAGAAACCATTGGGTTCAGCAGTTGTTTAGTGAATTCAAAAAAGAAGTTACAAAGGCTAGAGAGACATGCTGTGTTGCCTCCCCTTCTCAGTCTCCTGCTCATCATCCAACCAATCAGAGAACACCAGAGAAAACTTCCTCCTCCAATCAAAACCAAGTTAAGTCTTCAGGATCAGTGCCACAGCAAGCAAGACCTCAAGGTCCCAATCAGTCTCCAAAGCCAAGAACAACTAAACTACTGGAAAGTTGTACAGTTTTAAAGGTTGAAGAATTTACAATATACCGGATTTCTACAGCGGATAACTTAAGAAATACACCACAAAAGTTTTTATCTTCAGACAAGAAGCAGTTACACCTTCCATCAGACATGTCTGTAATTCATGCTGAATATACAGAGTATTACTTCCCTGAAGGCATTGATTATCCAGGTAAATTTATGTCATCTTATGCATGCACACACATACACACAAACACACACACACACACACCCATCAATGGCAAAATATATTACCTTTAGTAGCAATGGAGTTTGTCAGTGTACCAAATGATCAATACTCTTAATGTTTGTAAATAATGTTTCAGAAAATGTTTACAGCGAAATTTTTAGCTCACCTGAGCCTCAGGTGAGCGTTAAGGCCCATGGGCCTCTTGTTTGTAGTAACAACATTTTTACGAGAATCTCCAATAGAAATAATTGTTCCACAGAAATGTTATGGGGTATTTACACTCATGAACACCATTAGCTGAAGCATGACATTTTGGACAGGTTGGACTGTATATGTTTATAGAATTAATGTGATCTTTTGTGAAAGTGCAGGTCTTTTGTGAAGAGTGCAGGTCTTTTGTGAAGAGTGCCAGCTGTCTTAAGACTGGCTCTGTTAACTTGGTTAATTTGTTGGAATAGTGATTTCACCCAAATTAGGATTATTTCACTTGTAGTGTGGTGATTATTCTGAAATGATGATTAACAATGTAAAACTCTGAGGAAAAAAAAATTCTCACCTCGAAAAAGTGATCTGAATATGTAAACTGGGATCTTTAGGTAGACAGCGAGAATCACTTTATCTGTAAGATGGTATATAGGTCTTTAACAAGGGAGTTAATGTAATATTTATGTGCATATAACTGAGATCTTATGACAAAATCACATGAAAATATTCACTACTCTTAACAATTATAATCCGAGACATTCTTATGTCTAATTTTCCAAAATGAAAATTAAGACTTTTTTGTCATTTTACAGAAATAAAAATGGGGAAGATATTTAGTCATGTTAGTGTATGATTGGTAAATTAACTTTATATACCAGCTAAAACTTTATATACCTAATGTACATGTTACTTAAGGGCTTATATGTTTGAAAAAAACTACTGGTAGTAAGTTAAGTCTAGTTGTTTTCTTAATTGACCGGCATAATGTTGTATTTCCATTTGCAAGATCAATGGTGGGGGGATACAAAAAAGCCACTTGGTGATTAATAACAGTTAAATTAAATTCTTTAATATCATAAATAACAGTTAAATTAAATATCATACTATGGAATACTCTGTCATATCCATATCCAAAATTCAATACTTTAACAAGATTTATACATCCTTAAATATTAATAAATAAACATTATTGTGATTCAGAAGACTGTCATTCCATGTTGCCTTGACAACAACATGGTTGCCATGTTTTAATTGACAACTACAACGTGTATAGAAATAGAATCCATTGGTCTTTCTGGAGTTTTACAACAAAACATCCTGGAACATGCCTGTTTTGTATGTGAATTGATAACAGAGTAAACTATAGGGTTTATTATACAATGGAGCCAGCCTATATAGATAGATGAGATATGTATAATAATGTCAAACTTTATCATCTGAGGATCCATCAGAGCCATGGACAGAAACGGGACATATAATATACCAAATGTGGTCAGAATTAGAATTACAGTAAGAACTAACTGCATGTCATTCTTATTTCGTAATTTTTCGCGTTCCTCACTTTCATTGGTGTTACTTGTTGATTGTAAAAGATTAATTTTCCTTCGACTTGACCAAACTTTATACACTATAGCAAGTAACTATAAACTAAAGGAGGAATGGTTGTTATTAAAGCAAATGCTATTATGAATCGTCCAAATCCATCGTCTATGAGAAATGGATGACAAATAAATCGGTTTTTATCATAAAGGAAAGATCCCCATATCTCTGTGACTGGAAACAGTAATAGAATTGGATATACTAGCCACGACGATACGATCATAATAACAGTATTCCGTCTCTCACTGAATATTTTATGATAAATATCCAAATGAACTATCAAAATATATCTATTTAACGAGATCAAGATAAGAGCTAAAAGCTCTGTACCTAAAATACTCTCTGTTATATAAGCTATAATGACACATTCTGTATGTGTGAAATTGACGTGCCGCATGAATGAACTCGCAGATATAAGAGGAAGGGAGATAACACAAGCCAAACAGTTGTTTCCCATAAGGTTAAGAATAAATGGAATACCTGTTTGTTGGTTAAGTCTTGATTTAAGAATTGCAATAATTGTTAAAAAGTTTGCAATGAATCCAGTGATTGCTATAGTGGTTGAACACACATTGTGAAGAATCCTCACTGATGATGAGACCTGGTCATCCTCTGTGGATGTGTTACTATACATGGTTGTTACAACAGAATCACCGACGATTTCTGATGCATTGTCAGTAAAGAGTCCCATATTTCCTAATTCAGAACTATGTATATAGAACTGTCAACATCTTATATTTTAAGGAAACTCGCTCTCTCTTGTTCATCCAGTTGAATCATGAAATTTTAATGAAATATCCATTTTTAATATACAAAACTGTCAATTTCTTATATTATGAGGACACACAAGTCTTTTCTTATTTATTCAACCAATTGAATCAGGAAATTTTAACAATATTCTTTTTTTGATATACAAAAATGCCAATCTCCTTGTCTTGTGTAGAAACACTCAAGTTTTTTTTCTTATTGATTCATCCAACTGATTCATGAATATTAAAAATTTCCTTTTTTGATATGCAAAATGTCAATATTTATTTTTACTCTATTGATTTATCCCACGGAATCCTATCATTTTAGTAATATTCCTGTTATTATGAGTATATAGAACTCTCAATCACTTTAATTTGGCAGAACCATTTTAATTTTTTCCTGCGGATTAATCCAACTGAATTTGTACGATTTTAAATATTGCATGTATTTAATTCCCAAAATGTTCACAAACTCTTGTCTAATTCTGTCTCCAAGTAGAATGTTCACCAAATTAATAGTCTTTAACACTTTAACAATCCTATATGTCAGTATTGTAATTATATGTGACTAAGTAGTATGATGTGAATCACAATTTTTATAAGTTCATTCTATGATGTAGTAGCTTTCAGTTTTACAAAGACAAAAACTATATTCATTCATTATTCACTAGTAACAGCTTGAACGAATAAACATCACTATTTTTTAAATATTTTAAAGTTATATGAATTGTTGGTTTTTTACCTTTTTAGAACAAAAAACTTCCATACATACATATAAAAACTATGTTGCTTTACAGTTTTCTTGTAAAGGCTTGGCCTTGTTGTAGTTTTTTCTGTATTCCGTGATGTGTAAAATGTTCCAATAATTGAACATATAATTGTTTATTTTCACAACTATCCATTAAGATACACCTTAATAAACACATATCAACTGATCTTTTTTATCTCTGATGATCTTTAGGCTTTTTTTTTTTTTTAAATCTTTTTCTAGTCCAAAAACTGTCATAAAAAATCTAGCTAACATCCAACTTTTATCTGTTGACATTTTTCACTGATGTATAAAAATGTTCCAATTATGCACATAAATATTTGAACATATAACTGTTTATTTTCACCACTGCCATCCATTAGGAAATGTTTTATTAACAAATTTGTATAAATATGATCTGATCTTGATCAGTCACAGAGTCGGTAAATCAATATCACAAAAAGTAGTGTAGAATGTAAAAAACATCACTCAGGATCAGTATCGGAACCGCTAAACAATGTATAGATATTTTTTGTCAATTAGATGTCTATGGATCCTTGTGTCAAAGCAGCTATAGGTTTGTCCATTAGAGTATCACTTTTAACAAATACCTGCCAGGTTTTTCGTCCATTAAAGTATCAATTTAACATTATTAACACACAATTTTTGTTAATATCCATCTTGACCAGTATCACTTTTAACATGTACCTGTCAGGTTTCATTCACACATGTTTAATTGTTAATGTCCATCTTGACCAGTATCAATTTTTTAGCTCCTAACTGCTAATTTTAAATCACAATTTTATTTACAAAATTATTGACTGACAGCCACAGCATTCTGTTTTAGAGATTAAAAATGTTGCTTCATGACAACAGCTATAAGGATATTGAATAAATATGAAGAGATTTAATTCTCAGAGGAATGCAATCCATTTGAAATTAGAATACCTTCCTTGTAATATTATGTACTTAGTAGATGTACATGCCTAACAGTGGAAAACTTTTTCAATTACTAGGAAAATTCCTAGAATGGTTCAATAAATTTACAAACAACTTAATGAAATTTGTGAAGTCAAGGATATGATATATCGTATAAGTATTTCTTCTATTTGATTTACTCTTAAAACAGATTATTTAAAATTAATTTTGTTTATGATATTTGTTGACCAGAAATAGAATTTTGATTGGTTATCTATCTAACAATAACTAATGTATACTAGACACTCCAAATCTGGTTATTTTCACAGATATGTCACTTAATAATTAATTACATTTGCTATGATTTTCTAATCATTTACATTTGTTGTAATTATATCCTGAGAAAAGGGTGGTATACTTGTTTACCTCTGTCTTTTTGTCCATCCTTCCCCCATCTGAAACAAACATTTTCGTAACAGTTTTCTCAGCAACTACTAAACACAGTCACTTGAAATTTTATATGCGAGTTATTATGAGGTCCATGCCACAAAACTGATTTCCAGTCCGCCAGACCTCTACTTCCTGTTTAACCATTTATTTTATTTTTCAAAATTTATGGTCAATGGTTAAAGTTAAAAGTAGGGGTATACTAATTACTATGTCAGTAGTAGCTCACAGATTTCTGGTTATAATCTATTTAACCTTTTTTGAGACCATTGGTATTTATATAAGATATAAATGCAACTGCTTACATTAGTAATATTTCTTTCACAATGAGTACACATGTAACATTATTGGTTTGGCTGTACCAGTGACTGAGCATACAGAAAGGTTTTAAATGTTTCAAAGATCTAAGAATATTTACTGGTGTGCTAAACACCATTACTCAACTCATCTGCCATTGAATGGCCCACAAACCGGAGGGGGCTGGGGGAATTATAGGAATCACCCTGTCCATTTGTCTGTGTAAAATTGTGTCCAGGCCATATCTCATAATTGCTTTGGATGACTGTCATAAAACTTCACATGTATATTCTTTATGCTCCAATGGTATATCATGACCTTGAACCAAGGTTATATTGGAAAGGTCAAGGCTGCAGGAAAACATTAAACCCTTGTAGATGGGGGTATACAACTTAGGGGTTGAAAAATATAGCCAAGGAACCAAAATGTGTTCAGCCAAATTTATCTAAGGAAAGAGCATACCTTAGTTTCTGAGGCTTTACAGATTTTAGCTGGCAGCAAATAAATAGACATTAAAGTATTGCCTACTGAGTAGAAAAACTGAACATTTTGAGACCTTATTATGAAAAATTTGTCCATAATTTATACATTTATTGATTTATAAATAATTACTTAAATTAAATAGCACACTAGGTTAAATATGACACACATGAAAAACACAGACAAACTGTTTGATGTGACATAATTTTATAATGATACAAGATTAAAACCCCAGAGGCATTACAAGACATTGTAATATAAAAATCATTACCTCTCATGAATAATTGATTTTTATAAATTTAGTCAAACGTAATTTCATGTCTTAATTTCTAATTTGAAAACGAGAAAAAAAAGCATTTTGGGATCATTGGGACTATTGTAATATGATATAATATAGCAGTAATTGTAAAAGTCATTATCCCAGCATGAAGATTTCAACATGATTAATAAAATATTATTTTTGATGGAATACAAGTCAAGAATATCGATTTTATAATCTTTTATATTTAATATTAGAATATATATTTACAGTAAACATTCTTATAATTCAAACACTAAAAATAATTACAATCAAACTTGTCTATAAAGGCCACTCAAGAGAACTACTAAACATGTCATAATCTATTGGCAGATGAACCTAATATAGAGGTTCAAATAACATGAATAAGGACCATTTGGGATAAAAATTTTACTGGCTTTTAAAAGCATTGTTGGTCCTTATATTGAGATAGCCTTTAAAGCGGGTTCGACTGTATATACATTTTCTATAATTAGACTAGGAACAAATTCAGAAAATGTGACTTGAAGCGGCATTTTTTAGTAAAAGTTGGTAACATACTTTTCTAACATAATTTGAGGATGCTGAATTCGAAAATGGCGGATACCAAGCTGAATTTTGAGTTTTTGAACCCATAATTCCAAAAACAAAATGGCGACTTAAATTTATGGTGTATCGCTGCAAAAATGTTACTTTGGGTGGCAAATTTTAGTAAAAGTTGGTAACATGATTTATTTAACATAATTGGAGGGTGCTGATTTCAAAACTGGCGGATACCAAGCTGAATTTTGAGTTTTTGAACCCATAATTCCAAAAACAAAATGGCGGCTAAAAATAATGGTGTACCAATGCAAAAAATGTTACTTGGGTTGACAAATTGTGGTAAAAAATGGTAACATGATTTATTTAACATAATTCGAGGATGACGAATTCAAAAATAGAGGATACCAAGCTCAATTTTGAGTTTTTGAACCCATAATTCCAAAAACAAAATGGCGGCTAAAATTAATTGTTACAATGCAACAAATGTTACTTGGGTTGAGAAATTTTGGTAAAAGTTTGTAACATGATTTATTTAACACAATTCGACGATGCCGATTCCAAAAATGGTGAATACCAAGATCAGTTTTGAATTTTTTAATCCATAATTCAAAAAATGGCGGCTAAAATTAATGGTGTACCAAATGCAAAAATGTCAGTTAGGGTTTCAAATTTTAGTAAAAGTTGGTAACATGATTTATTTTACACAATTGAAGGATCCCGAATTCACAAATGGCAGATACCAAGCTCAATATTGAGCTTTTGAACCCATAATTCCAAAAACAAAATGGCGACTGTTTAAATTTATTGGCATATAATTCCTCAGTTATTTAAGTTGCATGTTTTAGCAAAAGATGGTACTTTGTAACATTTCAGCATAATTTGCAGACTTGGGGTTGTAACATTTAAAATGAAATAGGCTAAACTGAAGTATAAATGTTTAACCAAATTTAAAACAATTTCTAAAAATAAAAAGGTGGCTATAGTTAAGTGTTTGTTCATTATGTGTGCCTTTTGCATAGTGCACTGATGAATCTACATGACTAATAAACTGAGTTCATAACCAAAATCATACTGAAATACTGCTCATAGTGTGGAATTAACAGTCAAAATCGAAACTTGTGTTTGAAATGCAAAAAAGCATATTCAAGAACACTCTTTTATACAGAGTTTGCCACATGTTCTAGCAAAATAGTATGTAGAACCCGTTGTTGTCAATGTCAAAATACCAAATTATCGTGCGTGTCATCATGCGTCAAACTTTTAAGAATGATATTGCTTTAATAGGTAGAATCACAACCATTACTTAAAAACATATATCGATTGATAAGTTGTGAACCTCATATGTAGTGGTTTGAATTTCGACGGTAATATTGCATTATTTTACAACATAGTTTTGGTCTCTATACAAGTTTGCTAGCGATGTTTAAGGAGCTCAATGCAACTTTTAAAAATTCATATTCTTGAAAATTCAGAAAGTCCTCCAATGAATATATAACATCATCGTCTAAATATAAAACTTAGTATTGTAAATAGCAAGACTGATGTGGAAGCTTAAGCAAAAAGTTGGCCACTCAATTTAAAATTTAAAGCCACAATCGTTAATTGCAGTCAAGGCAATGGTAGAATTGTGTCAGTGGACCAAGACACCTTTACTGAGTTTTCCACAATACTTGAGTTGAATATTTTTTCGAAACAACCTCAAAAGTAATACAAATTATGTGCCATTTATTTTTTGTCCTTTTTGGAAATAATCTACATGTACCAGTATCTAAGTTAACTGTGGTGATGGAACAGTCTTTCTCTGCCTTTTTTGGCGGAGATGAGCCAGGTGATTCCATTGTTTACACTGTTATTTGGGCTCAGGGATGAAATAATGTCCCACTTTGCCTCCATAGAAACAAAGCTCTATCGGGAGCTAGCAGAATCTACCACCAAAATGTTTAGATTAAAACGCGACAAAGTGCATCTTGTGTGTGCTTCTGATTAATTGCCAGAAGCCCAACAAACCCAAAAGCTTTCTTATTGCAGGATGTCAGAATAGAATGTACTCTTCTCTGTGAAATGCCAACTCACTGCCCTTATATTTTCTGTAACTCACCCGTCAGTCATAACAATACAATGGTTTTTATCTACGTTTCCATAATTTTAAAATGATTTGTTAAATGACTTTCAAAATTTGTGAAAATGTTTAGAGTATTTTTGTTTTTACAGATTTGCAAAAACATTTTTTCTTTTTGAAAGAAAAGGATTTCTCAAAAATGAGCAACCAATGGTGATTTCGACTACCATGAATTGAATAAAAACAAAGCTCTATTGACCATTTCTGGGGTTGCAACAGTGGCATACCTTCTATGACTGGGGTCATCATTAATGTTCTGCTTGTCTTGTTCCTGTTCATAATCCGCCATCCACCTTTTTACTCTTGCTTATGAAGGGACATATTTCCCTAGTGTTGCCATCGTATCAGTATGGATAGCCTTAGGTGCCTTACCGTTTTTGTGCAAATATTGGATCCTGCTCTTTCACCATTTTTTTTTACATTTGCAAAGTCACTAAGAGTAATACCTTGTTGATATTAACTTACAAAATTACACTGGTCTTCAGATACACGGATTTAAATAGTTAGGGAATAGAAGGGTTGAAATGGGACATCTGCGCTAATCTCCTTAAACAGAAGGCTTACGGTATATCTTTCAGCCATCTTACTTCTTACCAGTTTTAATAAAACAAAATGTAATATTACTTTTGCTATAGTTGAATATTAAACTTCACATCAACATTTTGTAGTGCAAGTTCACCTTTTTAGCAAATAGTCAGCTTAGAGTTGCTCGGTGATGACTTAGCACCCCTAAATAGATTAGAAAGGCTAATGCAGTTACATTTACTTTGCTCTTCGACTGCAAAAAAAAAAGAAAAATTCTAAAGCATTTGGTGCAAACACAGGCTTCAATTTTGTAAGCTATTTCATTCACACCCTAGACTACATATATCAGTGTTTAAGCATGTTATGTGCCATACTTGATTCATTGAATTAAACGGAAACAAACAGTCCTATGTTCAAATTACAATAAAAAAATAAAAGCGAAAACCTTTAAAACTGGCTTAAATTAAACATGTGAACTTCTTTCATGAGTCAAATATATACATTTTTCATAATGACCCTTTGTCGCCAGGCCACCTGAGACGCTGACCGGCATGCCAGATCTTTTGATTTCATAAATATCAAACCCCTTTTACAGAGTTTTTGCCCCTGAAAATACTTGATTTTTTCACAAATTGTGCTTGTTTTGAGGCTATTTACTAGAAAACTATTGGTGTTATATAAAGTAGACATTAAAAAATAATGAACATGACAAGCTAAGTAGCAATGTTTGTAGGAATACGATGATCTATAGAGGAGTTGTTACCCCTGGAGTATAATTTTTTTGCGAGTTTGTGTTTTTGACCATATTTTTTCAAAGAGTATTATAAATAGATAACAACACCAAGTTGCAAAAATAATCAACATGCCAAGATCTAACTTCGTAGCAAATTTTGTGTATGATAATAAACAAAGGTGTTGTTGCCCCTAAGATTTCAGTATCTTTAAATGTTTTCAGGTGAGCAATAAGGCCCATAGGTATTTTGTTTAAATTTTCTGTTCATTAACACCCAAGTAAGCCTTGAAATATCACAATCTTTGATTGATAGCTGTTTGTTGCTACCAAAACAACTTCTATATCAACTTTCATGCAAAAAATGCATTTTGATATTGGCGGCCATTTTGTATTTAAATTTTGACCTACTTAGAGCAATTTTTCAGCTTGGTATCCGCCATTTTCGGACTCAGCACACCCAAATTAGGTAAGAATCATATAGGGGTTGCTTTTACTAAAAATGCCTCTTCCTCTTTAAAACGACGTCTTTTCTGAAAATGTGCCTAGTCTAAATAGTGTATTGTGTAGATTTTGATTGACCTGATTGTGTTATAGCATGTGTAGTGTTGTGATGCTAAAATATATTGTCCTATGTTTGATAGGGGGGGGGGGATATAGTGTTACTCATTTTTCTACCACATTTCTCCAAAACCATTCGACAGATCTTTATGAAACTTTGCAGGAGCAATCTTTTGTGTAGAGTAGATATGTCATTGAATATTTTGATCATGGATATATATAGTTGGGAAAACATGGGCTTCCCAATTGAGGTATCATTAGAAATTGAAAAGACATGCTATTTCAGTTATAACTTGTTAAAAACTGATTTTATTTTAACCCCATTTTAAGTATTTGGAGTATTAATAAAAAACAAACATACATGCCCAAATTACAATGCAAAGCAAAGACTTTGAAACTGACAAATTTGAACTTCCACCAGCGAAGTGAGGCCATGTGCTCCGGAAGGATAAGCACCTCTGATTAATAAATTTGAATTTGTAGGATGTTTACAGTATAAATACTTTGTAAAGTTAATAGATATTATAATACATCTACATAATCTCTTTGTATTGACAGGAGTTATTGTTTTTCATTACCTTTAGCGCTATTTCTGTGATAATTCAATAAATACTTTATTAATTACATTGATATTTTAGATGAACATTTTTGCTCCCTTGATACATTGTCACGCTACAGTTCTGGGTATTTAGTGTTGTTTTAATCATTGTACATTGTATTTGTTTCCACCACCTGGTATATCCCCCTGGTGTCATTTTCTCATATCATATTAAAATCTTGTCATATTGATTATTTGGTACTCTCCTTTTATGAAATGGGGAGATTATGGTGTCATGTACATGTATATATGAGCATTTGAAAAAAGATAATTTTCATTAGTTGCCTGCACAAAGCAGCTTTAATGTCATATTGCATGTACAAGTGTTATCTTGAATGTCACATGACCTATGACTCCAGTAATGGACTGATACACAAGTCAGCTAGCATGCTGTTTTCTGACTGCTTGTTTATTCAATACTCCAATTTATTATCAGAAATGAAAACTTAATTCTCTACATGAAAAGCAAGTGCTATCTTGATTGTCACATGGCACTTAGTCCCATTGTAAGCATACTTTAATGGACTGGATATGCAAGCCATATATGCATATATAATGCTGTTTTTCTGACAATTTTTGTTTTTTCAATGCTTTCATACTCCAATTTATTAATATCAGAAATGAAAACTTGATCCTGTATTGGCTGTAAATGAAGCAGGATACTTAAAACCTGCAGTAAGTTTCTTACCGTTTGTGTCCTCCGCACACAATTCTGGTGTGTAATCTTTGACATTGTGTCAGATTATACTATGCTGGAGCTGTATACATAACAAACACTACACTACACTACACTACACTACACTAAAACATGTAAAGACAACCCATGGGACCTCTGAATATGGACTATATAGACTTCATACAGAGGTACTTTTTGGTTGAAATTTGAAACAAAGGGACTTAAAATAATGGTCATAATGAACAGGTGGTCTTTATATAGAGGTGGTTACTATAACACATAAAACTGTATGAACTATGTTATTATAAATGTCATAAATTATAAATAATAGGGTTTACCACTGTACCATGTGATGTGGTGCCCCTTAATGTTTGTGGGTTCACTGCTGTACCATGTGATGTGGTGCCCCTTAATGTTTGTGGGTTCACCGCTGTACCATGTGATGTGGTGCCCTTTAATGTTTGTGGGTTCACCGCTGTACCATGTGATGTGGTGCCCCTTAATGTTTATGGGTTCAACGCTGTACCATGTGATGTGGAGCCCCTTAATGTGGGTTCACCGCTGTACCATGTGATGTGGTGCCTCTTAATGTTTTTGGGTTCACCAATGTACCGTGTGATGTGGAGCCCCTTAATGTTTATGGGTTCACCGCTGTACCATGTGATGTGGAGCTCCTTAATGTTTATGGGTTCACCGCTGTACCATATGATGTGGTGCCTCTTAATGTTTGTGGGTTCACCATTGTACCATGTGATGTGGAGCCCCTTAATGTTTATGGGTTCACCATTGTACCATGTGATGTGGAGCCCCTTAATGTTTATAGGTTCACCGCTGTACCATGTGATGTGGTGCCTCTTTATGTTTGTGGGTTCACCATTGTACCATGTGATGTGGTGCCTCTTAATGTTTGTGGGTTCACCATTGTAACGTGTGATGTGGTGCCCCTTAATGTTTGTAGGTTCACTGCTGTACCATGTGATGTGATGCCCCTTAATGTTTATGGGTTCACCGCTGTACCATGTGATGTGGTGCCCCTTAATTTTTGTGGGTTCACCGCTGTACCATGTGATGTGGTGCCCCTTAATGTTTGTGGGTTCACCTCTGTACCATGTGATGTGGTGCCTCTTAATGTTTGTGGGTTCACCGCTGTACCATGTGATGTGGTGCCCTTATGTTTGTGGGTTCACGCTGTACCATGTGATGTGGTGCCCTTAATTTTTTTTCGGTTCACCGCTGTACCATGTATGTGGTGCCCCTTAATGTTTGTGGGTTCACCTCTGTACCATGTGATGTGGTGCCTCTTAATGTTTTGTGGGTTCACCGCTGTACCATGTGATGTGGTGCCCCTTAATGTTTGTGGGTTCACCGCTGTACCATGTGATGTGGTGCCCCTTAATGTTTGTGGGTTCACTGCTGTACCATGTGATGTGATGCCCCTTAATGTTTGTGGGTTCACCGCTGTACCATGTGATGTGGTGCCCCTTAATGTTTGTGGGTTCACCGCTGTACCATGTGATGTGATGCCCCTTAATGTTTGTGGGTTCACCGCTGTACCATGTGATGTGGAGCCCCTTAATGTTTGTGGGTTCACCGCTGTACCATGTGATGTGATGCCCCTTAATGTTTATGGGTTCACCGCTGTACTGTGTGATGTGATGCCCCTTAATGTTTGTGGGTTCACCGCTGTACCATGTGATGTGGTGCCCCTTAATGTTTGTGGGTTCACCGCTGTACCGTGTGATGTGGTGCCCCTTAATGTTTGTGGGTTCACCGCTGTACCATGTGATGTGATGCCCCTTAATGTTTATGGGTTCACCGCTGTACCATGTGATGTGGTGCCCTAAATGTTTGTGGGTTCACTGCTGTACCATGTGATGTGATGCCCCTTAATGTTTGTGGGTTCACCGCTGTACTGTGTGATGTGATGCCCCTTAATGTTTATGGGTTCACCGCTGTACCATGTGATGTGGTGCCCTAAATGTTTGTGGGTTCACTGCTGTACCATGTGATGTGGTGCCCCTTAATATTATTTCCATTGAATATGAAATCATACCTGTAAAAAAGACATTATTCCAGAACATTTCCCAAAATGTCCCACACAAACAAGGGACATTGATCATGTGATAAAGCAGTAAAACCTCATTAAAATGTTCTATTTATCAGTGATTATAATCTCTACAATTTTCATCCATTTCAGTACCTCATGCTAACCTGTACATACTGGTTAACCCTATCAGGCTCACAGTGGACTACCTCACTCTCTTGTGGCTCAACTACTTTGTACTCAGTCTGTCAAATAGCGTGGTAAGTAAATATGTCTGTTTTGATAGATTAATTTTGTTGGAATTTTGATTTACATCACATCAGTAATTGTTCAGGTGTTCATGATGGGATTAATCTCTATTGATTTACTAACAGGTATGTGTATGTGTAAGGTGTGCCAGTGTGTGCTAGCTTATATAGTCAGTATACCACAGACCAGCATACTACAAGTGAACCAGTCAATACTCTGTCCTCTTTATACTGAGTTGAGTAATGGTGTTTAATGTCCCAGTCAAGAATATTTCACTTATATCGAGACATTGCAAGTTGTAGTCGAAGGTGCAGAAATTTTGCCTGTTAGTTGCGCTGATGGCATTTTACAGGGTTCTTTATCATGCCAAGCCCACTATGACACAGGACCTTTTTTATTTTAATTTTCCATCCGAAAGAATCGTGACTTTCTTTCGTAATGCAGAGTGGTTGGTGAAAGAACAGTCACTACCCACTTTCAAGTCTTGGGTCAGACCTGGCCAGGGATCAAACCCACGACCTCCCACTTAGGGAGCAAGCACTCTACCAACTAAGCTACCGCAGTGGTGCCTCTTTGTACTTAGCACCAGACCAGGAAACAGTATCTCAAATCTTAGTGTCTCAATTCTTACATATGACCCAGCTTGGGTTCTGGAAATAATAATGCCTGGAGGAAACCACCAACCTTTGGCAAGTGAACCGACAAACTTTCTCACACTAAGATCTGCCCCAAGAGGGATTTGAACCTAGGCAGTGAGAGGTGCTGTGATCAGTAAGTACACATTTTAGACCACTCGGCGGAATCCACATTCATAAATTAGAGGAACCCAATGAAAACAGAAATTAGAGCCTGACTTTCATTTAATGTATCCAATTTTCATAACAATTCCAATAAAGTTGTCATCAGTATTGCCGATGTCTTTAAATAAAACACAGAAAGTATGATTATCGATTGGCAGGTATAGGCAGACAAAAATTACTGTCGTCTGCTTGAAAAAATTATGTAATGTAATGTACATTTACTCAGGTAGGTTGTTGTTCCAGATTGTTATGTTATGTCTGTTATGTAATTTATCATCTTATATTGTAGAAGATTCAGTCAGATGAATCCTCATCACCTATAGAACATGTTGACATTAAACTGGAAGCTGTAATGCCTCGAGTAAGTCTAGCTTTAGTTCAAATAAATAATCTTCATATATATATTTTGTCAAGCAATAAATTGACATTGGAGAGTAATGATGCTGACAAACATTGACTTGTTATTAGATGTTGACTAGAAGTAGTAAGGAAAACTTACATGTTATTGATTGATAGTAACATAATACTAGAACAAAGATTACAGTTATAACTTTGGGCAATCATACATATCAATGTTTAATTATTTGAATTTGAGTAAGTGAGTCAGGGAGGGGTGATTGAACAAGTGAAGTAGTAGGGAGTAATTGTGTGAGCTATTTGGATTTAAGTAAGTGAGTCAGGGAGGGGTGACTGAATGAGTGATAGGGTAGGGAGTGATTGTGTGAGCTATTTGGATTTAAGTAAGTGAGTCAGGGAGGGGTGACTGAATGAGTGATAGGGTAGGGAGTGATTGTGTGAGCTATTTGGATTTGAGTAAGTGAGTCAGGGAGGGGTGACTGAATGAGTGATAGGGTAGGGAGTGATTGTGTGAGCTATTTGGATTTAAGTAAGTGAGTCAGGGAGGGGTGACTGAATGAGTGATAGGGTAGGGAGTGATTGTGTGAGCTATTTGGAGTTAAGTAAGTGAGTCAGGGAGGGGTGACTGAATGAGTGATAGGGTAGGGAGTGATTGTGTGAGCTATTTGGATTTGAGTAAGGAGTCAGGGAGGGGTGACTGAATGAGTGATAGGGTAGGGAGTGATTGTGTGAGCTATTTGGATTTAAGTAAGTGAGTCAGGGAGGGGTGACTGAATGAGTGATAGGGTAGGGAGTGATTGTGTGAGCTATTTGGATTTAAGTAAGTGAGTCAGGGAGGGGGTGATTGAACAAGTGAAGTAGTAGGGAGTGATTGTGTGAGCTATTTGGATTTGAGTAAGTGAGTCAGGGAGGGGGTGATTGAACAAGTGAAGTAGTAGGGAGTGATTGTGTGAGCTATTTGGATTTGAGTAAGCGAGTCAGGGAGGGGTGATTGAACAAGTGATAGAGTAGGGAGTGATTGTGTGAGCTATTTGGATTTGAGTAATTGAGTCAGGGAGGGGTGACTGAATGAGTGATAGAGTAGGGAGTGATTGTGTGAGCGAGGGAGTGAGTGATGGAATTTGGAATGATTGAGGGAGAGAGTAGGAATTGATTGGGTGACTGAAGGAATAGGGAGTGTTTTGGTGATTGGAGAAGGGAGTGATTGATGGAGTAGGGATTGTCAAGTTGTTGATGGAATAGGGAGTGATTGAATGAGTGATGGAGTAGGGAGGGAGTGAGTGAGTGAGTAAGGTAGAGACGTTTGAGTTACATTTCCCAGCTTTAAGATAAATACTGATACAAAGTACTCATGGCAATGAGCTGTAAGTATCCTTTCTGTTATCACCTCTACCACAATTAAAATAGGAGCTAGTTTTGGATTTTGACAAGGTTGTAATAAATTGACAATTATCCAAATCATTTATAATTATAATTTATATCAATGACATTCATTAATTTTTATGTGGTAGATAATAAAACAACTATCTTTGAAATTGTGTTAAATTTGTTTTAGGTGATAGTTCCATCAGAGGTCAAATCCACAAGTCAGCCAGATCGACCAGAAGGAATACAGCTACAGATATCTAGATTAACGGTCACAAACTCACGTGTAGAGGAGAAGATGACACGGAATGATCTGAAAAATATACTGGAAGATTATATGAATGGGAACCTATTTAATTCCACAGAATTTCCTAATGACAAAAATGACCTTATTTCTGTCCCAAAACATTTTAATGATCATGCATATGGATTAGAAAACCCATATATACAGCCACATGCTAAAGGACTTATTTATGGCCAGTTGCCAAGTGATTATCAAGTGTTGGAAGAGGGAAATTTAAATGTAACAAAGTTATTGAAAACAAACACACTTAAACGAAGTGTTTGTTATGACATATGGAGTGTGGCTGCTGATCAAGTGTGGCTAGAATTTGTAGGGGCACCAAATACCCGGAATAGACCGGTACCATTTGTTGAGTCATTTCCAGTAAGTGCATGGGTTTGTTATCCACCCATTATTGATCAAGCAAATATCAGCCAGAAAAAGACAGGGAACCAGACATTCCTATGTAATGGAGATATAAGAAGAGATGCAAGTGAAAGTGATTCAAGCAGCTCAGAAAAAAGTAGTCCTGAAAGGGAAAGTAGGGCTGCTAGAAAATTACTGAAACATTATTATGAAAAAATTGATGATTCAGAAGAGAAGTCAGATATGAAGGATGATAATCAGACAATCAGGGAAGATGAGAGATCTCATAAAGCTATCTGTGATAATACCGGTGCCAAAACGTCGTCTGCTCCTGGAGCAGGGGAAAATGTGCAATACTCAACTGGTCAGGTTGCAGATTTACATGTTGTTGCAAAAGTCGGAGCCAAAATTAAAGCCCAAATGACTCATTTACAGTATTTGTTCGTTTTAAGAATGATCGAGTCTTTCACAAATTTTCAACTGCAGATGGCTGCAGATGTTGAATGTTTTCTAGGAAACTCAGGTCCTGGATTAAAATTTTCCATTCCTCTTATCATTCCAGAGTTAGAATTTGCAATGGTTTGTCCGTATGTTGCAGAATTGTTACAGTATGGTGATCATGTACCTCTCAGTCCCGGTGCAGTATTTAATAAGTTTGATGATATCATTGGTGGTCAGTTACAGGACAGTGACTCTACACAGGAGTTACAACAAGAGGATCAACTCATGGAAGGTAATACAGGAAAATCATTTTTTTTATCTCCCTTCTTTCAAGGAAAGAGGGGAGATTAAATTCAAACTTCATTCCGTCCAGACACTTCTTGTCTAGAGTAATTCTTCAAAACTATGAAGCAATATTTTACAAATCTTTGTTCAAACCATCAACATTGATAGGATATGCACATAACATTAACCTGAGTTTGATCATATTCCTTCCTTGGAGTTATGGCCCTTTGAACATAGGTGCAAATCACAAAAAAGACCCTGCTGACAGGGATCATAATTTACCATAATTGCTTGTTTTTGTAGTGTCCCTATTTGTGTTGTTTTGGTGGGCACTCTAGTCCAAGAATTTACATGTCACCAAAATAGTTTATTTATAACTAATGTATAGTAACTGTAATAAATTACTAATAAATATATCATTACTACTAAAACCAGTAATTTATAACCCAGGGAAATGGTATATTTTCTCAGATCCTTAGTGGCCAAATGGTCTACATTGTTTACTTTCAGCACAATTGGTAGAGTGCTTGGTCTGTAAGTGGGAGGTCGTGGGTTTGAACCCTGACCAGGTCCTGTGTCACTGTGGGTGTGGCACGATAAAGAACCCTGCTGTATAATGCCATCAGCACAACACACAGGCACCTTTGCCTATTGGTAGCTATGTCTGGATATAAGTGAAATATTCTTGACTGGAACCACCATTACTCAACTCATTCAGCACAATGCCTCTCATGGTCTAGGCTCTTATTCCACTTGGAGTAGATGTTACCAAAATTTGGTGATTTTGTCTAGGCACTCCAGTTTCACCCACCATCTTTGAACTAACAATCTCAATATAAGGTAAAGAATCTGGACTGCGGTGTAACACGCCATTACTCCACTAAATATTTTACTGAAAACTCAGATTTATGAAAGAATCTTTATAAATTTGAGAGACTTAACGTAATTCTGTTTTTCATTTTCAGATCCAAACACAGAAGAGTTTGTTAATTCCACTGTGGAAACTTTACAAAGTTCTCATGGTTGTATATCTAAGTCTATCAGTGATTCACAAATCCAGTGTCATTCTGGATCATCTGTTCAGAGCTCACGGAGTGGTCATGGATCAAGTGGACTAGATTTATCAGAAGGAGGGACTGCATTCCCCCAGGACTCATTGAACCCCTCCTCACATAGTCACAGTCTGTCAATGACAAATGTTGATACAAATATTTCCATCGTTGTAAGCGGAGATGGGACAAAGATATCATATTCCAGTGGTGCCAGTGACTCAGGTTATAGTGCAGAAAGTAAAATTAAACATGTGGCCAAAAAAGGAGTTACAGCGGATCAAGTCAAAAAATCATTTACATCCGCTTTGTCTGGATTTACGGACAAGATCAAAGCCAAAATGGACATAGGAGACGATAATTTGTCGTGTCTGATGATTTAGACGCCATGTCAATCAGGACCGATACTTCTGATGATGACGATGATTTTGAATTGTTATCATTAGAAGATGGTGAGCTACCAGCATTTCAGCATGATGGACAGCCGGAGACAGCTTCATCAACAGGGACAGATGTAGATGACCTGTCTAGTCTATATGCTGAAAGTTCCACCGCTACCAAAGGGAGAGAACTCGTAAGTTATAAGTATACTTTCATCCATGTTTACGGTAAATGAAAATTCTGCATGAAAAGTTGTAAGACAAATCAAAAGAATTTCAATTATATAAGATGAAGACATGAAACAAGATTACAATATAAGGCAAATGAATTGGTTTGTATGGGTGACCATGCCTTAGTTTTCAAACTATCGGTACATAGTTCCTTTAAAAAATGTTAAAAGCCTTGTTGTTTTATCCTTAATTGAAATTGTTAACACCATCTAGGAACCTTTAAATGAGTTCTTAACAATTTTTTTTTAAACATAAGGCAAAATGATTTTGTTTGTATGATAGACCATACCTTAGATTCCAAAATATTTATTTCCTTAAAAATGTTAACAGTCTTGTTATTTTATCATTATTGAAATGATTAACATAACCTGAGGGACCAGTTCTGAACTTTTGTTAGCACACTTGTATCCTCTAGTGTTAAACATTGTGAAATAGTTTGTGTATTTTCTGATAGCAAATAAGAAAACCTGTCCCATACTACCTAATTTTCTATTTCTGGTAGCCAAAATAGCAATTGACTACTAATTTCTGAAAAATTCTTTGAAAAAGCAATCTATTTTAGCATATTTGTAAAATAAAAATAAAAATTTAAAAAGGACTATATTTTCACAAATTTTGGATATTTATCTACGAATAATTTTAATTTATGGAAACCTAGACTACTGTCTGTTCCAGTGTTGATGACAGTGAAAATTTGGAAACAAATTACGGAAAATTTCAATAAACTAGAACAAAGTGTTATTCACTTACTGCAGCCTAGACAAGTTGTAACAAAATATATATCTAACATTATGATAGAATATTTCTCTAAGGAGAATAATATTCCTCATATAGAATTTTAACCTTTTTGTACAGTTATTGTGGTTTATGATCCAGTCATTAGATTACTTCACTTATTGAGGTGGGTTTTGCATTTTGTCAAATTTGATTGAAAAAAAGCTCATCTAGAGCATCACATCCTTTTTAAATATGACTGTTTTTTCAGTATTTGTTTAAATTTTATATTTTTCAGATATCTGTGATATTATTCTACATCTGTGATGGTGAGATATCTCTACAGACTAACGGCTCTGACACCACCGCACGAATACAGGCCAAACAGTTACTGACTCAACAACCAGGAAACATGTACTACGAGGAATTCTGTAATAGATACGCATCTCAAGGTACAAAGGTCATAAAGGGAGATAATAAGTACAGCCAAACCTGTCCAAAAGGCCACACAAGGGAACCACTAAAGTGGCCTTTGCGGGCAGGTAGCCCTTATAAAGAGAATCAAATAATATGAATAAAGAGCACTTGCGATAAAATTTTACTGGCTTTGAAAAGCAGTTTGTCCTTATATAAAATTGGCTTTTAAAGCAGGTTTGACTACAATCTCTGTAAAGACCAACATCTGTGATATTTGAAACAGATAACTTTAAAATACATGTCCAAAAAAGTGTTGAAAGACAGATTCAATTCTGACCTTCTGAAGTTACTTATAATGTACTGTATTAAACATATAGTTTGGTAATAGCCAAAGTAATCAAGGAGAAGAAAGAGAGAGAGCAAATTTAAAATGTGCTTTGTTGGTACATATATAACATGAAAAACATGTAGTTTGAAGAAACTCAAAGCAACCAAAGAGAAAAAAAACTAACAGAGCACTATTGCAAATGTATTTTTGTGTTAAATATATAACTTAAATATAACCAGAGCAACAGAGAAGACACCCAAAATACATTGTATGAACAAACAAAAATAAAGACATAATAATATGACTATTAATTATACAACTCCAGATCTAGGACTTTAACTGATTACAATGACATAACTGTCACATATTTCTGAATCAATATACAGACAAACCACTCACAGGAACCAGTAAAATAACCTTTATTTGCAGGTGACCGTTAATTAGAAATTCCATTAGCACAAAACAAGCAATTGGGATAAAATTTTACTGGCCTTTAAAAACAGGTGGCCCTTATATAGAGGTAGCCTTTGAGGCAGGTTTGACTATGTATATACATGTATTTGATATATTTCAGGATTTGTGTATGAGAACAAACTTGCTTCAGATTTATGCAGAAATTATCCAGTAAAATTGAAGTTTATATCTGGTCCTGGTGCTGAGTTAGAGGTACATAAAGGAGAAGACAGTGGATATATGGATGTTAGAGCAGAATCATGCATGTTAGAATTCACAATGTCCAGTTTAACCAGCTTGTCTACGTTTGTAGAGGATGAGAAGCTATCAGAGACTTTACCCATGCATGTCTCTGTCACCGACCTAGGATTAACCTTAACGGTAAATTAAACAGACTGGAATAAGAGTACGGTAATGGTGTTCTTTGCCTAAGTCAAGATTTTTTCATTAATATCAGGAAAGTCATTTCAGGGATGGTGGAGGAAACCAGAGTTCCTGGAGAAAACCATCAAACATCAGCAAGCAAGCTGACAAACTTTTTCACACTAGGGTGTGTCCTGAGTGGGATTTGAATCTTAGGGTGTAATGGGTGTTTATAATCTTAGGGTGTAATGGGTGTTTATAATCTTAGGGTGTAATGGGTTTTTATTATCTTAGGGTATAATGGGTGTTTATTATCTTAGGGTATAATGGGTGTTTATAATCTTAGGCTGTAATGGGTGTTTATAATCTTAGGGTGTAATGGGTGTTTATTATCTTAGGGTATAATGGGTGTTTATAATCTTAGGCTGTAATGGGTGTTTATAATCTTAGGGTATAATGGGTGTTTATAATCTTAGGCTGTAATGGGTGTTTTTTATCTTAGGATATAATGGGTGTTGATAATCTTAGGGTATAATGGGTGTTGATAATCTTAGGGTAGAATGGGTGTTTATTATCTTAAGGTGTAATGGGTGTTGTGATCCGTAAGTGCAAGCTTTAGACCACTTGGCAACCAAGGTCCCAGACTTGATTAAGGATTGACTTGGTAGAGAAGATTGACATCTTTGGATAAGTCTCTTTAGGCCCAAAAAGTTTTCCTTTCTTTTCAAAGCCATTAACTAAAACACTGAAAATGTTAATTAAAGATTGAAATTTTACTTTACTCTTACAGGAAAACCAGTCTAAACTGATAACCTTGAAACAAAGAAATGTACAGTAGAACTTCGATAACTCGAAGTGCACGGGACATCGATGATGACTTCGAGTTATCGGGGTGTTCGAGTTTTCGAAGTTGAAGAATGACGTCACAATGTAACTTTCATTTCTTTGGGAGAAATGTTGGATGGTGTAAAACTGTTTACTGATACACTGGTGTAATATGTACCGGTATTACATAAAATAATAAATGAATTAAAATCAAATTATTAATTATGTTTTAATAAGGACTGATTGCGACAACAATAGCATACATGAAATACACAAAATGTGTATTACCAATACATGACCGTAATGCATTCAAAGAACTGAATCAGATAAACATATCCATGTACATTGTATGTGATAATAAACAAAACAAGACGCACATTTTATAGAAATTATAAAACTAGTGTGCCTACCACGTGTTAGTCATTAAAACCCAGCTTAAATCACCTGAAAATTTATTGTTGTCGCCAGCGGCACAAAACTCGGCTTCTACTGAGGGGGTACACGGTTACACTTCATCGCCCATTACGGCACAGAGTACTAATCTTTTAATTGATACTCATTAATGCAGTAGCAAAACCTTTGATCTGTACCACTTCTCCAATCATTAATCGGAAGTATTATAGCTAATTGTCGATTAATTACTGTGTTCTCACTGAAACGATCTATTGGTCACCCATTGTTAAAAATATTTCGAGTTTTAGAAGGTTGTTTTTCCTATAATTTTTAATTTTGCACCTTAAAATTACTTCGAGTTATCGGGGTATTGGAGTTACAGGAGTTTGAGTTCTCGAAGTTGTATTTATATAGTTTATACAGAAAATCGGTCAGGACAAAATTATTACTTCGAGTTATCCGTGGTATTCGAGATATCGAAGTTCGAGTTATCGAAGTTCTACTGTATTTATATTCTATGCAGGATTTCAGATTATAGGGTTTGGTAAAATACATTTGTGAAAACATGAAAAGATTAAGTAGTTGTAGAAGATACAATTTTGACATACGATCATCCTTGCTTAAGGATACCCATGGTCATTCTTGATAAAAAATACCCATGGTCATCCTTAATAAAAGATACCCACTGGTTGAAAAAAAATTCATAAAATCTTCCACAGTGTTGGCACTCTTGATTTGGGATTTATACCACAAGCACTTGCTTTACTCACAAAAATTACCTTATTACAATTATTGACCATATATTGATCTTTTCTTATAGGAGGACAGACCACCACCAATTGGTAGTACTATTACACCTGAGCCAATGAAATTATATATACATAAACTTGATATTAATAGAACCCACGATGGAGTATTCCAAATAGCAGGTACTTTAATATTTTAGTGCAAATACAATGTAAATGTATGTCAAAAAAAACTTTTAAAGTATAACACATTGAAAATTTAGTGTAATAATATAAAAATGTGTTACAGTTTTACAAAAAATGCCAAATTTAGAGTTATACTGCAAATAAAAATTTTAAGTAAATACAAATCAGACAAACATATCGGACCGTTCCAAATCACAAAAGGAAAGCAAAAACTTTGAAAACTTTGGAGTTAGTTAAACACATAAACTTCCACTAGGGAATGGAGACCAGGAGCTACAGAATTTTGCTGTCATGTAACAGAAATAAAAAAAATGGTTCATATTACACAATGGACCTAATGTTGATGGTGATATTGATATCTGTCTCCACAAAATTGTCTGTTGTTCTTGTAAGTGGCTCTCTGACATATTTTCCTAGGATTCTTTTACATAATATAAACAAATAAGATTAAGAGTAATAGAGTTTTATGCCCCAGTTAAGATTCTTTCACTTTTATCAGGCAGTCATTTTAGCAGTGATTGAGAAAACCTTCATCAAGGGAACTGGCAAACGTTCTCACACTAGGATCTGTCCCAGGTAGGATTTTAAACTGTATAACAAATGACAAGAGACATACAATTTGTATGAACAAACATTTTAGATTGTTTGAGGAATAAGTAAAGTTATTTTGATCTCAAAATACATTGACAGTATTTTTTTTAGGATTTTTAGATGGGGTCATTTAAAAATTTTCTTAAAGCAGTATTATCAATATTTTTGCATTCATGTAATGTTAAATATGACCCACGAAAGCCTTAACAATCGGGCCATTTTGAAAAATAAAAGATCAATGGCCCCATTTAGATATGAACTCTTTATTGATAAAAAATGTTCACCCTGTAATATAATGAGAAAACATTTTAATGTTTCAGGTGACTCTGTCCCATTGCACATCAGAGATAGCATGGTAGCCTCAGTGGAAACTATTAAAGTTGAAAATGGAGAAGTGGAGGGTAAAGAAAACGAATTGAATTTACCATTAACTGAAAGTGAAACAAAGAACCACCTTGCTGTACACAGTGTCATGAAAGAAAATGAGGAATTAAAGAAAAAGATAACAAAATCCAAACTTTTCTATCAGCAATTAATTGATGAAATGACAATAAAGTCGGAAAAAATTAAGACAGTTGATGAGGAAAACCAACTTTTAAGGACACAGTTGAAAAAATTTTCATCTTCAGATAGCAATGAGTTAGACAATATAACAGATCTCCGGTCCACGAACGAAGCTTTAGAAAGAGAAAACCTACAGCTACAGCAAAGAATAGCATGTCTAGAGGAAGAGACCAGATTGTCAAATGAAGAGAAAAATTCACTTTTATTAACTTTAAAATTACTTCAAGATGAATTACAAATATCAGAACAGCGACATAGAACACATAGTAGAGAAAAAACTTAGTGTGTTTAGTTGATGTAGTAGTTATATTGTTATGAATTAATGACGTTATTAGATGTGCCTTTTGTTACATTTTGTTACTTAGCAGGTGTGTGTGTGTGCGAGAGAGAGAGAAATACTTTAATCAGACCCATACTCTTTAAGAACTTATGGTTCCATCTTGCTTATTTTATTCGATTGACATACCGTATTTCACATTCATGCATGGACACATGCAGACATATACACACAAACACATTTTATTGAAGCAAGAAACAATGGTGTAAAGTCACACAAACATTTAAAATGTTTTGAGAAGTAAAAAGAGATGGGTGGTAAATGGCAAGTTTTGGTACATGTAAATGGCAAGAGTGAATCTGATAGAAGCACTGATTTTAATTTGTTTGTAATTAGAGTGTTCTGATACTGTAATGTTTTACATATGTGTTGTATGTACATGTGTGTATGTTTGCGTGTTTACCTATTTTCAAGTTATTCTTTTATACTCCTTACGTGTCTTTTGTATAGACACATATTAAGTTTACAAATATTTAAAATATTTTCTGCTTTGGATCTAGGCATTCCAAATGCTTCCACAAGACTGAGGAGGTTTTTATTTCGCTCTGTGATAAATATTAGGCTGCCATAACATGTATTTTAATAATCTTATCATTATTCTAATATTCAATACAGCTCAAGATTGAACTGTTACATACATTTCTCTGTTGATATGAAGAGCATACAACCATATACATGTACATGTATAATCAGTAAGTCAGTGGTGCGGCGAGATATGAGCTATGCAGATCTTTGAAAAAGGTAGAGATAGTCTCTTCCTTAGATACTGTATAGTTGATTTTATTCACTGGGGATTTGATTTCTCTATATTCACAGTTTGACTCTATAGCTGGAAGTTAAATACTACCAAGTGAAATTTTTAATGATGCATTTATTAAACTCTGTCTCAGATAATCCATACAGAAATTGTTAACACTGGCCACTGCACCGCAAATTTTTATACCTGTGAATAAGTTCCAGTGTCTGAACGGCAAAATTTTATCCCCGCAGAATTAAACAACTGTACAGTACTGAAGTTATAAAAATAAAACAGCTTTAAATCTATATTTAAGTTTTCCCTGTAGTGATGTTTGGTCAGGTATATAAGTATTACTATGCTATCCAGACCACACTGTAGAAGAACAGTTCTGAAAGAGAAGGTCCATAATATCAGTAGACTTAGTACTGTCATGAGTTCACAAAATTTCCTTGATCCATGTGTGGGAGGTTGCGGGTTTGAACCCTGCCCTGGGTCTGACAAAGACAAGAAAATAAGTAGTGACTGTTATGCTGCCAAGCGCTCATAATTTAAAATGAAAGTTTTGGAGTCCTTTGGATGAGATATTAAAAACTAATGCCCAGTGTCACACCAGGCATGGCACATTAAAGAACCCTCCCTGCAAATTGACCTTAGCATACTGCAAAGGTAAAAATTTCTGCCACTTCACCTGTAGCTGGTGATGTCTCAATTTAAGTGAAATATTCTTTAATGGGACATAAACCCTGTACAATCAATCAACAAAAATTTTAATATTGGTAACTTAATTTGATAACTTTTTTATTCTGAAGCAATGTCACTTGGTGTATACCAAAAGATTGAAAATGCTGGAAATTTAATCACTTTTAGGTACAGTCCATGAAAAACTCAATCACTTTCAGACATAGACCTGATGCATTTTATAATGTCCATCACTTGAAGACAAATTAACATTACATGTATGCCAAATAAATCATCCAATAAGTGTCCAGGAACTTAACATGTGATGTACTAATTATAAAATATACTGGTACTTAACAGTATTAATTGAAGATCAACCAACGAAAAAGTAAGTACATGTGTACTTCTTACAAGTTTTGTAAATGTTATTGAATTACAAAATCCAAAAATGTATAGGAGTTACCTCCCTTGTTTAGTAGATAAATTGTATCACTGTATCCAATGTTGTATGTTTTCACTAAATCCTTATACATGTAGAGAAATATACAAACATACAATGTATTATATAAATATTGATAGATATAATGTAGATCCTACCACTATAAATCCAGATATCGAGTGTGCAATTTTTGTGTTCAATGCAAATTTCATTGTTTTTGTTATCAATAGATACATACAGGCAAACAACATTGACCTGTCTACTTGACCTAAAGATTTATCATGGATCAGTTCATTTATATGTAGGGAATGTAGGTGTTTATATCATCTACTACATCATAAGTGATACTAGCTTCATTGATTAGGTATGTTCACTGTGTATGTATTTACTTCACTAACTTGAATCTTGACACTGTCCATTTATTTGTTGAACATCCTTCATGATATTCCTAATAAAAGGTCAAGCGGACAGGTCAATGTTGTTTGCTTATACACATAAGTAATCATGTTATACCTATTTCAATATTTAAAATAGCAAGTCATAAAATACTACATATAATATACATTTACCTTCAGTATGTATTTATTCATTCTATATCAATCAGTAAATCCAAGTGTACATGTACTATGTTTGTGTAGAATTATAGTGTCCAAGATGTGACAGAGCGTTTATAAACATAGAAGGGTCTATAATTTAAATAGGGTGAAAACAAGTTATATTTAAAGATGATTTGAACAAATGAATACACAGAAGCATTAATATATACACACAAAAACATGGTATTAATACCTATTTGTGTATATTTGACTCACCCATGTTTTTAAACACTCATCAAATCCTGGATGGTCTATACTAAATATAAAGAAAAATCACACTTAGAAGCAATCAAAGTTTAACAAGCAAACTATAGGCCAAGCCTGTGTTAGTCCTAAAGTTTCAGCAAATAATAAGGCCAAGCCTATGTTAGTCCTAGAGTTTATGATTTTTTAAAATTAATTTATTTCATTTTGTTTTTTAAGTTACTTATTTTGTTTTATATGTTTAATTATGATTTAAAGCTTTAGTTTGTTTAGTTGTATTGTTTTGTTAGATTCTCAGAGATTTTTTTAAAGAGTTTTATGTTTTTAGTAACAACTGACTTGTTACCAGCTAAGAATTCTGTCTGTAATATACAGTTCAACCTGCCTTAAACTGTTGTAGGCCACCTCTATATAAGGATCACCTGCTTATAAAGACCAGAAGAATTGTATCCCAATTGTTCTTTATTAATATTATTTGAAACTGTATATAAAGGCCACCTGCCCATAAAGGTCACTTTTACTGGTTTCTTTGTGTGGCCTTTATAAACAGGTTTGGCTGTACCGTAATAAGAAAAAACAAGCAAGATGGTTAAACTGGCATCATTTAACAATAGATTTTTCAAAATAGAACTATATATTAGGTCATTGAACATTTATAACATGGTTTACAAATAATTTCTGTGACCAGTAACCTGAAAGGATTATGCTAATGAAGTGTCCAATAAATGATTGATTCTTTTATGTTCTGAAAATCAGAATTGTTTTAGGGTTAGGGTTAGGGTTAGGCTATTAACAAAGACAAACTCAAATCCGTGTATTAACACAAATGCAGTGTTTTGACAATTTAATATTCTTGAAAAAATCTTAAGTTATGCTTAATTGTTCAAAAAAAAATTTTAGGTGGATTTGGTAAAATAAATTTTGGCTCTTTTGTTTTTCTCATTTCAACATCATAACGTATTTGGATTCTCACAATTTTGGTATGTGCACTAATGAGGAGGAATTTGGTTTGAAGGTGATGGCTCTAATAGTCGGAATAAGTTTAACATGGTGTTTACTGATAGTATTTCTTTTATTTGTGTATTGGAAAACCATGCCTTCGTTAACAACTGACATGAAACTAAAAGCATCTCTCTCTGAGTTTTTGAGATTCAAAGTTCATATTTTATCACTATTTGATGGTGTCTCATTAATTAAGGTTTATTTTTAATACGTGAGATGTGGGTTTTTTATATTGTAAATTATCAGTTGTTTTTGGGGTGTTTGTTTTTAGTTATTGGGGATTTTTTACGTAAGATTGGGGTCAGATTCATGTGTTTATTAATCATTTGACTGCCTCTATCACCAGCCCTAACAGTTATATTCAATTTTTTGTTTGTTTTACATAGATTTTGTTTTTTGGTAATCGAATGTCTGGGATATGTTTGTTTTATTGTTTTATTTCCGTTTTGTTTATTCTTTTACATTTTAAGTCCCTCTAGTTGTATTGGTTATTTTAATTTTCATACATTGCTTATGTTAATTTTCGTTCAATAGTAATTCTGTTTCAATACATTGGAGATTCTAATTTCCATGCAATCATGCAATGGTTTTCTAATTCCTATGCATTGGTTATGCCAATTTCTGTTAATGTTCATACATTGGATATGCCAATTTCTGCTAATTTTCATGCATTGGTAATTCAAATTTCCATACAGTGGTAATTGTAATTTCCAGCTATTAGTAATTCTAATTTCCATACAACAGTAATTCCAATATCCATACATTAGTTATGCTTATTTCCATACATTTTTGCTAAGTAATTTTCATACATGTACATGGGTTTTTTTCTAATCATTGAAAAAATGAATTAAGAACTGTATTTTATAAGTAAATATTTGATGTATATATACTTTAATGCATTTCTGTATGTATAGTTTATTTCATTGTTTGGCCAAAGTGGAAATCCAGTGAAAATATATGTAGACTTAACTGATTATCCATGTATGTTATGTACACTTATCTAACCAAAAATACCTTTACATGTTTGTGATATTTCTCTTGACCTTTTAGTTTCATTTCCATTGATTGTACAATTTGGTTTAATTTCTTTTTAAAACTTGAATCAAGCATTTAGTGCTAAAACTCTTTGTGGAATGATTATATTTAATGGCATATGTATATGAAGATAAATAAACCTTGACAAACTTAGTCAAAAATGATACATTGCTGGAAATAATTAACTGTTATCAGCCAGAGAGGACAGAAACTTCTTACATTCTTCAGTTTGGTTTTAAACACTTAAACATTGCCTTTAAATTTTGTTCTGTCTAATGAGAAATAACTTAAATGAAGACTGCACTTTGCATAAATCCTGCGTAGCGGGTTTATGAAAAAAAGTGAACAGTCTTCATTCATGTTATTTCTCAATAGACAGAACAAAAGTTAAAGGCAATACTTATAATTAAATTACATAAATAAAGAGACCAAAACAAGGTACTACCAGTATGCAAAAAATCAAAGTTTATCAAAGAAAATTACCTCAATGTGAACAAGAATGAAATGTGTGCATGAATTTGTTATCAGGTAGCCATATTTTACAAAATTAGGTCAATGAGGAAAAAACCATAATGTTTTAGCCAATCAGAATGAGTAAAAATGCAGTGGGCTGGTCTTGGTAAAAAACAGGCATTTGAGGAAATAACAAACTTTTAAGCCATCAGAATGCTTAAAAATGGTAAAATTAATTATTATAAAAGGTTCACAAGTTTAAGATTTTTATAAACTACAAACCTGTTGTAAGTTTAACACTAAGCTCATAAATTAGTGTCATATTGGAGGCTCATCTCAACTCCCTAAAGCTAAATTGTTTTAGCTCACCTGTACAAAAGGGCACCTGTAATCTTACCCATGTTGTTAGTATCAAATAATAATCTAAAAATAATCTTAATGTGATAGCAAATGTAATATGTTCTTCCAACTTTTATTTTCATACTTAAACTAGTCTTTTACCAAGCATATAAGTTCGGTTCTCTCTATATTTTTGCCTCTTTATACATAAATTATTCTTATAACCACCCACCCCCAACTCCACCCCCATCAAAGTTACTCCATTTCTTCTGTGAAGTACTTGGGTAGCTCAATTGGCAGAGTACTCGTTTATATGGAAGGTTGTGGGTTCGAACCTAAGCTGGGGTCTGACCAAGACTTAAAAATAGGTAGCAACTTCTTTCACCAAGCACTTAGAAAAGAAAGTCACTGGGTCCTTCAAAAGAGACCTTAAAAACCGATGCCCCGTGTCACTGCAGGTGTGGCACATTAAAGAACCCTCCTTGCAACATTTCGCTTTAGGCACTACAAAAGTAAAAAATTTTGCCACTTCACTTATGTTGACATCTTGATATAAGAAAAATACTCTTGACTGGGATATACCAGTAAAAACCCATTCAATCATTCAGTCATTTAATCAATGCAACATTTTGTCCAGCACTTTTCTTGAAAACTATTTGACAGATCTTTTTGAAACTTCAGAGAAACTTTGTGTGGAACCTATATGTCATTATTGGCTGTTAGTATTTTGATCATGCATATGGTTAGGAAAATATGGATTTCCCAGTTAGGGTTTGTTTGGGGGACACTTTTGAAATGGCATCCCATTTCAGTTATAACTTGTTGTAATACAACCATTAAGTCATTTGTTACTGTGATATCATTTATATATACATACACGTTACATAAGCTTTTATATACATTGCCATTGCTATTAGTACCAGTTTATTTATTCTAGGCATAGCTATTATATTTTTGTTTTCTGCTGATATTTTATGCAATGTATTATTATATGTATGCAAATTAAATTTGTCTAGTTAATTATGTTAGCTCAAATTTGTTGTGAAAATCATTTAAAAATAAATTTTAAGATTAAAATTGTATTTAATTTTGTTTGGTTTGTATTTGAATGTTACACCTCACTTGGAAGCTTCACTAGTCCTATATATCACATCAGAACAGTCAACAAATCAGTCTAAAGACAACCATATAAATGTTCAGGCAAACAACATTGACCTGTCCACTTGACCTGTAAAATAAATATTTATTGTGAACAAGCACATATATGTATAGGGAACACACATTTACTTGGTCTATATAATGAGAACACTATTGTCTCTCAGCGATATTTTGGCAGAGTGTTTATAATCATGGGAGAGTCTATATAATGTAAAAAGGGATTACATATGAAGGCGATTTTAAAATGAATGCATGCAGTATAGAAAAAAACCTGCCAAAGTTTATAAACACTCTGCCAAAATATCTCTGACTGACTATAATCATGTACTGTGTATTCATGTGAAGATTATATTAACTGTGGATCCTAACATTACCCATGTATTGGATTGATCTTTCTATATGAATATTCCAAATAAAAGGTCAAATGGACAGGTCAGTTTTGTTTGCATATACAATACATAACAGTCTTTGATCATCCCTTAGAATTTAAATAGCACATTCCATGTCTTCATGTGATTGATTATACCAGTTTCATAGGGATATACATACATGAAAAACTGTTAGTTCAAGTACGTATATAGATGACATCTAATTTTGTTTGGCTATAAAGTACAATATACACTATATTAGTAAAACATGTCAGTTCATGTTGGTGACATCTAACAATGATGGGCTATATAGTGATATATGAGGTGGAAAACATACCATCAACATATGAATTGCAGTTCATCTAACCATGTGAGGATATAAAGTACATGCCCCTACATTGATAATGCATGCATCAGACGGAAAACATGTCATCAACCAGCAGAACTTTTTTCACCTATAGCTCGTGATGTCTCGATATAAGTTAAATATTTTTAACTCTTGACGTAAAACCTCATTCATTCAATGGTCGAAAGTGTCTACTTATTTGTTATTCTTACTCTCTTTCTTTGTTTCATTTATTCAACACAGGAAAAGCTCATTTAATTAATAACTTGGTCTCCATGTATTTGAGTTAAGCTGAAGTATTGTTATTCTTTTGGTGTATATTGTGGCAAGTTTATGTGTATGTATTTTCGGAGTATAGGTCGTCCACAATTTGATGGCAATACAGCGAGCCCATTTTAATATTGGGTAATTGTAACGAAAAATGTGCGAGGAAGCGTGATTATATACATACGATGATACACTACTTACACCTATATAGGCTATTTAAACCCATCCGTGGTCTTCAGATCGTGGATGCACAATACCAGTCCATCGGTTACATTGTATGTTTTATAATAGACACCTAGCATTAAGGCATCATTTGTGTATAAATCTGAAGTATGGATTGTATTGGGAGAGTTTTATAGTGACTTGTATCATATACCTGTACAGTCAAACCTTTCTATAAAGGCAACTCAAGGGAACCAATAAAAGTGGCCTTTATGGGCAAGTGACACTTATATACAGGTTCAAATAACATGAATAAAGAGCAATTGGGATAAACATTTACTGGCTTTTTAAAGCAGGTCCCTAAAATAGAGGTGAACTTTAAGGCAGGACTGACTGTACCATATCAATATTTAAAGTATATATATTTGTGACTTGAAACAAAAAAAGGCTAGAGTTTGCTTAGTGTGTACATTGTATTATAAATGTGTTGAGGGTAAATTTGATATTCTCCCTGTTCTGAGTATAACTATTGAGGAATATGTATGTTTCTGAATGGACTTGCTATGTTAGTATGCACATGTTTTAAAGATGGGGTCAACTTTCTTAAGGAATATATAACCTGGTGAATATTCATTATAAAAATGTTATAAAAACTGTTTACATGTATTGTTAAGCTACTTATTTATTTACATGTTGAACTGTTTAATGGAATGATTTTTAAATACATTGAAATTTGTTATTGTTTTATTATAAACATGAATATTGTTTTGATAGTTTAGGTTTTATTGAACTTTCAAGTTTTCAGTAACTCTAAATTTATTTATTTGTTTAAAATGAAATCCAAAAATGTGTAATATCTTGATATGTTTTATCAGGGCCTGAAAATTTCATTTTATTGCCCCCTGACTAGGACCAATGACTTTTGACAACAACGGGGTTTCCTGTTGTAGCATGTGATACCCCTTAATGTCTGTGCTGAACACTTGTTTCGAATTGATATGGAATTGCATGGGAAAATGTGTTGCTGTAAAAATGACATTCCAGGTATTTGAGAAGTTTCCAAAATGCCCTTACAAAAGGTAAGGGGTATTGATAATGTTGTGAAACAGCGAACCCCATTACGAGTTCTAAAACCAAAATAAGTATTCATTACAGAGAGAGTACTGCAAGTAAATTGTTATGCTGTTTGATAGAAAATTGACAATGCACAAAATCAGTATTTTACTTTAGCACAAAAGTCAGTGGTTTCTGGCCTTGAGGGATTGAAATTGTCAAGTCATGTTTTAATGTTATTCTAGTTTTCTTTTCATCCCTATATAAACAATGGTATAATCCATTTCCGTTGTTTTTGACTGTACCAAAGATGTTGGATAAATTACCATATCTGATTTGATCACACCATCATACTTTGGTTTCCAAGCAACTACATTTGTTATAGTCAAACAGTATTTATGATACTATGATATAAACTTGTATTGATAAATCACAGATCAAGTTTAAATTTTAGTATTGTTGATCAAGCAATTCTGCAATTACCAGTAATTAATATTGGTGCAACTAACCAGATATGGTATTTTGCATACAGTTTTTGGATGGTACCATATCTTGAGTCTATAGGGATGAAAACTGAGGTGGTATTTTACTAACTGTTGTTGGACAGTACCTTGAGTCTATAGGGATGAAGTGTTACTGTCAGATAAATTTTTTAGTCATGTTAAGGTATAATGTCATAGTCATTAAAAAAAATAATTTAACTTTGTGTTTAGATTTGTAAATTATTCCTGCACATGCTTATAAATCTTATAGAACAGTTATTTTAAGTTATCCAGATTTTTGTGGTTATACACTCATAATATCATGCTGAAATACAACAGCCTATCTACCTATCCATCCATCAAACCATCCATTCATCCATCCATCCATTCATCCATTCATCCATCTATTCATCCATTCATCCATCCATTCATCCAACCATCCATTCATCCATCCATTCATGCATCTATTTACCTATCTGTCTATATTTATACACTGACACAATATCTTGAGTGGTCTAAAGACTACACTTACTAATCACAGTATATTTCACCAGTTCGCTGTCTAGGTTTTGATCCCACTCGGGCAGTTCCTGGTGTGAAATTGTTGGTCAGTTCACTTGCCGATGGTGGGTGGTTTTCTCTAGACACTCCAGTTTCCTCTACTATCCCTGAACTGGCTGTCTCAATATATACAAGTGAAAGAATCTTTGCTGGGGCATTAAGCACCATTACTTCACTCCCCTTATAATATCTCAGTAAAATTCATCCATCCATCCATCCCATCCAAATATCCATCCCATCTAATTCTAACCATCCATTCAATGGCATTCATCCAGTCAAGATTGTTTATTTTGGCTATATCAAAATGTCGCTAGTCATAAGTAAAGTAAAAAGTTCATCAATGGGTAAGATCCAAAACAGAAGTTCCAGATTGTTGTAAAGACACGTTTGTGGATAAATTATGTTATAGTCAGTATAGTCAACTTCACCTGTGGCTTCTACCAACAGATTGACAGAGGAGAGAAAAAAAACAATCAAATTAAACCCAAGTTCCAAGATGTATATACATAAAGTTTTGACTTAAACTGTTTCTGTTTGATAATGGCAATTAAACGAAAGCTTGTTCAATTATGTACATTACCTTTTGAACAGAAATTAAAAAAAACCATTGTCAAACATTCAGTTTTCACTAACCATTTGGTTAAGGCAACATGTCCTGGCTATAAGACATTCTTATTGAAAGGATATGTAATTCTCTAGTGCTGATGGGAAATTATGATAAACAATGAAATGAGATGTGGCAATTGTAATCAGAAAAATGTACTGTTATCACAGCTAAAACAAACATCAGAATATACAAAACCAAAACAATCAAAACTAGAACTGTCTCTTGAGAGCCATATACCCCTGCCCCCAACATCTACAAGGGTTTAATGTTTTCCTGTGACCTTGATCTTTCCTATATGACCTTGATTCAAGGTCATGACATGTCTTTAGATCATGAAGATTATTCATGTGAAGTTTACGGCAGTCATCCAAAGCAATAGAATTGGCCCGAACATGATTTTACATGGACAGACAGAAGGACAGACATGTTAATTCCTATATATACCCCCTCAAACTAATTTGCAGGGGAGAGGGGTATAATTACAATACCCACATACTATATGGGCAAAAGGCACAAGGCAGGGGCATGGAAAATAGAACCAAAGACAATACCTAGATAATTAAGGTACTGGGCAGATAAATTTTTAAACACACAAATAACTCTAAAACTTTTTAGACAGGCTGATAAAAGCCTAATTAGGAAAAAAATCAAACTAAAACAAGTCTAGGTAAAACGCCAGGACAAAACTATGGTTCCAAAGGAGAGGGTGGCAGGAAAAAAACAGCTGACACACAGAAAAAGACACCATATAGAGATAGAAACTTAAATATTCAGTTTACCATACATAGCCAACTGTCAAGAGAATGGAGTTAATTAGAAAACATGTCTGTCATGTCTGTTGGCATTCTGCAACATGACATTACTATGCCTGAGATTAAAATGGCATAAGAAAATGAAAGAGAAAATATTCAACAGGGTGGCCGGACATTACAAAAGAAATGCAGCAACACCTATGTAGCACAAAAATGATAAAACAATCTTCAAAATACTTAGGGAAAAAATTTGTCCAAAGTATATCCATCTTTTTTTTTTTTTTTTTTTTTTTTTTTTTATTATATTATTATTATTATTATTAATGATGATGATGATGATGATCCCAGTTAACAAACATTATGTCCAAAGTCAGGAGTTTTGTAATGGTAAATGTTGTCGTCTTTTTTGTCAAACCTGTGCTGAAGTTTTATTTTAAAGGCTTTTCTATATTCTATTAGTTTCATGATATCATATTTTGTCAAAGTTATTTATTTTAAATAGATCATAATTAAATAACTTCTGCCATTGAAACACTATCTGTAATACGTGAAGATACTACTACTGGCTTTTATTATTTGTGTCAACAAATTTTATTCATTTATTTATTTATTTATTTATTTATTTATCTATTTAAAAATTTATTTATTTATTTATTTATTCTTATTTATTTATTTATTATTTATTTATTATTTATTTATTTATTTATTTATTTATGCGCTGTGCGGAATTTTGTCCCGTTCGTTTACCTAGTTCGCATTTAGGCTATTACTTCTTCTCGGAACATTTTCTTCGATTACCAGACTCACCGTGAAAAACACCGGTGCACATCGAGGATACCCACGCCGCAGAAAAGATGTCGAGACGAAGAGAGGGAAATCTTTTCATCGGAAGACTTAGTAAAAGTGTCCGTGTACGGGATTTAGAGGATGTATTTGAACCTTATGGTCGTATGTCACGATGTGAAGTCAAATATGGTAATATTTATTTTGATGAGTCAATTTAAATCTACAAAATTGCCAGATAAATTTTCTCCATAACACAAAATGGCGGAAATAATGTTGACCCGCAGCTCTTGCATTTTAATTTAATCATTTCATGTAGTTGTAATCTGTGATGGTTTGGCATTTAACATAATTTTAGTAAGTCCCTGAAGTGATTATGTCACGAATATTTACAAGTTAATAATGTTTTACATCGTCTTTGTCTAAATATTTTTTTGACATTTATAATTTCCGAAGTTGGAAAACGGATTGGCATGAAATTTTAAACCCGGATTTATAATTGTGAATTTTACAAACATTGATTTAAATTTGTTTTTCTTCTTTTTTTATCCAGGTGCACAGATGGGTAAGCATATTATTTTAAATTTTCTTTGGCTCATAATCAAAACATTAGACACTTAGTAAAACTCGAACAAATTTGAAGGACTTGGTTGGTAGTTCATTTGTTATTATGACACTTGTTCCTTGTGAGGTCCTTGGTTCAAATCCTGATTTGACATTTCTATAACATTTGGCAAGTCAACGTAGTTGTTCAGGTTTGAACCATACCAAGACATCTTTTACCCAAAGACAACTCGTACCAAACCAGAGATAACTTTGATTTCTTTTTTAATCCAAGAGAATTTAAATCATTTATCTTTAAATAAATTTCATCTGACTGTTTCAAAGTTATAAAGCAATACTACAAAACCCATTTCCCGCCTCTGGAAGTTAACTTAATTTTTACAACCTTTCTGATACAATAATAAATTGGTCGCCAATTGACCCAGTAAACTGATACAATATGTATCAATGGAACAATGTTGTGACCACCAAATTTACGAAATGTCAGAGGTTTTTGTCTTGGGTGTATAATGGTAGTATACCACAAAAAAAGTACATTTAAGAACATTAAGAATGCTAAGTATATTCACATTTTTGTTAAGAATTTATTATGAATAACAAATAAGCAAATTTAGTGAAGAGTTCTGTATAAAACAGTGGGTATTGACAATGAGAAAGATACTTTTTAGAAAATATATTTTGATAATTTATCCTTTATATTCTACAGCATATGGTTTTGTTGACTATGAAGACCAGAGAGACGCAGAGGTAATTTAGTCATGAGATATCGATACTGTGATTGATTGAATTTAAAGCAGATATCTGAGCATGTTAATGCTGTAATTAAGTGTCTATACGTAATTTTCAAGTGTACATTACTACATTTTCAAATCCCATATTAATTAAAGAATGGATGAGTGCCTGCGTGTTGTTACAGTGACACCTTTCTAAAACTGGACTCGGTCAAAGATGCCTCTTTTACTCTGTATAATGGACAGATTATTATTGTACATTCTCTTGTAAATGTTTGTGTTAATTTTGTCCAAATTACGTCTTTAAACCAAACACAAAGTATTTTCTGAAGACCAAGAGTCCTCTCTAGAGAGATTTCACTGTATCAGATGGTCCACATTATGTATGTGGCAATCTGTATCTGTTCTTGTACTTAATTTTTTAAGTTACTTATTTTATGTCAATTTTTTTTTCAGTTTCACTCCAATCACATAAATTTGTTTTTACACATGCAATTGAGAATAGAGAACATAAGACTTTACAATACAGGGCTTATATTTCATCCTTGATTTTTAGTTCCCCAGTTCAGACTGTTTTTCTTCAAAACTTGGAAGAGTTATAGACCTGTCTATAAAGGCCACCCAAGAGTGCCAGTACAAGTGGCCTTTATGGGCAGATAGCCTTTATAAACAGGTTTGACTGTACATTAAAATAATATAAATAAAGGAAAATTAGGATACAATTCTACTGGCCTTTATAAGCAGGTGGCCCTTATATAGAGGTGGCCTTTAAGGCAGGTTGGACTGGTATATACTACTTTCTCATCCTTTCTGAATGGCCATGGGGCACTTGCAATCGTGAAAATTAGCACCATAATGGTCAAAAGTGTGCACAAAGTAATACTGATAGAAAACTCCAAATTACTGTTTTTAAAGCTGATTTTTCAAAAACGGTAAACTTTTGCAAAGTTATTGTGAAAAAACATTAGATTTTGAATTGTGAATGAGACAAAAAATGTCTGAAAAATGACCCAGCGAAAACCCTGTTAGTTATAACCAGGATTACTGGTAGATCTGAAAATTGTTAGAATCGGTGTCAATTGCCAAACAGAGGCCATGGCATTAGTTATGGATGTTTGATTTCATAGTTCCACATTGGCTGCAGATATGTTTGATGAAAAAATGCAATTTTGTCATTGTTACATGGACATGTATGCATTAATGTACAGCATAAATGATATTCTTTGGTGTACAATAGCAAAGAGTTGGATTCTATACATTTGGAGATAAAGTATTTATTTAAAACACTTTTTTATTGAGTTAAAATTATCAACATGAATTGCCACAGTCTGAACGGAACACAAGTTGTATACTGTAACTTGTTTCTAAATCATTGCAAAGCTTAACTTATAAACTCTTGTATATAATATACTACTGTAGTATAAACTTTACAATGGTATAGAAACAAGGTACAGTATACATCTTGTCATTGACAGTACCGGTAATTACAAACATGGGATAATGCTTAGCCAGAAATATAAAGGAGAAACATGTTGTCAGTGGTTAATAGAAAAGGATATAAATTATCCTAGAAAATTGTATAAAGTCTAAAACTTCTGTAATTTCTACCAAAGCATTGGAGATGAAATTTAGCCCTGTCCCCACTAGGACAGTTTCACAATCATTCCTTGACTAAGATTTTCCTTAACTTAAATCTGGCAAATTTTGACAATTTTCCATAGTATACAAATAAAATGTTTCAACCAACTTAGAATATATATGTAATAAGACCTCCAAAAATGACACTTAAATTCTTGAAAACTTTGAAACCTAACAAAATTGTTCAGTATTCATATTTGCCAGATTTAATTTAAGGAAAATGTAAGTTGAGAAATGATTGTGAAACTAGGGTTAGAACATGCTAAGTTCTTTCTTGAAATATTTCTGGCCATGCATTATACCGTAATGGTTTAGTTGTTGCTTAAATATGAATTTTAGGATTCATAATTCTTTCCGAAAATCATACACGCACAAAACATTAATTTTATTTAGGAAGTTATATGTTAAATTTGGTTGAAACATAACATGATTTATTTTAACCTAAACCTGTTTATTACGAAAGTTATATTTTGGAGTTAGTGAGTAAATTAATGTTCAAAGTTGCATCAACATTGTTACAGCTGTTTACAGCTAGATAAACACCTGTGTTCCCTATACATAAATGCTAGGTTTCCACAAATTTGAAATAATTAGTAGCCAAGTTTCCAAAATTTGCTAAAATAGGTTACTTTTTGAAAGAATTCCTGAGAAATTAGTAGCCAATGGTGATTTTGGCTACCAGGAATGGAAACATAGAAATGTTAAGGTCCATAATATTTAAATTGAAGGTAAAATAGGACAGGTCAATGTTATATTCCTATACCATACATTGGCATACAAGGACAAATAATTACAGGCATAATGTAACAATGGTAGTTTATTTTAATTTTCGTAAGTTTGTTAAATTTCTGGTCACCTTAAATTTTTGAATTTTTAGATAATCTTTACTTAAAGAAAGGAGATTTTGCAATGGTAACACAAACACAAGAAATAATGTTCCACCTCAATTTTCCAGATAGATTTACATAACATTACTGTTTATTTATTATTTCTTTGCTTGTCATAATTATGAGTTGTTCATGGTCTGATGGCAATATTTACAAGGAGTCAGTTTTAATATATTAGGGTGGATGAACAAATAAAACATGAGAAGGTGTGGATGTATATATAAATATATAGTTACTCACTGTGTGTACTTATTGTAATTTGGATGCTTCCATGTTTATAAACACTGCCATCAGATCATTAACAACCTACAGAAGTACATATTTAACTGAGTGATTGTGGGGAAAACACAGAAATTTGAAGAAAATTCAAGTTTATACAGCAAATCTGCTATTTTAATCATTCTGCATCCATTAATTAAGTATTGAATGTTGATGTTTTTGACAATATTGTAGGTCTGTATGTTTCACGGACTGTAACAAATACTTCAATAATTTATAATGTTATTTCAACTGTACATTTATTTCCATTAGGAATTATTTGCCACTTCATAAATATTTAAGTTAAATCCAGTTTATCTTGTAATTATTAATTTTTATTTTAATGAGTTCAGTCCTCATTGAAATATACACACCTACAAAATGAATGATATATTTTGATTGATTATTTAAAATGCTAATTAAATTTATGATATGACACTAGCAGATTCCTTGTGTTGCCAGTCCAGAGTGTGCCACCCTACATATCCCAAATGACAGTCGCATTTGCCAAAATCTAATCGCCAACTTTTCAGCTATTTGCCTGCCAAACTTGCCAAATAGTTCATGATTGCCTGCAATGCATTGCCAAACTATACACATGCCTATTTTTGCCCATGATTTGGTTAGTTTATTGGAGCGATTGCCACCAGAGCTGGTTTGCCGCCGGTCTTGTCTGGTAACATGGATAAGCTATGTCCAATGTGAAATCCACACTGTCCACACGTCAGTCCATACAGGTAGCCAAAAGGTCCCATCTTCAGGCTATTAGTTCCATTGTCAGACAAAAATGGGTTAAAATGTACCAAGCATGGCAGCCAAAAAGGTTTTAGTTGAGTTGAATGTCACATGGTTAAACCCAAATATTGCCATTGCTAAGCCAGGCCACTACTCCAAGTGCCAAGGGAAGGCCACTCTTGTACCAGACATGGCCGCTGTGTGTCGAGTATATATGTCCCATACCAGAGTAGTATCAAAACAGTATGTTTATTATTATTGTTATTATTGTTTTTCTTTCATTCTTATTTTATAGAGAGATAAAAATTCAAATACACCTGCCAATCTTAAAAAAATGATCAATGGACATTGTACTTTAGGTTTTATGTTTGGACATGTTTTCAGAGAGAAAGAATTTATTTATATATAAAAAACGTTTTCTTTTGTGCAAATTAGTGTTTTATGATAATTGTTTCAGGGCACTTTTTATTGCACTTGTAAACAACTAAAAAATGTGTTATAAACTTTAATGATAAGGTTGATAATACTTTGCCTATATGAAATACCAGTAGTAGAAATACAGGGTCTAATTATCAGCTAAATACTTTAATTTTGTTGTTTGTTAACAATAACTGGTTAATTTAACAAATTGCAGCAACATCAGTGTTGTGTTAATATCATTGAAATCATTTATTACATTTGGATTGTCCTATCAATTATAAAATAAATGTCTTAATAAATGTCACTCTTAATTAAGGTTTAAATGTAATCAAAATTATATATTCTGTAAAAATGAATTGCCAAAATTGAAACATATTGTACAATGTTTACTTGATTGAAACAACATTTTTATGTACCCCTCAGACTGGCCCTACTACCTCTACAAACTTCATCCAGACATTTAAAACTCTTCATTCTAAACGAGTATTTCAATTTATATAACATTTTTGTTTTGGTCATTGAAAATTAATTTTTTACAATATAAATGAACCTGTGAATAAACACTTAAAGACCAGTGAATTTTCTTGTCAAAATTTTACCAGAAAACATTTCTATGTCTACCACAAATTCAAAAGTTGAGATTTACAGTATCAAAAAAGTAAATTATCATGACCCAAAACTTTAATCTGGAACAAATCTCATTGACTTGATGATTGACAGGTGTTTATGATATTTTTGGTTTTTCTTTATTTTTAATACTTTGTTTTCTTTCATTATTTTATTTTCATAAATTCAATATGAAAGATAACAGATAAAATCTGTTTGAAATGTACGTTTATATGTAAAGTATTTATTTCTAGCATGTCTATCTTGAGGTTGCTTGGCAATTGTTGTCATCTAAAGCTGAAAAAGTTTTAAAAAAGATCCAGTTATATATATACATGTGTATACATGTATAAAATGACATTGTAACAAACGTTTTCCTTTCCTTTTGAAAAGACTACAATATTTCAATCAAACTTGCTAATTTCAAGTCTGTATCTTGTTTAGGATGCTCTGAGATATGAAAATGGGAGAGAACTCTGTGGTTCTAACATCCGAGTAGAATGGTCTAAAGGAGCACCGAGAGGCCCAGGTGGTGGACCACCCCCTAGAGGAGTAAGTATTGAATTGTAAAATATGCTATGTGATTGTTTGTTCTTGAAACTTCATAGCTTATTTTGTTCATGAAAGAGAACTTCATAGTTCATTTTGTTCATATAAGAGAACTTCATAGTTTGTTCATGAAAGAGAACTTCATAGTTTGTTCATGAAAAAGAACTTCATAGTTTTTTTCATGAAAGAGAACTTCATAGTTCTTTTGTTCATGAAAGAGAACTTCATAGTTCTTTTGTTCATAAAAAGAGAACTTCATAGCTCATTTTGTTCATGAAAGAGAACTTCATAGTTCTTTTGTTCATGAAAGAGAACTTCATAGCTCATTTTGTTCATGAAATAGTACTTCATAGCTCATTTTGTTCATGAAATAGAACTTCATAGTTCAAATATTTAAGTAATGTGGTCTAAACCGAGCAGTTACAGTTCTTGTTCAAGGACCACTCTGTATGTCAAGATTACAGTTAGGTTTGTCTTTATGGAGCATCATTACACAACTGTTAATCTGTCCTTGTTTTATGGAGCACCATTACACAACTGTTAATCTGTCCTTGTTTTATGGAGCATCATTACACAACTGTTAATCTGTCCTTGTTTTATGGAGCATCATTACACAACTGTTAATCTGTCCTTGTTTTATGGAGCACCATTACACAACTGTTAATCTGTCCTTGTTTTATGGAGCATCATTACACAACTGTTAATCTGTCCTTGTTTTATGGAGCATCATTACACAACTGTTAATCTGTCCTTGTTTTATGGAGCATCATTACACAACTGTTAATCTGTCCTTGTTTTATGGAGCATCATTACACAACTGTTAATCTGTCCTTGTTTTATGGAGCACCATTACACAACTGTTAATCTGTCCTTGTCTTTATGGAGCACCATTACACAACTGTTAATCTGTCCTTGTTTTATGGATCATCATTACACAACTGTTAATCTGTCCTTGTTTTATGGAGCACCATTACACAACTGTTAATCTGTCCTTGTTTTATGGAGCACCATTACACAACTGTTAATCTGTCCTTGTCTTTATGGAGCACCATTACACAACTGTTAATCTGTCCTTGTCTTTATGGAGCCCCATTACACAACTGTTAATCTGTCCTTGTCTTTATGGAGCACCATTACACAACTGTTAATCTGTCCTTGTCTTTATGGAGCACCATTACACAACTGTTAATCTGTCCTTGTCTTTATGGAGCATCATTACACAACTGTTAATCTGTCCTTGTTTTATGGAGCATCATTACACAACTGTTAATCTGTCCTTGTTTTATGGAGCACCATTACACAACTGTTAATCTGTCCCTGATTTATAGATCACCATTACACAACTGTTAATCTGTCCCTGATTTATAGATCATCATTACACAACTGTTAATCTGTCCTTGTTTTATGGAGCACCATTACACAACTGTTAATCTGTCCCTGATTTATAGATCACCATTACACAACTGTTAATCTGTCCTTGTTTTATGGAGCACCATTACACAACTGTTAATCTGTCCTGATTTATAGATCACCATTACACAACTGTTAATCTGTCCTTGTTTTATGGAGCACCATTACACAACTGTTAATCTGTCCCTGATTTATAGATCACCATTACACAACTGTTAATCTGTCCTTGTCTTTATGGAGCACCAGTACACAACTGTTAATCTGTCCTTGTTTTATGGAGCACCATTACACAACTGTTAATCTGTCCTTGTTTTATGGAGGATCATTACACAACTGTTAATCTGTCCTTGTTTTATGGAGCACCATTACACAACTGTTAATCTGTCTTTGTCTTTATGGAGCATCATTACACAACTGTTAATCTGTACTAGTTTTATGGAGCGCAACTGTTAATCTGTCCTTGTTTTATGGAGCATCATTACACAACTGTTAATCTGTCCTTGTTTTATGGAGCATCATTACACAACTGTTAATCTGTCCTTGTTTTAGGTCTGTTTACCTGCTTAGAGGTTTTGCAAGAACAGGTTTGTGTTTGAAACTCCTAAATTGAGAGATGCTTTCGTATGTTTCAGTCATTCAACCTTTTTTGCAAAATAATTCAAATACAAAACGGTATGAATTGATTTGTGTGATTGGCAAGTCACTATAGCTTTTACTTTCCTGACATTCTGATAATAATGAACCTTGAGTAAATGATGAACCTTGCCATTGGGTAGTGTGATACTATTACATATTGTATATTATATATAATCAGTGGTTTCAGTAAAGCCAGCAAGATTACAAAGGTTGTCTGCTACTTGTTTGGATTTGGATTAAGTTTGTTGCCTACTTTCACCAAGTTTATATTGCTGGTATGTGATTATGTTTTTGTAAAAAATGTTACTTGAGACTTGCTGTCAACTGTAAGAAATGTGGCTTCTATTTTAAAATGTACTATACTTTATTGTTTCATATTTTTCTTGTTATTATCATTACAGGGAGGTGGTGGTGGTGGTGGTGGATCGACAGAAGAGTGTTACAGATGTCACCGTGTAGGACATTTTGCCCGTGATTGTAGAAGTTCTGGGTATGGTGGAGGAGGAGGAGGAGGTGGTGGTGGTGGTGGATACAGGTCCAGAGGTGGTGGTGGAGGAAGATACAGGTCACCCTCGCCTAGAAGAAGGAGAAGGTAAATACCATATGTTTTATCAGTCATAATAACTTATCTACAATGTATTTACTCTTAATCTTTATCAATTTGCAATTTTGAAGATTAAAATCTCTAAGTAACAGTAATTGCAAGGTCTTGTTTTTGATTGAAAAAAATGAATGTTAATAATGCAGTAATTAATAATTGCTTGAATTGAAGACTAGCAATTTAGAAATTAGGATACTGAATGAAGTATTTTAGCTTCACCTGCATAAAAAAACCCAGAAAAACTTGTATTCTGTGATGACTAACAACATCACTACATGTGCAAGTGCTATTCTTCAAGGGACCCCTGTCGCTGTGTGGTCTAAATTGTCAGCTTATGAATCACTTGGTTCAAAATACTCTTGGACAGATTTTGTCAAATTTGCTTACCTAAGATCAATAGTTTTCTGTTAGCACTCAGGTTTACTCCACCATTCCAGAACTACAGCCACAGTATAAGTGAAAGAATCTTGAATGATTAATAAAACTCTATTACTCTACTATTCTTGAACATATGACTTTATTATTGAAGACTACATATATTTGTTGTACATTTAGGTCTAGGTCCAGATCTAGGGACAGGAAAAGGTCTAGGAGTAGGAGTAGGGACAGGAGAAGGGACAGATCTAGGTCTGGTAGCAGAGACAGAAAGAGAAACGACAGCAACAACAAAAGTCCATCAAGGTCTAAGTCCAGGTCTACAAGTAGATCTAAAAGCAGATCAGTGTCAAAATCTAAAAGTCGCTCAAGAAGTCCGGAGAATGAGGTAGAAAATGGTGATGATTAGACATATAATAACAGTAATAATCATCACATTTACTTTGTATCTTGTGTTGAAAACTTTTCTTTTTTAAAAACGATTTTTCATTAAATGTGCAGATTTCATTTTGAAATTTCCATGCATCATCATCACCATCCCACTAATAATAACACTTAATTTGTTATTGTCTACTCTCTGTCTCAATGGTACAATGATGATTTTTTTTGACACTTTGGCCAACCCACTTAAGTATACCTTAGAAATGAAAGAAATTTTAGCGAGAAAAAAAGAAACATACATAGAGTTTTTGAGTCGGTTTAGAAAAAAAAGCTTTTTTACTTCTTAATCTTTTGTAGTTTTATCATGATATGGAACTTCATATACACATGTAAAAACATCTGAAATATTTTCTTTTGAACTTTTTTACCAAATTGGCTTAAATATTCATGTTATTAAAACAGCTGTTAATACATGATGTATATAAACATTCATATGTTCATTGTTAGGCCTTCTAATTTATCTTTAATGTAAGACATTTAAGTGACAATTTTTTTAGAATTTTTTTTTCTTGTAATAACTTGTATTTCTTCTTTCAACAACTTTAGGGAATGTGTTGTTCTCCATATGTCAATGTTACAATGTTTGCATGATTTTTAAATATATTTAAAATGTGGAATATAGATAAATAAAACCAGCAATCATGAGTATATATTGTTGAAAATTCTTATAGCAATCATCTTGTGTCACACACTGGTAATACTTATTGGATATTTATATTTCTTTTTTTTTTTTTTTGTGAAGTGAATACAAAATATGTATTAATATATAAACCTGGTAGCAACATTCAAATCAAAGTCAAGTCCACTGACTAATTACTAAAATTGTTACACTAATCTGAAAAGTCTATATCTGCCACCGAAAAACTTGATTGACTTGACAAGTTTGCAGTCGACTTTCCAATTACATGTATATTCGATAATGGCTGCTTAATTTTTATGCACACAATGTGCAAAAAGTGTGTGTGTGTGTGTGTGTGTGGATGGGTGTGTGTGTGTGTGCTTTTATTTGTATTTTACCATAAGTGTATTGAAATTTAAAATTAGTAAATGTGACAAATTAAGATTGTACAGTTTTGTTGTTAATTTGCTAGCCTGTACATGCAAAGTACCAAGCATAAATTATACTTCATTCAGCATAATGCCAACCATCAGCATCCACTGATACATTTTGTGTAGCCAACATAGTGTGGTCAACCATTGGGGCTACTATCCTGTCATCTTGTTATTAATTAGCTAAAAGTAAGAGAAGATCTTGTGTAGTACTTAAGCATTAGGAAGAAATAGTGTTGGATTCCACAGTAAGACAGCCTGCACTGGTAGATTTAGTGTAGCCTGCATAGTATGGCCAACCATTGGAGTTACTATATGCCATCTTGTTATTAATTAGCTAGCCTATAGAAAGTAAAGATCTTAAACATAAGGAAGAAATGCTGCCACACTGTTCTTTCATCTGCTTCTGCAGGTAACTTTTGTTCCCTTTGGAAACTCCAATGTAAATAGGTTAAATTTTATATGGACAAATGTCAAAGTTTTTGATGCAGGTTGTAAAAAAAACTTATATCATGGTGTTTGTTAATTATGATTGGTACATGTATATTGAATTCAATGTTATGTAGTTGATACCTAGAAGAACCTGTGAATCAAAGTAGGCATATCCCTCCTAAACACCTAGTCTCACCCACTGAACAGTGATATTCTGTACCTAATCTTTTGTTAGCCCACCTGCAAACAGCAATTGACATTCCACTGGGACTGGCTTCTGCATCCATAAGAGATAATGAAGCTTAACTTGGGATTATAAGGCCTAGTTTCCACTGGTCTGTCATCAAGATTTTTGGATTTACCTCCTAATTAGAATATAACACTGTCATCTGACCTCCAGGCTCTTAGTACCACTGTGGTAGCTCAATTAGAAGAGTACTCGCTCCATATGTGAGGTTGTTGGTTTGAACCCAGGCCAGGTCTGACCAAGACTTGGAAATAGGTAGTGACTGTTCTTTCGCCAAGCACTCTGCATTTAGAAATGAAAGTCACAGGGTCTTTTGGAAGAGATCTTAAAAACTGATGTTCCATGCCACTGAGGCCTGGGTGCACTGCAAAGGTAAAATTTTCTGTCGCTTCACCAACTGCTTACGACATGTTGATAAATGAAATATTCTTGACTGTTGCATAAAACCCAGGCTCTAGTTTCACAATCGTTACTAACATTTTCCTTAACTTAATTCTGGCAACTATTACCAATAATATTTGGTTCTGAAAATAAAGCTTTTTGACAAAATTGTAATACTAGATTCTATGTAGTAATAGAGATCTTCATACTGAGGCTTCCTGAATAACATAATTATTTAGATTTCAAATTTGCCAGGTTTAAGTTCGGGAAATTCTTTAGTTAAGAAATGACTGCGAAACAGGTCTGATGGTTAATTAAAATAAACGGATAAAAGCTTATGTTGTCAAATTGAGTGATTGGGTTTAAAGACATTGCCATCATTGATTGAAATGTCCAACAACAAGTGGTTCTGAATCATATGACTCCTTGTTTCACGCATGGTCACTGTGTATAACCGCTACCGGAAATTGGTACCTGTCGAAACCAAATTGCTACCATTTGAAGCGAGCGGTGTTGTCAGTCAAGGTAAGAAAATCCAATATTGCTAGATTTTGAGGAAGTGTGCCATGACGAACTATTTGCGATTTTATTGCTATGACATAGCACTATACATACACACACAGCTTCTTAATTTGTTTGCTTCTAAATACTTGAAAAACGTCTGAAATCAGGACCTGGTACTTCCATTTATTGACGTCTGCCGACTTCAGCATGTGCGTATGTCGCACAGGTCCAATATTTCGCTAATGTTTTGTGAAAAGGACACAAAGTAATAAAATATGCGCCCGAAGTCACCAGTTTCAGTAATTTAGTCTTGGTAAGAGAAATATTTGATAAATTCAAAATGCTCCGGTTCACGGCGACTTGTGGGGTAAACAAAATTTGCATCACGGCGTGTTGCTGGAAAAGTTTCCGGCGAATTGGTAATTCTGGAGAAGAATGTTAATTTTTCAGAAGGGTTTATAGGAGTTTTTGAAACACCACAGAAAACCAAAAACCACAGAAAGTGAATAAAATTACTGTATTATCAATTAAGATAAGACCCGTTTAATAAAATGGCATTTAAACCAAGTTAATTATGTTAATTAAGCCTTTCTAATTCCACGTTGCAATTTTCAGCAATTTGTGACGAGACCAAGTTTTAGAATATAAACTTTTCAAGAGGTAACTGAGTCTTGTGCAAGTGAGTGTATAATCTACTTATACAGTAAAACCTCTCTAAACCGGACAAGCTCCGGACCAAAGATTTTTTTTTGGTTTTTCAGGTGTGTCCTCCCTCCTGTTGTATGTAACTAAGAAATCAGTAAGGTCCAAGAACAAGATTTTGACTTTTTGAGATTCATGGATAAGTGCTATCATACAGTGTAAATACTCAATATGTAAACAGAGCTCTGCTAAATGTGTGAATTTATGTAATATTGTATATGTTTTAAACAATCTGTGTACATCAATGCATTCAAGACATCATAAAGTACATTTTTTTCTCCCAGTACTAGTTTATTTTGGTGACAATTATGATGTGTTTTATATGTACCAGTATATTTAGTGTTCAGTTCTTGTGGATTGACCCCAAAATAATATTTTTGTCTCATAATAATACTGTCTGTTGACCAACACTGACCCATATTTTAGCCTAAGTTAAGTTTTGAATAAATCCAATTTCAACTCTTTCTTGTTTATATATTTTGAAATAATTGAAAACATGGGCCCTTTTTCAAGGCCTGGACCAGGATGACCTCACCCACTAGTAATGACTACAATACTGATATTTCTAATGTTAATTACTAGTACACATAATTGTATACTTACAATTCAATTTAGCGGTAAAATATATGTTTTAATTTGGGTGTGTGTAATCTTTTTACTTATATTTTGTCACAAATTGACACAATTCTTATAAAGTATTTTCTTTTATTTTTTAGGTATAACAGGATTTCATCTGCCATTTCATGAATATAAACAAAGCAGCAGACCAACTGTAGTTTCTGTAATAACTTGGCATCATATGAATGGACTTGTCACATATTATATATATGATACTTTGATATGCAAATATATTACAATACAGGGATAGTTGATCGTGTTTATAGGAGTTTGATGGCAATTTTTAATTGTCATACTTTCATTAATGTATAGACAATTTATGTGTGTTTATTTGAGGAGGCATGACAAGTGTATATTTTAGAATTAAAGCAATGCATGTGGATAAGAGATACACATATACGTTTCAAAGCATTATACTTTACACATGTGTGGATAGTGAGAGATCATTTGTTAAAATGTAAAAACTGCAGTTGTGATTAAATATCAGATTTGCAATAAATATGTAAATTTGTTGCCATTTATTCAAAGTAATTAAGAGAGTTTAACCAGTTATTGCTTAGATTGGTCCAATTGGCCATCTGGGTTAGGTTATATCACTTATATTGAGGTGTTGCCAGCTAAATAAGTTGTTGATTTTTAAACCCATGCAATATACATGTTGCAGTGACCGAGGGTTCTATATAATGTCACTGTGGGTCAGTGTTTATCTTCCGATTGCTTGGTTCAATTCACTACCTTCATTCAGTTCTTGATCATGCCTAGTCAGCATTTCAAGACCCCACCCACCCTGACCCCACCCCCATTGCTTATAGAGTGGGGGAATATAATTTTAACATTGCATAGAGAAAACTGAGCTGTCATGTGAAAATTAGATTATAATAGTTAATTTTAATTTACCAATACATGTATTACTCTGTAACTTGGCTTCGCAGTCAAGATTGTATCTTTTTCATACAGAAATCAGCATCTGATTACTTGGCTTTGCTTACCCTGAATTCTCTCATCAAGAAATCACACTTTTTGTAGTCATCATCTTTGTAGACTTTTGTAGTTTATTAAAAATCAGTTTTTAAAACATTCACTAATATGAAATAAATCACTAAGACAAATTCAAAATTTTGATTTTACTCAAGGCTTGTACTTTAATCACTTCCCTCTTATATCTAGGGCTAGTTTATTCTGTTCTGCAGTAGGAGGAACCATTCATTCCATGCATTGGTCACGAAAAGTAGAACACAAATGTTCCTTATTTTCTGGTTATATTTGGCAAGCATGTCAACAGTGAGAGGGATTTGATCTGGAGACTTCCTATACTCTATAAACCATTGCTCTACTTGTAGTGAGGTAACCACTAGCCACATTTCTCCTATTTTTTTAATTAATGTTAAGGTCTAGATTTATTATAAATTTTAAAACAAAATATCAATAAATATAGAAAAGGAGTTTAGATCCAATACATTGTTTTTTAAATGAATCTGGTCCATTTATATTGAATGACTTTGAATGAACCAATCTCCATCCTCATATCCACTCATAAGTCAGCCAACTTCCATTGATGTTGCAATAAAAATAAAATTTAAAAACACACACGATGCAGGTGAAACAGGACACATCTCGTAATTACATCTTTACATATGCCTTTTGAATATATATCAGAATATTAACACGTATGTGTGATTTATTTACTGATTAAAATAGTAGATAACAAAAAACGTTTTACGTCATCATGTTTGGTGACGGGGACCAGTCTAGCGACTCACTCCTAAAATTTATTTCACTCGAGCCTCCTTAAGTCACCTTTAATTTACTTTCTTAAGGTAGTTCCATACCATGGTGACGTCGTCGTTTTGTGCGTACGGTCGAAATGTCAGATTTGACGTCTTTTTTATCTATGACGTCACGAATGTGTGGTCTTCGGCGCCTACAGAATTATGGCGGGAACGCTGTTATGCTATCATTCAGTAGAATAATTTTTTGCATTCACAAAAGATTAGAATTCACAATATCAATTCTGTGCACTGTTTTTAAGAAGAAATATATATTGTACATAACCGAAATTAGGTAGATATACACTGTTGAGAGTACTATTTTAAATAATTGAAAGATTTGAGTACATTGTTTAAATTTTGAAGACAGTATTTTAAATGCCGATTTATGTTTGTTTTTTCGGTGATTTCAAATACAAATAGTAGGACACAAACTGACGATTCTTCAATAAACATAATGGTGATAATTTTTCTCAGTGTCAAATTCAAGCAGTTTCACTATGCTCTTGTATTTGCGTTTCATTCAGCGGCCTAGAATCAAGAACGCTTCATCAATGTATTCGAATCCCCTTTCCACTTTGTCTGATCTGTGTTGGGTAACGGTTGCTATGGGTAACAGACCATATGAAATTTAAATCGGTTTTGTTTTGCACAACCAAATAGCTCACAATCAGTGTTTTTATTTATTTGTTTATTTGTTAATACCAAGCGAAAAACATTGAGTTCATAACAGTATCCTTGGACATTATTGGTAACTTCTTACGTAAGGAATGAGGCTTTTTCCTTGTTTCAGGATTTTGATGCAATTTTATGAAAAAAGTAGCTTGTTATGATAATATATATCATAAATAACTAAGGCATGTTAACTGTGCAACTACGTGTCCTGTTTACTTGCATAACATCTACAGACTGACTAACGTCATCAACAGTATATAACTGACGTCACACATACGTCATACACCATACGTCACATCATACACACATCTATACAGGGACCATATCACAACATCTCCCCTTTCAAGCTAAGCAAAACTCATACGTTGCTTTAACAGATAATTAAAATAATTGAATTAAACTAATGACTAACTGTCCTGAAAGTAGTATGAAAGTCTACAAAACACAAACTGGAATATAACTGTCAATAATCACTAACATAAAGAAATAAAGTGTTCATAAATCCAATCGTTTTGGTTTGTTAATAATCCGACCACTTTTAGTTTTTACAATCGGTGACGATGTATTAGATTCATTACATACATTCGAACATGGTTTATCACTCACACTATCTGACGAGTCACTATACGAACTAGCATCACACTGAGGTTGAGGATCTTGGGACAAAGTTTGAGATTCTTGCGTAATATTTTGATCTGAACCCGATTTGCTAGTTGCCTGAATATGTTTCCGATTTCGAACAAACGAACCGTGTGGCGTTTCGATGGTATATTGACGACGGTCGTGATCAGTTTTAGTTACTATTCCCGTTTCTCTCCAAAGTTTTTCGTCGTCTAACTTAACACGGACTTGATCACCCGTTTCAAGTTCTGGTAACGGTTTTGCCGAATAACGTCGGTCATGATAATATCTCGATCGCGATTTTGCGTATTCATCATTTTGTCTGACACCGCTTAAACTTGGCCATTTAGGTTTTAATCGCTTTGCCAAAACTGGTAGTGTGGTACGAATTTGTCTTCCCATTATAAGTTGAGATGGACTAAATCCCGTTGCCGCAACTGTAGTCGATCGATACGTCATCAGCGCTAAAAATATGTCATTCTGTGCTAAAATTTTCTTAGCAATTTTAACCGCGCTTTCCGCCTCACCGTTAGACTGCGGATAGTGGGGACTACTAAATGATTGTCTGAAATTATAGTCGTTCGCGAATTGCTTGAATTCGTTTGCGGTAAACTGTGTACCGTTGTCTGAAACTAGCTCTTCCGGAACACCCCAACGAGCAAAAATATTTTTAAGCTTCGCAATAACCTGACAACATGTGATGTTGGACAAATGCGCTATTTCTAAATATCTTGAAAAGTAATCCATTACGACTAAATATCGTTGCTTATTGAATTCCAGAAGATCTGCTGAAATTTTCTGCCACGGTCTATTTGGTAACGGTGTAGATTTTAAAGGCTCGCGTTTTTGCGAAGATTTATGAATTTGGCAAAATTTACACGCTTCAACTGTGGCCTTAATATCTTGGCTTATTCCGGGCCACCAAACGCACGATTTTGCGCGTTCTCGACATTTGGTTAGACCAAAATGACCTTCGTGTATCGTGTTCAACGTTTCGGTACGCAGCGAACTTGGTATTAGTATTCGATCTTGATACAAAATAAGTCCATTCGCAACGGATAGATCATTACGAAACACGTAATATTCTCGAATACTATTCGGTACAGATTGTCGGCGATCTGGCCATCCAGATTTAATCATGGCAGTTACTTGAACAAGACTTTGATCCTCAGCAGTCGCTTTTTTAATAGCGTCAAGTTTGGTGTCGCTAGCAGGCCAATTTTGCTGAACCGAACGAACGTACAAATCCACTGGTTCCGACAATTCCGCATCTACGCAACCTAGCGGACTTCGTGAAAGAGTATCCGGAACAACTAAGTATTTACCTGCGATATGTTCGGCTTTACAATTAAATCTGCGGAGTCGCATTAGAAGACGTTGGCATCTCAATGGTGTACGATCTAAATCTTGTGTGTTAATCAACGGTACTAACGGCTTATGATCGGTTAAGAGTCGGAAACTGTCCAGACCTATCAGATACCTCTCGAATTTTTCACAAGCAAAGACTGACGCCAACATTCCTTTTCAATCTGCGCGTACTTTACTTCCGATTCGTTCAATGTCCTCGAACAAAACGCGACAGGTTTCAATTCCTCGCCGTGCAACTGGAAAAGTGCAGCTCCAAGACCATAACTACTCGCGTCCGCACTGACAACTGTCGGTTTACTGATATCATAGTAAGAGAGGACCGGTGTATTTGTCAACATTCGCTTAACGTCGCGAAACGCCTTATCTTGAGCTGGACCCCAAAACCATTCGATATCCGACTTGAGCAAATCTGTCATAGGTTTCATGACACTTGACAAATCAGGGAGAAATCTACCTAAATAGTTAATCATACCGATAACACGTCGTAACTCAGAAATATTTGTGGAGGTGCTAATTCCGTTAATGCCTGTATGCGGTTAGCGTTCGGCTTGAGACCTTCCGTACTCACTGTATGGCCAAAATACTCAAGTTCAGACTTTCGAAACTCGCATTTCTCTTTATTAAGTTTCAAACCCGAGTTATGTATCCGTTCTAGTACCTTATTAAGGCGATCGTCGTGTTCCTCAATTGTCTTACCGAAAACCAATGTATCGTCGATAATAGCTTCCACGCCTTCTAAACCGCGAAGAAGTTCGGACATCTTGCGCTGAAAGATTTCTGGTGCAGATGTTATACCAAATGGAACGCGCCGGAAACAGAATCTACCAAACGGTGTAATAAACGTAGTAAGTCTCGCGCTACTAGGCTCTAGAGGAATCTGATAAAACCCGTTAGACGCGTCGAGCTTCGAAAAATACTTAGCTCCAACGAGCTTAGGCGCGATATCATCTAACGTCGGCAGCATGTAGTGCTCGCGTTTTACGGCTTCGTTTAACTTTTTCAAATCGACACATATTCTAATCTTATTATTTTTCTTGACCACGGGACAATAGGGGCACACCACTCTGTTGGTTCCTTGACCTCCTCTATGATACCCTCACACTTCATTCTCTCTAACTCAAACTCAACCTTACTCATTAACGGAAATGCAATACGACGTGGAGAAGTAACACAATATGGTTTTACATTGTCTCTTAAAGTTATACTAACTGGCTCACATTGCAACAAACCACTAGTCCAAAAACTGTATTAATTTCCTCAACACGCTGAATAAGACCCATATGATCGGCAACCGATCTAGCAAGAAGATCACTCTGGTGAATACCGCGGGTCACAAAAACTGTGAACTGATAGTCTTTCTTCTTATAGTTCGTGAACGCAATAAACTTCCCGAGACAGTCAATAGTTCCTCCAGGACTCTGTAGAACTGTGGTTACCGGTGACAATTTTGGTTTGACCGGAAACGACTTGTAAGTTAATTCTGAGATAACTGTGATGTCCGCACCCGTGTCAATTTTAAATTTGATCCATTTCGAGCATAATTGAAGATCAATTGTCCATGCGTTTTCTTTTCCATCGCAGTTTGTAATAGATCCTAGGAAAAACTGGTCACTTTCGGTAGCACTATCACAACGTACTTCCCTCACTGAATGCGGATTCGAGCGGCAGCAAACAGCAAAGTGGTTTAACTTATTACAAATTCTGCAGCGCTTGCCTTGAGCTGGGCATCTATCTTTGCCGTGCTTTTTATTACATTTTGTACATAAAGTTTGAGACACATGATTTCCTGAGACTTGACTACCTTGAGACGACCCCTGTCTAAAATTGCCTCGGCGGCTACCACCACGTGGTTTCGGTTTCCCGCCATACGTTTTCACTGCATCCACATGTTGAATTTGACCTTTCATTTGACTTTTCACTTGTTCCGTTTGTCGAGTCATATTTAGAGCTTTTTCAAGAGTTAGTTCAGGCATTAATTGAAGTTTTTCAGACAGAACTTTATCAGTTATACCAATAACAAGTTGATCGCGTATGACTTCATCTTTATTCGCGAAATTGCAATTTTCTGAGAGTTCGTACAAAGATCTTATAAAGCTTTCCATTGACTCACCTTGTGACTGTTTCCTTTCGTGGAATCGAGCTCTCTCGTGTATAATGTTCCGTTTAGGAATAAAATGTTCGTCAAACTTTTGCATGACCTTCATGTATTTGTCCTCATCACCTTCCTCCGCGAATACAAAACTTTTCAGTATGTGTTCTGCCTCACGACCCATCGAATATATCAAACCACTTATCTGTAATTTGTCATCTTCCTTATCCAATTTTGTGACTGTTCTGTAACGTTCTTCGAAAACGTTGCCGCCATTCCGGCCACTCCGCCGGTTTTGAAAAGTCAAATTTTTCTGGTGGGTTAAGCCTTGCCATCTTCCAGATAATCCAGTGACACGCTTGTCAACTCCACTAGATCCTTCGCAGAATATTTTTTTCAAAGACGTTTTACTTCTGACACCATGTTATGATAATATATATCATAAATAATAACTAAGGCATGTTAACTGTGCAACTACGTGTCCTGTTTACTTGCATAACATCACGTCATCAACAGTATATAACTGACGTCACACATACGTCATACACCATACGTCACATCATACACACATCTATACAGGGACCATATCACAACAACGACCCCCTATTTTTTGTTTTCGTAAATCAAACTTATATATTCATGTGCAATATATGTAAAAATCAGGGGTCGTATTCGACTTAGTTTTTTAAAAATATACAAATTAACGAAAGGGTGTTACTTTTAGTTTTCCGGATATTTAATGTTCTCTCTTGATAGGTGGCGCTGTAGAAGAATACCACGTGACCGAAAGTAAAATTCCATTGGTACAAATAATCTCCATGACATAATGGTTAATTTAAATGCAAGACACTTTTGCTTTCTAAGCATGACAATAAAAATATTAAAGCTTATTTGTTGATAACAGTAGTTAAAACTTGATCATTTATGTCTTGAAAATGGCCACCAGGTGGCGCTTCATAACTTCTTAAGTAGGTCGAATACCTGCCCTGAAATTTAGGCATGTTGAATGGTTTATGCCCATGTACAACATATCATAATTTCAATATGTGTTTTCAGGCGATTTGTAAAGTATGGAACTACCTTAAGAGGATTCTAATTAGGGTACTCAAGGCAAATAGACTACCTGTATTAATCCCTAACAGGACAACAATAGTGTTGACACTTTCCAGTCCCTTTGATACATAGGGTGTCACTGGATAATAATTAACAAAACAACTGTAGCAACTATAGATAACAAGATAAGATTGTATAGAAGTGCTTATCTTAATTTATTGTGTCAAGTAATAAATAAATTAATAAACAAGTTTAGATTATAAAGAAAAATCACAAAAAGATTTTAAAAAATAATGATTTTTAAGTGTTCATAATTGAATATTTTTATAGATCTGTTTAAAATTAATATATTTAAAAAAGGAAAAAACACAAGTAGTTGAAAAAATCAAAATGTTGACCGGTTTAGAGAGGTTCAATTTTAAGGATATAAGCAACTTGGGACTAAAAAATTTGTCCGGTGTCCGGAATAGAGAGTGTCCGGTTTAGAGAGGTTCTTGTTAATTGAAATAAAGAAGGATAAATTCGGGACCAAAAATTTTGTCCGGAATAGAGAGTTGTCCGGTTTAGAGAGTGTCCGGTTTAGGGAGGTTTCACTGTACTAGCCTAGCAAAAGTCAGCTTAAGAATGCTATAGTTAAATGAAGCATTGTCCCGCAGATATATAGATACAACACCCACTGGAACCATTATCTTGTCTTTAAGCCAACCAGTTTCCATAATTCTTTAATGCGGAAAGTCAAATGAAGTACCAATAGTGCACAAAGACAAAACAAACACACTAAATACGTCAAATAATGATATTAATCGACACAGGATAAAAGACACCATTTTTCGTGAACCAAAGGAAAGGCTCAACACGATAGACGAGATGGCCGCAATCAGATACTTTATAATTGACTGATTGATTGATTGGTTGTGATTGACTGATTGTTTGGGGTTTTACGTCCCAGTCAAGTTTATTTCACTCATATCGAGACATCACAAGTTGTAGATGAAGGTACAGAAATTTATACCTGTGCATTGCGCTTATGGCATTTGCAGTGAGGATTCTTTGTCATGTCACCCCTACTATGACACGGAGTTTTTTAAGGTCTCATCCGAAAGACCCGTGACTTTCACATCTTATGCTGGGCGTTTGGAATAGGAACAGCCAATACCCATTTTAAACCAGACGGACGTACACTATCTCAAGCCCTGCCACTTGCTGTAGATCCGGTTTTATCGAGAACGTAAATTTCTCAATGATTCGAGAGAGGGTTCATTCGAGAATTCAGCATTATCGCGAAAACCTACAGCTCAGGACCGTAGCAAGCAATTTCAAAGTGAGGGGGCCAACTCAAAAGTGGGGGGTCAAAGTGTACTTTAGATCAAATTTTCACTGATTTTCTATGTAAATTTAAAAATTTTCAAAAAAGTGGGGGGGGGGGAGGTTACCCCCCCCCCCCCCTTTTCCTGCGGGCCTGCTGAGCTTAACGCATTGAAATGATAATATGCCACGAAATAACTCTGAACACTGGATTCGCGAAAATAAAGTATCTGGTAAAATAACCGGATCTACAGTAGTTGTGGCGGGGTATCAAAAGTTAGTTCAGCTTTCGCAACGATTGAAGAATAAAAGATCTTGTGTAAGGTGGTAATTTTTCTACATAATTTTATTTGCATTCATTAACGTAAAGTAATGTGCTAAGCTATAGTCCAACTTTTGTTTGATCTACACACTACAACTGAAGTCCAAGTCTTTTATGTGGCAAAATTTTGCTTTCGTCCAGCTTGTGGTATTGTCGAATAGGAGCAACACCTCTAGCAGCCTCATCAGGATTCGCTATTGTTGCCAACTTCCGTCGAGCTTCTCTTTTTGACCGGTCTTTTAAATCGAACATATGGTCTCTAAAATAGAAGTAGTATGTGGTAAGCTTCATTGCTCTCTAAGACAAAAAGTCATTTGTGATTTCCATTTCTTTTACATAGTGATTTTCTATAATTTGTTTTGTTTCATTTCTGAAAATAACAGAATTAAATATTTATAAATAAAGTGTCCTTTCAATATGAATGATGGTCATATACATATAATATATCTGGTAAGAATCATGGTATACACCTGTTTACATATATATATGAATAATATTTTGCATGTAACAAAACGTCATAAAATCCATGCAGAATTATTTTTAACAGAGTTAGGTGCAATTCAAGCGATCTTTGTAAGAGATAATCACCAATACTATCAGAATGAAAACCACAAGTTGCCGTAAAGTAAAAATTTATTATTTGCAATACGCCGTGTACTACACTAATAAGTCGCCGTGAACCGGGGCATTTTGAATTTATCAAATATTTCTCTTACCAAGACTAAATTACTGAAACTGGTGACTTCGGGCGCATATTTTATTACTTTGTGTCCTTTTCACAACAAAACATTAGCAAAATATTGGACCTGTGCGACATACGCACATGCTGAAGTCGGCAGACGTCAATAAATGGAAGTACCAGGTCCTGATTTCAGACGTTTTTCAAGTATTTAGAAGCAAACAAATTAAGAAGCTGTGTGTGTATGTATAGTGCTATGTCATAGCAATAAAATCGCAAATAGTTCGTCATGGCACACTTCCTCAAAATCTAGCAATATTGGATTTTCTTACCTTGACTGACAACACCGCTCGCTTCAAATGGTAGCAATTTGGTTTCGACAGGTACCAATTTCCGGTAGCGGTTATACACAGTGATGGTGGACACCATTAATATTTAGCTTCAATATGGTGCTGTTTAACCACCAAACTAAGGTTTATAATCCTGTTTAGGCGCCTCGGTGGGTAAGTGGTCAATAGCGATTGTTTGGGGTCAAAATCGTTTCACCGCCTATGTTCGAATTCCATTTTGGACAAATCCTAGTGTGAAAAAGTTTGCCGAAGGTTGGTGGTTTTCTCTGCAATACACTTGGTGTCATTTCAGAACTGAGCGCCTTGAATCGTAGTGATACAAGTGAAAGAATCTTGGTGTAAAATTATATTGCTACACTCGCAATCATCTTTGTTGCAATTCATCTGCTGGTGAGCCTCGTGTATAGCCTATCCGAGTACATTTACTGCTTTAACATAGAAATTCTTCACAATTAACCAAACGCCACGGTTGCCAAAACCACGTCCGATGGGGTTCAGTTGTAGATAATTAAGTCTCTGGTGTGAGAAAATAGCAACTTTTAATTCCAAAACTACACCAAGAGAAACGACAAACGCTGCTTGGTTAAGAAGAACAGTAACAACAAGAAACAAAAAGACCTGTGTATATTAATTGAAATTACGCTTTCAAGATTGTAAATGAAAAGCCTCCTAAAGAAGAGTGTCTGCAACATGTACAAAGAGAGAAATGTTTTGGTCTTTTTTTACCCACTTGTTGGTCATGGCATACACGACGTAAAGAGCAAGAAATAGTCATTTAAACATCTACAAGAGAGTTACAAAAATAGCTGAAGCAAATAAAAAATCTAGCCAATAATAAACTCGTCTCTTGATAAGAGGCGTGTTCGATCCAGTCCCTAGAATTACCGGATCGGCCTGTGTTTTACACTATAGTGATAATTTTTGTGCTCTGTATGGTGCATTAGCTATTTCTCGTACCTCTTCTTCTTCTTCTTTTGATATATAGTATTCCTTCTTATCAGAAGATTACATACTGTTCGCATGCGTGGAAATTAAGGAAATTTTAGGTGTAAGTATGCAGTTGTGATGTGCAAAGTGAAAACTGAATAGTGATTAAAACTATGTACATGTTGTTAGAAGTTTATTTTGTTTGGATTTTGATCAGAACAACGTAGGATAGTTGTTCTCTGAAAGAGTCGATGGTTGATGACTGTATTATGTAGGCCGGTAAAAGATTCCATTGAATAATAGTAAAAGGGAAAAATGAACCTCGGACGTCTATGACGTTGAATTTACCAGGCGTGATAGTTCATATTCCAAGGCCACTAATAATCCAAAATACAACAAGTCATAAAAAGTGCTCGGTCACAAAATACTGTTCTATTTAATAGAATAGGTAATATTGTTTGGTTTGAGCAATACTGAATTACATGTATATACAGCCGAATATCCTCAATATAGAAACTTAGCTTTTATAATCTTACCTTGGATCGTTAGCAGCCTTAGAATATGAACTATCGCGCCTGGTACACGCATTTTTAAACCCTCGAATTATAATTCGTTCCCACGGATTAGTAATTCGTTCTAACGGATTAAAATTCGTTCCCTCGAATTATAATTCGTTCACGCAGATTATAATTCGTTCCCACAGATTATAATTCGTTCCCACAGATTATAATTCGTTCCCTCAAATTATAATTTGTTCACACGGATTATTTTTTAAAATATTTTAAGAGGTCCTGAATACGCTTCCTTAGCTTTACTTGTCTTGACTGTGAGAACAAAAAAATCTACTCACCAGTTTGGGTTTCTACAAATAATTAATTAAAAACTATTTAGTCAAATTTCCCATTTTTTTTAAAAAAAACATCGATATAGTACTTTTTAAAGTATTTGCTAAACTAGGTTTCTTTTTGAAGAAATCTGTAGTCAGTGGCAACAAGGGACACGTTTAACTAACCTGGCGTTCTCTGTACATCGGAAGAAGTTACCACAAGCAAGAAGGAACGCCATTTTGGAAAGCTTCAAACATGTCCCGGCGACGGGAAGGGAATTTGTTTATTGGAAGATTGAGCAAAAATGTTCGAGTCAGAGACTTGGAGGATGTGTTTGAACCATATGGAAGAATGACAAGATGTGAAGTGAAATACGGTATCGTGAATTTTTTTTCAATTCGTGTGTGGAAACACCTGGGGGAGGGGGGGGGGTCGAAATTATCATATGAATTTCGTTAATTTGATTAACTTGCTATGATTTGAAAATTATAAAAATGTATAGGCCTTTGTATTACTGTATACAGCGGCCTAACGCTTTGCTAAATTAGCAGGGATGAAGATGAGCAGGAGCCTGCACCAAATACTTTGATCTGTTGATAGTTTGCGTTGTTAATTTTCACGAACAAAGCAAAACATCGTCAAGTCTCCTTTGAAACAAACCTGCACGAATTTAGAACATGAGTGATTAAAAAGCATTATGTATAAGTTAAACTGCTGAGAGAGTAAGTTATTTGATACAGTAAATTATTTGTGTAATGTTTTCATAGAAAATCCAATAAGTTTGAATAAAAATTTTATGCTGTTGACAAAGTCTTCTCTAACAATCATAATGGGATTTGCCGCTTTACCACATGATACCTTCTAACGTGTCTGCGAAATGCTTGTTTCCAATGGACATGGAATCGCACAATATGACGTTTCCTGTAAAAACGACGTTATTCCGGGAATTTGTGACATTTACGTTTTCCAAAATGCTCCGCACAAACGTTAAGAGGTATTGACCACGTGGTACTGCGGTGAACCCCATTTAAGCCCACCATAAGATATTGGCGTTTGACATAGATGGCATTCTGTTTTAGAGTTTTAATTGATGCATTACAGTAGAAGCAAGTCATTTTTATCTAATTCTATGTCAGAACAGTACATGTATTGAGATCTACTGTAGGAACCACTGTGACTGTGACAGAGAAATGCTCTTTATATCCATAGAAAATCAAATAAATTTGAATAAAGTTGATATTTTTCACTTATTGTACCTAGTCATAATAGGAAATCTGTATGCACATCTGCGATTGTCATAAAGTATGTCTGTAGAAAGGAAAATGTTGGCGGTATGGGATTTTCCACTGCGAAAATGACGATGTTTACATCGGTAAGTGATGTCCTTGATGACGTTTTATGCATATGCGCAACCAAATCCGCCATTTGCTGGTTTTTCAACAGTTAAATCCCCATAGCACCAACGTTTACCCTGTGCAGATAGATTTTGGGTAATCGCAGATGCCCATCATATTTCCTGTTACGACTAGGTACAAAAGTGAAAAATACTGATATTTATTCAAAATTATGATTTTCTATGGATATAAAGAGTATTTCACTGTCACAGTCACAGTGGTTCCTACAGTAGATTCAATTTCGAAATACATGTAAAAATGCAATCTTATTTAACAGACCTTAAGTTATGTTATGTACTTATGACATTGGGAAATGTTTACTGTCTGTTTACTCTGCGGCAGAGATAGAAACAACGCTAATATTACAAAGATTTAAATGGCACGATTAGAAATCAATCATTTACTTACATGAGCGGAGTCGTTGCTAATAATCCTTATTTCAATCTAATCTATGCATAATAACTCCTTTAATCCACCAAAACATATTTTGGATGGGTGTTTACAATGGTAAAAATTTTGACAAAATGGCGGTGTCTTTCATGTGACGTCATGATGGCGGAAGAATTTATTATTTAGGTAGTAGGTTTGCAAGGGGTACAATGAATGGAAGCTCAAAGGTCAGGTTGAGTTTACAGGGCTCGACATTAACGTTTGTCCGATTGTCCGGTACCAGTCAAAAGTGCCGTCGGTCAAGTTCAACAGCCATGTTACTTGCCCGACGGGACAAGTTAAAATTTAAAGTGAATAAATTTTAATTTGAAAAGAATCGATGGAAAAGATCGCCAGTCCTCCTTTCGGCAATTCCAACTTTCGTAATCTGCTTCACAGTCATTATCAACTGTGCGCTTGTAAAACATAGAGTTTCTTAACATTCAAAATCATTGAAACGCTTGTAATTAACGACAATATGATACACTTGTGTAAAACGTTTTAAAGACAAGTTACGTTAACAACATGATGCAATGCGATCTGGTTCATCATGGATCTGACCAAGTTTGGGTTTACCGGCCCCATCTCAAGCAAAAAACAGAAAACAGAGGCGGAAAAAAATAAAATAAAATAAAAACGAAAGTAAACGTTTAAGAAAAAATTTCAACAATTATGGTTGAGCGAATTTCCGGGTTTGAGTGAAACTGAAAACGTTATGTTTTGCACAACATGCCGGGAAAATGATAAATAACACACAGAAAAGTAAGCAATATAAACACTAAGATATCAAAATAAAATAAATTTTATTTCTGATTGTCGGACAAGTGAATATTGTGTTTGGACAAGTGCATTTTATATTCACTTGTCCGACAGGACAAGTGGCAAAAAAGTTAATGTAGAGCCCTGGTTTAAAAGTTTGAATTTACATCAATTTTTTCAAAGTTTGAAAACGCAGAAAGGTAATTCACTTTATTACTTTATTAAATACATTTTGGTCATCCCAGTTACGCCAGAATCAATCCGTTCTTGAGCTGCACTAACCTACATAGTCAACTCTTTCGTCATGACTATGTGACATAAAGAACCCTGCCATTTGGTAAATTTTTTTATCATTGTAAACACCCACCCAGGTTATATTTTGTTACATAAAATGACATATGAAGCAAGGATGGAGCTGAAACAGATTTTTAGTAACAAGTTGGCTAATTGATTTGTACCCGTCGTATTGAAATATATAAAATATTTTGCGATCTTGCTTTCTCTGAAATAGGCTAAATAAACAGCAGTAATTTTTTATTCTGTAGTAATCGTAGGCAAACAAATACTGCAACATAAAGTTTTTAAGCAATATCCAGAGATACCTATCTTCAACTAGCAGTACTTTGCCAAATGCTACAACACTTAAAATCAAGTCTGCTAATCTAAAATACAACAGTGTTCATAAAATACATTACTGGTAGTTCATCAGTCTTAACCCCAACATTGAGTTGTTGGTATGAATGGCTTTAGAAGTATTAAGTCATAGAAATTATATAGAGTTAACGTATGAACATTTATCTGTAATTCTGTGACCGCTTTATGTGATCATAACTTTATCATTATTATTTTTGTAGGTGCTCAGATGGGTAAGAAATTCCAATAAGCTTGATAAGGAGATGACAAAAAGAAATGGCTAAGTTTACATCTATGTATAATTTGTTTTTCTGAATAATACATATATTATTATTAATGTCTTTGTAGACTGAAAATAGTCTGAAAGATAATGATTTTGTGTAATCTGATGGGGAGGTTTTATGACAGTTTAAATTAATATCTATGTAAGTTAATGCAGCTACAGAGAAATGATAATATTGGTTTACACCTTAGTCAATATTGTTTTCACTTGCGCTGAAGTGGTCAGTTCATTGATAATGGAGGAAACTGGAGGTAAATCTTGATCTTCCACAAGCGGTGTGAAAAATGGGATCCATCTCAGTTAGATTGTTTATGGCCTGTACATTGGTTAACAGGCCACCATGTGTAGATGTTAAACTTCAACCATCTTCATCATTCAGTTGGATTCAAACTGCACTGAAACAAACGACTTCAAATGCTGGGCGACCAAGATCCCTTATTTACATGTAGAACTCTGAGCCCCATTTGCCTCTCTGTTAATATTTTTCCAATATTCTTTAACATAAGGTTAATTGAAGGTTTTGCCTGAGCAAAAACTTATATTAATATTTTAAACTACCAGACTGGTAATCTGAATAATTCTTAACTACATGTATTATTCCTTGTTGCATTCTAGCCTATGGTTTTGTTGATTATGAAGATCAGAGAGATGCTGAGGTATAAAGATTTATTTTAGTTTATTTTTAAAAATTGTTTTATGAAATTATTGTGCCAATATGCTGCTATAAATATAATTATAAAAATATATAGGGAATGTCATTAATAATATGATTAAGAATTGATATATAGATTAAATTCAAGGAGAGATAGAGAGAACCACACATCATGCCCTTGTTTTGATTCTGATCGAATCATTGTTATAATTTCTCTTTGAAATTTCTCTTTTAATTTTCTATATCAAATGAGAGACACACACACATACAGAGATATGTGGAAGTGTTTATAATCTGCATTGTACTTTTTACATAATAGTTGGACACCTCAACATTTAATGGGACAGAGTACAATACTTGGTGATTAGTTTGTCGATCATTGCATCTATTGTACCGGTATATATAATTCCAGTTTATGATTTTAGTTCTGTAGTATTATATGGAGACATGAACTCATTTTATGTGCGCTAAGTTGGTGTTAGAAATAGAATGTTAAAAGTTGTTTCTGGAGATTATTCATTTTATTGTGTGGAAAAAAATTCAAGATGTTTGATAGAAATTAGAGGAATATGCCCGGTTAATGTATGTAAAAAATTTTGAAGCCAGATTTTGAAAAACTTGATATGTTACTTCAAATAGTTTTTTAAGTAAATATAAATGTAAGTAATTCCATTCCAGTTAAAATATGCTGGATAACACACATTTTTTGAGAAGAAGATTTATTCTTCATGATATTCTGTTAACTACTGACACCAACTTAGTTTAAAAACAATCATAATTATAAGCCATTTTGTCATCATATCTGCTTTGCTTAATTAAATGATTGATTTTATAAATTCTGAACACAACAGAACTGTATAAATTCTGAAGTATGGTCCTGTATTATTTATAATGAGATGCATCTTTAAGGGAACACGTTGTGGCATTATCGGTAGTCACTGATATTTTAAGAAAGTTGTGAGACGTTATTTGCCCATAAAGTTATCTATTCAGATTAGCAGACTATTGACATTACTCATTCTTTGTTGTATTATTGTATAAGCACCAACTTAAAATTCCTGTGAAAAGCCTTATATTTACTTTGTAAGTCAAAGATGGTTAATTTCTAATGTTAATTCAAATGTTATATGGGAATTTAAGAAAACCCATGTTTTTGTCCCATGAAATGTTTTACAGTCACATTAAAACTGCAAAAAAAGTGGTCAAAACAAAGAATACTACAGATATTTGCATTCAGAGGTAATGCGGTACTCAAAAGAATATTATCATGTATTTTTGACACTTAAAGTGAACATTATCTACATGAGATGAAGTTGGGTTCTGTAGTCAAAACACATGTAATAATCAAAGACAGTAATTTATACAAATATATTATTAAGTATATCATGCCTTTACAACCAGTTACGGTTTAAGTGCTCTCATTTGTTTTATAATTTAAATTGCATCAATGTATGCCACAAGGGATTATATCAGAATGAATATGATGGCTTTTTTTCTTGACTTTCACATTGCAAATATTTTGTATCAAAAACAAGTAATTTGGTTGCTTTTATGAAATTATTCATTTTTCTGGAGTTGCAGAAAATTTTATTCTTATGCGAAAATGAAAATATTGCTAAATTTATAAGACATTGTAACATTTTCATCAGATAATTTTGATATAATTTCTTGTATTTCATTTTGATTAATTAAGATAGATATCAAGATTAATTAAGAATTATTTGTTTATGTTATGCTAATTTATGGTAACACTATAACAGATATATCCTTGTGAATGCCAGACCAGTTTGTACCACCCTCCAGGCCCCCACAATACCACCACACCTCAGTCAATCCATGACTGGCCAAATGTTCTGTTACCATGACGACCAATGCCAAAATTACCACCCATCCTTACCCAATCAGCAAATCCATGTTCTTCTTGTGCTGGTTGCTGGTACATCAGGTTACAGGTCCAATACCAAATTTAGAAAATATTTCCATGGTGACGTTCAGCCTTTCCAATCCATGGCTGAGTTCCATATTCCATGAGAAGCCATTTTTGTTCCGAACAAGGTTGCCATCAAGCCCTAAGTTCCCAAACCAGGGTATATAAACAGTATGTCAAATTGTTGTATTTTTTACTTTCTTTCTTTTTACTTTGTTAAATATAATAAAAGAATATCACGTTATGTAACTGACAATTTATAATTTCAATATTATCATTAACAATGGTCATTACATTTTGACTCGAGTTTTCTAATGATACTTTTTTTGAAATTCAATACAATTGTATTTTAGAAATATACTGACAAGTTATTGAACTTAAATTGAGTGATATTGTAGAATTTGTTTGCATGTGTATGTGTGATCATTTGTGTGGAAGTTCTCTCCTTATTCAGTGACAAAAGACTTAGGGGATGATGTCTCCAAATTCAGTGACCAAAAAAAGCTTAGGGGGTGATACTTTAAATATCAATTTGGAATTTCTATTAAGATTTACAGTTGTGAAGAAATTAATAGAATCAAATATGATTGTAATACAAAATGATTATAATAACGGACTATAATTTTGAAAAGAAATACTTTTTATCCAATATGTTTTTGCAGTAAAAATAAGCTCAAGATTGTTCAGTATATGTATTTATCATCGCCAATTCTTCAGTTCAGAGAAGTCACAGTTGCATTGTTGAATCCCCCTGAAGTTGTTAATCATGATGATTTACATATATTTTTACTTGTACATTTGATACAACCAGCATGCTGGAAGTATTTCATTATTTTTTAATTCAAAAATGGAAATAAAAATAAATAAAAGGTACTTAACATGAGTTAAGATGTTAAAAATATATTATCTGATGGAAAATTTGAATTTGCAGTAAATATTCAGTACACAACAACATGGCCTTTCCTCTAATATAGTTGTGACAGAATAGTAGGGTTACATTTATGTAGGGTTGGTTCATTCTTCCTGCATGTGTGTTTGGGTATTGGTATGTATGTGTGTGAATTGTTTACTGTATGGTACTGTCTCTGCTTCATCGTTTTCTGCCTTAATTAACTTTCCTTTCTGTAAATCACAGTGTAATTATGTATTTCAATTAAGGCAGTTAAACCTGTCTTCTCTTCAATGTGACATGTTGATTTTTCATGCAAGTACACTTATTTTCTACATATCAAGAGAGACTTCTTGTTAGAATGTATACCTACTCGTTTATCACGGGTGACAATCACATGATGGTCACCTGAGATATATATATTGTGTAGTTGTATTAGGCATGGACGACGTTTCCTATCATCGTAACAAATATGGATAACAATTTTTGGTATCTGTAACAAGAAGGCTACTATTTTAGCTGCAGCTGTTTAATTTCTTTACTTTTTCTTCAATGTAAATTTCATTCTTGATTTTATGTACAGTTTTCTTTATATTTGCTAAAATGTATAAGTGTTTCTTAAAATTGTTTTAAAGTTCCAAGTTTTGAATTTATAAATATTGTACTATAATCACATTATTCTTCTGACCAGATCTTGAATTAGACAGGTTAAACTGCTGATATTCTAACAGGAATAAATTATGATTTCCATACTATTTTGACAATTTTAGGATGCTCTGCGTTATGAAAATGGAAGAGATCTTTGTGGAGCAAACATCAGAGTAGAATGGGCCAAGGGGGCACCTCGTGGATCTGGTGGGGGTCCTCCACCTAGAGTAAGTTTATAGTAGAAGCCACCATATTATTTGTTTGTATGAACTTTTATAGTCTTGTTTTGTTTCTGACATCATCTGAATTATACATTTTATCATTATCAGTGATGAGATATTCATTTTAACTAAAACTGTAAAACCTGACTTTTCAAGAATTGCTGTCACATTATACACAATTTAGCAATTACTCTAGTGTTATTGTTTGTTTTATTTAGAATTACCTGATATAAAATTTCAGTTTGCATTAAAAACATACAAAATTCTGATTTCAACATTTGACATTGATACTGAATTTATGATAAAAGATCAAACTTTAACATAGTTGAAACAGATTAATTTTTGTCATCAAATTACAAGGCTCTTTCATCTTTTTGTGAATGGAAGCGGCCATTTGCAAATGTGAAAATAAGCATCAAAACTGCCAAAATAGTGAAAAATAATATTCCAAATATACTGGTATTACAGCTAAGATTTCCAAAGTTAAAAAATTGGCAAAGTGGTTGTGAAAAACCTTAAGATTTTGAATTGTGAATGGGGCAGAATATCTGCCTCGAACACAACTCGGCAAAGGATCTCAAATGTAATTCAATTTTAGATACTGCTTGTTTACTTCATACCAATTTTGTAAGGATGGACCTTTGGAATGAACATTGCATCATACCTGTATGAGCTAGTATTTACATGTGCTTGATTTAAAATGCTTACAATCTTTCATTTCAAGATAAAACCCTTAGAAAGTTGAAGTAGATTGGTCTTTAATAAGTTATTTTGTAATAAATAAGGGTTAAACCTGTAGAAATTTGAAGTAGATTGTTAACAATTGACGATTGAAATTTGAAGTAGATTCTTTGATAAATTTTGTACTATAATTCAGGGTGGACCTGTGGAAGAATGTTATCGTTGTCACCGTACTGGACATTTTGCTAGAGACTGCAGGAGTTCTGGGTATGGAGGCCAGTACAGATCAAGTCGGGGAGGAGGTGGTCGCTATAGGTCACCATCCCCTCGCAGAAGGAGAAGGTAACTATTTTACAACTATTAAGTAATTGACAAAAAAGACAAAATTAGAATATTGATGTAATGACCAGAGGTCCGGAAACGGTCATATTTGCCGGACATGTCCGACAAAAAATTATTTTGACCGACGTGAAAAATCGCCAGTCGGACATTTTTTGTTTTCGGACATTTTCAATTTTACAACAGAAATATTAAACGGACAAATCAGTTTTCGGTCCGACAAAAGTAAACTACCGCTAGTCTGCCTGTCGGTCTTTTAAACTCTACCTGACTTCACTAAGTGTATTGTCCTTACCACGCGTTTACCTGTCTAATAATCGGGTGATTGTTTATTAATCAGTAAATACTTGTGGACTTAAGTAGTCGCGTGCCGCGTGTCTTTTTCTTTTGTTTCCCAGTCCGAATCATTATAACTTTCTTTAAACGTGTGTTTGTTTAAAAATAAGTGCATGGTTGTAACTGTGTTGATTACGGAAGCCATAACGAGTGTCGGTCAAGGGTGACGGTTTGTCATCAAAGAGGTTCTACGCGGGGTGTTAAAAATTACCTACTACGCGCTTTGTGACTGTTTCTTTATTAATAAATAAAGAAACGCAATTAAAATTTATTTTAATAAAAGTTTCGGCATTAATATCTTTCATTCACATAAATATATTGGAACCTCGTCAAGCAGTTCCCGTTATATCGTGATACCTGAATTCCTAATTTAGAACCTCTCGCGATAATGTTCTAATTACAATTCGTGTATCTTCGGAATACGAAAATTCCCGATTGTTAGTAAACAATATGGCGGACGTGCAATATCAAGCATCGTGGACAGTAACGAATACTGATAATAACAGCATATCGCCGAAGCTTAGAAAAGCAGTAAATGTCTTAGTCTTGTAACAACGCACATGGATTAAAATTGGCAATCGCGGTAGCTCAAAAAAATAGGTTGGTTTGTTTGTCAAAATAAAATAACCCACAACATGCGCCGACGACCTTTTTTTTTGCTTGTACAAAATGTCCGACGGGCCGGACCGAAATTTCCGAAGCCCTGGTAATGACTGACTGTTAAATCTTCAAAATGACACCTTGAAATGCATGAATATCTTGAAAATTAAAACAATTTTTAGATTTAAAGTATATACCATATTTAAGTTAAGGAAAGTCTTGGTTAAGGTCTAATTGGGAAACTGGGACCTTCTAACGAGAAAACTTTGTATGTACAGCCAATAAATTTCTCTGAATTGCTTTGTATGTATTTAACCTAATCAGCAATCAAATTTAAACATTCGATTTAATGGTTGAACAACTGGTCTTGGTTAATGAATTTCTAATTATACAGTGCTTACGGCAGTAGCGGATCTCAGTCAGTAGCGGATCATTTTTTAAAATAAAGTTGATTTTTTCCCTATCATTACGAGAAACCAATAAAATTCGGATATATTTCTGTAATACTGATAAATTTACTTCATTCTACATATCATTTATGTTAATAAACGTCCTATTATTTTAATTCTTGGCTTTTTCATGCGAATGTCATAAGCGTCTCAACGACACGGATGTGTTTTCCAAACACTTACTTTCGATTAGGACGACGTGTTCAATACTTTCAAAGGTAATTTGAAATGATTGCAATAGCTATTTACAACCGTTAATATATCTTCTTTCAAGACATAAACTTTTATTGAGCTTTACAGTTCTTGACAATAAAAAATAAACCCGTTTTCCGAAGGGTGCAAGTACGGCAATAACGGATCAGCTGAGCACTGTAAACAGGGGGCTCTCAAAAGGCTAATGAAAATGGGGATTCGTAATATTTCTTAAGAAAAAAATAAATTTTGCGCCTGATGTATATGTTGTAGTAAATTGTAAATAAACAATGCAGAGACCATTGGAGAACCAGTGCCTAGCTTCCCTCCTTGACCCCATGAGAAAGATGGGTCCATTGTCATGCTATGCCGCTATCTTATTTATCATGATAATACCAGATCAATGGGCGTTTTAAAGAAACCATAATTATCATGCTTGAAGGATAATCAATATAAGATTCGAATATATTGAATTAATACATTAATTAATATCCAACCCTATATATTCTTTATACTTTTATGATTAAGACCATTAAAGTTTTATTCCATTCTATATTTTTGTCTGGTAACAATTTTGGACATATGATGCACATTGTACACTCCCGATATGTATCGTTGTTTTTATACACTGTTCTTGTTAAAATAAAATCTTCATGAACAACAGTATGTCATAAAACATAAGGCACAATATTATTTTATTTTCTTCACCAATCTTTGCTTTTATATTTCAGTATTCAAGACAATGTTAATTGACTTAATTTATTATTACATTTATATCAGAAACCTGTTGATGATTTGTTTTTTTTTTTATTTAAATCATGTTATTTGTTGATATATTACGGTTAATTTTTAGCTCACCTGGCCTAAAGGCCATGTGAGCTTTTGCCATCACTCGGCGTCCGTCGTCCGTCAGTCCGTCCGTCAGTCCGTCAGTCTGTCAGTCTGTCAGTCCGTCAGTCTGTCAGTCCGTCTGTAAACTTTTCACATTTTGGCTATCTCCTCTGAAACCTCTGAACCAATTTTAACCAAACTTTACAGGAATGATGTATGGAAGGTCCTTTACTTAGATTGCCGAAATTTTTTTGATCCGCCAAAAAACATGGCTGCCAGCGCAGAAGATAGTTTAACATTGGACCCTATGGGAAAAATGCATTTTTGACTATTTCCTCAGAAATGACTGAAGCAAATTGAACCAAACTTTACAGGAATGGTGTAAGGAAGGTCCTTTACTTAGATTGCCAAAATTTTTCTGATCCGTCAAAAAACATGGCCGCCATCACAGAAGATAGTTTAACATTGGACCCTATGGGAAAAGCATATATTTGCTATCTTCTTTGAAACCGCTGAGCCAATTTGAACCAAACTTTACAGGAATAATGTATGCAAGGTCATTTACTAAGATTGCCCAAATTTTTCCGATCCACCAAAAAAAATGGCCGCCAGGGCCAAACAAAGTTTAACATTGGGCAGTATGGGAAAACGCACATTTTGGCTATCTCCTCTGAAAAGACTGAAGGGAATTCAATTAAACTTTACAGGAATAATGTATGGAATGTCTTTTGCAAAGATTGACGTAATTTTTCTGATCCGCCTAAAAATATGGCTGCCAGCGGGAACATAGTTTAACATTGGACCCTATGGGAAAAACACATTTTGGCTATCTCCTCTGAAACTGTTGAAGCAAACTTAACCAAACTTTAGAGGAATGATGTATTGGAGGTCCTTTACATAGATTGCCAAAATTTTTCTGATTGGCCAAAAAACATGGCTGCCAAATCAAAAGGTAGTTTAACATGGGACCCTATGGGAAAAACTCATTTTGGCTATCTCCTCAGAAATGACTGAAGGGAATTTAACCAAACTTTACAGAAATGATGTATACACGGTCCTTTACTTAGATTGCCAAAATTTTTCTGATCCACCAAAAAACATGGCCGCCAGCGCAGAAGATAGTTTAACATTGGACCCTATGGGAAAAGCATATATATGCTATTTCCTCTGAAGCTTGGGAAGCAAATTGAACCAAACTTTACAGGAATGATGTATAGAAGGTCCTTTACATAGATTGCCAAAATTTTCCTGATTGGCCAAAAAACACGGCTGCCAGCGCAAAAGGTAGTTTAACATTGGACCCTATGGGAAAAGCATATATTTGCTATCTTCTTTGAAACCGCTGAGCCAATTTGAACCAAACTTTACAGGAATAATGTATGTAAGGTCATTTACTAAGATTGCCCAAATTTTTCTGATCCGCCAAAAAAAATGGCCACCAGGGCCAAACAAAGTTTAACATTGGGCCCTATGGGAAAACGCACATTTTGGCTATCTTCTCTGAAACGACTGAAGTGAATTCAATTAAACTTTACAGGAATGATGTATGGAAGGTCTTTTGCAAAGGTTGCCGAAATTTTTCTGATCCGCCAAAAAACATGGCCGCCAGCGCAGAAGATAGTTTAACATGGAACCCTATGGGAATAACTCATTTTGGCTATCTCCTCAGAAACGATTGAAGTGAATTCAATTAAACTTTACAGAAATCATGTATAGAAGGTCCTTTACTTAGATTGCCAAAATTTTTCTGATCCGCCAAAAAACATGGCCGCCAGCACAGAAAATAGTTTAACATTGGACCCTATGGGAAAAGCATATATATACTATCCTCTGAAGCTAGTGAAGCAATTTGAACCAAACTTTACAGGAATGATGTATAGAAGGTCCTTTACATAGTTTGCCAAAATTTTTCTGATCTGCCAAAAAACATGGCTGCCAGCGCAAAAGATAGTTTAACATTGGACCCTATGGGAAAAACGCATTTTTGACTATGTCCTAAGAAATGACTGAAGCAAATTTAATTAATCTTAACAGGAATGATGTATAGAAGGTCCTTTACTTAGATTGCCAAAATTGTTCTGATCCGCAGAAAAACATGGCCGCCAGGGCAGAAGATAGTTTAACATTGGACCCTATGGGAAAAACGCATATTTGACTATGTCCTCAGAAATGACTGAATCAAATTGAATTAAACTTTACAGGAATGATGTATAGAAGGTCCTTTACATAGATTGCCAAAATTGTTCTGATCTGCCAAAAATATGGCTGCCAGCGGAGAACATTGTTTCACATTGGACCCTATTGGAAAAGCATATATACAAATTTGCTTTAAAAGCATTTTAGTCAGGTGAGCGGTACAGGCTCAGCCACACTGAGCCTCTGGTTTTTTATATTGTTTCATAATTTGTATTTTTTGCAATTGAATGATGAAAACTCAAACTAATCATGTTTTGAGTTGATTCCCTATCGTTTTCTTGACACTAGGTGGCGTGATCCGCTACTCACAAATTGATTCGTTACTAACGTAAATACATGGGATACAAAACGGGTGGATTGCCCATACTTATAGTCGGACGATTTTTATCATCTAATGATAATTTGAAACAGTGGGGAAATGTCAATTGCTAGTACCAAAAAATTACAATCGGCTGCGATGATTTTTTCGGGGAGCAGTGAATATTGCACTAATGATCCGCTACTGCCGTAATCACTGTATCCTTTAGTTGAACAATAAATTTCAATTAAAGAATTTTATATTTATTTGATCGATGGGAAATGGTTAAAAAATAATCACTGGTGTCAACAGTAATTATTTCCGCTTTAACTAATTTTTCAAACTATTGATGACTTACAAATAAATTAAATTTTGCCTATTTAAATTCTTTGTTAAGTATAAATTATACTACATTCTATAGCCTCCATTTTTAAAATTTTTAGGTCAAGGTCGAGATCACGAGATAGAAGACGCTCAAGAAGCAGGAGTCGTGACAGGAAACGTGACAAGTCAAGGTCAACAAGTAGAGATAGGAAAAGAACAGACAACCATGAACGTGCATCAAGGTCAAGGTCAAAGTCAAAATCAAGTAGTCGGTCTAAAAGTAGATCGGTTTCTATATCCAAAAGTCCAGAGCAGGAAATTGAGAATGGAGATGAATAGTAATAACAGTTCTTGTTTCTGCTTTAAATTTGATTTTATATTTACCCCAATATACCAAGCCATAAATATTGTGATAGTTTGTCCATTTACCATTTGTTAAAAATAAATCATGTTTGGTTATAATTCTACTCATATTTGTACTTAACAGGATCTTTCCTGCATTTAATGTTTATTTTTCTGAGAGTTTTTAACTTAATTTTTTAGCAGTACTTATTTTTTTTCTGCAATTTATAGAAAAGTTACTACATATTTTGTTTTGTACTAAACCTGTAGTTATGGTAATAAGGAATTAAATATTAAGATTTTGTATCAAAATAAGGAATTAAATATTAAGTTTTTGTATCAAAATAATTTTTTACTTGTAAATTATTTGTCATTATTTGCCGTCGTCATTACAGAAGTTCATTTGAAATATTGTGCTGAAAATTTACATCTTTGAAGCTGTCTCTACGAAACACTATAAAATGGAGAATTTTTTGTTGAAATAAGACAGGGTTCCTCTTTATACATGTTAGGTTAATTTAACAAACAATTGTATTGGTTTGTCCCCAAAAAATTGTTTTACCAGTTTACATGGGGTTCAGATAAGACAGTGTAAATTATAATGACATTTAGGATTTTATTCACAGGACAATATTAGTTGTGTTCAGCAAGATATAATTGTGAAATTTTATGATTTTGGTATGGCATTACTTTGGTTGTGTATCCATGCTAAACAGTTCTACATTCTTAAATGTGCAGAATATGAATTCAAAGTAAAGCTAGATCATGCTGTTTGTGACAATATCTCTTGGACTGAAGTCAAAGTTACATGTGATGTGTTATTTTGTAATAGTGCTAGTTAAGATAAGTAATTAATATTCATGGTCATCATATAAGGTATCGATTTAAACTCATAAAGCCAAAAATGACATTTCAATGCATTGTAATTGTCCGGCAACAACAGCAATAAAACCAAATGTGACGCTGAAATCATTATGATACAATCATTACAATGGTAGCGTGATTTAGCCAAAAATGACAGTTTAAAATTCATATTGACTTCTTTTTATAAACTATACATGTTGTATGTAGATCTGTGCTGTGTTCATTTGTGTATTAATAAAGACATTTATGAAATAATAAAAAAGTTTTTAAGGAAATATTTATGGATTATTCTTTTTATTGAGTTTTCAAATTAAATTCAAAGCATCAGAAATGATGGTCAAATGTATCCTACCAGTATATGTCCATTTCAGAAATGGAATAAGCCTGTGTTTGCGCATTTTGCCCTTTCTTCAAGAACACTTGTGTTTTAAAATTTAAAAAGTGGGAATCTTACCCCAGTTTCACAATCATTCCTTAGCTAAGATTTTCCTTAACTTAAATCTTTAAAAAATTCAAATCTTTATGATTTTGTTAATTTTGAATATATTCAGAACCTTAAGGTGTCAATTTTAAGATAATCGCTAGAATTAAATATTTGCATTTAGTTTTGACAAAAATATTCATAGGCAGTTCCAAAAAGAGATTACCAAAATTGGCTAAATTTAAGTTAAGGAAAATCTTAGCTAAGAAATGATTGTGAAACCGGGGCCAGGAACTAGTAAAAAAACTTTTAAACCTCTCTAAAGTCAACATGACGTAATTGGAAGGTTTCAACCATTTTATAGAAAAAATATGCATGATGAATGTATTGTTTGGTATATAATAAGGCATGTCAAAGTATTGTTAAAAGTCCTTTGTTTTACATTAGATAGAATGGTTAGGGTGTAACATAAATACTTGAACTTCTGGATATCAATTTGTCATTGTGTTCTTTGCCAGTATGCTGGTCTCTTATAGTTTGTCATGGCAATTATTCTTGGAAACGCTTCAAAAGATTGAAACATATGCAACAGGACACAATCAACATACAAGAAAATCAATCTTCTCAATTATATAACTCTAGCAGCGTCTGAAAACCTTTATGATACCATTAATACAGTGACACTAAGTTTGGTAGTCATATGTAAAGGAGTTATGCCCAGTCAAGATTTTTTCACTTGTATTGAGGTTTGGTGTAGTAAACTGGAAGTGCCCAGAGAAAAACACCAACCTTTGGTAACCGACAACTGACTCACTAGGGTCTGTCCCAAGCGAGATTCGAAACTTGCCACTGTGATCTGAAAGCCTACACTTCTGGCTCTTTATCGTATTGATTGAATGGAACTAAGTGCAGACATCAAATCACACTATAAAAGCAGGTCAATGGTCCTCATTCTTGGCATCGAGATTGATGCCTTGGAAAGCCTACAAAAGGCTGCATCTTTTTCTGCTCCTGTGATTCAGCATAACATGGTCATGTTCAAGTACATTTTAAAAGCTTATTGGCTGGTGGAATCTTGGTTTATGTGAAATAATCTTGGCTTAATCAGTTGTTAACCCTATTTAATCTACAGTAAAACCTCATTTTAATGCCCCTCAATAATTTTACAACTTTGCTTATTGCCACACTTATAAAGTCACAGAATCCATTTGTTATATGTTTATCTTTATGATGCCCACATTTTGATTGAAGAGATGATGGTGTTGAATTAAGGTTTTACTATATATACTGGAAGATGCATGTACATGTATTACATATTTTAACTACAGTCTGGACCAAGTGTATATTAATGGACAGATGCTTTAACGAAAACCTTAAATTTAACATGCATTTGACCATTGAAAACATGTGCAGTCAAATTGCATGTACTTTGATTACCAGTACGTGATTGGGGTTCTATGGCCTAGCCAAGAATATTTCACTTATATTGAGCTGTCACAATCTGAGTAAAGGCAGAATTTTTTACCCTTGCAGTGAGGTTTGGGCAATTTGCAGGAGAATATGACATAAAGCTCTTGTCTACACTTCATTTAGTTTGATCATTTTAACAGTGAGGCAAAAACATCTTTTCAATCAGTGGCATGATTGAAATGTAGGTAAAACAAGTTTTTTAAAGTTAAATGTTTTTTAGACTTTCACAGTAATCAAATTTAAGTGTCGTGCATATTTAACCAATCAAAGAATTTTCATTTAAAGAGACAAGTTATTAACAATAATGCATTTTCCACTGGTAAGCAATACACACAAATTTTCAATTAAAACCTTTAATAAGATCCTGTTTTATTTGATAGCACATGGTATACATAAACTTGCAGATCTACTTAATAAGCTATAAACAAATTTGAGTTGAATAATCCATTATTTTTGTGGCCAATGTTTTATCCCCACTGTTGAAAATAATCAAACCTTAATAAACAACATTTATCTCCAGTTTTTAAGTTGTATTGGTCATGTAATAAAAAAATTATAATAATTATAAAGTAAAAAATTTAAGTTCAAGCAAAATAATTTCAATTACTTTATTTCATACAAAATTGCCAATAAGTACAATTAAAACAGTTAATCATTTATTTTTCAAAATAAATACATAAACTGTTTCATTAATATAACATTGTATTACAATTGCAAAATTTCACACTGTCTTTAATGTGCAAACACAGTTACATCAGCAGGTGGTTTAAAACAATGAGACAAAAGATGTAAATAATTAATCAAATCAACCCGATTAGTTGATGTATGCTTATAAGAGAGACTGGATAAATTGTTCTTTTTTAAATTTATAAATAAGTAAAGCTTATATGGGGTAGACTGAATTATTGTTAGGATTAGAATGTTGTGAGGTGTTTGTTTTTTACTATTGAGTCTAGCTTACACCGAGACTGTTAGTTCTGGGATGGTGGAAGAAACTGGATTACCCCAGGGAAAACAACTAGCCTATGGGAAGCAAAAACAACTAGCCTATGGGAAGTAAACTGACAAACTTTCTCAAACTGGGATCTGTCATACAAAATGTTAAACTCCTGAATTCAAAGTAATTTACAGTACATTACTTGCCATAAAACCAATACTCAAGAAAAGTTTGTGGATGATCAAAAGCATCAACATAAATAAATAAAGCTAGAAAGAATTAAAACTGACCAACATTAACAATTAAAATAAATAAATATTGCATTATGTTTATTGCACATTCAGTGAATGAAAATGCTTTTTAATTTAGACTAGGCTTTCACCATATTTAAACTTCCACCCTTTAAAAAGTGGTATGGTCCATATTCAAGCAGAACAGATTATTCAATTATACTATATAGTATACTGAAGGTTAATCATCAGAATCACTGTCATACTTTGAATATTTCCATGATCGTTTTCCTGAATGTGAGATAGTGGTTTCCTTATCATCAAGCTTTATAAGATTACCTTCTGGACTTCTACTGGAAGACTTGTCCTTTGAAAGCCTCTTAAAACTCCTACAAGCTTCTTTGCTTCTTGACCTTGACCTTTTTAAATTTTGGCTTTGGGGTTCCTTTGTCTGTTTTGACAATTCTGTATTTTTCACTTCATTTTCTGTTGACTTTGATATGTCATGTGACTGGTTATTAATTTGGTCCACCCATATTGACTTTTCTGGAGATGCATCTCTAGAGTGTTTGTTTAAAGTTTGAGCTAGACTTGTCAGTCCACTTGGGGTATGTTTGGAGTTCCTAGAATGCTCTGCTGATCTACTATTTGACCCATTTACTGATTTACTCCTTAAAGAAGTCCTTGATCTATTTGACAATTGATCATTTGATCCCAGATGTGACCTTGATCTTTCTGCTGATTTCCCTCTCACTACTTTCTCTGGACTTCTAGATGTTTTATCCTTTGATTTCCCTCTCACTACTGTCTCTGGACTTCTTGATATTCTATCCTTTGATTTACTTCTTGCCCCTCCCTGTGATTTTTCTTTTGACCTTCTTATCCCCTTCCTATCTCTGGATCTGTCCCTTGACCTTGAGCCTGACCTTCTAGGTTTCCTATCCCTTGATGTTTCCTCTGATTTTTCTGTTGAACCTGTCCTTGCCATCCTATCCTTAAGTCTATTTCTTTCTACAGAATTCCTTCTTCTCCTCTCTTCTGATTCTTTTCTTTCTGTTGATGTCTCTCTTGATTTCTCCTTTGAAGTTCTGTCTTTTTGAATGCCATCTGATCTTGACCTTTCCAGGGATTTTTCTCTGGACCCTTTACCTGGTTTCTTTGAACTAGCATCAGACTTTTCATAACCTTTTCCAGATCTTACTATTATTTTATCTTTTGACCTTGAACTTTCCACTAATTTGTATCTAGATTCTTTCTCTGATCGTCTGTCGGACCTATCTTTGATTTATCCCTTGACCTTGAATTTCCCCTTGTCATATTTCTTGATTTACCTCTTGACCTTTCCACTGATTTTTCTCTTGAACCTCTTATTGCATTCCTATCTCTTAATCTGTCCTGTGACCTTGAACCTGATCTTTTATCTGATCTATCTTTTGGTTCTCTTGACCTTGAATATGACCACCTCCTTGACTTATTTCTTGATCTATCTATTGATTGTTCTCTGATTGTCTTTCTATCATCTGATCTGTTCTGTGACCTTGACCTTCCAACTTGTCTGTCCCTTGACCTGTCTTGTGACCTTTCAGAATGTGTGTCCCTTGACCTGTCCTGTGATCTATCTGCTGATCTGTATTTGGTAGAACTATATGGGTCATAATTTTTCCTTGTTTCTCTAGATCTGCTCCTGTAACTTCTACCTCTTGACAACGACCTTGACCTAGGTACAGAAAAAATAAACAGTAAAGTCAACTGAATCAAAACCTTTAGAGTGACAACTCCTTTTGAATTTTATGTTATGTGGCATGGAGTGGAGTAATGGTGTTTTACACATCAGTGAAGATTCTTTCACTTATATAGAGGCATCTAGTTCAGGGACGGTAGAGTAAACCAGTGTGCATTAAAAACATGGACCTTCAGCAAGCAAACTGATATGATGTGATTCAAGATTATCTCATCTTCACTCTCTGAGGTTACAATTCAAACTATAGCTAAAATGTTGATAATAAATTTCTCAAATGAAATATTTTGTGAAACTACAACTGTTTCCGAAAGGTCCGACTACTTCAACCATTTTGCTGCCCCCCCCCCCCCCTTCCGCCAACAAAAAACCCAAAAAACAAATAAATACATTTGTATAATGTAATAACCAGTACCTTCTCCAGTGGTCTGAATATGAAGAAGATCTGATGCTTCTAGGTCTTATGTAACCATAGCGATAATTATCACTATCATAGTATCTAGCAGAAGTTCCATACTCCTCATTTCTATAACTGTCTTCATAGTACTGTAAATATGAAACAAAATACAATTGTATGAATTATATAATGCCCAGTATTGATTTGTCTTATACAAATATTGTGTATTCATGATTATGAAGTGAAATTCCCGAACTGTTAACCGTTTAGCTACAATACATCAGAAATATTTTGAAAATTTGAAACAACATGTGATCATCAAAGCAATGTGCCCTCTGAGTGTGTTTTACATCATGTCATCTGTGGATTTGTATTGCATCATTCAAACAAGCAAATGGTGTAGATGTCAAACTTGGAAGTTTCAAAACACTGGCATTCTAAGGGTTAATAAATCTATACAACACTAAGTATCAATCAGTAATGAATTGAAGTAAGTGTGAATGTATCAGGAAATTTACATAATGTTAAATTGAGAAATGTTTTGCATTTTTTTATTTTCGTATAAATTCACAAGAGTATAGTGCATCAAGTTTGACCTTGCCATTTAGCCTTTAATTTATGTATTTGAAAATTCAAACATACATATCTACTGACTGTGATTTAGGGGCTATAAAAAGTTGATAAATAAGGATAAATGATAGTAATACTAAGTACCAGATGTTTCATGCTGTCATCTTAATCGCAGTCTATTAGCCTTATTTAATATTCAAATTTAAGGTGAAACAGCAAGGTCAAACTTGACTCACTATAACAATACCCATAAACTTGCATAAATATTATATTTTAAATCATTCACTTGCAATTATACTAACATCATCCAGCTATGGTAAAAATACTCATAAACTGAATAAGAAGAAACATTCACATGGAAAAAATGTTCCCAATTTTCACTTTGACTCGTGTACAGCAAATATATTATCTCCGTACCCTTTGTTCACTTACCCTTCAGTCAGAACCAAGAAACTTCTAACTGCAAAATAGTTTTGAAGTACAAAAACTGCAAAAGTTGCCTACTGCTAATGCAGTACCTTAAAATTAACATGCTTTAATCAGCTGATACCAGATTTTCGTGATTTTCAGTATTAACAAACAAGAAATCTGTGAGCTACTGCTCACTTAGTACACCGCCTTTAACTGCAACCATTGACTCAATGTGGAAAAAAGTCGAAAAACAGAAAGTAGATGTCTGGCAGACTTGAAATCAGTACTTGTGGCATGGGACCTCATACTGAACTCACATAAAAATTTCGAGTGGCTGTGTTTAGTAGTTGCTGAGAAAACTTACAAACATTTTTGTTTTGGGAGGACGGACACAGGACAGAGGTAAACCAGTATACTCTTCTAAGGAGAGGGGGTATAACAAACCCTGAGACAAAGTGTTAAATTTTCTATTTATAAAAATTCTTCGTACACTACAGAATTGTTAACAATAATAACTTACATTGTCATCCACAATAAAAGGTCGTCTAGGATCACCTTTGGCCCATTCCACTATGATCTTTGACCCACAGATTTCTGTTCCATGTTCATGTCTGATAGCAGCCTGAAAATACAGGAATATAATATGGATAAAATCCTGAAAGCTTGACCAGAACCATACTGTTGTGACATAACCTACAACAATAAAAACTTAATATCTGAAGATGTCTTTGTTAGTTCTAATCATTATTTAGTATTGAATAAAATAACAGATATACATCTTAAGATGGCGATCTAACAAGCATCTGAATACAAGAATGCAAGTTTTCAAAATGAGACTCTGAAGGAATGTTAGCATATGGTCCAGGAAATACACTGTAATCATGAGTATCTTTGTAAGAAACAACACAATTAGCCTTACTTTTTCAATTTTCACAGATCAAAAGAAATGTACATTGTATTTTATTATTCATCAATGAAATCAGAGGTGTATCATTGGTTGAGAGCATGTTAAAATGGATTTTTAAAAAAATAATTGAATTGAGGTATTTTCTTGTACAAGAAATGGAATGAATCACTGTTTGTGGTGCCAGATAAGGAAAACTTGTTATGTATTTGATCCATGACTCAGCATGCCTCACTCTTGACCATCTATAAATGCATCACGAGCATGAAACTGTACACAAACAAATATTTCAAAGATCTGATTCACAATGGGGTTCGCCGCTGTACCACATGGTCAATACCTCTTAACGTTGTGTGAACATTTGGAAAACGTTATCGTCACAAATTCCCGAATAACGTCGTTTTTATGAGGAAACATCATATTGTGTGATTCCATGTCCATTGGAAACAAGCGTTTCGCAGGCACGTTAGAAGGTATCACGTGGTACAGTGAACCCCATTTTTAAATATCAAGATAAACAATGACAATATTGAAACATGACACTGACAAAGTGTATATGCTTTATAGTTTGGTATTGATGGATAAACTTGTCACTGGTATTGGACAATAAGTCTTAATACTTTAACAGATCTAGAACAACATTACTTTCGTTTGCAATGTGTTTTCTTTACATTTATTGATTAACTGGGGTTTTACATCCGGATCAAAAATATTTTATTCATATATCCACATGTCACCAGCTTTAGGTGAAGTGACAGAAATTTTGACCTATGCAGTGTGCCCTGAGCAATGTGCAGGGAGGGTTCTTGAACATGCCACTACTGCAGTGACACAGGACCTCAGTTTTTAAGGTCTCTTCAGAAGGACCCTGTGACTTTCATTTCCAAATGCTCAGTGCTTGGCGACAGAACAGTCACTACCTATTTTAAGGTCTTGGTAAGACCCAGTCAGAGTTTGAACCCAATCAGTCCCACATACAGATCTTTCACTCTACCACTGAGCTACTGTAGTGGGTCAGTATAATTAACCTAAATATCTTCTGATTGGGTGTAAAATAATTCACAGTTTATTTGAAGAAACTTGATTTCTCTGGCAAAATTCTAAACTCTTTTGATTATAAATTGTATAAATGACCTTTTAGAGAAAAGTCTTGATGTTGGTAATATGGGTGTTTTCTGCTTGTTTATTTTTTATTTATTTATTTTTTTTTTTTTTTGCATTGGTGTGTGGACATTACATTACATAAGTATTTTGATATAAATTAATACATTTTTCAATGTATCATTTTCCTGATTGCAGACTGTATGAATTACTGGTTTTAATGACTAAGAAATTTTGGATTGGTGATTGGACAGAAAATGGTACCTACACTGTTAACATTGATAATCTTTAGAATTTATAACCGAGGATGACACAAACTAAGTTGATGGTACATTAATAATCTTCATAGTTAATCACTGGGGATAACAGGTACTCTTGGACCAGATCCAAATAATGTTGATGGTACATTAATAATCTTCATAGTTCATCACTGAGGATGGCAGGTACTACTGGACCAGATCCAAATTATGTTGATAATACATTGATATTCTTCATAGTTCATCACTGAGGATGATGGGTACTCTTGCACCAGATCCAAATTATGTTGATGGTATATTGACAATCTTCATAGTTCATGACTGAGGATGACAGGTACTTCTGGACCAGAACCAAATTATGTTGATGGTACATTGATAATCTTCATAGTTCATCAAGCAGGATGACAGGTACTACTGGACCAGAACCAAATTATGTTGATGGTACATTGATAATCTTCATAGTTCATCACTGAGGATGGCAGGTACTACTGGACCAGATCCAAATTATGTTGATAATACATTGATATTCTTCATAGTTCATCACTGAGGATGATGGGTACTCTTGCACCAGATCCAAATTATGTTGATGGTATATTGACAATCTTCATAGTTCATGACTGAGGATGACAGGTACTTCTGGACCAGAACCAAATTATGTTGATGGTACATTGATAATCTTCATAGTTCATCAAGCAGGATGACAGGTACTACTGGACCAGAACCAAATTATGTTGATGGTACATTGATAATCTTCATAGTTCATCACTGAGGATAACAGATGCTCTTGGACCAGAACCAAATTATGTTGATGGTACATTGATAATCTTCATAGTTCATCACTAAGGATGACAGGTACTACTGGACCAGAACCAAATTATGTTGATGGTACATTGATAATCTTCATAGTTCATCACTGAGGATGACAGGTACTACTAGACCAGAACCAAATTATGTTGATGGTACATTGATAATCTTCATAGTTCATCACTGAGGATGACAGGTACTACTAGACCAGAACCAAATTATGTTGATGGTACATTGATAATCTTCATAGTTCATCACTCAGGATGACAGGTACTACTGGACCAGAACCAAATTATGTTGATGGTACATTGATAATCTTCATAGTTCATCACTCAGGATGACAGGTACTACTGGACCAGATCCAAATTATGTTGATGGTACATTGATAATCTCATAGTTCATCACTGAGGATGACAGGTACTACTAGACCAGAACCAAATTATGTTGATGGTACATTGATAATCTTCATAGTTCATCACTGAGGATGACAGGTACTACTAGACCAGAACCAAATTATGTTGATGGTACATTGATAATCTTCATAGTTCATCACTGGGGATGACAGGTACTACTGGACCAGATCCAAGTTATGTTGATGGTACATTAATAATCTTCATAGTTCATCACTGAGGATGACAGGTACTACTTGACCAGAACCAAATTATGTTGATGGTACATTGATAATCTTCATAGTTCATCACTGAGGATGGCAGGTACTACTGGATCAGATCCAAATTATGTTGATGGTACATTGATAATCTTCATAGTTCATCACTCAGGATGACAGGTACTACTAGACCAGAACCAAATTATGTTGATGGTACATTGATGATCTTCATAGTTCATCACTGAGGATGGCAGGTACTACTGGACCAGATCCAAGTTATGTTGATGGTACATTAATAATCTTCATAGTTCATCACTGAGGATAGCAGGTACTACTGGACCAGATCCAAATTATGTTGATAGTAGATTGATAATCTTCATAGTTTATCACTCAGGATGACAGGTACTACTAGACCAGAACCAAATTATGTTGATGGTACATTGATAATCTTCATAGTTCATCACTAGGGATGACAGGTACTACTGGACCAGAAGCAAGTTATGTTGATGGTATAGATATCTGTCTGGGTGGTTGTAACTTTCAGAATATATTCCATTTTGTTTGTAGAGACACACTGTAAAGGTTGTGGATTAATACATGTACATTCAGATACTGTCAAAATCAAATCACTCTACAGTTGATCTCAAGTTGAAGGTATTTTTTGCATTGATGACTAGATTTTCAGTGGCAAAATAATTAAACTGGCATAAATGTTCCAACTGCTACAATTCTTTTTTGATCATGTTGGTGATGCATGTAATATAGCAAAATTACATGCTAGTGGGATGTACTGAAAATTATGTTTAATCAGTTTAGCTGCAGTTACAAGATTGTTCCAGCAAAAGTAAATGAGAATTGATGTTCTGTCTATTTAAATAAGAATTCCACTATTGCTGAAGGTTCTATCATATTTGATGGAGTAGATAAAAGCTTGATGTGTCTATTTGGATATGTACACACTACCGTATATTGTATAAGTTGATGGTGGAGCAGAAACCAATTGTTTGGATCCAAATTTCTATACTGGATTATTTGCTTTTTAAGTGTTCTAATCAAAACTCCTATTGGTGGAATAGTTCCGGAAATTTAAAATGGCACCAGTCCTTCGTGTTACTTTATTGAATGATAGGTTATTTGGTAAGGAGCTCTGCGTGTCGTTGATGGAAAGCTGCAATTTGTATTAACATTTTATCATGAAATAGATAAATATTCATCAAGGCTGATCAGTTATTTACTGGTTGTTACTAAGGTTTCTTAGAACTACAAATCAAACTGTTTTGTCAATGGTATCAATGGTACGAAAATCAAACTATTTTAAAGAATAAAGCTGATCTTTATCCAATAACACTTTCGTAGAATTGAGTTTTGGAATTGTAAATTGTGAATGAGAATACCGACAAATCTAAAACAAGTAGTTAAATATCTTGCTAGATTATCTAATTGATTATGTACACTAAGTTTTAAAACCCTACATTAAAATACTGTAAAAGAAGGAACATTTGCAAGGAAGAAATTTTCACAATTTTCACCGTAACAACTGTACCGGGAATATATCTTCTCAGCGAAAGTTATTTAATTCCCTTGGATCACTTTCCTTACAGCTGGAACCATGAAAATTTCTAACCATGAAATAGTTTAGAAGATTAAAGCGCAAAAGTTTCCTACTGCTAATGTTTCTTCTTATACAATAAAGTACTGTCATGTGTGACACATCAGGAAAAAAGTATATTTTAGTTCATTAGGGCCATTTGTTTTAAGATTTTTGCTACAACTCAAACAATTTCATTTTCTGATTAAGATGATAAAAAAATATATACAAAGGGTGGTTTCTTTTATGGAGTAAATATCTACAATTTTCTGGCATTGTTTTTTTATTGTTAAAACAATGTTTAACCCCATTACGTCTACCAGGTAAATCATTTATAATGCAAAAGGAATACAATGTTTTTAACATAAAAAGTACATATAACGGTAAAAATAATTTAGGTATATTTTTTCTTTACTGCAGTATCCTAGATTTTGAAACAATTAACATTCTAAAAGTAATATTTGGTTTATATTGTATAAAGTCTGAACATTAACTGTGAAAATACTCATCTTAAACTTTCACTTTTATTTTAGTCCATTTGTTTAAAGATTTATGGAAATGTTGAAAATGAAAATGAATAATCACGTTTTTTTTAATTGGTCTGTGTGGTATTTTATACATGTACTTATAAAACATGCATGTATTGCTTGAAATGTCATTCATAGATAAACTTATATACAGCAAACATTACAAAAAAAAATTATAATTGAAACGAGTATTAATGTAATGATGGATGCATCATTACAAATAAGGCGCCCAAACAAATAGAAGTCTAACCCTGTATTCAGAACTCATATTATTAGAAATTAACAGTTTTTTTCACTTCAAGGTTTAAATGAAATAAAGATTCAAGAGATGTAACCTTTTTGGTAATTTAGAATATATACTTGGAGCAAGCGTGTCTATGTATGGTCTCTCTCTCTCTCTCTCTCTCTCTCTCTCTGAAATTTTATTCTAAAAAATTATTGTCTTGGTGTCAAATGAAAGTAGAAGTAGTACATAAATCCAATTGGTTGAAATTCAAACAATAGACAAAGTTGACTGACATCACCTATACCCGGCAATATCACAACCTGTTGTTTTGATGAGCTAATGATGTGTTGATTTTAAATGAATCCAAACATTTACCAATGTAATGTCATATTGATAACTAAATACAGCTACTCTATCGAATTGAATAATGAATCATGCCCCAGGGATAAATGACCATTAGTGTTGCTTATAAAAAAGATTTAGCTTGAGAGCTTTTGGACATGGATCAGTGATTACTTAAGTATCCTTTACAATGAAAATTCAAGCTTATGGTTTTAATTCTTAAAGCCGGGCCAGCAGTATAAAAGGAAATGGGAGGAGCCTAATTTGAAAATGTCTCAGTTTCTTGCACCTTTCATGACAGGGTAAGATTTTTTTCAGTAACTATTGTCAAAAAAATTTAAAAGTTTCAATTTTTGGCATGCAAACTCATCTGAATGTGTTGCACATCATGACAAAAAATTACTTTTGAAAATTTTGTAATTAAAATGTAATCACACTGTAAATATTTGAAGCAGGAGATGATTCAAATAAACCCATTCCATATATGGGATATGTGAACTTTCAACTAGGTGATGTGACCAAAACAACACCATGTGCTTTCTAGACAATAACTGATCAAATTATGTTTGACTAAAAACAGAATCAATACAATTAATTTATAATACAAATATATGTATATAAACAACAACTCACCAATGAGAAATCCAAATTTTATGTATAGATCCATTTATGGTTATTATTTATATAATTTATGATAGTAAAACGTTTTTATCCTTGCAGTGATATCAACAATGGTTTGTGTTTTGCACAATTAAGTTAGAAGTTGATTAAGATGTGATTTTTCAATACAAATTCCTGGTCATCACACATTCAAATTACCTGTTTTTAGACTGCCCAGTGTCTTAGCAGCATAAAAACATGAGTTTCTAATGACTATTTGTGACAAAGTTCCACTGTCTGAGTATACAATAACTTGACCTCTTTAATATTGTTTTTGTCATCTACATCATCCCTCCCTAAACATTCCTATATTATCACTGGATTATGGTAAGGCATTAAATTTCACAAATCTATATCTTGTAGAACATATAAAATTATGTTCATTCGCACAATTTTAATTTCTAAATGATTAAAATCCAATCCTGACACTGAATTAAGCAACAAATGGTAGATTAAAAATTACATAACTTATTGAATAAGTTAGTTTCCTTTCTTATCTTCCGTTTCTAAAGTCTATATAATCCGCTATTTTTTAAATAAATGACAAATAAACTTTACAAATACACACCAGACAATTCAATAGTTTCCCGCCTAAAATGGATGTTGACCTGGTCAGCTGGTGTTATCCATACCATGAGGACATAAATCATCCTTACTGTTATTTGCAAAGTTTAGAAAGTGATTTTACCTGGGGAAATGAATTTCTAAAAGATTACAATTTGTATTGAAATAAACAGTTGGAGTAAAAACAGAAATGACATTCTTTATCCTCTTAATTGTTATTACCAACAAATTAAAAACTGTAAAGTGATCCATCTGTTTCTGAATAGTGAATTCAGCAAAAATGTAGGGTAGAAGCAATCAGTGAGAAAATCAGAATATAATTATTAATACCCTGGTATGAAGGAAATATTCTGGTAAACCTTTTTTTATCAAAATGATGCTAGAAAATATGCATTATATCAAGTTGAACTTAAAAATGTGACATCTTCTGATAATAAACTTAACATTTGAAATGATAAAAATAAAACAGTTTAGACTTGCATGCAATTTATTTATTTATTTATCTTAAAAAATTCCAATGTATAGAATCCACAGCTAGAAGGCAAAACTTCTCATTAAATAGGTAACATGTTTTATTTATTTTATGGATATAAATCACTTCAATTAGTGCAATTAAAATAAATTGAATTTGAAAACTTATTTTTATTTTGCTTCAAAAGTTGTAATTTCACTGGGGTTTTTTTTCATGCCATAAAATAAGACCATTCACAGTACTTGCTCTGTATCTGAATACCCATTTATACTGGTCTGTGTACCCATGTGCTTAATGTTTACAAACACAATGTGTTGCTATTATTAGCTTCACCCTCTTGTCATCAGACAGAAAGCCATTAATCATTTTAGGTCGGTAGGAACTACCGCGGACTCCCCTTTAAACAAAATGATAGCAGCCATCCCATGAAAAAACTATAGTTTGAGGGTGGGGATCTCAAAGTTAGTACCTAGACCTACCTGTCCCCCACCCTCCTATTGAATGACCATATGGGTTTACTTAAGTATCAATCTATTCAACTTTTCATAAAGAATAGGAAAATATATATGTTAGGGGTGGGGATCTCAACTGATCAAAAGTTAGTACCCAGCCCCGCCTGTCCCAACCCTCCTCTGGAATAACGTCATTTGTATTTCGGCAGTATCATTGTATTCAACTTTTAAAGCCGAACCGGAAAATATATAGTTTCAGGATGGGGATATCAACCATTTAAAAGTTAGTACCAAGCCCCGCCCATCCCCACTCTCCATCAAGAATGACCCCATGGGACTTTCTTTAGTATCACTCTATTCAACTTTTCAAGTAAAACCAGAAAATGTATAATTTACGGGTAGGAATCTTAACCGTTTAAAAGTTAGCACACTGCCCCACCCATCCCCACCCTCCCTGATACCCCCGGGAAAATCTTGCGATACAGACTTGTACATCTCGAGACACTGTTAATGAATATATATGGTTTTACAGTACAAAATATAGTATAAATAGCAAAATTGAGCATTATTGTTTTCAAGACCCCGCCCTCCTGCCCCTCCCCTAATGACCCCATGGGCATTTCACCTCGGCCTCTGGGAAAGGAGATGGGGATCAACCTTCATGCGAAGTTTGGTTAAGATTGGACCAACGGTCTTTGAGAAATTGGTTGGACAAGTTCATGGCCGGAAGAAGAAGAAGAAGAGGAAGAATAATAAAAATAATAATAATAATAATAATAATAAGAAACGGTGCAAAAACAATAAGTCGCCAAACTTTGTTTGGGCGCCTTAATAATGATCTATCGCTAACTGATAATAATAGAATTGAATTTCATGTTTGTTGGTATATTTCTACAGTGAGTTGAAACTAGACAGCAACTTAAAACAGGAGGCAAAAATATATAAAGATACAAATTTATCTATTTCCAGATAATATGCTAAAATTTAAAAGAAAAAAAAATCCCAAAAAACAATCATATTTCACATATTTCCCTTGTGTTCTAATAATGATTATTTCCTTTTTGTAAGAGTCGTTTCCCTTTGTCAATAGTAAATTTTATTGAATGCATTATTATTATTGATGGTTTCAATCTTTTCACATTATGATGCATAGTTTATCCCTAATTATCCATCAATGAAACTCATTCAGAAACAAAATTGAACTTTTGTTTGAAACATAATCAGTATTATTGTAGCTTTGGTATTTATTCGCAGTTATTATTAGCATGTTTCAGCCATTGGTGAGCAATAATTACAAAGGGAAATAAATCACTTTAAATAATTAAGTTGAGGATAAGGTTTTTGATCGTGATTTGATATTCTACTTTGTCACATCTTGAAGAAAGCAAAAAAAAAAAATAAATAAATAAAATAAATAAAAATAAATAAATAAAAAATAGATCTAAATTAAAAAGATATTTTCTATAATTACTGCTTAACTATTATTGGTTTTCACCTTTCAATTAAACAATAAAAATGTTTAAAAACTATTAAACAATGTACTATTTAACAAATAACAACAAAAAGCAGACAAAGCTATCTTTATACCCATTGCCTAGCAACCATGTACAATCAGGTCAATGAAACCGAATAAATGAAAAACATCACTGTGATCCAACATCAGGATTCTGCATAAGCTCATTGTTCTAGGAATCCATAGTTTTTAAGTGAGAAAAAAAAACTTACATGTATGCAAAACTGCCACTCCAAATTTATTTTTAATAAGCAAACTTAATTTAAATTCATCAAATTTTATTATACTGGTTAATCTGTATTTTTACCCCTCTTTGGTAAAGTAGGTTACTTTTAAAAGCATCTAAAAACTGTTAGCAATTTGTATATAGATCTTGACCTCTAGGACTGTAAAAATGATATTAAAATTTGCTTGATCATAAATATTGAATTCCAGTGGTAATAGAATTCCACAGACTTAAAATGTCCTGATGTTGTATGACAGTACCGGTAACTGTATTTTTTTTTCATTTAACATGGAACCTTTACCAAGCCTTATATCCACATATTAATCCTATGGACAAAACAGTAACAAAGGGAGATAATTAATTAAAACTTTCACAAATACTGACCAACTGTTGAACATTTAAACATGTACCTATCATCTAATTTTAACTACTTTGTTCCTCACCCACATATATAAGTAAAAATATACCAAAATACCTCTGCATCTCTCTTATCATCAAAATCAACAAATGCATAAGCTGTGTCAATAGAACAATTATAATGAATGTTATCATAATGTATATAGGATTATACATAGTATGAAAGAACTTAACAATCAACAGACTTTAAGTAAAGTGAAAATGTATTAGATTAATCAGTTGTGACCGTTATATAAGGCCAAAATCTGCTGTATTAATGATTAAATTATAGTTATATAATGTATTTTTCAACTTATATTTGTATTGAAGATATGAAAGTATGGTAGTATAAAATTCTAGTTCATGTTTTTTCTGCCAAAAAAATAATTTTTTCAACTTATGTTTGTATTGAAGGTATGAAAGTATGGTAGTATAAAATTTTGGTTCATGTTTTTTTCTGCCAAAAAATAATGAATACATTTTTGTAAATTTTTTATCATTATAACACTGCATAATACTGGGAATTGGAATTTTACACTAGTTAACCTGTAATGAGTTTGGAAATTTAGGTTATAGAACTCCATACCCATTTTTATTTTTTTTTTATACAAGACAAATGTTGTCATTCACATACAATGCCTAGGTTTCCACAAATTTAAAATAATTAGTAGCCAAATTTCCAAAATTTGTGAAAATATAGTCCTTTTTAAAGTATTTTTCCACAAGTGTGCTGAATTAGGTTACTTTTTGAAAGAATTCCTAAGAAATTAGTAGCAAATGGTGATTTTGGCTACCAGGAATGGAAACATAGCAATGCATTGACCATGGTATGTCAGTGTTTATTCTAGGAATTTTCAGAAAGGCACCATTTTCAAAAACTTTCCTCTAAAACACCATAATATCAATATTTTTGCATGTGTCGATGTGTGTAAAGGCAATTATGGCACTCTAAGCTTTAAGACTTTAGCAATTTGTGGTCATTTTGGCAATCAAGGGATCAATGTCTCCACGACCTATTTCACCAATGAACACTGGTTGACTTTTACAACAAAGACAAATATTATCTTTCACATTACCGGTAAAATAAATTGACCTTGATTGTTGGTCATTAATAATACAGTAATTAGAGCAAAATCCAACTCCTTAAGTCTCAAACCAAAACAAGCAGTGATTAGAACTAGCAATTACAAACAGTACCAATAGTACATGTACATATATGTACTTGACTTTCACAACCACTCAATTACCCTGGCAAAACCAAATGTTATTTTCAATGTCACAATGTCAAACAAAGATGATGTTTTTTTATGTATAAATAAAATAATCTTACCCATTGCTTCACCTGTAAAGATAAACAAAAACGTAATTACTACGTGACATGATTTTTGTATACTAGTAAATAATAACCCGATAAAAATAATCAGGATGAGAGAGTAGAGTGGAGTAATGGTGTTTAATGCCCAGGTCAAGATACTTTCACTAACATCAAGGTAGTCAGTTCTGGAATAGTTGCAAAAACCAGAATGCCCAATGAAAACAGACCATCGTCAAGGTAACTGACTAACTTTCTCACAAATAAGATCTGCCTAATCAGGATTTGAATCTACGCTGTAAGAGCCAATGTGATTTGCAACGCTGACATTTTAACAGCTTCAGATTTGACCATCATGCCATCTCTAAGATGACAGACTTTGTCTGGACTACACAGGGTTTTACCCAAACTTCATTAAACATATGCTACTAATGTACATGTTTGCACTATAGGTCAACCAAACTAAAACATTCCAATTTTGGCCCTCATCCCATTAAGAGCTTATATCATATATGAAGATGTTGCCACTTGCCAGCTAGGCTAAAGACGAAGGTGCATAAATTTTGCCTGTACATTGCACTGATGGCATTATACAGCACAGTTTTTTATGACCATCATGCCTCACCTTCTGTGACCCTTCTGAAGTTCTGTGATACAGGACTTCGTTTATTTTACGTTCTCATCTGAAAGAACTGTGACTTTCATTTCATAATACCAAGTGCTTGGCAAAAGAACGGTCACTATCAAATTTTAAGGCTTGGGTCAGACCTGCACATATAATCTCCTACTTACGTCTTCAAATGACACTTACAACTGAGCTACATGTATCTTCCATTGCCCTAAGCATCATATGCAGCATCTCTTATGGTATGGGCTCGTAAGGCGTTTTCGATCACCAGGTGTTTCCGATCACTTATGTAAATTCCGAATGGCGACCATGCGCAGTCGAATTTTTTAGGTGGTATTGTCTATTTATAACGACAGAAGCACGTTTTTTCTACTAGTGTAAACAAATAGTCAAAAGTAATTTCTAGGAAGGTAAAATAACTCACATTCTGTCCATGTTAATAAAACCGCCATTTTTGTTATTCCCGTTTTTCTTGTATCACAATATGTCCAATTTATTTTGATCTAATCATTTTCATACAATCCAGTGTCGTCTGTTTACTCTCTGAGCGTTTTGACACATTATCAGTTCATGTGACGTCACCAGTTATAGTCTGTTTCAAGAAAACCGAGGCTTTAAAGTGGCACCACGTGTTATAGCATAATTGTTATATACCGGGAGCAAGATTATACAAGACTTGATTCTATAAATGCAATTCAACACCATAAAGTGATAACCGCTACCTGCTACATGCTTCACAACACATTCTCAACAGATTTTTACAGTTAAAACTATTGATGTTGCATCAGTATATATTTTTGTAATATATATAGACATATGTCAATATAAGGTTTCTAATTGTTATGAAATCGATGGATGACACACAAATGGGTGAATGGTTGCTTGAATATTACTTAACTTAGGATTTACATGAGGTAAGATATAATGTTCATGTTTCATGTTAACACTGGCCCCTTTTGAGCCTAAAACACTTTTACTTTCTTGTGTAATACGTCACTACATCACGTGATCGGATTCACCTTTCTGCCATTTTGTTTACATAGAAATGGGGACCGGTAGGGATTTAGATAAAACATGCTGTGTAATGCTTTGATTGAGCTTTTGTCAGTATAAAAGCATCCATATTAATTAGTATTAACTACGCTTATGTACATTTGATTCAGTATCATTTAGAAAGCTAAAAAATGATTCCAAATTCCACTAAGTGATCGAAATCCCCTAAGTCCTCCATACTACTGTGGTACTCAAACCCGTCATAGAGGATGCTGCATGTGATGCTTAAGGCTATTATCCTGCTCCGGTCTTTTAACTTCACCGACATAATTGTAGTCCCCTACATCATTAGAAAAGTTCTTCAAGTTCAAGTAGAAAACGGGGGGGGGGGCTGACAGGTGGTTAATAGAATTTTGATTGACTTACCCTGTTTCACATCACACCTACTCACGGGACCGTATGCTTCAAATACATACTGTATATCTCTAACTCTTGCCTCTTTGCTAAGCCTTCCAATAAATATAGAACCAGTTTCAGACATATCGTGTCGATTAGCCTGCTCACTAGTGTTTCAACATAAATGAAAGCGTTCGCACCTGACTATAGTAACTATTGTCACTTGGAATAGCTGTAGATTCTGCATTCTCGATTCTGCAACGAAATGTAATTCTTTTGTCAAATACACAAATAATTTTACTTATCATTCAATTGCATAGTTTGAGCGAATTTTGACCAGTAATCCAAAAACGCTGTAAATTGTATCAACCTAGTGTGAAATAAGTACCTATAGCAAGTTTTCGATATAATTCAGGAAAACTAACAACGCATGCGTTGTGAAGGAATACACGTTGGCTCATCTGCTGACGGTGATTGTTTTTGGTAGCCTGAAGTGACACCATCACTGGATCTATACAGAATTTTCTAAAATATGGGCAAGTTATATTGAGAAAATTATAAATAGGCTTTTTACACGAATGGAAATATTGAAAAACGGTTTTAACCTCGGTAAAATTGTCGTAAACATTTATGAAAGATCATGAGAAAACCGAGGGGGGGGGGGGGGGGGGGGGGGTTGTTGTTCTGTCTATATTTTCTCTCGTCTCCCAAATTACCTAGTTTAACCGTGTTTACACGTTTCCATGATTATGTAAAGATTACATTGTGCGAATGAATAGTAAGATGCAATTAACTTGCCAGTCCTTGATCTCCAGTCCTTCTCTTTACCAGCGCACACTAAGGGTGACTAAGGTGCTAGGTCACCGAGTCAGTATGCCACAGACAAGTGTTCCACTCCCCAAGTCAAATTATACTGACACTGGGTGAACCAGGAAAGACCAATGGCAAGGAAAATTCATTTTCGCTTGTGGTCTGAGTGGGACTGGAACTTACAGCGGTGAGAGAACCTGGATTTGTAGACTGACATCTTATCCATTATGGCCACTGCGGTCATGGGAAGGATATACTGTAGTAAAATAGCTACATGATATAGTATTACTATGTACAGGTTAAGAGACGTTATTACTGTCTTGCCTATGGGGTACCTTTAGGCGAATCAGTAGAGCGCTGACTTTACAAACAGGTGAATCGGGTTCCATTCCTGGCATCTGGGGAAGGGAATATTTTTCATTGTAACTAGCATTCATATTACAGTCTGGTGATTCAAATTCAAGGTACCGAAGTGAATCCAAAAATTGAAGAGAGGAATGTGACAGATCTGGTAGATCACCAATGTTGGATGTCTGAACCACTATGATGGTTTACCTTTAATCAGGAGTTGAACCTAGGCTAGAGTAATACAAAAATTACTTGTGCACCAAATTGTGTATAGAATCAAAACTCTATAAACTTCACTCAACGTGAAAATTAAAATTAATGTTTAAAAAAAGAATGCTTTGCTTTATTTTGCTTATTTCCAAGATACAAGACTTTGACCATCACAAACTTTTTGAGATTGAGTTCTACTTTATTGTTTAACAAGAGCACCGCCGAGCGGAGCATTATACGCCCGTGTTATATTGATCGAGTAGTACTATTTACTGAGAAGTATAAGTACAACTAGGATATATGTATGTAAAAATATATTACCAACTCCGTGTTCGGGCCATAACTCGTAACCCCAAAAAGTTGTAATTCAAATTTGCACGAGATATTACCATGATTAAGGTGTAACTGTATAACAAATTTCATTTAAATCCATGTTTGTATTGTCTACTGAATGGAATACAAACCACATGGTCATACATACAAAAATTTCTAAGTTAAAAAAGGGGCATAACTCCTCCAAAAATAATCTGAAAAAGTTGTAATTCGAACTTGCACCAGATATTAACATCGTAAATGTGTATACCAAATGTATAACAAATTTCATTTAAATCCATGTTTGTATTGTCTACTGAATGGAATACAAACCACATGGTCATATATACAAAAATTTCTAAGTTAAAAAAGGGGCATAACTCCTCCTCAAATAATCTGAAAAAGTTGTAATTCGAACTTGCATCAGATATTAACATTGTAAATGTGTATACCAAATTTCATTTGAATCCATAAATAGTGGTAGGCTCTAATGATCGGAAACCACATGGTCATACATACAAAAATTTCTAAGTTAAAAAAGGGGCATAACTCCTCCAAAAATAATCCGAAAAAGTTGTAATTCGAACTTGCACCAGATATTAACATCATAAATGTGTATACCAAATTTCATTTGAATCCATAAATAGTTGTAGGCTCTAATGATCGGAAACCACATGGTCATACATACAAAAATTTCTAAGTTAAAAAAGGGGCATAACTCCTCCAAAAATAATCTGAAAAAGTTGTAATTCGAACTTGCACCAGATATTAACATCGTAAATGTGTATACCAAATTTCATTTGAATCCATAAATAGTTGTAGGCTCTAATGATCGGAAACCACATGGTCATCATACAAAAATTTCTAAGTTAAAAAAGGGGCATAACTCCTAAAAAAATAATCCGAAAAAGTTGTAATTCGAACTTGCACCAGGTATTACCATGGCAAAGCTGTATACCAAATTTCATTTGAATCCATAAATGTTTGTGGTCTCTATTGAACGAAATACAAATTGTTAACAGACGCCCGCCCGCTCGCCCGGACGGACAGCACCGTAACATAATACGTCCCGTCATATGACGGGCGTATAAAAAAAATAATAATAAATTTTGTTTACCATGAAATATGATAACATTTTTTCTGAGACTATGAAGTTTCTTGAAAATGTCAGGTTTTTCAAAATATAGGACAAGGTAAAAATTCTGTGATTTTGTTTGTCCTGATGGAACACGTTTTACAAGAGTCAAAATATGGGATGTCTCAGATAATCTAGGAGTAAGACATGTTGCATGTATGAAAAAACAAATAAAAGTTGTTTATTTTACTTAGATTATTACTACAGTACTTTGATGTCATGACTGGCAATGAGTATGTTTAGTTGATTGTTATATCTTTTTTTTATTTCTGTTTAGGTGGTCTTTTTAGTTATTTTTCATCATTGTTTGGTACAAGAGAGAGACGTATACTTATCCTGGGTCTTGATGGAGCAGGAAAAACAACGATTTTATATAGACTTCAAGTGGGTGAAGTAGTAACAACAATTCCAAGTAAGTTATTAAAGACTACCATCCTAAACTATCATAAGATTATGGCAATTTTAAAAAAAAAAAATTTGTCTTTCATATTTTGTTTTTTAACACCAAAAATAGTTAAAAATTTATATTACCTGTAAGTCAATTAAATATAAAAGTACATATTTGTACTGGTCCAGCCCTTTCAGTAAAATTTTGAGGTAGAAGACAAATTTCTTAAAGTAGGCAGCAAGTGTTTGGTAATATGCATTATAAAACTTATTCAAAAATTGTCTTAATTGAAGTAGGCGACAAATCCAAACAAGTACCAGACAACTTTTGTTGCCTTGCTGGCTGTATTGAAACCACTGTGGTTCACTTTTCTGTTATCTTTCTGATTATTTATTTATTTATTTATTTATTTATTTATTTATTTATTTATTTATTTTGATTTTGTATGAAAATGAAGTGGATGGGTGCTACAGTATTTGAAAACGGTCAAAATTGTGACATTGAATAGATTGATAGATTATTATTTATTTTTCTGTGATTTAATAAAACATAAATTGATACTAACCCAGGGTTTATTTATGTCAGGTTAGGCCAGTATAACATTATTTTTCTACTTGCAGCTATTGGTTTTAATGTTGAAAGTGTTACATGTCAAAATTTAAAGTTTCAAGTCTGGGATTTAGGAGGACAAACAAGTATAAGGTTTGTAATTTAATTCACTGGGATGGCTTTAAGACTGTAGTTGTCATGTTGGATAATCATAAACCACCAGCTGTGTCAGATGTTTCAAGATCTCAAACCATTTCTATACCCCCCACAAACTAGCTTGAGGAGGGTATATATAGGAAGTAGCATGTTTCTCTGTCCGTCTGTCTGTATATACCTGTAAAATTGTGTCCTGACAATATCTCATAATTGCTTTAGACAACTGTCATAAATCTTTACATGAATAATCTTCATGGTCCAGACTCCAAAGGTGTCTTGAACCAAGTTCATATCAGAAAGGTCAAGGTCCCAGGAAAATTTTTAACCCTTGTACCGGTAGATGTAAATGGGGGGGGGGTGTATTTGGCTCTCAACAGACAGTTCTAATTGTTACAGTAAACACATGATTATTTTGACAGATTACAAAATTTGTTGATGTTCTTTATAAAAACAATACTGGTGGGTGTAGGTTAATCCCGAGAATAAGATTTATAATAAATATAACTACAAACCGTGTAGTTAACAATTAATATCACATATTTCACACTTTTTTACTAAGTGAATGAAATAAAATTGCAGCCTAGTTAAAATTTTCACAAGCACAATTTAAATGCATCATTCAGAAAAAGGGGTTTGTTTGCTTGACATGAAGAATTCAAGCCTTTGTATGTTAAGTCATTTACCAACATAATTTCTTTTGAAAAATATGGATCACATTCTCACTCTGAACAGATCCTAGTGCCAGTAAACTTGTTTGCTTGCCAATGGTAAGTGTTTTTCTCCTGTTACTCTGGTTTCCTCCATCATCTCTGAACAGACTTTTTAAATATAGGTAATAGAATCTTGACTGGGATGTAAAACTCCATTACTACACTTCATTCCTATCCTTTTGAAAAATCTGAAATCTGTTCCATTGAAGCTACTGAGTATTTGCTTGAATGTACATGTACATTATATTTGATATTAACTTTTATTTTATTTACAGACCATATTGGAGATGTTATTTTTCAAACACTGATGCTATTATATATGTAGTAGATAGTATGGACAGAGATAGAATAGGAATTTCTAAATCAGAATTAATAGCTATGTTAGAGGTAAAGTACTAAATGTTTGATTTATTAATTACCGGTAATGTTTAAGATCAGATTGTTATCTCCCCTGAATGAATGATTATCAGGATAGATTGCGGTAAAGATTATCTTATAATTATTGATAAGTGTCAATCAGATGTAAATTCCTCTTCATTAAATAAATTTAGTGTGAAATAATAAGAATGTGCTGCTTGTCCAATATACTGGTACATTTTACTAATTTTGTGTATGTTGTATTATCACCTGATGTACCACATATGTGGCTCATTGAATGAAGAATTGAATGGAATTGCATATAGCAATGTAGGTAAATAATATTCTGTTAAGGTTTGTTACTTTTGTGACATCACAGCACAGGGTCTCCAAAACCTGTCTTTTCATTTGGATTAACTAAAGTATCAATGTTTCCAATGTTTCCCTGATTTCAACATCAATTTTTATTAAACGTTTTCTTTCAGCCAAATTTTGGTAACAGTACAAAGAATAACATTTGTCAAAAAAACTGTTACAGGTAACAATTACATTAAATGTGATAATATTTAATATAACTGTATATAGTTATAAAGTTTAATAATTATGATTGAAATCTTGGTTTATTCTGAATTTTAGGAAGATGAACTTAAGAATGCTACGCTTGTGATATTTGCTAACAAACAGGATCTCGATGGTGCAATGTCAGTGACAGAAGTAGCTAATGCTTTAGGACTTACAGAGATAAAACGACATAAACATCAAATATTTAAAACGTCGGCATTAAAAGGCACAGGATTAGATGATGCAATGAAATGGTAAATTAAATGCTAGGTTTCCACAAATTTAAAATTATTAGTAGCCAAATTTCCCAAAATATTGTCCGTTTCAAACTTATTTTGTACGGCGTTCACGACAGTGAAAGCGTACTTTGCTATCGCTTTCTGCTAAGAAGATCGGGCTTCTTTTATGTGAAAAAAGTACGCATGGAAATAGTGTGCCTGGTAAATGAACGTGAAAGAAATATATCTGTTTTATCGTGAGATATGTATTTTGAGACGACTAATGCATTTGTTTACATATGTACATATAGAATAGATTTTCGGAATATATTTCGGAATCTAGTAAAATATTGTGGCGGGATGCATCCAATAATTTGTGCAATCTGGCGAACTGATCTTGTAAATACAATAAAAAGTAGTCTGGGAAGTTTGCATCCTACGATGTAAATTCATAACCTTTTATGAAATAAACAACAATGACAGGTGGATTTAACTAATTCTTTATAAAATCTATGGTAATTTTAATTTATTTGGAAGGGTATATTAAAGTATTTTGGTATTTTGCGGTATTGTGTAATGTGTATTTTAAAACTGATTTATTGATTACATTTCTTCCCTGAAATGGAGATAGATCGTACAGTGCAAACTGAGCATATGGATTTTAAATACTTTACCGATTTGAAAGTAAAATTAACATGAAACGGGAATATTGTAAATGATAATCAGCAGATTATTAAAAACCAGACTTAACAGCAAATGAGCCAGTTACATACTAACGCTAGATTGAACTCCCTCATAGCAGCGGTCAGTCTGCTTTCTCTCTACCCAAAATGACAAACAACGATCGATCAGGTACAATTTATAAAACTTTATTAAACTTTTTAATTACTGATTGTCTTTTCAAATATATATGGAATTATTATGTTCTGCCGTTTTTACCGAGGAATACATGGTTTGGTACATTGTTATTTTTTTTCAAAAACACCATCCGTCTAACTATGCATACAACCCCCACCCCCATTCAGTTATATTCATAGTCTCATAGTCCTACTCCAGCACCATTTTCCCAACTATGCAGTGCTATGTTTTGCTAAAATGGATTAGATTTTGAAAGAACATCTTGGAAATTATTAGCCAACTGTGATTTTGTCTACCAGAAATGGAAACATAGAAATTCGAAGAAAAATTTAGAATTAAAGAGAATTGACCTTGGATTTTCAATTGAAAGCTTTTTCTTGCCTTGTAGGCGATGTTCCTAGAGGTCATTGTTTTATCAGTACTTGTTGGTCTTTTGTTACATTGGCTGTTGCCAAACACATTTTTTCAGTTGTAGATTATCCTCTTCTATTTAAACCCACTGAATGTGTAATAAGCATACTGTATTGTTCAACTATTCAATGCAGAATGTTGATTGTCAAAACTTTCATGTTAGTTTTTTAAGAAATTGGGAATTTCTGGCTTCAAAAATGACTACTGGTAATTGAATTGTTATGCCAAGTTGATGAACCCCATAAAAACCCAAGATTTTGTACTCAATCATCAGATAATGCTATAAATATTAATATCTACACATCTATACATAGCTTGTGATCTACACAACCAGACAACATTCCTTTTTCATTACGATATTCTAACCATTGAAAAGGTGTTTTTTATCTCAATTTCAGGTTAGCAGACACATTAAATAACAATAAGAAATGAGAACATATTAAAGACTTATATAACACAGAAAGGACCTAAAAGAGCAAAGAATAACTTCATTCCAGAGACAAAAATTTGATGTGAATAATTATTATCCAGAGTTAAGTTTGTCTTCTACCAACGTGTGTTTTCACACTAGGGATGGCTGGATCATCAAAATGATAACAGTCAAATTTCTCTTCAGGGATGTGATTACTGATAATGACATATTCAAAACTTAGATCAAGGTTTTAGTGTTCAGCACTTTTTGTACTATGTTATCATTCTCTTTTTTATTCAAGTTGACAAAGTACATTGGTTAGATCTAGCATTGGGTTTGTTATATATCTGTAGTTTGTTTATTGAAATTAAGCATTGTTGTGGTTACTTTCATTTTCCATAAAATATAAAATGGGGTTTTTAGATACAAAATCAACAAAAAATATTTTGACTGGATTTGTTTCATCAAGTGAAATGGGTATTTTTTTTCTAAATCTATATGATCTTTGAAGACTTAAATATACTTTGTTTTATAGTCACCATTGGGGAAAATTTCATGTTGGAAGTTTGTGTTTCAGTGTGTGTGTGTGTGGTGTGTTTGTGTGTGTGTGAGAGAGAGAGAGAGAGAGAGCGAGCATGAATATGTGGACATAGTGTGTTTGATTGAGAGTTCGGTACGAATATAAATTATTTATATATAGATGTTTAATTTGTTTTGTTAAATTTATATTATAACTTTTTATTATTGTTTCAGTTTCATGTAGCATTCATTCATTATTTGCATAGGAAATACAATACACATGTATCTCCAAACTATCATTTTTGTACACGTAGACCATAGCTTCTGGTGTTTATAATTTTTTTCTTGTGGGGAATTTTTTTGTTGATTTATTTATGTAGAGCATTCTAAATGTTTAGTGCATACTGTCTTAAGAACTTGATAATGTTTGTATAGAACATTGCTGTCATGATGGGTAACAGGTATTCTCACTTTTACTATATATAGTAACATTACTACCGGTAGTTTATTGTTGTTGTGATAAAGATAAGTAAGTATAGTCTTAGAGCAGGGCAGGGTAGTTGAAGCTCACTTAGCAGTTATGAACACTTAGCGCCTACGTAATGCCCATGCTAAATAAGCATAAGATATTTGGCCCAGGTTTACATTAGATAGGTGTTAAGAATTCATAACTACTAAGATGGGGTTGAGTTACCCAGCTCAGGTTTACAGTAAATACAAGTTAGACATTAGATACTACATGTAGTTTGTTTCAAAGTTTATATATATATATATTAGTCCTCTTTGTGCATATGTGCACATAAGGCCGCCACCAGCTCTCGCCACAACTGTCTATCCTTTGCCTTTTTTTCCGCTTCCTTCCACCCCATCCCCATCTCTTTCAGCTCTGTCTCTACTGTCCGCCTCCATGTTTCCTTTGGTCTTCCCCACTTCCTCTTCCCATCTGGTGTCCATTTTAGTGAGACTCTGGTGGTACTGTTGTTGTCTTGTCTCATCACATGTCCAATCCACCGCCACACTTTATTTCTTATAAGCCTCACTAAAGTTTTTGGTGTGTAATTAAGAGAAGTTTGAGGCTAATTCTGCTGATTCACTATAATGTAAACAGAAGATTACATGCTAACATGAATAAAATGAGTAAAACTGTCTTTTACCCAACAGTTTGTTACTTTGAATAAAATGTTGTCCCTAGAACCTGAAAACAAAACTTTATTAATGGTTATTTTTTTGATGTAGTATCTCAGAACAATTTCCTTACAATTTCTGGGATGAACTTCACATTTAAAATTCAGATAACTATGTTAAATTACCATTATAAATCACATCAGTTTCATTTCCATAATCTTGTCAGTCTTGTATGCACATGAGAATAAATTTAAAGTTAAGTATTTTCAAATGGAATAACTCATAACATGGACAACTAAAACTCCGGTATAAAGTATCCCTTGGTAAGGGGAATTTTTTTTCTTCAAAAATCACTTGAGGAACTTGTTCCTTGTTGAGAATATACTGTCATTCTTGGCTAATCTTGAATGCATATATTAGAGAAAAAGCTGGGATTTTAAATGACTAATATACATGCAGGTAGTACATAAATAGACTTGAAAATCTATGCCTGTTTAAATGGTAAAACTTTTACTCTCCATAAATTGATAAAAATGGCAGTATTACGTAAATCTACAGATGTAACACTGATTTTGTCATCATTTACATTACAAGTCCCATGATATATTTGATCATTTTAATGTACATGTATGTATTTACTGATTGTGACTTGAGGGAGATTATAGCAAAATATTCATAATAAGATGTGTATCATTAAATACAAACTTTATAAAAAGTCTCAGTAGTTGTCATCTTTTTTGTTGTAAAGGAAAACATCAGATTTTGTCAAGTAGAAATTAGAAAATCTCAATGTGATTCTCCATAATGTTCCCAAAAAGGGAACTTCAGATGGGTCCTTAAATAAAATACTACATATTGTATTGGAGATGTCTTTAGGTGAGCGATAAGGCCTGATTGCCTTTTGTTAATGCTTTATAGGAAAGAAATCAATCTAAATTTAATGCCTTGACCTGGTTGACCATTGTGTACAAGGTGCATTATCAGCATGATGTCACATTACTGTGAAATTGTGATTTTTTTCACAATGCTGTCACATGTTCAAATGATCATTGAAATTTTACTGGCTGAATGTGTTCATGTATTGACTAGTCCATACAGGATTTGTTTCCCTTTGTCTGTGACACATGCAAGCTTAAGCCAGAGCCTTGGAAAGTTATGTTGAATGTTTGGACACCTTGAGACACTGATTTAAGATTGACACTTGAAATTAGATTAAACTATAGGGCGATAAATATATCCAGGGCAATCCTGGGCACAGAGAAATCATACTTATCAACAATACTGTGATGACGGCCATAACACTTTTTGAGAACCCGATAAGCCTAGTCTTGCAATATCCTTGAGTCAACAATTTATTTGGCTTGTTGTATAACGTGCACGTGGTGAGGACAAGTTCTTGTGTGCAACAAATACACCATAAGCAGGAGAAGCAGGTATATTGCTGCGTAGAAAAGGGAAGTTTATTCCTGTCATATATAGTTGAAAACGTTGTTGGACAAGAAAACAAATACCTGACCACAAGCGCCACTGGTATGCTAACTATTGTTCCAGGGAACTTTTTTGTCAATTAAGCTGTTATGTTTAATGTTATACATATTTAACCTAAAATATAAAAGCCCAATTAAATGTAAAAAAGATAAGTGTTCTATAGCCCTCTGGTTTTGCGCTACATACCGGAAATTAGTTGTTTTTCAAACACTGCACATATACGCTCTCGTTATCCGTGCCTCGTATGCATTGAACATTGCATGAAAGGTAATTATTATACATATACATGAGTATGAGTAAAACCCGAAACGCACACCTGAAAGACAACCTTGTTTTTACCCGTGTGATAATGAGTATGCAGGTCAACCAGGTGTGATTTACACCTATCTGAGGTACATTTATGTATATATACAACACATTGTCTCTGTTATGAAAAACGACAAAAGTTTCGGTATATACCTGTTTTGTAATTCAAGTTCAAGTAGGCAAACCTCATAGGTTTGTTAGGTGATATGATTTTATTTACGAGAATATCAAAATAAGTACCAATATTACAATACTTGAATTTATATTAAAGATAAATCGACTATCTAAGTTACCTGGAACAATATTAGTTGTTTGTTTGTACCGTTATGTACAATATTATGCAAAATAGAAACATCCAAATAAACGTACGTGTTCACCAATGGATGCGAGTTCATGTGGACTACAAGAATAGTGAATCCTGAACACGGGACAAGGAACCTCATTATAAATAGATCACCGATAATATGGTTGACAGGTGCAGTTGACAGCGACTGGATCTACGGCGAAATGATATCCAGTGGTGCTGTGGAAAAAGATACACTGTAAAAGAGAGGAAATACTGCGAATGATCAAGATCGAAGTTAAAACGAGGTCGACTTCAAACCCATCCATGGTACTTATACGTCAATAACGCCACGCTCAAATTGCACATTACAACATGAATATAGTAAATTCTCCTGGGGATGCCCTAATCCTTAAATAAAGGGTCGTTAAACACAATCCGTAAAGTTAAAGAATAAAAAAATATACCACCCCTAAAACAGTAAATTAAGGACAAATTACAACAGGAAAATAGACGGAAATTCTAAACACTGTACACATTGCGACGTCTTTTACAATGTAACATAAGATGATGACGGAGGTAATTGGTCTATTCCTGTATGTATGGTGATTCTAATGAGTTTTCCTAATTAATCCTTTATATGGCTGGGTTGGTGTAAGTGACAATAGTGATTTAACAAACCGCCTATTTGGATAAGTAGCGAAACTACTTATTGGGTTTTATCAGGGATTATTTTTCAATATCATCACAAACTTAAATAGCAATATATATAATACATAATCACAATGAAGATACATTACGCCTACAATACAGGCCTGTCGAAAGTTTAAGACTAAGCTAACGAATTGTTGTCGAATCGACAGCTCGTCTCGGAATCGTTCCCTAGATCTTGGCTGCTGATATCTATCTCTCGGCAGTTATTTGGCTACTACCTATCGCTATCTCGGCCACTCGACAGTCAATCCTCGTATACTTTTCGTTAGCTCAGTGTTAAGCTTTCGACATGTCTGTATTGTACATACGTTTTGCTTTATGTAAGACGCAACAAAAATATGTACACTTCACGTTTAAATCAAACTAACATACTAATCCATGTCCAAATCACAATCTAGAAGCAAAGTAAAAACTTGGGAACTGACAAGTCAGGTTATACATTTGAACTTCCACCAGGGAAGTGAGGCCGGGTGCTCGGAAGGGAAATCACCTCCTGTTTAGCTAGCTACACCCGCCACGCGTGTAATCAAAATTGTGTGAAAGGAACATGGGACCATGAGACGTCAAATATATCCTGGACACAGAGACATCAAACTTATCAACAATACTGTGATGACGGCCATAAAACTTTTTGAGGGCCTTGATAAGCCTAGGCTTACAATAAAGTTGTGGACAAATTGTACACCAAACTGACCAAGTACCACGTAATCGTTTTTATGATGGTTTTATGCTCCAGTCAAGGTCAAGAATGATTCACTTGTATCGAGCTAGTCGTTTCAGGAATTGTGGAGGAAACCAGAGTCCATGGAGAAAACCACCGGCCTTCGGCAAGCGAACTGACAAACTTTCTCACACTTGGATATGTCCCGAATGGAATTTGGACCTATTCATTGAGAGGCTCTCTGATCTGTAATCGTACACGTTAAACCACTTAGCCACCGAGGCACCTTGACGCAATAAAAATCAAATAACTCGACAATCAAGTTCTACTCGATTAGGCTTTTGCATAGTTTCCACATTTTGTTCTTGGACTTCCCAATAGATTGATGTCTCTAGGAACATTTTATTGTGTTGACCTCTTTTGTCACGTGTTTTGTTTGTAGACATTAAGAAAATTAAAACAATAAACAATTTCTTAACCTTTGTTGTCGATGACCGACATGTAGGTGTTTTATGTTAAGTTTCAAACACAGCACACACATGCCTGGTAATTATTAGTTTTATGCATCATTTATAGCCTCTGTGGATAAAAGTCAACACCGATTATTTTCACTGAAGACGGGATATAATCCAGACGATATATTATAGGTTTAAATTAAATAGACATCTTGGAATTCATGGGTTTTAGAAAACTAATTATGTTAATCTAGTTATAAAAACCAATATAGGGAGTATTTTCTACCTACATGCACATAAATGGCATTTTTATAAGAAACATAAGTAAAACTGTTGTTTATCTCTGTACTCTTCAATTTAACCTAAGTATAGGTGATTTATATTGCATGATCGATGCATACAAATATCTAAACATTGCTCGTTATTGAAAATTGATTAAATTTGAGGTTTTATGTAACAACATGGAAAAGGAAAGTAATAGATTGGGCATATCATATGCTGTACTTAATACTTGTTAATAAAAAACGCGAACTTTATGATAAAACGAAACTGTAGTTTATGGTCTAGGAGTTATTGCCCCTGATTTGAGATTGCCGTGAACTTCGTTACATATAACACAAATACTCGTTCAATTACTTTTACAGTGACAAGTTTCATAGAGTGCTGATACATTGGACTAAAATGGAAAAAAAACTTTGGCCTTCATTTGTGAGTTCAAGGTCACTCCGCCATGGGAATAAAAGTACAACATGCCACCTACAAAAGGAAGCCAAGTATTTTAGTTATAATAAAACCAATAGTTTTTAATGCTCACCAATATTTCGATGTTGCGAATGTTGCAAAAATATTTAAAAATTCCAGTTGCAATTGGATTAAAGCATAATTGGCTCCCCTGTTAAAGCGTACATTGACTTATTTGACTTATTTCCATCCCTCCGCGATTAGAATCGGGGTTGGGTAGTCTAGTAGTTCTATTTCCACATCAAAGGTTATTGTTTTGTTACTAAATCGAGTGCTCGTCATAAGTCAGAAGTTTTATGATGTGTTCAAATGAAGCCAATTGTCCATCTAAAGTCGAGGTATTTATTACGTCTCCAAAATATATCCAGTGCCTATTAAAAATCGGGAGATTTATAGTCACTGTCCGAATTAAATCCACCGTCTATCTTAAGTTGGGAGTTTTATTTATAATCAATGGATGGCCCAATATGTTTGCTTTTCTATCAAACAATTTCTTTATTTTTTCAAAGACAATATTAGTCAATGATGTTTAATAATTAGTGCTAGTGACCTTACGAAATACCTTGATCAACACCATTTGATATTTGAATATTATCCTTTCATTAAATTCGTTGCAAGTTCAAAATTGCAATACTTTAATTGCAGTGGTATTTTACAATACAATTCTTTCTATGGTACAATATAGAAACGTACGGAAGCGGGTACGTGCCACATAGAAAAAAGAATTAAGTAAGTCGTAATTACGACATAAATTTTTTTTTCTAGGTGGCACGTACCGGCTTCTGTAGAAACGCCATGCCCGATGGATCTACAAATAACAAATTTGTCATATACTAGTCATGACTAGTAGTGGCTCTTGTTTCTTTTTCTTCTCCTGTTTATACCAGATGATCTGAACATTGTTACTTCATGCTACATTAAGGTACAGTACAGACTTGTACTAAGTTCAACACTGCTAATGGAAAACAGACGATAACTTCCGAGTGGCCGAGATATAGACAGCTAATACAATGTATATAGCAGCTGCCGAGATGTACGGTGGCTAACGAGTGGACTAAAATAAACTTTCTGATTCGGCACTAGTTCGCATTAAACTTTCGACAGTACTGTACTGTACATGACGTAATAATACTAGCCTGATAATATCATTTGAGACCAATAAATGTTTGTTGAGATATGAGTGTTAATAAGCATTAGATAAACGATACCAATACTGGACAAATCCATCTAACGCGGATTAATACAGACTTCCAAAGACAAATGGTGTACACTTTACAAGGTGCAGGTGTGTATTTTCGTGCGACTGGATTATTTCCTTGCGTAGCTCCGTGTCTGAACATCTATCACATAAGCACACAACTACGGGTCTACATCAATTATGACAACGCCTTGGTGGAGGCGTCGACTCTACATGCATGGGGCGGTTTGGTTTTTTGTTGTTGTTTTTTTTCAAATCACTAAGCTTTGTCAATAATAAGTGTCTGTTTGCGACAATCGCTAAAATGAGTACACCGCGAAAATTAATGTTTATAGTATACAATCAAACCTGCCTTATGCTACCTCTATAATTATAAGGGCCACCTGCTTTTAAATGCCAGTAAAATTGTATCCAAGTTGCTATTTATTTATGTTATTTGAATCTGTATATAAAGGCCACCTGACCTTAAAGACCACTTTTACTGATTCCCTTTGGTATTCTGTTACAGAAAAATTTGATTGTATTTAAATCGAGCGTCTATCATGGGTTCATAGAAAGCTGGTAAGTGCAGATACATTGATTTTATATGGCCCAAAAGACAAGTTAGATATCATAAGTTTAACATTAAACCATTTAGTGTAATATTGGCATTCAAGTAATCCGCCACCCAGAGGGAATATACACCAAGATTTATATTGTGTGGCATATCAAAAGGTTAACAATGTTGTTTCTTACAGTTTCTTTTTGTCTAATAGACGGTCTTAGAATAGGCAAACAATATTCACCTGTCCGATTGACCTTTAGTTTAATTTTTATGATGGACCGGTACATTTAAGTGTCATGAGAGAACAGCCTAGAATACGGTTTTTTCATTACGTCTAAATTATGGGACATACGGATTGTCTATGTATTAAATGCGAATCCTAACACTATACCCATGCATTGGATGGGTAATTGTATATGAATATCTTTAATAACGAAAGGTCAAGCGGACAGGTCAATGTTGTTTGCCTTATAACAATGGCATTCGAAGAAGATACACCCCAATTACATTGTAAAACAAGGAAATATACCGATATACATTTATGAGCATATTTAATTTCATCCACAAGCACAAAGACGGGGTTCAGTGAATCTCCCACAACCTATATGTAATTTATCTGAATGTATTTGTAATGTTTGGTTCGGAAGTTCCATATTGTATGTTCATGTCAATACAGAGAAATACAACTTAAGAAAATATTTTGCGGCCATTGTTAGAACCATTAAAGGAAAATACATAGCCATACCACTATGACAGTACAGGATTGTCGCAAGTTTAACACTGAAGAACCAGTGCCGAATCGGACCACGGGTAGTTATATTTCGACAGGCCCCGGTTTCACAATCGTTCCTTAGCTAAGATTTTCCTTAACTTAAATTAAGCAATGTTTGTAATCTCTTTTTGAAACTACTGGTAAATATTTTTGTCAAAACTAAATGCAAATGTTTTAATCTATAAGTGATCTAAAAATGACACCAAAATTCATCAATATCTTGAAAATTAACATAATTATAAAGATTTGAAAATTTGCAAGATTTAAGATATGGGAAATCTTAGCTAAGGAAGGACCAACTTATCGACTGTTGTTATCTATCATCTCTCCACAGCCTTTTGGTCAATAGAGTATCCATATCTAGGTCACACGGCAGTCAAGCTTCAATCCTTTTACTAAAATACGATTTTAGTGGTAGTGTCAGAAACAAACATACTAAACCATGTCCGAATCACAACCCAGAAGCAAAGTAAAAACTTTGGAACTGACAAGTTAGGTTAGACACGTGAACTTCCACCAGGGAAGTGAGGCCGGGTGCTCCGGAAGGGTAAGCACCTCCTGTTTAGCTAGCTACGTCCGCCACGTGTGTAATCAAAATTGTGTGAAAGGAACATGGGACCATGAGACGTCAAATATATCCAGGGCAATCCTGGACACAGAGACATCAAACTTATCAACAATACTGTGATGACGGCCATAAAACTTTTTGAGGACCTTGATAAGCCTAGGCTTGCAATATCCCTGAGTCAACTTAGTCAATTTATTTGCAAGCAGCCTACTTCGTTGTACAAAGTCCCCGTAGTGGGAACAAGCTCTATCATAGCGTATTCATTGGGAAACAAACACCATAAGCAGGAGAAGCAGGTATATTGCTGCATAAAAAAAGGAAAGTTGACAATAGAAAAATTGAAGTCACCACGTTTGTCATAAAGTTTCAAATGTAGCCTTTCGTGTGCGTCATAATTCAGGTATAAGTCTAAATATGAAGCAAAACTTGAGGAATCAGTCGTGCCTTTATTTCAAGCTCACTAGGATAGATGACATTTACATAGTCTCCAAATTTAGGATTGTTAAGAGACAGATCTGTATGTTGAGTTGATATACCATTTTTTGAATGTATTTTATGATTAGATTTTAAAAAAATGGTATATAACAGTAGCAAGATTATCAGAAGTTATATATTTGTACCATAATCATGATAATGCACTACACAAGGAAATATACCAGTATACATTGTTAAGGATATTTGATTTCACCCACAAGCACAAAGAGGAGACGGTATTCAGTGACCAGTATGCCATTTATCTGAAAATATTTGGAATTAGACGTCTGGTATATTTGTTTTCGGAAGTTTCTTCTTATATGTTGGGCGTGTCATTACAGAGAAGTCCTACGTTCAGTATTTTTTAAAATAAAACACATATATATATATAAGAATCACAATCACAAAAGCAACATAAAAACACTGAAAAGTAGAAATACACGTTAACTTCTACCAAGGAAGTGAGGCCTGGGTGCTCCGGAAGGGTAAGCACCCCCTGTCTAGCTAGTTACATCTGCCATGTGTGAAATCAAATTCGTATGAAAGGAACATGGGAATTTGGGTTGCAAATATATCAAGGATATATTTGGATACAGATCCTATCCTATATCAAGGGTATATTTGGATACAGATCCTATCCTATATCAAGGATATATTTGAATACAGAGGCCTCATGTTCATGAACAATATCATGGTAACGGCCATAAAACATTTTGAGGCGATTTATAAGCCCAGGCTTGAAATATCCCATAATCAACAATTTATTGGTAAGCAGCTTGTTTCATTGCATTACCGCACAAAATATAGTTAGTGGCTAATGGTAGATCCAACAAAAGAAAATAATGCACATACACAACAGTTACTATATAACGGTAAAACATCTAAGGTTTTGTATATAATTTTGTTAGGGATAGTTTGTCCTAATTTTACCGTTACAGTGTCAAGATCAATCGATACTTTGAACTTTGATTGATTTCTATATACAGCACAGACCTGCCGAAAGTTTAACACTAAGTTAACGAATATTGTTACCTATTGGACAGCAGATCTCCTTTTCGGCAGCTGCCATATCTATGTCTCGGCAGTTTTCGGTCACAATCTATTAATATCTCGACACCTTTTTGACAGCTGCCCTATCTATGTCTCGGCAGTTTTCGGTCACAATCTATTAATATCTCGACACCTTTTTGACAGTTGCCCTATCTATGTCTTGGCAGTTTTCGGTCACAATCTATTAATATCTCGACACCTTTTTGACAGCTGCCCTATCTATGTCTCGGCAGTTTTCGGTCACAATCTATAAATATCTCGACACCTTTTTGACAGCTGCCCTATCTATGTCTCGACAGTTTTCGGTCACAATCTATTAATATCTCGACACCTTTTTGACAGCTGCCCTATCTATGTCTCGGCAGTTTTCGGTCACAATCTATTAATATCTCGACACCTTTTTGACAGCTGCCCTATCTATGTCTCGGCAGTTTTCGGTCACAATCTATTAATATCTCGACACCTTTTTGACAGCTGCCCTATCTATGTCTCGGCAGTTTTCGGTCACAATCTATTAATATCTCGACACCTTTTTGACAGCTGCCCTATCTATGTCTCGGCAGTTTTTGGTCACAATCTATCACTATTAATATCTCGGCACCTTTTTGACAGCTGCCCTATCTATGTCTCGGCAGTTTTTGGTCACATCTATTACTATCTCGACACCTTTTTGACAGTTGCCCTATCTATGTCTCGGCAGTTTTCGGTCACAATCTATTAATATCTCGACACCTTTTTGACAGCTGCCCTATCTATGTCTCGGCAGTTTTCGGTCACAATCTATTAATATCTCGACACCTTTTTGACAGTTGCCCTATCTATGTCTCGGCAGTTTTCGGTCACAATCTATTAATATCTCGACACCTTTTTGACAGTTGCCCTATCTATGTCTCGGCAGTTTTCGGTCACATCTATTAATATCTCGACACCTTTTTGACAGTTGCCCTATCTATGTCTCGGCAGTTTTCGGTCACAATCTATTAATATCTCGACAACCTTTTTGACAGCTGCCCTATCTATGTCTCGGCAGTTTTCGGTCACAATCTATTAATATCTCGACACCTTTTTGACAGTTGCCCTATCTATGTCTCGGCAGTTTTCGGTCGCAATCTATTAATATCTCGACACCTTTTTGACAGCTGCCCTATCTATGTCTCGGCAGTTTTCGGTCACAATCTATTAATATCTCGACACCTTTTTGACAGCTGCCCTATCTATGTCTCAGCAGTTTTCGGCTACAATCTATTAATATCTCGACACCTTTTTGACAGTTGCCCTATCTATGTTTCGGCAGTTTTCGGTCACAATCTATTAATATCTCGACACCTTTTTGACAGCTGCCCTATCTATGTCTCGGCAGTTTTCGGTCACAATCTATTAATATCTCGACACTTTTTTGACAGCTGCCCTATCTATGTCTCGGCAGTTTTCGGTCACAATCTATAAATATCTCGACACCTTTTTGACAGCTGCCCTATCTATGTCTCGGCAGTTTTCGGTCACAATCTATTAATATCTCGGCACCTTTTTGACAGCTGCCCTATCTATGTCTCGGCTGTTTTCGGTCACAATCTATAAATATCTCGGCACCTTTTTGACAGCTGCCCTATCTATGTCTCGGCAGTTTTCGGCTACAATCTATTAATATCTCGGCACCTTTTCGGCCGCTGTCATTTCTATGTCATAGCAACTTTCGGTCGCTACCTATCCATATCTAGGTCACTCATCAGCCGAGTTTTAACTCCTTTTCGTTAGCTCAGTGTTAAACTTTGGACAGGTCTGTACTGTTGTTCTAATTATCTGGTCGTTGTTGTTCTATGGACATGTCAGATAGATATGTTATTATGTTAATTGACTTGACGAGTTACAGCTAATTACAAAAGCTTACCCTGTAATTTGTTTTGTTTGTATTTATTGAGTTGTCCATTCTTTAAGGTCAAAGTTTATGGTACCACTGTTTCAGAATAACAAGTGCAGCAAGACCACAACCAATATTGGTATGGTCGAGGTCGTTAATAATATGCTTCATTTTTAATTTTTAATCCAAGGTGCACATACTACTGGTGCCGTTTATGTGGAATCAGTAATTTATATTATTCTAAAATACAAAGGGAAGGTATAATAAAGAGGGGGTATTAATTAAATTCCGTGATTCTAGACATTTCTTGTAATTCTCCAAAAACTGCGAATCACTATTTCACAAAACTTAGTGCAAAACATTAACATTGATAAGAGATGCGCATATAATTACCCAATATTGGTTTGCCCATTTTTCTAGGAGTTATGACCCTTTCAATTTCATTGCAAATCGCAAACTGTACCTACTGATGGAGATTCTATTTCAGTCAATTAGTTTGTTAATATGATACTTATCTATAGTTCTATTATTATGAAAAAAATCATTTAAAACTTAGTATGTATCATATAGAACGCTAAGATGACGCAAACTTTATGACGCTGTCGCAAAGATTGGCAATCACGTAAAAACTAGACAGATTGACACGGCGTTAAAACATGTAATCAGAAACATTACTGGATGGATTAAACCCCTGGTATCAAACATCACCAAACACACGTAAATAACACCGAGAGAACGTAAATAAATTAGACCAAGGCTGTATCTATTTAATAGAGGTTTTCATACTCCGAGTACATGTAAAATATAACATCACTATCTTAAAAGTTTAAACTTCATATCTGATGTTTGCAGTTGCTTATTATAAAATGCACTTATGTGCACTAAAATCAATCACAACAAATATACCACTTTATGTTGTTCAAAAGGTAAACGGGCAAATTTAGTCCAGGGAAGTGGGCCCGAGTGCTCTGGAATGGTAAGCACTTCCTGTTTAGCTAACTACACCCAGTAGATGTGAAAAGAAAGTTGAGAATGGAAAGAACTTTAAACTTTGAACTATGGGTCGTTATGACCCTTTGAACTATGGGTCGTTAAATATATCCGGGATAATAAAAAAGGCAAGATTTTAGGATTGTCAATTGTGTAGAGCGCTGGTCAATCAAAAGTATCCCTGAATCTATTTTAAGTATTCAATATTCATACCATGCCAATTTTAAACTTAATGCAATTGTTTCATTTGTTGACCACAGTGCGCCTTTCAGTACTGTGTATGTGAAATTGGTAATTTGTCTTTTTCTGAAATACCAATAAAATCAATTCATATTCATCTTTAAATTTTCCAGTTTTAACCGTTTACAAGCTACAGTGCACCTTGTGTTAGGCCATCCTATATTTTACATGGTCTCCATTGTTGTCTTTCTTATATATAGCTTTCGGTGTTTGCATTGTTGATATATAAATCAAATACAGTACAGATCTGTCGAAAGTTTAACACTGAGCTAACGAATAAGTACTAAATCGGAGACTCATTTTGGCTCCTCGTTAGTTCTATCTCGGGAGCATTTCAGGCACTACCTATCCATATCTTGACCATGATTTTGCCGATGAGCTTCGACATTTCAGGCACTACCTATCCATATCTTGACCATGATTTTGCCGATGAGCTTCGACATTTCAGGCACTACCTATCCATATCTTGACCATGATTTTGCCGATGAGCTTCGACATTTCAGGCACTGCCTATCCATATCTTGACCATGATTTTGCCGATGAGCTTTGACATTTCAGGCACTACCTATCCATATTTTGACCATGATTTTGCCGATGAGCTTTGACATTTCAGGCACTACCTATCCATATCTTGACCATGATTTTGCCGATGAGATTTGACATTTCAGGCACTACCTATCCATGTCTTGACCATGATTTTGCCGATGAGCTTTGACATTTAAGGCACTACCTATCCATATCTTGACCATGATTTTGCCGATGAGCTTCGACATTTCAGGCACTACCTATCCATGTCTTGGCCATGATTTTGCCGATGAGCTTTGACATTTCAGGCACTACCTATCCATATCTTGACCATGATTTTGCCGATGAGCTTTGACATTTCAGACACTACCTATCCATGTCTTGGCCATGATTTTGCCGATGAGCTTTGACATTTCAGGCACTACCTATCCATATCTTGACCATGATTTTGCCGATGAGCTTTGACATTTCAGGCACTACCTATCCATATCTTGACCATGATTTTGCCGATGAGCTTTGACATTTCAGACACTACCCATCCATATCTTGACCATGATTTTGCCGATGAGCTTTGACATTTCAGACACTACCTATCCATATCTTGACCATGATTTTGCCGATGAGCTTTGACATTTCAGGCACTACCTATCCATATCTTGACCATGATTTTGTCGATGAGATTTGACATTTCAGGCACTACCTATCCATATCTTGACCATGATTTTGCCGATGAGCTTTGACATTTCAGACACTACCTATCCATATCTTGACCATGATTTTGCCGATGAGCTTTGACATTTCAGGCATTACCTATCCATATCTTGACCATGATTTTGCGTATAAGCTTTGACATTTCAGGCACTACCTATCATATCTTGACCATGATTTTGCCAATGAGCTTTGACATTTCAGGCACTACCTGTCCATATCTTGACCATGATTTTGCCGATGAGATTTGACATTTCAGGCACTACCTATCCATATCTTGACCATGATTTTGCCGATGAGATTTGACTCCTTTTCGCTATCTTACTGTTAAACTTTCGACAGACCCGTACTGTATATTTTTTAGCATTGAGACAGGAAATGAAACCAAACCCAAAGGACGTAGGAGGCACACAATAAACACCGAACCTTTTGACAATGTACTGAAGGTGATGCTAATAGGTATGACTTCTACGTATTGAAATGATGAGTATGAACCAATGAAATTGCTCTAGGATGTTTACCAGTTTTAACATTTATACACTACTAGGGAAGAATGATCTAAGAAATTGAACAATAGTTAATGTCTCCATAATATTTTAATACACTCTTCTTTGTATTTTATAAATGATGACTTTGTCGGATTTAGCCTCAGACTAAACCGGTCTGTACATTCTAGAAGTATTTATCAATTGTACTGAAGGTTGTTTTTTAACAGACAAACATCAATCCAAACAGCATCTTAAAGCGCGTGACTACAGTAGTCAAAGTTGTAATAAACATGAACAAATTCCAAAACTTGAGCTTAAGGGATATATATATATATATATATATATATATATATATATATATATATATATATATATCTCCATATATGTGTGTGTGTGTGTGTGTGTGTGTGTGTGTGTGTGTGTGTATTGTTGCAGCTCAGTTATAATGGAATGTAGTTAGCCGGCAATAGACATATCCGACAAATCATGTGAAAAGAAAACCAAAACGTATGATTGGTTTATTAAGGTGACTAAATATAAATCATCGACCTGTACAAGTAACTACTAGATATAACCAACTCGAAATAAGTTATCAATACATATTTAGAATTAATTGTGTTGTGGTATGGCAAGGCCTTAATTGTGGTGTCATATAGAACTCTAGCCGAAACATCTACAGGCAAGTGCTAAGAGCTAGGTCGAAGTCAAACTCCTCACTAGTTTTAAACCGTAGGAAAATAATGTGAACATACAAGTGAATTGGTTGAACTTATCAATAAATGTTTATAAGTATTTAATATTCATTTTGATTAGTTTCAACTAGAAACGTAGAATAGAAATTTGAAATACGGACGTTACCATTAGATTAAACTGCAAAATACCACAGGAACGGTGACAAAACTGATTGATAAATGTAATAGTGTATAGCTTCATGTCAAACTACACAATATATAAATACGTATCACAACATATTTAGGTCTTACGTGATCATAAAGGAAGCCAAAATAATTATTTTAATCAGTCTTACTAGCAGAAATCCTTCATAAAAATATTAGCAATTTACACGATCGTTATGACGCCCATTGACGTTTTCATTGACTTTTCTAGTTTTGTGTTCATTGACACCTTGGCTAATCCACCGTGGTTGATTTATACATATTTCACTTCTAATTTCGTTACTTTTTATTTGTTAACGCTTGTGTGACACTGTAATTCATCTTTCTAATTTTGGTTAATATGAAACTTTATCGTTTAATTTATCAATCTGAATCACGTATTATCTTTTGTCATTTCAAATTAGTTTTGTTTCGAGTCTGCGTCTTCACCGATCCATGAACGTAACCATCTGATAAGCGACTATTTTCATGAAAAAACTTAAATTTTACACCATGTCAAATAATGAAAAAGTTTATATGATATTGACCAGATTAAATTCATGTCGCTACCAACTATACAGGACTAATTGCATTTTATTTATTTAGCGATGTTCCAATGAACATATCGGATGGATCATTATTCCATATCATCGAAAGTCGATTTACCGCCATCTTACACGACAGTTAGTTGGATGCTAACTAGCTGCTGGAAAATACCCGTCTGTTTTTGTTCTTGGTTTTTTGGTCAAATGTTTATTGTTAAGTTAATGGTTTCTTCAAAGAAAAGAGGATGGGACATTGTGGCTAAGTAGTCTAAGGCACTGGCATACTCTTCACAGCAACCCGTATGTTCAGACACGCTAAAGGTTGTAATTTTTCTGACCAAAGGGGGTCTTTCTCCCGTTCTTTCATTCACCACTCCAGAAATGTCCGCCAAAGTATAAGCTAAAGTAATTACTACCTACAATAGTGAACTTAAGCATCATTATACAAGCTTGCACTCTTACATTGGATGTAACGTTTATTGTAATATACTAACTGCTAAGAACAATAAAACGAACAAAGCAAGCTATCGGAGCTGACAATACGTTTTATATGATTTACACTAGGATTGCCAAACTTAAAGGGTCTATGAGTACTAAACCGTCTTCAATACTCAAGGATCCAGAAATCAAGGCAATTCTAACAGACACACACAACAAATATGTTGTTATCTCAGCTGATAAGGCTTGCAACAACATTATTCTCGTTTGTAAGAGATTGTACCTTATAAGTCTATTAAGGAGCTTGGATTAGATGGTATATCAAATAACCCTGCATATATTAGAACTAATTTTACCAAAGATGAAGTCCTTTCCAAGCATAAGGGAGTTCTCGAGTCTTTCGGTATCAATCTTAAAAAGGAAGATCTTGATCTTCCTTACTTGTATTGGACTCCTAAACTCCGTAAAAATCCATACAAGGAAAGATATATAGCAGGCTTATCTAAATGTATTACTAAATCATTATCGGTTACTCTAACACAAATTTTGACAATCGTGAAAGATGGTCTTCAGTTTTTTTTTCAGGAAAAGTATATTCTACATCTGGAATCAACCAAATGTGGATTCTCAAAAATTCTCAAAAATTACTTGAACATCTTGTTTCTAATACTTTATCTCATGAAAAAAGTATAAAAACATTTGATTTTCTGCACTATACACCACTATCCCTCATTCTAAATTGAGAGAACGTCTTAAAGAAATTATTCACTTGTCTTTCTTTTACAAAAACGGTTAGCCAAGATATAAATATCTGGTGCTGAACATGGATTTCTGGTTATTTTGTCAAGCATCATACGGGTTCCAAACAAAAATATACTGAAGATACCATCAACAAAATGTTGGAGTTTTTGATAGATAACATATTTGTTGTGTTTGGTAATATAGTTTTTCAGCAAACAATCGGTATACCAATGGGTACAACTGTGCACCATTGCTGCTGATTTGTTCTTTATTCTTATGAAGCAGAATTTATGCAGAACCTTGTTAAATCTGGAGAGAAGACTGTCACTAAATCATTCAACTCAACATACAGATATAGATGACGTGCTGTCTCTTAACAATCCTAAACTTGGAGACTATGTAAATGTCATCTATCCTAGTGGGCTTGAAATAAAAGACACGACTGATTCCGTAAGTTCTGCTTCATATTTAGACTTATACCTGAATTATGACGCACACGAAAGGCTACATTTGAAACTTTATGACAAACGTGATAACTTCAATTTTTCTATTGTCAACTTTCCTTTTTTATGCAGCAATATACCTGCTTCTTCTGCTTATGGTGTTTTTGTTTTCCAATTTATACGCTATATGGTAGAGCTTGTTCCCACTACGGAGACTTTGTACAACGAAGTAGGCTGCTTGCAAATAAATTGTTAACTCAGGGATATTGTAAGCCTTGGCTTATCAAGGCTCTCAAAAAGTTTTATGGCCGTCATCACAGTATTGTTGATAAGTTTGATGTCTCTGTGTCCAGGATTGCCCTGGATATATTTGACGTCTCATAGTTCCATAATTCCTTTCACACAATTTGATTACACACGTGGCGGGTGTAGCTAGCTAAACAGGAGGTGCTAACCCTTCCGGAGCACCCGGCCTCACTTCCCTGGTGGAAGTTCATGTGTCTAACCTAACTTGTCGGTTCCAAAGTTTTTGCTTTGCTTCTGGATTGTGATTTGGACATGGATTAGTATGTTTGATTTTGATTACTATCGTGAACTTAAACTGGATAGAAGTAATGACAATGTAGTGTCCGAAGGGTACTTTTGTAAGGAAAATATCAATCCCCGACTTAATTTACGGAGACATGACGGAGGTCGGTCATTTGTAGGGAGGTATATGGAAACCAAACATTTAAATCAATGTCCAAATCACAATCCAAAGCAAAGCAAAAACTTTGAAACTGTCAAACCAGGTACCTGCTGTTTAGTTAACTAACCCTGTCACGTAAATCTATACAAGTTATGATATAAAAGCTGAATAACGAATATGATATAAAGTAGAAGATATAACTGTTTTGAAGGAGAAAACTAAACAATAACATGACATGTATCTTGCTGAGAAGGTTTTGTACTCTATGCAATCAATGAAGGTGTGACGTTTTTCTTATACGTAATGAAGTAAATAAAGGCGCAAAACTTGGTCACCTGGACATTAATGACAGCCATACCCTATACTTAATTAACAGATTGAAGATCAGTTTGAAGGAAATAGCATACGTGTTTATTCAATCGTAGAGGAAAGGGCCATTCAGTCGTGTGATCGTACATAATGATTGCTCCCTGTTAAACATTCTGACCAATCAGGGATAGTTTTAGAAATTAAAACTGTTAAGAATTATCACGGAGACAGTTTTATTCTGATTGTCAAGTTTATAAGATAAATGAAGACAATACTCTAGTCCGTTAAGACTCATTAATGAACTGTCATTAAGCCAGGGATTATAGGGCTGTAATTTAGAAGTGCAATTTAAAGGACCTTCCAGTCCATCCATAATCCGAGAGTAACAAACTACTGAATTACAGAGGATAATGAAACTGACAAGATTAACTAAGGTTTTATCAGTAACGATGTGTTTATTTTTGAACCAATACGGCTCCTGAACGATACCACATTACTTTACTTTGGCTGTAATTACGTAACCACCACAAGGTAATAACGGAGGATTTGATTAAACCTTTCTTGTTTCTCTTTCTCCTGAAGAGTATGCATTCATTCATTACTTTAAGGCAATGGTATTTTTTCATTTTTTTTCTATCACGAAACAACATTTCTTGTTTACTTTACGTGTCAAATCAAATTGTTGTATTGATACATTGAACTGTCGAGTCTCCATTGGCAAGCTTGTTTATGTAAAATGTTGTGTCAATGACACTATGGTTTGGAGTTCACAAAAACACTACAGTTCTTCCCAGTTGAGCTGTAACATCTTGTATATTGTAACAACCCAATAATTATCATCATGTATTGCATTACACAGCTTGGCGTTGCTGTGTAGTTTTTATCAGATATACGATAAAGCGTTTTGTCCCTAATTGAATTTCCCGGAATAACGTTATTTGTAGAAAAAAAACTATACCTACTTCGTCGATTATGTTGAAAAAACAAACAATGTCTGTTAGCTATTTCACCATTGTTAACATGGATTAGACTAGAACAGACATTTTTGCAACAACTCGGCTCGCTACGTTAATTACTAGTATATGTAAATGTATGAATATATCTGGTGAACCTTAACCATGACTTATAATAGTAGCCAATTTGCTTACCATCTCCGGTTTGATAAACCAGAACCATAACTAAAACGTTAAATTAAACTGCATACCAGCTCCGGTTTGATAAACCAGAACCATAACTAAAACGTTAAATTAAACTGCTTACCATCTCCAGTTTTATGAATCAGTACCACAACTAATACGTTTAAACACATTGCTTATACCATCTTCAGTTTGATGAACCAGAACAATGGCTGATATTGTTTATACAATTGGCTTTGTCTCCGGTTTGGTTGGAGGTGCCTATAGCCTTGCAATTTGAGCATTAATGTAAGTTTAGGAATATATAAACGTTGTTTCATTGTTTAATTAAATAAACGAAATAATGAGAAATGAAATATATTTGTCTTTATGTTATGGAAAAATGAAAAAGACACGGGCGTTTTGCACGCTACGCGAATTACGCAGGTTTGAATTGTTAATTTCTTTTATCTTTCATAACAAAAAATCGAGAAGAGTTAATGTCTTTAGTGATATCCCATTCTAGTTCGAACAGTGTGTTCATAGTTGCTCAGTTAGAGCAGTGTGTTCATAGTTTCTCATGAGTACTACCACGTGTATGTTGTTAAGTTGTCTATATTTCGTCCGCATTGTTATTTCAGCATCAATGACAGAGCTACAGAAACAAGTTATATATAGAGAAATATCGGAAGCTGTGCCACTCAGTATATCTGTAAATATGCAGAACACCTAGAAGTATGTATATGATGTCTTAAAGCTTTGAGTTCTGAAGTCTAATCATAAACCACGTGTAAACATTTCACAAATCATCTATCAGAACTTGTAATGATACATATATAACAAAAAACTTATTATTCACGTCTTTTATCACGAAGAACTCAATTTAGCGGATACATTAAAACTCATAATTGTTTCATTTTATCTGTAGAAGTAACGCTTGTATGTGAAATCCAGCAAAATGAATTAAATGACAAAAATTCCCATTCAAAGAAAACTTCATCGTGTAAAACGGTGAATCAAAATGAAATTAATTATTTAAACATGCAAATAACTGCCGAGAATCAAAGTAATAGAACGGTCTTTGATGTCGTCTGTTAGAAGCTTCAAATGAAAGATCTAACCGTTAAAGATCAATGCGCGTGTGACTTCATTAAATCTTCTGCCAACTTTAGAATCCTTTGCGCATTAATTAATTTATCCAAGAAAATGTAATAAATACAATAAACGGTAAATGTTTACAGTAAATGTTTAAAGACGCTTGTCAATATCTTGAAGTGCCCTTTCACAATGACGTCAGAGTTTTCAACAACTTTGTTGTCATGATATTACAACAATAAGGGTTGAGTAAAAACCATGAAACGCAAACAACTCAGGACTTTAGAATGAAAAAAAAACGATGACAAAAGTTTGTTTATCTTTACCTTTGCACTTGAAAAGCTCTTATCTCTTTGCCTTCCCGTTTGCAAATAAAACGACGTTGTACCTCTATTGTCTTTTGAGTTTGTGGTTTTCCTCTAGCACTCCGGTTTCCTGTACTACCAAAGTAATGACCACCTCAATATAAATGGTAGAAATTTCTTTTGGATCTAAATTGCCTTTACTTTATATGCTTAAGTGGTTTTGGTAAAAGATTTTGTCCTTCTATTTTTATTCTAATTTAAACAACTTAAAAATATTTGTATTTACACAAGTTTGGTCCGTCCACTACTAATGAGGAATTTAATTCCGAAACCAACGTCTAGTGCTGAAAAATTAAAACAGTTTTATTAATAATTATATCAATAGTTATGGTTGAAGTTATTTGTAGTCTTGACACAGTCCAACTTGCCTTTAAGGCCACATTTATATAAGGACCACCTGCTTAAAAAGGCCAGTAGAATTGTGCCCCAATCGTTCTTTACCCTTATTATTTGAACCTGTATATAAAGACCACCTGCCTATAAAGGCCATTTTACTGGTTCCCTTGGGTGACCTTTATAGACAGATTTGACTGTATGTTCAGAATATGTTTATAGTATATCTCATGTTTCTTTAATTTGGTTGCGATATGTTATTGTTGCTCTAGGCTATTGCAAAGGCCATATGCGCAAAGACTACGGCATTCAACTGCACTATTTATCATTTGTCGTACAAAGATTTGTTCTATCTTGCTGTTTTAAATGTACATCAGTCGACTGTCTTTGTTTATTAATCTATGTATTTATTTTTCATTTATACAGTTTTTGTAATGGAAAAAGAATCTTTGTTAGATATTTGCTGTTTGAATTGTACACCAAGTATGTTACGTCCTCAATATAATGTACGAGGTTTTAATTTACCATTCATACCTTCATTTTTTAAAAGATCGCATGAGCCATTCATTAAAAAAGGTTGCGCAATAACGAGGACCCATCTGAGCTGAATAATGAACTCTCTGTTAGAAGTCCATTCGTCATAGAAATCTTTACAAGTGAACTACAAAGATTTTTACACTTAATTAAGCAGACAAGTGTTGTCTTTTACGGGTATCTTATATTTCAATGATTTTATGAATTTGTTTCTGTTAACACGCTCCTTTCAAAGACATAAATATAAGAAAACAATGTGGGAAAACAACATCGACCTGTCCACTTGACCTTTAATAAGGAATATTCATATACGATGATCCACCAATTACATGGGTCATATTAGGATTCACTGTTAATACATAATCAATTTATGTTTCCCATGCTGTAATAAACACCTATGTTTCCCTTTAGGTTAATGCACAGGTCCATTATGAATATTTAACTTAAAGGTCAAGCGGACAGGTCAATGTTGTTTGACTATACCATAGAAGAAGTTTGATTTGTCAATCGATCGTCTCAATAGTTAATCTCTGCAAATGTCTTTTTAATTCAGAAACCGATAAAGGTCATTCAGCTTTAGAAGAGCCTTTAAAATACCACAGTTTAAAATAGTTAATCGCAGTTCAAAAATAAAAATTATATGATATATATTCCTAAACGAGATTGTTAATTTTTTTATTAATTAATTATTTTGCCAGCCTTTCGGTTTGGAAAATACAAACCTAATTTGACAGGGAGCAATGTCTATGAACTAAGTGGTAAGAATTACATATTATACCAATGCTAGTTTTACAGCACAAGACGGTCGTTTCGGAACATAATTCCTCATCAGTTGTGCATGGACCAACATTATGAAACCAAACTGTTTTAAGAACCCATGTGGTATACAATGTTAATTGTTTCAAAATTATACAATCTCAACTTCTAAAAAAGGGTGATATCGGTGACTTCTTAAATAAACTGTCTGGTTCAGGTTGGGATACAGCTCATAGCTCAACTGTTTATTTTGGTACTCGTTGCCATACAGAAAATACTAAAATACTAAACATTAGGGTCATTGTCTTGCTACAAATCCAACAAATCTGTCCTTGTATTGACGTGAAGTATTATTAATTGTACTGTAACTATACCGCTTGATGTTGACTCCAATAGCCAAGACCTTCAAGAACACACAACAACACATATCAAAATCTTATTGAGTGCAAGAGTTTTATTGATCGTTGAAAAACAAATTGCTTTTAAAGTTAGTAAAGCTCGACGACTTCGGTTTCTAAACAAAAGCCGTAACTTACAAGAAAAGAAATGAATACAATATTTAGCACGGGCACGTATTGGAATATTTTAAAAGCTTCCGCTGGTATTGAATAACTGCAGGTAAAACATCATTTGCAATAGAAATAGATCAAAATAATTTGTCTTTTTTCTTTGTTGAAGTCTTTTTCAAAATTCATATGTTGGAAATACAGAATTATTTGTGAATCTGGCAAAGAACGGTAGTAGGAGATATTAAAGAATGATGAATGACTTGAGTTAGGAAAGACAAAAAAGCCAGGAATTGCTACATAATGCTGGCCAAACAAGTAGAAAGTGCACAATTGTGGGTCAATGTTTACAGGAGAGACAGAGAGATAACGTCTTTTTGTCGTGTGTGTTGTCGACATGTGTAAGGATAGGTTCATTCACAGTGCGACCTATACCTGAAATAATGCTGATGTGGGTTTCAACAATAAATCACCCCTTCCTTTAGGGTGGGTGTGTTTTTATTCCCTGGAGTTATCTCTATAACATATCATATATTCTATCCCCTTATTGCGTCGTGTTTTAAACATATTGATGGGGAGGTCTAAATTTTAATCATATTAGTTAGATTTTAGCTAAAATATTAGCTTGATTTAATGACTTCACGCATCTAATCTTTTTACTGATTATATGAAATGATCGTCTATCATTACACTAATACGAGGTGGCGTCAAACATGGCGTTAATTCCACAGCCAATTTAACAGACATTTAAGACAAATAAACGTACGACAGTATAGATTTACAAAGCGATTAATATATGGCAGGTTTAAAAATCATTTATCATAATTTTTCAATGTCAAAATTAGTTTTAGGTGGTATCTAGAAATTAATGGTAAGCAATCGGAATGCATGCTATTTTAACTGATTTGAAAGCAAATTAAAGCCGTGTAGAAAATACAAAGACAATAAAACAATATTTGTAGGTCAAACATAAAATTTTAGAGTTTCCCTTATTTCCATGTTTCTTTCATTGCCTTTTTGTTTTTATTTTAAGGACATTGATTTTATGCATAAACATCCAAATCCTACTTCGATATGTTGTTTCATAGTATAATTTGACATAGAAAATTAATTTATGTTGTGACAATTTATTCTTTTCCTAGTCACTGAAAATATTTACTCGTGTTACGATTGTTCGATAGGAGATAATTATATTTTCGTTAATTTTTGTGAACAAAATTTCCATCTGTTTAATCATTTTGTATGCATCTGTGAGTAAATATTAAATTAATACTAGTATTAGAAACACCATTCTCACAACTTGCCCAATATGTTTCATTTACAGTTGGCAAACTATCATCCAGCTATATAAACTATATTTATGAGGATCTCCAAACTTTTTAATTGACTTGCAATCTTGATCACATCACTATTACTAGTATATTGCAATGAGCTATGCAACACGTGGAAAGCGAAATATTTCTACTAAATTTGAATTAACATTCAAAGGACCAGAATATATTTGAACTTAACCACACACACACACACACACATACACACACACACTTTTAGTTTAACTGAATTTATCACGATATCTACTGTAGCATAAAATCGTGTGAAATTACGTTACCATGTGATCGAATTGAGGAATACCCGCCCAGATGATACGAATCTCCGATCTACGCAAAATATCAAACTCACTGGGGTTTTGGAAAGCAAGCTTTAATGGCCCTTTTTAATGTTTACAAGCTTCTGTAAGATTGTTAAAACGCGCGTCTTCTGACGTTGACTTTTGTGAGCAGTGCGTATTGCCTAGGGTGATCGAAGTTAGGAATACATCCCCTAGTGATCTGTTTTGGAAACAAAATTAACCAAATAAAATACGAAAATAAATAATTTTGGTGACATCTCTACGAAGATAACAGAAGATATGCAGTATGTTAGAAAAATGAAAGAAGATATATGTTCGCTGACAATCCTACGAAAACTAAAACAAAATCATATTCGCTGTTATTCAAAAAAGAATTTTACGGAAGAAAGAAGATATGGATTAGCTTACAACCCAATGAAACTATGTCCGCTGACAACCAAACGGATATAAAAGTGGATATATATTTTCGTTGACAACCCTATGTTGGTGAAAGCAAACTAAAATAAAACTATATTCGCTGCCAATCGAAAAAAAAATCACCGAAGAAAGAAGATATAGGTTAGCTTACAACCTTACGAAGATATGTTCACTGACAACCAAACAGAAATGAAAGTGGATATATTTTCGTTGACAACCCTATGATGGTGAAAGAAGATATCTGTACACTATCAAACAGAACATAAAGGTTCACTAAAAATCCTACGAAAAAGGGGGAAAATATGAAAAATATACAGTATGTTCGCTGACAACCCTACGAATGTGAAAAAAGATATACAGTATGTTAGCCGATAACCCTGCGAATGTGAAAAAAGATATACAGTATGTTCGCTGACAACCCTAGAAGTATGAAAGATATACAGTATGTTCGCTGACAACCCTACGAATATGAAAAAATATACAGTATGTTCGCTGGCAACCAAACGAGTATGAAAGAAGATATATGTTCGCTTACAACTCTACGAATATGAAAGAAGATATATGTTTGTTGACATCTCCACGAATATGAAAGAAGATATATGTTCGCTTACAACTCTACGAATATGAAAGAAGATATATGTTCGCTGACAACTCCACGAATATGAAAGAAGATATATGTTCGCTGACAACTCTACAAATATGTAAGAAGATATATGTTTTCTGACAACTCTACGAATATGAAAGAAGATGTATGTTCGCTGACAACTCCACGAATATGAAAGAAGATATATGTTCAATGACATCTCTACCAATATGAAAGAAGATATATGTTCAATGACAACTCTACAAATTTGAAAGAAGATATATGTCCTTGATAAATAAAGATGATGGCATTCATTTTTCTTCGTCCTTTGTTTGCCATAGTGTTTTATCATTTATTATCCGTTCGTTTTGTCTCTTTCCCGATCGCTTTCGTTCCCGATTGTTTTTGCATTCAGGTACCATATTCTTTATTGTCTGTTATCACATAAAATATTTAAAATTATTGTAGTTGTCTAATGCTCTTCACCATGTGCTCTGTACTCAGTATATTGAGTTTACAAATTAACTATCTTGTTCCCGATTGTTTTGAATTAAAGTACCAAATTCTTGATTCTCTTTTAAGACATAATGTACTCAGTTTATTGGGTTTACACAATTAACGTCTCATTTTATCTTTTGTCAGTTAATATGTAAGTTTGACGACATATGAATGTATTGTAGGCGTATTATCCGTTATCTAAACATTATATGGATGTTTTCATTATTATATTAAGATTATGGAGTTACTCTTCACATATCAGCTGCTGAAATGTAAATATCTTTATTTGATCAAGTGTATCATTAACAATATAACCATATCTCACAATAACATGAAATATTGTAAATTACATATTTCTGTTATTCTACTTTATTTTGGTTTTGATTATTAAAATTCTGTATAAACACAATTTGTAGTGGGAGTTACCAACCAACCTTCCATCTTTAGTGATACATAGTGCATCTAAACAATAAAAACACACCAACCTGTGTCCAAATTTTTGCGAAACAAAGTGTATCTAAATAATAAAAAACAAACATCATCCCATATCCAAATAAAGTGACATCTTAGAAACTGGTAAATTAAGTAAAACAAAATAAACTTTCACCAGGGAAGTAAATCCAAGTGCTCAGGAAGGGTAAGGACCTCTTGTTTATCTAGATAAAGTAGCCATGGCCATGTGTGAAACAAAAATGGAGAATAAAAATTTCTATTCCTAATTGCACTTGGAATATAAAGACTACAATTTCATGAAATTTTGCATAGGTGTAACAGGACAACTTTAATGATATCAACGCGATACTGATTTAGAAAATATATAATAGAAAAGGTACTCCTAACCGCATTTTGTATTTTTTAATAAATAAAAACAAACATACATGTTCTAATTACTACGAGTATCCAAAAGCAAAGTTAAAACTTTGAAACAGGCAAAGTTATGTTAAGCATGTGAATTTCCACCCGGGAACCGAGGGCGGTGTTCCAGAAGGATACGCACTTCCTATTTAGCAAGATTGACAAACTTGACAAACTGATCGATTAACCTGCCTTTTGCAGATTTTTGCTTTGCTTTGGGAATTTGGTTTGGACATGAATTAGTATGTCTTTTTATCACAATGTTTAAGTCAGCGTTTCCTATCTAGAATAATCTATCTTAAGCTTTCCAGCATGATGTATTGGATCATAAAAAATCTTTAACAACTCTTTCAAAACAATTTGTAGTTGGAGTAATTACAACGTAGGATTTAAGCCAATATGAATTAGTATTGATACTTGCTTTCAGATAGGTTTCAGGAAAGTACATACAATGTATTTTATTTTTTCAAACAAACACCATTAACTTGCAAGATAAGGAGCCATTAGTAGCTCACTATTGGATACACATATGTCGATTTATGATATCGTCTCCTATCAAATAGAACCTGGTTAACCTATTTGTTTACATGAATATAGTTCGACTATGAAACATTTTTTCAGAATCAACTAACTTAAAGTTAACCACATCACAGTGATGACATGCAAACATATTTAGGTACATGTTACAACAACTGATGAAGTATGAGACACAGCCACATAATTAATCACCAAGGTACAATAAACTTTTTTAAAAATTTCTTATAAGAAACTAATTAGCCTGTACTTTATTACTTTGAAGGTAGTAAGATAGTTATTAATCACTTAATCTTTGTCAATCTTAAAGCCTTTTTAAAAATATAGGAACCGGATTAGTTTTTTCAATGACACAACCAAGCCTATGTAAGGAGATAATAATCTATAAACAGTCAAAGTTAAACAAAAGTCTGTGACTTATTTGATGTGTGAAGTTAAATCTTTTCTGTATGGAAATGTGTAAGGATTCGAAGTGCAATACTTACTCTTTGTGAAAACTAAATATTCTTATGTATGATTTTTGCAGATTAATTTAATTATTAAACGTGCTGATTTCATAAGAATGATACCTATTTGGTAAACAACATATATCGTCATATGTACCTTTCGAAATGTAATACATGCAGACTGCAAACAAAACTATATTGGAGATACCAACAAAATGTTATAGCTTTTGTAACCCAACGTATGTGTTGGTTTTGGCAATATGTTTTCAGCAAACAATTGGTATACCAATGGGCACATATTATGTACCATTACTTGCTGATTTGTTTTTATTGGTTTGAAACAGAATTTATGTAGAACCTTGTTTAACCTGGAGAGAACACTGACGCCACGTAAAAGATATATGAATGACATGCTATCACTTTGTAATCCTAAATATGAAGAATAAACAAAGCTTGGAATAAAGGGTACGACTGATTCTACAAGTTATGCTTCATATTTGCTGCAATATACCCGGTTCTCCTGTGTATACGTAGTGTATTTATTTCACAATTAATAAGATATTACAGAATTTGTTCCCACTACGAGAACTGTAGATAAAAAACTCGCTGCTTACAAATAAACAATTGACGCAAGGACACTGCAAACATAGGTTTATCGAGGCCCTCAATATGTTTTATAACTGTCATGGCAATATTGTTGATAACCACGTTATCTATACATCTCAAATAATGCTAAATATAATTGACGTCCCATATTTCCTTGTTCTATTCATTCTCAATTCTGATTATATATGTGGCGGATGAAGCTGGCGAAAAACCGGAACACTCGGTCTAGCTTCTCTAGTATAAATTCACTTGTTTTGCCGGCTTGTAGAGATTTACTTTCCTTTTTCACTATGATTTGTACATGTATTGGTAGTATTGTTTTTATTTAATACTTGATTTGATTTCGTTATCGTTATGCGTTGCAAACACGAAGTGTTTCTGTTCTGTCCAGGAAACTCAATGTTGTGAATTTTCTATCATCACAGTACCGAAGTGCTAACACCAAACCAGAGAGTGTGAGATAGATCTTAAAATGACCTTGAAGCACTTAAACTAGGACGTGAGCACTGTTCAGAAAAAAACAAACATACTTTTGACAAAAGGCAAATCGAAAGCAACGTAAAAACTTTTAAACTGGCAAATCAAGTTAAACACGCGAAATTTTAATAAGGAGGTGAGACCGGATGATTCGAAGAGGTAACCCCCTACTGTCTATTTAGCTAAGTAAATCCGCCACGTGTTTAATCAAAACTGAGAATGAAAAGGAACATACATATTCGATATCTCGAATACCACGGATAACTCGAAGTCATTATTTTGCCCCGACCGTTTTTCTATATAACCTATATAAATACAACTTCGATAACTAAAACTCCTATAATTCGAATACCCCCGTTAACTCGAAGTAATGTTAAGGTGCAACATTTAAAATTGTATGACAAACAACCTTCTAAAACTCGAAATTGTTTTAACAAAGAGTGATCAATAGAACGATCAGTAAAATTACAGGAATCAAACAGCTATTAGCCATAGGCTTCTGTATAATCCGATTACTGACAGGAGTGGCTCTACAGATCAAAGGTTCTGCTACCGTATTAATTAGTATCAATTAAGGGATTAGTACTCGGTGCGGAAATGGGGAATGAAAATTAACGGAATATCCTTTAGTAAAAGCCGAGTTCTTTGCCGCTGGCGATAACGGCAAATGTTGAAGTGATGTATCCAAGCTGGATTTTAACGACTGACATGTAGTACTCACACTAATTTTATAATTTCTATAATATGTGTCTTGTCTTGCGTATGTATCTTCACATTGTCTTTCAGTAGAATACGGCAGGTATCACAATAAAGAAAGAAAAAACAGACTTTGTCAGTTCTGCTTATCCACCAGCATCGAAAATGAATATCATTTTATACTTGTATGTCCTGCTTACGCTACAATCCGCAAACAACTTATTAAATCATATTACTGGCAAAAATCCTCTGCTTTTAAACTAATCCAGCTGTTGTCTGTTAACTATATAAAACAATTAAGTAATTTAGGTAAATTTTTATTTCGGGCGTTTAAACTTTATTTGTCTTGAGTGTATTGCTTGTTCATTGTTATTCATGTATGTATGTATGTTTTTTGTATTTCTTTTGTTATATACATGTTCCAATAAGTTATACAACTTTCGGAAATAAAGATTGAATTGAATTGAACTATAAATAAAATAAATGAATAACTAAATAAATGTTTGTACGATGTACATGAATATGTTTATCTGATTCAGTTCTTTGAATGCATTATGACCATGTATTGGTAATACACATATTTGTAATGTATGCGGTTGTTGTCGCCATCAGTTCGTATAAAATTATAATTATTAAGTTGATTTTAATTCATTTATTATTACATGTATTTATGTAATACATATTACACTAGTGTATCAGTAAACAGTTTATCGACATCCAACATTTCTCCCATAGAAATGAACGTCTACATTGTGACGTCATCCTTCAACTTCGAAAACTCAAACACACCGATAAATCGAAGTCATCATCGAAGTCCCTTGCACTTCGATTTATCGAAGTTCTACTGTAGGACTAAACCAACAGAAGACTGAAGACATGCCGTGTGCAATAAAATACATGAGCATAACATAACATAGTATACGATCAATAGTTAGGTAAATGTCTAAATTAAATTAAAAAAACTATATTTATCATGGCCCGGTAAACCCCATCCAAAAATAAAATAAAACTATATAAATAATCCTGGTGAAAATTTATAAAACAGATCTCTGAAATGACAAAGCAGACGACGATTCTTATGCCATATCCTCGCTATTTGGTTTGGTTATTGAAACACCGAATAATTATCAATAAAAAACACCCCATACTTATTCATATCCGAATTGCTATCAAGAAGCAAAGTAAAAATTCGGAACCGACAAGTTAGGTTAGACAAGTGAACTTCCACCAAGGAAGTGAGGCCGGGTGCTCCAGAAGGGTAAGCACCTCCTGTTTATCTAGCTACACCCGCACCGTGTGTTATCAAAATTGTGTGAAAAGAATATGGAACTATGGGACGTCAAATATATCCAGGACAATCCTTGACATAGAGACATCAAACATATCAACAATACTGTGATGACGGCCATAAAAGTTTTTGAGGGCCTTGATTAACCTAGGCGTGAAATAAAACACAAAATAATTTATGTCACTAATTGTCAGGTCTATACGATTTTACACAAAAAATCGTTGAACAGATGGAATGATACAAATATTTTTCAAAATTGCTTCCGAAGGTTGACAAAATAGAACATATCTTTTGACGGATATTTTCAAATGCGACCAAAACGAAGTGTACCGTAAATGATTACACGACTTTATACATCTATGTAATTAACACTTATTAAAGTGGTTTTCTCGCAAAAATACTTAAAAATTAATGTCAAACATATAATGTACCGTGAACATAATTTCACAACACCCGATTTAGTAAATTACATCATGCGTCATTTAAAAAGACATAGTTATCATTAAAGGAACGAAGTCTAGGCCAATAAATATGAGGCTGCTTGAATGTCCTACCTTTAGTTTTTTTTTAATTTTTAACGGTCATGTACATTTTACTGCTGACCATAAATAGCGAGGCAGATAACAGAAAAATTGTGCAAATGTTGAAAAAACATAGAAATCCACCCTTAGATCATAAAAAATAGACAACTACAAATATTTCTAAGCAAAATACTTCAGACGACTATTTTGGCGGCCATCTTGAAAAATGACCGCCATCTTGGGTTTTTAATTGACCAATCAGGTAGATTTGATCAGTAGCCCTCTGAAAACATAGGAATCCACACTAAGATCATATAAATTGGAATTCTACAAATATTTCTAAGCAAAACATCATCTGCAGGCAACTATTTTTCAAGATGGCCGCCATCTTGAATTTTTAAATGGCCAATCGGGTAGATTGATCAGTAGCCCTTAAAGATCAATTGTGCCAAATTTGATGCTTTTACATTTGAAATTTTACGAAATTTGTTAAAAATATGATCCTTTAAGCCGGTTTTTTATCATGCAACTAATATATGATTCCAGTCTGAAAGCAACATGCTGATTTGACGTAAATCTATAATTCTTATTATGACCCCACGGACATGGTATGACGTCTAGATCTAAATACGTGTATAAACATATCGTATTTATTATCATCAATATATACAGACTGCAGGTATTATCGAAATTTGAAGTATTACGTCAGAGAAAGTAACAACACAGATAAATAAATGAAAAAAAACCACTTTCAATTTAATAACTATATCAATGGTTTCAAATCGTGCATAAAATGTCATTTTCAGCTGACATCTTGAGATCGATGAACAGAGAGCACACATCAAAAATGAGTATTAACAAGCATGCAGTAAACACAAATAAAACAAATCACGTCGAAAGGGAAAAGTTCTAAGGAACAATACTAACAAAACACATTTATTAAAAAAAAAAATTAATACCAAAAAAAAAAAAAAAAAAAAAAACAATAAAAAATAAAAAATAATACCAAAAAAAAAAAAAAAAAAAAAAAAAATTAATAACTTCAAATCACTATATAATTAATCAAAAACAAACATACTAATCCATGTCCGAATCCCAATCCAGAAGCAAAGTAAAAACTTTGGAAGTGACAAGTTAGGTTAGACACGTGAACTTCCACCAGGGAAGTGAGGCCGGGTGCTCCGGAAGGGTAAGCACCTCCGGTTTAGCTAGCTACACCCGCCACGTGTGTAATCAAAATTGTGTGAAAGGAACATAGAACTATGAGACGTCAAATATATCCAGGGCAATCCTGGACACAGAGACATCAAACTTATCAACAATACTGTGATGACGGCCATAAAACTTTTTAGAGCTTGATAAGCATAGGCCTGCACTATCCCTGAGTCAACAATTTATTTGCAAGCCGCTTACATCGTTGTAAAAAGTCCCCGTAGTGGGAACAAGCTCTACCATGGCGTATTAATTGGGAAGCAAACACGCCATGAGCAGGAGAAGCAGGTATATTGCTGCATAAAAAAGGAAAGTTGACAATAGAAAAATTGAAGTCATCACGTTTGTCATAAAGTTTCAAATGTAGCCGTTCGTGTGAGTCATAATTCAGGTATAAGTCTAGATATGAAGCAGAACTTAAGGAATCAGTCGTGTCTTTTATTTCAAGCTCACTAGGATAGATGACATTTACATAGTCTCCAAATTCAGGATTGTTAAGAGACAGAACGTCATCTATATATCTGTATGTTGAGTTGAATGATTTGGCGACAGTCTTCTCTCCAGATTTAACAAGGTTCTGCATAAATTCTGCTTCATAAGAATAAAGAAACAGATCAGCAAGCAATGGTGCACAGTTTGTACCCATTGGTATACCGAAAAACTGTTTTACTAAACACAACAAATATGTTATCTATCAAAAACTCCAACATTTTGTTGATGGTATCTTCAGTATATTTTTGTTTGTAATCCGTATGGTGCTTGACAAAATAACCAGAATCCCTGTTCAGCACCAGATATTTGTATCTTTGCTTGCCGTTTTGTAAAAGAAAGAAAAGTGAATAATAAGACGTTCTTTCAATTTAGAATGAGGGATAGTGGTGTATAGTGTAGAAAAATCAAATGTTTTTATTAAGTGATTTTATTTGTGTACAGATACAATGTTATTCTATAGATATTTGACGTCCTATATTAAAGGTTTCTATAATTCTGAACTATGATTAAACAAGTGGCGGGTGTAGCTACCTACATCACAGCTGCCTAACCTTCCGTGTCACCTAGTCTTGTCTTATTACGGTGGTGGAAAGTCTTGTGTTTAACTTAATTTGGCAATTTTCAGTTGTTTTCTTAGAGAGTGTGATTTGGTCATAGATTGGTTTGTTTGTTTTTGATTAAAAACGAATTCGTTTCAACAATTCGGATACAATTTAAATTAGAATCAAAGGATTTCATGTTTTCATGTTTACAATGATTTTTTAATCGAATAATAATATGTATAGAGTATTTGCTGTACTGAATAATCTGAGACGGTATTTACACAAACTACAGAGAAAACAAATAAGTTTGTGAAATTCTTAAAATACACTTTTCATTAAAATGTAAATACAATAGATTCTTAATCATATTTGATAATTATAGGAACTTTTTTTTCATCTCGAAAAATGTTGTTGTCTGCACTTTATCAAAGATTAATAATGTAACATACACATTAATTATTTGATAAAGGAATATTGCAAACCTAGTCTTATCAAGAGGCCTGAGTTTTATAGTTCTCATCACAATATATTTGCTAATTTTGCTAATTATGATATCTTTTGTTAAAAATTATCTTGAATATATTTGACGTCCTGAAGTTCCACGCTTCTTTCATTCTCAATTTTGATTTCAGATGTAACAGGTATAGCTATCTTAGCCTTCCAGAACACCCGGCCTAACTTTCCCGGTTGAATTTCCCATGTTTAATTAAATTTGTCAGTTTTTAAAGTTGTGCTTTGATGTTTGGACTGTGATATGAATATTGACTGGTATTTTTGTTTTAAATCTATTCTTAATTACTCATGTTATCAATTCCGAAGTCCAGAAACGTACCAAATGGCGTAAAATGTTTATAGTGTCTTATGCTTTTTTAAATACAAATTTGCAGTCTAACTAACAGTTGTTATGATGGGTGGTACAGTTAACAATGCAATTTAAAAATGGTTTAAGTTGCTTGTTTGATACAAAGTGTTCTTTTCATCATCAACATTTCTATTATAAAACATGATGATTCTCATTCGAATATTTAGGATACCAACTCGAATCAAAAACAAACATACCAATATCTTTTTAAATCACAATCTCAAAGCAAAGTAAACCTTTTGAAATTGACAAATTTCCCACGAATATATCAAAATCTAATCAAACACGAAATTCTTCAGTATTTCTGAAATAGGAAGTATGTTATTGACAACGTACTCTTTTTGTCAGGAGATCATATTCTGTGAGAAATTCCCGTTGAGGACATCATGCACAAAGCACAAAAATATAAAAATACCAATTAAAGTAACAAGAAGCGAAATTTATGACTTCACCAAGGGATGCTATAATAAAAAGCTATCTCGACAAAAACAAGAATATCATAACACTAAATCTATAAATATACGGATTAATGAGAAACATGTTATGATAATACATGTACATGGAGTTATGGACACCAGTATAAACACTTTATAATCATGCCTATGTAATATATTAGCAAGTGATCTTATTTATCTGCAATGAAGTACAAAATTATTATATAAGACAGTATTAAGCAACAATAACGGTGCAAACATTACAAATTATGTCACTATGGAACATTATGGCCTAGTGCTGTAAAACTAATACTGGTGTAATATGAAACAACATGATTTGATTTACATACATAATTTAAAGCTATTTTTATTTTATCTTTATCTTTAACTTTGCCTATCTATTCTCCTTTGTTTTAAATATTTTGATTAATATTTTTTTTTCTATTTTTTGTGTATTTTAGCATAGACGACACGGGATATTTTATTCCTATGACATGGCGATGCTCATTGTAACAGTTTTAATGAGATTGAAAACGCTGATTTGTTGTTAAAAACCTTAAATTGAATTATAAGAAATGAAAATAACTTTCTTTTTTTATAGAAAGAGGAAAGAAGTGGATGATTAACACACCTTATTTAATTCGCTACAAATTATAATGATAAAAATGTAATGTTAAAATAATATTTGATCAGAAAGAAAAATGCTAGATATTTAAGTATCTATTTTCCGCAAGGGCATTTTTCAACTGAAAATTATGAATGCAATGCAAATAATAATTAATTTGGCAGAAGAAAGAAAACGATAGCTATTATCTAGAGGTATATATCAATATATGGAAAGAACCGTTATTGGTATGAATTGTCAACGCAAGATTTCCAAGGTAGGGCATTTTTAGCATTTCTTGAATGGACAATACTAACTTGAAGTGGAAGAGAGGTCATTAAATCTCTTAGTACATCAATGAAGGAATTGATTTATTTACATCTCATGGTCTCTCTCTGTTAAACACCTCGTCGTTTACTGCTTTGTTTCAAAAGATATTGTTTGCGTCCATTTTGTAATATTTACAAAGACAAATAGTTCCTACGTTGAATTCTTTTTGTTGAATCTGGTTAACTTTTGAGGAATCAGTTTACTTACACCTTGCAAGAATACTTGTTTTTAATTATGTTCGACAACCGTTCTATTTTAGCTATCTGCGTTGGAATACATTTTTATAAGACATAAACAGATATACTTTGATAATTATTGTCAACTAATGATAGACATAACCTTGTAGTTTTTAAAAGTTGTTGCAATTGAATTAACTTCAAATATATTTTGTTCCTGATTGATGACACTTTTTCCCCTGGGCAGATCGACATAATTATGGTAAAACTTGAAAGAAGGCGGTGTTAAATTATGACTGCTCGACTGTTCCATTACTAGGTCACGGCTTTCGTAATATCGACGGAATTGGTAATTTAATTTGTGAATGAAGAAAGAACATTATGTATATATTAGAATTGAATTTGGTTATTAAAAGTATGAAAAAGATATGTGTTTATCTAACATGAACGTATTAGTATTTGTTACGTAGCAAGTGTTTATTTATAGCGAACTGATATGGCCAGAAGATCATTTTCTGCTATAAGAAATACCTGTTGAGGATATTAAATTTAAAAAAGCAAGATTTACAAAAGCGACTTGTTTAAAGAACATAAAAGCTATAAATACACAGGGTAATGACAAACATGTAATGGCAATACATGTTCATGAAATTGAAGACACCGGTCTAAACACTTTACGATAATGCCTATGTACTATATTAGGAAATCATCTCATTTTTTCGTCTTTGTTTTGGATGAGTAATCTGCCAAAGAATTATACTTGTCTTTCTCTTAAATGCAAAACAAAGGATTGCTTAGCTGTAAACTTGAAAAGAAAGCCTACGATTTCACAAAGTCTGAAACTGACTAAACGAAATTCTTATCGGGGTTATTTTGACCCCAAAGCGAGGATGAAAACATTCCTTTTTGGTATGCAAGATACATTATCAACACTTTATGTGACTTTCCTATGTTACTTAATAACCAAGTTTTAATCTATTATATTGTGGTTTTAGAAAATAAAATGCTAATTAATTTACAACCTCTTCAGTAATTGTTGTACTGTGTCATACATGGGAAGTACATGTCCTTATCAATGTAAACGTCTTATTCGTATTGAACATTGAGTTCATGCTTAAAAATTGAATTTAAACTTCAAAATAAAACAAATTTGTCACCGTATTTGGACACAAATGGAAAAAGTCGACAATCAAAGTGTGTATAGATAATGACAGGAATATTACCTTGTTGTGTCTGGAACAATTATACAATCATAAAAACGTCCTAAATTCCACGTAATTGATTGAATGACGTCAACCTTAAAATTCATTTTCCATGTAGTGGGCACATATATTATAAAAACTAATTTTGTCTTGAGATAATTAAAAAAATATGTGAGATTCTAAAACATTCGTATGGCGACATTTATGTTTAGTTTATGTAAATTACTAAATTCGTGTTACTTAGTTCTTGTACAAAGGATTATGAATTCGACCAGATTGTTTCAAAATAATGTTTATGTCCTGTGCCTTTAAAACTGAAATTTGAATGAAGTTAAACACAGACAAACCTTCCTAAAATATAACAACAAAGGTATTTGGTTTTAAAGAAAAAAATATCACGATATAAAATCAAACAAGATACTGATTCATGTCAAAACCTAGGTAGACTCTTGAGGGGGTATGCAAAAGCAACCCTTTACCACTTTCTAAAGTCTAGTTTCTAGTGCAACAAACTACAATTTATATGCCACCAGCACTAGGCTCAATAATCACTGATCTCAATATATTTATCATCTTATTAAGCACGTGGTCAGTTTAGCTAGCTAAATAGGAGGTTCCGAATCACCCGGTCTTGCTTCCATCGTAGAAGTTCACATATTTTACTAAGTTTGCCAGTTTTTACAGTGTTTTGGTTTTTTATTTGAATATTGTTCGATATGTTTGTATTTGACCACCTTTAAATGTTGGGTTTTTGTTACTCTTTTAAACATCTTTGCGCTATCATTATCACTTGCTTTTGTTCTTCATTCCATATATTGCTGTTGATATTTACTTTCTTTTTTTATTGATGTTCGTCTGATTATTATTTGCTTTAATAAGTTATTTGAAACATTCCCTTTATTCAGATATTATATTATAAAAATGTAAAATATTTTTATCTATTACATGGAATGCTTGATAGATTTCATACTTCCGATTTCTGATTTTATGACATAAATTTGAGAAAAAACCTGGATAACGACCTTAATCAGCTAATGGTAGTATCCTAATAAATTGTAATGTATACTAATTCAACATGTCATAACAAAGCATTATGTGATTTGAAATTGATATGCATTGATAAATTGTTTACCGAAATAAGCGGAAGTATCTTTATAATACAAGGTAAATTTATCTGCTTGTTGTGACATTTGTGTGGATGAACCATTCCAGAGAGATGCTCTATCTAGGACAAACAGAATTTTTTTCCAATAGTTTTGATAGTATAATTTTAAAATGATCTATACATTATGTGCATTCGTATACATATTTTTCATTTTGACCCGGCGACAACTTGCTCTAAGCGTTTAATTGATTAGGCAGCGAAACCTATTTCAATATGACATTTGTGTGAATGACCGTTGCCGTAAAAATTTGATGTCATACTGCATTAACCTGATTTATCTATTAATTATTTTTCTAGTTTAAGTTCAATATTATAATTACTGAATTGCGGTCGGTTTTATTATTTATTTCTTAGTATAGTATATGTGCACTGTCCATGAAGGGTCTGTGCCGTAGATTGCCATAGGAACCAGTTCTTCTAATTTATCCTTCGTAGTTACAGTCTGCAAACATGTGGTATTACTTCAAATTGCAAATTTTACCCCGTGTATGAATTTTTCACATTTTAGTCAAAATAACTACTTTACAGTCATGATTAGTCCGTCCACAATCTGATGGCACAGTAAACAACCAGTTCATTTTATGAAATAGGTGTGAAAAGTTATATTTAAATAAATAGTCTACCTTTTTGGATAAATCCATTTCAGTATAAAAGAATTTTGCCCTGAATTTGTTTATAGTGGTCAATTATCTATTTACAATTACAGACTGGTCGAAAAAATGTAAACACTCTGTCATCAAATCCTGCACGGACTACATAGACGAATATGTTTCATCAGGGATTTTCATTCATTTGGGTACCATAATGAGCTCAAATTCGTTGTTAACAATTGTAAGATTTAAATGTAAATATTATATGTAGATGTATCACCCTTATGACATGTAGTTCCTAATTTACATATATCTATGGCATTTGCGTTAACTATCATTCGCATACATCTAAGGAAATAGTAAATATACCGTTTTATTTAAGCAAAACAGTTTCAGAATAAAACTACATGTATAGCTAAATCTGAGATATTTAGATTTTTAATATTTGTTTCATGTGGAATTTAATTTGCACAACTCTGGACCATGAGACACTAAATAGAGAAAACAATACAGGGGAAATATATCTCGTATCGAAAATATAAGTGAAAAACCATATACTAGTATTTGAATCACTGTCTTTGGGACATGTACACTTCCTTTTGTCCAAATCTTATTTTTGGAGCCCCAAAACTGTAGAAACTGTGGGAAACTGTAGATGGGCCCTTACAGATTAATGTAATTACATCACACAACACATAGATAAAGAAAGAGTATAATGTGTAGGAATAAATAAACACAATCTCAGTTGTGGGGGAGGGCAATCAAAAGCAAACATACATTTCTATGTTCAAATAGCAATCCTTACAGCAAAGTAAAAACTTGAAGACTAATAACAAGTAAACTTCAAGCAAGGATTAAGTTGGGGTGCTTAAAAGTACACGAATGTCCTTTTAACTAGTTACAAATGGAAAAAAGTAGGCAAATATCTCGATATATTGCATAAATCACATCTGATTTACGCATAAGAATTCTATTGAAGATATTGTGGATTAAAAACCATATTCTTTATACAAATAGTATTTAATAATCACGCATATTTGGCATGAGGTACAGAATAGGCAAACAACTGGTATCCTACGATTTATTTGAAGGTCTTTTTAAACTGCTGAACACAGAAAAAATTAATGTTCATAGTCATCTTGTTAACTAGTTGATAAATACATTATTACCGTTAACCTTTTCTTTTGGTTGATCCGATATCGGTTATCATGTTAAAGGTTAAAACGCGTATCAAATCCCCAATAAAGTATTTGTTCGTATGATTCATGTCTGGGAGACTGTCATAGTTTCCTAAGTAGGTTTGATAATAAAAGGTTATCTATTTTAAAAACTAAACTGTTTCTCGGATGGTTTACTTTTGAAATGATTAATACTAAGCTGACTGGTATGTTTGTGTTGGTTGTATCCTGTTTCCGTATTTCGATCTGGCTACAACAAGGTTTGGGTTTTAAATGTTTGTTATTACAACAACGTAGCTATACCATTTATATAGAAAGTGCACACTAGAGAAAGTGCTCAATAGGGATCATTATATCAATCAGATTATATTGTAAATGATGTTGTTTTATTTGTTTTTTCTAAATGAGACAGTAGATTCAAATGATCTAAACAACAGTTACTTATTCAACTGTTTCTTTCGATTGATCTGTTAAATACGTTCCTAGTTCTTAGAGTTTTAACGTAAAACAGTCCAACCTGACTTAACGGTCACCTCCTTTTGAAAGCCAGTAATATTTAATCCTTATTGCTCTTTATTAATGTTATTTTATTTTTTATATAAGAGGTACCTGTCAATGTAGGCCTCTTTTACTGGTTACCTTGGATGACCTTCATAGAGAGGTTTAATTGGATTTACATTATAGTTTAGGAAGCATAATTGGTACTTTATATTCAATGTATGTTAACAATTAGTTATGATTTTTATATCAATGCTGACCAAATGCCTATTCTGTGTTTTGTTTCTGATTGTCTTTATATCATTATTGTAGGGTTTTGGTTTTTGCTTTTGTAAAGTTAAATTAAGGCACTAAACAGATGTAAAATCTTATTAAAATACACACTATTTGATTGAATTCGGTTTATGTTTGTTCGTAGTTTGTCAGTTATTCAGTATCGATATCAGAACTTATTTGTGATATATATAGTTGTACATTGGCATTTTGGAATGATTTTGGAAACCTTTTGATTACACGACCTCACTGATCTGTTTGAGGTTCACGTGTTTAACCTAACTTGTCGGATTGTGATTTGGACATAGAATGTTTGTTTTTGATTTATTTATTAAATCCTTATTACTTTTTCTCTCACGTGTCCATTTAACAAAATGCAATGACCTTCATCGGATGACAAATATTGCTAAATGGAATTAAATAATATACAACTTATATATCCCGCTTTGAACTTGAATGTTGACTTTTAATCAAAACAAACATACCAACATATACTAAAGGTAACAAACTTTGACCTGTTAGCTTGGCCTTTCACTAGGAATATTCATATAGGAAAATGAACCCAAAACATGGGTAGTGTTAATATCCAAGTAAATACATACACACTACACGGGTGTACTAAAAGATGTGAGTATGTCTCATGATGTATACGATATAAACCCCTGTGCTCCCTATACATATATGTACTTGGTCCATGATAAATATTTAAATGAAAGGTCTAGAGGACAGGTCAAAGTTGTTTACCTTTACTCTAGTTGTATACAAGAGACAGAGTTACCTTTGCAGAATTAGTAGCTTGGTATTGAACTTAACGAATCATAATAAATCACACGAGAGCATCCGACTCATTTTTCTGATAGATGCTTACATAAAATCACCAGTTTGAAAACTATACTTTTTACTACTTTGCTTTTTGGATTCTGATTTGAAAATGGACCAGTATTATTATTCATAGAAAAACGGTGACTTGCTATTCTTTCTGTGTCTCCTATTTTGTGTAAAAAGAAGCTACATACAATTAGAGACAGTATTGGGTCCTTTATTCTAAAGCTACCAAAATGGTGGGCACTGAAATAAGGAAAGAAAAACAAACATATTCACAATATAAGTGAAAGCTAAGCATATACTAAATAATAAATAATAAAACAATTTATAGCTGGTTAGTAAACACTGACCAACAATGTTGTTATCTGTGAGGTGATATTATATGTCGAAATTTATCAGAAAATATCATATAAATCACTGGGTATCATTGACACAGTTAATTTTTTTTATTGTTAATTGTCTATAATGTTTCCTTTGATGTAACAATCATATGATTTCAATATTCCTTAAAGTGGTAATAATAAACTATATCTGATAGATAACTAGGTTGATATATTAATCTTCAAAAAATGTAAAGTGAGAAAGAAACATAAAACTGTAATATATTCATCTCAAAACACGAAATTCCTTTTACATAATGTGCTTTTTATTTTTAGATACAGAGATTACAAAAATAAGGAAACAGGAATGTAAAATGTCCCACAGCGAAAAATGTTTTTTTTTCAATCCTGGAAATTTTATTTTATTTCATTTTTACTCTATTCTTCTAGTTTTCATTCATTTTGTTAAGTCTGGCTGTTAAGTTTAATTCTTCAGCAGCATTGTATATATTAATCCGAGATATTTAAATGTTTTTTAAGATAATTACGTCATAATGGAGTATAGACACTTTCAAATCATGTACTTATTAAACGTCTCAGCAGTCACGAATACAATCAAACAGACCAACATACCGATGGAGGTCAAAATCACAATCCAAAAAGCAAATTTAAAACTGAAAAACTAACAGTTAAGTTAAAACCGTGAACAAGCACTTGGAAACTGACAGTTAATTTCAAAACGCACCAAAAGAGTGAAGATATCACATTGAAACAATTTACAATTTAAAAAATGTATAGGTTCAACTGACTACAAACATCCTGACTTTGGACTGAACACTGGTCAAATCACAAAATGTATACGGTATTGTTTATGATACATTACTATGAGTTTTATGACACAACCTATAACATGAAAGGGAACAAATACCCGGATCTGAATAATGTCCATTTATTAAGGTCAAACAAAGGTTTCTCCAACTCGGTTTTCAAACTAAAATTAAGATTGAATCTGCCGAGCTATAGAGCGTGTATAGTAAAATAATTCTTTAACAACTATTTCATTTACACTGAAAGACATGTCTAAAAATTTAATGAAACATTAAAAGTTCATGACTATCAAAGTTTGAAACCGTCTCTCAACAAAAAATATCATTATTATATTTAAATGGTTTCAAACATATATACAATATATATATGTACATAAACAAACCTACATCTTGAGACACAATTAACGTGGTAGCCTGTCCGAATATCGTTAAAATTGTTGAATGTCTTCTATAGTCTGTACATTGATGATAATTATATGGACAGAAAACCGATCAAGGCAAGAAATATCTTAAATTTTTAGGATAGATTAATTTTAAATATCTATGTTTTCAATATGTCTCCCTGTAGTTTGTTTTGGAGTCAATATTTGCACTAGAAAAAGCTTCACTGTCAAATCGACTAACTATCATCATATACGCCCACCTTACGTTCCTGCAATTATATCCGTCCTCGTATAGTGGTTATGACAGCGTGGCAATCGATAACTACTAACTCACTAAAAGATAATATATTTAAGCTTAAATGGCAAAATAAGCGTGAATTATAAAGTATAAAAAGAGAGGAAATTATCTCAATGTTAAGTGACATTAAGCAGTGCAAATGAAACAAAATAATTTAGGCTCTCAAAAAGTTTCATGGCCGTTATCACAGTATTGTTTAAACGTTTGATTTCTATGTGTCCGTGTTGTTTATAAGTTTGGTTTCTACGTGTTCAGGATTGCTCTGGATGTATTTGACGCCTCATAGTTCCATGTTTCTTTCACTCAATTTTGATTACACATGTGGCAGAATTAGCTAGCTAAACAGGAGGTGCTTACCCTTTGGGAGCACGAGGCCTCATGTCCCTGGTGGAAGTTCACGTGTTTAATCTAACTTGTCAATTTCAAAAATTTAACCATGCTTCTGGATTAGTATGTTTGTTTTTTATTGTATCTGAAAACATGTATTTGGTCAGAAGGTAATACAAAAAAAAACCAAAGAAATATAAAAGTAATCGAAAAAAAGCAAGGCAAACCTTATCTATAATCACACACATTTTGATGCCACTGATTATGAAATATTTTGCTTCGGAAGAACCCTGGATGAAATTTTAATACAGTATTAAGAGTTGTGTACAACTTTAAAAAGTTTGATGTAGAAGAAAGTAAAAACATAATGCCACTATCATTCAAATCTTTTTATATTTTTCATAAGTTGTAGTTATAATGAAAAATCAGATTTAAGGATCAGTGAAGCAAATGGCGATTATAAAGTCTTACAAAAACAAACGTACTTATCCATGTCAAAATCACAATCCTGCAGCAAAGTAAAAACTTTGGAACTGACAAGTTAGGTTAGACACGCGAACTTCCATTAGGGAAGGAGCGCACCTCCATGTTTAGCTAGCTACACCCGCCGCATGTGTAATCAAAATTGTGTAATAGGAACATGGAACTATGGTACGTCAAATGTACCAAGGACAATCCTTGACACAGAGGCATCTTACTTACCCACAATACTGTGATGACGACCGTAAAACTTTTTTGGGCCTTTTTAAGCCTAGGTTTAAAATATCCCTAAAACAACACCATTCTATAGCTTTATGACACAATTGATGATTTATGATGCTTACCCTTTTGGAGCATCCGCAAAACTTTTCTTGTACAACTTGACGTTTTTAATTTAATGCTAGAGTTTCAAGGTTTTTCCTTTCCTTGGGGATTGTGATTTAGACATGTATTTTTTATTACATTAACAGTTCACTGATTATGGGACAGGGGAAACTTTATAAAATTTATTACTACTACTTACCAGACAGGGAAATTTAATTGATATATTGTGTTTAATCTTTTCTTTTGGTTTAATTTTTTAACCTAGAAATGTGAACCAGAAAGATAGATTCTGCGAATATGGGTCTAGTAGCTACGTGATATTTTAAGTCAGAAATAGGGATAAAAATGGGAGAAAAACAATTATAAGTTCATACATATAGGAAAGTAACATCTCACACTGGGGGTTGAATTTTTCAGTCACAGACTCTACAAAGCTATTTGGTCTACGACTGAAATATTAAACTCCTTTGGTGAGATTTCCTTATCCTATATTGATACACGATACTCATTATGGATTATTACCACCCAGCGTAAATATATGAAAACAATAATTTAGCGATATCGGTACAGCGTATGTTGATATAAAAAATATAAGAATCGCGAGATTGAAACATAGTAAAATCACAGATTATCCCACACTTATTAAAAGATGCCTTTGTAATATTGAATACTCTTGAAATAACATCTCACACAAACAGACCGGCCGATGGTCGAATACATGATACATTAAACCATACATGCACGTGTGTTGTACGAAAATCGTAATGGCGTATTGTTTCTATGACCTGTTAATTGTTCTTTTTGTGGCTTGTTTCCCATTTTGTTTGTTTGTTTCTCTGTCAAGAGTTAACCTTGTATATTTGACGTCCCACTATTTTATCAATTTATGATTCCACGCGTGGCGATTGTAGTTAGCTAAAGAGAAGGAGCTTATCCTTCCAGCGCATTCGACCTCACTTCCTTGCTTCGAGTTATGTGTTTATCTTAATTTGTCAGTTTCAAAGTTTTACTCTGTTTTTGGAGTTGTGATTTAAACACAGTATAATATGTTTGTTTTTTGATCTGAAATTACTAATTGTATTATTTTAAATTACGTTGTTTTGTTTTCTTTTGGGATTGGGATTAGAACATCGATTATTATGTTTGTTTTATATTAAGAGATTGGACATTGCCCAATCACACATAATCATAAACTGCTTAATATGTGTTTTAAGATGTACAATTTGAATATTGAATACTCTTAAGAAAATCAAACACAAACACACAGTTCGGTAGTTAAAAAAACCGTGACATTACAATATAGATGTACATGTGTTGTATAGAAATCGTAATGGTCTTTTGGCTTACTATGGCCTGTTCCTTATACTTTTTTCTGCCTAGTTTGACATTTTGTTTATTTAGATATCTTTATTTAATCTTCTTTACAGGACTTACACTTTAATTTATTACTTTTAACATCGTGACGATACGTTGTATTTATAAGTTACCTTTCCTCTGTCAATCTAGGCCTGGTTGTTATTCAGCTTTGTCGTGCATAAAAGTAACTTGTGCATTACACAGTTGTGTTTTACATCTTTCCCAAGGTAATTTCAGACAAAGAGAAATCATACATTTTATCATTATTGTGTTAACGGCCATAAAATGCCTCTATGTTTGCTATTCATTTTTATAAACGGGTGAAACAAAGCTTCTTGACATTACGTTTAATGATTGATAATTCAAAGCTTACAATATCCTTGCGACCACAATTTATGTCTAAACAGTTATCATCGTTGTATGAAGTTCCCGTCGCGGAACAAGCTCTACCATAGCGTATTAATTGTAAAACAAATTCACAATAAGCAGGAGGAGCAGGTATATTGCTGGATAGAAAAGGAAAGTTGACAATAAAAAAATTGAAGTCATCACGTTTTGTCATACAGCTTCAAATGTAGCCTTTTGTTAGCGTCAAAATTGAGGTGCAAGTCTAAATATGTAACAGAACTTGAAGAATCAGATCACAGGAATATTAAGGAGACATAGTACATACTTGCTTGATTTATTTTCAAACTTTTAACCAAATGTTTCATCACTCGCACTAACAATTTTAAATACACATAATAACCTGGCTATATTCAATATCTTTTATGGAATCCGATTTGATTTCTTAATATTTCATAGACAAGTTATTGTGCCTTTGTGAAGTTTTTATAATTTTTAATATTTTTATTATACCAGAATAAACCCGTCCCGTATTCATTCATTCATTAATATATTCTTTTTGTGATCTTCTTTGAACACGTTGCTTCATTGCCCTTATTGCTAACGAGCTCTGTTATACTACATAACTGCTGATTGATGGCTTTGTACTTCTGATCAAACGTAGGGGTTCATTTTATCAGTAAATTATGTATTAAATGACAAGTAAACCAGAGGAGTGATATTCGATTGAAGATGACAATGAAGATTAGCCGATACGACCACCCGCATGTAATATGAAGATATGGTGACACAGACATGCAGGTCCACCAGACAGTGTTTGTACTGTTATTTGGTCGTCTCCTACCTTTGTAGTCATGATATAGGGCATGTATTTTTGAATTTGTATCGGGATCTAAAGCGTTTCTCGCATTTTGACGTTAAAGGACAACCGTTGTTGTCATTAAAATCAAATGATCAATTGTTTATAATTTTTTGTTACAGTACCTGCAAATGAAAATACATGTTGCTTATATATTGCTTACATTGCGAATCTTACATATACTTTTAAAATATATCTAAAGATGATTATTGGTTCGGTATATTTGACTACAATCCAAATGAAAAATTAATTATCAATTTTCCTTTTCTATGCAGCAATATAGCTAGCTGCTACGCCTGTCAATGGTGTATAACATCTGTTTCACTGTTAATACGCTATGATAGAGTTGATCCCCACCACGGAATCTTTATTCAACGAAGCAAGCTGCATTGAATTAGGAATTTTGCAAACCTACTTAAAAAGTTGTATCAAAACATTGTTGAAAAATATCATGTCTTTCTATCCAAAATTACTCTTGATATTTTTGACGCCCTATAGTTCTATTTCACTTTCATTGTCAATTTTAATTGTATACGTGAGGATGTAGCTAGATAGATGGAATGGAAGCACTTATTTTACTGGCCTCACTTTACTGGTGGAAGTTTACGTGTTTCACTTAATTTGCCAGGTTTTAAAGTTTAATCTTTGGTTTGGGAGTGTGATTTGGACATGAATTGGTATGTTTATAATAACATATTAAACCAGTTTTAATTTTACAGCACCAGACGGCCGTTTTGTAATACAATTCCTCATCAGGAGTGCTTTGACCACAATTATGAAAACAATTTTTTTCAAGATGTTGAAAAGATACCCTAAAGAACCAAAAATATTTTTTTTAAATATATGTAAGGAAATACCTTCCATGAGGGAGTATACCTTAGTTTTAAGGAATTTAGAAATTTAACTAGCAACAGATTTAGACAATAGAATATTTGAACAGATACCCAGACATTCAATTTGCTTAGTGGTCATTTGTCTTTAGAACCAAGTCTTCCACAGGAAACATTCGAAAATAGACACAGAATAATTATAAAATATTTCAGCACATATGGCGATGGCAGAATTAAATTAGATTCAAAAGAAATATTTACTAGGTACAAAGATTTATTGTGATTTGAACATGGATTGGTGTGTTTGTTTTTTATATGAATAAATCGTTAATAGAAAAAACTCATATTTCCTATATTTTCAAATTTAATTGTTTTATTAAAACATTTTAGTTTTTTTAAATTGTACTTAAGGTATTTTACCAAAGAAGTGGGTACTTGAGAAAACAAAACAAAACTAAAATTATTTTCAACATGGGGTATTTTTTATGTACATTTTAGCAAATCAAGTTTGAAAAAAGGTTTAAAATAACCTTTTTAGCGGGCTATCGGCTTTATACTATATATTGCTTTATTTTCCATGACGATGCCTAGTGAATTCGCGATGTCAAGTTTTCACGGCCTTGTCTTATTAGAAGGAAGAAAGTGCATGAAAACATAAAACGTTTACTGAATGCCACAATAAATGCTGTATTTTCGCGGGAATACACATCGCGAATAATTATAGCAATAATAAAACTACAGCGAAATAGAAGCATTAAACAGTATAACTTATTTATAAATATTTACATTATGACTGTACCTGTCTTTAATGAAACATAAAGGACCAATTGTATTGCAATTCCTATGAAAGACAATTGGGGTCATGACCCTTGATGTGTATCAATTTTCTCGCAATATTATGTCATGTCCTACATAGGGGGTCAGGTGGTCATGTGAGATACGCAGATCTCGCATTGCTTCAAATCCTATCTCACATGAGCAGGTATGGAAGAAAAAGCGCCAAGGGTTAAAACAAATCAAAATATTTATTAAAAGAAAGAATTGTAAATATAAAAAATGACATTTCTGCTCATGGTATTTCAAGGGGTAATGAAAGATAGTGTGGCGCGTGCCAAATTCAAAATAAAGGACTTTGCTCTTCATCGAATTTGGCACGCGCCAAACTATCTTGCATTACCCCTTGAAATACCATGAGCAGAAATGTCATTTCTTAAATAAATAATAGTTACAACCATTGGTGTCTCTGTTGCTGGACTTATCATCCCCGACGATATCGTTAACCAAGGAGGCCACTACAGCTTTGTCAAATAAGCATTGTTCATAAAAATATCTGCTGCTTAACCCCCCCCCCCCAAAAAAAAAAACAAAACCCAAAACTAAGCGTGTATGGCCTTGGGTCAATTTGTTAAAATACATTTTGGTCCATTTTTCTCATTTCAACATCTTTTCCACAATTTTGGTTTTTAGCGCTACTAATGAGGACATTTATTCCAAAAATTCCATCTAGTGTTTGATAATTAAAATAGGTTTAGCAATAATTATAAAAGACCTTTCCTAATTCCTTAGAGAAAAATTTAGTTCGATTTAAAATTTTCAAAATTATTTTTGTATTCTTTTTTTTCACATTAGACAAAACTATATCTTCATCGAACAAATAACCCAAAACGCACTATATCAAAACAATCAATTCCATGAAAGTGCCATTTTGCGTGCAACAGGGTGAACTAAATTAGCAATGGAATATTAAGCTGATACTACAATGGATAGTATCAATAAAAAGCAAACTATTCCGTATTTATACTGCTTGTGTCAATTTCTTTGTCATCACGATTGTGTGCATCTATAAAACCATGTATGCTTATTGTAATTGGTTTAACAACACGGATGGAAAACATAAACAATTAGAAGCTGGTCAGGAGCATAACAATGCGTCCAATGGCACTGAATCCTAACGATTTGACCGCATTTTAGGTCATCAATCAAACATTTGTCAACAGTTACAAAAAAATGACAGAACATATTTATATCATATGCGTGTGCCAATTACCGACATTCGTTAGGATACATATGCCGAGTTTTTAAGGTTTCATTGAAAGGTCCTTCCTACCGTAATACGGAGCACTAACGTAACTATCGTTGACTTGTGAAAGGAATCAAATTGAAGTCTGGTCATTCACTTTCTTTCTAAAGTAATGAAGTGTATCAAATACCGTTTCCTTCTTGACACCACATTTTTGTTTTACATTGAATCCCAAGACTATATCATTTTGAATATACGTTTTTTGAATATTTTTTAAATTTATGGGTATAAATTTAGAAAATGATATATGACAGTATGACCTATATATTTAAGAATTAGATGCGTGTTTTGGAAATATATTTTTACGTATTTTATATGATTGCCCTGGATATATTTGACGTCTCATAGTTCCATGTTCCTTTCACACAATTTTGATTACACACGTGGCGGGTGTAGCTAGCTAAACAGGAGGTGCTTACCCTTCTGGAGCACCCGGCCTAACTTCCCTGGTGGAATTTTACGTGTCTAACCTAACTTGTCAGTTCCAAAGTATTTACTTTGCTTCTGGATTATGATTCGGACATGGATTAGTATGTTTGTTTTTTTTTTATATTTTCTTTATTTCATATTCAATATATACATAACACAAAAAGACGATAATACAACATTACAAATATTTTGATTAACATATATATTGAATAGTTTTTAGAGAGAGAAGAGAGAGAGAGAGAGAGAGGAGAGAGAGAGAGAGAGAGAAATAGATTTTCACATTATGATACAAGATTGTTCTTTTTGTTCTATATAACAATACGGTGAATGTGTTGCCATTCTCTTTGAAAATTTTCTAACTTATTTTTGCCTATTGCTATTTCTTTTTCGATGTAATATACATCTTTTAAAATATATTTAAACTTTTCAAGAGACAGTTTTTTACCAGTACAACGGGTTTTATAAATGTAATATTTTACATGCATAAGGATAAAATTTTTAACTCTATTAAACGATCTGAAATATCCAAAAATTAAACTCATTTTTGTTAGATCTAACAAAATACCATTCGATAAAAAATAGTTTTCTAAGTCTTCTAAAAATTGTTGTACTATGTCGCATTCCCAAAAGAGATGAATAACTGTTTCACTTTCCTGTTTACAAAAACTACACAGAGCCTCTGTTTTAATACCTATTTTAAACAAAAAAGAGTTTGTAGCAATTATATTATGGATTATTCTGTATTGGAACCATTGTATTTTAGAATTTATAGTAGTCAGGTGAATTATTTTGTATATTTGTTTCCAATCATTTTCAGTTAAATTATCAAAAATGCTTTGCCATTTTTGCCGTGAAGTAGGTAAGATATTATTTTGCTTCAAGATTTTATACATGTCCCTCGAGCCTTTTTCATTTTTAAATAGTATCTTAAGAATGTTAGGAATGAAAGGAGTTTCAGATTTAGACAGACAATACTCATTGTTTTTTCTCAGCATATGTTTTACCGATTCAATTATTCCAGTATAGTGAAGATAATGTATGTTGTAGTTATATTTCCGAATAAAATCTTGCAGGCTTAAAAATTGCCCATCAGTATCAAGTAGATCATTGATAAATATTACCCCTTTTTCGTATAATTTCTTAATGTAAATACAACTATTTCCAATAATAATATCACTATTATACCAAAGATAACTTTCAGCTGCGTTTTTGAATATTCTTAGTTTTTTAATATTGTTTGTCAATAGTATCCAAGCCTTAAACACATCTGTCCAGAAGTCATTTTTAAAGTATTTCATGTTCTTTACGATAAATTCATTTCCTACGCTAAAAAATCTCCCTGTATCTATGTAACATTCTAAGATATTACACCAGGAACCCTTTGTATGCAATATTTTTTTAATCCAAGTTGTTTTTAAAGCATTTATATATGGGATCAAATCGATCATTTTTAAACCACCTTCTTCATATTCTTTTACAATAACATTTTTTTTATTCTATGAGTAACCCCATTCCAAATAAAGTTATAAAAAATTGTATTTAGTTCATTAATAAAGTTTTGGCTTGGATTTGGCAATGAAATAAATAGGTGATTTAACTGAGCAATGAGCAGAGTTTTAATAATTGTGATTTTCCCAATAGGTGTAAGTTTTTGTTTTTTCCAAAAATTTATCTGTGATTTGATATTATTCACTTTTTTAACAAAGTTTATATGAGGCATTTTTTGCAAGTCAACATCAAATATCATCCCAAGTAACGTGAACCTAGTATCCCCCCAATGCAGATTAAATTCTCTACATAATTTAACATCACTATATATCTTACTACCTATCCAAATTATCTGTGTTTTTTCTAAATTAATTTTAAGACCCGAAATTTTCGCAAAAAGATTTAATTCGTTAAGCGCTTGTCTTAGAGATTGTTCTGAGCCATCAAGAATAAGACTTGTGTCATCAGCAAATAACGATATTTTAACTTCTTTATTATTAGTTTTAATTCCCTTTATATCTTTGTTGTTTCGAATTTTTATAGCTAGAATTTCAACGCATAATAGAAAAAGATAAGGTGATAATGGGTCCCCTTGCCTACAACCTCTTTTTATGTCAAAAAAGGAAGTTAAATGTCCACCCTGCGTTACTGCAGACTTTATGTCTTTATAAAATGTGTTAATCCATTTATGTATAGACGAACCAAAATTAAATAGGTTTAAGACTTTATGTAAAAATGACCAACTTATTGAATCAAAAGCTTTTTCGAAATCTACTAATAGGAGTTGACCGGGAATATTTTTATCTTCCGTATATTGCATTATATCATATATAAGCCTTGTGTTTTCCCCAATATACCTCCCAGAAATGAAACCAGTTTGTTCTATGCCAATAATGTTTTCCAATAACGGTTTTATTCTATTTGCTATTACTCCAGACCCTATTTTATAAACTGTATTTAAGAGTGTAATTGGCCTCCAATTTTTTAAAAGATGTTTTGGTTTTCCCTCTTTTGGTATACAAGTTATTATCCCTTCCCGCTGAGTTACTGAGAGTTTCCCATTTTCATAACCATAATTTAGAGACCTTACTACAAAATCCCCAATATCTTTCCAAAACATTTTAAAGAATTCTACAGTAAACCCATCTGACCCAGGACTTTTGTCATTTTTCATTTTTTTCAACGTTTCAAAAGCTTCCCTATTACTTATAACCCCTTCCAAATGATCAGATTCAACTTTATTCAATTTTTTAAAATTACACGATCCAATATAATTATTTAAATCTACGTCTATTATGTTTGAGTTTTCCGAATAAAGGTTTTTATAAAAATATTCTATTTCCTGTAAGATGTCTTTTTGATCTGTTATAATGTTTCCATTTTCTTTCTCTATTCTAGGTATTATTTTATTTTGAAAATTTTTAGTTTCTAGACTGCAAAAATACTTTGTTGGTTTTTCCCCCTCCATTATCCATTTAACCCTCGATCTAACCAAAGAACTTTTAATTTTGTCTTTTCTAAGATTTTGTAACACTTCCTTTTTTTCCTCTAACTTGTTGAAATTATTATCATTTAATTGATCTTCGAGTTGTTTTATTTCACTTATCAAAATTGTTTCCGTTTTTTCATTTTGCTTCTTTTTAAAACTAGCATATGAGATGGTTTTGCCCCTTATTTCCATTAATAAAGTTTCTAAGAATAATTGATCATTAATCGAAAAGGCTATAGATTCGTTTGAAATATTAAGAATATTGTCTATATTATAAACTGGAAGTGCATATTGTCTTTTTATTTCTGAGATAAGAATTTGAATTGTTTCTATATATTGTTTATCATGTAACAGGGAGTTATTAAATTTCCACAGCCCCCTTCCCTTTTTGTAGTCATTAAATGTTATTTGCAGTTGTACTATAGAATGATCCGTTCGATATCCAGGTTTTATAAATGTTGTATAATTGTTAGTTGAATAAGTTTCACTTAGAATAAACATATCTAATCTAGCTTGTTTCACTGGATTTTTCTTCCTCCAAGTATAACGTTTTAAATCTGGGTTATTTTCTCGAAAAGCATCTATACAATTATTTTCTTGAATGAAATCTAGCACAAGCTGTCTTGCATTTGGATTGTTAATATTGATGTAATTAAATGATCTAGGTCGGGATTTAAGCAAAGATTGAAATCGCCACAGATTATAAAGTCGGTATTTTCGAATTCAGCAATTTTATCAAAAACCATTTTATAAAAGGCGGGAGTATCTTTATTTGGTCCATAGAGGTTTACGAGTGTTATTTTCCTTTCATCAACCAGAAGTTCGAGTAAAATTAGATTATCATTGTCACAATTTGATTTAAGTAGCTTAAATTCAAAATTATTTTTGAAAAATACAGCCACTCCCCTAGCATTTGACCTATAGGAATTGAAAATACAAGAGAACCCCCATTCCCTTTCAACAGATGCTTGATTTTCAGAAGTAAAATGCGTGTCCTGTAAGCAATATATATTGTAGTCAAGTGTTGCCAAATATTGAAAAACGTCTTTTCTCTTGAAATTATCCCCTAGACCTTGGCAGTTCAAAGATAAAATTCTTAAAGCCATATTAATATTGGTATAGTATTTAGAAAACAAACGAACCTAAATGTGTCAAAAAGAGTCAGATAACGCCATAATGTACGTATTGTAATTTTCAAACCAAAAGAACACATTTTAAATACATACAAGAAAATTAATGAAAGTAAGGAGAAAGAAAAGAAAGAAAAAGATGTAATAAAAGATAGTAAATAAGATAAGATACGACGAATGTCTGTAAATGTAAATGGTAACATATCCCAGCTTATGGGGTATATACAAAGGAACATTACATAAAAATATCAAAATTTGGTATGGTATAGATATAACAAACTAACCGACGTTACAAAAAAGTAATAGCAGAAAAATACCTTTAACCAAAACAAAAATAATAATAATAATAATAATAATAATAATAATAAATTATATAAAAACATATATTGTACGATTACGTTTTAATCAGATATTACAGATTAATTGAATTATTCTAAGATTTAAAAACTATCGTTTTCCAAACTGTTGATAAATTATATTCACGTAAGTAGATACTGTCCGACCAACACACATTTACAAACTATCGTTTAATAAAATCGTGGTAACTGCATTCACGTAAGTATGTATATTGTAAATGAGGGTAAATACCACAGTAAATACTCTCCGATCGATCAACATTTACAAACTATCATTTACTAAAATCGTGGTAAACTACATTCACGTAAGTATGTATATTGTAAATGAGGGTAAATACCACAGTAAAAACTGTCCGACCGACCAACATTCATAAACTATCATTTACTGAAATCGTGGTAAACTACATTCACGTAAGTATGTATATTGTAAATGAGGGTAAATACCACAGTAAATACTCTCCGATCGATCAACATTTACAAACTATCGTTTACTAAAATCGTGGTAAACTACATTCACGTAAGTAAAGATATTGTAAATAAGGGTAAATACCACAGTGAATACTGTCCGACCGACCAACATTTACAAAACTATCATTTACTAAAATCGTGGTAAACTACATTCACGTAAGTATGTATATTGTAAATGAGGGTAAATACCACAGTAAATACTGTCCGATCGATCAACATTTACAAACTATCGTTTACTAAAATCGTGGTAAACTACATTCACGTAAGTATGATATTGTAAATGAGGGTAAATACCACAGAATACTGTCCGACCGACCAACATTTACAAAACTATCATTTACTAAAATCGTGGTAAACTACATTCAGTAAGTATTTATTGTAAATGAGGGTAAATACCACAGTAAATACTGTCCGACCGACCAACATTTACAAACTATCGTTTACTAAAATCGTGGTAAACTACATTCACGTAAACATGATATGTAAAAAGGGTAAATACCACAGTAAATACTGTCCGACCGACCAACATTTACAAACTATCGTTTACGAAAATCGTGGGAACTACATTCACGTAAACATGTATATCGTAAAAGGGTAAATACCACAGTAAATACAGTCCGATAGACCAACATTTACAAACTATCGTTTACTAAAATCATGTATGTTTGTTTTTGATTATATGCTCAGAGTGTGATTTTAGCCGACCGACTAGGAACATCAATATATATAATCAAACAAATATGAAACTATAATACATTTCTTTTATTTAAATAAAAATTATATAAACTCAGGGGGGGGGGGGTTGTTTATTTTTCTGCGTAGGTGTTCATCTACGACCCTCCAATAATTCTATAACCACACTGCTATACATCACAGCAAACTGCTCACAAATAAATTGACTTGGGATATATTGAATATTTCAAACCTTTAATTATCAAGACCCTAAAATGATTATAGTTGTCATCACGATATTATTGATAAGTTTATAAATATAACATGTTCCTTAAGAACCCTTTTGGCTCATATTTCGTATTTTTACTTTTCTAAATTTTATGCTGGTTAAAATCTGAAAAATCATCAAAACCTAAGTTACACTCTCATGCTATGAATGTCAATTGCTAAAATTGGTTCATTATATTTTGGTTCTATGGATATTATTTCAAACCCTTGAACCTTGAAAACTTTAGGATTTACAATTTTGGTAAAAATTATAAGGATTTGTATTTCGAAACGGCCGTCTAGTGCTGTAAAATTACCACAGTTATAATTTGTAATTCACACCACTAGGTCGGTATCTATAGTTGGACTAAGTACACCTGAGAATATCATAAACTAAGAAGGCAATACTTTTGTATGGCTAGAAGATACCCTTGTCTAAATCTGCTGTAAACAACAAATCCTCAAAAACTGAGATATACTCCCAAACACAAAGGCTTTCCTAGGCTAAATTTGTTTAAATATACTTGGTCTTTTGGATATTTTTTCAACCCTTTGAAAAAATTTGCGTTCACAATTTTGGTCCAAGCAATTCTGATGAGAAAATGTTTTCTGAAACGACCGTGTATAATATGTAATTTCATCCAAAAGGTCCTCTGTATACAGCCCATCTGTCTTTAAAATCATATCCTAAAGCTTAGGTCCGTTGTCTGGCCTTTATGCAAGGTTTACTGTGTGTATATCACACTCCATGCGTAAAAGTGCATTATGTCGTTATTTTTCCCAACTCATGACACACAAGTCAATGAGAAACAATAATCCTCATTCACGATAGTTTTGATTTGTTTCACAGAAATGCAATATTTATAACTCAAAATAAAGTCAAAAACAAAACTGCACAATAAGGGTTTGCACGAAGTAGAATCCAAAGATAAAGTAACAGGACTACGCTTCGTTCCCCGGAGAGACATAACAGCTATCAATTTGAATCTAAAATTAATACATTTTGTAATTTTACATTATTACTAAGCTCTGTTTAATCGAGGAAACATAAATTTTTTATCAAATGCAATAATTATCTGCTGTGGAAGCTCGGATTATCCGTTTTAGAAATTAGAATTTTGTGACACTTGGATCAAAAGATAAAGAAGCTTATTTCTCTTTACTTTAGAGGAATTTGTATCTTTATATCCTTTATATTACTTATAAGATACAGGCAGATATTAAAAAACAATTATCTACAAGGTCAGAACAAAACAACTTATAGCGTATTTAAAAAAGAAAAAAAAAGAAAAAAAGAGGCCTCGATCATCTTGAGTTTCATTGGTATTGGTTGTGTTACAGGTCATAATAAAAGTGCATATAACTAATTCTTTATCGACAACGCACATTTATATGTCTTTTTCATATTGTTTCTCTCTTATGTTTTTCATACCCATTTTTTTTCTTATACATTTTCAATAGATTTTATCTGTTGTCGTTATTTTAGTGGTGTCTCATAGGCCAATTATGGCCGGATGTAAATGACTGTTTTATATATTTTTATGATTGCATTTATGTGCAATTTTATCAACCTGATTGACACTAAAATTAACGATTGTTATTATAGAAAATATTCCATACAAGTAAGTAAGTGTACTATAATCTAATAATTTTTCGTCATCTGGTGTCCATGTTCACACTTCATCTTTTTTCAATCGGGTTGTACAATATACTTACAATTACATATTATACCAGTGTAAATTTTACAGCATTAACGGCCGTTTCGAAAGATAATTCCTATTCAGTAGTGCTTGGACCAATTTTTCTATAACCCAAATGTTAGAGTACTATTTCTTATAGATACTATCTAGATTGGAATTATCATACGGAGATTTTCAGAAGCATTATGACATTAAGTCCCTTTCATGAAAAACACGCTAACAATACGGTTTAACTTGCATAACCAGGAAGCGTCAAGTTTATAGTATAATGAATCTAAACAGGAGGTGCTTACCCTTCCAGAGCACCCGGCCTCACTTCCCTGGTTCACGTGTTAAACCTACTTTGTCAGATTCATAGTTTTTACGTTGCTTCTGTGTTTTGATTTGGACATTGATTTTAATCAAAATATTATTTATGTTTAACATTTTCCTATAGCAAAGTAAAAGCATTGTAAATAATATTGGCTAATGAAGTTGAAATACGCCAACTTACTGAAATGAGGCCGAGTGTTATAGAAGGGTATGCAATAGTTTAACACTTGTAAGGGAAAATTATACATACAAAATTAGCGCATTACTTGATTAGAAATGATAATTAACTGTCCTAGTATGTATTTGTATATTTGATTTAGTTGCTGCAAGCTAAAATATGAAAATCCTCAGAAACTTAGGTATACTCCCTCATGTGAAGTATTTCCTTAGGTAACATTGGTTAAATATATTTTGGTTCTTTGGATACATTTTTGCAAACTTTTGAAAGAAATTTTAGTTTCACAATTTTAGTCAAAGCACTACAAATGAGGAGTGGTTTTCAAAAACGGCCGTCTAGTGCTATATAAACACTGGAATGTATCAGGGATGATTGGTTGTAAATAGACAGGGCGACTAAAATACATAAACCACATTACTGTCTGGGAAGACAAGCCTAGATAACATTTGATTTTTCTACACTATACACCACTGCCCCTCATTCTAAATTGAAAGAAATTCATTTCTTTACGTTCTATGAATATTTAAATTTACTTTCGGAGCTTATTCGTTTTATCGTATACGAAGATTTTCACTCGTGATTGAATGTTTCACGGGTGGTTGATTCCGTGTTGTATATTACTGCACGCTTTTCTGGGTAGGGTATATAAGTAACACGCGTGTTTTTAAGTTATTCGAACCGGTTGCAAGCTGAGAGTATGTCTCACTCTGATTCAGATAGGGAATCCAGGCGTGGAAAAAGGGGACACCGAGACAGTGATTCGTTTTCAACTTCGGAGGCAGTGGCTTTATTTAATAGTACTTTGGAAAATGCTCTAGAAATTCAAAGGAAGAAAATACTGGAGGAGCTTGTCCCCGTTAATTCCAGACAGGAGAAGATTTTTGCTTTCAACAAAGAAGGTAACAAAATTCAATATGACTTTAATTTAGATAGAATAAAGGGACTTGACGCAATTAATTTAAGCTGTAAATTGGGTAAAGATTTTTCTGACATTTCTGGCAAGATTAACCAAGAAATTAGAGCTTTAAATCAGAGAAATAAAGTTTTAAAGATAGCTGATAAATACGGCTGGGACACAGCCAGGGAATACTCTGACGACCCTATAGCAGAAAATAGTGAGGATGCGTCAAAACTACGCACTGCTATTAGTAATACTAGTGCTAAGCGCGCTAGATATCAGCCGTACAATAAATGGGAGAGAAAACCTGCGGGGAATAGTAATTTTCAGTCCATGTCGCCTAATCAGTTTTTTCGAGGTTTACAGGCATCTAAAGCATATCCAGTCCAGCAAAGCTTCAGACGGGACGTTAATCAACAATACAGGCCACCTTTCTTCCAGCAAAGTATGCCAATCTGTTACTACTGCGGATTGCCCGGACATATCGCTAAGAACTGTCAATATACAACGCAGTTGCAGTACAGAAGACCAGTTATTGAAACTACATCAAGACCAGCGACAGCTACATCAAGTACAATCGGCTCCTCTGGACAGTAATCAAGTTGAGTATATTTTACACGATAGTCAAGACATTTTTAAAAAGTTTGAATATATTCAAAATGTCAAAAACAATAATAGTGTAAAAGGTAGTTTATCAAAATCTCATATATTTTGGAAAAACGATTTGCATGTCAGTGATTTTATTTATAATGTAGTTAGATATGGTTATTTATTAGATTTTGATATGTTCCCTACTAAAATATTTTTAAAAAACAATGCCTCTGCTTTTCAACATAGTGACTTTGTTGAAGAAGCTATTTCAGATCTTTTAGATTCAGGTTGTATTAGGGAGCTTGATTCGGAATCATTTTGTGTCAATCCGCTGACGGTTGCTGTTGGATCAAGTGGTAAACTCAGATTAGTTTTAGATTTAAGGCATGTTAATAGTTGTTTAAAAAGAAAGAGAATTAAATTTGAAGGTTTACAAGAGGGTCTGGTTTATGCAGAAAAAGGTGGTTATATGATAAAATTTGACTTAAAATCGGGATATCACCACGTTGATATTCATCCCTCCCATCAGAAATATCTCGGTTTTTCCTGGAAATTCGGCCAAAAGCAAAGATTTTTTGTTTTTTCTGTGTTGCCGTTCGGTTTAAGTCAGGCTGGTTTTATTTTTACTAAAGTTTTAAGACCTTTAGTGTTGAGATGGAGAGGCATGGGTTTTAAAATAGTAGTATACCTTGATGACGGTTGGGCGGTTGATAGTTTTGAAGCTTGTTTACGTATTTCCGCACAGGTTCAACAAGATTTACAGCGTGCTGGTTTTGTGATAAATATGGATAAAAGTAGTTTTCGTCCGATGTCTTGTTTAGAGTGGTTGGGATTTAGATGGAATCTCGTGGATTCTATTTTAGAGGTTCCCGAGGGTAAGATTGAGAGGCTTATTTACTCGGCGTCATCTATCTTGGCTAAACATAATGTAACTGCTCGGCAAGTAGCTTCAGTTGTTGGGAAAATCATTTCTTTGAAGCCAGCTTTCGGGTCAATTTGTCAGTTATTTACCAGGAATCTTACTTTTTGTATTTTAACTATGCGGCATTGGGATTCTGTTATTCATCTTAGTGATGATGCGAGGCATGAGCTTGAATTTTGGGTCAGTAACTGTAGTTCTTTACCTCGTAGGGTTATTACTCCTATATTTAGGGACGTTGACCGTTTAGTGTTTACTGATGCAAGCAGCTATGCTGGAGCAGGTGTACTTTTGGATCAGTCTAGAATAGTGGCACATTTCACTTGGGATCATTTTGACGTTATTGAAAGTTCAACTTTTAGGGAGCTTAAGACCGTCAAATTAACTTTGCTATCTTTTAAATCTGGTCTTAAGGGTAAGGCAATTAAAGTTTATACAGATAATCAGAATGTAGTTAGAATAATACATAAAGGTAGTATGAGTAAAAAATTGCAGGATTTAGCTGTAGACATATTTCAGATTTGCAATAGATTTAACATTGATTTAAGTGCAGTTTGGATTCCAAGAGATCTCAATATTACTGCTGATTATTACAGTAAAATTTTTGATTGGGATGATTGGGCAGTTAACAAGCAAGTTTTTGATTTTTTAAACTTGAGATGGGGCCTCTTTACTTGTGATCTTTTCGCAAGTTACAACAATTATAAGGTGAAAAAGTTTTACTCTGAGTACTGGACACCACATTCTAGCGGTGTAGATGCTTTTGCTTTCAACTGGGCCGAAGATTTTAATTGGATAGTTCCGCCAGTCAAGTTGATCAGTAGAGTTTTAAAGCATGCTTATCATTTCAAGTGCAAGGGTGTTTTAATTGTGCCCAAGTGGAAATCGGCTAGTTTTTGGCCGCTTATTGTTAATAGCAACGCAGGCTTTAGATATTTTGTGAAAGATTACATTGAATATGTTAAGCCAAAAGGATTTTTTGTGGCTGGATCGGATAAAAAATCAGTATTTGCTGCCGAGACTTTCATAAGTAATGTGTTAGTATTATTTATAGATTTTAGTTGTGTCTGATTTATTCTTGAATGTTTGCATTGCTTAATAATAATATATATATATATATTAAAAAAAAAAAAAAGTTACATAAGCCGTTTCCGATCTGATGGCTGATAAGCATGGACGAGTTTATTAACGCGTGTTCACTAGGTGTGATAAGCGTATCGTCGTTTGTTTATAATCACGCCGCCTCATTCGTTACATAAGTTTACCTTAATATAAATAGGCTCGCTGTATTATTTGCCATTAGATCGTGGATGACCTATTTAGCTGTGCTATTTACATTGATATTGAGATGATATGATCGATTAAGCAGTTGAAGTGCTAAAAAAAAAAAAAAAAAAAGAGAGAAAATAGAAAAGTAATTTAGATGAAGTATATTTATATATATATATAATTTATTGTAAAAAAAAAAAAAAAAAAAAAAGAAAGAACGAAAGAAAGAAAAGAGAGAAAATAGAAAATTAATTTAGACGAAGTATATATGTATACTGTATATGTAAAAAAAAAAAAAAAAAAAGTTGTATGAATATGGAATTTGTGTATGTATATAGATATATGATTGAAGTTTAAAAAAAAAAAAAAGAAAGATAATATATAAAAGACATTAGAGTTGGAGTTAAATGATTTGTTTAATTTTGTATTGATTGCTATATATATGTGTATTTTGTATTTATTAAAAAACACCTGTTTTCTAAGACCATTTTCATGTCGGGGTCACCTGCCATTGATACTTTTCGTATGCGTAGTTTTTGAAAGGTTTTTTAAAAACAATTTTTTACAGGGGTTTTGTTATATTCTGTAAAAAGTTTCCATTAATGACAGGTTTATCATGATGTTTATTAATTGTTCTTTTGTTGTATATATATTTTAGGATTTATTAACTAGAAGTCATTGGGCTACATTGGCTCATTTCAAGGACCATGAAACTTTTGGCGGGATTGTGCAGATGTTGCCTCAGATTGTTAAAAAGTCAAAAGCAGATACTACAAACAAGAAGTACGATGATTATTTCAAACGATTTAGAGTGTGGTGTAATTCGCATCAATTTAGTGCATTACCGTGTTCAGTATCAACTTTATGTTTATTTCTTGGAGGATTGATTCAGAGAGGTATTTCAGTGTCTGTGTTGGATTCTTTCTATTACAGTATAAACTGGTATCACAAGTTTACTATTAGCATAAATCCGTGTGACGATGAATTTATTAAATTAATTATGGAAGGTGGTAGGAGAATTTTAGCCAAACCAATCAAAAAAGGAACCTGTTACTATAGACATTTTGAATAAATTAATCGACAAATTTGGAGCGGATAAATGTAACCTTTTGAATTTAAGAATTTGTGTTTTATGTTTGTTAGGATTTTCAGGTTTTTTGCGATTTAATGAGTTGGCTAATATCAAGCTTTCAGACATTTCGTTTAAGCAAGGTTATGTTGAAATCTCTATTAGAAAAAGTAAAACTGACATTTATAGGAGGGGTAATGTTATCGTGATATCTGAGACTGGCAACAAACTTTGTCCCGTTTCATGGTTGAGAGACTATATTAAGTGCGCGGGTTTTAAGTTGGGATCAGATGATTTTTTGTTTACCGCAGTTAATTTCTCTAAAAAGCATGGTACTTATCGAGCTACTAATACTACCAAGGGTCTTTCTTATACCAGAGCAAGGGAGATTATTTTATCAGCATTTAAAGTTTTGGGTTTAGATAGTAACAAATTTTGTTTGCATAGTTTAAGAAGTGGAGGGGCTACAACGGCTGCTAGTAATAATATGCCTGATAGGCTTATCAAAGCTCATGGTAGATGGGCTTCTGATACCGCTAAAGATGGTTATATTAAAGATTCTCTATCAAATCAAATGTTAATTTCCCTTAACCTGGGCCTTTAATTTACCTTTGTTTGTTCGAGCTTGCAACTAGGCATCCTATTTTAATTGTTTGTGTTTTATTTGCATAGTTAGTCAAGAAAATATTTATTTTCGGAGGAACGGAGAAAATAAATTCATTTCTTTACGTTCTATGAATATTTAAATTTACTTTCGGAGCTTATTCGTTTTTATCGTATACGAAGATTTTCACTCGTGATTGAATGTTTTCACGGGTGGTTGATTCCGTGTTGTATATTACTGCACGCTTTTCTGGGTAGGGTATATAAGTAACACGCGTGTTTTTAAGTTATTCGAACCGGTTGCAAGCTGAGAGTATGTCTCACTCTGATTCAGATAGGGAATCCAGGCGTGGAAAAAGGGGGCAAAAACCCACCCTGCCCTTTCCCCTTTATTATTTTTTCCCTTGTACTCTATATGTACCATGCTTTAAATATTTTAAACAAATGTTTCTTTAATATTATATAATCATGTTTGTGGATATATTAATATATAAAGAGCTTGCAACTAGGCATCCTATTTTAATTGTTTGTGTTTTATTTGCATAGTTAGTCAAGAAAATATTTATTTTCGGAGGAACGGAGAAAATAACGTCTTTTTCATTCTTTGACAAAAAGGTAAGCCATTTATACTTAAATTGTAGACTTATAATTATTCATACACTTCTTTGGTCAGTGTACTTTTGACATAAGAATCTTTACTTTCATGGTGTTATATCTGTAAATGTGTTTTATTTTTTGTGTCTGAACTATTTGTTTCTGTACTCTGAATTTGGTGTATCCCCTGTGGATGTGGATTAACATCAGAGATCGAACAGTATAATGGGTCTTATGAAGCACAATTTATGCAAAACCTCGTTAAATCTGGAGAGAAGACTGCCGCCAAATCATTCAACTCCAAAAAAACAGATATATAGATAACGCTCTGTCTCTTAACAATCCTAAATTTAGAGATTATTTGAATGCTATCTATCCTATTGAGCTTAAAATAAAACATACGACTGATTCCTCAAGTTCTGCTTCATACGAGTATTTAGACTTATACCTGAATTATGACGCCCATGAAAGGTTACATTTGAAACTTTATGACAAACGTGATGACTTCAATTTTTCTATTGTAAACTTTCCTTTTCAATGCAGCTATATACCTGCTTCTCCAGATTATGATGTATTGTTTCCCAATTAAAACGCTATGGTAGAGCTTGTTCCCACTACGAGGACTTTGTACAACAAAGTAGGCTGCTTGCAAATAAATTGTTGACCAAGGGATATTGCAAGCCTACGCTTATCATGGCCCTCAAAAAATAATGGCCGTCATCACAGTATTGTTGTAAATTTGATGTCTTTATCGAGGATTGTCATGGATATATTTGAAGTCCCATAGTTCCATGTTCCTTTCACACAAGGATTACACACGTGGCGGGTGTAGCTAGCTAAACAGGCGGTGCTTACCCTTCCGGACCTTCCGGTCACACTTCCCTGGTGGACGTTCACGTATCTAACCTATCTTCTCAGTTCCAAAGTTTTATACTTTGCTTCTGGATTGTTATTTTGACATGGCTTATTATGTTTGTTTCTGATTGATTAACATATCCAACGTATATTGCAAAACCTTTATTTTATAATCATTAGTGTCTACTCGTGCTCACTTATGTCATACTTCTGTTATATCATGTTCTTGATTGCAGGTATTATTGTCATTGGATTTTAAGTTAATTGATATTTAATCAATGGTATATCATTGTTCAGCTTCAGTCCATAGCGTTCCTTTAGTGATTTGATTAATGATCTTTCTAGAGTTGAATTTTGTTCAAATGTAGAAATGCTGAATTATTTCTGCCACTGTTTTGCTCATTTAATAATTCAAAAAAATGTTTACCAGAAACAACATATTTTAATGGATGTCAGTGTTGATTATTACTATTCTAACATGACTTAAAACATTGAAATAAACATTGTGTACTTTGTCCTTGAAGGAACATTTTACTATGTACTTGCAGAAAAGTTCATTGTATGTAATGCAATGGTTGAGATTACCTCCATTGAAATAAATGATATTATGAATCGAAATTACGTCACAAACATTTGTTCGCAATGGCTTTCCTAATGTTTCAAATGAAGAAAACTTGACGCATGTCATGTTTGAATGAATTATGCAGTGCTAGTAGTACCCCATATATATTACATATGTATAATGTCATCGGTTAGCACCCTCCTTGTTCTTGTATAGTTTTCTAGTACAAAGGACAGAGATCAGAATCATACATTTTCACGATAAAAAATTAAAAATTATATTTCTGTTGTAATTTCAATGTGACATCGAACTAAATTATTTTTAATAATCAAAATGGATTGAAACTTAATATTATAATCTAAAGATTGAATCTAGCATTAAGGAAGTTTTAAATAAATTCTTGCAGCTGTTCTTTATCACACACACACATATATGTATATGCGGGGCACACACAGGGTATAAGAAGTAAATTAAATAAATACATGGCAATATTGTTAATCTGATATCTTCTCCTTGGCATTTCAAAATATTTCAATTATACAGTTTATTTGATGAAACACAGACATATATGTAAAATAAAGGTTCGTCAATCATCCTTTATGGATTAAGAAAAGCGATATGGTTACAAATTTAAATTGGTTTTTAAACGAATTTCAAATACCCCACTGCATTATATATATTAGCCGTGATTGTCTGGTGGTTAGGACTTCTCCTTATGGCCGCGACAAACCAGGTTCAAATCATGATCTCGGCAGATGGCTGGGTGAATCGCTGTAATGTCATTGTAGGATGTTCTTTTTTAATTCTCTATAAATTCCATATTAATGAGAGATATATTTCTATTTTGTCTGTGTAGTTTTTATAGTATAGCTTGTGGCAGTACCTTGTTATTTACGTTTATGTACCAAATGCGGCACAAAATCATAACTACCGTCCACCTCCCTGATATGTACGTACATTTACGTCATAAAACAGCGATATTTGCGTAAGTATTACTGTCATATCAAATCAATCCATACATTAAGCCAGGTATTCGTGATGTCAACTTATATTCTCTGGAAACTAACATCTGTTTTGCCATACGTTTATTTGTGAAAACTTCGAAAAGATTAATGCGACTCTATTAGTATCTAATGCACCAACTACAAATATATTGTTTTGTATGAAGCTAACGGCAATATCAAAGTTCATGATATATATATATATCTTTTGATTGGTATAATCTTATAGAAATTTGATTAAATTACGATATTCAAAACAATTTCTGATAAAGCACAACTTGAAACATCAGATAACATCCGTTGCAACAATCAGGACCTGGTTGTTTAAAGCTCCGTTAGTTTAACCAAATAATTAGTGAAAAATCAAACTGTAACAATTATTATCTACATTCTTACTTACTCGCTTCTATTTGATAAAATCATTTTTTCGCATTTACTTTGAACGTTGATTTAAAAAATATTACCTTCTACGCAAGCTAATCAAGAGTTTTGGTTGCTTGCTGAAGCTTTGAACGTCTGGTACCTGGCTGTCCACATTAATTTGTATCTAACTACGCGGGAACAGTCCAGGTTCTACATAAAACTTGGTTCACAACACCTATCTTGCACAAAAACATTTCTCTTTAAGTCTTCATTCTGTCTCTAGTTCATAATACGTTGTAAAGGAAAGCTGCCAGACACCAGAAACTTTGTTTATATTCCCACTATCTGGAAAGGTTTGAAGTGTATGTTGTAAAAAATACGCCAGTATGCTCATTGACGGTTTTCTTATTACTAATTACCTGGGTCTCTCTAACCAAACACGAGATGATAAGGTTTATAAATAAAAAACATTCGTACTTTTCAATGTCCGAATCACAATTCAGAAGCAAAGTAAAAACTTAGGAACTGATAAGTAAGGCTAGACACATGAACTTCCACCAGAGAAGTGAGTGAGGTTGGGTGCTCCTGAAGGATATACTGTATAAATAGATGTTGTTTGGTACATCAAACTTTCCAGAATATTTTTATTTCACATTTCAATCAAACACATCATACCGGTCAATGTCCAAATCACAATCCTGAAAGGGAAGTAACAACTTTGAAACTGGTAAATAAAGTTAAACATGCGAACATCCCCCAGGATAGTGAGGTCGGGTGCTCCAGAAGGGTAAGCAACATTGTTAACACTTTAATGAAATTAATAATAGAAAGAAAGATTTAGAGGAACTACGTAAAGAAAAAATGAAAGGAACTTTGTTAAGGTCTAAAGCAAGGTGGGTAGAGGAAGGTGAAAAACCAACAAAATATTTTTGTAATCTGGAATCCAGAAATTTTGTTAGTAAAATAATTCCGAAAATTGTAAAAGAGGATAACTCTATAATTACTGATCAAAAGAAATCTTAGCAGAAACAAAACAATATTACTCCAATCTTTACAATAGAAATAATGATGAGTATGGTATGGATCTCAAATATTTACTTAAAGGTATTACAGATATAAATATTTTAACTGAAGATCAAAAGCAAAGTTTGGAGGGGGAATTAACAAACACAGAAATTCATAATGTTTTGAAAAAAATGAAAAATTTGAAAAGCCCAGGTTCAGATGGTTTCACAGCTGAATTCTTTAAATTCTTTTATAATGACCTAGTAAGCTTTTTAAGACGTTCATTAAATGAGGGATTTCAAACTGGAAAAATGTCAATTACACAACGTCAGGGTATTATAACTTGTTTACCTAAAGGGGACAAGCCAAAGCAGTTTCTAAAAAATTGGAGACCAATATCACTGTTAAATGTTGTATATAAAATAGCATCTGGCTGTATAGCTGAAAGATTGAAAAGGGTATTACCATTTATTATTTCGAAGACCAGACAGGATTTATCAGTGGCAGATATATTGGTGAAAACACTAGACTAATTTATGACTTAATGCAATATACAGAGGAAAAACATATACCAGGTCTACTTTTAATGATTGATTTCGAGAAGGCCTTTGATTCAGTTTCTTGGGTTTATATAGATAAAGTGCTAGATTTTTTTCAATTTTGGCGAATCTTTTATAAAATGGATTAAAATATTTCGACAAGATATTATGTCAGCAAAATGGATTTGTTTCTGAATTTTTTAGTATAACAAGAGGCTGTCGTCAAGGGGACCCTATTTCACCCTATATTTTCTTAATGTGTGCTGAGATCCTGTCTATTCTTCTGAAAAATAATAAAAATATCAAAGGTATAAAAATTGGTGATGAAGAATTTAAACTGTCACTTTTTGCAGATGACACTACTGTCATACTGGATGGAACAGAGTCATCACTACAAGAAACTTTACATGTCCTAGATGACTTTGCATTGCTTTCTGGTTTAAAAATCAATAATAATAAAACAAGAGCAATGTGGATTGGATGTAATAAATATAATGGTGAAACTTTTAATCATCGCTTTAAACTAGATTGGAACCAAGGTCCGTTACATTACTTGGAGTAAAATTTTCTGTTGATTTAGACAAAATGATAAAAATAAATTATGATGAGAAATTACAAGATATTGAAAAAAGCTTAAAACAATGGTCAAAAAGAATTTTAACCCCTTTAGGTAGAATAACGGTATTGAAAACATTGATAATTTCTAAATTAAACCATCTATTTATTGCTCTTCCAAATCCACCATTGGAAATAATAACAAAACTGAATAAGATGTTTTATAACTTTATATGGCAACATAAAAATGATCGCATAAAAAGAGAGTTAATGTCACAGAGCTATGAAAAAGGAGGCTTAAAAATGATAGACATTAAACATTTTATAGCATCACTCAAAATAACATGGATCAGGCGATTACTTCAAATTGAATCTAAATACAAAAAGTTATTTGAGATTTCATATTCTAAGATTGATAATTTCTTAAAGTATGGAAATGATTATTTTAATAAAATAAAACAAAATAATCCTAATAATTGCTTTTGGAATAATGTTTTTGATGCCTGGAATTCTTTGTCTATGAGACAAAAACCTGAAAATTTAAATGATGTTAAAGATGTAAGTATCTGGTTCAATAATGATATCTGTATAAATAACAGCCCAGTATTCTTCAGATCTTGGTCTGACAGTGGCATACATTTCATAAAAGATTTCCTTAATGAGGATGGAAAATTAATTTCATACAGAGAATTTACTAGAAGGTATGTGGCTGTCAGGGCAAACTTTGTTGAATATCTTGGTATAAAGTCCACCATTGAATCATATATTAAAAAACTGAATATACAAAACCAACCAGTCAATTTATTACAAGTTGATATACCATACTTTTTCAGAATAGTACTTAAAAGTAAAAAAGGGAGTAAGGACTTTTACAATGTTTTTAATAATAACAATCCAACTGTCATAAGTCAAGAAAAATGGAAATCCATTTTAGATTTAGATATTGACTGGAAATCACTATATATCACCCCCTTTAAAAGTTGTAAAAATACTAAATTACAATGGTGTCAATACAGGATAAACCAAAGAATAATTTCTACAAATGATTTTTTATTCAAAATTAAACTAAGGGATAATAATCTCTGTACCTTCTGTAACAATACAGCTGAAAAAATAGAGCATCTGTTTTGGTATTGTGAGATAATTAATAACTTTTGGATGCAATTAGAGGATTTATATTTCAAAAAATAAACCGCTACATTAATATTTATAGGGAAAGTGCTATCTTTGGGCATATTAACCAAAAAGAGAGAAATAAACCTCAAAATATTCTACTTTTAACTACCAGACAGTACATATATAAGTGCAGAATTGATAAAAAACTACCAAATTTAATTACATGGAAAATTAGTATTAAATATCAACTTGATATCGAAAAGATCATTGCAATAAAAAATAATCTTTATGACAAATTTCTGGAATTTTGGGATCCATGGATAATTATCTTTGATGAATGATTGAATGTCTCCATCCAGCATGACTGTAGTTTTGGTACTGTAGAAGTGATAATAAAAATATACCATCATGATGTATAATGTACATGTATGTGTCATAATGCTTAAAACTATACCTATATGAAAATATTAATATACATTTTGTATCTGAATGTTGTAGGGGTTGACACAAACCAACACACACACACACACCACACACACACACCACACACATAAACCAAAACCCAGACAAAACTGAAAAGGAAACAAGACCCTGTATTTTTTATTTACTTGGTTACTTAAAGAAGGGATTAATCTAGCTTAAATTTAACGAATGTTCATCTGATATATTGATTTTTTTTATTGCCATTTTTGAAAGTTTTAAATTCTAATAACATCTTTCTAAATAATTGTATTGCTATATTTTTCAAATACTAGTAAACTTATTCTAAAAAGCTTAAGTGATACTCGTTTAATGGTGGCTTGAATAAGGACCCCCACCCCCTATTAATCAGATGTGCCTTACTACAAAATCTAGATTAATCCCTAGAATGATCAAATACTACACAATTATATAATATAATATATATATATATATATATATATATATATATATATATATATATATATAGATATATCTCTTATTTATGTCAAACTGTCCTATTGTTACCCGGCAAGTGAACCCAGTGGCCCAACCCTGGCACTTGACCATCCCTTATTTAATGTCTGGGGCAATAAAAAACACAAATTACAAAAAAAAAAAAAAAAACAAAAAAAAACATTGTTAACACTTGTTTACTAGTTTGTTATGGAACGTTTTAATGGTTAGCCACCTATAACATGAACATCCATCTACAATCTATTCGGGCGGTGGGGGGGGGGGGGCGATTAGTTTATATTATTGGCTATTTTCGTGTCCCTCTAACACAATTTCAGAATCTATCTACTTATTTATTCAACAAATATGCGAAAATGGATTAATAAATGTTATGTTGCATTGAATAGAGACACATGCTAATATATTAAGGATAAGTCAATACACCAATATCATTGCTTTTGTTTAAGTTTTATTCAAATATTTAAAATGCTGATTTAAAATGAATCTAAGAAAAAAAAAATAAAAGTGAGCAGCAGAACCTGACAGAAAATATATCGATCATAGCTTTACTATCTAAAAGTGGAAACGTTACTTGCCAAACATTGTTAAATAAAACATCTGGTGTACATGGATACTTTAAATATAAAACATTTTAAAGTTCGATTCTTAAACAACGGTTGCGCATATTGTTTTTTTTTTAAATTTTGTGATTGATAATTAATTTTCAAACTTCTTAAACTTTCCAAATTTCGTTCAGAATATATATATATAATGTGCAAATTGTTCCTGAAAAAATGTACTTTGAACTTTGATCAGCAAAATTCCTCAAATAACAAAACTAAATGACATTAAAACATTTCTTGTGTCCAAAACCAAACATTCGTTGTAATCAAAGACTCAGTTAACTGAAGTATCAGACGAATAGATAAATTCGGTTGTAACCATGTCCGAATCACAATACAGACCTTGGAACTGACAAGTTAGGTTAGACACGTAAACTTCCACCAGGGAAATGAGACTGGGTGCTTCGGAAGGGTAAACGCCTCCTGTTTAAATAGCTACACCCGACACGTGTGTAATGAAATAGTGTGAAAAGAAATGGAACTATAGGACGTCAAATATATCCAGGACAATCCTGAGCACAGAGACAAAACTTTGCCAACAATACTGTGATAAAGGCCATAAAAACTGTTTTAAGTTTGATAAGCCAAGGTTTACAATATCCCTGTGTTTATGACCGTAAATTATGAGTTTTTATTATAAAAACTAATAAATTCGAATAATGTTTGATATCATTTGTTTACTTAAGACTTCCTTAATTTCGCTATGAACACTGCATTTCGGATTGCTATAAAAATATAGAAAAAGAAAGGCTTGTCGCAATTGGGGCTTTCCATGCTGTGAATTGTGATGTCTACACCGAGATGATAGCTTTAATGACGTATTATGTGCAAAATAGCAAACGTTTTCAAATTTATTGGATTTGTCTGTAAATGTATATGACAATTCTGTATAATACACATGAACTAACAATTTTATGCCCAGACTAAATGCAAAATTTATACACTGTACCTTTACAGATAGTATGTTTACAAACAACACATCATGTCGCAATTTTATATCGAAGACATTTTAGACACAGCATTTAAATTGTTTAGGAAACAAAAAACCGCTCTGCTCTACGAACTGCGTTGAAGTATTTATTGGGAAAAAACGTAATCGTTTAGTTATTTTAGAAACAGACAAAACGATTTTTAACTGGTATAAAAGATTATCCATGAAACCATGGAAAATGTTGTGCTTGAGCAAAAGTTCCACATGTCATTCATGACAACTCTTAACAACAACTTTGATTGTTCCCCAAACACCCATGAAATAACTGTATAGTGTTAATTCATTCTATGACAGTAATGTGAAGAGTCTCTATAAATGAATATTGGCATTTGTTGTCTAAAGATAAGTTTACAATAGCTAAAAAAAATTAAGAACACGGCACAACAAACGGATGAGTCTCTTGTCGCTATGGGAATTTTCCATGCTTCAAATGGTAATGTTTAAACCGGAAGTGATGTCTTACAGTAGCTGGTGCAATCATGAGCACGACGGTGATTAAGAAAACCCCGAGTCTCAAAATTATAAATTGGGGCCATTTACTCATTTGTAAACTCGAAAGTCGAGTGGTTCGAAACGCCATTTTACAAATCACAGGGCCTCAACGCCGAGGTTCGAACTCCTAACGGGACAGACCCTAGTCACATAAAGTTTGTCAGTTCGCTTGCCAAAGACCGAGCACTCCATTTTTCATCACCATTCAAAATTAGAATATAGATATAAATGGGTTAGATGATCATCAAAATGACACATGAAAATCACGAATACCTTAAAACTTACAAAATTATTCAGCTTTCAAATTTGCCAGTTTAAGTTAAGGAAATGTGAAACTTGGACCAGTTCCTTTCTGCGTTACGAATACAATGTACGCGCTCTCTGATACACTATTTATTCATTTCCAGAATCCACATTACCTAAAGAGCTAATATACACATCCCTTTATGTCAAAGATCTCTATACAAGATCAATATTTATACGGAGTTATTTGTACATTATTTCTTATTACCGGATATGTAATACACCTCTTGATTTTTTTCTCTCTCATATCGATGTCTCTCCATTCACAGCTGTATCTTGTAAACTGCTCCAAGTGATCAACTGTGTCAGTTAATAGCGATAGAATTCTCTGTTATTACGCTGGATTCAATTTATAAGCTTCTATTACACAGACTATTGCTCCTGGTAAAAACATGTATCAGGGTTTGTGCTTTACACTCAAATACTTTATATCATGCCAAGTTACCTAATTAGCGTTTAGACTTTTTTTTAATTTTGTGTGAATTGTTTTACATATGTTTAAATGTATCATTAAAATCAGATTCCATATCAGTTTTGTATTGTGTTAAGACTTTATATACAGCTGTGTTGATTTTAATCGAAAAAATGTATATTATAGGGAATTGATTATTGAAATAGTAACACGATGCTAATAAACGTAGGCTTTAAATGTGTAAATTGGATGAAGGCGTCCGTAAAGGGAGAACGCGTATAAACTGGGCTGTGCTTGAGATTAAATTTACATAACTACATTAAGAAAGAAATATCAAGCCATTTATTGGTCCCTGTACTCATACCTATTTCCGCTGGGCGTATTATCATCGTTAAGAGGCTGCGTTCTGTTTCAATAGGTTAACGTAAATTTGCTAATTAATTTTTCTCCGTATATAAACAACTTTACCATAATCAGTTTTCTGAGGTCCTGTTAATTAATCTTTTTAAACAAAAATTATTTGATTTTAGAAACTAGTTTTAAATTTTATTTGATATAGATCTTAACCGATTGCAGGAACATTGATTAAAGGTATATACCAGTCGTTTAACGATTTTGAAAAATAATTCATTCTCATCAGAAATTCATAAACACTTGTCAAAGTATTCATTGTGAACTTCTCTTTTGTTACATTGTTGATATAATCTATGTGTTGGTGTTAGATGTTTGTTTGAACAGCTGTAAAGTACGACAAAATTTTGAAACGCAATTTTGAAGCTCTTTTTCCTGGAGTATAAAAAGGCGAGAGCGGACTATAATCTTCGACTGTGTACCGAGAGTAACCGATGGAGACAACCGGATTACGGGTACCATTTATGATGAGTGTCTTTTTACCAGTTTTGCAATTATTGTTAATTTTTATACACGGTAAGTTTTCTTGTTTTTATTTTATTTTATGTGTTTCAATTTTACTTTTTTATTATCAATAGCCTTATTGAAATTATTTATTCATTTTCTATAAAGCACACACGCCGCAGTTTTGTAATTTGCCTGTTCGCAAATGATAACCTTGTTGATAATAGATATATATGGAAGAATATTCAATTTTTATCTCGCCATGACAAAACTTAATTTCCTTTTATTTCTAGAGATTTTTCATTTTATTGATATTTCGTTTGTATATCTATATAGGGATCAATTTCAATTTGACATGCAGTCGTTACTGAAACATAATATAATAAAAATGACATTTTGATGCATCTCTCGATGCTTTTTAAAATTTGATATTTAAAATTTTTAATGTCTGTAAAATCACTTCGACCACAACTTCTGTAATATTTATCTGACTGAACTGTTCAACCCTTTGTCTATTCATTAATTCATGTTTGATAAGAAAACAGATTTTTTTTCATAAATAATTATCACACTGTTACTTTTTCTTTAGTGTTGCACGCAAGTTTGGGTTTGAAGATTCTCACACCAGGGGTTAAATATGTAGGAATTTTCTGTTTTTATTACTCATTTATATGTCAAATTGAACTTAGAAGATCAACTATTAAATGAAATTTGTGTTTAAAATTGTTCTATAAACATTTCACTTGATCATGCACTTTTTCCTCAAGGGATTTTTCTGATATTTAACCGATTTAATAAACGTTACTCTATTAGTTTTCACATAATACCTTAACCACGCTCTTTGTATAGGTAAAAATCAAATATACTTTATGTATATTTCAGTCTATTTAAACATAATTTATTTAAGTTTTTAATCACATGTAAATAAGCAATATACATCAACCAATTAGCTTTTGTCGATGTTGATGATGGATATTGAGTTATTATAGAATTATATATATTATAACATTTGTGCGTATTAAGGTCGTCTATACCCTAACATTTAAAGATTAATAGCTCTTATATATCATGAATATGTAATGTTACTCTGCAACAATGTTTTGGACTTTCGTTGTTGTTTGTTTTCCGTTCCATTTGGCATAAAGGAAAAAAAGTCACATTGTGGATGAATAAAATTGAAGTAAAAAGGGCCTGCAACAATGATTGGAACTTTCGTTGTTGCTTGTTTTTTCCGTTCCATATGGCGTAGAGGAAAAAACACATAATGGATAAATAAAATGGAAGAACAAATAGCCCTAAGTCATAAGTCATGAATCACTTGTACATTTGCAGTGACTCTAATATCTTGTATGCTTCGCTGTTCTCGTCTTATTTTGTCCGGCTGTGTCCGTCGTTAACTTTTGTTGTATGGTGTCTAGGTTCCGTTTGTTGTTGGGTCTTGGTCCCGTTTGTTGTGGTGTCTTGGTTCCGTTGGTTATGGTGTCTTGGTTCCGTTGTTTATGGTGTCTTGGTTCCGTTGGCTGTGGTGTCTTGGTTCCGTTGGTTATGGTGTCTTGGTTCCGTTGGCTGTGGTGTCTTGGTTCCGTTGGTTGTTGCCACGTACATGTTTATTTTAAACTTTACAATGGCCGACTAGATGAACTCTGGAAGTTATATGTATGCTTTTTGATTTACATTGCTAATATGATCCTCGACCTTCAAGAACTTAACAATAACATTTCAATTTAATTGAATTTCTTTCATTACAAAAGCCACAGTCGCCTGTAATATCGTGACAATGTCAAACGAATGATGTTAAAAATATATGTTAAAAATATTTTAAGAAACTTGGTCAGACAATTTTCAATTTTTCTTCATGGCAGTAAAGCCTGATTCTTTTCAAGCATACGGTGCATTAATCTCTAAATTAGTTTGGACAATGTATTATGACATCCTTTTAAGGTAAAACTGCTTAAATATACTATGTATTCAGTACTAGCTGTCGTGGATTATGGAAATTCGCGATAACAGAAAAAACTAAATTTTGTAATGGCCAAAACAGTCAGAAACAATTCATTTCAAAAGAATGAAACAACGAAGCATAGCAAATGAGAAACACAAGAAACATTAGAACATTACATGGCCATTAATTTAAGTGATGTTCTATTATGAATGTTAACCGGGCTTTTATAGTCCTACTGTGGTCCCTGGTATGAAACCTTAACACCTTTGTCTAAGGTAAGCATTGCAAGAAAAAGGATTCAATGTGCTCATTGTCATGTACAACTTATATAAGAATAAATAATACAGACATATCGGAAGTTTAACACTTAGCAAATGAACTAGTGTCTAATTGGCAGCTCAACTCAGCCCCCCCCCCCCATCCCTTACATATACTTCGGCAGCTTTGTGGTAGGTCTATGTATCTGTCAACGGTATTTGGTCCCAACATGCAGCTATGATCTTTGCCACCAAACAGCCGATTTTCGACTCGTTTGGTTAGATCGGTGTTAAACTTTTGACAAGTCTATACTGCATTTCTAGCGATGATTCCATAAATGTGAAATAGTAATGTATAAACTCTACAGTAAGACTATATATTTTGAAATACGTCAGACACGTACATGTGTGCAAATGTATAGATTCCGCGTAATCTTAGACACGGTTATGCTCTAGAGTAAACCTGACAAGAATCATTACTGCATCAATGATAAACTCATGTAGAACTAATACTACACGTTAAGTGCACAACTCTATATGATATAGATACATCATCCATTGTAATAGCTCTGGTCTGGTCCCGCTGCAAATATCAACAATGTTTAATTTTCCAATAAATTTTATGGAGATTAAATAAATATGCGTGGTTCAATGTTTTGTTATTGAATTGAATTATTTTAGTTAGTTTTATTAAGATGAGTAGAATAAACAATGTAAGTTAAGGTTGAGGGTAAAAAGTTATGGTTTATTGGTAATGCAATTAAAATAAGGGTTTACGTGACATTTGACTCAAATAGATGTGGAATTAAAAAAATCACGATGAACACTTCCAATTAAGCAAGACATGTACTGATAGATTGGTTTAGTTTCCATTAGTTTAAACAAGATTTATTCATCATTAAATACGAATAATACAATACAAAACAAACTTTAAACTGGATTCAGGAACAAGCACTGGCCTATTTAAACCCGTCTCCAGGTTTAGTAGTTTCCATTAAAAATGTTTTGTTCAGACAACAATCAATATGCAGCTGAAAATAACAGTTGATGTAATAATAACACCGTAAATGTTCATTTGTTATAAGAGCTGGCTTCAAAAATTGTACTCTGCAACTATAAATATACAAACCTACCATATATAACTGTATTATTGCACTTGAGGTCAGGTTTAGGGTACATGTATCAGTGTGCTACTAATAATTTGATTTGATTAGCTATCACTGGAATACTTTATTACGCCAAATATGATATCAATATGTATCAATGATTAATAATATTAATAATTACCTATATCTACGGTGGTTAATTTACTTCTGTACCCGTATCACGACACGTGCATTCCCCAATGGGAAATTAATTAACACAGCATATCAACTGACTTTGAGGGAACATGTGCTCTCATAAACAGGCAATGATTAAAACCTTCATGTATATTAGCCAGGGAAAAGTAGGGTGACCCTAAAGGGTTTCTGGCCACATCAAATAAAACAAAAATCTGAGTAAAGTTAATTCAACGATGGGCCGCTGTATTAAAATTAAGGATCAGTGCATATATAAAATGTTTCGTCTCACCTATGTTTTGTATAAGTAGAAAAAAACTGAAATTTCCAGTCATTTTATGTAATTTATACTAAACACCGTGGCAGGTCCCTAATCACGATTCCAAAAGCAAAGTTAAAACTAGGCCAAACACCAAGTTCCCCCAAGGAAGAGTGGCTGGGTGCCCTGGAAGGTTAAGCACCTCCTGTTTAGCTAGCTACTCCCGTGTTAATCATCATGACCAGATTTGTCTATATGAAATGTGTTTTGTTTATTAAGGCGCCCAAACAAAGTTTGGCGACTTATTGTTTTTGCACCGTTTCCTATTATTATTATTATTATTATTATTATTATTATTGTTATTATTCTTCCTCTTCTTCTTCTTCCGGCCATGAACTTGTCCAACCAATTTCTCGAAGACCGTTGGTCCAATCTTAACCAAACTTCACATGAAGGTTGATCCCCATCTCCTTCCCTGGAGGCCGAGGTAAAATGCCCATGGGGTCATTAGGGGAGGGGCAGGAGGGCGGGGTCTTAAAAACAATAATGATCAATTTTGCCATCTATACTTTATTTTGTACTACAAAACCATATATATTCATGATCAGTATCTCAAGATGCACAAGTCTATATCAGTAGATTTTCCCTGCGGTATCAGGGAGGGGTGGGGATGGGCGGGGCAGTGTGCTAACTTTTAAACGGTCGAGATCCCCACCCATAAACTATATATTTTCTGGTTCTACATAAAAAGTTGAATAGAGTGATGCTAAAGAAAATCCCATGGGGTCATTCCTGATGGAGGGTGGGGACGGACGGGGCTTGGTTCTAACTTTTAAATGGTTGATATCCCACCCTGAAACTATATACTTTTCGGTTCTGTTTTAAAAGTTGAATAAAGTGATACTGAAGAAATGCCCATGGGGTTTTCCAGAAGAGGGCAGGGACAGGCGGGGCTGGGTACTAACTTTTGATCAGTTGAGATCCCCACCCTTAACATATATATTTTCTTATTCTTTATGAAAAGTTGAATAGATTGATACTAAAGTAAACCCATATGGACATTCCAATAGGAGGTTGGGGACAGGTAGGTCTAGGTACTAACTTTGAGATCCCCACCCTCAAACTACAGTTTTCTTCATGGGCTGGTTGCTATCATTTTGTTTAAGAATTAAAACAATAAGCATGAATTTTCATTGTCAAGGATACTTAAGTAATCACTGATCCATGTCTAAAAGCTTTTAAGCTAAATCTTTTTATAAGCATTACAAATGGTCATTTGTCCCTGGGGCATGATTTATTATTCAATTCGATAGAGTAGCTGCATTTAGTTATCAGTATGACATTATATGGGTAAATGCCTGGATTAATTTAAAATCAACACATCATTAGCTCATCAAAAAAATGTTTTTTGATATTGGGTATACGTGATGTCAATCAACTTTGCCTATTGTTTGAATTTCAACCAATTGGATTCATGTACTACTTCTCTATATAAAATTAAATCTTAAAATGAAAAAAATATTACAAGTTTAAAATTTCTCAACAGTTTTTCTATTGTGTGTAGAACTTATTTAAAGGTTTAAAATTTTCAGCCGTTGCCATGGAAATGGAAAAAAGCAACAAAAGTACAAGTCCTAAGATGTGTTTTGAATACATGGTTTGATTTTTATTCGTTTGGGCGCCTTATTTGTAATGATGCATCCATCATTACATTAGTACTCGTTATTATTACTATTGTTGTTGATGATTTTGGTGTTGCTATATTAACACGTCTCTGATGTCTGATGATTTTTCTTTGAGCACATCTAAAACATACAGAAATAAAGACAATAAACATATTTTTCTTCTTATGAATTGTAAACTAGTTTACTTAGATTTAATCGAAAGTCACTGATATTTATCACATAAATAAATATATTTTATTCTGTCTAAAGAACATGTCTTAGCAATCAAATGCGAATCAAAACTACTACAGTCTGAAATTTAATGCGTGTGTTATGGTATGATGAAGTGGCTAGAAAAAGTAATAGACGCGAAAATGAGATATGTCGTAATAATTCTGAGAACATAATGGTCATGTTGTAAAAACACTTCATTGACTCATTGTTACTTATATCGCTGATTGCCGAAATAAAAAAAGTTACAACATGTTTTTCATACATCGCGTGTCAAAATAAACCAAAATAATTCTTTGTGACCAAATTAAATCTTCCAAATAAGTGTTTTTTATGATGCAGGGTCTATATGTTTTCTATAAATAATACATTAAAGTAATAAAAACATATTTGGTAATTCATTCGTAGTGAGATCGTTGTTACAAATGACGTCAGAACTGTAAAGGGCAATAATTCACGTGAACGATGTTTTAGTACAATATGTTTGGTTAGTACAATAACAGCTGAATAACGGGCACCTGTCAATAAACAAAACAACCAATAACAAACAAGAACAATTACATAAAATAGGAGCACTTCTATGATAAACGTACACCAAACCCGCTGATTATAAAAATAAAACAAAAACAAAAACAAAAAATAAAACTAAAATAGTCTAGACATCCACTGGTTTTGATCGCTTGAACGGGGAAGCATGCGGATCCCGCCAAGCGTCTGTCGCGTAAGGCCCCCACCGGTTTAGTTGGGTAGTATGCGGTAGCTCGCCAAGTGTCTATTCAGGATGACGGAGAACCTGCGGGGGAGCCTGCAGGAGCCTGCAGTAGCCTGCCTAGAGCAGACCGCAGACAAGGCCGCGACGTCCCATCCCTCGGAGATAGATTTATGATTGACTGTCTTGGAGTGAAGCTGTTGGTTTTGGACAAAGACACAAATCAAGATTAATGAACAAGAACTTTAATGTTACATATATATCCCAAGAATAGTTCGTAACGCTAATTCCATTAATACCGATATTTTACAGTGGAAATATAGAACGTCTTCAACAATACTGCTCAACAAACAATCCCATGTGTAATATTTCAAACCATGGTAACAAAAAGATTCTCTGGCTTTTGGCGAGGCATCCCATAGTTTGTTGCGAAATGTAGACAAATCGTTCAATCTTCTACTTTGTCTAAGAATGGAAACGTCATTATAACGTTGGAATAGCATATAGATTTATCGGGAAAGTTTTCATAATTAATAGTTGGGTAATTACACGCTTGTTAAGGAACACTGTAATCAAACTGAATTTTTAAAAGAAAATCGGTAATGGTGTAAGGTTGAGAAATGTACCTAGCATGCATCCAGAATCTATTATTAGCTTTCATGTCTGTCCTACGTGATGGATGCAAACATATTGTTAAGTATATATCTCATTGCTGTCCGAAATGACTTGACTACGCCACCTATCCGAGCCAATATGCACCAATGTCGGTATTGTAAAATCAGAATTGAGTTATAATATTTTATGCCCCATTCAAGACCCTTTTATTTATATGGACGCTGGCACTTCTGGGATAAAGGGGGAAACCGGAGTACCCAGAGAAAATCTCCGACCTTTGGGAAACATATTAACAAACTTTCTCCCACTAGGATCTGTCTCATGTGTAAAGCCTTTTGCCCCATTTTGTACCTCATTGACATTTTACTGAAAGCCAGTAAAACCAATTCTCAATTGCATGAGAGGCACTGTGATCCGTAAGCGGTGTTTTATACCACTCAGCCGCCGTGGACCCGGATTTATACCATGTCCGATTCCGTCTAAAATAGAGATATTTATAATCATAGTTCTAACTATATCATCATTTCTAGTTTTCTTTATCAAAGTCAAATTAACACGGCAAATTCAAAATTGTTTTATTTTTGAATTGACAGTCTAAAAATTACGATTTAATGGAATTCATTTAAATCTTTCTTTGTGTTATAAGTTTTATATTGTTTTTCTTCAACCATTAATCTCTGTTTAATTTCCCCATACATGACCGTTTACAGATAATAAAACATTTACAGAAATACTAAATAATCCTTGGATTAATCCCTATTATGGCTAATAACACCATCAGCAGCAGGATATGATATTTCTGTTAATTTTAAATAAGCCCTTTCAGTGGTTCCAAATTCTTCACAGGTGGCCTCAATAAATATATCAAATGTAGATAAAATCCGGATTAGTATTTGTCACGGTATACAAGGCGTGATGGTGGATTATAACTTGTTCATGACGTTATTGATGTGTGAAAACACCCAATTCTTAAATGCCAACTGTTCGCTTGATAATTATCTATTGTTTTCAAACTGTACAATGCAATTCCAAATTTAGATTTTTTAGAACCGCGTGTATTTGGCAACACTAAGAGGAAGTAACAACAATCAAAATAAAAGAACACGTTTTTGAACGAGCATCAGACAATGATGACAAAATGGTACAGAATGTTGCCACTGTGCCTACATGTTATGAATATGATGGTAAAGTGAGTCATATTTTATAAATCGATGGTTAATTTGTGATATGCTTAACCTTATTGTCATCCTATGACGACTGACAGAGAACATCATATTCTGACATACATTTAACAAAAACGAAGCTCTAATATTTAGTTTAATCTTTAACCAGCAGATTTACGTCTATTTGAGATCTTTATCATTTCTGATGCTGTGTAAACAATGATGTGAGTTATGTACTGACGTTAATTAATTTTCAACTCGTGTTTATCTTCCTATTGTCGTCTTAAGCTATGCCATCGTCTTAACTTATTGTCATTGATAACATCAGTGTAGTTGACATGATAAGACGCAATAAACCTCTTACTCATATCATTCCAAATAGGAATTATGTTGTTTGCTTCTATTGTAATGACCTTGCTCTAAAGTAGAATAAAGACTAAACACGAAATTGGCTAACGAAACAAACAGCATGAGACAGTACAAATGTATCAAAATCAGAGCATGAGACAGTACAAATATATCAAAATCAGAGCATGAGACAGTACAAATATATCAAAATCAGAGCATGAGACAGTACAAATGTATCAAAATCAGAGCATGAGACAGTACAAGTGTATCAAAATCAGCGTATGAGACAGAACAAGTGTACAAAATCAGAGCATGCGACAGTACAAGTGTATCAAAATCAGAGCATGAGACAGTACAAGTGTATCAAAATCAGAGCATGAGACAGAACAAGTGTATCAAAATCAGAGCATGAGACAGTACAAGTGTATCAAAATCAGAGCATGAGACAGTACAAGTGTATCAAAATCAGAGCATGAGACAGTACAAGTGTATCAAAATCAGAGCATGAGACAGTACAAATGTATCAAAATCAGAGCATGAGACAGTACAAATGTATCAAAATCAGAGCATGAGACAGTACAAATATATCAAAATCAGAGCATGAGACAGTACAAATGTATCAAAATCAGAGCATGAGACAGTACAAGTGTATCAAAATCAGAGCATGAGACATTACAAGTGTATCAAAATCAGAGCATGAGACAGTACAAATGTATCAAAATCAGAGCATGAGACAGTCCAAGTGTATCAAAATCAGAGCATGAGACAGTACAAGTGTATCAAAATCAGAGCATGAGACAGTACAAATATATCAAAATCAGAGCATGAGACAGTACAAGTGTATCAAAATCAGAGCATGAGACAGTACAAGTGTATCAAAATCAGAGCATGAGACAGTACAAGTGTGTCAAAATCAGAGCATGAGACAGTACAAATGTATCAAAATCAGAGCATGAGACAGTACAAATGTATCAAAATCAGAGCATGAGACAGTACAAATGTATCAAAATCAGAGCATGAGACAGTACAAATGTATCAAAATCAGAGCATGAGACAGTACAAATGTATCAAAATCAGAGCATGAGACAGAACAAATGTATCAAAATCAGAGCATGAGACAGTACAAGTGTGTTAAAATCATTAAGCTTCTTAAATAGGAGGTGCTTACTCTTCCAGAGAACACAGTCTCACTTCCCTGGTGGAAGTTAACGTGTTTAACTTAATTTCCCGGTTTCAAAGTATTTACTTTGCTTTGGGATTATGATTGGGACATGCGTTGGTATGTTTGCTTTCGGATTAGAAGAATTTATTCTCAATACTAGAATAAACAGTTGTGGTTTGACTTTTATTCAGTCTACATATTACGACAGCTATGTATACTGCCGTCATAAGGACTTAGTCGTGCATGATTAGATCAAGTACAGAAGGTGGTGATAAACATTGATGCCGTATTAATTCGTCACGTAAATTGATTGTTCCTTGTTGTTAGAAAGAAACCACAACACAAACAATAAAAAGACAAGAAATGACAAACACCTTTATGTAACATATTATACCAATTTTAATTTTACAGAACTAGACGGCCGTTTAGGAATACACTTCCTCGTCAGTAGTGACTGGATATAAATTGTGAAACCAAAATCTTATTTTGTTCAAGATGTTGAAAAGATACCCAAAGGGCCAAAATATATAATACCAAATTTAGCTAAGTAAATACTTTGCATGAAGAAGTATACCTAAGTTTTTGAGGATTTGTACATATGTATTAGAAGTACTGATTAAAATTAAGCTATCAATATGGAAACATGTGGTAGCCAGGTTAAGTTAACACCATAAGCTCAATTGTTTTGTCTGCTGAGGTATATTAAAGCACAGTTTCAAATTTAATTATAATCTGTCCCAAAATGATATAATCGACTCGTATTGAACTAGTGATCTCCAAGGTTACTGACGTCATTGTTGCAATTTGGAATGATGTCATCTTATAAATATGTAATGTGACTTCCGTTATTTGCTCAAACTTTGACTGTTTTCTTTTGGCAAAAAACAAAATTCCCAATACGAAAAGGGACATTTTCTAAGCAGAATTTTACATTCATTTTATATGATATTCCACATGGCTCATTTATAAAGAATAAATTAATAAATTCAAAATTACATGAACACTTATATATGATCCTCTATCTATCTATATATATCTTAACCAGCCATAAAACTGAAAATGAATTGTTATTATGTATTTAATACTACTATTGGTACAGGAAACTTAGAGAGTATTTGATACTATATTCTTATAATCTATCTGGCATTAAAACAACCTTAGGAAAACAAAAATGGGTGCATACGTACGAATTGCCATTTAACAGACAAGCCAACATGGCATGTAACAGAAACAAACTGATAAAGTGAAGTTGGTCGAACAAACAGAAGAAGAAGTAATTAAATTAAGTTTAGAGAAATTCTTTTTTGATATATTTATTGCCCGCCTTCCGAAGACCCAGTTTAGATTAATTCTTCAAATGGAAGTAATTATCTGAAAACAGAGAAGTTTTGTCGTCATAAAACACGTTTTTATATGTCTTTTATTTCATAATAATAACATTCAGAACGAACTTTTTAACCAATTTAGATCGTGGCACTATATATACCCCAATAACGTTGATTAATACACGTAGTTTTCTCTAGTCTAGGGGTTGATTATAAATACCATATTCAGCGCACAAAATGTTGATTAGAATTTAAACGGCAACTCGTCTAATATATAAATATATAATAATTTAGTATGAAGCTTATTTGTTTGTAGTGACAATGACGTCATTGCTATTATTATGACAATGTTTTATTTGAAGTAGTTATGACCTCATTTTATTTTGAAATTGAATTTGATTATTACTTCTTATAGTTTTTTACGCGTGTGTTAAGGAATATTTTTTAAAAAAGCGATTTTGAAACACAACACCATCAATCAAATTTTCCATAGATTTCTAGATACTATGTCAATTGATGACAATTGAATCTGGTTTTATCATTATCTCATTAACAATGTCACTCAATATCTAATGTCAGTCCTTGTAAGATTATGTTTTGATAAAATGTCACTTTTTCTCTAGATGGAATTTGACATTATTTGTGTATTATTAGCGTTCAATTAACTTCGGTTGGATGTCGAACCTTTAGTATAAAAAGCATAATAAGGGGAGGGGGTCATTGACGTGTATATAGACAATACCATACACTTAAGACGTCAGATTAATCAGTCAAATAACGATTAAAAACTGTCATCTTCTATATAAGTTAAATATGTGTAAATATTGTCGTAAAAAAGAGTTTATTAATTTTGGTCCGTTTAACAGATACAATAAAAATCTATAGGGTTTTCTGTCCATTTTCCGGACCAGAATATTTTCTTTCGTCATTTACTCATGTGCGTCACCCTCGTATTAAGTATCACATTTGTCACACACAATTTGTCAAGACACACACACATCTCGGATTGATTCATTTTGGTATTGGTTTTTATAAGCATAAGTCAGTTTTAACCAATTAATCAATTTATATATTAATAAACAGACATAAAAGTTTCTAGTGTCAGTTTAAGTTTTTGATGTCTCCATGATGATTAAAATCTTTTACATTGTCACAATCATGTTAGTTTTGCTACAAAATTTAATAGACAGTTTAAACATCGTTAGATAAATTTAACACCAGCAGTACTTTTGAATATTTATGAAATAATACATTCAAAAGTAGCACATGACAAAACTATTAAGACTATTGATGTTTGCATGAAAACAACAGCTTTTTCTCAAGACGTCATAATACTTAGTAATTTGGGTAATGAATTATGATTTCTTACCTTGTCTGCATCAGCAAGATTATACCCTCCCATCTATATACAAATTCGTATTAAAATAGATTTAAATTAAAAACATAATGTCAAATTCCATTCAAAGAATTGAAATATTGAAGGTTTTTGCATTATTTGTAAGTAAAATTTTTTAACTTCATTATCTAAAGGTATGGGACAATGTTTTTTTCCTAAAAAATATTTTCTTGGATTTTTTTTTGTTGTTGAAATTTTTGAGAAAAAATATAAAAATGTGGATAAAATATATTTTACAAGAGAAAAACACCATTTTAGCTGAAAAGCACTCATGTTTAGCAGGATGATCTTTCCAACAATTTAATTTTGTGTGCGACTGTCGTTTTGTAATATGCGATGTTTTACACATGTATCTTATTTATGAATGGCGGCGTATAATGTAAAATGCAACTGATTGGGTTCCTACTACAATCTCTACCTTACTATTGGCAATGTTTTAGTACTTGATTTATCTGATAGGCATGTTAAACAGCTGGCGAGTCCAGAGAGATCTTTGACGAGTTCAGGGAATTCCTTCACGAGTCCATATTACTATATCGGTCTATTTGATCAGATTCTCTTTTTATAACATCACCAGTTAGCTTTGTATCTTTTGTGTTGATAGTCTCCTAATTTAGTTTTGCTACCAATCCTTCAAATTGCTTGGGGATTTATAAATAATATTTCATTGTTGTTGTTTTCAATCACTTGTCATAATATGCGTTTGACTTTTCTTGTTTTGTTTTGTTGTTTCATTCAAAATTTTTATTGATTTGTATCATTTAAGCTCGGTTTGTGTTTAGATTGATTAAAAACAGTTTATTACACAAATCCCACTATTATTTACGTTTACTTTGTATTCTACATAGCGAGTTACAGCTTTTCATATGTTATACATTTAAGTGTACAACAAGTAACGTGTATTTACAAGGCAACATTTACATTTGTAATGTTCCAATAACTTATAATCCTTTCACAATTTTCATGCATTTAATATTTTACAAGTGGTAGGTGTAGCTAGCTAAACAGAAAGTGCTGACCTATCTGGAGCACCCGGTCTCACTTCCCTGGTAGAAGTTTCTTAGTTTCTTTTGTATTAGCAGTCTCCTTATTTAGTTTTGCTACTAATCCCTTCAAATTGCTTTAGGATATATAAATAATATGATATTGTTGTTACTTTCAATTACTGGTCCCGCTAGGTATTTGTCTCTGTGTCTTGTTTGGATGTTTCTTTCATAAACTTGTACTGATACGTGGCATTTAAGCTAAGTTTATATTTGAATTAGCCAAATTATATTACAATTTATTACATATATTTCACAATTATTTGGGTTCACTTTGGTTTTCACATAATCAGTTACAGCTGGCTGGGATTTAATATTTTAGAAGCATTTTAATGGTATAACGGGTTAACGTTTGTACTAGGATTTGTAATGTAAGGTATGTTTCTTTAACAATTTTCACGCATTTAATATTTCACACGTGGCAGGTGTAGCCAGCTGATCAGGAAGTGCTTACCCTTCCGGAGCACTCGGCCTCACTTCCCTGGTGACAGTTCACGTATTTAACCTAATTTGTCAGTTTCAAAGTTTTACTTTGCTTCTGGATAGTCCTATTTAGACATGAATTTGTATGCTTATTTTTGATTTGGATGTAAATATTTTAATGTCAAGAAGGTCATATTGTATATCTTCTACTTATTTCATAGAAACAATATAGACATCTAAATTGACATTAAGCAATGGTTTGTTTGATCAACAGATAAAATGTATCGGTAAAGATTAATATCATTAATGTTATAATTTTGTTGGCGTCGTCGTTTATACAAATCAGTCAATATCAACGCATAACATTGAGTACATGTAATTATAACAACACTTTCAAATAAGAAATATGTTCCTATCAGAAAATTAAATAGTGCTTAAATATATTGTTTGATACATTTTCTACAGTTGGTAGCGATTAAATATCATTATTTCAACATTTAATTCGATGTAAAGATTATTTTCCCATTCAGGATAAATGTGGCGGCTATTACGGATTAGATCATTTATTTATTGGCATCTTTGAATCAGTCTTTCTCTGCATTGTTAAAACTATAAAAAACTTCATATCTGAATCTAAGAATAGGATGGTATAGGTTCACTGTTTGTGATATAAGTGGGATGGTTCAGATTTGCTTGTACTTAAAGCACGTCATTTGTCAATATGTCCATATATTTTAATATTTCCTGAATATACGTTTATCTTATCTTGTTTTTAATATCCTATATTTGCTGTGCCGCATTCTTGATTGCTTTTGGTATTGCAAACTACATGTTTTAAGCTATCAACAATAAAACAACCAGAATCAAGCTAGCCATATCAACAGCACTTGCAACAAGCAAAAACAAGATCCATAAGCAAAATTCAAAACCGCCGAATATAAAACAAAAACTACATCAACAACAACCAAAACAATAAAAAACAAGTTACATCTCCAATAACAGTCAAAACCAACTCGAAACAGCTGAATCAATATCCGACGAAACAATCAAAATCAAGCAGCATCAACAACAACCAAAACAATCAAAAACAAGTTACTTCACCAACAACATTAAAACCCACCCCAAACCAGCTACATCAACAACAGTCAAAGCAACCATAACGGCTACGTCAACATCCGAACAAACAACCAAAAGCAAACAACATCAACACTTCATGATTTATTTGAACGTATTTTCTAAATATCACGTCATATCAAAAATCTGAATTGTAAAAAACATAACGTATGTGACACTAATTATCAGTATTGATTCCTGTCTCAAACATTGGAATTTACAAAAAAAAATATCTCCAGTTTAAAAGGCATTTCTCTTGCCAAATTAACCTCTAACCGACTCACGGCTCATTTTAATTAAGTCAAGTAGTTTATACGTGTCTTAACGTATAATTTGTTTTCAAGGTCGACCAGGAAAATTAAATTAAAATATGGACATTTACTAGCTTAACTGAATATAGACATGCTAGAGAAACCCTTTAGACAAGCTGTATCGAAATGTTTAAACTTGAGTGTATCAGATGTGCACGATAATTAAAGTAACATTGTGATGGAAATAAGCTTAACCTGGAAATAAAGGAACTGTCTTTTTATTAATTTTAAGACGCCATTCTGAGATAAAAAAATTCAAACACCGGCTTCGTTAATTAAATTTATGTACTGTGCCTTTTTATTATAAAAATATAAAAATGCGATTTCTATAAAATTGAGTTATAAATTAAAACCTTTGCCATTTAATTTAGTTTTAGTCGTAAATTATAACATGTATTATAGTGATAAAATAAGATTAAACCTTTAAGTGTAAGGGATAGATGCTAAAGTTGACTTACAGTACAGACCTGTCGAAAGTTTAACACTGAGCTGATAAAAAGGAGTCGAATCTTGGCTGCTGAATGGCCGAGGTATGGATAACTAGTTACAAGAAAGCTGCTAAGAGTTGCGGTGGCAATCTCGTGGCAGTTTTCGGAATACAATTAAAAAACCTAGATGAGTCGTCTATTCGACACTTACTCGTAAGCTTAGTGTTAAACTTTAAATTTGGACAGGTCTGTACTGTATATATGTAATGAAATGACTTAACATTTTAAAACCAAGATTGTATCCAGACCAACTTTAAAACTATTACACTTTTCAGTTCTCTTAAAAACTTAGAAAATATTTAATTTATTTTCACTTACTGAAATGTTTAAATCGATTAAGCAGACGTAGATACCATTTTAATTCATTTGAAATGGAAACCTTGCCTTCTAGATATAAAACATGCGTATAAACTCCACCCTATGGTAGAGTCTGTTCACATTATTGAACTTTATACAACGAAGCAAATAAATTGTTCGACTTAGGGATATTGCATACATAATTATATCAAAGCCTTCATAAAGTTTTATGGTCGCCATCACAATTTTGTTGATAAGTAGGATCTCTCTGTTTCCATTTTTATTCAGAATATATTTGACGTCACAAAGTCCCATGTTCCTTAATCAATTATGATTCCACGCGTTTCGGGTTTAGCTTAGCTAGACAGGAAGTGCTCTTTCCCGAGAAGCCGACCTCACTTCATGTGTTTTTCTTTGATTTTCCTTTGTTTTTGTTATTTGAAATAGGAAAACCGGTATGTGTGTATGTGTGTGTGTGTGTGTGTGATACAAATGAAAATAGCAAAAGCAGCACCACCAGATACTACTTTATTTATCAAATACATTGATTGTAACTTTCCTTAGTTTCGACAGGATAAGTGGATAGGAAAAAAAATACGACCATATTAGCAATCGTTCGCTAACATCGAGGCGACCAATTTTGGGATGATGGAAAAACGGAGTATCCGAAAAAACTACCAAATTTCGATAATCGAACATGCAAATAATCTTTTATTATATAAAATCCGCGTGTGGACAAAGAAAATTATTAAGAATTACCTTGTTTTTTCTGATATAATATTAAAGTATTAGACATGGGATAGATGTCAAAGTTGAATGGTATACTAGTTCGCTATTTTTAAACCACGAGAAAATATCGATAACAACCTAAAACGTGTACACATTTCAGATTTCAAAGAAACTACAAGTAAATTGTAACAATCTTCAATGACATGCGTAGAAGAAACTGTCAAATCACATCACTTGTCATAATTTTATTGTTTGATGATCACAGGAAAAATACTGTCATTATTTCAATTTTGTAATAACATGGCGTCGCCTTGGTCGACCATAAATATCTGTGATTATTAATAATTTACCCTGAAATAGGTGATGATGCTGTAATGATGTAGTTACAGTAATGTGTATTCATTTTCATAATTACAGGTTGATTAATGATTCAAATCAAACGTTTGTTTTGCTTGATTGATATTCCTTTAAAAATGATATGCTTGTTGATAAAAAGAAATTGATGAGGAAATATTGATGATAACAGGTAATGATTATTATGTCGAAATCATCTAGTAAGATACAAAACAAGAACAGAATCAAAATCCGTGTCCCAATCACAATCAAAAAGCAAAGTAAAAACTTTGAAATTACATATCATACTAGAATTAATGTTACAGCACCAGACGACCGTTTCAGATTACAATTCCTCATCAGTAGTGCTTGGAACAAAATTGTGAAACCAAATTCCGTTCAAGATATGGAAAAGATACCCAATGGACTTAAAATATATTTTACCAAATTTAGCTTCTGTCTTTGTGTCCAGGATTGCCCTGGATGTATTTGACGTCCAATAGTTCCATGATCCTTTCACACAATCATAATTACACACGTGGTGGGTGTAGCTAGCTTTACAGGAGAACCCAGCTTTTCTTCCCTGGTAGAAGTTCACGTGTCTAACCTAACTTGTCAGTTCCAAAGTTTTTATTTTGCTTGTGGACTATGATTCGGGCATGGATTAGTATGTTTGTTTTTGATTTGCATGAGGGAATATGCCTTAGGTTTTGAGGAATTTCAAATTTTAACTAGCAGCAAACCCATTTTTGTGAAACTGACAAATTAAATTAAATCAGGGAAGTGAAGCTAGGTGCTTTAGAAGGGTCAGCACGTCCTGTTAATCTAGCTACTTCTGTCACGTGTGTAATCACTCCTGTCACGTGTGTCATCAAAAGTAAGATAGAAATGAACATGGGACTATGGAACGTCAAATATATCCAGGGTAATGCTTTACACAGGGATATAATTCTTATTAACAATATTGTGATGACGGCCATAAATTTTTGAGGTCCCTGATAAGCCTAATATTGCAATATTTATAGGTCAACAATTTATCTGTTAGCATCTTACGAACTCGAACAAAATTATTATTGTTTTGATATCAGAATACATACAGTTCTGACCCTAACTGCATTTATTTGATACTAATTATATAAAGTGTGTGCATATATGCTTGAACAGAAATTTCAGAAATAATTTCAAAAACACAAGATACAATTTTGGCTAACCAACTGGACGACCTTACCGAACTATGAATAACCGAGCCCTGGGCATTGCGTAACTTCGCCTACAATATAGTATGCAGTCAAAACCTGTATCGAGGGATTTCAGAAATAGTTGTTGTGTCTACATATTTCATGGCGTATAATTATAGTTGCATGGAAACCATGTTAACTGAGTACACCTTTGGCGGCAATACATCCAGAGGACGAGTTAAAACTTGCATCTCACGTGTTTTGTCATAGTAGATCAGCAGGTTAATGTACTAGTAAATATCTAGCCAAAACCTTTATTTAAACTTGCTTTCAGGTGAATATCTCAAAGGGAAGGTCAACTCATGAAGTTTTGCTTAGTCTACATGTCAATCTTATATTTTGAATTTTCTGAATGAAATATTAAAAATTTGTAAGATGCCACTAATGCACGACAGATCGTCTGTTTTAACGCACAAACTATACATACATGTACATGTTTATGTATATGCATTTCATATAGAGTATGCGAGTGTTCCAGTGTCATCATAACCTCTGTGGTCGCTCAGTTGGTAGAGTGCTCGCTCCGTAAGTTGGAGGTCGTGGTTTGAACCCCGATGGGGTCTGACCCAAAATTTGAAAGTGATTAGTGACTGTTCATTCGTCAAGCACTCGGTATTACTAAAAACAGTCACGTTTCTTTCGGATAGGAACTTAAAATAAACGAGGTCCCGTGTCATGGTAGATCTGACACGATAAAGTACCTTGCTGTATAATGCCATCAGCGCAATGTACATACAAAATTTCTGCACCTTCGGCTTAAGCTGGCGACGTCTCGATATAAGTGAAATATTCTTGACTGTGAGGTTAAACACCATTACTTAGCTCAACTCAGCTTCCAATGTCATCAAATTTTAATTGTTCTTTAACGCTGTTTATTGAAATATACCAATAGTTGAGGCAACTGAAAGTCACACAACAGTGTTTTAAGGCGTTACTTCTGGGTTTTGCTGTAAACTGAAACTCATAATTGAATAGTACAATTCTCTTGTCTGTTTACTTTCTTGTTTTTCTTTAGAAATTTGACATTGTGATGCATATAAAGTTGTGAATGGCAAACGGTCAATGCACTAGATATTTGTATTTGGTATGGCTGTTTTGGGAGAAGTTAAATGCTTTGTAATTAGTCTAATTTAATTTCGTATTTAAATGCTTTGTGGTCTTTGTCCCTTTGGAAATTTGTTCTCTTTCTTATCTCGCACTTAATGCAGTTTTGTTTGACATGTTTATATATTTGTTAAATATATTCTGATGATAAATTTGTTTTAAGTATCTCGGTGTCCTAACCATGCTATAAACAAAAAAGTAATGTTAATGTTTTTAAATGTTTGTACCTTAAATCAACAGAAATCAAGAAATAAGCCGTACACCTTCAACACAAAACTAGACTTATACGTTTAACAAAGCTGTCACTTTTTTTCAAAACGTGTTCAGGTAATTCAGGTACCGCTTTTTTAATTTAATCATAAAATACAGTCAAAATGTGGCATGCTTCAAGCATATTCACCCTGTCAATAATTCTTTTACTAATAAAATCTGGCAACTTTTGGTAATATTTTATAGAGCTATAACCAAACAATTTCAACACTATTCGAAAACAGATAAAAGATAAAATTAGCTGAGGAATGATCTTCATAATATCACCTTTGGTTGAAATCTGAAGTAAGATGGTGAGATTATTCATTGGGCAGAAACAGTATTGATCTCTTACCACGACAAGAAAACTGTCCTTTATTAAAACCATAGGATCTTCTGTTGAGAGCTTTCTTAAATATTTTTTTTTTTGAAAAAAGAAAAATATGTTACACGTTCTGGGTTGTCTGTGGTTAATTCTTCGTAAACGTTATTGCTATTCATTACATCCCCGCAAACTAGATTGAGGTGTGTAGGGGTATATAAGAACCATCGTCTATCCCTTTAAAATCCTGTTCGGGCCATATTTCATAATTGCTTTAAACGACTGTCATAAAACTTAATATGAATAATTTCCATGGTCCAAAGGTGTGTCAGAACTTTGAACAAAGGTAATATCCGACAGGTCAAGGTCGCGGGAAAACATATTAAACATGTTGGTGGGTGTGTTTAGTTGGCTCTCAAGACACAGTTCTAGTTTACCTTGTCTTGAACAGTTATGGTACAAGACTCTTTCAGGTTGATCATTGACTGTATTGCCGCACGGAAAAAATAGACAAACTTCCGCTTAACGGAATAGCGAAGCATATACATGTAAATAAGGCAATATAAACAAAAATACTCGCACCACGCGTGATCATGATGTAAACATTGTCTAATGGCTATTGATTTTTAATTATACTGATCAAGTGGAGGAAGACGGCAGCAATAAATAATGTCATTAGGTAATTGTAACTGACCTACATCAGCCATGGCGCCATAGTATGTGGTCAACATATCTTTATTATGGGGTAATAAAATTAATATGAAATCACCAGTGCCTTCATTAAGGAATTATACAAGAAACGTGGAAATCGTCAATAGTTCAATAAACTTATATATCAATGATTAATTATAATCAATGAGTCAGAATTCACGGAATCAGAAGGGTCATAAAATAATATTACACCATGTGGTGTAACACACAATATATCTACTCAAGATGAACGGAGGGTGTGTGTGAAATAGTCCTGTATACATACGAGGATTTCCAAGAAAAAAGATACTGTTTTGTCATAAATACAGTACATGTATCCGTTAAAAGTCGGGAGTTTTGTGATCAGGTTTTCTCGATAATTATCTATCTGGTCCCTTATTCTTGTGTCTGTATCGCGTTCTTATTTGCCTAGTGTATGTTTTATTAGTTACAATAATTATTAATATTTTTTAAAGTTTGTTTTTTTTTCTGCTAAGTACAATAGTTTAAATGTCTGTAGTTTAGGAAAACATGTAAAAATTAAATTACACCTGATATTCCCCAAAAGCATACATCATCCACCCACCAAAAAGAAGTATTTCCTTCAGAGTACAAGCGTCAGCTCTGTTGTTATATTAGCCAATATTATATCATGTAATGAATGTCAAACGACATTTAAATGCACCATGTACGACCACTATGGTAGCTCAGTTGTTAGGGTACTTGATTTGCATGCTGGAGGTCGTAAGTTCAAACCAGTGTCTGACCAAGACTTGAAAATAGATAGTGACCGTTCTTTCGCCAAGCACTCGGCTTTTAGAAATGAAAGTCGCGGGGTTTCTACGTTAAAACCGATGTCCCGTGTCGCGGCAGGTGTGGCGCGTTACAGAACCATCCATGCACATTGTCCTTAGCGCAACAATCAAAGCTGCTAATGCACATATAGCTAGTGACGTCTTGATAAAAGTGAAATATAACCGACTGTGACGTAAACCCCATTCAATTAATCAATATACACCAGAACACAAAAAACTGATAATACAGATTAATGTTCATAATTTAAAGTGGAGACCGAACCTGAATGTAAATAATGTTAAAAACAAATCAGGGAAATCAGAAACATTTTGATAAATATAGATAGATAATGTCACAAATTGTAAAATATTATTTAAATTATTATATATTCCCTCTTGTACCGCACACGGTGGTTCAGAGCCAATAAAGAATTTGAACTTTGCTGAAGTTGTTTTTTTTAAAAACCAACGCGTTTTGTTTGTGATTTTTCTGTTATTATGAACTGTTGTTGTTTTTCCACTGCAGTGTTCTACATTTCATTATTTTTGTTGTAAACATTATCGATTGGTATTTATTTATCGTCTTTGTCTTGTTGTTATTATACAGATTATATATTTTTAAAAAAGTGAAATTAACACCGACTCTTAATTGCATATGTTTTTTTGCTTTTTGCCTTATGATGGATTAGCTGGATAATCTGGATGGCTAAAACCACATTAATACTTCGGGTAATTCGGTGCAATCTTAAAAGAAGGATTATTATATATTGATGGATAGTGTAACGTCAAAAAGTTCATCATACTGGTTAAACGCACTTTGTCGTAATACCTGTTGCTTCACCTTGCTTCTTAGTAAAAAGGATCCAAAGTGATAGGTTGTTATATGTAATATTTACGTTATTAGTGTTACTACTTATATAAACATGACGTCATTTACATGTATGTATCAAGATTAATCACTTGACATTGTTTAAAATCTATGAAGATTGCGTCAAAAGGTTTATTTTTACAATATTATTTTACAAATTTACACTAGTTATGTTTTAAGTTCCTCAAAACGGCATATCACTTACCAGATATGTTTTCAGTTACCCAAAACGACATACCGCTTACACCAACACCAAAATTGATACAAAAAATGAATTAATTGCATTTAGTTCCAAATATTATCATAAAACTCGTGCAGTTAATTACGTCTACCGATTGATGAAAAGTATCTTTCATAGAGCAATTTATGAAATGCGTCTTAACCCCTCGAGACGATTTAAAGCTCACTATAATAGCCATAAGGACTAATAGGACTCTCATTGAGTTATTGATAGCTTTATAAACAAGATTATTGTGATATCATTCTTGATTAAATTACTGGTAATTGCTGTAATTTACGCGATGGTCAGTGTATTGACCAGTGACTATTGGTTTAGATTGTACGGAGTTTTAAGGTTAGTATACTTAGCGTTTATACAGAGGTGGGGATATTACTTTATTATGATGTGTGTGTATTAATGGAACATTGATAATCAAATTGCCATTTTTATACTAATTTTGGTTGAACGCTCTTATACAGTTATTGGTAGACTTATATTTCTCTATTTAGAGGACAATCAATGTCTGGATACACAGTACAGACCTGTCCAAAGTTTACGCTAACGAATTGGTGCCGAGTCGGTAGCTCATTTAGCCCCCTATTACCCTCTAACTCGAAAGCTTTTCGGAAGCTGCTTTCTATATCTCTGTCGTATATCTTTTTTTTTAAATTCAATCATAAAATACATTCAGAAACTGCTATATGATATCTCTGTAGTTTTTAGGTGTCTAACTATCTATATCTCGGCTGTCGAGACTCGACTCCCTCTCGTCAGCAAAAGCACAGTGTTAAACGTTAGACAGGATTGTACTGTGTGAAGTCAGTTCATATCATATCAGTCTACGATTACCATTGGTATTATATCACTTTTCACTTTTATTCCACATATATATAAACTTGCAGATGAAATCTAGAAGTTCATGCCTGTTGAAGAGTTCATAGTGACCGACTGTAGGATGAACGTCTGCAATAAAACCACCCCGTCCATGTTCCTTTAATTCTAACTTATGATTACACACCTCACGTATGTAGCTATCTAAACAGAAGGTGCTGATGGAAGTTCACTGTTTTCTGAATTGATTTTACTTTATTAATAAAAAAAAACCCAAAAGGCTTGGAAGCTTTAAATATTTGTATTTCATAAAGAAATATTCAAACCTTTAACGACGGGTGTCTACATAAAATACACAAATTTGCCTAATTTTAACAAAGTAACAGATAAATTCTCTCATTCAAGATAATTAGGAATCTAAAAAAGTCAATACTCTGTCTTAGAATTAAACTAAAACGCCACAAAGAAAAACCAATATGAGGAATTTAAAGTGGCTGTTTATATGACAAAGCCGCTAGAGATATACAGTACAGACCTGTCGAAAGTTTAACAATGTGCTAACGAAAAGGAGTCGTATTTGGGCCGAAATATAGATATACGAGTATGTGATCGAAAATCTACCGAAAGATATGTAAATAGAAACTGTCGAAAAGTTGTCAAGGTAGCCAACGAGGGCCGAGATGAGCTGCTGATTATATCATATTTAGTTATCTTAGTGTAAAATATTCAACAGGCCTGCAGTGTAGAAGAGTCACTTTGGCAATATATTGTGAATGTTTCCGTATTTGTAGACGACTGAGTATATATAAAGTGATATTAAACATTATTTTTGGCATCAGTAACGTACGTTTTGATGGTTCACCAAACAAGACTATTAATTCAATGGTTGTTGTTTTATTGCATAAAATCGTTTAAAATGTTAAGAGAGGCAAAATGACATTATAAACAAAATAATATTGTATTGTGTTATGTTATATTAAATCTGTAATTCTATAACTAATGTTATAAGTTTAAATGGCAGAACGACATCTTTATTGGTATAATGTTAAATTAAGTTAGACTTTAGGTGCGAAATAATCGTTTTGCTATAAATTCGAATGATAAAAAAATTGCTCCGAGAAACCAACATCCGTATATAAGTCAGCTTGTTTATAATCATGCTTCTTGTTACAAAAATGAATCAAAAACAGTTTCAATTTATCTCTGCTGGTAGATGTTTCCCCGAGGATATCACACACTCAGTAGGCAATACAATATGTATTATTGTCAAAAATATACTAAATTTGCTGCTTGTTAAAATACGAAATTACTTAAAAACTAAGGTATACTTCCACATGCAAAGTATCCCCTTAACTAAATCTGGTAAAATATATTTTGGTCCTTTGGATATCTTTTCAGCATTTTGTAAAAAATAGTATCATAACTTTGGTCCAAGCACTACTCATGAGGAAATGTATTCCAAAACGGCCATCTAGTGCTGTTAAATTAAAACTGGTATAATATGTAATTAGACCAGCATGTGTTGATTTCATAATTGCAATATGATTCAAGTGTTTTCACTGTGTCTTGTCTCCGAGTTCTGTATTTCATACATTTCTATATGTTGCTTACGAATGGGTTGTGTTGTTCCACCATATGGTGTTGGTGATGTAGGAAGATTTGCTTTGGAAATAGAAATGTACGTTTATTTGTTTACTGGTATATATTTATTATATTCTTGTCTACCAGTATTATTTATGTGCAGTTTTTGCAGAGTGATACCGATTTCGTCTTTTGATGCATGAAATTCAAAATCGCTTACCTGGTTTAAACATTCGATTGGTGAAACACTTTAAATTATACCAAACCAAGAAACAGGTTCATTCGAACATTTAGAGGGTGCTTTCGAATTCATTTCCATGATAAATCAATAGTAAGCCAAATCTGCAATCTTTTATCCGCAATGTAAAAATAAAAAGCACCAAAAGTTGTTATAAGTAAATATGATATAATGTATTTAATATCAAGTAGTTTAAAAAATGAAAAGTATTTTACAGCCAAAACAGTCTAGTTTACATTATGTTGTGTTTTGGTCGTTTAGCAATAAATCTTGATAATATTTATCCAATAAAATCTGTCAAATCAATCTGAGGACATGTACACACATCCTTATATCCAATATTGATTTTATTTAACGAAAAATCTTAAGACAAAAATGTTATTTATAATTTAATCTGATATATCAGCGTTATGAAAGCTGGCGTTTTCTGACATTAATACCACAAAGTATTTAGTTTATTATATCAGACTTTAAACCGATTTCCTACCTTTAAGTCACAATATATTTTGTTGATGTTTTCACCGATGTGTGTCACTGACCATGTTCTTTGATAGTTAATGTATTAGTTCACAATTAATACGCTATGGTATAGCTTGTTCCCACTATGAGAACTTTATACAATGAAGCAAGCTGTTTAGAAATAAATTGTTGACACAGAGATATTGCAAGCCTAGGCTTATCAGGGCCCTCAAAAAGTTTTATGACCGTCAATAAAATATTCTTGATAAGTATGATGTCTCTATGTCCAGAATTGCCCTGGATATACTAAACGGCCCATAGTTCAATGTTCCTTTCACTCAATTTTGATTACACACGTGGCGAGTGAACATAGATAAACAGGAGGTGATTACTCTTCCGGAGCACCCGGCCTCACTACCCTGGTGGAAGTTAACGTGTTTTTATAACAACAATTATCAACCCTGTAGATGTGCAATCCACATTTTTAATTTTCAAACATGGCTGTCGTTTCCATGGAAACAGGAGGTCGGAGACTTTCGTCATTGTGCTTGCCACAGTTACAATTCTAATTAATAAAACCGTCGTATTTGACCCAGTTAAATGCATCTATAAAGTACAGTTGTTCGATGTTGAAACTACAAAAGCAGTGTTTTATTGCCGTCAACCTCTTCTGGTTGGTTGGATAAAGTTTTATCTGTGACAATTTAGGAAAGTGTAATTAGTACTCTGAAGGACACCATAAATGTACATTAGTACACAACAAATAATAGACATTGCATAAAACTCACCAAGTAAACTTGTGTTTGTACCAACTTTTATGTTGGTGTCAAGTTTAAAATAGCGGATGTGATGTAAACAACATAAAATTAACCAATAAACCAATCAAAAGCAGCGATATATTTGTATGTTGTAATAAAAAGTCATATTCAAAAACAAACATACTAATCCATGTCATGTTTTATGTCAAGTTATATTTAGTTTATTTGTTTATGTTTTATTTTGTTTATTAGCTTATAGGACATGTACATCTTCAAACAATACCCTCTAAACTTAATTTTTATTGATTAAATGCGTCAATGTCGTAAACACCCTGTAGGCCAATCGCATGCAACCTTCTGTATTGCATTACACGCCTTTATTGAGGAGGAGTTTCTAAAATGCATGTAACTCAGAGAACACAACTCACACGGGAATGACATTGTACTAAACCTCGACGACCGTACTGCACTAATAAAAAACCATAAAACTGTATCGTTTTATATGAAATTTTATAGAAAAATAATGGTTGATTACCAAATTAGATAAGAATTTTTCTCTGCCTTGGGTCACCTAATTGCACGCAATCTCGGGACTTGTGGAGGCCATGGTCCATCTGTAATTAGATTACTTTGATATTACATCTATACTTACCAGTGTTATCAGAGATGTAATCAAACTTATTTATTTCTGTACATACAAAATATAATTATAATCATTCTGTTTTAAGATTACATCTTACAAATTATCGTACATGTCAAAGATCATTAGAAACTTGTAAATTTACTTTTTATTTATTTATATTTGGCATGTCACGATATACAGACACAATATTCAAGTTTTATTGGGGTAAACTTGTTTCCAAAGTTTTTGCTTTGCTTTTGGGATTTTGATTTGGACATGAATGGGTATGTTTGTTTTTGATGCAAAGAAAACATAAGATTTTCTTACAAGGTCTACCCCGATTGTTCCGGGACCCTTTAATGGATACATGTATAACATTCTATTCTTGATTTGATAAATGAGTAAATATTGTTTTCACCTCACACCAGGATTTCATATATTCAAATTCTTTTCTCGGTTTGTTAACAGAATACTGTCCTTTACATACTGTTTTCGTGTTTATATATCACAGTTGTTAGCAATACAGATGGTCATTGTTATTTGGAATTTGGCTTCACATCGATTGATAAAGTTTTTTCTAATGAATTTACCCAAGTACCTTCTTTTTAGATTGTCGACAACACTATCATATGTATTTTGTTTTAAATATTTTTTCTGGCTATACCATTATGACTAGATCTAGTTTCAATCCAAATTTGGAATGTTCATAAAAGCTGGTGTCACCATCGTCAAAGGCAGTTTGAATATTCATCTGAAACAAAAGGGTTATGTTTTTAGAAATGTTAAAGATGATGATCTACACTGTGTGAATTCGTTTCCGGAGAATCCGGTTTCACTCGCACATGTATGACTCAGTTTATCCGGTTCCAAAGTTTTAATTTGTTGTGGATAATGATTTGGACAACGACTGGTCTCTTTGTTTCATAGTTTAATAATATATTATGAATTGTATTTTATAATCTTCAAGGCATTTTATCTTAAAGACTATCCTTGTAAAATGTATCCTATTTCAGCGTGACAACAATTTATTGATAATCACAGGGGCAAAAGAATGGCCAGGAGATGTACAACCGTATTTTAATGAATGATTATTCCCTAATTAAATCATCATAGCATGAAATATTATAACTATAATAATCTTTATTCAATTACACTCCAGCATGATTTTTAACAATAAAGTTTCCATGAAAATCACTTTACTTATTAATTATGCAATAGCAAACATTAGCATATGTTATTTAAATTTGTTTTTCTTTTGAACATCTGAAACTATCCCAATTTTATTTAACAAATCTGTTTTTCAGAGGCAATAACCTGTTGATAATTACGGTACTTTTGTAGTAACAGTGGGTTTAAAATTTTAAATCAGTGGTTACAATCGCGTGATAGGTCCAACTTATAAGAATTTTAATTAACGGAACTGTCATGGATGTCAAATATATATAATATAGTTGTTATTTCATTTTCTCGATCTGTTAATTATTTGATCTATAGAGATGGATTTCAGGTCCATAACCGTAAAACGTGTGTTATTGTTGACGTTGATTAAAATTATTAATAGTGTTGAAGTTGTTTAAAAATATTAATAGCTAGTTAAGGCAGTTTAATGGATATTTTGTCGTTTAAGTTTTTCAAATTGTTCGTCATAATTTTTATGTTTTATCGAAATGTATGGTAATTATTATTTAATCATAAAATGGTCGGTTGCACTTAGTCAAAGTTTAATTGAAGTTTTATGATGTTACACCAATCTGGATTTGTAACTCTTAAAACTAAATTATTTCAAAGTCTCAGTAAGGCAACATAAACCAAAGTCAGATAAATGGGTAAAAATTACAATATTAAGAAAGACAGAAAGAAATAATAATAATAATAATAATTTCACTACATGACAATTACATTAATACTACAGGTAATGAAAGAATTCAAAAGTCAGAATACAGAGTCTGACTTGAGTTGGAGTTATGACGATTGTTTTGATTGGATAGTGATTAGGACATGGGCTGGTATGTATGTGTTTTATTTCAGCTAAATGAGAATTGAAGTTTAATTAAACTTACAACCACATACTACATATTGATTTTTCCAAAAAGTACATACATATTATATATACACACTGTGTCTAACATTTCCAACTAGGTTATGCAAACTTATATTCTGTATCATGCGTGTTTGATAAAACTTGTTTTTCGTCAAATCAGATAGAAAAACAAGTCCAATGCTAGATATATTTATATATCATCCAGGTATTGAAATGTAACTATATCATGATTTACAAGACATGTTTTCTTTTGTTTCATTATCAGAAGCTGCCTTCTGTTTTTAATCTGGTCTTTAAAAAATATAATTTCCTTAGTATATGGTATATTCAGGGGCTATCGGAAATGTATTTGAATTTTTACCTTGCATGTCAACATGTTCCATCGTCAATAGCTATTGACAAACAACGTTGACCTGTCTGAATATATATTCCATAAGGAATATTCATATTGGATTATCTTTCAAATATATGGTTAGTGTTAAGATTCGCAGTTTAAACATAAACAATGCATGTAGACGAAATAGTCACTTTTGTTTCATTGATCTAAATGTAATGTTTCGGTTCTAATTATCTAAATGCAATAATTCATAAAATATTTAAATTAAAGGTCAAGCAGACAGGTTTATGTTGTTTGCCTATATGTATATGTTTAGTAAATGGAATTTCAGGCCATTTAAATTTGATACATATATACTCCTGACCAAATATATAAGCATTCGTTACTCGCACGGGAGTGAAATATTGTCATTTATTGTTTTCAAGCCACCACGTGGTACACGGGATGTAATATTTATGTGTAAGGCGTATTAATCACATAGTAGTATTGACTTATGTCGGAACCATCTATAAAATTAAATGCAAGTTATCCTGAAACATTAACATACATCATATTTTCTTTGATAGATTAAAGAAAGCTTTGTAATAGGTTGTACTGTCAACTTTAACGATAATGTGGTATTTTCAAACTCCTTTAGCTTAAGCATCGTATCTTCACATGTTTGATTTATTATGTGTCATTTCTCGATACCTAGCCAACAGTATCGAAATATTAAACGATTAACTTTTCTTTTAAATTTCAAAAATATTGCTTAAGAAATTTTATAACATCTTGGGACTCAGAATTTTTACAATCTTTTGTAACATTTGTGACTTAAACATTTACTTAACAGCAACAAATTCAATCAAGAATCGGAACAAGTTAAAGAAAGAAACGGCCACACACAAAAAAAGAAAAGTGTAGCCTATATTGAAAACTCTGCGATGTATATCCATATATAGGGGCGCACATGTTTATTTCGTCTACATAATGAGAAACACGAACATGGTTCATGTGTTAACTGACAATCCTTATACAACCCATGTATTGAGTAGGTTCTCCTAATATTCCTAATGAAAGGACAAGCGGACAAGTCAATGTTGTTTTGCCGAAACGAATGTGAGCAAAAATATGGTAGATTGATGTGTTTTGACGGTAATAAGTACGCTTTCATAGTTGATATTGAACAAACTAAAATTCAATGCGAGGTGAGCTTCATCAATTTGAAATAGATTTAATTTCGGGATCAGCTATCATGCTGACCAACTAATCTCTTAACTAGTGATATGGAAGGCAGAATTACAATATCTTAACGAAAGACCATAATGGAATCATGGAAACATAAAATTGGTTGAAATTCTAGTAATTGTAATTTTTCTGTTTTCTAAAAATTCCTTTTGCATTTAAGAATGTACTTTCGACATGGGTCGAGATTGTTTAATAGTGATAGTCTGTAATGTTGTCCGACCAACAAATAGTGATCATTGGAATGTAGTACTGTAGCTTTAAAGAAACAGAAAAAAGAACAACATTCTTTATTTTATAACAAGAGACTATAATGGAATTATAGAAGCATAAAACTTAAGCAACACAGTATTTAACAATCTAATTCAGCAAACAAGCTAACATTCAAAAATCAAAGTTCAATAAGTATGATATGTTTAAACTAGTGTATCCATTTATAACTTTTATGTAGACCTAAGTGCTAATATTTGTATAAATACGTAAACCAGTTATATTAATATCAAATATTGTGTCAATTGGCAGGTTCAAAGATTTTTCTAAAACAAGGATCAATTAAGTAATGAAACCATACCCATTTTCATAACACTTAACTCGCTGGTTTTCATCTGTTCGTATTTCTTATTGTTTATGGGTCTTATTGTAGGAACAACAACATCTTCAAAGGTACTGGATAACTTAAATCCGTTATTGTGAAGTCTTACTTTTGTGTTCGCTATTTCATGAGAGCATACAAATAAATCAATTGTTTATTTTTTACTTTAATCTCCGTTTTTAAATGTTTGTAATTTTACAAGACTTCTATCCAAATATCTACAAATGGCAAGGAATTCAGCTTAGATAAATAAACAGAAATGATTATGTTGACATGGTGACGTAAAACTGTAATCATTGATTGTATAAACTTGTTAAACAAAACAATTAAAGGCTTTGTAAACATCTAAGAACACGCATGTTGTTCTATTGAAATCAAAACCCCGAATTGATTTTTTCCTGAAATAATTTAAGACTGACAGTTAAAAATATATGACTTATCTTTCTGCTGGTATGATGGATATAACTAAATACCGTAATGTATCAACGTGGTACAATATAAAGTTACATAGTCAATATATATATATATATATCCAAAATTTGAAATAATGTCTTACACATGGTAGAAAATATTTAAAACAAATAAAATAACCAAGATGACATTTTTGCTAACGTTTTCATCCTTCTTGGGACTTTTCAAGCATACCAATCACAGTTGTTATGGTATGCTTGAAAAGTCCCAAGAAGGATGAAAACGTTAGCAAAAATGTCATCTTGGTTATTTTATTTGTTTTAAATATATATATAGTAATAAAAAATCTAGTTATAAAAACAACAAACAAATATACCAATTTAGGTTCAAATCACAATCCACAAAGCAAAGTTAACTGGCAAATTGAGTTAAACACAAGGACTTCTTCCACCAGGGAACATAAACATGTTTATTTTTGCATCGAATTTTTGCGCGCGGTGTCCAGTTATTATTTTAACGATTTGAACACAGATTACAATTGAAGCATCTCCAGCTAAACCAGATTTGATTTTTTTCAAGAAGAATATTCTTATAAGATTTTGAAATCTGTCGTCAATAATTTCATCAGTATGATACAACAAGAGACATTATTTGTCTACTTTTTAATAGTTTTGTTTCACGAGTTGTTAAAACATTTGCCCACTATATCATTTATAAATTCGTTTGTTTGATATATTTGTTGTCATAAGGTTTGAGTAAGAAGACGAATCAATTTTTGTCGAGATGTATTTCGAAAAAACGTGGGAAATCATATTAATACACGTGATTATTTATTTTGCAATAAACATTAACTTACATTGCATATACTATACCATAGAACAGTATAGTGACAATCGAGACTAGTTTACATAAGCTTGCGATTTTTTCTAAATACAGTTTACATTTTGTTTTGAATTGTATTATTTGTTTTACTGATAAATTAAATATTGTTTAAACTAAACAAAAGAATAGTATTAGTGAATCTTGAATAATGTTGTTTTTGATGTAAATTTTAAACGTTGTTTCTGTTGTTGTAATATTGTTTGGAACTTGACACATCTATAGAAGTCCAAAACACATGAGGAACATTACTATAAAAAACTTGATAACATCACTGATTTCATTGTGAACTGGTCAGCTATTATTAGATGATGTCGATCATTTAGTATACCACATGTCTTTATTTCAATTAATTTTCAAACTAACTATTAACTTAATTCAACATCTACTGTAATAAATAATTATAAAATAATAAATTAATAAAAATAAATAAATAAATAAATAAATAAATAAATAAATAAAAAATCACGTTAAAACTACAATAAATCTTTACATCAATGCGTTTTCACACATATCTAAAAATAACAAAGTATAGCCCCTATACCTAGGTATATTAACATGTGATGTACTAATAGTGTTTTGAATTATGAGAGAGAGCATTTATTAAAACACTTAATGTGTATTCTTATCCGGCGAGGGGTTTGGTACGACAGATACTTTTTAACTATTTATCAATTCGAATGAAATATACTTTTTTGTTTTTATTTTATGCACAAATACATTTAGATATACTCACAATGTCGAGTTAAACTTGTAAAATTGTGAAATATTGGAGAAAAATACAATTACAGTTCAAATAAGCATTCATTAAATCGATAAATAGACCATAAGAATATACACAAATACACATGCTAATCATGTTTTGATTATTAATTATTTTATTGTACCCTTGATATGATGTAATATGTATCTATATACGAGTCTGTACATTATCACAGGTACAATTATTACTCAGGATATTAACATTTATTACATGAAAGATTTTCAATCACTGGGTGTGGATGTTACAATTTATTAGTTGCATGTGAAATATATAATAAATTTGGTTAAAGCACCACTAATCAGAATTTCTTTCGAAACGTCCGTCTGGCGCTTCAAAAATAAAACAGGTTTAGCAATTATACCATTAGTTCACAAGTAGAACAATTAGATTAAGGTTATCACCATCTAAAAGTATATCTAATTTTTAACATGGAATCTCAATAAAAATGAAAAGAATTACAATATTATCTAGATTTATAATTCTGAAAGCAGATTAACAAAAAAACTCCCATTTTCCCCAAAACCACGCAAGAGTGAACGTGCAACCCATTTCCAAAGAAACAAAATTAACAACAACATATACACTAACCAGCAATTGATCATAATGCTGTTTCACAAAAAAGTGTCACAAAGAAAGCGGATAATAATAATACAAATGTCTCAGAAAAAGCCAAGAAATATCGCAACATAATGTTGGGAGACTTAATGAATTCATAAATACCCTAGAGTGATCAGTCCAATCCCTCTGTTATGTTACACATGTTTGCCTGACAACATATATACAACAGGGACAGTATGCCTTATTAAAAATAAAGCAGTAGTGGAATAATTTGCACTTATATAGTATTCATAACAATTATTTACAATCTACTGTACAATTGGGAGGGGGGCTCTCGATAGAGGAACAAACGGTATCGCCCCACATTCATGGTGGAAATTCGCATGCTTATCATAATTATCCAGTATTAAAGTTTTTACTTTGGTTTCAGATTGTGATTTGGACATGAATTGCTAACATTTGTTATTCTTAATTCTTTAGTGTAATAGGTGTTTCATCTATTGAGATGTTAAATGTGTGATCAAGATGGGTAATTGATTTGTGTTTCTATAGGTCTGTTTTATAAATTTTTTATGCTGTTTCGTGAAATTTCTTATGGAATTTGCTTGTTTGGGTTAAATTAGAGAAAATGATATCGAACAATAGTGTCAGTGGATGATTACAAAATTGCCACTTTGTCGATAAACAATAAAAAAATTTATATAAGGTACAAAAAAATCGAAAACGAGATCATGCGCCGCATCATTGCTTTGTCTTGCAAGGGAGCACAAAGAGATTATAATCGCAGATATGGAGCAAATAGTTATTTGTAATCTCTAATAAACACCCACGAAAGTCATTTATGGTTATAAAGGTCAATAACATAAACAGTGTATTTGAATACAATAAGTAATCTATGCAAGATTAAGTTATCTCTGAATTCATTAAAATGAAATGCTTTTAAAAGATATTTGATATCATAGTTCACCTTATGATTGAGTCCCTTGGCGGATTGCCTGATCCGTGTGACATTAAAGATAAATTTTTAATATCTAAACAGAGAAGGATTTTAAAAAAATCTATCAATATTGCATTTATATTAAAATTTTGCTGACTTTTAAAAGTGCGTAAGTTTTATTTTTGAACTTACGATTAACACCTTCAACAGTTTTATGATGCGAATTACACGGGTATCATTTCATTCATTGAAATAATCTCAAAGATATCTCATACCAAAAGATCATCGAGAGAATAATAAAAACACAATGCTAAAACGTATATAAATAAATAGTTAAAACCCTCAATGATCAGATAAAGTGGATAAAATAAAGTAATTTGTTTTACCTGAATAATATTTACTTCTCAATAGTTAATACAAAAGACTTTTATGACAAAGAACGCGTAAAATATATTATGAGAAGGTACCGGCCTCACTTCCCTGGTGGAAGTTCACGTGTGTAACCTAACTTGTCAGTTCCAAAGTTTTTACTTTGCTTCTGGATTGTGATTCGGATATGGATTAGTATGTTTGTTTTTTATTAAAAGGTATGCGTGCGACATGATCGCAATTATACTTAAGTATGCTAGAGAGCATAGTTAGGATAAGGTTAAAAGGTATGCGTGCGACATGATCGCAATTACATTTACGTATGCTAGAGAGCTTAGTTAGAATAAGGTTAGAAGGTATGCGACATAATCACTATTAAATTTCCGAATGCTAGAGTGCATAGTTAGGATAAGGTTACCTGGTATGTCACATCTTTGGGGTTGAATTTACGTATAATTGAGAAAATTCTGCCTGTATATAGTTACCTATATGACCAATTCTTTTGCTTGAAAGAAGGTTAATCTTATTAGAGCTAGTCTTTGCAAGATTTTGATTTTTTAATATTCTTAATATTTTTTCTTCACATTTAACCAGTAAGAGAAATCAGAAATGGGGATAGAATTCTATTGAAACATGTAAACTATAAAATTAACTTCTCATATGGAAATACATTTAGATTATGCAGCCATTTTTAATGAATAAGATGTCACTCATTTGTGATTGTTTGCTAAGTGTACATAAATAAAAATCCAAAATTCTATACATGCATGATATTTACATCAACAGCTCTAGAGACAGACTAAAAAGATTAAACTATCTACTAAGATAGGTAAAACAAATTCAAAAGCAAACATACTTATCCATGTCCAATTTGCAATCCAAAAGTAAAAGCAAAACCTTTGAAACAGATAAATTAGGTTAAACACGTGAACTTCCGTAAAGGGACTTGAGGCTGGGTGTTCCAAAAAGGTAAGCATATCCTGTTTAGCTAGCAACACTCGCCATATATGCATAAAGGTCATTGTTTTCAGAAGAGGCAGTAGTCAGGATTTACTCACCTCTGTGGGTAATGGGTTTGGGTTTGGTAAAGGTTAAAGACAGACTAGACTCGTAAAGAAGAAAGAATTAGTGTATTTGAGTGGAACAATAAAAAACTAAAGTTTAACAAATGGACACCGTGTGTTAGCTTTATTAAATGTCAGACGGTTTACAGTTCAAATTAAATCAATTTTTATAGAAATTTGTAGATGACTGAATATTGGAAATTGAAACGTACTTTAATTATATGTAATTAATGATATCATGAGATTTAAAATAATATCATGGGGTTTCATTTTATATTGTTGAACAAATGTAGATGGTAAAATGAAAGACCGATTGCCGCTCATATTATTTACAGTCAAACGATTTTTATTGTTCGATAATGAAAACGCCTTATTGTTGAGTTTCTGCTTGTCAGATTTTATTTTGAATTCATTGCTCTTCTGTTCCTTGTTTTCTTTATTATTTATTTATATTGCAGCAGAAAAATGTAAAAAAATATGCCAAGTTTTATGCTTTTAACAAAGAACCCACAATTCTAACAATTTCTTGCATTAATCTGTTGAACTATTATATTTAAAAAGAGGTCGATTTACAATACGTTTGACATAGAAAGCCATGTTATTGTAAATCAATCCTTGTAAGTTCGTTATTGTTTGGAATTATCTCTCAATTTAAACATATGATATATATGAGGATCTATTGTCTATTTGAAATGATACGTTATCTGATAAGTTATGATAAGTTATTACAATTAGGATTTGCCTTTGCAGTACAAGTTTGCAACTCAATCCGATAATAATGACCACCACAATGACGATTCTAAAAAAAAGCCCACGAAGTAAACAGGAAAGTAATATCCATCTTTACGTAGTTGTAATATAGTTTGTTATAAACTTGACATTTGTACACTTCCATACAGGGAGAGGCATCAATGCAAATTAACCCAGTGATATACAGTGATACACAGTTCAGAGGTGTATAAGTACAGAACTTAGTATTGAGCTTGAGGAAACGGTTTGGTTTTTGGGTCTTGCGATTTCTTAAATTTATAGATTTCATGACAAAAAACGCAGGAGTTGTGAGCTATACATATTTTTATTTGTAAAATGAATGGCTGTTTATGAGACCATACATATACAAATTTATTAGACCACTGCAGTCATTTTTATCATTTTTAGGTTTTTTAACACTGATTATGGTCATTAATCTAAAATAATATGAAGTACTGGAAACGCACTTTGCTTTACATACGGCGATTAACGAAAAATGTTAGTGACGAAGGTTTTTACGTAATCATATACATTATTATTACTCGCATTAAATAGTATAAATGTTAAAAAATCTAACCAATAAAACACTAGTATCAATAGAATTTGTGAAAAATAATTGTAATCACAAAATGTGAGGTCAAGCAATTACGTACTTAAACACTATAATATTGAAAAAAAAATCGGAAACAAAAACCTGAAATACCAAACATCTTCTCTTATATAATCATTATATTGAAACAAATTCGGAAGCAAACAATGTTGAAACAGACATCACTATTACAAAATAACACATTCGATACGAAGATATTAAAAAAATATGTAGCACTTACACAACCTTTGTAATCATATATATTAAGAATAAATTCTGAAACACAACAAGTTAAGGAGACCTGAATAAAACTGATACCAACTACAAAGCCAATTATGAAGTATAAGTGAAGTCATTTAAGCAATAACACATTGTTATACTACAATGTGAAGAAAAGGGTAAAAAGAAATCGCAATAGTACACGCTATGGGCACGGTAAAATTATTTGAAGAAACTATGAACTGTGTGTTACACTGATAAGATTAAAGAATAAGAAAAAATGAAAGAATAAAAAAAACATAGCAATGCCAACCAGAAGTACAAACCATCGACATGGAAATATCATGTGTAGAATATTAATCTATGTCCAAATCACAATCCAGAAAGAAAGCAAAAACATTTAAACTGACAAATTAGGTTTAACAGGTGAAATTCCCACCATGGAAGTGAGGTCAGGTGATCCGGATGGGTAGGCAACTACTGTTTAGATGGCTACAACCGCCACATGTGCAATCAAAATTAAATTGTGTGAATGGAACTATTGGACGTCAAATATATCCAGGGCAATACTGGACAGAGACATCAATTTTTTATATATTTTTGTACAGTTTTACATTAAATATAAATGTAAGTTAAGACACTTACGCAATTATTTGCACTAATGTCGATAATAAACCGAAAGTAAAATACAGAAATAGTACAATAAATCAGTATTACAATATATTAGATGTTTTACAACCTAGACTACAGATAATGGAGTTTTATTTACGACGAAATAAAAGTAGTAGAATGAAACAAAATATGCAAAATTGATAGCTTCATTCTAGATGTTCACAAAGTATATTTTATGGTGCATTCATTGCCTGATATTCTCCTCTAATAAAGAAAGTATCGTGTTGAAAAAGTGCTTAAATAATGTCAAAGGTATACAAAACATATATACAATGTATGTGTCTGGATTGATTATTTTTTGTCTGGAATTTAAAGAATGGTCATTTAGCGTCATATTATTTATGACTGTTTATAATAAATGTCTTTATTTATTCCTTTCAAAACTTATAACTTTAAAATTCCCACTTGGATTAAAAACTCATAAAGACTAGTAGGATACTATGATGACACTAGTCTCTTAGAACTAATTTACCGTTCGCTGGACAGAGGTCACATGTTGCTATTATTGTACTGTTTTACAGTCAGGATTTCAAGACATATAAAAAGATATCATTTTATGTCTTTTAACGTATGCACTCAAGGCATAGTATTTATGGCACGTATATTTGCAATTCATAATAATTCCGAAATTAAGAACACAATCGTTATATCGAGATCCTATAGTAAAAAACCCTTTTAACTTTCCATTTTTAAAATTCTGATCCTTTACTTGAAGGCATAGTAAAAATGTCAACTGTTATATTTACAATTTTAAAACGATCCTTGATTTAAAAAATAAATAATCTTTTCATGATCTAAAACATACACAGAGACATATGTTTAAATCTTCCCCTTTTCTCTAATTAATCTATATGAATGGACATCAGGCTGTATCAATGAACATTGCGTGTTTAGTACGTGTTATTTCAAGAAGGAAATGAGAAAGTTCTCAAAAATAGTTAATTGAGGTAAGCATGCAAGAAATACACAAATTAAAAGCAAATTTAGCTTAATATTAGAATATCAATTTTCAATTCATTCAATATGAGTTATAGGCAAAGCATTTCCGAAGCGATTCTTCCATTCATTGTTAGAGTTCAGCTAATTTGTATTGGTGCAAAAAGGTGGTCGTAGACAAATATAAATATTGTCATTTGTAGAGTAGAATAACAGGATTGCAGTCTTATTTTACATATTATCCCAGTTTTAATTTACAGCACTAGACGGTCGTTTCGGAAAACAATTCCTTATCAGTAGTGCTTGGACTAAAATTGTTATCAAGATGTTGAAAAGATACCTAAAGGTTACATAATTTGGCTAGGGAAACACTTTGCATGAGAGAGTATACCTTACTTTTGAGGAATTGCTTATTTTAACTAGCAGGAATTTAGACAAAAGTATATTTCTGACAATAATACACAATTATTGCCTATTGAGTGCTAATTTGGAATGATGATTAAAAGAACACCGGTTCATATGGCTTTTGGAGACTTCTGACATTCATCACAAAATATTGCAAATATTGCAGATGTAGATGTCTGCCTAAATCTGATATACTTTTCATTAAAGTTGGATGGTATTACTGTTTACACCTATGTAATAAAATGCATTTCTAGCTCTAGGTCAATTTCAGACAAACTCGTAACATTTTATATTAGTTCACTGATCTCTGATATTAGTATTTTAATGTTACTAGATTAGACAGAACATATATATATATGGGTATATAAATTTTGCTGCAATATCAATTAATTGACGTGCTTTATGTTGCAATTTAGAGACATATAGCAAAGTTCTCGAGCCCATATTTCAAGGGCGGTATGATTTAGCACTAGCCAGATTCAGTTACGTGTCAATGAGCAAAATATTTATTTCGTTAATGCTTCAGTTAGCCAGTGCTAAAGGGAATGATATCAATAGAATAACTGCACCTTTTTTGTCCTATTTAGGAAATTCCAGCTTCAGTCGCCATATGTCAGTGACACTGAGATACACATCAACATAACGAGTTTATAGGTTTTGTGCATAATTTTACTTAGCTTTGTGAATTATTTAACAGTAAATAAATTTTATTTATAAATGTAGTTTTGTACTACAATAATTTATAGACACAGAATAGTAAAAAGAAACCATCTTTTTAAAAACACTTTAAATACGGGTGTAGCCAGCTAAACTGGAGGTGCTTAACTTTCCGAGCACCCGGTGTCACTTCCATAGTGAAAGTTTGTGTGTTTTACCGAATTTATCAGTTTCAATGTTTTACTTTAGTTTGAAATTGTTGTTTGGACATGGATTGGCATGTTTGTTTTTACTTTGCTTTAAAATCTTGTTTGGACATGGATTACTATGTTTGTTTTTGATAAACTTGATTAGATACTTTCTATCTCGTCTTGTGGCCTGGAAATACAGCATGTTTGTTATTCCGTACCGTCAGATTTTATTTTAGTAATGACAACTATTAAGACTGTGTATTTGATAAGTGTTGTGATAGATCAATTTGTCGATTATATAATTAGGGGAAAGGGTTTTCGTCAACACCAATAACTTAACTGGTATCGTCTAAACGGTCTAAAAAAAATTGGTTTCACAATTTTGGTCAAATCACTACTGATGAGGATAAATATAGTATTCCGAAAAGACCGTCCAATGCTGTAGAATTAAAATTGTATTAATATGTAACATTAAGAAAGTAAAATTAATTATACTTAAGGTCGTTGTAAACAAATGAAGATTTTTGCTATCTATTAATAAAACCCAAGGTACGGAATTCTTGGAAAATATCACTACTAAAACATTTGTTCAAAAAGTAAATAACGTATCTTTTATAATTACCATTGCTTCAGGTAAGCTAGATATAATTAAGATGCATCCATATAAATATTCTAAATATTTGCATTTAATAAGGTATATATTTTTAAAATGTTTTAAGTTATCACGGATGGTGTAAAAATGCTGCTGATTATTATCCATGTTGCTTAATTAGTGAAACTTGTTTACTTCTATGTTTTAAAAATAAATTAATTCTAGTTCATTTTGAATCAATGTTTCGATATGTTCCCTAAGCTAACAGTACTATATTTTTATGGTTTCCTAATATTTTTTAAGATAATATTATTCCTATTATTTTATTTGTACAACGCGTAAGCAGAAATAATACGAGTTTGATGAATTTGAAACCATTGAACATTCTCTATCTACGGATATTCATTTCATTTGAATGCTTCAGGGTGTATTAATTAAATTTAATATGCCAACCCTCCGGTCTAAAATTATAAAATTTATTCAAATAAAACAGCTAGTTTGAACAATTGTGTACAAGAAAATACTTGCATGCGTTTTGGTGCATTATTTTAAATATATATTTGTATCATCTGTAAAATTCAGCATAGAAATTTGATGATGATGTACTTACGTCAAGTTCGAAGCAAAAATGCACGATACAACATATTATTGAAAAACAAGTTAAATTGATAAGAAAACAAACACGAAATAAGGACCTTAGATTCTAAATGTCAGACTCTTCACTAGAAAAATGCCCCCCTCCTTTTAAAGACATAGTACTTAAAATTGTATAAATTGAAATTGTAAACATATATTTTGTATTATCATTATTAAGCATAAATTAAAAAGTATTGAAATATAAAAAGACGTTAACAATGAAAAAAATAATATTGTAAAGATCAACTTATTTAAATCATACACTTAAGTTGTTTTTTTCTCGATCGCAACAAAAGTTCAAACTCTTAAATCAACGATGTTCAGTCTTACACTTAGTATCTTTTATGTTTCTTAAAGTGCCTCAGACAATAAAAACAATACATAAAACTCTGTGTTTGAGTCATAATTCATGAATCTAATGTACATTGAAGGCAAAAGTCAAATATATATGATAATCAACATTTGTTTTGTAAAACAAAATTGTGTTCAATAGAATTTACAAGTAATTGTTACCATAGAGATAGCAGACAAAATATTTTATTGGTTCAATATTTAAGATAAAAACAGGAAACCAATTTTAATCAAAGGATAAATTTAACCTTTTTTATTATGATTTCAAATAGTAGTTAATGTATTGTCAATATTTTTATTTCCTGTACCATAATACTGTATACCCCAGTTTCAATCTTAAAACAATATTTAAACTTAAAGCTGATTTAAATTGATATGAAATTAATATAGACAGAACCGTTACTAATCATTCATAAATTTATCATTTATACAAACATCATGTGTTTTAACATCATCAATATTAATTCTGTTGAGGCGATTACTTTCTATGTCCATTTCTCTTCATGTTTTTCTTAAATACACTATTGCCTAAATACAGTTTATTACATTAATTAGTTCTAGGGGTTTTAATGTCGGATCACATAAATATCAGATGGTATTGGTTGAATTAACCTTATTAAACTCTTCAAACGGGAGATATGACAAGGACGTGTTGAATCTAGAAAAAACAATTCTTAAAAGTTCTTCTACTCAATTCTAACTTGCAAATACTGTTTGTTAAATGTTTTTGTTTCAAACATCAGTGTTGCCCATTGCCATTATAACTGTCATTACAATATCGTTGATAAGTATCTATCCTAAATTATTATAGATAAATGCAATGTCTCATAGTTCCATGTTTCTAAATTTTATCTCAGAATAGTGATGTAGGTTTTAGATAAGAGGTGCTTACCCATCCGGAGCATCCGGCCTCAGTTCATGTATTCACCTTAATTTGTCAGTTTCACAGTTTTGTTTTAAGCATTATGATTTAGACATGTTAGTTCTATATTTTATTAGTCTGAAGAAACTGTTTTCTTTTCATCCTCTTAATTTGTTGCCACTGCGGTAGCTCAGCTAGTAGAGTGCTTGCTCCGAGTCTGACCAACGACGTGAAAGTGGGTATTGGCTGTTCTTTCAATGAAATGAAAGTCACGGCTCTTTCATATGGGAACTTAAAATAAACGAGGTTCCGAGTCAGGCGTGTAACAATAAAGACCCCTGCTGTATAAGGTTAATTGTATCTTAAACACTATTACTTAACTGAAATCTTAATTTGTTGTTTTATGTGCATTGTACATGTTACATGTCGGTTCTTATAGTCCGTTTTTAAATTGTTTTATACTTAGCGTATGGAATAAACACTAAATAATCGGCAAAACATTTAAATCACGCATAGTAATGTTTAGTAAGCTACACACGTCACGTTTGAAATCTAAATTGAGAATGCAAGGAACATGGAACTATGGGACGTGAAATATATAAATGATAATTTTGGATACAGAGACGAAATACTTCTCAAAAATATTGTGATGACGGTAGACAATATATGTACATCTAGCAATTGCTGACTTTCAAATAAGTACGATGATGAAGTCCTACAAACGAATTTGGCAATTTACTAATTTACGTTTATCTGGATTCAAATCTGGATACTGTTGTGTTATTTTACCTACAGAACGTCGTATGTTTGAAGTTTCACTTTGATTATTAAATATATCAATGTGTTTTTCTTATCTTTCGTTTTTCTATTTCCTTCATTTGCTGCTTATTGATAATAAGGCCATAATCATGTTGTTATATCTTCCGAATTGTTATTTAGGCAGTGAGACCTTGTTTGAGTAAATGAACTATTTTGTTGTTAGATTCTATTATCGTTCGAATTTTGTTGTGAACATATATTTTTAACATTAAACTCTCTGTAATCGACAATGCAAGCAAGAACGCCAAATAGCAGCCTACTTTGTTTTTCTAACAAATGTCATCCATAAACATACCATGTTTTAATGTATTTAGTGATAAAAATAATAGAAATATCACAGTAACGTTTTAATGTATATAATGATAAAATTTTTAAATCGTTAGATGACTAAATATGTCATCAGATTGCATTTGTAAATGCTCTAATAATTACAGTTCCTACATTAACGTAGTCTGTAACAGTAGCCATTTATATTCAGAATTATAATCACCCGACCATCCAATCATAATTGTTACACGGTTTATGATACTATCATATTTATCCGGTCTCACCTTTACCTGGCTAACTAATATCCCGACAGACCGGTGTTATATCAAACACGTTTGACAAAATAATTGTGTCCATAGTTATCCTTAAAATAATTATTTCATCAGATATATAACAAACTACAGACAAACATCGGAGGTGACGATATGAACTATACTACTTTTATATTACTATATGATTGTATCAATATAATTGCTTTGTCTTGAAATGAAACCATTTAAATCATTAAAAATATCAAAATGTGCATCGAACACATCCGATTTTACCACATGCATACATATTTTAATTATAATTAATTATTATATAATTGTTTCATTGACACATGCTGGATGGACCAGAACATAGCTAAATAGGTAACTATATCCGGTTTGATTGGAGAGATACCTTCTTTTTTATACAGGAACATTTACTACTGTCGTATGTCAAATTCTCGGTACATATAGTCATAAGTCTTACGTATGCGTGCAGATGACAGTATATCTGTACACATATAGTTAAATGGTATTCTTTAGGCTTGCAAACATTTTAACTAACTTCACTTCGCTAATGTTGGTAAACTTTAAATGTTGTTACAATCAAATAACCAAAACGTAGACTTTGCAAATTGCCAAATTGATTCTTTTTTTTAAATTTGGAAAAGTAACACACAGCTATTAAATTTTCAAATTGGGTTATTTTCAGTTGAAGTGGTAATGTAAGGCAGATGTCTTTTTTCTCAAAGTTTAGTCAGGTTTTGTTTTATGTGTAAAATGCCGTTTGAACTGTACAAATGTTTTAAGTGACCTTTCTTTTTAATCTTTTGAAATTGTTTGGGGTACATTGATTATATTCATTTATAAAATCCTAGAGTCTTAGAATATGGAAGTTACAGTGGGCGATTAGAAGGCGATATGACAAGATAAATTAATTTATTTTAACTGTGTACTGAATCTTTTTTGCCATATACATACATTGTCAGTAGAATGCATAATTTATATCTTTTATATCTTTGAATATATAAAATCCTTTGCTGATGCCATCAAATCCTGTTATAAATTACCGAAATGTAATAATTTCGTCATCAGTTATTATCAGTAACGTCATGTACTATTAATGCTTGCTGCCATTAGGTACTACGGCAATGGTTGTTAATTACAAAGGTCGGATGTAATTAACGAAAAGAGACAATTTATCACCCAGAAGCAGCGGGATGATGTAGGTTCACACTAAATGACAGGAGAAATGTCATTAATTTTTTTTACATTGATCACTACTAATTATATTGGATCAACTTTTGTAATTTTCAAGCCAATATTTTATTTTATTCGCATAAAATCAAACCTACCTTATTAGGTCACCCAAAGGAACCAATAAAAGTGGAAGCTTTTATGGGCATGTGGCCTTTATATACAGACTCAAATAACACGACTAAAAAACAATTGGGATAAAAAGTTACTGGTCTTTAAAAGTAGGTGACCCTTCTATAGAGGAGGCCTTTCATCAAGTTCAGCTGTATACCGTAGGATAGTTTTACAAATAGCCTTAAAAGGCTGTATTTGTAATGCATTCGAATTTTTAAATTTAAATTCCACACCCTTTTTGATAATTTGAGAAATAATTTGAATTTTGCATTTTGGGATTGTGCATGAGGCAAAATTATTTTACTTAAACTAACCTGGTGAACGTTCAATCACCTAACAAGTACAGAAGGGCCATTTTAAAGAATTTACTCTCAAAGACAATGACAACAATATTTTTGATTTCACATTATATAAAGTATGGCTAAATGAGGTCATTTGGCAGAAAAAGAGATCGATGGCCCCACGGGCACCCCCAGAAGGAACACTGTAATAAAAAATTAATATAAGCTTATAGAGAAAACAATAATAGTTATCTGGGTAATACATATAACAATATAATCACTTTACAATGTAACTATCGTTTTTAAAATGTAACATAGGCACGTTTAGGAAAGACTCGACACGTACCAGAATTGTGTTGTGATTATTATATATTTATACTATGAAAATAGAACAAAAATATAATTACTATCAAATAGTTATTTCCTAAAATGCATTTTGGTTTTTCTATTTTTCTCAATACAACATCTTAAAAAATCCATTTTTTTGTTCCGAGCACTTTTGATGAGGTATGTCATTCCGACACCGCCGTCTAGTGCTGCAGAATTCGTTTAGTAATAGTTTATAAAGTTTATTCAAAACTTACAACTTAGGTCGGACCTTTTCAGTGTTCTGAATTAACCTCCTAGAAGCTTATACACAGTATATAATCCAACTTATATGTCTAAAAAATTTTTATAAATGACAGAGAATATATGTTTCCTTAAAACGTCCAATAGTTCCATGTTCCTTTCATTCTAAATTTTGAATACATGTTCCTTCTACATAATTTTGATTACACACGTGGCGGGTGTAGCTAGCTAAACAGGAGGTGCTTTCCCTACCAGAGCATCCGGCATCACTTCCCCGTTAAAAGTTCATGTGTTTAAATTAATTTGTCAGGTTGAAAGGTTTTGCTTCTGGATTTTGATTTGGACATGGAACACGCGAACTTTCACCAGGGAAATAATGCTGGGATTTCCGGAAGGGTAGGCACCTCCAGTCTACACCCGCCACGTGTGCAATAAAAATTAAGTGAAAGGAAAATGGAACTTTGGGACGTCAAATATGTCAAGTGCAATATATGTCCCGGCCACAGAGACAACATACTTATCAACAATACTGTGATGACGGCTATAAATCTTTATTAATTTATGCTTTTGAACGTTTTATGTTTTTATCGTTTCTTATATTGTTTCATTTAACTGGTTATATCGTTAAGTATCATATTGTATCGTGTTCGTTGGTTGGCTGTTACATTTTGCTCCATTTCAAAGTTCTTTCCTCTCTTTCAGAAAATACTAGTATTGTAAGCTTTGATAACAATTCATCTTCAGACAAATTAAATTTATAAAATCAAAAGAAACGCAAGCATACCGATGCATGCACAAATTACAAACCCGAAAGAAAAGTAAAAACTTTGAAAACTGATCAATTAAGGTTAACGCATGAACTTTTACCAGGTCAGTGAGACCGGGTAATCCGGATATCCTGTCTAGCGAACTACAACCGCCATGTGCGAGATAAAAATTGGAAAGGAACGGAACACGAAACTATGAGAAGCCAAATATATCCAGGGTAATTTTGAATACAGAGACATGGTATAACTAATGAATGGAACCGCGGTAATATATCAATTTCTAAATGCACCTTATGTCGGTCTCTGTTCTATCTAACTCCAGTAAGTCATGCAATAGTTATAATGTTTTCATGTTTTATTTGTCAGAGACTTATTGAAGATGCTTTAAAAACACATCTCATGATCTATTTAATGCATGATTTTATAAACATTTAAAATATAACATGACAAATATAATGATTTTAAAACATTTCCACATTATGTTATCTAATGTATTTCGTGACTCTGCTTTCCAAGCTGATGTGGATTTGTTTCTGATATATGTAACCTTAACTATATGAAATATATTTATTATATCTGCTGGTGTGTTTTTCAATGTCACGATCACAGATATCTCATTTAAGATTCCGGTGTATCAAGGATGTCGATATGTAAAGTATGATTCAAGTCAAAAACATAACGTATACAAATGACTCATGGTTGTAGTTTTTTAGTTCACATAAACAATCTCTTCCAGCAATACTTGCGACATATGCCATTAAGACGAAGGAATTCTCTGAAGAAAATGTTATTTTTACCTTAGCACATATTTTTTTTTTTTTTTAAAAAAATCTAAAATACTAGTCCATGTCAGAATTACAGTCGAAAAAAGCAAAGTTAAAATTTGAAAACTAGTAAATTTAGTTCAACATGCGAACTTCCACCAGGGAAGTGATACCGGGAGCTCCGGAACAGTGATCACTTCCTGTCTAGCTATCTACATGCGCCATGTGAAAATCAAGCTATCTACACCCGCCATGTCAAAATCTAGCTATCTGCACCAGCCATGTGAAAAACAAGCTGAAAACACACTTAACGTACTTATATTTAAATAAATACTTCAAAATTGAAAATGTTATTTTTAACAGTATTTATACTTTGTATTTTTCAGGAGCTGTAACACAGCCGATAGACCCATCTTTACAGAAAAATTCTGGTGACATATCGCGCGACAAACTATTTTCAGTGTTGTCCCAGCTCTATCATGGTGGAAGATTTGATTTTTCAAACGATAAAATCCCGGAAACCTTGACAGATACAGATGATGGGGATTATAGTAACCCGCTCAAACGTGCGCACGCAGGATGGAAAATCGCTTACGGAAAACGATATTCAAATAAATGGGGAATGGCATATGGTAAAAGGCGAGTAGATGACGACAGCGTAAATGATTTCGACACGGACCCTAGCATTAAACCAATGCAGTGGGCTTCAGAAACAGACAATGACTGGAAACCTGTTTATTCTAAGCGGCAACAAGGATGGCACATCGCGTATGGGAAAAGGTCCGCTTAAGACACCGTCCGCTGGGGTAGAACTCCCCGAACAAAAACTCAATAACGCGTTGAGTTAACCATCAACTTCTCGTCTATATTAAAAAATATTTTATTCGACTAACATTTCATTGTCAAGTTTCAGGACAGAACATTTTCCTTTTCATCGACAAATAGCAAACGACATTTGTTTATTTGAATTATGTATGTATTGTTTAGGTTTACCTCAGAAGATCAAACTTTCATCATTCGACAAATAATACCTTATGTTCACTTAATCCATTATATTATTTAATTCTAAATAAAATTGAAGAGACCGTGTATTGAAACACGTGCTGTTTTTACATATCACGTGACTTCTTATATATTCGTACATCGAGTTTCTGTTTAATTTAAATTCATTTTTGTTTGATAGAAATAATTCTTCTAAATTATATAATATAAATTTTCTATTAAAAGCTTTACAAAATTTGAATTAAACAATTTCTTTTCAAATGCATGATTTTATGTTTTGTTTGTGTTTGTGACTATACATAAAAGAAAGGAAAATGTCAAACTATTTAAATGAATATAGTACATTATCTAAAAAGTGTACCCTTTATTTATATTACTGCAAATTTATCATCTATCTACACTGTATGCAGAAAATAATGAAATTAAAAAAGACACAAGTAAAAGGAGCACACTTGGAAATACCCAATAGCATAATAAGACATATAACAGCGAGAACATTGGACATACAGTACAGAACTAGACCTGTCGAAAGTTTAATATTAAGCTAAAAAGTATTCTGCAGCTCATCTGTCGTTAGCTATATATCTGCAGTTGATATATATATATATATATATATATATCTCGGTAGTTTTTCACCAACTAGCTATCTATACTATCCACTACTCAACAGCTGAGAATATAGCCCTTTTTCTGTAAGGTGGGTGTTAAATTTTCAACAGGTCTGAACTGTAGTATAACCATACTAAACATGTTGTTTATATAAAAGTAGGAAAAAACTTGTAACTGAAAAACATATACTTTGCAATAGTCAAACAGTCAACACAACTGAGGACACAAAACAATAAACGACAGAAACGATCAAACAAGAAAAAAGAACATAAATTACGAACAATGATTATAAACAGTATTTTGTACTGTTACTGAATTTACTCAACCTGTGTCCATATGATGACCCCAATTTTCATGCTCCTTTCACTCAATATTGATTACACTCGTGGCTGATGTAACTAGCTTAAGGCCAAGTGGTACACATGGATGCTGACGTTACGCACGGCGTGTACAAATCTATGCACTTTGATGGTATTAGTCCTAACTTTAAGGGACTGTAATAATTTTGATAAATATCTTGCAGGGAATAAAATACATAATATATATCGATTAAAAATATTAATGAAAATATACAAAAACAGTATCATAAATACGATACAGGGATAAATTCAACAGATCTAGATACCAGTGATTCACTGAGGATTTGCCTTTTTATACCTTCAATTGATAAAGACGTTTTTTCACAATTTAATTGATTATATCTTTTTTAATATTGTTTCGATTTTCAAAATTCTTTCAGATTTTAAAAATTAAAGATTTTCATATTTTTCATACCATATGACTTTTAAAATTTATTTGCAATGACGTCATAAAAATTTTATACCGAAATACGGGGTGCATCTGCAGAATTGCGTACGGAGTTTCTGAGTGACGTATTTTCGAGCTCGGTGATTTTTTAACAGTAGTTCACTTTGGCCAAGTAAAATGATTTGAATTAAATTGATTTCATCACTCTAGTCAAGATTTTGTCTCAATAGTTCAATGTCTTTTTCATGTTTCAAATGTAGCCATTGATAATATGTCCTTCACTCTGAATGGCCCTTGTTTTTGCATTTTCGAAGTACCATCATTGACTCCTATTTCGGATGATAAGGCCTTGTTCTTCTGCTATTCGAAGTAATAATGTTTCTGAATATGATTATTTCTATCATAATTATTATTCCATAGTGACTGGGAATATAAAATAATCTAATTGATGAAGTAATTTGTATACAAATAATAAAATTAATATATTTACTATAACAGCGAGAAGCACAAACACAACACTCCTAGTTTACGACACGATAACGTTAAATTTTGCACCTTTAGTAAAAAATCATGACGTTATTGTTAATTTTGGTCATATTTTCGCATCAAATTTCGACTTTAAAGTTTTATACCGAAAAATCAAGCAAGATACATATGTATTTCTTTACATTTTCAGAAAATTTAAATTCAGAACTACATTATGCTTGTTTTTCAAAAACTTGTAGGACAATCTGTTATTTTTCTACACTTTTCCCAATTTTTCAGAGCCTGAAAAAATGCAATTTCCCATCAATCCTATGTTAAAATCCCGAAATTTTTACGCTTTATAGCTAAAAAAGTAAAAAGGTGACCTCTATATTTTTTTACATTTTCAGATGTGCCTCAAAAAGTTTTACATACATGGAAAAATCAGAAATTTGTAGGATAGTGCCCATTTGTACCACTTGGCATTAAGAGGAGGTGCTTATCGTTCCGGAGCACCCCATCTCAATTCCCCGGTGAATCTTCACGTGTTTAACCTAATTTGTCAGTTTCAAAGTTTTAACTTTGTTTCTTGTGATTCAAACATGAAATTGGTATGTTAGGTTTTGTTATATATATATATATAATATATATATATATATATATAAACTGATCTGTGATGTGAGTAAATCACTTTAAAACCAGATGTCTATTTCTATGTACATTTTGCAATAAGCACTAAATATCCACTAACAACCTGGTCATCAACATAATCAAGATTTACCTATATTGTAATAGATTTTCCTTGGTTCTGCTTTACTTATATAATTTTGTTCGCTTTAGTTAGAAGTGTACACTGCTAAAATGATATATACTTCATTTGTTAAATCCACCAATTATATTTTGTATTACCAAAATAAAAAACAAACATACCAACCCATGTACAAATCACAGTCTAAAAGCAAAGTAAAAAGTAATATCTTTGGAAACTGGATTATTTCGTTATACTTTAACATCTAGAAAAACAAAAGCGGGTGTCTGGAGGCGGGAGTAAGCAGCTCCTCTTTTGGAAGCTACAACTGCAACGTGTGCAATAAAATTAAGAAAAAGAAGAACACTGAGATATTGAAGCACACGTGTTTTAGTACAATTGACAAGTTTGCAAAGTTTTTACTTTGTTTCTGTTTCTGTTTTTTTCTTGTGATTGTGATTTGAACATGGACTGGTTTTTTGTATTTTTGAATGTAAGCTGAAAGAAATATTAACCAAGGATATATTTAGGAAAACATTGCTCTAAACGACAATATCTGAAGAAATGTTAGACGATAATATTTGGCAAAGACATCTGAAAAAGATACTGAACGAGGATACGAGGAAATCAGATGGAAATATTGAACCCTGATAGCCGAAAGCATTATTAAATTGGCATGGCTGAAGGGAATAATTGAAGACGATATCTATATAAGCTGATGATTTTACATGATGATTTCACAAAACATATTCTTTGCTAAGTTACACTTAAAAGACAAAGTTCAAACATCCTAATTTATGCAATAGGTATTATTTTATTGTTATTTGCATGGTAAGCCGATAAATTATAATGGGGGTTGCTGATTTAACAGAAATTTCGGGTGCTAAGACCCCTTAAGAACCCTAGCATTGTTTGTTTCGATTTTATCACTTGTTTAATTTCAAAATATCTGTCATATCTCAGTAAGTCAAACATATGGCGTATCTATTTTAGTTTTTGAAGTTTATATAAATTATAATGAATTCAATCCCCATTTTTATGTATTAGCAAACTTAAACTTCAAAAACTAAAATGGATACGTCATATGTCTGACTAACTAAGATGTGACAGAAATTTTGCAATTTATGGCAGTAACTGAGTGGAAATGTCTTGTGGCTAAAGACGGAAATTATAATTGTTACATTATATACAAAACTATAACTAGTCGAAAAACATGAAATCTAAATCAAAAACTAATATGAAAAGGTGTGGCGGTCTCCATACATCTAAATCCGATTCCAAACTAACATGTGCACAGCCGTCGAAAATTAAAATGTGAGCAAATTGACTGAAGACTAAATGGGGATTATTGATAGTTCTTGCACATCATTCGTGTTAGCTAAAATGGAGAAAGAACATTAAAAAAAATCAAAAACTGCTTTGAAAAGATACAAATTTATACAAAAAACGTATAATACATTGTAGCAGTTTGATAATATAGACTTCTACTAGAAACTGTCAAACAGTAAACAAGAACCAGCACTATGTATTATAATGCGTTATAGTAATTTAAAATACATGGACACAAGGCAGCAAGAGACATCTGATCATAAAACAGTATACCTGACCAAACCTAAAGGTTGACAAAGATGTATGAGATTATTCATCCGTCCCTGAAATTCCAGGCTCCACTCTCTGCTTGATGTCCATGTGTTTAACCTAATTGCCAAGCGAAGCAGTATCTAATTTGAACACAACCCCAACCCAATTATGCTCCAGCTGTATAAAAATGAAACATAATTATACCGATCCATGTGAAAATCACACTACCAAACGGAAAGCGAAAACTTTGAAATTTGCATTTTAAGTTTCTTCAGTCTTATTTAGAAAAAGTATATTCTACATCTGGAATCAACTAAATGTGGATTCTCAAAAATTCTAAAGAATTACTTGAACATCTTGCTTCTAATACTTTATCTAATGTAAAAAGTATAAAAACAATTGATTTTTCTACACTATACACCAGTATCCCTCATTCTAAATTGAAAGAACGTCTTAAAGAAATTATTCACTTGTCTTTCTTTTACAAAAACGGTAAGCCAAGATACAAATATCTGGTGCTAAACAGGGATTCTGGTTATTTTGTCAAGCATCATACGGATTCCAAACAAGTTATACTGAAGATACCATCAACAAAATGTTGGAGTTTTCGATAGATAACATATTTGTTGTGTTTCGTAATATAGTTTTTCAGCAAACAATCGGTATACCAAGGGTGGAACAAACTGTGCATCATTGCTTGCTGATTTGTTTCTTTATTTTTATGAAGCAGAATTTATGCAGAACCTTATTACATCTGGAGAGAAGACTGTCGCCAAATCATTCAAAACAACATATAGATATATAGATGACGTTCTGTCTCTTAACAATCCTAAATTTGGAGACTATGTAAATGTCATCTATCCTAGTGAGCTTGAAATAAAAGACATGACTGATTCCTCAAGTTCTGCTTCATATTTAGACTTATACCTGAATTATGACGCACACGAAAGGCTACATTTGAAACATTATGACAAACGTGATGACTTCAATTTTTCTATTGTCAACCTTTTATATGCAGCAATATACCTGCTTCTCATACTTATGGTGTATCTGTTTCCCAACTAATACGCTATGGTAGAGCTTGTTCCCACTACGGGGACTTTGTACAACGAAGTAGTCTGCTTGCAAATAAATTGTTGACTCGGGGATATTCCAAGCCTAGGCTTATCAAGGCCCTCAAAAAGTTTCATGGCCGTCATCACAGTATTGTTGACAAGTTTGATGTCTCTGTGACCAGGGTTGCTTTGGGTATTTTTGACGTCTCATAGTTCCATGTTCTTTTAACACAATTTTGATTACACACGTGGCGGATGTAGCTAGCTAAACAGGAGGTGCTTACCCTTCCGGAGCACCCGGCCTCACTTCCTTGGTGGAAGTTCACGTGTCTCACCTAACTTGTCAGTTCCAAAGTTTTTACTTTGCTTCTGGATTGTGATTCGGACATGGATTAGTATGTTTTTGATTAAATAAGTAATCCGCCACCTGGGAAGAGATATAAAACCTTTCAACATCCTTAGAATATCCTTGAGTCAATAACTCATTCACTAGCAGCTTACTAGTTTGAAAATATATCTTGTTCCTCTGGGTATCTTTTCAACATCTTCAGAAACAATTTTGTTTCACAATTTTGGTCCAAGCACTACTAATTAGGAATTGTATTCTGAAACGATCGTCTAGTGCTGTAAAATTGAAACTGGTATATGTAATTTAAACCACTTAGACGGCGTCTCTGCTGGTTGATGTTTCCCCGAGGATATCACAAACCCAGTAGGCAATAATTGTGTATTATTGTCAGAAATAAACTATTGTCTAAATTTGCTGCTTGTTAAAATTTGAAATCCCTCGAAAAATAAAGTTTACTCCCTCATGCAAACTATTTCCTTAGCTAACTTTGGTAAAATATATTTTGGTCCTTTGGGTATGTTTTCCGCTTCTAGAAAAAAAAATTGGTTTCACAATTTATGTCCATGCTCTACTGATAAGGAATTGTATTCCAAAACGGTCATCTAGTGGTGTAAAATTAAAACTTGTATAATATGTAATTAAAAAAACAAACGAAAGAAGCAAACACAACAAGATACATATATAATACAATATATAATACAAATGGGATAGGCAACACAAAAATGTATTGTGACCTGAATGATAAAAGTAATAAAACATTGTTTCTGTTTGTAAAGCAAGTTGTTAGCACAACCTTCGTGACGGAACAATAAAAGGATGTCGATTATAGATATCAGAAAGTTCATCAAAAATTCCGTACACATCCCCGGCGGGATTCGAACCCGCGGCCTCTGGATTAGAAGTCCAGCGCGCTATCCACTGCGCTACGGGGACAGTTAAGATACAACAAAAAGCACGCTGTTGAATAATATCTAACTTAGATAATCTACTGTTCATTATCTATTAGTTTAGACCTATTAAGATTATAGACACTCGTGTCACTAATCTTGTACCTTGATAAAATAAATGTCTGCTGTTATAACACGTCAAATGTGTTTATATGTGTATATAGGTCTACATTAGTGTAAAGATATTAACATTTCCAATTTTTCTTATTATATACATTGTTATGTAATATACATACAGTACATACATATATATTGTCTAAATTTGCAGCTAGTTTTTTATTTGAAATTCCTCATAAACTCCCTCATGCAAAGTATCTCTTTTGTCAATTTTGGTACAATATATTTTGGTCCTTTGGGTATCTTTTAAATAACTTAGGAAAAAAATTGCTTTCACAATTTTGGCTCAAAAACACTGATGATAAAACTCCTAACAACTGAGGTATACTTCCTCATCCAAAGTTTCCTTAGCTTATTTTGGTAAAATATGTTTTGGTCCTTTTTTATTAGTTCATGTAATTCTAGGCCCCACTCCCTGGTTGATGTGCATGTGTTTAACATAATTGTCCAGCGAAACAGTATTGAATTTAAAACAGTAAATTAATGTCCCGGTAATTGGAAAATATTAAACACAACTATACTTATCCATGTCAAAATGTGACTACCCAAAGAAAATTAAAATTAGTGAAATTTTCAATGTTTGCTAAATAGACAAACTGCCACCTGGATGTCATAGGGAGGTTCAGGAAGGGTAAGAATCACCTGTTAAACTAGCTACATTCGCATTTTTGGAATCAAAATAAAAACTGAAAGGAACTTGGAACTATTTGACTTCACTACTGATGATATTCCTCAAAAAGGTAGGTATATTTTCTCATGCAAAGTATTTTCTTAGCTAAATTTTGATAAAATATATTTTGGTCCTTTCGGGTATCTTTTTAACAACTTGAAGATAAAATTAGTTTCACAATTTTGGTCCAAGCACTACTGAAGAATCGTATTCTGAAACGGTTGTATAGTGCTGTAAAATTAAAACTGGTATGTTATGTAATGTAAACCACTAAGCGTGTCTTTGCTAGGGGATGTTTCACCGAGGATATCACAAACTCAGTAGGTAATAATTGTGTATTATAGTCAGAAATATACGACTTGTATTGTCTAAATTTGCAGTTAGTTAAAATTTGAAAATCTCCAAAAACTAAGATATACTGCCCCATACAAATTATTTCTTCAGCTTATTTTGTTAAAAAACATTTAATCCATATATATATATATATATATATATATGGATTATTTTTAAAACAAAAAATAACTAAGATAACATTTTTGCTAACTTTTCATCCTTCTTGGGACTTTTCAAGCATACCATAACAACTGTGATTGTTTACGTCATCATTTTTAATGACGTCATTCGATTGTTTTCAGAAAAGAGTTCTTTTTAAAAAGAGATAACTCATCGTTCGTTAAGTTTTGCTTTGGAAATACTAGTAAGATATATTTCTTTTTCTATTCTAAAGTTTTGATTGTCATCTAAACATTTGTAAAATGGCATAATTTTAAAGTTGACCCATGCGCAATTGTCCAAATGCTCACTTAGCGGGATTTGACGAGTTTCTGGCTGTCGGATCTGTTGTTTATGAATACGGGTTCTTTCACGTAATGTATTTCCCGTCTGTCCAATATAATTTTCCCCGCAGCCTGTGCATGTGATGCAATATAATACATTTTTTGTGTCACAGCTCATGTCTAATTTGACTGTGAAAATCATGCCGTTTTTGAGATGGAGCTCTTTCCCCGTGGTTAGGAAACCACATGTGCCACATCTTGGGTCTTTACATCTTTCCACTTTCTTTTCTTCGTCCACAGATTCAAACTTGACTTTTGTTAGAAGTTTCTTTAGGTTTTTTGGTTGTCTGCGGCTGTGGATTATATGACCTGGTTTTATAAGTTCCTTTAATTTAGTACTCTGATGGAGTAAAGGCAGGTTTGTTTTAATAATACTGAAAATATTAGTGATGTTAGGATCGTGTGTTGTGACGCAAGGCATTAGATCTTCGTTAATAATTTTATTGTGTTGTTTTCTAATTTCAAATGCACTAATATTCTATACTTTTTTGATAATGCCGTCGACTAATTCTACCGGATATTTTTGTTTAAGAAGAAAATATTTTAATTCTATCTGTCGCGTGTTTCTAAGTTGTTGTTCTGAAATAATGGTGCAAGGCCTTCGTGCCATACAATATGGGATATTGTATTTTGTATGGGAAGGGTGACACGGCAAGAAATTAAGACACTGGTGTGTATCAGTTTGTTTGTAAAACACATCAGTTATTAGCTTTCTTCCTTCTTTCAAGATATTGATATCGAGAAACGGAAGTTCACGATCATGCTTTTCTATTGTAAAATATATGGAAGATTGTTCGGTTGTTCTATTCCAAAAGATAAAACAGTCGTCTAATTACCGTTTCCATTGTGTAGATATATAGTCGTAAAATTGATTTCCAAATTGATTGTTAGTTTTGATGTATAGTATTTGTTCCAAATATCCTATTACAAAGTTTGCATACGTAGGGACAACCTTTGTACCAATGGCAGTTCCCTTTATCTATTTGTATGTTTTGCCATCGAAGTCGAAAGTGTTTTCTTCGAGAACGATTTTTAGCCCTTCTAGTATAAATTCTTTTGTGAATCTTTGGTCTATACAAGATATTTTATTTTTGATCCAGTATTCGATGGCTTCAATACCGAGGTTATGTGGAATATTTGTATATATGCTCGTAACATCAAATGAAGTAAGGATAGTATTTTCATCTACTTCTGCCGGGATGTGATTTAGGAAATCCATATCATCCATTATAAAGCTAGACAACTCTTTACATAGCGGTTTTAAAATCAAGTCTATGAACTCGCATAAGCGTTGTGTTACACATTTCGGTCCTGCAACTATAGGTCGTAATTTTAGGTTACTTGGACGATGTATTTCTATGTAAGTTTCGTTCCGAGATGAAACTGCATTTTGAATATCCTTACATTTATGGATTTTCGGCATTCCATAAAAGTTGCTTGGTTTAATTTCGACATTACAAAAATAATCAATTTCTTACACACACACACACACACACACACACACAGATATATATATTTAGTAGGATGACCTCGCACAAAACCCATCATACAGGTAGCTAATTGAAACAACTAGATTATGCGATATGAACATCAAAATGAAGAAAAGAAACGGAGGCTTGTAGGACATTTGCTAAAATTGGATACCATCCATAGTGCGTGTTTAAACATAACATATTTGAAAGATTGACGTGACAACGGATGGGACAGAAGACGCAGATATATTGTTGCTTAGAAATAAAATGTCAGAAATGGAATCAACAAGATAGGATACCTGATTAGCATCATTGACGTCTTATATGTCAGAGACGAAATGTGAGATAAAGTGAAATCCATCACGTCTGAAAACAACATTTTATGGAATAAGTTATGACTTTTTTGTAGAAAAATTTACAATGGTTTCTGGTTTCAATTTTTATTTTTTTATTTCTTCTTTTTAATTGCATATATATATAATACTAGCTCGTTTTATAATACATCATCTATTCGGGGCTTAATTAAATTAAATATTCCACGTATTGAATATGTAACCTTATACATATATTTGATGTAACCTTATACATATATTTGTATTTCATAAAAAAATTCCAAACATCAAATTTTTCTTGATTTTTTTTATCAATGAACCTTTATTTTTCTAGATTGAAATGATATTTTTATGAGTGCCAGTTTTCGAAAGGATTTCCTGATAAGGAATAATTTTACTACAGCATTTTTCCAAGTTTGATATACAGTAAAAGGACAATTAAACACAAAAGTGTTTCCAAACTATTTCAAAGGACGAAACCACCATTTTCTATATAGCTATTGTCTCTTTGTCGGGTTTTTTATTTTTTATAAAATATTGATATACTATTTACTTGAAATTTATTTTATAATTATAAAAAATCGGATATTTTTATTATTGAACACTTTTTTGTCTATCAATACATCACGAAGGTAAACGTCATTATACTTTCTATTTTCTGTATTTTAACGCCCCATATCTCTCATCATCACTGAATGATTCGAACGTTTAAAAGAGGGCAAGGTAAGAATTAAAAACCATTTAAGTTTATCCTCTTTGCTGGAAACACAAACTACGATTCGTTACACTTTCATGGGAAACAGAAACAATCCCGTTTTATCTGTTCTTTCTGGTTTTTAGTTAAGATGGTCTCAGCAATTGGCGTTAGAAAGATGATCAGTACATGAATGTATTACCCACTATGCGATGTTTCAATTCTTTACATTTTCACTAACTCGATATCACGTTTCATGTTTTTCAAGAACAGGGCAGATTTGACAGTGGTATAAAAGGTGACAGAATCTCTCTTTATTCACAAAATACATTTTTCTTCACAAATGTCCTGATACATTTAGGTCTCCCTTTGTTAGGTTTGAGTGATATTTAAGGATACGTATAAAATCAACGTTAATACTCGGGTGTATAAAAATTGAGTTTGGTTAATTCTGATATTTTCGCTGCACAATTCAGCAAATCTGTGAATAAATAGTTTGCCAGTGACATAAATTGGCATTCAAAATAATTTTTGTGGTCATTATCTTCCTATCCAAACGTATGACGTCCGTTTGGTGTATAAAGCATATAATCATAATTCTTTAACATTATGATATATTTAAACTTTTACGTAATGTTAAATAAGGGGCGTAACCTAGACGATGGTATAATATTTTTAACTCATTGAAACAAGAACGAAGAGTGTAAAACTCGTGTAAGTAGTGTAACCGTACTGGTAGCCTAAAGAATGCCGTCTTGTCACCTACACTCCTCTTTTCGCACTCTTTTAAAGCACATATTCACATACACATTAAGAATTCGATTTTCCTTTTGTTAATATACGTTTTTTTTTAGTTTAATGAATCTAAAATCACTCTGACCACTTGAATAAGGTCTAGATTAGGTGAAGCTAAATATTTTCAAAGCATGTACTGATACATTTAGGTCTCCCTTTGTTAGGTTTGAGTCGTATAAAATCAACGTTAATACTCGGGTGTATAAAAATTTTGGTCAATTCTGATATTTTCGCTGCACAATTCAGCAAATCTGTGAATAAATAGATTGCCAGTGACACTAGGTGAAGCTAAATATTTTCAAAGCCACGTATCATGTGGTCTCAACATTTAAAAGCGCCATGAAATTTGTACCCTTCTTTTGTTAAAAATTAAAACCGATTATGTACCGGTTCACAATTTAAAAAAAACATCAAACATAAACTTAGTTATGTTTCCGTATTCAAAATTACCATGGATATTTGACTTCCCATTGTTCAATGGTCCATTCATTTTGATTACAAATGTGGCGAATGAATCTAGTTAAGTAGGCGGTACCTACCATTCCGAAGCACCTGACCCTGGTGAAAGTGCACGTGTTTACTTAGTTTATCAGTTTCAAATTTTTCACTGCTTTGGGATTGTGATTTGATCATGGATTAGTATGTGCTATAAAATAATATTCAAATATATTGTGTGTAAGTAAACACCGCAGTGTGTTAAAAATGTCCATATATATGTGTGGGTTTTCAATATATGAAAACACAAACAATTACATTTAATTTTTTATGAATAGATACTCAGAGACGTTCAATGGTATATGCATATAGAAATTGTACTTGTGTATACCTCAATGGTAAACAAAAAGTTAATATTTCTTTTTCTAAAAAAGAACTTTATTCTAAAGAACGAACTTAATAACACTAAAACATTATCCGTTATTGCCCTCAAAATAGCTTAAATAGCTTTGTCGACATGTGTCGTGTCATTGTTTTTTCTGATTTGCTGTATAATTATCTTTAACAATAAAATCTAACATATTGCCTACAAACAAAGTAGTTATGAACGGAACAAAACATGCTTCCTACTTTAAGAAAACACCAAAATTGTCAGAATTATTCATAAAACAGCCAGCTATATCTCTATACATCTGTTTTATCGGTATCAATAAGGACATATGACTATTAACTAAAATGTCAAACGTTTTTTTTACTTATAATTACTCAATCTCTCTATTTTAATGATGTGACTATGATATGTGGAATAATATGCTATTCTTAATTCTTCAGAGTTTTGCCTTAGGTAGATTTAGTAAAATAATTTTGGTCTTCATCTTCTAATTCCAACATCTTTAAAATATTTAAATTTCCTCAGTTCTGGGTCTAGCAAAATTGATGAGGATGAGGACGTCTAGTAGTGCTGTAAAATTAATATAGGTTTAGTAAATATAAATGATTATTGTTAAAACCTATATCATTCACTTGTCTGACTCAACACATTGTGTCATCTGTATTAGCTGCATAGCAAACGCAACAGCCAAGATTATAAAATACCATCAGAATCAAAAACAAACATACCAGTTAATTTACAAACACAATCCAAAAAGCAAGTTGAAAATTGTGAAAACAGACTGACAAACCAACTACAACACCTAAACTTCCACCAGGGAAGTGACTCCGGGTTCTCTGAAAGATTATACTTTTGAAAACTGTCTTATTACGTGGGTGTCATAATTGAGATGCAAGTTTAAATATGATGCAGTACTATTAGTAATGTCTGTTATTTTAAGCTCCCCAAGGTAGATTGCATTCATATATTTTCCAAAGAGGTAGAACGTCATCTATACATCTGTGAAACAAATACACCATACATAAGCAGGTATATTGATGCATAGAAAACAAACATTGACGGTTGTAGAATTGAAGACATCGCGTTTGCCATACGAATTCCAATGTAACCTTTCGTTGGCGTTATAATTGAGATGTAAGTCTTAATATGAAACAAAACTTGAAGAATCAGTCGTAACTTTTATTAAGCTCACTGGGATAGATGGTATCAACATAAAATCCAAATGTAGATTGTTAATAGATAAAACGTCATCTATTTATCTGTATGTGAATCTAAATAATATTGCGACAGTCTTCTCTGGTCTGCATAAATTCTGCTTACTACGGCTGAAGAAGGAAACCAGCAACCAATAATGAAACGTCTATGGCCAACTGTATACCAATTAACAGTTGAAAACATAATTTTGTTGACAAAAAACAAATATGTTGTCTATCAAAATCTCTAACATTTTGTAAATGGTATCTTTTTTAAATAGATATTTTGTTTAATGGCTTACCGGTTGTAGTACACCTTCATTCAATTCAAAATGAGGGGTGTTTGTTTAAAGTCATGACAAATTCTAAATGTTCATATTTTTACAATTTTAAACAATTTCTCAAAAATCCAAGAATCACTATTTTTGAAATAGACTTAATCTGGTTAAGACTGAAAATCATTTTGACGACTGTTACAATTTTTGTAAAAAAACAAAATAAAAAAACAAGATACATAATCTACAATTATACCTATGTAATCAAAAACAAACATACTTATCCATTTCCGAATCACAATCCAGAAGCAGAGTAAAAACTTTGGAACTGACAAGTTAGATTAGACACGTGAACTTCCACCAGGGAAGTGAGGCCGTGTGCTCCGGAAGGGTAAGCACCTCCTGTTTAGCTAGCTACACCCGTCACGTGTGTAATCAAAATTGTGTGAAAGGAACATGGAACTATGAGACGTCAAATATATCCAAGGCAATCCTGGACACAGAGACATCAAACTTATCAACAATACTGTGATGACGGCCATAAAACTTTTTGAGGGCCTTGATAAGCCTAGGCTTGCAATATCCCTGAGTCAACAATTTATTTGCAAGCAGCCTACTTCGTTGTACAAAGTCCCCGTAGTGGGAACAAGCTCTACCATAGCGTATTAATTGGGAAACAAATACACCATAAGCAGGAGAAGCAGGTATATTGCTGCATAAAAAAGGAAAGTTGACAATAGAAAAATTGAAGTCATCACGTTTGTCATAAAGTTTCAAATGTAGCCTTTCTTGTGCGTCATAATTCAGGTATAAGTCTAACTATGAAGCAGAACTTGAGGAATCAGTCGTGTCTTTTATTTCAAGCTCACTAGGATAGATGACATTTACATAGTCTCCAAATTTAGGATTGTTAAGAGACAGAACGTCATCTATGTATCTGTATGTTGAGTTGAATGATTTGGCGACAATTTTCTCTCCAGATTTAACAAGGTTCTGCATAAATTCTGTTTCGTAAGAATAAAGAAACAAATCAGCAAGCAATGGTGCACAGTTTGTACCCATTGGTATACCGATTGTTTGCTGAAAAACTATTACACAACAAATATGTTATCTATCAAAAACTCCAACATTTTGTTGATGGTATCTTCAGTATATTTTTGTTTGGAATCCGTATGATGCTTGACAAAATAACCAGAATCCCTGTTCAGCACCAGATATTTGTATCTTGGCTTACCGTTTTTGTAGAAGAAAGACAAGTGAAAAATTTCTTTAAGACGTTCTTTCAATTTAAATGTCATAAAAATGATTGACCGCATTTGACAATACTCGCGTTTATTGTAATGGTCCAAAACAAACATACTAATCAATGTCCACAACACATTCCCTTTGGAATTTCGGATATAGAGACATCATGCTTATCAACAATATTGTGATGACGGCCATAAAACTTTTTGATGAAGGTTTACAATATCCTTTCGTCGGCAATTTATTTGCAAGCATCTTGCTTCGTTGTATAAAGTTTCTGTCGTGGGAACAAGCTATATCATAGCGTATTAATTGTGAAGCAAACACATCATAAGCAGAAGAAGCAGGTATATTGCTGCATAGAAAAGAAAGTTGACAATAGAAATATTGAAGTCATTACTTTGTCATACAGCTTCAAATGCAGCACTTCGTGGGCGTCATAAATAAGTCTAAATACGAAGCAGAACTGATAAATCAGTCGTAGTTTTTACTTTAAGCTCACTTTAATAGATGGAGTCCATATAATCTCAAAGTTTAATATTAATTAATAGATCTATTTATCTTTGTGTAGAGTTAAATGATTTATCGACAATCTTCTCTCCAGATTTAACAAGGTTCTGCTCCATCAAACACAAACATATCAGTCCATTTTCAATCTTCAATGGAATAAGGCAATAACAACAAACATTTGGATAACTAGCAATTAAGTGAAAAGCTTCCAGAATGAAATTGAGACCGAAAGGATAATCACATCTCGTCTAGGCAGCTCCAACCGCCACGTGTGGAAACAAAATTGAGAATGAATGGAACTGTGGGATGTCAAATATATCCAGGGCAAACTTTCATATCTTCGGCGAAGATAAACCATTTACCCGTTTGTCGTTTTTTTAGAATTGGTTTTTAGTCTTCAGTAACCGTCATTATCTTTTTTACTTTTCTCGTCTTTGGTTTATAGAAAAGGTTATTTTTTCTTTGTAATTTCCTTAAAAGTATAAATGACACTTTATTTCCTTAATTACACAAGGAAATCCATGTATATAATATTAAATATACGAACCCATATATATATATATATATATAATCTCAGTTATGTCTAGTTTGTTAACGAATGTATCAGTTTCTTTAATTACTGCCATCGGGAACTGAAACAGTGATGTTATACGCCTTGCGTGCAGACAGTGAATCGAGAAATATTAAAATTATTGTGTTTTGGATTATCATATTACCAAATTGTAGAAATCATCAGTTAATTATGTCGTACGCGAGATCTAGTTTCGTAAGTAGCTTTATGGTATTCTGATAACGGATCTAGGCTATGATATCTATGAGTGTGAGGTATTTGTGTGAGACCAATTAAGGAAATGTTGCATTCCTTTCAGTCTGGGAGGGCCTTATGTGGTCTAAATTGCGCACTTACAGATCACAGCGCCTCTCACCGCCTAGGTTCGAATCCTAACCGCGACAGATTTTAGTGTGAAAAGTTCGCTTGCCAAAGTTCATTGGTTTTCCCTAGGCACTCTGGTTTCCTCCACCATTCCTAACTGATCGTCTTGAAATTAGTGAAATATAATCACGTGGCGTTAAACACCTTTCAAAAGATTTTTTTTAACTAGAATAAGCAATCCCATAATGTCTGCCTCATATTGGTTTTCATTGAATATTGCACACCATAATTTGATGTTGTTTTCGTGTGAAAGATTATTACAAAGTTGCGGTGAAAGTAGTTGTTGCTAAACGCTGATAAGATACAACGTGCAGAATTTTCAAGTTTTAACAATAGAAACTGTCTTATTTCATCAAACTGTAATATTCAGCACGTTTGAAATTATTTACACCCGTTTTAATTTTAGACTCGTTAACACGGTAAATTAGTAGACCATTTAAAAATATTGAAAAAACTACAAATATCCTTATGAGATCGTCAAGATTGCAAGAAATGAAAAATAAATTAGGAATCACTTTAAAAATGTCTCGTTGGACATGAATTACAAAAAAAGTCAAAAGAATTTTATTCTTAAAACGCAAACAATACATCTAATACGGGTAGGGGTTGTGATTTCAAAGTTGAATATTCCAGTTACTTATATGCCCATCGAATAAAAATTTATTTTTTCGCTTTAATACGATTCCTTTATAGCCAGTATTTGAAATAAGAATGAAGTAAATTATTTTTCAGGTATAAGATACTCCGGAATTTTAAGATTTAAGTTTGAATAAAAAACAAACATACCAATCCATGTCCAAACCAATATCCAAAAGCAAAGTAAAAATCTTTGAAGTTGACACATGAGGTTAAACATGTGAAGTTCCACCAGGGAAGTAAAGTCGTGTGCTCCGGAAGGTTAGGCTACTCCTGTTAAGCTAGCTACATCCGCCACGTGTGTAATGAAAATTGTGTATCAGGAACATAAAACTATGGAACGTCGAATATCTCCAAGGAATCCTGATCATAGAGACATCAAACTCATAAACAATAGTGCGATGACAGCCATAAAACTTTTTGAGGGCGTTGATAAGCCTGGGCTTGCAATATCCCTGGGTCAACAATTTATTTGCAAGCAGCCTGCTTCGTTGAACAAAGTTCCTGTCGTGGGAACAAGCTCTACCATAGACAATAGAAAAATTGAAGTCATCACTTTGTCATAAAATTTCAAATGTAGCCAAACTAAATTATGTCCAAAAGTAAAACAAAACTTTGAAGCTGACACATAAGGTTAAACATGATTATTTTATATCCCTACTGATAGAATATTTTCGTTTCCGAATTGTTGAAAACTATTGCAAATTCTTCGGATGAGACCTCAAAACTGATGCCACGTGTCACAGCAGGCATGACACGTTAGGAAACCCCTTTCCTACAGGCAAATTGAACTGCAAAGGTAAAATGTTCTGCCGCTTCACTTATAGCTTGTCACGTCTCAATATAAGTGAAACATTCTTGACTAGAACTTAAAACTGCATTGAATCAACTATTACAAATTCAATTCAATCTTTATCTATTACCGCCATTTTTGAAAATGAAAATATTTTAGGAAAAAGAAAAGAACAGCAATAGCTAAAGCTAACATAAATACATAACCATTTCCAATGAGATATTGAGATGTTGAGTCTATTTGTTTACATAAAAGCATCCCATAATTAAAAAATAGACGGCACATAGCTTTTCTATTTAAACATTATTATAATGCAAGCCAAAAAATACAATAAAAAAGATAGACTGCTTCGCAACACAAGAAATTTTATTACAGGTGAACTAAGTATTCGGTTTGTTTATGATGTCTTTGTTGTCTGTCGTGTAATATGGCTCAGCAGCTGGTTAACTTCTTTTTAGTGTTACCACTAGGCTGTAGGGAAATATAAAAGCAGTTAAGATTAATGTTTTTCGGTGCTTTTGCACTTACTTTTCACACTAATATTGATCGTTCCATTGCGTTTTTCTAGGGGGGAAATTGTACACTTCACGCTGTATAAGTATCGATGTTCTGCAATCTTGTCTGTATGTATTCATGTTTAAGTTGTAAATTTTACATCTCACTTTATAACACCATATGACTTCGAGTCGTGTACTTAATTTTTATAACAAATGCACATATGCACGCTTAATTTCCTGTTTAGCAAAACTAAAAAGTGAAAATAAAATATCAAATGTGTAATGTTAGATAAAACCTATATTGAATAATAATTAGGTTTTATTTCATTAAAATTTAGACGTGAAATTAAGGTTATTTGATACATAATTGACGAGGACTGAAATGACATTCTCTAAAAGTGAAAAAATATCATTGAAATGTGTCTCAGTCTTAACTGATTACAAGGAATATGGTACACAATATGTGGAATTTATAATCATCAAAAATTTAAATAAAAACATGATAAATAAGGCAAACAGTAATCACAAAGAACGAACAAAGAATTGGCTTTTATAGCTTCATCGATAAAGATGTTTTCTACTTTACTGGTTCCCTCGAGTGGCCTTTATAGACAGGTTTGACTGTATTATAGTGCATGATGAGTACATATTTTCTGAAGTGAATGCAAGACACTACACATTAAACAAAAAAAATTAGTCCTTACTAGATGGGAAACAATAAAAGCTCTGCATGGGGCAAAATAATCCATTATTATTTTCATAACATTGTGCGATTTACTCGTAATAAATGTTTTCATTTTTCTTGTAGCTTGTAGCCAAACACCGTCAATTAGTTCGATAGTGGATTTTATTTTAGACTTTTGCGTTTTTTCAACTAAATTTCATTTTAATGAAGATTAGGGTTTTCAATTCCATGTCATTGACCCTAAAATGCCAAAGAAGAATCAAGTTTCAACATTTCTGGCTGCTGATACTGGATGAAATCATGATCATAGTGTTAAAATGAATATTTATTCGAAATATAACGATCAGAATTTCTTATTTTTGAATTTTAAAATAAACCCTATTAAATGTCATTATAAATATCAATTAAGAGAGTATTTAATTGGCGTCTATCCAAGTGTGTTAGAAATAAAAAATAAAAGATACAACTGATTCTTCAAGTTAAGTTCTGTTTCATATATAGACTGTTACTTGATTTTGACACCAAAAAAAACGACGTTTGAAGCTATATGACAGAAGCGATGGCTTCAATATTTCCATTGTCTCTTTTTTTTCTATGTAGCAATATACCGGGTAATTTTCCTGCTTATGATGTATAGTAAAGTTTATTTCCATTACGGGAATTTTACACAACAAAGTAAGCTGTTTACAAATAAATTGTTGACGTAGGCAAGCCTATGCTTATCAAGGCCCTGAAAAAGTCTTGTCCGCCATCACAATATATTTAATTAATATGATATTTCTGTATCCAAAATTATCCTAGATATATTAGACGTCCCATAGTACTTATACTTTTCATTATCAATTTTGATTGCACGTGTAGTGTAGCTATCTAGATAGACAGGAGGTACTCCCACTTCCGGAGCATTCGGTATCATTTCCCTACTGAAAGTCCACGTGTTTGACTCAATTTTTCAAAGATTTACCTTGGTTGGGGATTTTGATTTTGACATGAATCAGCATGTTCTTGTTACTTGGTGACCTCCATTGGGGTAAACTAAGATTATACTTACATTATAATTTATGAAAGAAAATAACTTTATTTTCAATTCGGGTTGTTAACAGGTACTCGGTCGAAAAAACGGTTACAATTTTACTAACCTAACCGAACTACGAACACTCGCTGTACTGGCTTCCGCGTCGTAACCGATATTTAAAAGTCCGATTCTTACTTAACATGGTACATTTTTTTTAGAAGTGATAACATACATGTGGTCCGAAAAGAAAGTTTCTGAAATTAACCCACTTGCATGTGGAATTCTAAAGAATCATTTATTTGTTTCCCAATTAATACGCTATGGTAGAGCTTGTTCCCACTACGGGGACTTTGTACAACGAAGTAGGCTGCTTGCGGATAAATTGTTGACTCAGGGATATTGCAAGCCTAGGCTTATCAAGGCCCTCAAAAAGTGTTATGGCCGTCATCGCAGTATTGTTGATAAGTTTGATGTCTCTGTGTCCAGGATTGCCTTGGATAAATTTGACGTCTCATAGTTCCATGTTCCTTTCACACAATTTTGATTACACACGTGGCGGGTGTAGCTAGCTAAACAGGAGGTACTTACCCTTCCGGAGCACCCAGCCTCACTTCCCTGGTGGAAGTTCACGTGTCTAACCTAACTTGTCAATTCCAAAGTTTTTACTTTGCTTCTGGATTGTGATTCGGAAATGGATTAGTATGCTTGTTTTTGATTACAAATTTCTGCCGATGACACCCATTTCCAAAAAATTATATTAATTTCGATCAAAACGTTTTGCTCCATTTGATAACGACAGTATAAAAAATCTTCTGCTCTTAGGAAGCATCATTGATCTCCGGTATAGCCACTGCAATGTAATGGAAACTGGACTCGAAAGCGTTCCGTTATTTACTAAAAGAGAAATCAGTAAGAGAAACTTACGAATCCACAACGAACTTTAGGTTTTCTTATGGAATAAATCTCTGTATCACGAGTAGATGGTTCAGAACTCTGCTTATTTTACGCGAGCAATTCTATCAAATTGACTTACCTATGTTGTGTCGAGATAATGAGCATTGAATTGCAAGGACTTTTGAAACCCAATAAAATGATTAAAAGGACTAGAATAGCCTCGTTGCCATACTAACATGATTTTTAATTGTATTCGTCATAATTGTACTCGGTAGCATTCATTCTTTTTTATGTTCAGACAGACAACAATTAAGACTTCCACTAAATATAGTCCAGTCATTACTGATTCTGGCCCACCGGATAATGCACAAAACCATGGAGGTACCAACATTTTTAAAAACCATACCAGAAGGCAATAGAAGGAAATAGAAGGAAAAGCAGCAGCTGACATGGTTTTGGTGAAGATTCGTGTTCTTTAAAGTAATCACAAGTAAGTAGATAGATTGAAGGAAAATATCCAGCATCTGTTCCAATGTGCACGTGGACAAAATTGCAAAGTTAGGGCATTGCATCGGAATCACTCGCTTATGATGGGTTATTTACCAAGAGAAGCGGAACCCTAAATGAAAAGTCCGAAGTTTAAAAGCATAAATAAGTTATTCGGAACAAGCATCTAAAAGCACAACACAAAAGATGCCAATAAAATTGTTAAAGATTATAAATTATCATTGTTTGAAAACATCAATACAGAAATAGTTCGAACACAAAGGGCGAAATTTTCGAAATTTACCACCTATGTTTTCCAAGGACATATGACTTATTTTTTGCATGATACGAATTATGTTGTCTGGAAACGTAAAACAAACGAACCGAGGAGGAAAGAGGAAAACAGGACAGGATAGACGCATACTCAGACCATTAGATTATACCATACCAACTTTTAACGTAGAGAAGACAAAATATTGTGATTCAAAATACGTTTTAGAGACCCATTAATCCCATCTCACTTATTATACATCCTTACGTTCATAAACATGCACATTTACACATTTTAAGATAGGTCGTATTGGAAAGAGCAATTACGTCTCAGCAGTATAAGGCCTACAAAATATATAAGAGCTATTAAAGACGACAATTTTATTTTTGTCGCCCTGATAAATATCTTCCTCGATGTAAAACGGAACAGGTGGTTTGTTTTATAGAGCAGTTAAAACTACAATCAAATGTAAGAGTTATGATTGTAATAAAATCTGATATTGTATAACATTTACACAAATCTGTAATATAAAATATAACAAAGTTATGGAGATAGGAAATTTAGTGTATTTAGTTTATACAATAATGTTGTTATAAATGAGGTAGTTTATTTGTTCGTCTGTGAAATAGGTCGAGTTGTTTTGACCTTTAAAGTAATTCAACATTTGCCTTGAAATAATGTTTGATGTCTTGATATAGAATTAAGAAGATAAAGAAAATTAGAACACAAAACGCAATCATATGTATTAAGTTTCCATTTTTGTAGAATAATAGTAAATTTTTGATTTAGGGGTATTGCAAGCCTATGCTCATCAAGACCTTCAAAAAGTTTCATGGCCGTTGTCACAGTATTATTGACAAGTTTGATGTCTCTGTGTCCAGGATTGCCTTGGATATATTTGACCTCCTATAGTTCCATGTTCCTTTCACACAAATTTGATTACACATGTGACAGGTGTAGTTAGCTAAACAGGAGGTGCTTCCCCTTCCGGAGCACCCGGCCTAACAACCTGGTTGAAATTTACGTGTCTAACCTAACTTGTCAGTTTTTACTTTGCTTCTGGATTGTGATTCAGACATGGATGAGTATATATCCTTTTGATTAACATATTTATTGAGGGTAAGGACGGGTATTTGAAAGAAACTTGGGTAAAGAGAATCAAATGAGCGATACTATTATATAATTTTTGCTGAATAGTTAGATGTAGGAAGAAAACTAGTTTAGTACATCTTGACACCATATACATGGAATACCAACATACTGGTCTATATTCAAATCATAACTCAAAAAGCAAAATTTTTGAAAACTGACAACAAAGTTCAACACTTTAACTTTTACAAGGGTATTGAGGCCATGTTCTCCGAAAGGTAAGTTTTAAAATAAAATAGTAGGAGTAAAAAGAAATATAAAACATGTAGTCATTGCTGTAATCGAACTTTAGCTCATAATATCGTCAAGGATACTGGAACGACAGTCCCAGTTTTTATATCGATTTTGTCACAAAAGAAAAGGTACAATGATGTCTAAAAAAACAACTTAACAATAACATTATTTTGTAAAAAAAACAACTTTTGTTTACAAAAACATCTCCTGCCTAAAAACAATTCATGAATATTTAATTGACGAGTTTCAGTGTGTGTGTGTGTGTTATTTGTTTAATTGTTGCTCCCCATATACATCTATTGCAGAGTGAGAACAGTTGTACATTTACTGCAGGCATTATAAGTGACTTGAGTTAAAACTAGTTCACGGTGGGTCTAGGCACTCTCAAAGGAGAGAGAGAGAGAGAGAGAGAGAGAGAGAGAGAGAGATGCTGATATTAAAATTAAAACATGTTTATTTCTTGGACACAGAAGAATGAGACATCTCACCAGTCTGAAGGTCTGAGGTTTGTCTAGATCTAATTTCAGAAGACTGGGTCATAGCAAAGGACAATAGATCAAAAGAACATGTTGTTCAGCATTATTTGGCATTGAACCAAATATTACAAAACAAGACAATAAGACAAACACATGTGGAGATATATTAGACATTTTCAAAGCCGTACATTATGAGAAGTAGGCGTAGTGGATGTTCAAAATAAAAGTTAAAGCTTGTTACATGGATTATAAATCAATGCCGGCTAATTAGTACGTACAAATGTCGGGGTATTGATTCAAATCACCTCAAGAAAGACTAGTTCAATATATTTGCGCGTAAATAACTAATTAAGACGCTGCAAATCCGAATAAAAAGTAGTTCGCCGTTTGTTTCTTTATCCGCCATCTGCTATTTCTCACAGCTCGTCTTTTCTATCACTGCAATGTCATTATTTGATCAGTTTTGTTTTTGTCCAATTATCCGACATAAATGTAAGGTTTTATCTAATAGAACGAAGACAACGAGGCAATATCATACAAAGATATTCCCTACTTATAAGATCTTTTCGATTATTTACAACAGCATCAATACGTTAGTCAGTGCACTAGCAAAGTGAATGCCAAAACACAAGTCTGAATAAATTTTAATTGAAATCTTCAAAACACTAGAAAATGTTTAACATGTCTACACATAACCGGAATACTAATGGGCAAAAACTGTGCACCATTCCTTGTTGGTTTGTTTCTTTATTCGTATAAGGCATAATTTATACAGAACCTAGTAAAATCTGGAGAGAAGACTGTCTCTATTCAGTTCCACATACAGATATATAGATGTCGTTCTATCTCTTAATAGTCCTAAATTGTGAGATTATGTGACTGCCATCTTTCCTAGTGAATTTGAAAGAAAAGATACGACTGATTTCTTAAGTTCTGCTTCATATTTAGACTAATACCTCAATTATGAGGCTCACGAAAGACTACATTTGAAATTTTATGACAAATTTGATGACTTCAATTTTTTTATAGCCAACTTTCCTTTTCAATGCAGCAATATACCTGCTTCGCCTGCTTATGGTATATTTGTTTCTTAATTAATACGCTATGGTAGAGTTTGTTCCCACTACGGGAACTTTATACAACGAAGCAAGCTGCTTACAAATGAAATGGTCACTCAGGGATATTGCAAGCATAGGCTTATCAAAGCTCTCATAACGTTTTATAGCCGTCTTACATTATTGTTGATGAGTTTGATGTCTCTTTGTCCAGGATTGCCCTGGATATATTTGACGTCCCATATTTTACGTTTCTTTCACTCCATTTCAATTACACACGTGGCGGGTGTAGCAAGCTAAAAAGGAGGTACGTGTGCTTCCGGAGCACCATGCCTCATTTCCCTGGTGCAAGTTTACGAGTGTCAACTTACTTGTCAGTTTCAAAGTTTTTACTTTGCTTCTAGGCTGTGGTTGGGACAAGGATTAGTATGTTTGTGTTTGATTAATTTTATCATGCATGTAGCGGGTATAGCTAAATAAACAGTAGATGCTTACTCTTCCGGTACCCAAAAACTCACGTCTTTTATTAAAACTCACCTCTTTAACTTAATTGGCAGTTTGCAAAGGTTTTTTTCCATTTTACTCTATGATTGTGATTTGGACATGGATTTGTTTGTTTATTCTGGTACCCGTCCAATGTCGGGATAACAATCAACAAATTACTTTATTTCAACTTAGAGTGAAAAAATTAACTCCCACTCACGCCCTCTTTCTTGAAAATAAAATACAATGAATTATTAGTCTCTGTTATAATTCACCTTGCTGATAATTACCTATACATATCGTGTTATTGATATTATGACAAGTATAATGATTATTTGACATTTTACAGCATCCTTCGGACAAAATAATCAAATAAATGGCTGTTACTCTCCCCTAAAATATAAAATCCTATCGATATCTAATAAAAACCATCTGTTAATTCTCTGTAATTTTCTTTTTTGTTACAATAAAACAGTAAATTAGAGCTGGGATTATCGACAATCTCAGGTGTCTTAAAATATATGTCATTTATGTAATCTAAATCAAATATCAAACCGGATTTAAATCTGCAATGGATGAAATCTAAAAAAATAATGGAATCAGCATATTCTGATGAACAGGATCGAACCATTCAAAGTCAGCGATTGTGATAAATCGTCTCATTGCGTATATTAAAAAATGAACAATAGCGGCTACCTTCCAGCTCCGTATGTTGCATATTGGCCGCTTGTTCGCAACTTGGTATCTTGTTTGATTTTACCTTAATTTGTTTATTTCATAAGGTCTTGTGTACGGTGTGAAAGAAACAAAAGAGTATACCAAACCGGAAAAATACATAATGTGAACAAGCAAACATAACAATATTTGATGCCCCATGATTATATGTTCCTTTCATCCTTAATTTTGATTTCACACGTGGACAGAAGGTGTTTTTTTTCTTCGGAACATCTGGTCTCACTTTACCTGGTGGATGTTAATTTGCCATTTTTCAAAAAATTAACTTTGCGTTTTGGTGTGTGGTTTAGACATGGATCGGTACTTAACTTATATAACTTGTTTCAATGGTAAAAATAAATAATTAATTAAACAAAAGTGTGCATTAAAACAAATAACAGTGCCAAATGACAGCATGGTTCGCACATACCAACAATTTAGAGTAGTGAATGGCATACATGTGTATATTGGAATGGCTATCATGTATTATTCTATCTGGTCAGTTTCTGTTAACTGTTAAATCATAATGGCAAATCAACAGGCACCTGAATATAAACCTCAATGTATCTTCTTGTGACTACTCCATAGAAACACCATGAAAGTCACATTATAAATCACATTAGTACTTATGGTAATAATACTAGTGAAGACTGATTGCAGTAACACGTTATAACTACGCCTAGTGAGTAAGAAGCGGTGCATTTCATTTCCGTAATTTGATATGACTTTTTCTCAAAATGATATTTCATTTCAGCAAGAAAAATGTGATTTTCCCCCGTTTTTATTATTTGTCATTTCCACACACGCAGTTTTGTGTCTCAGCCTTTCTTTTGTTAACATGGGAATGCTTACAGATTTTTTTTAAATAATTAATGTTTTAATGTAGCACTTGCTTACCAAGATTTGATAGAACGGCATGTGTAAACAACAAAATATAGAAGCGCTGGTAACCTATGTCACAAAAGTGAAATTATATATGTACACTAGTTAAATGGTTTTCAATGTATGGCTTATTATGAAACTTTGGTAAGATTATATAATAAATATAATTCAAATAAAATACGCCTAAATTGTTGACAAATACTTCCGGTAGAACTACAATTGGGAACAGTGCTGCGCGAATGCTAAACCGAACAGGATCAAAAACTTATTAGAGAAAAAAATGATTTAACTTCATGTGAGTGACATTTTAAATAGGATATCAGCTCCATGTGACAAATTCTGCCAGAAAATTTCTGTAAGCCGAGATATATGAATGAAATGAGACACGCTCATATTGGCGCCATTAATATTCCAGCACGGTTCGATATAAATTACATCTTAATGTGTCAATCAAGTAAGATAAACCATTCATATAAATAATCCGCTAAAAACACAAACAATTCGTGTACTTTAAAATGGGACACAAATATTTATACGAAAATTTTACATTAAGTTTTATTAGATCTACAACTTGTGCTGTCTCAAAGTTCAATGGGGTTCGCCGCTGTACCACGTGATACCCCCTAACGTTTGTAAGGAGCATTTATTTTCGATGGATATGCAATCGCACAAGAAGACGTTTTCCCGTGAAAACGGCGTCATGCCGGGAATTTGTGACGTTGACGTTTTCCAAAACGTTCCGAAGAAACGTTAAGAGGTATTAATCACGTGGTACAGTGGCGAATCCAATTTCTAACCTGTATCCGTTATCTGTCAGTCTGAAACCAATGATAAACATTAAAACAAATTAGCCAGAAAGTATCCTTGGGTACAGTGTTGACGTACCCATAGTAACAAAAATAAATTACTGGGTTAATGTTTTCATAAACCTTCCAAAACGGGTGACAGGAGGAATTTTTATGTTGATGTGATATTAAAAAAATATACATTACTTCAAATATAAATATTGCCACTACGGTAGCTCAGTTGTTACAGTGCTCGCTCCGTAAGTTAAGAGGCCGTGGTTTCGAACCCCGACCGAGTCTGACCAAAAACTTGAAAGTGAAAGTGGGTAGTGACTGTTCTTTCGTGAAGCACTCGGCATTACGAAATGAAAGTCAATGTTCTTTCGGGTAAGAGCTTAAAATAAACAAGGCCCCATGTCACGGTGTGCTTGTCACGGTGTGCTTGTCACGATAAAGAACCCTGCTGTATAATGCCATTAGCTCAACGCACAGGCAGAATTTTTGTACCTTCGCCTATAGCTGGCGACGTCTCGATATAAATGAAATATTCTTGACTGGGACGTTAAACACCATTACTCAACTAAAACATACATATTGAACCAGATTTGTATTAAACTAAACGTTCGGTATTTATTTTCCTCTAGTTGTTAAGTAAGTATGGGATGGTTGCAGGGATCGTTTTTATAGAGATACATGTACATGCGCATTTCAGCTGCAGAGCTCGCTTTGATATTTATTTTGATATTCATGAACTTCTTTTCAACCGCTGTGGTCACTTTTTCTTTATCAATATGCACTTGCATCTTTTAATTGTAGAGAGCGTTTTGGTATACATGTGTATAGTTTTCAACTGCATAGTTTGTTATGTTTATTGATATACATGTGCCTCTTTTCAACTCCAAATGCTGTTTTGATATTCAAGTGTATCTTTTTCAACTGAAGCGGTATCTTAGCTTGTCCATATCCTTGTTTACCTGCAGAGGTCAATTTGATATGCATGTACATCTTCTATATTCAGAAAACAAACGGAAAGTTCTGACATCAGGCAATAGAATAGAAACAAAATATGTTCTTAAATTGCAATAAAAACAAACATTGATTTGCTAGTTGTTTTTACTTTCCAATTCTTTGAACATTTGTCAAACTGATGAAGTTGTAATGTTTTTGTGAAATAAATAGCCCCTGCCATTGTGAAAGCAATACATTGTCGCGCCATGTTTCATTATGTAAGTGTTAAATTATTGTGGTAAAAAACACACCAGCTGTCTTACCTACTTAACTAATATGTCATGGCCATAGCTTTATGTATACGATTGATATACACGATATTTGACGTGAAAATTAAGTAACTGTTCCATTGTAATTAGATCGTTTGTTTATTGTGTATTGTTTTCTCTTGGTTTTACTCTGATAAAGACAGGTATTCTATGCTCTTGTCCATCCCCCATCAACATTAGCTATATAGATAGATTACTCACAGACAGGGCTGTTTGCAGCAGGAAAACTTTTACTCAGTAATTATACCCCCGCAAACTAAGTTTATGGGTATATAGGAATCACCCTGTCCAACCCAATATTGTGTATCCATATCTTCCAGGTCTATGGATGGATGTTGACCAAACTTGAAACAAATATAAACCAATATTAGACGATGTGTCGCATACCAAATTTATGTGCATAAGTCAAAGGTCAAGCTCGGGAGGTCATATCTTAGTTTTTCCATCACAATATGGTATCCGCTCTATATCATTTATGTCTATTGATAGATTTTGACCAAACATGAAACAAATATAAACCAATATAAGACGATGTGTCGCATATCATATTTAGGTGCAAAGGAGAACCTAGATCCTGACCTAATGACAGTTACAGTGGTAGTTCTAGTTATTATAGGCAATGTGATCGGGGGGAAAAAACAAGGAGATGTCAAACTATGATCAATAATTATGAAACTCCCTCCTTTGAACGGACACATGTATTAAATGGTAAAATAGTGTTCAATGATGTGATTATAATACTAATAGAGAATTATTTTGTAACAAGTGGACTATAAATAGACGGTCGCTTCTAACAAACAGTAGTCCTTAAACCAAATTTGTGGAAATCAGTCCAAATATTTTACGATGCTGAAATAGAAAAAATACAATGACCAAATACATTTACCAAAGCTTAGTTTTGTTTTTTTTTCGAGAAAATTTTAATTAAAAGAATCAGATAATTATGTATAAAACTAGATATTATACTTTTTTTTTTTTTTTTTTTTTTTTTGTTTGTTTTTTTTTTTTGTCTTTTTCTTTATTTTACTTTTTCTTGTGTATTCTTGGTTGTTGTGGATATTGCCGGATAACGGTACATGTTCTGTGGCTTAAAGATTCTAAAATTCTTTTAACCTGAAGAATTTTGTGATATATCTTAAATTAGGATGAAGAGTAGGAGGAATATATAAGCTATTTGTAATTTGATCAAAATAATGGCGTAATAAATAATTCAAATTGAACAGAAAACACATTATAAAAACACGTGGTCTTGTGATACGGAAATGGCGGGAAATTATAGGTGTGAAGATCAAACGTCAATCGATTGATTCTTGTATAAAGATTGCATTTGTGTTTTAAAACAAGACAATATATTTTCTTATAATCCTACGGATTATATTGTGAGTCTCACTTAGATGCTTTTGTATCCATAATAAAATCGCTTACCAGGTCGCCTATTGAAGTCATGTAGTATAATACTTCATTTCTAAGTCACGGTTATAAAATAAAATTTACAGTTAGACATCCTTTGATTTCTATGTTTTTTTAAGAACAAGAATTGTATTAACATTTTGTGTGAAATCTGAACTGCTTGATAATCTATAGAAAACGTCAGTTTATGCTCTGTTTAACAAACGATTTGTGGGCGGTTGGTTCTGTGAATCCAAAGAGGTATGGCAGATTTGATAAGCATCTTTTTACATCACCCCCTCACCGACTCACACTGATGTGTGGCGTAACGTTGTGTTTTAACACCTGAAGGATTCCTGTTCTATAATTAGACTACGAAGTCTATGAAAAACTTAAAAATTCATATTCCAACTTTGTCGCTCGAATTTTCAAAATTTCACCTTTTTCTCCAGAGAGGACTACTTATTTGAAAACGTTTTAAAAATGTTTTCAAACAGTTCAATGTAAAAGTTGGCCCCAGAGGAGAACATTTTAAAATAATTAACAAAGACACCTCTTTATTTTTTCATACATGTACTTTGGTATATGAGAGCATAAAGATGGACTGTAAAGAAAAGTGTCACTAAAATATAACTTTGTTTTAGACAAAATCTTAAAATCCAAATACATGTATACATGTAATACTCTTACGTTTTAATCAAAGTTCAAAGAATATTTAGTCATTCGGTTTTTCGTTTTCAAAACGGCCCAGTTAGGATAAAATCCCATCAACTACATATTTTTCTCCAACACATGTGTATCACACCACATTACTATAATACTATAGTTAACCCTGTTTATAAAGGCCGCCAAAGGAACCAGTAAACGTGGCTTTTACAGGTATGTGGGCTTTACATATAATATGAATAAAGAACAATTGGGATAAAATTCTACTGGCCTTTAAAAGCATGTGACCCTTATATAGAGGTGGCCTTTAAGGTCAAGTGGTACAAATGGGCACTATCCTACAAGTTTCTGATTTTTTCCATACTTGTAAAACTTTTTGAGGCGCATCTGAAAATGTAAAAAAAAATATAGGGGTCACCTTTTTACTTTTTTAGCTATAAAGCGTCAAAAATGTCAAAAATGTCGGGATTTCAACATAGCTATATACAAAAATTGGGAAAAGTGTAGAAAAATAACAGATAGTCCTACAAGTTTTTGAAAAACTAACATTATGTAGTTCTGAATTTAAATTTTCTGAAAATGTAAAGAAATACATATGTCACCTTGCTTGATTTTTCAGTATAAAACTTTAAAGACGAAATTTGATGCGAAAATATGACCAAAATTAACAATAACGTCATGATTTATGACGATATTGCTAAAAGATCGGCAAAGTTGCAAAATTTAACGCTATCGTCTCGTAAACTAGGAGTGTTGTGTTTGTGCTTCTCGCTGTTATAGTAAATATATTAATTTTATTATTTGTTTACAAATTACTTCATCAGTTAGATTTTTTATATCATAATAATTATGATAGAAATAATAATATTCAGAAACATTATTACTTCGAATAGCAGAAGAACAAGGCCTTATCATCTGAAATAAGAGCCAATGATGATACTTTGAAAATGCAAGAACAAGGGCCATTCAGAGTCAAGGAAATCTTGGTATCTAGATCTGTTGAATTTATCCGTGTATCGTATTTATAATACTCTTCTTGTATATTTTCATTAATATTTTCAATCGATAGATATTATGTATTTTATTTCCCTCAAGATATTTATCAAAATTATTACAGTCCCTTTAAGTTAGGACTTAGAATAATACCATCAAAGTGCATAGATTTGTACACGCCGTGCGTAACGTCAGCATCCATTTGTACCACTTTGCCTTAAGGTAGGACTTACTTGACTTATTTCCGTCTCTCCGTGAGGAGAATCGGGCCATTTACAAGTTCTCTCCATTTTCCTCTATCTTTTGCTACATTTGTTGCCTCAGTCCATGAGTTGTAACCTAGTTCCTTACGTTCTTTTTCAATGGTCCTTCTCCAAGTCTCTTTTTCCTTTTCCCCTTTAAGGTAGGATGGACTGTTTATTGATATCTTAATTTATAACACCCATGCACAAACGGCGATACATTATAGACACATAAAGTCGGTAAACTGTAAGTATGTCCGCTGGTAGTGTATATATAGTAGTGTTTATTACTCGACCATTATGTGTTTTTTAGTGTCTCATAGGTCAGTTTGGCTGGATGCAAACATTTTAACGTGTTTTAGATCTAATGAATTTTAGAGTTTCATGTTTATTAACATGCGACAATTGAATATGATTTATTATTTACTATTATTTTTTACTCGGTGGCCTAATGGATAAGACGTCCAACTACAAATCCAGGGTCTCTCACCGCTGTGAGTTCGAGTTCAGCTCAAACCACATACATGTGGGAAAGTGAATTTCCCTTGCTGTTGATCCTTACTGGTTCACCCGGTGTCAGTATAATGTGACTTGGGGAGTGGTACGCTTGTCTGTGGCGTACTGACTCGGTGAGCTAACACATTAAAATCGCCCCGAGTGCACGCTGGTACAAAGCAGACCAGAAAACATACTCGCACTTCACACGTATTCGCGAACTTGTTCATAGATAAGGCCATAGAAATTATTAAAGAAGTTCCCGTCGCGAATAGCTGAAAAATGCTGGTGCGACGTTAAGCAACATTCAATCAACCAACTAACTATAAATTACATATTATTATATAAATCACGAACTTCAGTCTGCTTTCTAAAGCTTGCTACCTTGGAGTTATATATACGCTGTTGTTGTCTAAGGGAAATAAATCGTAACAATAGTGATAATAATGGTTTTAGAGAACCTGGGGAAATTCAAGAAATCACAAACTGTGTAGTACAGATTGATGGTATTTTTACTTATAAATTTTATATTGGTGAAAATGACATGTAAGTTCAATAAACCCGTAATAAGTATCCTTAAAAATTCAATGTGTGGACCACAAAAGGATATAAATAAAAAAAAAAATAAATAAATAAATAGCACAACCGTTAATTTAAAACTTTTGATATTTAGTTTAAACAATATTTCATTTAATAAATGAAACAAATAAAAAACATATACAACTCTAGCACTGATGATGATGTTAATAGGAATCGGAAACAAGCCAGATGATTATATCAACCCGTTTTCCATTAAATGTGGAAATCCCGGCTACGCAGATGACATTGCTTGTTTAAGTTTAACTCCAGATGGACTACAGTCAATGTTAGACATTGTATACGAATACTCATGTGAATGGCGATTTCACTTCAATTCACAGAAATCAACCATACTTATCTACAGTTTGAATAAGAAAAAGACCCCAACTCTATACACTTGTTGGAAAATTGGAGAAAACAGGCTGCCTATAAGCGATTCACAAATGCATTTAGGAATTCTACAGTCTTCTTCACTGAAATCTTACAACAGAACCCAACAAGCATGTGAAAAGGGTAGAAAATCATATTTTGCAATAAACTTTATGTCACAGGCGAATACACTTATATCAGTCGACTTATATCGTAAAGTTGTTACTCCTTCTATATTATACGGTTGTGAATTATGGAATACGCTGACTGCCCTAGAGAAAGACTTGATTGAACGTTCCCAAAGGTTTATCACAAAGACAATTCAAGGATTCCCTACAAAAACTAGAACAGATATGACAGAAAGTATGTTGGGCTTAATTCCTCTTAATGCCGAAATAGAAAAGCGAAAACTTTTATTTTTTAATAGACTGTGTCACACAGCAGATAACTCTATCTGTAAACAAATTTTCAATGCACGTGTGAGAGACTTTTCAAATTACCGTACAGAAAACCAACTTGGATTCATACCGGATGTGTTTAATATAATGACAAAATACAATTTACAAGAATTTTTCCACAACTACATACAGCATAACCAGTGCATCCCCCAACAGAATGGAAAAAGATTAATCAAAAGTACTATAGATGTCAAACAATTACAACTTCGCAGTGATCGCACAAACTCAGATCCAGACTTTTTTCGTTTTAAAACTATACACGATGTCTCCCATTCAGATGTAGCTACAGTCTGGAAATTCCCCGAGAATCGTCAGGAATTGGAACTAGCACGTTATATCGCAAAGATGACAGTAGTGCCTCGGCAAACTGAAAATGTAATATGTGAACAGTGTGGAAGACATTACAACGACCTCTTGTCTCACGTCTTGTGCTCCTGTATTAAAAAAGAGTTTTATAGAAATATTTTCTTCCAGGTGATACTTGACAATTTCCACATTAACTTATCAACCGAACTGGCAAGTTACGATGAAGAAACTCTAACTCAAGTATTGCTTGGAAGAAAATCACAAACATCACTCAACCAATCAGACCTTAAACACTTCTTATTTATTTGCTTTACATATGTAAAAGCATCAGCAAGTGCATATAACAAATGACACTGTTTTATACATAAAATTAATTTGTAAATATGTTAGCGTTACTGTTAAATGTTAGTTAATTAGTTAAGTGTATTTTGTATTATATTTCAATCTCTGTAAAAGAGGAAATAAAGAATGAATAGTAATTGATTAAATAAAAAATTGTACGTATCGCTCTATTAAACTTACTCCACGGTGAAAAACAGGCATCATTACTATAAAATAAAAAATAAAATAACATCGAAATAAAATGCGTTACTCCACTTTCTAATTTTGAATTGATAAAATACTTATGTAAATACAATTTACAATATAAATAAATAAATAAATAAATAAATAAATAAATAAATAAATATGCGTAATTCCACTGTCATATACAATTTTTCGAATTTAATCATTATGTATTTTATGGTTAAATTAAAAAAAAAATGGTATAAGACAACCACTATCCGCCGTTTTATAGTTATGGAATACATTGTACATTGTATCTACATTGTATAGCGTCTACATGTAGCTGTTACTACTAAGTGAAATACATGTAAACTAATACGTATCCATAAAAATTTAATGGAAGACCTCATAAATACAAAATAAATAAATAAATAAATAAATAAATAAATAAATAAATAAATAAAATTATGAATAAATAAAATAAATACAAAGAACCCTAAAACAAAACGTCGTTATTCGACTTTCCATTTTTTTAAATTGATGGGATACTTATGGAAATGCAGTTTACCAAATGATCAAAGTAATGAAAACATAACTTTTTACTCTATATTCCTACTATAACGTAATGGAGATCTCAGTTACCGTATATTATATACGCATTTTGACGTTAACTTGCGTAATAAAGTCATAAAATAAATATAAAACATTTATATTTCCCGTTAGTATTGACCAATCAGGGCAATGATAATCGGTCAGTACCTGTCATGGTAATGAAAAAACGCTATATAATTGACAAAGCTATTACTGTCCATCTCGGCCTTAAGTAATACAAAAACTGACATTATGGCCATTAAAATGACCAAACGCGTTGACATGACAGATAGGGGAACCAATATATACCTGTGGTGACGTAAAGGGCTATTTTTCTCCAATAGATCTCAATACATTGTCGTCGATAGATGACGGAAAAGGGTAAATAGATATATAAAGGGAACTTGGAGTAGTGTCCGACAGTGTACACCTCCATCAACAACAAACATGCAACTAACTTGTGTATTGGTTATAGTGTGCGTCGTTTCGTCCTTTGTAGAAGGTAAATATACCATTTTGACTTAAATTAAGCATCGATATTGCCTCCCTAATTTTGATGAGCTTAAATGGAAATTTTAATTTTATGAACAAAATTTTGCAAAATATCAAACTAAAATTTATGTACACTATTTCTTTGTACTTGCTTCTGGCCATGTGTAAACTATCATAAATGTAGAATTTTAGTTTTACAGAGAATATTTTTAAAAGAACTATAGAATTAATCAATACTTTCTTTTTGCAAATCCTAACTATTAGGTATAGTCCATGCTTAGAAAATTCTTAGTTGGAAGTCACAATAGGTAAATGCAATGATGAGGAATAAACTACTGGGCAAAGAATGTTATCCAAAATGAGTGCTGCGCGCAAAATTAAAACTTATTTAGTGATTCTAAACTTTAGTTTCCGAATATTTGTTGGAAATTTTACATAAACCATCATTTGATGATCATGTTAAATGTGTCATGTACTACTTTTGATTTTGTAAATAAAATAACACCCGGTCTCATTTTCATGGTAAAATTTAACTTTTTTGTCTGTTTTCAAAATGTTTACTTTGCTCATTGGATTATGGTTTATACATGGATTGGTATGCATTTGTTGGATGAACTAACACATGACAAATGTAACATAGACTTTATTTACTTCTTTATATTATTTTTGTTTTATTTGATTTATTTATAGGTAGACGATATTACAACCGACGGTTACGAGGGAAATCGAATCCTCTAAGAGACGCAATTATTAAACACGCACATGCACACAGGGATCTTCACCAAAAACATGGACATATTGATTCGTTGGAGAAAATCAAAAGAAAGCATGTTGATCCACTAATCCACAAGCGCGTTCATGTTGATCCACTAATCCACAAAAGCGGACATGTTGATCCACTGATCCACAAACATGGGCATGTTGACCCACTAATCCACAAGCGCGGGCATATTGATCCATTAATCCACAAACACGGACACGGACACGGACACGGACATGATGATGTTCCAATAATTAAATCGCCAGTCGTTGTTAAAAATATCAAAAAGGGGATTATAAAACCGGACATTATAAAGCCAATTGAGAAGCATATTAGTCATAAACCAATAGGGCCAATTGTTGCCGCATGCCCACCTCTTGATGTTTGTGCTGCATTAATGATTCCTCCACAATGTAGAGAACCAACATTTATCCGGATTAATGGCCGGATGTGCCCCGGATGTGACAGAGACAGATGTGCCGGAATTGGTGGAATTGGACAAATTATCGAACAAAAAGTTAATCCCATTGACCAATTTCTTGATAAATTAACAGGAAGAAAGGCTGTTATCCCAGAAAAAGTAATCGGCAAAGCTCCAAAACAGATCGGTGATATTCCACAGTCGAAGGGAGTGTCTTTTGGCAAACCCCCATTGATGGAACCCGGGACTGGAGGGCCATTCGTACCCGCTCCTCTGATACCAGATATCAGAGGTAGAGGCATTCAAGATGTACCTCCTGTTGTTATTGGGGCACCGCCAGCAGTTGTTGGAACACAACCAGTCGTTATCGGAGGATCACCAACAGTTATTGGAGGACCAACACAGGGAATATTAGTCGATTCCGAAAGACGTCGTTTTGGACCTGGTAGACAAATTAGAGTTGTGCCATCTGGGGGCGCAGTGGTACCACCCAATGCTGGAGTTCAGGTTATACCATCGAATGGAATAGGTCAATTTCCTCAGATACCTGGCTCCATCGGGCAAATCCCTGGATCAATTGGGCAAATCCCAGGATCAATTGGGCAAATCGGGCAAATCTCAGGATCAATTGGGCAAATTCCAGGATCAATCGGGCAAATACCAGGATCAATTGGGCAAATCGACCCGTTCGCACAAGGAGGACAAATAGAACTTGCCCTACCACCTCAACTTCAAAACCAACCAGGACAGGTAATTCCACAGATTCCTGACGGAATCGGAATAGGAAATCCAAATGATGGTGTTCGCTTTTTAGGGGGAAATGCAGGTGGTTTAAGACAGGTACCGGTAAATCCTTTTGCAGCTGCAGGTACTGAGCCATTTTCTGGAAGATTCGAAGATGGATTTTCTCCTAACAATCTTGGACTTTTCGAAGATGTTTCCTCATTGAGTCAAAATGCAGGTGCTTTGCCACCAGGTGGTGAAAATAGCTGGGCAACTGGATAAATGGACATTAAATATTTACAAAACTTTTTTCATTGAATTCCTCAAAATGTGCTAATACTATTTGATGACTATTCGCTAACAGTGTCTTGTTAAATATTTGGTACATTTTTACAGAAGTTATATGTACCTTCATGATGTTATTTTCGGCTCATTTTTGGTGTAGATAACGCCTATGTTACTATTTATGTATTCGTGACACTTCAACACTACTGTTATGTTGTGGTTCGTTAGGTTCAGTCTGTCAGGCCACTATTGTTATGTTGTGGTTCGTTAGGTTCAGTCTGTCAGACCTGACGTTTGATTGTTTATTGACGTGCGGATATACTACGTCACAAGGACACAAGTTGTTTCTACGATACAAAACTGATTTATTTATCTTGTATTTGATAAGTATTTGTATTTATGTACAATTAATATTTTGAATTATTTATTTTACATGTACTTATAAATAATATATTAGCACGAGAGAGAGAGAGAGAGAGAGAGAGAGAGAGAGAGAGAGAGAGATTTTTATGTTTTGAAACATTTTTGTAATCTGTCGCATCCAATGCAGTTTCCTTGTTGTCCTTTCAACATGATCATATTTATTTTTTAACTAGTACCCCATCTATTCTCAATGTTATATTTCAATCTCTATGTGCATTAGATTGTAATTCAATACTGAAATAATAAGTATATTAAAATTACAAATGGCATCTTGACTTAACTTCATGAAAAGAGGCGATTGTTTTAAATTAACATAATGTTCTTTAGTATGCATATATATTATATTTTCAAGTTAAAATCCACACGTAAGTTGCTGTTGAAAGTGCCAATGAAATGGTGCGTGTGCTATTTTTTTCAAACTTTAATTTCATTAAAAAAAAAAAACAACTAAAACATGGTAACATTTTTATTTTTAAAATGTCTTGGTTCTTAACTAAAGAGAGAGCATGGAATATAATTATACTGCACACTAAATGCTGATATGAGCCATTGTGCTGTTGTAACATGCTTATTTCAAGCAAAATCTCCTAAAACTTGTCATTTGTTATGATAATTTACTAGAATCTAGTACATGTATTTGTAATTGACAAATAATTGTCATAATGATTTATATAATATTATATTTTTGTAATAAATTATTTGCCTAATACTATTTATATTGTTTTGTACTTTTAATGAACATTGGACAACTTAAAACACAATGTATTACATTTGGACTTTGGCAATAAAACTTTCATGACAGACACATAAATACATTGTACGGCATATATTGGATCGCAGTATTGATGGAGATTATTCAGAATGCAGTGTGTCAAATACTCTATAGACATTAGATGTTCTTGATAATAGTCAGAGCATTCAGGAACACGCGCATCACGATAAGCATAATACGAAAAAATAAAGAACAAAAACGAAACGTTACATCGACAGATGGCCATATTATGGACACTTTCTGAATGGAAGAAGTATCTGTTGGTAACTGTATTTATTTTAACGGTTTGAGGACAATCTCTTTTGAATTAAACACAAGCATACCGTTCTACGTTTAAGTCACAATCCAAAAAGCAAAGAAAAAACTTTGTAAACTAGTAAATGTAGTCAGACTTCCATCAGGGAAGTGAGATCGGGTGCTATGGAAGAGTAGGTAGCCCCTGTTTAACTAGCTACACATCATATACACTTATTTAGACAATACCAATATGGTATATAAAGTCAAGATTCAGTCCTAGTAGGCATATTGTAACACTGGAAAAGGAAAATGTACGATTGAAATAAGAATGACAAAATCCGGCTTAACGTCAAAGTTAATATATTCTCTAACAGCATCAGATACAGAGGAGGTCATGGACCACTCGGACAACATGTAAACATTAATATTTATTATATGGCCAATGATTTTGCCCTTTTCTGATTGGTTGAGAAGGCGTTTGGCGAGCCTGATAAATCGTAATAATCACCGCGCAATAACGCACGCGTCGTTTTTATGACGTAACAATGGGCAATGTTCACCGCGCAAAAACGCACGCGACGTTATGTGACGTAACAATGGGTAATGTTCACCGCGCAAAAACGCACGCGACGTTATGTGATGTAACATTGAAAAAAGAAAAGGACACTTTTTACGTTTTGTACTATAAAACATAATATGGTAATAAAAATCATTGGTCATATAATAAATCAATTATTGACTTTGGATTCGTTAAACATAAGGATTTATCAACCTCAAAAAACATAATATTCACCTCGGTCTACGGCCTCGGTAAATATAATATGTTTGAGGTTGATAAATCCTTATGTTAACCTCATTAAAAGTCAATAATTGTATAATATAAACATTAACAACATGTAATAATTATGATATTCATCTTAGTGTGATAATACCCTAAAGGTCTAGTCTTACCTAACAAACACAACTCTTTCGAGTCACAATTTTGTAATATCTGAATAATATCTGATGAAGGTGTTGGTTCAAAATGGTGAAGCGCCTATTACATCAGGTTGTCTGATAAAATGATGGATATGGCATAGGAACTTTGTTTGAATGTGTATTAAGAACGTTTCGTCTAATTACAAGAAAAGAACCAATCCAAATAAAGAATATCATAATTTCGTCGAACAACATAATTTGCGCAAAAACACCATTCGTTCACTTGCATTACATGTCTATTGCCTACCCTTATCCTATGGAGCCCCTTAAGTGCCACGGAATGATATTTTTAAATCGAGCGTACTATTTTAAAAATCGAACACACAATATTAAAATAAAACGCACGAATTAGAAAAAAGAAGGGTTATGAAAATAGAGCACACTACTTACGAAAATCTATTTAAAAATATATTAGTCTGTGGTACTAAAGGGGTTGCGTTGTGTATAATATCGCTCTATCAAATCTTAACAAAATTAACTACTTCAAGACTTTAAAGAGAAATTAAGTGTAAACTCAAGTATCATCAGTAGTAAAAGTTTTATTGTTTTCCGCATTGGTATATATGTTTTAATTATTCTAATTCCGCTTATTAATATTATCCATTCAGTTCACAATCGGTTGTAGTACTCTAGGTGCATCTGTTCCCGTTTGTATTATTCATGGATTAACTGAAAAGAGAAAGAAATATGTTTAATTGTGGACACTAATTGGAATATAATTGGTATATTTGGAAACATAACGAAGTAATAAGCCACACTACTGTATATATTATCTTGTCATTATATCAATTGCTTGTCCTATGTCGGGAGCATTGCAGAAAACAATTTGATAGTGTGTATCCAGTGCTAAGTCGGTGGTATTGAACCATACCACTTTCAAATATTATCTAGCCATTATATCGGTGTCCCGATAATCCAAAGGCGGGAGAATTCGACCAAACCACTCGATATTATTTTGTTGTTGCAATTTATACCCAGTGTTAGTCAAAATGCATGAATACATGTACTTAACAACATGATATCCAGTGTTTGTCCAAAGTCGGGAGTATTAAACCGCACCATTTGACATTTTTGTTATTTATCAAGTTTCCTAACCCGTGAGTCTTGAACCATGTCACAAGACAGATAGTTTTTATGTGAAGGCAATACCAAGAGAAATAAAATGAGCCGTTTTTCATGGTTATTGTGGTGCGAGTAAAACAGTATTTTTCCACCAGTGAAATTATTTCAGAGGCTAATTTTCAATAGTTATTTAGCTACAACCGGAATTAGGCCACTAGTGAAACAGAGTATTTGTCCGACAGTGATTTTTTTTTCCAAAAAAGGTGTTTTCACACGCTAAATCAATCTTCTTTAGATTGTTTGAATCTTTTATCCATATGTGCTTTAACTTTTAGCCAATCAGAATGTTTATCGAAATCCAATACAAGATCAGCATTCTCAGTTGACTGTGGCCATTTCAGAAAGTGCAATGGTCATATAAAGTTTATGTCCTGTGACACGGTTTATAGACGACAATGATGGACATTTTATACATCATTCTTTAGCGGAATATATGTAGAAAAGAATGGTATATATTGTGTTTTTGAATTTCCAAGCATTACGTAAAAAAACAAAGAAAACCCAAGGGGGTCAACGTTTTGGATAGCGTGAAAATGGATACATATAAGTATAGAGTGTTATTTTTTTAATATCAGAAACAAGTGTCTGTGGTAGATACAAACGGAATAAAGTCACTAGTGTTTACACTGTTTATATACTTGGTTCCAGATCGCTGTGTGGGGTTTTTTTTTTGTGTTGCGGGCAAAATTTGAGATTTTAACACTGTTTCACACTTTGTTTATAGTTATTAGGGTTGTTTGTTGCCTGGAACGTTTCGCATATATATAAGAACAAAATAACGCTCACATTAGGTTGTAGCTTACCCGTAAAGCCCTCCATGACAAATATCCTGGTCACATCCTCGACATAATCTACCAAAGTGATAAAAGTAAGTAGGTGCTCTACAGTACCACGGCATGTAGAAAAATGGACATCCCGGGATCGGGCACACAACAATAGATTTACCGTAGTGTCCTGTAATAAATAGTATTTAAATATTTATTAAAACATAAGGTGCTTATTCTTCCGGAGCACCGGACCTCACTTCTCTGGTTGAAGTTCACGTGTTAAAATTGATTTGCAAATTTCAAAGTTTCTGCTTTGAGATTGTGATTTGGACATAGATTAGTAAGTCAAAACGAAATTGCATTGCAAATTGAAAATTTAACAATAACTTGATAATAAAGCCCGAACTTGTATCTTTATGATGTGGTTATTTTATTTTCAAATCACATCTTTGTAATCAGTGTTCGCTTTTACAGCACTAGACGGCTGTTTAGGAAAACAATTCCTCATCGGTAGTGCTTGGGCTAAATTTTTCAAAAAGGACCAAAATATATTTAACCAAATTTAGCTGAGGAGATTTGCATACCTTAGTTTTTGAAGATTTTTAACTAGAACCAAATTTAGAGCGTAGTCTATTTCTGACGATACCGAAACGTTCCCCACTGAGTTTATGATATCACCGGGAATGCTTAGTCCGCCAGCAGAGATACCAGTCCAATGATTTCAAGCCGTCTGGATATTTGTATGAATGTGTTACATGTAAACTTACTACATGTAGTAGTTTATACTTACTTATGAGTTCAATATTTTCCGTAAAGCTCAGGAATATAAATGCATGTACATGTATCTGAATGAAAAGTTGAATGTATTTAAATTGCTTTCATCTTGAAATTACAGAATATTTCTGTGCGTTAAATTATTTACTAAATGTCTTATATTGTAATAATTTTACAACTTTGTCGTTTTGTATTTTAAAATAAAAACAAACGAAAGAATTGAAATAACTGTAGTTAATTTGTCACACGAAATTTCCAAATTCAATATGTTTAAAAAATGATAGATTATTGTGTACTTTTGGAAAATATATGAAAGCATGGAAATAACACGTGTGTGTGTGTGTGTGTGTGTGTGTGTGTGTGTGTGTGTGTCACTTTATAAGAAAGTAAAATTTCATGAACACATACCTTCAGATACACAAACAAGTAACGCTATGGCAAATAGCTGAACAAGCAATCTCTTCTCCATTTTGAAGTAATACAACACCAAGTCTTCTGACTGTCCGGGTATTAAGGACGAAAAATGGTCATTTCGGACATTCGGTGCCACTTTAATTTATTAGGTGCCACAAAAAATGCTGATAATTATAATTACTTTGTTTAATCAACATAATGTCGTGTATAGCTTGTTAATTACAGAACTGCTGATTCACGTACTAGAGTGTGATATCTTTCTCGTGTTTTGTACCGAAATCTCTCCGCAGGTTATGGGATATTATAACACAATGATTGATATTAAGTGATGTGTTTTTTCATATCTCTGTTATTTGTCTAGATATAACATGTTGATGTCTGGGATTTTCCATGGGAAAATTATCATCTATACTTTTATCTTTTTTTATTTCTTTTATTATACTATCATTTGTTTTTTGGTGAAATTAATGACGATAAGAATCAAACGTACGTGTATACACATTCTCTTAGTCTACCGATTATTTTCCATTATTGAATTTTTCCAGTTTTCAATTTCAAAGTTAGGCAAATGTTTAATCTATCGCCGTTTGTTCCTGTTATGATGCAATGCAATATTTTCCAATTTTCAATTTCAAAGTTATGCAAATGTTTAATCTATCACCGTTTGTTCCTGTTATGGTGCAATGCAATATGTCTACGTGGGTAATACGTTATTATATTTATATTTTTTCAGAAAACTCAATCAAATTGCAAACCAGGCACAACGTTTTCTTTACAAAAGTCAATTGCATGAAGAACACAACAAACCAAAAATGTATTTGACATAACCCAATATAACCAAGAACGAAACGCAAGAGAACACAATCGTGTATTTGACATAACCCAATATAACCAAGAACGAAACGCAAAGAACACAATCGTGTATTTGACATAACCCAATATAACCAAGAACGAAACGCAAGAGAACACAATCGTGTATTTGACATCATCCATTATAACCAAGAATAAAACGCAACGCAACACAATATTTTATCCAATATATTCGAGAAAACAATTTTCGATTGAAATCCCCTGACTTTGGACGGACTCTCAAGTTCGTGATATAGTGACAAATTGACTAAAGAGGTTGCTGGACAACCGGATACACAACACATTATCCGATATATCAAGAACACAACATTAACACAACAACAAAAATTATATGACCAATGATTTTGACGTTTTTGGCTTGTCTGAGAACGCGTTTGTCAAGCCTGAGAATCGATGTGCCCAACCGTCGGAGTAAAAACGCACGCGAGTAATTATTCGCCGGGGGTGGGGGGGGGGGGGTGGGGGGAGAGACGACGTTATTTGACGTAACCGTTGATTGAAATAAGAGCAACATGAGCAAATGGTACTTCGAATAAAATAACTTTATATTTTTCAACAACAAAGTTACGATATAAAATCGATGGAAGTGAAGTCTTGCCTAGTCCGACTAATCAGACCACTAAACCCCCATTTCAATTTTTGACTCCAACAAGTCAAAAATTGAAATGGGGGTTTAGTGGTCCGATTAGTCGGACTAAGTCTCGCCATATTTCCTCAGTGTATCTCTGTATATTTTTCTGTTGATTATTTAATATATATATATATATATATATATATATATATATATATATATTATATATATATATATATATATATATATATATGCACTGTTTGCAGAAATCGAGGCCCGATCTGAAGGGTTATCTGCCCCTACATTAGAAGTCTTACTGTTTTATTGTAAAAAACTGTGGCCATAGACTAGTGCCGGAATACATTTTTTTAGTTTGATAAATCCTTAAATGTAAAGCAATTTTTCTAGACGTTATTTGACATAATCCAACCAAGAACACTCATGGCGATAACAAAAAATAAGATTTTGGGCATTACCTATTATAGTCAAGAACAAGGCGCAACAAAAAGTGTATTTGACATTATCTAATCACGATAGACAAGATTCTTTGTGTTCTGACACCGTACGATTATACTCCGACTCCGACGGTAACACACCATTCGTTATTCAGTAATAATTATGTTAAGATCGCCAACCGATGATATAAAACAATCCAGTGTTTTTGGACAGGTTCTTTCGTGATATCACGGGTGACAAGACATTGAGGTCTTATGGTGTGGTTTAAGTACTTTTCCGTGCGGTGTCTTGGTAATAACATTTATTTGCCAACAATTATTAAAGCACATATATATATCGTCGGCATGAGAAAGATAAAATTAGGGATCTAATTTTATACAGCTTTAGATATCGTCTTTTTTCTATATAGTCTTTACAGTTTCTCTCGTATATGCAAAAATATACTAAACTTTAACTCAGAGATGAATCAAAACTGTTGGTGTGCAAGTCTAAAATTAGTTGGAAGATCTGAAAAATACAAGACGATGACACCACTTGCAAAAAGTGTAGCCAAATGGGGGATAAATATTATCGCAATTAGTTTTACTACAGAATATGTGATTGGTGTTATTTCACTTTTTATTCAATAAAAATCAATGAGTAATTTCTAACACGTTGCTGTTGATGATAGAAAAATGAAACAATCGAGGTTAACCTGTGCTACACTTTTGAGAATCATGAGATGTCCACCAGGTGGCGTTTTAAAACAATTTGTACGCAAGCGTGAATGAAATAGTTTTGACAGCAGCATGAAGACCTGAAGGAAACGTTAGTCAAGAATTATAGAACTTATTCTGAATTTAGTCAAATGGATCCACGCTCTTATACCCTTTAAGTCATGCAATGTTAGTATATGATATTCCCGCGAATGTGGTTTATCTTGTTTGAACATGAAAAGATCCCATTTCTCGATGTGTTTTAGTCCAACCAACACTGTCCATGCCAAATTATGAAAAAAATGTTCTGACATAAAAATATAACGCTCGACATCGTAACAGTGCCTAAACATTTGTGAAAAATAATTGTCTGCGACGGTGAAAGATAATCTGATAGTTTTTCCGTTACGACCATATATTGTGTGGGATGGAGGTAGACACGACTTATTTCTGTTGTCAACGGCCCTTTTTATCGATGATACTAAAGAGGCCGTAGGGCCCACTAGTAAGATGGAGGGTGAAACATTTTAATCCTAAGTTACAATATATTTACATGTCAACTGAGAGGTCACCAGTCACATGATTTTTCAAAATGGCAGGCATAACAATTAAGACAAATTTTCTGTATCTTTTTGAAAACGGTCTCGTACAAGTGTCAGAATATGCACATTGTATTTCTGTGTTTTGGTATGCGGCAGTTTCTGTCATCCCACGGCCCCATATCATCAATAAAAGGGCTGTTGACGACAGAAATAATTTGGTCTATATGGTACTGATACATGACTCCAGATACAATTACCTTTGCCAATTTGTTTATGAAAGTTGAGCATTGCTAGGAATGTCATTTTCAGGTTGAAGGTTCATACACATTTATAAAATTTGTAACAGAAAATGGCATATATGGCAAGAAACTGATTTCTGTGAAGCATATTTGTTATTTGTTTTGTCAAAGTACTGCCAAACTGAAGAATTGAAGAACAATAAGTTGCTGGAGCATTTTATGGCTCGGAAGGCATGTCGAAAGACAATGTTGATGTCTGCCATCTTCTTTAGGTTATGATTAAAAGACAAGTCGGACAAAATCCAAACAGAAAGTCTGGAAATAATAGGAGCTATAAAACTAAATAGCATTGTATGATTATAAATGCAAACACTGAGCAGGCATAAATTGAAAAAGAGGCATCAGAGTGAGAATAATACGAGACCAAAATTCAAAATGGCTCCAAGATATTGGAAATGGAACACCAGTTTGACAGTACAACATATACAACTCATATATTGCATTACGTTTGTAATTTGTATACATACATTGTCTACAGGCTGACTGCTTATTACACAAATACGTGTACAATAATGAGAGTTCATAAAGCTACATAAACATCCTTTAGTTGTAGTGGTTTCACTTAAAGATATAAAAAAAACTAATTCATAAACTTTTATGTTTTAGACTGAATAGATAAAACTAGTAGTAGAGTTTTAATTTCAAGTAGAAAGAGAAAGAGGAATCATGGTAAGTATGAAGACTTTCAACTCAATTCGCTGTAATAATAATGTCATAGAAAGACATGGTCTTTAGCCTCAGGTAAAGCACTCTACCACCAAGCTGAAACAGCTCGCTGACAATTAGAATTTTATTCACACTCCAACCAGTGTCAACTAGATTATTTCTCAGATGTCCTTGATTTCCTTTTCAATTGTCAAATGTAAATGCTACAATAAAAAATTACATCTTGTCCAGGTGCAAAGTTACAACTACTTGGTACCTAGTGCACAACTGTTGAACACTGATAACTTTGAGTTTCTGTCTGTCGGTCCAAAATTCTTGCCTGCACAAATTCTCCAAAACTAAGAAGTACTTTTTCCTGAAACTTGATGCAAATCATCAGATTGATAGGAGATGTACATATCATTAACCCGAGTTGGTTTGTTTATTTTCCTTGGAGTAATCGTCCTTTGAACTTAAGTCGCAACAAAATCTGCTGGTGGGGGTCCTAATTCATTGAATTTACTTGTCAATGACATAGTTACTTTACCAACTGGAATGGCAAAATTTAATCTCCAATGGACATTTATGATTATACAATATATTTATTACTAAAGTTACTACTCATGTATTTGTATTAATTACAGAGTTCCAAATCAAAGGGGACTTCTTCGTATAAAGGTGAATGTGTCAAGGTAGTGGTCCGTTGTCGTCCACTGAATGAAAAAGAGACACAAGATGGACATCAAAGGTAAAGAATTTCATTATTTAAGATTAGAAGTACAACAATTTAGTCTTTTTGCAACATTTCTGAAATTGTTTGAAGTATCATAATAGCCAGACAGGCCAATGTTAATATGGAATTAAATGGAATACATTTTTAAAAAAAAATCTTTGAATCTGTTATTACTTTGAAATAATATTTCATCAGTAAGCAAACAATCACTATTTCTAAAATTTAGGTCCTTAAAAAGTTCGACTTTGTGGATATGTATAATTTTAAACTGTTTAAGAATATTGAGATAATACATGTGCTTTATGAACATTGTTTAGCATTGAATTAATTTCATTAAAAGATGTTTTAAAATCCAACTTTTAAGCTGATAACATATTTATATTTTAAAACTGGTGACATCTTGATATAAGTGAAATATTCTTGACTTGGATGTAAAACCCCATTTAATAAATATTTTAAAAAGATAAAACTAAAGACTTTAAACCAAATTCAATAAATATTATCAAAATTTAAAACTTGAAGGCTTCAATTTTAGTTTAATTTTATTTTAGAATTGTTGATATGGATGTTAAGAGGGGAGCTATAGAGATACGTAATCCTAAAGGAATGGCTACGGAACCTAAGAAAATGTTTACATTTGATTCTATATATGACTGGAAGTATGTTATAGATATATACATTTTAATTTGTATCATTGGTTAAAATTCAATGAGCACTTGTTGTATTTTATTTTGCAATAACATGTATGTATGTAGGGGGGGGGGGGGGGGGGGTGGGGGTGGGTGGGGGCTTTGTGGTCAAATAGTGTGAAGCACACATTTACACATCACTGTGTCTCTTGCCATCTAGGTTCAAATCCGGTTTGTGCCGATTCTAGTGTGGAAAAGTTTTTCAGTTCACTTGGTTAAGGTCGGTGGGTTTTTTTTAACTGACATTCAAGTTATCTCACCATACCAGAACTGACTGCCTGAATGTAATTGAAAAAATCTTGACACACCATTGCTCCACTATACTCCCTGTATGTGCAGCACACTATTAGCTTTATTCTGGTTTTCAGTGTATTTCACTTCATATACATGTCAATTGGATTTTCTAATTAAGGACTAAAATTCTTTTCTAACCAAGAATAAAGAAAAAAGTCCACTCTATAAAGAAGTTACAGACTGGGAAAGTACTTGTAGGAAAGTATCTTCAAATGCTTCATTAGAAAGTTTTTCATTACAGACTTCGATTTTTCACGAACATTTTATTAGAATGGCAGATGATACATGACACATTTATTGCCTTTGGGTGAGGGAGATATGTACATTTTGTTCACCCACAACAAATCATATTTCCCGAGGATGAAGCCTGAGTAATATGTGACTTGTTAAGGGTGAATAAATGTCTAGATCTCCCTCACTCAAGGGCAATAAATTGTTTATCATACCAAAATGAAAGATAAGTAAGATAACGAAAAAAGAAAGTTTGTTTTGTCATGGTTTGGAATGACCATTAATCTGTCTCCCAGTCATGTTTTCTCCTATCAGAATTCATTGCAGGCAAACATTAAAACGTTGAGACCAATTCTCTATCAATGACATTATATTGCTATGTTATAGTGTGTACCCAATAAGGGATATATTATAGGGAAAACTGAGTCGCACGAGGGAAATATATTTCTATCTTGACCATGTGATTGCGCTCATCTAATCAGTTGTCAGTATTTATATGAATGAGGTATAATAGTATAGAAACTATATCATCATTGTTCTACGTAAGTCTGTTTTACAGGTCATTAACTCTCTGTTTATATTAATTTTTATAATTATTTTTATCTTAGTTCAAAGCAAATAGATTTATATGAAGAAACATTCAGAGATTTGGTAGAGAGTGTTCTTGAAGGATTTAATGGTACAATATTTGCTTATGGACAAACAGGAACAGGGAAAACATTTACTATGCAAGGTAATATTTGGTCATATTTAATATACCTCCACATCAAAGAACAGGGGTATACTGGTATACCTGTCCTTCCGTCCAAAACAGTTTTCTCAGCAACTACTAAACACAGCCCCTTGAAATTTTCTTTGCGAGTTTGATATAAGGTCCTATGTCGCAAGTACTGATTTCAAGTCTGCCAGACTGTTTACCGACTTAGTTTTTATTTTTTGACATATATGGTCAAGGTTGAAATTAAAATCGAGGATAACTAAGTGAGCTACTGCTCACAGATTTTTTGTTTAAATTTGTATATAAAAGAGAATACTAGTGAAAGAGAATACTAGGATGATTGCATACTTTATCTTGTCATTGAAGTTGCAGGGATTGTTGGTCTTGAAAGGAAGATCCCTACCGGTATTGATTTTCAAGGTCATATATTAAGGATAATAATTACTGTACCTTTAAATAGATTTTGGGGTTCTGTGCAAAAACTTCAAGTTTGCTACCATGAAATTTCATCAAATTTTGTACAATAATAGGTAGAAGCTTTATCGAGTTTGGAGGTCACAGGTGAAGGTCATTGTTACTATAAATAGATTTATGATTTCTAGACAATAAGGAAAGTTGTTTTGATTGTGTGTGATGGCATAAATTTTACTAACATTTCTTTAGTTTAACAAATTATCTTGTATTTTAGGAGTTAAAAATGATCCAGAAATGAGAGGAGTCATACCTAATTCTTTTGAGCATGTTTTCCAGCATATATCTAGATCAGAAAATCAACAATATTTAGTTAGAGCTTCTTATCTGGAAATATACCAGGTATGTACTTCATCATTCAGTGATATTTTGATATAAAAACTTCGGGCTTGACTAGAATAGTAGTCTGACAAGTAAAAGTCAATTAAGTTAAATTGTTGATGACTTGCAAGAGGACAAATGAATTTATTATCAATAATATTTTCCACCTTGAGAATTCTTAAAACTAATATATCAGGTATGTTCTGCATCATTCAATGATATTTTGACATAGAAACTCAGGGCTTGACTTAAATAATGTTCTGACAAGTGAAAATGATTGCCAACTACATGTACCGGTAATTAAATTGTTGATGACTTGCACAGGACAAATGAATTTATTATCAATATTTTATACATCGAGAATTTTTAAAACTAATATGTACATATGAATCTCTCATTATAAAACTTGGAGCTTAGTTATGATTATCTTCACATCTCTTAAATAAAATAATTAGTTAGCTGAATTTGTTTATGGATCTTAGTTTAACTACCTTTCATCTTTGATCCAATATAAAACACCTATCCTCTTAATTTGATACTGAGAAATCAATTAATTTTGTGGTTCTAACAAAAACACAAAATTGTTGGATTGATGAATTTGTTATATGTGGTTACCGTTTCAGGTAAGTTTATAATATCGTTGACATTTGAATTTGTGAGTCATGGCGATTATGAACACAAGAAAATTAATTTAGAACACCACAGAAATTAATGAATGCAAAGTATAAGAAGCCTACCAAAACAAAAGTTATATTTTTGGGCCTGGTTGCTTTATGCAGATTAAACATGTTGCTTGTATCAACTGCTTTCTTTTATTTTACATGTTGTATATATTTATAACATTACTTACATTTTGATGTTTGTAGGAAGAAATAAGAGATTTATTGTCAAAAGATCACACTAGACGACTTGAACTGAAAGAGAGACCAGACACTGGAGTTTATGTCAAGGTTTGTACCGCCAGTACTACATATCTTGGTATATATATCTATATTTTCATTCTGGTAGCTAAATTCACCATTGGCTACTAATTTTCACAAATTTGTGAAAATTATTTTGAAAAGGACTATATTTTCACAAATTTTAACAAATTTGGCCTCTAATAATTTTAACATTGTGGAAACCTAAACATACATATGTACAGGTAGTTAATGACAGAATGAAGTTAAGTTTGATGTATATTTTGGTGACTGTCTGTTAGATGAAAATTGAAATTGTTAAAATCTGTCCAAATATATACATGTAGAAGGATTACCATATATACATGTATATATTTTAGACTCTCTGTCAATACATATACACTGTATCTTGACTAACACATACAAATTTTTAAGTTAATTTCCAAGTTTGTGATAAAATTTGTCTTATGATATTTCAAATGTATGCTTAATGAGTTTTTAGACAGAAACTAAAGATGTAGTTCAACGGGCAAAACTATGCTAGCAATTCTTCAGTTGTTTACCCTCGGTCCAATACATTGATGATTCTTGCTGTATTTAGCTTGTTTAAACCTTAAACATTAATACATTTGTTTTTAAATATATAAAAAATGTTTTTACTTTGTATATTACAGGACTTGTCATCTTTTGTAACTAAAAGTGTTAAAGAAATAGAACATGTAATGAATGTCGGAAACCAAAATAGAGTTGTTGGGTAAGATTAACTAAAACAAGTACATGTTCATTGTCAGGGGTCACACTGACTTCAATCTTTTTTTCTCCAAAACTTTCACCAGAACTAAATTTTTTTCGCCAAATATAATTTTTATGGGCCAAAGATATTTCTGATTTAATTGTAATTTCTAGCGAAAATTTAAAAGAAATAAAATTGTCTAATTAATACAATGCATGTCTGATGACATGAAAAACAAAACAGTTTTCTTGTTTTATTTCTTTTATGCGATGACAACTTTGGAGCTTTAGCCAAATTCTCCAAGTCGTCAGTTGGTTTACATTTAACCATAATGGCACAGTGGCGATATTGCCAATAATCTGATTTCTTTGACTTTGCATGTCGATTTATAAGTCTATCGATCGGTTGATCAAAGATGAGGCACAAGCTTCGTAATTATCGAAAAGTGCTCGTCTGTTTTTACTAGTGTAATTCGCTGACAATCTCGTTAAAGGATTAATCCACCTGTAATTAACACCTTCACATGTGAACTTTTGTTAATTCAACATCATGAGCATGGCTTCCATGACCCAAATAAACACTCATTTGGAACTCACTAGATTGATCGTTTGATATACACATAGACGGAGACGGAAACCTGTTGCTTTAACGACTCTCTGCTCATGTCGGCGATGCGCAGTGAACCTGTTAATGTAAACATTTTTTTTCGCCATCACTTTCGCCGATGTTTAGTTTTTATCGCCAAATTGATTTATTTTCCTCATTTTGCGAAAAAAGCGAACGGCAGCGTGAACCCTGATTGTAAATTAATACTAATTACTCTGCTCTTGTCACAGTACTTTGTGTAAAGGGATACAGTAAACATTTATAGTGAAAATGCTCATATAAATTTAATAACTATTCTGATTATTTTATTGACTGTTGTGCACATCTCCAGCTCAAAACAAGTCACTTGTTCAAATTTTTACTGAAATTAGATAGCCAATATGCTCTTTGATGCAATGCAAAGAAAAAAAAACAGATTTGCATTTCATCTGAAAATAAAAAAATTTGTTTGCTAAAATTGGTATTTATGTGTAAAGGAGTCTCATTTTGTCTGCAGGTTTTTTTAACCATAACAAAATCAAGTAGAGTTTATACTCTGAATGTAATGAGCATCAGCATTTAATGTTTTAAGTTTATGTTTTATTAAAAAATATGATATACATATGTTTTATGTTTTAATTTACAGGGCCACAAACATGAATGAACATAGTTCCAGATCACATGCTATTTTTATCATTACTGTTGAGTGTAGTGAGGTAATTTTACATTACTAGTATTAAGCTCCCATATTTTATGTATACCTACCTATCCTCTTCGTCCCTGGTGGGACATAAGGCCACCTATGTATAATACATGTATATTGCAACAGTTAACATTGGTATTTGAACGTCTGTGGCAGCTCAGTTGGTAGAGTGCTCGCTCTATAAGTGGGAGGTCGTGGATTCTAACCCCTACCTGGTCTGACCCAAGGCTTGAAAGTGGGTAGTGACTGTACTTTTGCCAAGCACTCGGCATTACATAATGAAAGTCACGGTTCTTTCGTATGAGAACTTAGAATAAACAAGGTCCCTTGTCACTGTGGGCTTGGCACAATAAAGAACCCTGCTGTATAACCACCAGGGCAATGCACAGGCAAAATTTCTGCACCTTTACCCATAGCTGGCGACGTCTTGATATAAGTGAAATATTCTTGACTGGGACATTAAACACCATTAGTCAACTCAACTCAATGAACTTTTTTATTCATTTAGATTAGCTACTGTACATGTATATGTATGTTCAAGAAAATGTGTGTTCACAAAACACAGTATGTTTTTATAATTTTGAGATAAGCAGTCAATATTTTAAGCTTATACAAGATACTTATAGGTTTTTTAGTTTTTTATGGTGTAGGTTTTTTAGTTTTTTATGGTGAAAACGAGAAGTTGAAATGGCCATAGAAAGTATTTAATTGCATTAACAAACAAGTTCTCCAGCCTTTAATTTGTTTCAATCATTTTTAGAACATTTAAAAGTGAAATTGTCATTTTAATACCAGATTGTCATATTATAACATTCGTTTATGAAAAAAATGAAAATAATTTCAAAGTGAATATTTTGTAATTAAGTTGCTCTGACATAGCTCGTGTAATCTTATTCAAACTTTGTTGTTTATTTCATTATAGATGCGTGATGATGATGGAGAGAACCATATTCGTGTTGGTAGATTAAATTTGGTAGATTTAGCTGGAAGTGAACGTCAATCGAAAACTGGATCGTCAGTAAGTACAAAGGAAATGTATCATATAATTTGAATCTTTATCAACAACCAAGTTTTACTTTCACACACACACATACACACACACACACACACACACACACCACACACACACACACACTATCTCAAAATAGACATTTCATTTCTGATAAAATTGGCTATTTGTACCACAAAAAATTAAATTAAAAAATAAATAAATCAAGCAAACTGGTTAAGAAGAAGTTGTTGATTTCATATAAAACATCTGATAATATGTGACTGTGGGCATTTCAGTTTTCTAGCTCTATATGTGTAGCTTGGACCTTGATGTAGTGGTATTTTCTAGATGTGTGGTTTAACTACACACTAGCTAAAGCCTAAGTGGATTAGTGCTTCTATAAGCTATCTATAGTTTCTGTATGAATTATGCTATTAATCAATCAGATAAATCTAAATGTTTTACTTTTGTGTTCACATAAAAAAGACTTGATCTGTATCATGGGAAGAAAATGTTGTGTATAAATTTCTTTCACTGTGTGTGTAGTCGTATTTGTGTAGTAAATTACATTTTTAAATTTTTAATTTTCAGGGAGAAAGGTTTAAAGAAGCAACAAAAATTAATTTATCCTTATCTGCATTATGTAATGTTATATCTGCTTTAGTGGATGGTAAAAGTACACACGTTCCTTACCGTGACTCCAAGCTAACTAGATTATTACAAGGTATGAATACACATATAACAGTACACACGTTCCTTACCGTGACTCCAAGCTAACTAGATTATTACAAGGTATGAATACACATATAAAAGTACACACGTTCCTTACCGTGACTCCAAGCTAACTAGATTATTACAAGGTATGAATACACATATAACAGTACACACGTTCCTTACCGTGACTCCAAGCTAACTAGATTATTACAAGGTATGAATACACATATAACAGTACACACGTTCCTTACCGTGACTCCAAGCTAACTAGATTATTACAAGGTATGAATACACATATAACAGTACACACGTTCCTTACCGTGACTCAAAGCTAACTAGATTATTACAAGGTATGAATACACATATAACAGTACACACGTTCCTTACCGTGACTCCAAGCTAACTAGATTATTACAAGGTATGAATACACATATAACAGTACACACGTTCCTTACCGTGACTCAAAGCTAACTAGATTATTACAAGGTATGAATACACATATAACAGTACACACGTTCCTTACCGTGACTCCAAGCTAACTAGATTATTACAAGGTATGAATACACATATAAAAGTACACACGTTCCTTACTGTGACTCAAAGCTAACTAGATTATTACAAGGTATGAATACACATATAACAGTACACACATTCCTTACCGTGACTCCAAGCTAACTAGATTATTACAAGGTATACAATACACACATTCCTTATCATGACTCCAAGCTATACAAGGTATATAGACATGGAAAATGTACACATATTCCTTACTGGGACTCGGAATTATATACTTGTAGATGATTTCAAGATATAATTATCACAACAAGTAGATCCTATAGGCAATTGTTTACAAGACTTAACTTTTCTTTACAGTGCATTCAATATAACTTTGGTATAAAATGTTTTTAATTTTGACTTCAAACATTCTGGGGTATTAGGAACTTTCAAAACAGAAAACCTATTTAATCCATTTAGTGATACTGAGTCAACCTAAGTGCAATGTATTAAAAATGATTTTAAAGTTACCAAAACTTTACCATATATTTGACTGTGTATGATTTGGATGAATTTATTAATTATTTACTTGAAGAAAAAACTCATTACTGGTTGATCAGTTGTAAGAACCAGTGTTAAAACCAATATTTGTTGTTTAGAATTAATTTCATTTTGTTGTTTTGAAAAATATTTTTGTTAAATGTTGGTTAAGTTTTATTAAGAAGTTTAAATTTTTAAATATGCATATAGACTGATATATTAATGATTGGTTACTTATTTTTTTACTCATGATAAAAGTCACTTTTGTTGTTATAACTGACCACATTTTTGTATAAATACATTGTATACTTTACAGATTCATTAGGAGGTAATGCTAAGACAGTCATGGTGGCTAACATTGGTCCAGCTAGTTATAACTTTGATGAGACAATTAGTACACTCAGGTAAGTCAAGATTTAATTGTTCATTGCACATGTGTAACATTTTATTGGTTGTGAAAAACTACTTTCTCGTGCTTCTGTCAGAGGTACACAGTCGTGTATAATTCCATTGACCACTACTTTAATGCACCAAATTTGTTTTATGTCTCTGTGTCCAGGATTTTCCTGGATATATTCCATGTTTCTATTGCTCAATTTTAATCACACACATGGCGGTTGTAGCTAGCTAAACAGGAGGTGCTTACCCTTCCGGAGCACCAGGCCTCACTTGGAAGTTCACTTGTTTTACCTTATTTGTTAATTTCAAAATTTTCACTTTGCCTCTAGATTTTGATTCAGACATGGATTAGTATGCTTGTTTTTGATTTTATGAACTACATTTGCTTTGATGAATATATATTTAACAAAATACTGTTTCAATTAGGTCAATACAGTGTGTTGCTTTATTTCTTAATCCTTGGATTTGAATGAATATAGAACTCATTTGAGAGTTTAATGTATTATTTGCTCTTCATTTGGCACTACTATTGCAAATCTTAATTATGCAAAGTTATTGTTTAAATTAAATTGTTTAAACTTTTATTACAGATATGCTAACAGAGCTAAAATATAAAGAATAAACCTAAAATTAATGAAGATCCTAAAGATGCTTTGTTAAGAGAATTCCAGGAAGAAATTGCAAGGTAGATTAATGTAATGAGAGATAGTTTTAAAATGCCATAAAGTCATGGTGTAATCTCCTGATAATAAATTTAATGGAAAATTGAAAAATAAAAATTATCTGAAAATCCACACTGTCACAGAATCTCCTGATATTTGTACATGTATAGCGATCAGTATGAGAAACATTTGTCTTAAAATACTTCTTTAGAAGTTGTTTATTTAGGAAAATCATTACAGGTTTTTTTCCAAAGACATAATCTCATAAAACAGCCCTCCCATTGACTTTTTTGACAATTTACAGTCAAACAATATATATGTTATGATGTTGTATCACTTAATGCTTCCAATCCTTTGTTATAACATACTTATTTGTATACAGGTTAAAAGCTCATCTCGAACATAAAGGAGGACCTAAAAAGAAAAAGAAGAAGAAAAGAAGAGTGAGGAGAAATGAAGATGGTATGATTTTATAGAACATATTGACTGGAAAATATTTTGTATTCATTCAATGTCTCAATGGTTTTCAGTAATGAATAGCTAGGATATTGCTAAGTTATTGCTTGATGAATATAGGATTGTCAATATTAATGGCATGTTTTCAAAAAAAAAAGTTTAATTTGAACAGAATTAAAGTTTAATTTGTGTTGATTTTAAACAAGTTAAACAAAAGTTGAGTGAAATGGATTTGCTTATAAGTAAAAATGATTTTTTCTGCAAAATGTGTCTGGTTACCACAAGTACAGTAAGCTATTCTGTCTTTAAGGTGTAGTAATAGGGCTGATATTTCACTCTTATTTCCAACACCTCCCCCCCCCCCCCCCCCCCCCCCCACAATACTGATTTTCTAGCCATATATTTTGAAACACA